>JASAOG010000055.1:1022500-2280000 GCA_030265305.1 Biomphalaria pfeifferi
AGTCGAAATCTTTCAATTACAATAAAGTGTGTCATTAGTGAAAGGTTTATAGTACAGTACCTACGTAAGGTACTATATTTAATGGCGAAAATAAATCCTATAGCGTTAGAGGCGGCCGAGCACGTTAGCATGATTTGGTACGGTACGTATAGGCTCAGGACACTCACCCAGGGCCCGGCGCTCTGCTAAGGCCTCCTCTGACAGACAGAGACACAGATAGAAAGACACTAAGACAGGCTGAAAAATGAAACGCCTCTCTCCCTGTATGGAAAAGCCAGCATTCCTTTGAAACATTGCATATTTTTTTGGCATCCTTCAATAGAAAGCCCTCAATCCCAACAACAAACTTTTAGGCCGACCCTCTTTTTTTGGCATCCCTCAAATGAAAGGCCAGTAAAGAACATCTTTAAATAAAGCATAGGGCCTACACTACATCCTGGCATAAAATAATGCACTCCGCACTTCATATATTTTTACCCGCAAATTAAATCTCTCATCTCATTGGTCCCTTGACTTATGTCGTAGGGGTGCTGTTACAGTTCACATAACAAAATCCCTACTGATAAATACTATTTTGGAGATTTCTCTTTTCGCGGAACAATTTCAAAGGAATATTATTATTGGCAACTTAGTCCACTCATTACACATATTTTTATTTTATTTAGATCTAAAGAAGTGCAATATTTAGAATAACCCATCCCTACAAAACGCATCATACACTCCTCAAAACACACAAACACAAGCCCACTTTTAATAGGCATCTTTATTCACAATGACTATTTTTAGGACTTAAATATTTTTTTATTTGGAATAGAGTCCTACTCGTTAAATTATCGTTAACCACAGGCGCACACACACACACGCGCACGCTTGCGCTTTCATACATATAGATATATCGTGTTCTTTGTAAAAATACATTTGAAAATCACACTGATCTAAATAAAATCCTTCACATTCACAAATTATTTAGATCTAGAGGAGAATTAGATTTAAGATCTAGATCTAGATGTGTGAATAAATAGACATGAGTTAAAAAAAAAAACTGGAACAAAAGAAAGTTAGGCACCAAAAATAGTTTTATAAGGGCATAAAGGGAAAGGAATTATTGTTTTGTACATTACACATGTAAATGTTGACTTATAAAATCATATTAGGATGGAATTTCGAATAAAAATTGTTTCTGGTAAAATTAATTAAAAATTTCTATCTTGAAAAATTCTTTATCGTTCTAAGATTTAGTTATGTAATAACAGATTAAATTTTCGAATCGTATCGTCCACGGGAAGTAGGACAATTAGAGATAATCTAGTCATCGGGCCGAAGAATTTTATATTGTAGATAATTGGTGTTAAATCAAATTTTTTTATATAATTAATTTTTTTTTATTTGACATAAATAATGTCAAGGATTAATTGTGAAAAATAGATTCATAATTCATGAGCTACATATTTTCATTTCCACTGTTTCTATTGCACTCAAAGAGATCATTATGATGAGAGAGAGAGAGAGAGAGAGAGAGAGAGAAATTTAAACTTAAAATAGAAAATCATTCGTAATCTAGGCTACACCACACACACACAATCATTCACACACAGACATTGTAGGCGTATTTTAACTTTGTAATCTAAATGTTTACTTTCGAAAATTAATAGGAAAAAAAAGAATCAAATATTTGAACATTTGTGAGTTTAATCATATTTAATGATTTGGCCTTGCATAGACATGTAAGGACAGCTGCACTGACCCCAATACACCCACGACATTCTGACATAATATAAACTGGAATATTAATTTGATTTATTCCATATTGTCTAAAGTGGATACAAACATTCCTGGCAAAATTTTTGCAATCATTAAAATTGATAATCATATCAAATGTCTTGTTCATAATTTTGAAACGGAAGATATTCCTAAATGGCAGCTAATCTATAAATAGCTTTCATTTTTTTGGTTGTATTTGGTGGGATTGTTGATAAGCAGAGGCGTAGTGAGTGGGGAGCAAGGGACCACACTCAGACTATATTTCTATGTGATTTTCAATGAAAATCGTTTGTGTGTGTGTGTGTGGGGGGGGGGGGGCGCCAATAAAGTACCTTGCCCTGGGCGCACGTTTTGCTAACTAAGCCTCTGTTGCTAAGCAATGTATTTAAAAAAGTACATGTAAGTTTGTGTGCACATTAAATCACTGCAGAATCAAATTTCTAATTTCCTGCCAATAGTGTCACGATATATTGTTTAGCGATAAACTGGTTCCCGACATTCGGTACAGCACAATTCGCCGTGTGAAACATTTGTGGAGAACGCAGTGTCGTGAAACCAGTTGTATATGAGTCACTTGCTATGGAAAACCTGCCAACTCTTGTAAACAATGCTTTCATATTACTTTTAAGTAACCTACTACTTTCTTTTTTTTAAAGTTATCAATAACGAATG
Source organism: Biomphalaria pfeifferi (assembly GCA_030265305.1). Taxonomy (NCBI): domain Eukaryota; kingdom Metazoa; phylum Mollusca; class Gastropoda; family Planorbidae; genus Biomphalaria; species Biomphalaria pfeifferi. Next base: position 1,024,934 of record JASAOG010000055.1, read on the forward strand.
ACTTATTCTAGTTTTAAGGAGAATACCAGGAGCTTATTATATAGTCATGTTTGTTTTATTACTATATTTATTAACCACTATAGTAACTTCCTCATGGGCGCCCGCAGGATTTTTTGCAGGGGGGTGCAAGTCGCCACTAATGGCTTAAAGTCGTAACTGCAACTTTTTTAGGACAAAGAATATTAAAGACAAAAAATAGTGCACCACACCACCCCCATATCTATGCGATATTAAGTAAATACTTGTTCATGACATTAAACAAAAAACGAACACGTGAACAACAACAAACTATTTCCTGTCCACTTTGGTCAGTTTCTCCGTGCGGTCCGTGCATCCCAATGGTTGGTGAACTAAACAATGCAAACGCTGCCAAAACTGTCCATAACATTACTACTGAATTGCTTCTCGTCGCAATGGACAAGTCGGCGATGAATGTTTATCTGCAGTGCTGATATTCTTCATAATGTTTCAGCTCTGCATCCTTTTAGGATGTAGACAAAACAAGTTGAACTGAGCATTAGTATTGCTTGAAATGCGAAGCGTTAATGAAGAAACTAACGAACAACCTGTTATGCTATTTTATTTTATTGAGAGCTAACACTGACTGCAACTCCGCAAGACGTAAATACATTGACCAAGAGGACTGCACTCTTCAATCTTGTTCAAAAAAACTTTAACAGATATCAAATCCAAAGACAGCTGGCAAGATTTTTTACTCCAAGGCAAAAAAAAATAAAAATACTTTTATCCTATTCTAGGTCTTTACTAAACATAATGACAACTATTAATTATATACAAATGAAAACAAATCGTCACGACTACCGTGCCATAGAATATTGAATTGCAAGCGTACATGGTCGGATATTAACTACAGATTAGCTTTTTACAGTTGATTACAACAATAGCTTATCCTTACTAACTTTATTTTAATGTTAACTTGCTTCCTAGCAGAAGTTCATTGATTAGAAGTTGTAAAAAACTGGCTAAAATTTGGCTACCCATAATTCAGAGGGTGCACACGAATGGTCAGCCATCAATGCCCGATAAGCCTAGGCTAGTCTACTACAGCTGTACTTCAGTTCAAGTGGAAACACTACTTGTTCATTTGCTACTTAGATTTTAATTGATTTGATGGTGCAAAAAAGTGGCTAGAATTTGGCTACTCAGAATCCCTTGCACCCCCCTAAGGGCGCCCATAAACTTTCTATATTCAAACTATCTACACGAAGTGTATGCTGTATTTCTTTATCTACCAAAAATGTTACCAAAGTAACAGCAACAAACTACACAGGCCTACTTTGTTGCTTAAGGTCAATCGGCTTTACCAGTTATCTGATAAAAATAGGTTGCTTTATAAATCTTAGCTTTCCTATGCTATTTTTGTTTGTATGATATAAGATATAGCAGGGATCAATGCTTGATCCGCCTACACAACCAACAAGATTTCGTCCATCACATACATACTAGCAAGACTGAAGCCCTCACCAGCACTGACCTATTAATTAGTCATTGAGATATGAACGCAGGAGTGGTCAACAGTTTCATCTAGATCATATTAAAACGATTGTCAATAGCCAGAAGTTATGAATATTACATGAGTCTAGGGCTACTCAAACGTCTGCGGCTATTCTAAGACACACGCTCGATCAGATCAGAACGGAATCATTCCCTTACATCGAGCATAGGTTGTCCACTTTTACAGACTTGAGGGCCACTTAGAAACTTTCTGTGCCAGTTGCGGACCGAAACGAACATTACAACTATTCACACAAACAATAGTTCTAGCTATGGCTTTGTAAACCTCCTGGCTTATAAGTTCAAATTTAAATTTATCGTTGTTTATTTATATAGATATGTGAGCTCATGCTATCCTATAAGTCTCAATTGAAAACGAACCAAAGAGACTTTTAGTTTACAATTCGTACCATTACACTTTCTTCATGGAAAAAAAAGTTAAGTTAGTTGGAAGCTCAAGAGCACAGCGTGGTGTGAATGTGGAATGGTGCGAATGCGTGTTGAATCATTTTATTACAACTTGGCTATTAAGGTCTGTCTGTGGCATTTTACGTCTCGAGAGACGATCTTTTCCCTTTGCAACTTCTTGTGTGACTAAAGAGGCCAATCCTTGATACACAGCTGCGATCGCAGGTAGGGCATATATAATCACCAAGCGCCGTTGCATTATCACCTTTCTTTCTGCTTCTGTAGTGTATATTTCAAGTAGATCTACGTGTATGATCTATTATGTTCATTAATTATATTTAAAAGTACATCAGCACACACTCCACCTTGCCCACGTATTTTTCTAGATCTAGTACGGTAAAAAAAAAAAAACAAAAGGGTAAACCAGCTAGTTGTATAGTTGTAAATAATAATGTATAAAATCTGGCAATCTGGGTATATTTAAAACTTAAATATAGATTTAGGCATTTTCGTTATCGAATAGTGATTTACAGTGTTTACAATCAATCTAGATGCCTATTCTACACTGTCGTTTTATATAAACGTAGTAATAATCAAACTGATAATAGATCTAGATTAGAAAAACTTATAGACAAGCACTATAATTCACTAGAAATAGATTCTATTTTCTAGATATAGATAGCGCTAGATCTAGTATTACTTTAGATTACTGCATTTTGTTTGTCGGTAAACACTGTAGATCTATTTCCGTTAAGAAAAATGCATAGATCTATTTTCTAGTTTTAAATATACCCAGATTAAGGGTACTTTATTAACATGGTTTTAAGTAGCATCATGTATTAGATCTATTCTAGGCTCATAAATATCGTCTGCACAAAAGCACACAAGATCGGATAGGCTATCGGTACATTAATTAGGAAGACTTACACGTTGATTACACGTAGTCTAGAATAAAAAAAATGGCTGTTTCTAATATCGTAAAGATATAGATAGTTGAGTTTGACTTTTATAAACATTGCTAAAAATATAATAGCATTTAAATATACCGTCTGCGAATAAGTCTACTTTCAATAGACGCAACAGGCTTACATTTTTTCATAATCTAGATTTTTAAAAATCTCTAAATACTATATATAGATTTTAGATCTATAAAAATGTACTTTTTAATAAAAGAGGTCCTTTCCATCGATCGCATGTTTATTAACTTCGTTAACATAGGCTTATATTTAGGCCTACGTTTTGTATTAATTTCAGTTGACTGTTTTTATGCAAATATGAATAAACTAATGAGAGATAGGAATGGCATTCTCTATGGATTTCGTTTTTTTTTAAATGTATATAAGTAGACCCACATTTATAAGTAGCGCATAAACAACTACCCAGATCTAGTAGAAAAAACCTAACATGAACTTTACTAAATGAACGGCAACTTCAAAACAGAAGCATCTACATAGATTGAATTTGAGGCGAAGGGTTATAAAAAATAAAAACATTTGTGATAATCTCTTACTCTAATAAATTATATCTACCATATCAGCTTGTCTGAAAATGGATAAAGGTTTTATCGATCTGCTTATAAAAAGCTAATAAACATTTTCTAAGCAAAACGGATAAATCACGCGAGTTCGAGGCGTAAAATTCTTCTTTGTCTTCATCATGTTATTTATATACGGTTTTGTAAAAAATAAACTCGAAGTCGTCGTTCCTTAATATTGTTCCATGGTTGAATAGATTGATTACCTAGATCTGTTTTAGATTATGTATTTTAAAAAGTGTAAAATAACACTTATAAGAGGAGAAAATAAAATGCATAATGATAATAATAGAAAGTGATTTCTGAAGGATTTTAGATATACAGGTCTGGGCGTTGATACTTATCAGTGAAACGTTTATACCCCCACCCCTTACAACCCATATGTTTTATTTTAAAACTTCTGACACATGAGTAAATATTACAGAGCGCTGTTTATCTTTGATTTCCTTGAGGGAGTGTCCCATTAAGAACTACCGCATACTTTTGACATCCTCACGCGTCATGTCTTTATTCTCTGATGTCCTCCCTATTTCAATTATTTTTAGCATGACAGGGACGGATTTACGATAGTGCAGAAATGGCATGTACCCAGGACCTCACCTTAAAGGCGGACCTCCCTTCAAGCTAAAATATACACAATTAAAAATATGCATAAATATATCTACTACATATTTCTAAGTTACCACTGACTGATTGATCAAGAAATCTCCTTAACTGTCGTATGGATTCGCATGAAATTTCTTACACAGATTCCTTTTACCTTTTTACAAATCAACGAGCATAGCCGGTGTGTACTGCTAGTATTTATATATAAGAAAAGAAAAAATATATTAAAGGTATATGCACGTTATTGCATTCTTCAAAAATACGAAATGCTTTTAGATGTACTTATCAAGTGCATTTGTTTTATTGAAGAATTTGAAAGAGATAGTGGCTTCCCAAAAATAATCCTGCACCCCACTTACTTAAATCCGGCCCTGTTATCATCTCCAGTATTTCTTTTCTCTTTTCCTTTTTTTTAAAAAATTTTCTCATGGGGTAGTCTGCCTTGAAAGACACATTCTTACGTCGTTGTGAAATCACGTCACCAGATTAGCTTCAGATTGTTGAGTAGATTGTAGATTATACATTCTTGCTCATTAGTTAATTAAAGTTCCTACAAAATCACAGAATAATATCATCTATGCTCTAAAGTTTTGGGTATTTGCGACATTAAATCTGCTTCGTATATCCCATCATTCTCCCTCAAAAATGTATAAAGTAATTTCGTAATTCAGTGGTAAGTAAATTTACTTTACAAAGAAGTCTGTCAATGCGTTATAAATTATTTTGTTTGTTGCAAGATATGGGTGTTTACAGTAATCACGTGTCAGCATTAAATATTTCTGTGAGTAACATTAATGTATGCATTACATAATCCGAAAGCGTTGGTGTATTCGTATGGAAGACCGGTACTGAATCTATTGCACTGTAATGTGCATGTGTTTGTAGGTTTCTCTAAGTGTAAAAAAAATGTGATGCAATGTGGCCTATAATATTTACGTATCACTGTCAAGCTACCAGGCAGATGATTATTTGTACACTCTCCAGATGTGTGTGGGATGATAAAATGTATAGGGGAGATAATTCTAAATCTATACGTTTTCGCCCACAAGAAAAAAAAGTTGCTAAAAATGTTGTCTTTTTTTCCCCGCTGACATAATGACCTTTTTGTTGACATGAGATCTTTCAAATTTTTTGTGGGTTTTTTTTTTTTTTTTTTTTTTCTGAAACTCTTGCTTGTCATTGAGCTCATCATTGGTGAAGGTTTTCTCTGACTTCATTTTAGTGCCATTACTTCAGTTGGATTTGATCAAAGTCGTACTTAATCCTTCTTTTCTACTTCAACATCTATTCAACCTATATCCTTGAAACAAAAAGTAGATCTACGTACTAAACAATGAACGAAATAAATTAAAACAAAAAGGGTTACTTCACAGAAAGGAGGTACATCTTTTTGCTATTAAACATAAAAAATGTCAACTTTATACAAATATAACAATACGAAACTGCGAAAGAAAAATCTTTTATGGAAAATTAAACCGGTACTTGTTGTTCTACGCACATGGTAAATAAATGACTGGATCAATGTTCGTATTATTTCACCCCATGTGGTGCAATTAATTAGTAGTGAGAGAGAGGTAGTTATTTAAGTCTCTCTCTATATATACAGGGAGAGAGAAAGAGGGAGAGTTTAGCAATAATAAAGAATTGTCTGAAACTTTGTTCCATTCGTTGTACATGTCACGTTCAAATAGGTCGAAAAACTTACAGAAATGTATGACTAGTGTGTCAGTAACAAACTTATAGAAATGTATGGCTAGTGTGTCAGTAACAAACTTATAGAAATGTATGACTAATGTGTCAGTAACAAACTTATAGAAATGTATGACTAGTGTGTCAGTAACAAACTTATAGAAATGTATGACTAGTGTGTCAGTAACAAACTTATAGAAATGTATGACTAGTGTGTCAGGAACAAACTTATAGAAATGTATGACTAGTGTGTCAGGAACAAACTTATAGATATGTATGACTAGTGTGTCAGTAACAAACTTATAGAAATGTATGGCTAGTGTGTCAGTAACAAACTTATAGAAATGTATGACTAGTGTGTCAGTAACAAACTTATAGAAATGTCTGACTAATGTGTCAGTAACAAACTTATAGAAATGTATGACTAGTGTGTCAGTAACAAACTTATAGAGATGTATGACTAGTGTGTCAGTAACAAACTTATAGAGATGTATGACTAGTGTGTCAGTAACAAACTTATAGAAATGTATGACTAGTGTGTCAGTAACAAACTTAAAGAACTGTATGACTAGTGTGTCAGGAACAAACTTATAGTAATATATGACTAGTGTGTCAGTAACAAACTTATAGAAATGTATGACTAATGTGTCAGTAACAAACTTATAGAAATGTATGACTAGTGTGTCAGTAACAAACTTACAGAAATGTATGATTAGTGTGTCAGGAACAAACTTATAGAAATGTATGACTAGTGTGTCAGTAACAAACTTATAGAAATGTATGACTAGTGTGTCAGTAACAAACTTATAGAAATGTATGACTAATGTGTTAGTAACAAAAATATAGAAATGTAAGACTAATGTGTTAGTAACAAACTTATAGAAATGTATGGATAGTGTGTCAGTAACAAACTTATAGAAATGTATGGCTAGTGTGTCAGTAACAAAGTTATAGAAATGTATGACTAGTGTGTCAGTAACAAACTTATAGAAATGTATGACTAGTGTGTCAGTAACAAACATATAGAAATGTATGACTAATGTGTTAGTAACAAACATATAGAAATGTATGACTAATGTGTTAGAAGCAAACTTATAGAAATGTATGACTAATGTGTTAGTATCAAACTTATAGAAATGTATGACTAGTGTGTTAGTAACAAACTTATAGAAATGTATGACTAGTGTGTCAGTAACAAACTTATAGAAATGTATGACTAATGTGTTAGTAACAAACTTATAGAAATGTATGACTAATGTGTCAGTAACAAACTTATAGAAATGTATGACTAGTGTGTCAGTAACAAACTTATAGAAATGTATGACTAGTGTGTCAGTAACAAACTTATAGAAATGTATGACAAGTGTGTCAGTAACAAATTTATAGAAATGTATGACTAGTGTGTCAGTAACAAAGTTATAGAAATGTATGACTAGTGTGTCAGGAACAAACTTATAAAAATGTATGGCTAGTGTGTCAGGAACAAACATATAGAAATGTATGGCTAGTGTGTCAGGAACAAACTTATAGAAATGTATGACTAATGTGTTAGTAACAAACTTATAGAAATGTATGACTAATGTGTTAGTATCAAACTTATAGAAATGTATGACTAGTGTGTCAGTAACAAACTTATAGAAATGTATGACTAGTGTGTCAGTAACAAACTTATAGAAATGTATGACTAATGTGTTAGTAACAAACTTATAGAAATGTATGACTAATGTGTCAGTAACAAACTTATAGAAATGTATGACTAGTGTGTCAGTAACAAACTTATAGAAATGTATGACTAGTGTGTCAGTAACAAACTTATAGAAATGTATGACTAGTGTGTCAGTAACAAACTTATAGAAATGTATGACTAGTGTGTTAGTATCAAACATATAGAAATGTATGACTAATGTGTCAGGAACAAACTTATAGAAATGTATGACTAGTGTATCTGTAACAAACTTATAGAAATGTATGACTATTGTGTCAGTAACAAACTTATAGAAATGTATGACTAGTGTGTCAGTAACAAACTTATAGAAATGTATGACTAGTGTGTCAGTAATAAACTTGTAGAAATGTATGACTAGTGTGTCAGTAACAAACTTATAGAAATGTATGACTAGTGTGTCAGTAACAAACATATAGAAATGTATGACTAATGTGTCAGTAACAAACTTATAGAAATGTATGACTAGTGTGTCAGTAACAAACTTATAGAAATGTATGACTAGTGTGTCAGTAACAAACATATAGAAATGTATGACTAATGTGTTAGTAACCAACATATAGAAATGTATGACTAATGTGTTAGTAACAAACGTATAGAGATGTATGACTAATGTGTTAGTAACGAACGTATAGAAATGTATGACTAATGTGTTAGTAACAAACGTATAGAAATGTATGACTAGTGTGTCAGTAAGAAACTTATAGAAATGTATGACTAGTGTGTCAGGAACAAACTTATAGAAATTTATGACTAGTGTATCTGTAACAAACTTATAGAAATGTATGACTATTGTGTCAGTAACAAACTTATAGAAATGTATGACTAGTGTGTCAGTAACAAAGTTATAGAAATGTATGACTAGTGTGTCAGTAATAAACTTGTAGAAATGTATGACTAATGTGTCAGTAACAAACTTATTGAAATGTATGACTAATGTGTCAGTAACAAACTTATAGAAATGTATGACTATTGTGTCAGTAACAAACTTATAGAAATGTATGACTAATGTGTCAGTAACAACTTATAGAACTGTATGACTAATGTGTCAGGAACAAACTTATAGAAATGTATGACTAGTGTGTCAGTAACAAACTTATAGAAATGTATGACTAATGTGTCAGTAACAAACTTATAGAAATGTATGACTAATGTGTCAGTAACAAACTAATAGAAATGTATGACTAGTGTGTCAGTAACAAATTTATAGAAATGTATGACTAGTGTGTCAGTAACAAACTTATAGAAATGTATGACTACTGTGTCAGTAATAAACGTATAGAAATGTATGACTAGTGTGTCAGTAATAAACGTATAGAAATGTATGACTAGTGTGTCAGTAACAAACTTATAGAAATGTATGACTATTGTGTCAGTAACAAACTTATAGAAATGTATGACTATTGTGTCAGTAACAAACTTATAGAAATGTATGACTAATGTGTCAGTAACAACTTATAGAACTGTATGACTAGCGTGTCAGGAACAAATTTATAGAAATGTATGACTAGTGTGTCAGTAAAAAACTTATAGAAATGTATGACTAATGTGTCAGGAACAAACTTATAGAAATGTATGACTAGTGTGTCAGTAACAAACTTATAGAAATGTATGACTAATGTGTCAGTAACAAACTTATAGAAATGTATGACTAATGTGTCAGTAACAAATTTATAGAAATGTATGACTAGTGTGTCTGTATCAAACTTATAGAAATGTATGATTAATGTGTCAGTAACAAACTAATAGAAATGTATGACTAGTGTGTCAGTAACAAATTTAAAGAAATGTATGACTAGTGTGTCAGTAACAAACTTATAGAAATGTATGACTACTGTGTCAGTAATAAACTTATAGAAATGTATGACTAGTGTGTCAGTAATAAACTTATAGAAATGTATGACTAGTGTGTCAGTAACAAACTTATAGAAATGTATGACTAGTGTGTTAGGAACAAACTTTTAGAAATGTATGACTAGTGTGTCAGTAACAAACTTATAAAAATGTATGACTAATGTGTCTGTAACAAACTTATAGAAATGTATGACTAATGTGTCAGTAACAAACGTATAGAAATGTATGACTAATGTGTTAGTAACAAACGTATAGAAATGTATGACTAGTGTGTCAGTAAGAAACTTATAGAAATGTATGACTAGTGTGTCAGGAACAAACTTATAGAAATGTATGACTAGTGTATCTGTAACAAACTTATAGAAATGTATGACTAGTGTGTCAGTAACAAACTTATAGAAATGTATGACTAGTGTGTCAGTAACAAAGTTATAGAAATGTATGACTAGTGTGTCAGTAATAAACTTGTAGAAATGTATGACTAATGTGTCAGTAACAAACTTATTGAAATGTATGACTAATGCGTCAGTAACAAACTTATAGAAATGTATGACTATTGTGTCAGTAACAAACTTATAGAAATGTATGACTAATGTGTCAGTAACAACTTATAGAACTGTATGACTAGCGTGTCAGGAACAAATTTATAGAAATGTATGACTAGTGTGTCAGTAAAAAACTTATAGAAATGTATAACTAATGTGTCAGGAACAAACTTATAGAAATGTATGACTAGTGTGTCAGTAACAAACTTATAGAAATGTATGACTAATGTGTCAGTAACAAACTTATAGAAATGTATGACTAATGTTTCAGTAACAAATTTATAGAAATGTATGACTAGTGTGTCAGTAACAAACTTATAGAAATGTATGACTAATGTGTCAGTAACAAACTAATAGAAATGTATGACTAGTGTGTCAGTAACAAATTTATAGAAATGTATGACTAGTGTGTCAGTAACAAACTTATAGAAATGTATGACTACTGTGTCAGTAATAAACTTATAGAAATGTATGACTAGTGTGTCAGTAATAAACTTATAGAAATGTATGACTAGTGTGTCAGTAACAAACTTATAGAAATGTATGACTAGTGTGTTAGGAACAAACTTTTAGAAATGTATGACTAGTGTGTCAGTAACAAACTTATAGAAATGTATGACTAATGTGTCAGTAACAAACTAATAGAAATGTATGACTAGTGTGTCAGTAACAAATTTATAGAAATGTATGACTAGTGTGTCAGTAACAAACTTATAGAAATGGATGACTACTGTGTCAGTAATAAACTTATAGAAATGTATGACTAGTGTGTCAGTGATAAACTTATAGAAATGTATGACTAGTGTGTCAGTAACAAACTTATAGAAATGTATGACTAGTGTGTTAGGAACAAACTTTTAGAAATGTATGACTAGTGTGTCAGTAACAAACTTATAGAAATGTATGACTAATGTGTCAGTAACAAACTTATAGAAATGTATGACTAATGTGTTAGTAACAAACGTATAGAAATGTATGACTAATGTGTTAGTAACAAACGTATAGAAATGTATGACTAGTGTGTCAGTAAGAAACTTATAGAAATGTATGACTAGTGTGTCAGGAACAAACTTATAGAAATGTATGACTAGTGTATCTGTAACAAACTTATAGAAATGTATGACTATTGTGTCAGTAACAAACTTATAGAAATGTATGACTAGTGTGTCAGTAACAAACTTATAGAAATGTATGACTAGTGTGTCAGTAATAAACTTGTAGAAATGTATGACTAATGTGTCAGTAACAAACTTATTGAAATGTATGACTATTGTGTCAGTAACAAACTTATAGAAATGTATGACTAATGTGTCAGTAACAACTTATAGAACTGTATGACTAGCGTGTCAGGAACAAATTTATAGAAATGTATGACTAGTGTGTCAGTAAAAAACTTATAGAACTGTATGACTAATGTGTCAGGAACAAACTTATAGAAATGTATGACTAGTGTGTCTGTAACAAACTTATAGAAATGTATGACTAGTGTGTCAGTAACAAACTTATAGAAATGTATGACTAGTGTGTCAGTAATAAACTTATAGAAATGTATGACTAGTGTGTCAGTAATAAATTATAGAAATGTATGACTAGTGTGTCATTAACAAACTTATAGAATTGTATGACTAGTGTGTCAGGAACAAACTTATAGAAATGCATGACTAGTGTGTCAGTAACAAATTTACAGAAATGTATGCCTTATGTGTCAGGAACAAACTTATAGAAATGTATGACTAATGTGTCTGTAACAAACTTATAGAAATGTATGACTAGTGTGTTAGTAACAAAAATATAGAAATGTAAGACTAATGTGTTAGTAACAAACTTATAGAAATGTATGACTAGTGTGTCAGTAACAAACTTATAGAAATGTATGACTAGTGTGTCAGTAACAAACTTATAAAAATGTATGACTAATGTGTTAGTAACAAAAATATAGAAATGTATGACTAATGTGTTAGTAACAAACTTATAGAAATGTATGACTAGTGTGTCAGTAACAAACTTATAGAAATGTATGACTAGTGTGTCAGTAACAAACATATAGAAATGTATGACTAATGTGTTAGTAACAAACATATAGAAATGTATGACTAATGTGTTAGTAACAAACTTATAGAAATGTATGACTAATGTGTTAGTATCAAACATATAGAAATGTATGACTAATGTGTTAGTAACAAACTTATAGAAATGTATGACTAGTGTGTCAGTAACAAACTTATAGAAATGTATGACTAGTGTGTCAGTAACAAACTTATAGAAATGTATGACTAGTGTGTCAGGAACAAACTTATAGAAATGTATGACTAATGTGTTAATAACATTATCTTTCTATATGCTTTTTGTATTTGTTTTGTATTTGCCATTACTAATTTAGCTATTAAGGTTTCATTACCCTAATGTCTTTTGGAAATCTTTATGTTGTGTCTGTTGTATTTATGAGTATTTTCTGTTTTGTCTTCATATGAGAAAAGAGTCCTTGTAATCACAACATATTTCCGTAAGGATCAATAAAGCAGTCTTAGTCTTAATCTTACTATTTTCTTTTTAGATTTTCTGCTAATATCTAAATTTATTAATTAAAGAGTAAAAATCCAAAAGTTCTTTTGGTCAGAGAGGCGAATATATTTTTGTATCTATGTTCATGTGAATTGAAGGCTATTTCCCTTTCTCTGACCTGATCGAATCACCCAGTCTCTATTTGCAGCATACATATGTTATTAAGCATTATTATAAAACAAGCAATCCATCTCTCTTTCATATTACTTGTCTGTGCATGTTTCAATCGTGTGAAATAGAATGCTCTAACTATAGGAAGAAATTTTGGCAACTCTCGAAGACCCTCTGGGCTCTGTGTTTACATATATTGTGCTGGTGTCGGCTTGGTGCCCGCCGTTCCTTTGCTCTAGTGTTTACAGAACTGGACATAAAATGTAGAGATTGATCTAAAAATGGCACACACCGCCCCCATCTTCAGAACCTACATGCAGATTTAATCTAAGCTAGATAACTTTGAACAGATTTTTTCAGCTCACATATTTCTCGGCCAGAGTTCGCTCCCACGAGGCCCAGTGCGCTTGTATATACATGTTTCTTTCCCTGCAATTCGACGGCCTCTTTGTTATGCACAGAACAAATGAACTCTCTAAACTTTATGTTTTCAAATATTTTTTTTTTTTTACTTTTGCCGTGTAAACAAAATAATTACGAGTATCTCAAAAAAAGTACCGACAAAAATGTGTTTATTTAAGTAATGAGTCTATGTTTATTTGTGTAGAATACGTAAATAGATGACGTCATCAACACATTCCATGGTCTATAAAAGAAAGGGGGAAAAAAAAGGTTGGTTCATTGATAAGGAAAAAGCAGGCCTGGTCCAGAATGTAAACATAAGAGTTGAAGCTAAGTGCTGGTCCAGAATGCCAGGTTATCTTTTGTCATAAACAAAGTTAGATGGTAGGTGCAGTGAAAGATACGCATCTTTGATGTACAGTATTTATGTGTTTGTAGAGCTCGGCAGAAATGAGTAAAAGCTTTTGTTTTCTTGGCTTATGTAGGGCATCCATCGGGACAATGAAATAGTGGAAGTGATCACTGAATGAACGATTGAGTTGAGAAAAAAATAAATCAAATCATCTTGTTAAATTTGTTTTGTATAGTCTAAAGTAGCCAATATCACTTCAGCATGTGTTTGCCCATTATGGTCCATTGAGTTAGTGACGCTTCATCAGACTCTCTATATAGGTTCATACACTATCCATAACTATATAACTATTCATGTTTACTGTTAAATAAGTTAAGAACAATATGACTCTTCTTGAACGAGAAAGACCGCTTTTGAATGCATCCTAATTATTCAGAGACATATCAAAGGTTGGTTCTGTGTGTGTTATTCTTGAACAGCGTATAAGCACGAGATCATTTTTGAAAACGAGGACACAGAAAAAGTCTCAAAGAATGCATCGATTTCTTGTTCAATGACAAGGTTAATAGAGTTTTTTAAAGGGAGGTAACGAAGTACCCCCGTTGTTAAAAGATTAATTTAAATGATTAAATTGACCATATTCCAACGTATATTTATGCTAGCATGTCTGTGTCACGCATGCCTGTGTCACCCTTGTTAGCGTGTTAAATATTAGTGTCACAATTGTCTGAATCACACTTGTCAGTAGTGCCATACATGCCAGTGTTATCCATCTCAGTGTTACCTATATCAATGTCAGCCATGTCGGTGTCAGCCATGTCATTTGAACCATGTCAAAATCATCTATCTCATACTTTTGAATGTCAATGTCACTCATGTCAGTGTTATTGTCATCACTATATTAATTCCACTCATGTCAGCGCCATTTATAACGAAGCTTTTTTTGTTTTTAATATATCAACATCTTTTTAGACTCTCCGTTATTTCTCCATTATAAGTAAACAAACCAAGATATTATAATTAGGCTATATTAGCATTGTGAACATCGTTACGTCTTTTTATGTGATGAGACACTTTGGCGGTACACCAACACCAAAACGACAAAGTCCTAGTTTATAAATACTTTAATCTTCATTAACACTGTCAAGACCATTTTGTTTCTATTCCTCCATTTTGGTTTCCTTCTCCTTTCAACACGCATGCGCACCATCCCACATTTACACTAAGATGCGCACGTAACACTTATGAAATGCAGACGTTACTTCTAAAAAGAAGATGGTTGCGTCCTACTCGAGTCCCTAGGTCAATCTAGTCTTGCATGTTAATGAATCTGGCAAGTCGTTGGTTTTCCTGGTTGAATTAAATAACAACAAAAACCAATTATCATTATAAAAAACTTATAGTTATTACAAATTATGTCTAAGAACCAATATCAATTTTTTGTTTAAATTAATAAAATACAAAAATATGTAGAGGCCTTTACATAAATGAAACGAAAATGCATGTACCAGAAATAAAACAAGAATAATTGAAATAATAAAAACCACCATTAGCTAAACTTGTACAGTTACATGTGAATCAATAATTAATAAATGTTATATTACAAAAAGAAAATGGATTTTCAAGCTGAAAAGAGGAATTGTTAAAAAAAAATAAAACACAAAAAACATGGACCAGATTTTTCAACAGAAAACAAATACCATACAATCTGCCTTCTTTATAAAAATAGTCTTTCCGATAACATTTTCCTGCCCTAGAAACAGCAAAAACTAGTTTTGTTTTGGTCACGTCTGAAGTCAGAAGTGTTTTTTTTCTCTTAATCTCATTAATGGATTAAATGCAGGAAGCGAAGGGATTTGTACAAGTATACGCCCACATCAAAACAAAACAAAAAGGTTATGCTATTTATCAAAAACTGCTTCTCATGTATGTTAACGAAACTAATCACATTAACCGCCCTCGCATAAGATCAAACAGTGTCAGGTCAAGAGAGAGGTTCAGGAAAAAATATAAAACTCTTATCTAGGTTTGAAAAAAAGTATAATGCACAGATTGGATTTGGAAGCCACCCCCTCGCGAGTCCCACATAATCCTATAATTTTAAACTTTAAAAGAAAAGGTTGAAGCCTGAAAGTAAAAAAAGATTTGCAATTTCAGCGAAGAGGCAAACCATCAAAAAACAATGTGTTCAAATAAGAATAATGGCATCTCATTTGTAACAGTTTTTTTTCAAATTGTCTGACAATTCAAATGATTTTCTAGTTAATTGAAACATTTCCCTAGTTAATTGAAACATTTCCCTAGTTAATTGAAACATTTCCCTAGTTAATTGAAACATTTCCCTAGTTAATTGAAACATTTGCCTAGTTAATTGAAACATTTCCCTAGTTAATTGAAACATTTCCCTAGTTAATTGAAACATTTCCCTAGTTAATTGAAACATTTCCCTAGTTATTTGAAACATTTCCCTAGTTAATTAAAACATTTCCCTAGTTAATTGAAACATTTCCCTAGTTAATTGAAACATTTCCCTGGTTAATTGAAACATTTCCCTAGTTAATTGAAACATTTCCCTAGTTAATTGAAACATTTCCCTAGTTAATTGAAACATTTCCCTAGTTAATTGAAACATTTTGGTTGAATTGTTATCATTTTAATCATTTTCTTTCTTTTACCTTTTTTCCCCCATCAAAGTGTGTATGAAATTAAATCCGCAGGCTGACGTCAAAGAGTGTCCGCATTATGAGCTCAATGTTACATATGGTGAAACTTACTAACAGATGGCTCATCTCATACATGTCTATGCAATGGGTAAACTAGGATAAACCTTGTTCTTTATGATTTCAAGTTACCAGATCTAAAAGCAAATGTTTTCAAGGTGTATGACTTCAGAACGCCGTCTGGGGTGCATTTGTGGACGCCTCTTCTTTGTGTAGGATGTATTAACGTCCGTAGCTGATTTTTTTTTTTGTTGATCTTAAAAAAGTTGTTTATACTTGAAAAAAACCAAAACAAATAAAAACAAAACAAAAAGCAAGTGTAAATGTTTTTTTCTCACCAGTGTCTCTTATCTTGTCACATAGTATATCTTAAAATATCTCTTATCTTGTCACATAGTATATCTTAAAATATCTCTTATCTTGTCACATAGTATATCTTAAAATATCTCTTATCTTGTCACATAGTATATCTTAAAATATCTCTTATCTTGTCACATAGTATATCTTAAAATATCTCTTATCTTGTCCCTGTCTTTCATCTTGTCTCTTATCTTGTCTTGATCTCATTTTGTCTCTTATCTTGTCACATAGTATATCTTAAAATATCTCTTATCTTGTCACATAGTATATCTTAAAATATCTCTTATCTTGTCCCTGTCTTTCATCTTGTCTCTTATCTTGTCTTGATCTCATTTTGTCTCTTATCTTGTCTCGGGCTCATCTTGTCTCTTATCTTGTCTCGGGCTCATCTTGTCTCTTATCTTGTCTCAGTCTTTCATCTTGTTTCTCATCTTGTCTCAGTCTTTCATCTTGTCTCTTATCTTGTCTCGGTCTCATCTTCTCTTATCTTGTCTCAGTCTTTCATCTTGTTTCTCATCTTGTCTCAGTCTTTCATCTTGTCTCTTATCTTGTCTCGGTCTCATCTTGTCTCTTATCTCGTTCCTTTCGTCTATTTTGTCAAATCAGATCGACCAAGGCTGTTTAAATTAAAAGCTTTAAATGTGATTTGTGTCTTTAAAAAAAACAACAACACTAAATTTAAATACACATGCTAAAACTTGACTGCATGTAAACTTTGTTTATATTAGTTACTAGTATCTTGTCTTGTCCATGTAGAGCAGCGGTTCTCAACATTTTCAATTCCGCAGCCCCCCCTAATACAATTTTCCTCTAGGCGGCAATCCCCAACCATATATTTTTGTTCGTTCATTGGTTTAGCTAGTGTTACATTTTCTTCGCAAAGTGATTACATCTTCTCCATAGAAATGTTTCATCCCGCAGTGGCGTCGTGACGCATTTGATAGACAATAATTTCAGTTGTTGAAAAAGTATTCTGCTGCAACGAAAATGTGGTCTGCAACAAATATTTTCGAATAAAATTTATATATAAAAAAGTAACTACCAATTAAAATAAGATATCCGTCGTTCAATGATTATTCCTTCAATTAAAGTGTCATTCGTATCCCATGGCTATATGTCCGTGTTCTTTGATCGTTTTTATATTCCCACTCTTTATTTTATTGATACTTAACAATCGTTTCATAATTTGTTTAATAATAGACATGTAATATCTAAATAATTTTGTAGCTCTATAGGATTCCAAATCATAAATACATATAGTCTATATTACAAATATGCTTGTTACAACACGTTAGAGACATATATATATATATATATATATATATATAAACTTCCTATAAAAAAAATACCCCTCCACCCCTACAAAAAAATCAATTTTCAGATGGTCTTAAGCGACCCCTCGCAAATAAATGCAATGGGTAAACTATGGTAAACCTTGTCCTTCATGATTTCAAGTTACCAGATCTAAAAGCAAACCACCCCAAAGGGTCGCGATCCACAGGTTGAGAATCCCTGATGTAGAATAAGCATTTTCCCCATATCATAATTAGCGCACTAAAAATGTGAGATATCAAATCTCCTATTCTCTGTAACACACAGAACAAAAAAAGAATGTGGAGCTTGATAGTTTTCCTGTGGGTGTCAGTAAGAAATATTTTCACATGAAATATTAATTCAGGTCAAGGAAGTTTTTATTATTTCAGTTAACTGATATTTTAGAATTTGTCTCAGAAGTGTTAATTTGAAGTTGTCAAATTAGAGCAGATATCTCATTTCTTCTTCCAAATGTAAATGTCTAATTGTAATGTCTATTAACAATTCAGTTATATAAGCCTCATCAAAATGATTATCTAATAGAAATGGATAGATCATATGTACTCATACAGATTTCTCGGTATAATGGTAGAAAACAGTCTTTTGTTGGAGGACCATCTTGAAAACTAGCACTCACAAAAATTCACTCAGCGGCTATTTTTCATTTACAAACTGATCAGCTTAAAATTACAAAAAGAAGAGATTTTTTTTTTATTATAACTGTGTAACTAACATCTGCAATAACGTTTCATCTAAACTGTTGCGTTACTTGGTCAGTCTTTTAAAAAAACGCTAAAACCACACGCATAAGTGTACAATATCTGTATGAACATTTTCAACAAAGACGCCCAAGCAAAGTCGTAAAAAATGTTAGAACAAAAGTAAGTTTTCGCGAAGTTTGCGACTTCTGTCCACTAAGGCATTAACCTAAAACGTATAGAGATTATTTTGTTTTTTACTCGGTCAGTTTATATCAGATCGACTCGTTGACTAGGGAACGTAATGAAGGAATAAGGATCTATTTACAATTTACTTTCCAATGTGTTTTTTAAAACCATTTAAGCATACAGTTACCGATTTGGTTTAATTTTAAGTCTTTTTTTTTCAATTTACTTTTTTCTTTAAGATTTACTTATGCGCATTTAGACTACTTAGCTACGAAATGATGAATGAAACACGGCTAACGTATCTAGGTCAAAACATTACACCTAGGTCGACACAAGCTGACATCTCAGTGTTTATATTCTTTTACTAAAATAGGTTCAAAGTTTTTATTTATTGACTAGACTACTGTGGCATTCAAATTGTTTAGATTCTAAATCTAGAACTACATAAAATTAAACTAACAATGTTATATAAACAATTACATTCACGCGTTCGATTGGATTATAAAATACTAGATGAATTGATTTATTTTTAAAATTATCATCTTTTTGTTCACGTCATTATTGATTATTCAAACGGAATAAATGCATGCTATTTGTAGAAAGAAAAACCCGAGCAAAGCCGGGTAAATTAAAGCTAGTTCAAGATAAAAATACATAATAGCATAGGAATACTTTTAAAGTGCTTTGAGGAAAAAGAAGGTGGTATTTCATAATTTGAGGACAGCTGATAATTTAGCCATGTTCAGCAATGCCAACACACCAAACAACGCTGTGAAAGAGAAAGAACCAAACTAAAGTGTTCTCCATTAGTTGACCGATGTAGCTGCTTCAAGATAGTATTATAGAACTTACACATTGGTTTGGACTGACACCTCTCACTAGAACCTAGATCTCTCATGAAGATGTGAACGTTTGAATAGAACTAAATGTTAGTGAATCCAGAGTGTCTATAAAATCTGTAAATTCTTATTAAAACATTGACTCTAATCAAACGTATACGTTTTTTAAAAATTTCTCTCGGAGATTCTGAAAACGCAATGTAGCACTAGACATTCGCTACATTAACTTGACAATTAAATGAAATAGAAATATTTTATATCTTTAAAATATACTTGCAGAGGTCTTGACGTTTTAAGAAATAAAATTCATAGTTATCATTTTTTTTTATTTATTTTCTCCCCCCTTCCATTTCTTTAATAATCTTGAATGGAAAAAAAAATTTAAAAGTTTCTTTTCCGATTCCTCGTCATCCTATTACGTCTGTGCCTGTGTTCCCGAGCATAGGCCGCCATCTAGCTTCATCCAGGCGTCTCTGTTCTGGGTTGTTCTCCAACTGTCCCCAAGTCTTGCCCATCTTATTGGCACGTCTGCTTCCAAATCTCGAGGCCAAATATTTTTGGACCGTCTCGTCTTCCTCTTTTCTTGTTTTTTTTGTTGTCATTATTTGTCAATTACAGAGAAGTAATTGTAGACGTGAGTCTGGTGTCACAATACACAATGTCAACTCACAGCCG
This sequence comes from Biomphalaria pfeifferi, assembly GCA_030265305.1. NCBI lineage: Eukaryota > Metazoa > Mollusca > Gastropoda > Planorbidae > Biomphalaria > Biomphalaria pfeifferi. The sequence goes on from JASAOG010000055.1 coordinate 1,045,030, forward strand.
AATATCCGCCTATAATCTTCAGCTCGAAGACGTGGTTTCATTATTAGTTTCAATAAGTTTGCGCAATGATGGCGTGTTCGTTGCATGTTCGTCCTAAAAATGAGCACAAGTTCTTTCATCTTAAATTATTCTAGTATTTTACATTTCATTATGGTGAATACATTTTACACATGTAACAATTAAGACAAATATTTTGTCTCATAATTTTTTTTGACTTGGATGTCACAGTAAACAATGACGTAATCCACAAACATGCAAGAGGGATAACTTGTTGACCTCAGGGAATGTGTTGTCTTTTATTCATAAAATTTAGAAGGGCATAGATTTAGTCCAAAGTCACGTATCCAATTATGCCACCAAAGATTTATTTTGGATTTGCCCAATATCTGCTTGAGTATGTGGTTTGTGTTTAGGTGTGTGTGTCAGCACACATGGTTTGAAATTAATTATTTGCGGAAAATAAAACAATCCACTCTTTACAAATGCGGAAACAGTTTATCCTGAGATAAGAAAGTAGGCCATGGATCCGAACGTCACCGCAAATAGATTGTAGGCCAGTCTAATTTACAAATAACCGTGTGGATCTATTCCTAGATTTGAGTTACTGCCAACAACAAACTGACATCAACTTCAATTGCAGCCAAGTGTCAATGTGTATTTGACCTACATTAACTAGAGCATGAGTCGTTGTCTATTTTTGATCGGGTTTTTGTATTTTTTTGAAAAAAAAAAAGTTTGGATTCTGTCTTTTGTCTGTACCAAAGACCGAAGTAATAAAGGGAGAATATTGAGGGATTTTGTTTTAAAATAACTGATTTCAGGAATGTCCGTGTCCTTAGGAGAAAGAAATTAATTATATATAAATGATGTAATGTATAATTCATTGTTTAATAAAGTATGTCCTAGTCGAATAATTAAAGATCAAAGAGTCTTATACTTAAAACTTGTCGTCCATGAAACAAAATTATAATTCACTCTTGGTAATCTGTGTGCTGCGTTCAGCTATTTGCTAAGTTTTCCCGACACTTTTTAATGGCCCGCGTAAGAGGAAAAGCCGCTATTAGGTGTGTGCAAAATGTCCGTCTGTCACACTCAGATCTCGAAAAATAGAAGAGAAACGAAAAATATTAGTTCACCATGCGATGCAGTTTGGAAAGTTTAGGTGCAACGTCTACTTTTGGTTTTCTAAAGGCAAACTGTTTAATTTATTAAATTAATTATGCAATCGATTTTTTCATAAAAATACACCTATTCTAAAACAATACACAAATTTAAGGGTGATAATGTTATAATATGTTAACAATGAAGACAATATTTTGTGTATTTTCAGTATCACAAAGTGTAATACGTTTATTAAGAAATGTTCACAACAAATTTAAATATTAGTTTATGGTGTTTTATCTGGTCAATTACTGCTAAAATTAAATGAAAACATTTATATATTGTTTATAAAGGCTAAGAATGCACTTTGTATGTAAATATCACGCACATTTTTTTAGATGGACTTTTTATGCAACAACTTTCGTGCAGCAGCGTGACAAGCAGCTGCTAGACATAGTGTTATCAGTGTCCTCAAAATTTTTTAAATAATCAGATTTTATTTATTTTTTGTTTAGTGCCCCCTTCATAACAAAAGACTTTTTTATTTTTGTGCGTTTTGTCTGTCGGTCGTTCTGTCCTACATGTTTAGATTTAAAAACAACAACTCTAAAAGATATTGAAAATATGATTTAACCTTTTATGTTCCTCCCTCAACATCTGAATAGTTTTAAGTATCTATAATATAGTGCTCTAGATGTTTCTGTGCAAAACAAATCAATGCCAACGAATTTTTCTTTGCTATTCTAACTTATATTGCATTTAAGTTCCATGCTTAAACGTTGCAAAAACACATTATTTATAATATGTTGTTCCGTTTTTTTTTATGTAAATAGCATATAAATGCTAAATCAAAATCTCTATACTAACTTAGATTTCATTAACTGTAAAAATGTTCCGGACATTGTTTTATAAAAAATAAATTATGTCATGATTATTTGAAATCGCACAATTGACTAATATTACACTTATATTTTTTGACAATACGTCACTATAGTTTAATTATCGATATCACATTGTTCCGTATTTTTATCTTAAAACAAATTCATGTCAAATCACTTAATTGTTTCAAAAATATCGACAACGTTGTTCAGGATTTTAAAATAAGAAAGTAATTTACTAGATACGAATTCTTTAAATGTAATGCTAAAAAAATCTCTAAACACCAATGTCTATGAACCCTCGAAACCTTGCTCGTATTTATGAAGGCATTTTTAGTCTAACTAGGCCGTGTGACGCAGTGGACTTTTTTTCCATTTGACGTCATGTGGAATGAATTCTTTAAATAAAATACTAAATCAACTCGGTGTAGTAATGTTTCTTAAACCTCGTTATCTAACTCGTATTTTAAAAAGACATAATAGCTAGATTTAGATCTCATCTAGATTTTTTAAACTAGATCTAGATTTTTTACAGTATAGATTTTTTACAGTATATCTAGATTTTTTAAACTAGATCTATATTTATATTTAATTAAAATCATTATGGATTCTAGATCTAGAATTTCTAGGTCTAGTTTAGAATGATATAGACTAGATCAAGATATAGAATTTCAATTTCTAAACTATAGATTTTGATTTCCAAACGTCCAGATCAATATTGCAATGCTATAATATACTAAAGCTAATCTACTATCTTTAAATTTAATGTTGCATTCAGTTTATTGATAGATTATCTAGGCTTTTTTTTTTTTCATAAACCCAATTACTTCTTAATTATTCCAAATTTATATTTTAGATCTAGATCTAGTAGATATAGATCTTAAGAGTGCTAAATCAGAAGTTTAGTTTAGGTAGATCTGCATCTTTTTTCTAGTTCCATTTGAATGAAAATGCCAGTAGGTCTATTGATAACTGCGCTGAGACATCGAAGTACAAGCACGAGATACATCTGTTCTTTCTTCTTCTTTTTTCAATTACTAATCCATGCTGAAAGATGATCTAAAATCGCTCGTCTGACATATTGTACACATCCGGTAGATGCCATGCCGTAATGTGTAATTTATCTCTTTATCAATAATAGGCCATTAGTTTGTGACCAGTTTGTTATTAAGTTAACGGCAATGCCTGGTCTTGCGGTTAGCGTGCTGGACTGATTATCTCGACTGTCCCGGGTTCATACCCTGCTCGCTGCTATCCCTTTGAAACATTATTACTTTTGACAATCAAAATAAAATCAAGTCTTTAATATTCCTTGCGAATAGGCGGATCCGACAGGGATCCGATGGGGGCCGCCTCTTTGTAATCTTGTTGTTTTTTTTTATTTCTGCAATAATTTGTTAGCAAGCAACGTGATAAATTATTTTAAAAAAATAAATTCTTAATTTATGAAGCGTTTTTTAGCGACCTCCGTAAGGGGAAAAAGCCGTTATTAGGTTTGTGCAAAACGTCCGTCTGTCCGTCTGTCACACTCTGATCTCGAAAACTAGAAGAGATATGAAAAATATTATTTCATCATTAAATTCGGCTTAAAAAGTTTAGGTGCAACGACTACTTTTGGTTTTCTAAAAGCAAACCTTTTCATTTATAAAATTAATTATGCAAGCGATTTTTTCATAAAAATACACCAATTCTAAAACAATTACGTAAATGTAAGCGAGGCAATGTTACAATATGCTAACATAGATAGACAATTCCTGTGTATTTTCAAAATCACAAAGTCAAATATATTTATAAAATGTACAGGAAATGTTTACAACAAATATAAATAATAGTTAAAGATGTTGGTCAACTAGCTGCTAAAATTAAAAGAAAACATTTCTGTTTGTTTATAAAGGTTAATAATGCACTTTGTATGTAAATATCACGCACATTTTTAAAAATGGACTTTTTATGCAGCGACTTTCGTGCAGTAGCGTAACGTCGCAACATGCTATGGTGCTAAACCAATTCCTTAAACTTTTTAAAAAAATCAGATTTTTAAATTTTTTTTTTAGTGCCCCCATCCGAATAAAAGAAGATTTTTGTGCGTTTTGTCTGTTGGTCGGTCTGTCCGTCACGATTAGATTAACAAATACCACTACAGGCTATTGTAAATCTGATTTAACCTTTAATTTTTCATTCAGAAATATTGCAATAGTTTTAAGTATCTATAATAGATTGTTCCGAATGTTTTGTGAAAAACAAATCAATGCCAATCAATATTTGTTTGCTCTTCTTACTTATATTAGAATTTATTTCCATGCATACAGTTGCAAGAAACACATGATCTAAATATATTGTTCCGGTTTTTTAATGTAAATAGCATATAAATGCTAAATAAAAAATCTATACTGATTTATATTTAATTTCTAATAAAGTTGTTTCGGATATTGTTTTATAAAAAATAAATTATGTCAAATGTTTGAAATCGCATAATTGACTATAATTACACTTATATTCTTTGACACTACGTCACTATAGTCTATTTATCAATATCAATTGTTCCGAATTTTTAATTTACAACAAAAATATGTCAAATAATTTTATTTTTTTCAAAAATATCGACAATTGGTTATTCAGGATTTTAAAAAAAGAAAGTAATTTACTAGAAACGATTATTTAAAATCAATTTTAGAGACTTATTTTACAGTTAATTTTCTTGCCGAAACATAATAAAAGTTGTTTAATCGGTAAAGAATGTTCCGGATTTTGTTTCGAAAAAGAAATCGACCTACATTACCTTAATTTTCTTACAAATCGTCGCCAAAAATGATCCGAATTTTATATGAAAAATATAATAACGCTAATAAATGTTTGAAATCTCTCTTCTAAAAAATAAAACAAATAATTTTCTCATTTACGAAAATTGGTTGTTCCGGATTTTTTATGAAAAATAGTTTAACTCTATGTATGTAAAATCGCACTTCTCTCTTACACTACATTTAACTTTTAGCTAAAACGTTAGAAAATCTAATTATCGTTAATATTATGCTCCGATTTTTAAGGAAAACAACTTCCTAACACCAAAGTATGGTTTGAAAAAATCTCCATAAGGCTATGGTACATCCAATTTTCATAATAGACCATCCCACAAATTTAATTAACGCATTTGATTAATCTGGAATTCTTATTTTCTCTCAATATAAATATATAAACATCCGGAACAATCTATTATAGAAACTTAAAACTAATGCGATGTTTCGGAAGGGAAATTAAATTTTAATAAGATTTTCAATAGCTTTTATTATTTTTTTCTCGCTATTAACATAATGGACAGACAGACTGACAGAAAAAAAAGCGTCTTTAATCATTATATATATATATATTAAGTCTAACTAGTACATCAAATGAAATGCTAAAAGATCTCACTCGGTGCACCAATGTCTATGATCCCTTGAGAAGCTGCTCGTATAAATGACATTTTTTAGTCTAACTAGGACGTGTGACGTAATGGAATTTTTTTCCTTTGACGTCATATGGAGTTAATTCTTTAAATGAAATGCTAAAAGATCTCACTCGGTGCACCAATGTCTATGATCCCTTGAGAAGCTGCTCGTATAAATGACATTTTTTAGTCTAACTAGGACGTGTGACGTAAAAGTAAAGGTGGCTGGTCGTTGTGCTGACCACATGACACCCTCATTAACCGTGTGCCACGGTAATAGATTATCTTTACATCCTTATAGACCACAGAGTCTGAAAGGGGAAATTATTTTTTATCCCATTGCCAGGTCAAGTCACACACACACACACACACACACACACACACACACACACACACACACACACACACACACGCGCGCGCGCGCGCGCGCGCGCGCGCGCGCGCACACAAAAATCCATATTGTTCGCAATATAGATTATTTTGCATTGAAATATCGTTATATATAATTCTCTTCTTCCTTCAAGAGTTTGGACGAGAATCAAGAAGTAAAGGAAAGATCACTCTCTTATTTCTGCGGATTCACCCCACTAAAAAAACAAAAGAGGAAGTAAACTATCGTCAACTCTGAAGGAACATCCGAAACATGCCAAACATTTTACAACCTTTTACAAACACTAAATAGCAGCGCTGGACTTAACCATTGTGACCAAGAAGTCATGGAAAGAGAACAGGTAATCTACTATGTATATTTACAGGTCAGTAAATAGCAGGGCCGGACTTAACCATTGTGGGGCCCTACGCCAAACGGATTTCGCGGGGCCAAATTTGGGTATGGAAGCGGATAATAAGTGAAATTTAAGAGTTTGTATTAGAAAATAAATTCGTAAATGCATTTTATTCATTCTTTACTACGTAAAGAATTACTTAACGAACCTTGCGTGTAGCAAAGTCATGCAGTATAACATAATAATTCTGTTTCCTACATAGATCACGCTCAATAGCAAGAATTACCAAATGTTTCAATCTATTTTTGAGAATTGTTGACTGCAAGTGATTCTTCATTAGTTTAAGACGCGAGAAGCTTATTTCACCAGATTACACAATTACAACTGATGCATAATGCCGTGCGTAAGATTGACGTTTTCCATATTGAATGACACCCCAAAATGACAATTTTTGTGTATATATTTCTTATATTTTAAGGACTTTTTCGTATATTTTGCGATTTCGGGAGATTTCCAGGAGCTCCTGGTAAATCGACAGGAGGGCTCGGGAAATCTGTGTTAAGTTATAAAATGGTTTAATTTAATGATTTTTACACCTTGAATTATAGCGGGTGTTATGAAAGTGCGGGTCTTATGAAAGTGCGGGCCCACTGAGGTCGCATAGGTTGCAATGGCCTAAGGCAAAATAGCAAAATAGCGGAGTATGCTACGCCGCCGGTCGACTAGTAATTTATAGAGCAGATTGTAACTTTAAGGAATATCATCTAGATTATGGAATAAAATGTGTTATCTAAATTCTATTGTAGAAAGGATCATTGACAATTATGGAACAAATTATCAACGTTTGTTGATACTACGGGAACCATGCTTGTATCAGTCAACATTTGATATGAAGTTCAACTTAATTACTTGTATTCCAAGGTTCTGTTTCAGCAAAAGACGGTTTACGAGTTATTTATGTAGCCAGCACAAGGACTAGGTATTCTTCTTTTTACTACTTCATCTGGTATATATAATGGAGTGTTCAGACAAGTAATCCTATATCTGTAATGAAACTGCGCAGCGGTTTCCATATCTGGCAGCTCTCCATATGGTTTTTGTTATATAGGGGAATTTTGGGTCCAGTGTCTGGTTCGAGTATTTAGCTCTGAAGGACTTAGTCGGCATTCTCTGGTATCAGGGTGATGTCAGGAAAAAAATGAATTAAAAATTCAAATATTTTTTTGCAGATGTTTTGAGGGATCAATCCAACACACCCCTCGGTTCATTATATGGCTGACAATTTCATTATTTTCCAATCTCCAAACCTAGAAGAAAGCAGACGATGGACTATAAAAATAAAAAAACGAGCCACATTTTTCTGGTTTCAATGTGAGTTTATTGTGGAGCTCCCATACAATAGTTTCATATATAAAAACAAGTGATTGAAAGAAACCATAAAAACAGGTTAAATTCCATTACAATCAAAACATGTCATAAATACAACCGTTCCTTTCAGAGTTTTGTCAGTATAACCTTGCAACACGTAAATCTGTCTGAGTTGTCATTACCTTACAAGATGCTAACCGTGCACCCCCCCCCCTCCCTATCAGCCCCCCCCCCCCCCCCCCCCCCCCCCCCGGTATTTGTGAAGCGGAATAACTCAAATGATTTGGTCACAAGTTGGTGACAAGTAGTTGACTTGTGTAAGAAATCATCACATTACTTTGATCATTACAAGATGATTTAGTCATAGAGAAAACTTATTCCACTTTATATCTGCTAAAGGAAAAAACACAAGGTCTATTGTGACACGTATATATTGACTAGATTTGCTTTGGCGACATTCATATTTAAACTATACTTTGGTCACAATGATATTTAAATTATATTCTGGCCACACTGATATTTAAACTATATAGGAAACATTGAAGAATATTTAGATTTTTAAAAATGATCTGAACAGATGAATAGGCCGAACTCGCTTTTACAGGCCTAAATAATAGGAAAATATATAATCTACCCCCAAGCAATGAATCTTTGCCATCTAAGCGTCCAATAAAAAAATAAATAAATACCTAATCCATAATTGACCCAGCAGAAATATCTAATGAACCTCAGCCCAAAGTAATACTGTTACCCGTAACATTTTGTTTTGTTTCATGGACAAAATGTGAAGTTGAAAAAAAATTACAATAAGTAAAATGTTGAAAACCAACAACAACAACATAGATAAACAAAGGGAAACAATACTAGAGTTAAATACCACAACGGAGGTCTTCACACTAAACGTTAATCAGAGTACTATTCCCTTTGTTTACACTTCGATTTATATTAAGATCCCGTTGACGTTCTAGAAGCAATTAAATTCAGTAAGAGAGAAAAAGAAAGCTAAAGCGATATGAAGACATGCGAAGGAGGTATAATTGAATCTAAAGAATACTGTAGAAAATTGGAAGATTTAAAGCGATTTTAAAATAGACAAAATCAACAATGTCAGGGTGTCATTTTGAAAGATCCCATTTGTTCACTAAATAATATAATGAAACTTATTAGTGCCCCAAAGGGAAAGAGCTTGAACATTTGATTCTTCATTGCTAACAAGTGCACAGCATTGTTTTATTTAAAATACTTTACTTATCAATATTTCTGTATTCTGTACACCGGAAACACCATAAAGCTGGCGATTTGTGGATTTTCTTCATACATGAAAATCTCCACAAGAGTTTCTGAGAGTTCCAAAAATCTGTCCTAACTGGCAATTGATGGGCTTAACTAGAGATTCTAAGAGTTCCAAAAATCTGTCCATATAGTGTGATGTGTGCCTAACTGGCACTTAATGAGCTTCAAGAGAGATAATATTGTTTCGAATGATACACTTTGGCTAGTTGTTGTTCGTTTGGATTTCATTGTCAATACGAATATGCAAATCTTTCATAACAATCATTAATTTAGAGCAAATAAATAGCTCTCATAACAAAAACAAAAATGCTATGAAAAATACAATTATGCATTTATTCTTTAATTAAAAATTAAAATTAAACTAAAACTTACCACATCAGAGTAAGGACAATTTTCTTTAAAATCCTAGGTTAGATTTTGTAATTAGTCCATAAAGTATATTACACATTATCACAATGATACTTATAATATGGATAATATCTTTATAACAAATACAGAAAAGAGTTTCATATTTGCCATTATTTTAATCATTCATTCATTTGTTTCTTTTTTTTTTTGGGGGGGGGGGGGGAGAATCGGAAATTCTGGTAATGGTATCTGAAGACTAGAAGACTTTAACAGTTAAAGAGAGATACGGATTGAATGACTACAGTACATAGATCGGATTTCATAATGAGTGAGACCGTGTTCATTTTACAAGAGATTACACTTTTTCGCTTATGAGTTTCAAATGGAAACCAATTTCAGGACAACAGAGATTATTAACCTAAATTGCAGTGAATGTCTAAAAGTAGAATTACACAAGATCATATTGCACAAAGTTCCTTGCAGGTAGATCTAAAAAATGTTATAGCTGAAAATGTGTATCTGAAGTATCGTATTGCACGAAATCAAAATGTTCTCTGGCTGATTTAGAAGACCTTGTAGCATTAAATGACTAGCATTTTGAGCTACAAAACTTAAAGCATTAAATGACTGACAAGATGTTCTACTAGAACATATTGCACAAAATATGTAGCTGGAATATCTACACGATTTTATTGCAAAATATGCGTAGCATATTGATCGGCAAGACAGAACAGCAGGTAGACCAACATCTTTAATTTCAGACAACGCCTAGCACGTAGATCTTTTATCGTCATCATCAAAACTCCAAGGGAGTGAGGGCTTGAAAGACTCTAAATCCATCTGCGAAACAAAACCCTGAAGAAAAACCTTGCGGGTCAAGAGCTTCCCAGACTCCACAAGAACTTATGTTTGTAAAATGTTTGGCACAGTTGGACAGACAAACAGAATGAACTTTTCAGTACTGTGAAGAAAAAAATACTGGAGGGATTAGCATTGTGTCCTTAGACCACGTTTTGAATAAGAAGTAGCAGATGGAGACGTAGTAAAGGTGTGGACTGACTAGAAGCTGGTCGGGCATCATGAAGAACAGGACCAGCAAGTTTCTTGTTACATTGAAAGCTGATTGAAGAAACCTGGTTGATTTCAATTTTATAATCTGGGAGTCTAGTTTTCAATAGATTGACAGGGTGAATCACAGATAAAGAACAACAATAATAATAATAAAAACTATAGAAATTCTCTCAGATTTAAAACAAAGGATTTAAAGCTCATACGGAAACAAAGTGGACAAACTGCTACAGTCAGCTGTTGCTTAACCTGTAACTTCTGTAACCCAAGGAAAGAGAGGACATATTCCGATCTGTTTCAATCATGTAGTTTAATAAACGTTTATTAATAAATAGAGTAACGACATGATCTTTGTTAACACACGAGTCACAGACTCGTCTAGGCAGGAATGAGTCAATAAATAGAGTGGCAGGTGAGACAGTTCACGTAGTGAGAGTACAACGATGTGACAATGAGACAATCAAGACACATGGCTCTATCTTGTTGAAAATACTTCTGAAACCATTGTAAAGTTCTGCTTCAGAGCGTTTTCTTATGACGTCACAACTATAGTATAAGACTTATTTTATAACAGAATAATATTACTGCTGATTATCAATATGCTTAAAAGAATGAGCACATTTTGTGTGTCGTATGGCAACCCAGAAGTTGTCCTGTGAGAACCCAGAGGTTGTCCTGTGAGAACCCAGAGGTTTTCCTGTGAGAACCCAGAGGTAATCGTGTGAAAACCCAGAGGTTTACATTTTTTTTCTGTATTTAAATTAAGTATTTCTTTGCAAAATAAACACATTATCACGATGAGCAGTCACAGAAACCGTCTGTGAAGTCTTCGATTCTTTTTGGAATGGCTGAGCGAGTTGCATTGTTATAATAGAAAACCTCTAGAGACGACCTTTGTATAGGATCACATGAGGAGTCAGAGCGTACTATATCAGAACTAGGAGCTCTTGTTGAATCTGGTATCAATGCTCCATTGGAAGCAGCCTTATCTAACAGCTTACACTTGTCTAAGCATCGGACAACAGAGAACCCTCTTGGGTACAAAACAATGTCTTGCAGACCCATCTGCTCAAAAGTTACATACACAGATACAGAGCAACAGGCTTTTATCGCCTCTGTACCCTGCAGAAAACTGTCATAGGTCATTGCACATGGTCCAATGATACTTGCTCTTTTGGCACGGCTTTGTGGAACTTCTGTTTCAACACGATTGACTGACGAAGAAGAGTCCAGAGTGATGACTAAATAGGGTCTCTGTGGGTTCAAACGTCTGGGGCTGGTGCCGTTTTTCTTGTTTTTTCGCTTAGGCGTTTTGAAGACACTCTCCATTTGCACCCTCCTCTTGCAACGTTTGCAGGAAACCTGAAGGGTGAGAGTGTGATCGGGAGACTGGAGCGCCTCTACTACCTCTTTCATCAAGTTAACCTTCATCATAGTGGACCTCTCCACTTGGATATTTCTGTCTTCTATCCTCTTCCTCTTTCCTGTGGCCTCGTCTACAACCCGAACAACCACTTTGACCACCGGGGACTCATCCAAATTTCTCACTCTAGTTTTGGGCTCGCCTTTGTTGTCTTTGAACTTTTGAGCCAGCTCAGACGTTGGTTTGGTGGTGTCCTCCCCTTTCTCAGACGTTGGTTTGGTGGTGTCCTCCCCTTTCTCAGAGTTTCCAGCGTTCGCCTGGAGTTGCTTCAACATTTTTTCTTTAAGCTTCTGTTTCTTGGTCAAACTGCTAATTTTCTCAGCCAATTCTGTTTTATCTTCAATCTTGGACTTCACCTTCTGCTTCTTATTGTGCACAGTTTTCAGCCTGACCACCAGAATGGCCGACTGGATGTCTTCAATGGGAGATGTGATGCGTGAAGCCAGTTTAAACGACATAGTGTCGAGGCGAGGAGAAGCTGAAGAAAAAAACAACAACTCCGTCAATAATTTCAACAAAGTGAATTACAAAATTAATGTCAGTTTTAAATATAAGTAAAGCTTAAGAAGAGATGTATAATGTATAATGTATAATGTATAATGTATAATGTATAATGTATAATGTATAATGTATAATGTATAATGTATAATGTATAATGTATAATGTATAATGTATAATGTATAATGTATTTAAAAAAATCCCATGGACCCATATATTTGTCTAGGTTATAAAGTATCACAGAACGAAAAAAAAAGGGGGGAGGGGGAGCGACTTTTCTATGGTTCAAATGCAAACAAAACACAAGTTGCACTGATCCATATAGATTTATTGAACATAAACCTGTTTAGAAAACTAATGTCCATGTATGTAACCTGAACACTAATTTCATCAGATTGTATATTGCGAATTTAAAAAATTAAGATTTTTTTGGGGGAACGTGGCGTGAGTATAGTTAAAAAAAAAAAGGAAAAAGAAAATACTAATAAAAAAACAAAGCTTATATAATGGAAACAATTGTACATTTATTGTCATATCTCTCAGAACGTATTTCCCTTTTCAATATCCAAGAAAATTTAATTTATTACCACTAATCATTTAATTAAGTGGTTAATATTGCGACTGATTCGTGTGTTGTTAGGGAAAATGGGTAGTTGTGCAAAGTCTCAGCGTGATCCGAGACTGGGAAGTGGGAGAGATTTAGACCAGACACACAGAGTTGGTGTAAGCTTTGTAATTAAAAGCGATAAATACATAATTATTGTCAACTAAAAGATACCGCGCTTAACCAGTAGTGAAAAGCTACTTCATTGAAAACGTGTTTTAACGAGCTGCTGCACAAACCTGATGGTTCAGAGAAGATGGTCGTTCTGTTGGGCATCTGCTGTACGCTGACCTTTCTATAGGATTTTTGGTCAATTGCTTTCATTCGTGGTGGTTCTGGTAACTTGTCCATGTCGGACTTGGTGGTCATGTTCAGATGACGTAATATTTTTATTTTAAGCTGTAATCCAAGAATATCATAATTGTTTGAGAGAGAGAGAGAGAGAGAGAGAGAGAGAGAGAGAGAGAGAGAGAGAGAGAGATAAAATAACATTTCATTGGCTTCAGAAATACAAGGTAAATCATGAATTTAACATTTTAATAAAGGTCTATTTTTAGCTGTTATCCTATGATTCTTGGCAAGGCACACTAAGATAGTTTGGGGTCATCGCGGTAAAATATACCTTTATGTGATTGCCATGAGACCTGGGTTCTAAATCTCAAAAAGACCCAAGGCAAATGATAAGGCTTCCCTCCATAAGTTTGAATGAAAACATTGTTTTTTTCTGTTTGAGATCCAACAAGATATAAATGAATCAAACTTGTTTTTTTCTTCTAAAGTCTCAAGCCCTGGGTCAACAGCTTAATTTTCGTTCTATGCACCACTACTAACATTTGGGCGTGGGGAAAGAGGTCCAGCTTTAGGGAGAGGGCTCTATTAAGAAACGGTTGTGAATCGTGGACAGATTTTTTTTATTCCCACCTATTGTTATGAACTCACTCTCTTAAGACTCTCCAAATTCAGTCCCTCCCTCCCCCCCCCCCCCCCAATTGACCTAAACGTATTGACGTTTAAACGTTGGGTCTGGGAAATGTATCAAGCACTCAACTTCTTTCTGGATTTCTTTAATGGACCTTGTGTGAAAAAATACAAACTTACTTCTAGTAATTTAAAAGCATTCTCTATGTCATTGCGATTAAATCTGTTTTTTTTCTGTGGTTCTTTACATAAACCTGACGTAGCTAACACGAGCAGGACAAGAAGGTGGCTCATTCTCACGAATACGTCCATGGTCACAACTTTATTCAGAAGTGTATGTGAACTGGAAAAGAAAAACACATGGAAAAAAAAAAGAATTAAAACAAAAAAGCTAGATATTTATAGTTATCAGTCATAGATACAATTTCCAACAGTGAAAAAAATAAATACAAAGGAAATATAAACATGTAACACACATTTTTTTTTTTTTTTTTTAAAATCAATTCTCCTTTATGAATAATTACAAAGCACTCTGTATATCGTCGGTTTATTTCTTGTAAAGCTTTATTATTGCAAGGGGTTTTTCATTGAGCTTTGCACTCTAAAATCCTCCTATTAAAAGTTCAGCCAATGATTCCTACAAAAGAAGGTGCGCAAAATGATTATGTGGTCACTTTAAAATTTCGAAATTCCTTATATATAAATTGTTCCAATATTAGAACAAGTGGCCACCAACTCATGCTTTGCAATCTCTATCGCTGCATGCCACCAGTATGCCCTGCTGTTTACGACAGTAGAAAACTTTGAAGATTAGGTTTAAAACTTTCAGATCTTCAGTTGTTGTTATCAATCACGGCACTAAGACACAACACCAATATGAATGAGAAAACAAGTAATATACCTAATAAAAATCAATAGATACTTTATGTTCATATACTATTGTAACTATAGTAGAAGACTCAAAAGTAAAGTAGCAATCATACATAAAACACTGAACCATAATCTTCAAATACAAAAACAAAATCTAATAAAATACTCAGAAAGACACAAAGATAAAGGCACATTCCTCGTTCCATATGCTAGGACAAATTGGTTCAAATGCTTATTCTTCCCTAGTGCTATTAGAGCTTGGAATGGGTTGCCTGAGCCAGCCAAGAAAAACAGAATTTATGTCATTGGTTAACATGCATGACTATATGCATGACGTGTAGGACGTAATCTTCTTCTATTTTGAAGTAACGTCTGTATTATTTAAGATAAGTTAAAATAGTAAACTAAAAATTCATATTTTAAGAAACGATTTGGCCGGTATAGCTTTTAAAAAAACAACATTTCTATCAAAGAAGAAAGTATAAGCTTATAAAGTGAGGAAAAAGGTAGGCATAATTAAAGACAGGTTTTTAATGTTCTCCCTCCACACACATCTCTAGGCTCGTGAATTTTTATTACGAGATTCTTGTGTTTCGCTGCGTCGAAATAGTTGATAGGATATAGTTTGGCTTGAACCCCACTTTTTTTTTCCCCCTGCAATGGAACGCCTGCATTGTAACGCTCCGTAAAACATATACTTTTGTCCCGTGCTCTACATACCTCCTCTGGCTAGACTTCGTTTTCCCCTTTCCATATCTAGAGATTTCACTTTCACAATTTAATAAATGTGTACACACAAACATACACATCCATACAGCTATATTGTATTTTCACAAATAAAAGTCAGATATTATTCATTTTTTTACTAAGCTTGTAACAACTGAGGGCGCTGTGGCTTAGTTGTTAAGCGCTTGGCTTCCGAACTTGCGGTCCTGTTTTCGAATCTCGTTGAGGACTGGTTTTTTTTTTGGGTGCCCTTGAGAACCCTGAGTCCACCCAGCCAAAATGGGTACCTGGCTTAAGTTGGGGAAAGTAAAGGCAGTTGGTCGTTGTGCTGGTCACATGACACCTTGCTCGTTAACAGTTGGCCAAAGAAACAGATGACCTTAACATCATCTGTCCCGTAGATCACAAGGTCTAAAATAGGAACTTTAAAAAATTATTATTAGTTGTTCCGGGCAAAACAAAGAGTCAATAAAAAAAAATTAGCCAATAAGTTAATTAACTATTGGTAACTAATTGTTTTGTCTGCTATTGAACAAGGGAAAGAAATTGTACTTGACAGATGACGTGATTTAAGTTGAATGAGCCCTCAGTTCGAACTCAAGTCATGCAACTTTTTAAAAATGCATTTAAAAGCGACCACTGTATAACATTTACAAGATACCACATTCTTCCCCTCCTCCCCTTTTGTTTTTAATTAACTGGTCTAAAAAAGTTATTTCATCATAGCGCATTGAGAAAGCTAAAAGCATGAAATTGCGCTAAAGAAAAACAAGTCAAAGCTATCAACAACATTACTTGTAGCGCCAAACTGCTGGTAGACAACCAAACCACTGTAGGCGTAATAAATCTTAACTTGCAAAACTTGAAATAACTTCTTTTGTCAACAAAATTAAACATAACTTTTAAAAAAATATTGACAAAATCAACTTGATATGGAATGAAAATAAATGTAATAGACTTAAGTAATACTATGAAATGGCATTCTAAACAAAATCTAACTCACTACAAAAACACATCTTTTCATTCACACGTTTTAGCGTCGTCTGTCCTTTCTAAGACTGCTGATGACAATTCCGCCTATCTTTCACCATTCTTTCCACCGTCACCATGGAAACACACAAACACACACACACACACACATACACACACTCCAGAACATGATTTTGTGAGGTAGTCTTGCCAGCATATATACATTATGGACTTAGGGTAACCTTGATGGAATCACTCGAGGAGCCCTGATAGCTCTTATAGAGGACCCTGTCTCAAAGCCATACAAAATATGGTGAGAACCGCTGCGTTGTAGACGTTGATTTTCCTTAAGACGTATTCCGCTATAAAAATCAAATCAGGCGCCATTTTGGTCTGTCTGGAATAGAGGAGAACTGCTGGAAGCGGATGAACTCTGAAACTGCTGGAGAGCTCTCATTAAGGTTGCGGTCACATCAAGACTCATAGAAGGTTGCTTTTCACTAACGCAGACAAGATAATTTAAGTAGACCCCCCCCCCCCCCCCCCCCGCAGACAACGGCTTTGTCTGATTAGGTGTAGCAAAATATGTAACTAGGTTTACATGGTTATTGGAAACACTGCACTCATTCTCAATCTTCGGAACCGAAGGCAATGCCCAGATAGAAAGTAACGAAATAATTCTCATCAAAATATTGAATAACTTGAAATAAAATTATTACGAGTAATATATACAATGATGATAATTTCATCTGTAAAATGAGTATAACAGACAAATCGTTCCTGTACATATGTCAGTAAATGTCATTATAAAATGTTTTATCAACCCATATATCTGTCCTAGCAATGAGACAGAATGTCAAGGACCATGACCTGGTTCCATCTAACTCAACTCACCTACTCCTGGGCATATGAAGGACCCTGACCTGCTGAACTTATGCAGCAGCATGCCAATGACCATGACCTTCTGCACTCATGTAACAGCATGCCAAGGACTTTGACTTGATTGCACCCATTTTACATTCCGATCTTTATGGAGCTTTTCCTAACCTTGCATGAATTTGTAAGTTTTGTTGCAGAACTGTTTCTACAATCATTGTGTTCTCTGGCTTCTTCTCGTGTGGTTTACTATAAATGTTAAGGTCTAACTCCTAGTTTGTGCAAGTCCGCTATCTTGTGTCATTGTGATCTATTGAATCAAAATTCTATTAGAATCAAAATTCTATTAGAATCAAAATTCTATTAGAATCAAAATTCTTTTTGAATCAAAATTCTTTTTGAATCAAAATTCTTTTTGAATCAAAATTCTTGGGATGTAACAATTAAACAGGCAATGCATTCATTGGTTCCTTCTTGTATTACCTAGGCCGTTAACTATAGTCTCTAGGTACATTAGGTATATAATTGTACTGACCGATGCAAATACGAAACATACTTAGCCAAGCCGAAAATTAAAAAAAAAATACACAAGATTTTATAAAGAATATCATTAATAAAAATAAATAAATAGATGAACAAAGGCTCTGAGCCATAATGTCATATTTGTAAAAAAAAAAAAAAGAAAATCTACAACAGTTAAGAGGCATACAGCGAGAAATACACTTGGATAAAATGAAATTACATTAGACGAAATATACAATCTATTGAATTACAGAAAAATACGAAGTAGTTAAATTTCTAGTAAAAATTTTAAAAAAAGTAGGGCAATTTTCTCTCATTTGAATTGGTAGTGCAGAAAAAAAAAATGTCATGTATATTTAAAAAAATAAGCAAAGCTTATCAACCCTTCCTATATCCTGAATACCGGGTACACCAAAAAAAAAAAAGATGTATCCAAAAATTTCACACGAGGTTTCTATTAGCCCGTATTTGTTCCAGTATCTCTGTTATAACATCCTACCTATAAGTGTGGGGTCTAAAAGTAAAATACGTTTATCGGTCTTGTTCTTACTGTTTAGTCTCCAGAGAAGGAGACATCTATCTTTATTTTTAGTCTGGCGATTATGAGTCTTATGCTGACCATTGACAGCTGTAATCTATGACGTCATCGTGGGTGAGAACAATTATAGTAGCCTACATAAAGTTGACTAGGGAAGTTGCGATAACAAAGGGAGGGAATGTTGTTAGCATGACACTATAGCTCCAGTCTTGTTTAGTAACTCAAGAAATGTCAAACAAAATGTCAAAAAGGAAAAAAAAGAAGAAACAATAAGGTTCAGATACTCGCAAGGCCGGACTTAACTCCATACAACAAAAACTATGGCTTGGACCTATTAAAAAATATTTAGCACTGGCATATAGTCTCTGGACATAGCAACGAACCCCAAAAGAAAGCCATATCTTAAGGAGCTTAGGGTCCCTTGGAGTCTACACTAGTGCTAAGATATCTGTGTCTCATGAAATCCTAAGTTTCTAAAGTATTTAGATGTACTAAGTCCACAGTATTGACATTCAAAGACCGAAATTTCATATAAGGTATTTGTATCCGCTGATACTAGGTTGATGGCTTACACCTCCCTAACTGTGCATCTAAACCGATGTAGCTGTACTGAATTCTAAATGCACACCAACAAACTACCCATTGTGCCAGGGAAGTGCTTATGAGAGTAGAGGTTTCATAGCTGTCTATTGTTAGTTTCAAACTTCTAACCAACGACCTAATTCTCTACACAAAATATAAAGGGGACTCATTCAACTTATACCGCCACATCGGTAAAGTATAAGTTCTTTCCCTTGTTTGATCTCAAACAAAATAATTAATTACCAATAATTAATGAACTAATTGTTTTTTTGTTTTTTTTTATTGATTCTTATTTTGACATGTACAAGAAATAATTGTGCAAAGTTTCAACTTTATTCGAGAATAATAATAATAATAATAATCTTTTATTGTCCGTACGAAGGTTGCCTTACAATTTGTGCATTACACCAAACAAAAAACATTATAATCTAGAACTATTACAAACCAAAATGTACATTCAAATCTGTCTCATCTGTGGTTTACATGCGAAAAGTTTATATCAGATTGTTTCTATTTAATGATTTGATTGCCAGGGGAACAAAAGAGTGTTTGTGTCTGTTCGTCTTTGCTATCGGGGTCTTGTATCTCTTTTTTTTGTGATGGTAAAACCACAAATCCAAAAAAGCCCTTCCCCCTTTATTCAGACCTTGCGATCTATAGGGCAGATGAGGTAGATGTCAACTGTTTTTGTGGCCCACGGTAAACGAGAGTGTCATGTAGGCATCACAGCAACGAACCGCCTTTACTTTTCACAACTAATTTCAGGTACCCTTTCGAGCTGGGTCTACTCAGGTGCGTCGTAAAGATCCCGAAATAAAAAATCACAGTCCGCACCAGAATTCATACCCGGGACTCCTTGTTTGGAAGCCGATCTCTTTACTTCTGGACCACCGCTCCTCCAAGTAAGAGAAAAAACGTCTTCACATTTTTTTTTACCAGACAGACAGACTGACAAAGTGAGTTAATGTAAGCTTTGTAACAAGATACAACTCACTAAAAATAAGCGTTTGAATTCTCTAGTTAGTCTCCCCTTCTTCAACTTTTCACACCAATATTATTTAGCTTAAACCACGACAGACCACCTCGTGATCTCATCTGAATTCAGCCTACACAACCAAACATCCGCTCACTTTTTTTTTTACAGTTACATCAGTGACACTCCATAACGATATCCAAAGTTTCTTACATAAAGTCTAGATCTGTATTGATTAATCGAGAAAAAAAAGTTAAATAAACTAGGAGTATTTATTTTTACAACTGGACCTAGCTAATCTACAATAAACGGCAAGGTAAGTCCATAAATGTAAGCTGTTTTTTTTTATAGGTTATAAAAGAAAATATTCGACCTTAGAGTTCTGACAAAACAGCATGTTTGAGTTGTCTGGAGCCTGGAACACAGCCCCATAAAATATATAGGGCAGGGTTGTCTAGCAAAATATATTTAGGGCAGTGTTGTCTAGCAAATATATTTAGGGCAGTGTTGTCTAGCAAATATATTTAGGGCAATGTTGTCTAGCAAATATATTTAGGGCAGTGTTGTCTAGCAAATATATTTAGGGCAGTGTTGTCTAGCAATCAATGTAACAGAAAAGAAAACCACGTTATTTTATAATCATTATTATTTTACAGTTAAGAGAAAACACATTTGTAAAAAAAATGATAAAGCTATTGTGTACATGCGCACAGGTCTAGATAAATAAGACACATCCAAAATCTGAAATTGGTCATATTGGAAAGTATCTGACGAGTTCTGAAAATAACTTAGAGACCAATGTTGTGGTTTTCCTTATTAATTTCGAGATTAGTTTTGTTAGTAGGAGAAATGTTCAAAGTTGGACATTTAAAAAAAAGCCAATAACAGATGCGCTATAATTTCAGATTTTATAGTTAGGCCTACAGTTTAAACTGATCAAAACCTATTTTATGTAAATCCTGACAGCCTATAGCGGTCGTGGTGGTCGTCTGGTATAGCGCTTGCCGTCTGAACTAAGGGGTCTTACTTAAAACTGAAAAATAGGATTTTGAGCTTTCTAGATTTTTGGAGCGCCCCTGAGTCGAGCCAAGTCTAATGGGTATCTGATCTAGTTGGGGAAAGTAAAGGTCATGAGGTCATTGTGCTGGCCACAACACAGCCCTGTGAACAGATGGGAGCGTGACTTGCAATCCTAAATGAATAGATCTCCAAGTTGGGAATAGGACAATTAAATGTTATCAATTTAGTCTTACTAATTACAGTGATATGTATTATTATTAAATTATATATTGGTATTATTTATCTATATTCTAGAACAGTGATTAACTATTTTTCAATTCAAGCCAAATGTCAAAAGGTTATCAACAATAGCCAATCATTGACATTTTGTTATCGTTATTATTCTTTGTTATGTGAAATGTAGAAATGTAAGATACATTTCAAGAATTATTGTAACCTTGTTATTATTATTATTACTTATATATATATATATATATTATTACTTTTTATTTCTAGATCTTTATTAGCAGCGATTCTTTGCGCATGTAGTAATACACACACACATCAAGTATAGCCTTGACCGCATGCCAGTCGCGGTTGAATTCAATACAATAACGCCGCGAGTGGAGCTTTAGAGTGGCTGTAAATGTTGGAAGTCTCGGTAGATCATTGCCACTTTTGTCATAATTCACAGATTTCAATCTAACAAGTTTCTCGTTCAGACGAGCAAACTCACTTCTGGAATGCAGCCGTTTGAGAACGCCATCTTTTTTTGGTTCCTAGTTTGTAGAAAGCAAGCTTACCGTTCGACCCCAGGAACTCTATATAGATCACCATGACCTGTCAACTTCTGTTATATAGAGGTGTACTCTATCTCGCGACTATGCCGCTGGGAATTTTGCGTCGGAATTTTTAGCATATTAGTTTGAAAACTGACCTGACCTGCTGACCTCCTCTCCCAGAAATCATGTTAATTACTACCGTCTGCAAGTAATTATCTTACCCTATTCTTCCTCATCTTCATTACTTATTCCACCAGTTGCAAGAACAATATGACCTACATACATTATTTCACACACTGAGCTGTTTTGTTTCAGCCACTTTGCAACTGACCGACCAAAAGTGGCACGTGCGCAAGCAGTGTATCATATTGGGTTCAAAATTTCGACCAAAATGCGAAAAGGCTAGCTGAATTGTTAACCTCTGACACTTCCGTCTCTAGCCTTGAATATTTAGAAAATCGCGGTTTATAAGAGCTAATGAAATCTATTCATATCTAACTTTTTTTTTTCTCACTTTATCCTCCAATTTCTATTGGAAAGGTGTCGCGGGGATATCTACAACACGGTCTGTCACAAGGTGTGATGCTTCATGACCCTTTTTATTTCCTTTTAGAAATGTGATTCTTTGTTAGGTTTTCTTGTTCCATCTAGATCCTGATTAAGATTAAATTATGATTAAATCTGTTAAATTGACTGGCCCGACACTTTCGTAGCTCAATGGTGTGTCCTACAATTAGCTGTATGACCTACTATCCTTCTAGGGTCCTTATTTCTTTAATGATCTACAAATTTTAGTCTATGGTTTCTCATTCATATTTCGTTACCTTGGGATTGTCTTGTTCGCTTTCTACACTTGTGTATCGTTTAGTTTTTTTCTTAGGTTCCATCCCAGTCAGAGTTGTTTAGTTTTGTTTTTGTTAATTTTTTTGTTTGTTTTGTGATTGTAATAAACAAACTTTATCTAAATACAAACATTCAAAATGAAAGTAGAATCTGTTCATAAACTTTTCGTTCCTTGTCCTTTAATATAAAAGATGAGTTGTTTTTTTTTCTAAAGAGAAAAATCAAGCCGGCAGAGTTTCACCTCGATGAGGCTCATATGTTCAAAAGTATTGGCCGCCCAGACGTCTTTTTAACACACAAAAAATGTCGAATTCAAGAAGTATTTCTGTGCTAAATTCGCTCCCTTTCTGTCAGACACATCTTTGACTTACATTTCTCTCTATTGTCCGCAACACTCCTACAACTACGACAAGCTCACACATTCTCGCTTTTAAAAGACAATTTTTTTGTCTCTTTATTGTAAAATGTCCTGAGAGGAAGAACATTTCTTGTCAGTCTCGACCTAGTCTGTATTATTTAAAAAACCCCCCCCTATCCCACACCGACGTAATTTTAAAAAAAATAATTTTTATGCGAGACAAGTGAGTCTTAAAAAAACAGTACAACTTTTATAACAGTCTGAACCTGCAATTTTCCTTTCTTTTTTTATTACAAAATGCAGAAGTTTTCCGACTTTTAGAGTTACAAAATGCAGAAGTTTTCCGACTTTAAGAGTTACAAATTGCAGAAGTTTTCCGACTTTAAGAGTTACAAAATGCAGAAATTTTCTCCGACTTTTAGATTTACCAATTGCAGAAGTTTTCCGACTTTAAGAGTTACAAATTGCAGAAGTTTTCCGACTTTAAGAGCTACAAAATGCAGAAGTTTTCCGACTTGAAGAGTTACAAAATGCAGAAGTTTTCCGACTTTAAGAGTTACGAGCGATTCACGTCCCGTAACACGAGTCTAGATAGTGGAGGCATAGCGAGCATAATTGGCTCCCGGTGCACCTCACTTTAGTGACGCCTCCTCCCCTTTTTACCAGACGCAATACATAGTAGTATAGGCTAATTTAACGAATGTATTAATTACTAAGAATATAATGCAAATAACTATTGAATGTATTAGGCTACCTAACACGAACTATACTTACAATAAACATAGTCGCTATCTAACTTCGCTTCTGCAATATCAACTAATAAGTATCGTCAAACGAACGAACTTTTATGACATTTAACTTGTTTGATTGATGATCTAGAACAAATGTTGAAAGTTTTTAAGAAATGTGGAGTTCGCGTTTACCAACAGAAATGTTTTAATCAAGGAGTCGTTATTATAGTTTATTGATAGAAATGCTTGAGATGTAAATTTTAGATCATATTTCATTAATGAACTGTAGATCTCAATATTATTATAATTCTATCTTGATTTATAAAATGTTTACAAAAGCAACAAGGTTACAAAGACAGTTTGTGTGGAAACACAAACTCTAAATCGGCGCCCGAAGTGTTAGTAGTTAGTATGACAGAACTTATTTAACTTAGCAATACAATTGTAAAAATTAAATTTTGTCAAAAAATCTAAAACCGTTTGCATAAATGTGCTAAAAGATTTGCAAATAGTTATCTGACTTACTAAAATAAGTGTAAATGTTTGTTACTATCAATAGTGAATAAATGTAAATATTGTGTATTTTTTATTAAAAAAACAACAACAACTGGTTGCATAATTGATTTTAAAAATGAGATTTTTCGCTTACAGAAAAGAAAGAAAGTAGCCGTTGCATTAGAACTTTGCATGTTCTAAAATACTATGATGTCGGACTTTCAATACCTTTTCTAGTTTACGAGATCTAAACGGGACGGACAGATGGACAGACAGACAACACAAAACTAATTACGGGGGCAGCTAAAAAAGAGTTTCAATAATACTTAAAAACAGACAGAAGAATAACATTGGGTCAAAATTGTTGCGGTTTCGATCGTTAAATGGCTTTTAGTTGTCCTAGACGTAAGGCAAGTTATAGGAGATGAAATAGTCGTATTTTTTTTCTTCCTCCGCAAGTGGGAGAATTAGTGATTGAAATGTGTCAGTACTTTTAGGAATACATATATATATATATATATGTATAGATATATGAAACCTATAAGCAAATACAGTAGTTACACAAGAATGTATCAAAAGTCGTCAATTTCATTATTTAAGATTTGATCTTCATTTAGCTTTTCTTGAAGTGGTCACCAAGAGTGAAGTGCTGAATCAGCAGTAAGCCAAGCTGATTGATAAAGAACATATTTCAAATAATGAGGTCAATAGAAGCTCCAGCTTCCTAGAAATGAAACGTGTGTGTGTGTGTATGTGTGGTGTGTGTGTGTATGTTTGGTGTTGTGTGTGTGTGTGGTGTGCTGCACGTGCATGAGAGTATCTGATATTTATAATATGAAAACTGATGACGCAAGAGGAATGATAGTGCTAGATAGGTAAAGAGAGAGAGAGAGAGAGATAAAGAGAGAGAGAGAGAGAAAGAGAGAGAGAGACAGAGAGAGAGAGAGAGATTCCATGATCTAGACTTATTTTGTATTTGTTCTGCCTACACACATTATTTCAGGATGATATCCTCCACTTAAAAAAACGTTTTAATAAGCGCCAAATTACTTTCCCAAACGTTTTCAATGGCGATGTAAATAACCTTTTTTTTTAACAAAAAAGAAATCAAAATCCAATAGAAAGTTTAATAGAAATTAACTGAAATAACGGAACGTAGTATTCTTCTGTAAATGAGAGAGAAGGAGAGAGAGACAGAAAAGAGAGAAGAAGAGAGAGAAGGAGAGAGAGAGAAAGAGGGAGAGAGAAAGAAAGAGAGAAAGATAGAGAGAGAGAAGGAGAGAGAGAAACAGAGATCGACAAACAGAGAGAGAGAGAAAGAGAGAGAAGGAGAAAGAGACACAGAGAAAGAGAGAGAGAGAGCACGAGAAGGTAGTCTACGAACAAGGCAAATATTGACTTAAACCCAGCAGAGAAAGACTGCAGTAAGTGATAACGTCTCAGAGAGATGGTGAGTGAAAACAAAGTCGAGACGTCATGGAAATGTGAGGGTTAAAAAAAAGGGTCAAAGAGTAAACATTGATTGCTCTATACCAGTTAGTTATAGTGACTACCTTTCCTAGAGCCCCCCCCCCCCCTCTCCCCGAAAGGGTAAAAGCCGGTATTAATTTTGTGTAGTCTGTTTGTCCATTTGTACGTTACGTTTTAAATCTCTGATATTTGAAATTAGAAAAAATATTGCAAATCCGATTTCATGATATTTATCAGCTTCCAAATTGAGGTGTTTTATGTTTTAAAAGCAAACCCTTAAATAAAATATGTAAGCCGTTGTTTTTTCTATGAAAATATACCCTTTTAAAAAAACTGTTTACTTAAAACTATTTAGTAAAAAAAAAGGAGGTTGTATTAAATAAAGGAAATGATTTTTTTAAAACATATTTTAGAACCACTTATGTATACGACTTTGTTATTATCCAAATAAAGTGATTGATTTTTTTTTGTTGTACGGGGTGAGTATACGCTACTAATAATTTACATATTTCTTTTATTTTTGTTTAAAAATAAGAAATAATTCATTTTACACAGAGATACTAGTGTGCATTTTTCAAAACAATCTAATTAACAATGTGTAATGTTATGTATTATATGTATTGTGTATCAAAAGATTATATAATCACATCTAACACTCGACCAAAACAAAGGACTTCGATGAGTGGCCATTCACCCACCCTTGTCCATAGGTAAATCATCAATTTAAAATAATTAGAATAGAAGGGGATCATCACTTACACTCATTAGGCCACTCAAACACTGTACTAGCCAGCCAAACACTGCTTACTACGTTGTCAACACGTCCGTTTTTTAGGGGGTGGGTATGGGCTGGGTAGAGTTGTAATTCTTGAGAGTTTGTTCCTAAAAGCTTTATAGCATTCGTGCTGAAACAATTGAAAGTGTCTTTTACATGCATTGCTTACCAAACAGATGAACCATGGGTGGAACTCTCGGAGGTCACATCTGAGATTATCTGTATATATATATATATAATTTTAGTGGCTTTTTTTGTTGTTTTTTTTGTTTGTTTTTTTTGTTTGTTTTTTTTGTTTGTTTTTTTTGTTTGTTTTTTTTGTTTGTTTTTTTTGTTTGTTTTTTTTGTTTGTTTTTTTTGTTTGTTTTTTTTGTTTGTTTTTTTTGTTTGTTTTTTTTGTTGTTTTGTTTGTTTGTTTTTTTGTTGTTTTTTTTGTTTGTTTGTTTTGTTTGTTTGTTTTTTTTGTTTGTTTTTTTTGTTTGTTTTTTTTGTTTGTTTTTTTTGTTTGTTTGTTTTGTTTGTTTGTTTTTTTTTGTCCTACATGGTTTCAGGTGAAACTCATTTTCATTTGGCCATTTCTTGAAACTTAAAATCCACAATGCGTTCTAAAAGTTTAAAAAAAAAATGGAAAAAAGTAATAACAAATAATGACACCTGTTATACACATTTATTTTCGATCTCTGTTGATTTGTATAAATATTGAAGTAGTTTCTTAGACCTTTAAAAGGTGAAGAAAATTATATTGTAAAAAAAAAAAAATATCTTGCATTGATGATTTTCTAAAAAAAAAGAATTGTTTTGGCTGTAGAATATTTTCTACAAGAGTTTTTTTTTTTAAATATGTCTTTAATTTTCCCACCCCTACACTCCCCCTCCCCCAGCACACATACAAAACAAACAATCTGAGCTCAGAAAAAAAGAAGAAAAAATATGGCTTCAGCGATATCTAGAAACTTCTACAATTACAGGTAATGTGAACACTGAAGTTTGAATTGAGCTCGGCACATTGGTGGGGTGGGGAAGCGGTTCCTTTTAACGTGAGGTAGAGCGAGAGGAAGCTTTAAAGGTACACGCAACCTTGACCTTCATCCTCCTGACACAATTAGAGCAGACTTAAACGTGCAATAGAGACCGAGACGTCGACGTGATTCTAATTTATCAGCAAATAACTCCAGCAGGAATCTATCTGCCGAGTTCACCTTCCAAACACTTTCAAATCTGAGGGCGAGACAATGCTTCTCGTTGCTTATTAGAAAGTGCAAAGACTTGCCCAGGACATCTTCAACCACGTAAGGCAGTCATGCCCAATCTACGGCCCGCCAGCCAGAGGCGTCCGTTTGGAGAGTCGTATTGGGGCGACCGCCTAAGTCCCCTTGAGGAGGCACCAAGATATGGAGATTCTTTTGTCACCCTCAGCATATCATACAACAAGAAAAACCCAAATAATACTTTTAAAAAAAAAAAAATCTTTACGAAGTGTAACTGTATCAATTAGTTTGGATCAGCCATGTCTTAAATTTGTAATAGATGTAATCTGTGCGATTACTTATATTTTTACCAATTTTAATTGTTTTAGCTTTCTCAATACGCTAAGATCCTATCACTTATCTAGAACAGTTGGAACAATGGAGGAGTGGGGGGGGGGGAGAAAGAAAGGGAGATCTGGGTGGATTTGAACGTGGTTTTTAAAAGCATTAAAAAAAATGGAACGAACTGAGTTCGAAGTTCGAGGCAGTAGGAACTCTCAATTTGTAAAAATAAAATTTACAGTACAATAACAATCTAAATTTGTTTATTTCATTATTTTAATATAACTAAAAGAATAGAGCAAAACACTTGGTGGCTGCCTATCCGTGTGTTATGTGGTGTAAACTGTCGTCTCGAGGGTCCAGAGTTCTAGCTATGTCAGCTAAACACACCTCCCTGCCCCACTGGCCATCCTGCTAAAGCTTCTCTTGCAAATAGTCCATGGCGTGGTGCAAGATCTCTTTTAACTTTCCACCTCAGTGCAAGACACAGACACGTTTGAAAGACAAAAGGAAGAAAACGTCTGGATTGTATCGTGACCTGAACGAAATGGCTGGGCACTGACCTACGTGTCATCCAAGATAGTGACTTAGTAAGCACATCCTGGGTACAACTTTTCTAAGCTTAAATGTATAAGACCGACAACAACAACTTATAGACTAAAGAAAATAGAAAAGGAAACGCTGTTAATTTGGTTGCTCATAGTCTAATTCTCTTATTCCAGTAAAGAGAAAGGTGGGGGGGGGGGGGGAGAGAGAAACAACTGCCACGAGATATAGAGAAATAAACAAACTTTCATTATCAAGAGTTTGAGACTATCAACACATGGCTCGCATGCACGCGATTCGCCTGGCTAGAAGTTCATGGCGAGGTCTTAAGATGTGCATGTAATCTTATTGAATTCTGGAGGTGGCAAGAGGTCAAGGGTGCCAGGATACATGCTACTCTAGAGTTCAAGGTCACACACACTTTAAAGTACTCACCTTTTAAGCGTAATTCTTTTTGCTTCAGAAAGAGATTGAGAGAGAGAGAGATAGGAAAGAGAGGAGAAAGAAGAGAGAGGAGAGAGAGAAAGGAGAGAGAGAAGAGAAGAGAGAGGAGAGAGAGAGACAGGAGAGAGAGAGAGAAGAGAGAGAGAGAGGAGAGAGAGAGACGAACGACAAAATAGTAAAAAGAAAGAAGATGCAAGTGATTGAAACAGAGAAAAAGAGAGACAGAAAGATAGAGAAAGACTAAAAATACGACGAAAGATTGAAAGAAATGGAGAAAAAAGAAAGGATACTTAAGAGTAAGCGAGAGAGAGAGAGAGAGAGAGAGAGTTAATTAACTCTCGACATCCAAACATTCACAGATTAAGATGCTGTCAGAGTCAAGCGAAAACAAATTTGTTGTTTAAAGAATGAATAGATCAAAATTGTGTTTGTTACTTCACGTCTACGGGTGTTGCACTTCAACACATACACACACACACACTCACGTAATCTCGTCCATCGTCTGTGACTCTCTAGAATAAATACCCCCCCACCCCACCTTTTATACTTTGTTGTTGTTGTTTGTTACCAAAACTAAATGTTGAAATGTAACGCATAAATCACAACCGAAGACAGACAAAATGTGAGATTCACTTGATGCCATACAAGTGTTTAGGGCAATCTAACTTTAAACAGCAACAATGACATCTTAGTAGGAAACTATTCTGATATTCCTTTGGGGAGTGGTACCGATGTATTTATTCTAAACTTATATTCGCATGTCATGGTAACAATATCTAAACTTTGTCAATGAAAGTAGTCAGGGCCCGCCCTAACATTTGCGGGGCTCTATGCGAAACTGATTGCTCGGAGCGTAGATTGGGATAAGCATAATGTCAAAATTAAGATTTTGTAGTAGAAAATATATTCGTTTTTACAATAAAATTTTATGAAATGAATGCTGATAATGCCGTTCTTTTTTTTATCGCGCATACGATTGGCACCCCAAAATGACTATTTGTCTATTCTTCAGGACATTTTTATGAGTTTTCAGGAGATTTAAATAATCTTAGGAGATTTCCAGGAGGCCCTGGAAAATCGGGAGGCCGCGGAAACCTTGTTATTATATATAAGATAAAAATGTTTAATTGAATAATTTAAAACTAGAATTAGCTCGGGCCTATGAAAGTTTGGGGCACACTGGGACCTCATAATTGCAGTGGCCCAAGGCCGGCTCTGAAAGTAGATTTAAACTGGAAATAAAAGTAGTAGGACATTTTAAGATGCAATCGAAAGAACAATATCAAACCTTAATGAGACAAAAGAATCAAACGGATCGATTACCTTCGTGTGTGTGTTTGATCTAATTAGAGAAAATGAATGTCTATCTCGATCTTGACATTACCACGTTACCTGGTCGTACTCACTGGATACCGTTGGCGCACTGCCCTGTTGGTGCTTATTTCACCCACTTCCGGTCAAATTTTGATGCCCGATGCCGACACTGTGGAGAGTCGGTGGATACAGTGGCGCATATCTTGCAAGATTGTCCGAGAGCTGCGGAAAAGTGTGTCTGCAGAGTCACTTGACCTGTATGGGAGCTTTAAGGCAATACGCCTAACAGCAGAGTTTCTCGCTAAGGCTCTACGGGAGGACTAATCCTTCCAGCCTTGCTACCAATTGGAGTTCATCTCAGGATATCGTTGGCCGAGCATTCGCTTAAATGCACATATAGAGAGATAGCCGTTGACAATATCAGAAATAAAGCGTTTTGATCTATGTGCTTAGAAAACTTTCAAGTATGCAAAGACCCAGGTACGCTGTTCTGCCTCATCGTGGCACCTGGGTGGAAACGGCTACTTGAGGGGGTAGCTAGGCTAAATGAATGGCGAAACATAACTCCCGTGGGTATGCCCACGGGTAGACGAGAGTCCACCCATTGCACGGGCGGGGTTGTAAAAAAGTACCCACGAGCACGTCCCACATCCATGCGCCGTTCCTCAAAGGACCGTTACATAAATGGCGAGTCCCCAACGGTTAGCTTGGTACAACGAAGGAAAATGACGGAGGCTCCCGGTGTCCTCGGCCTTCGGCCATGAGCGGCGAATCATGCGTCGGGGCCAAAGGCATTGGAAACAGCAATGTTTTACATAGGCATTGACTTGGATCGCTCTCAAACAGAACTGTGCGTTCACACAGGTTTTTTTTTTTTTACTGTTACGGCTGGACGACCAAACAGGTTTTTTTCAAACTTAGAGCTCGAAGAGCCTTCGGCTCAGCTCTTTTGGACATCAATAAGGTATGCAAAGAAGCTTCAGAAGAATACCATATTTCAGGAGTATGCCACCCTTGTACTGCTAGTTGTTTGGTTTCCTAATTCGTTAACAGATTATTCAATTCTTGCATTTTGCACTCCTACTATCTAAGGCTACGTTTTAAAAGAGGTGGGCTAAGTGGATGAGTCTGGGCACGATGTACACTAGACATTTTTAAAACACAATTTGACTTCAGTTCAATTCTGTTGGCAGGTAGGGAATTCCCCCAAGTAGCTCCACCTCACATGGACCTGCGCGCACTGAGCATTCTACAAGACAGACCATTAATAATAATAATATATTTCCTTGATAACTTGAATGTACCAGTGTCAGACTTGGGTAATAAAGATAAATTAGTTCTACAAGGCTAATACGTTTTAAAAACTGTAATGCGCATTCCTATTGACTTTATATCCAACTTCTTTTAAACGATTTCAAGTACATTAGAAGTAAAATTTTAATGTTAGAATTAATATATCCAGGTGTCATGGGAATTATACGCCCTCGATTTGTTTTGTTTTTTTCAGAAAAAAATCCTTTGACTAACCTGACGAAATATTTTCTATCAATGACCGGACCTTAAAATGAAAACTAAGAGACAATTACTAGAATTAACGTGATTATGTGAATGATCTTTAAAGTATGGGAAATGATTTTCCATAAATCAACATTGGAGGAAATAACATTTTTGATGATCTAGAGTTGGTGTTGTGGTGCACAACCTATTTCCGGTCTGCTAAACCTTAATTCCAGCCCGCATGTCAGTGCGCGCATTGAAAAAAAAAAGGCCAATGAAAGCCTCTAAGGTTTATTATTGGGCAAATATTTCGAGGGTCCGGACAGCGCAATGTCACTTGTCTGACGTGGTCCGGAGAAATCATTGGTTACGCATCACCTGATTGGGCATCACCGTTTTAGGGAATTTATTTTATTACATTAGTTGTCACTGCAAATTATTTGGCGTTAATATATTTAAAATTGTTGTATCGGCATCGTCGCTTTCATAAAACCAAGATAAGATTCAGTGGTGAAATGATATAAATATTATCTAACAATAAGCTTTTAGTTTTTAAATTAGATCAAACGTATAAGTCGGACAGACAGATAGCACAAAACCAATACCGGCTGTATTCCTTTCTGTTGCCGTTATATTTGTAGATAAAGTATTTCTTGTTTGTGGGCATGCTGAAGCTTTTTGGAAATTCCAGAAAAAAAAAATGAATTAGTGACAAAGGAATAAACAAGAGAGAGGTTAAGAAGAACATAGCCGTGATTGCCTAGCTGTGTTACACTCAATGAGGAATTCGTTACACAAAACATTTTGGTGGTCGAAAAACAGAGGGTAAGTAGTTAAAGCTTGGGGAGCAACTTCGGCAGACATTTAGTGTATAAAACATTGATGGCCATCTTCAGCTTCACTAATCCCGAAGTCTTTTGGGCCGCTGGGGCACCACACAAGATCTGTTGACCGTCGTTCTCCATTTCTCTCTATCTTTTGACTTCGATTGAATCTCTTTCAATGAAAGGCCGTTCAATTTTTATGTTGTCTTCCAATCCCTTTCTCTGTCTGCCTCATTTCCTTTTTCCTGATACTATTCTCTGAAGGAAGATGTTTGCGAGCCCCGAGGACCTTGTGTTATGGCCGTAGAGTTTTAGTTAGACAGTAGTTAGCCGGTCATCGTGGGGTCCAATCTCTGTACGTATCCTGCCTCTAATCTATTCATTTGTGTTGCGGTCTTTGTATGTGATACCTAGGATCTTTCTGTAGCATCTCAATTTTATCGTTAGGATCCTTCTCTCTAGTTCTGAAGTCCAGGATTCACATGCACATAAGAATGTGGCCATGACCAGGCAGACCCCTAAGACATTCATTTTATGAAATAGATTAGACATAATGTGTATTGATATTTTAAGCATAGAATGCTTGTGGCCAATAGAGTGAAACATGATCCAAGAGATTTCACTTCAGTATTAGAAAGTTCTTGAAAAGTGCATTAAGAAAAGCAAGGTTACAAAGACAGTTTGTGTGGAAACACAAACTCAAAATCGGCCCCCGAAGTGGTCCAGCCAGGTAGGTAAAAAGGCAGGTTTCAATATTTTCAGAAAAAAAAATAAAATTGTATCAAAGACAAATGACAGAGAATAATGGAGAAAGAAGGTTGACAGATCTTGTGTGGTGCCCCAGCGGTCCAGCAGAACAGGTGAAAATAAATGTGAAGTTAGATGTGAACCTGACCTAACTGATGTCTTATAATGATTATCTAATAAATCTAATTGTTTTGTAAAGTGTCAATCTCTTATTCAAATCCTCAAGTAAAAAAAAATTCCGTAAAATAAAAAAATGTGTTTTTCCTTTATATACATTATGACGCCTGTGGTGTCCACCACGCAGTTGAAGTGATAATACTTATTAAATTATGTCCAAATTATATGCATACCAAATAGAATTTTTCTCTTTAAAAAAGGAAGAAAACTTTTTTTCAGGATAAATGTAGTAGTAAGTATGACAGAACTTATTTAACTTAGCATTACAAATGTAAAAAAACACACGTTTTGTTTGACAAAAAATCTAAAACCATTTGCATAAATGTGTTAGAAATATGGTAGTCTAATGTCTCCCCTAGTAAAAAGCCTCTAGTGCTTGTTAGTATTTATAGTAAATTGTTGTAAAAGTGGTGTATTTTATGAAAATACTGCTTGTATAAATGATTTTAAAAATTAGATTTTTGGCTTTCAGAAAAGAAAAAAGTAGCCGTTACATCAGAACTTTGAATAGTCTAAAATATTATGATGTCGGATTTTCATTATCTTTTCTAGTTTACGAGATCTAAACTGGACGGACGGATTGACGGACAGACATTCCACACAAAACTAATAGCGTCTTTTCCACTTTCGGGGGCCGCTAAAAAAAATACCTTACGTACATTTTGACTGTTCCGTTGGCTTTCCTGGAAATAGTAGACAAGTAACACACTAGTAGGACTAGTTAAATTATTGAATGTAATTTAATTTGAACATTCGTTGTACTATTTGCATCACCATCATCATCACATAACTAAATTTTATAATAGCGACACCCAATGTTGAGTTTCAGCTTATTTAAAATACTTGCGCCATCATACCCCCAACCCAAATATAATATCTCACAAGAAGACACGAGACAATGTTGAATAATTATAGGAAGCTTGTTATCATTCCCTACTCCCACTGAATGTGGGCTGCTGAGCTATTCTGGTACTTTAAAACATTCATTTCATCATGAGTAAAAAAAATATTTATAAATAAAATATTCTTTTTTAGAAAAGCTTTCGTCCGAAAGATTTCAAATTCTGCATTATGAAAATAGTAAAGCAGTTAGTTACGTAAGAAGTAAATATTGAGAAAAAAGCACCGCTACGTTTTCCTGCGAAAAGCAAAGAAAGAAAGCACCGCTACGTTGGTTATTACACACAGCTGTGACAGATAACACTGTCACCTTAGTTAACAAACAACTCTAAAAAAACAACAAAAGGCATTGCTCCGTTAGCTAGATTAGACTATTCTAAATACAACGAACAGAAGAACGTTCTAAGAAAAACTAGCTAGACGTCCAATGTACAGAGGTTGTGACATCCTCTCTGATGTCTTTTCCACCCACACATCACAGGAGAGCGATTGATGTTTTACTTGAAGTGTCTTTAGTCCAAAGAAAATAAAAGTTACGCCCACACGTTTGCTTCCATTGGTACTAGACTAAATGACTTGAACAAATCGATCAAAGTCATTCTGAATTCCAATGATGCGTTACAGAGGTCAAGGACAAAAAGCACATTAAAACAACAACACAAAGACTCTAAGTGTTTCTAATTCGAGAGACTTGACTCCAGAGAAATATTTCCTAGACATTTTGGCACCATTTGGTAGCAAAAAAACAGAACATCTTTAATTTGTCTATTCTAGACTCACGGGATACAAACAGATACAAGAACAGAATACTCCAGAATACCTGAACTATTTTGAGATGCCTGCACATACTTGACATTCCTTACATATATGCCCTTATAACTGTGTGTGTATATATGAATGTATATAGCTTATGTCATACCAATAACAGCAGGGCTTTCATCTGATATTAATCTGACAGGTGATCTCTAATGTTTGTGTACAGGAGCTGAAACGTTTAAAGGAAGCGAACAATATTTTCTTCGTAGATTGTTTTTCTATTTCTATGTTGATATACATTTTAATAGAACAGGTTTTTCGTTACCTCAATCCTCTTGCAATCATCTCTCTCTCTCTCTCTCTCTCTTTCTCTCTCTCTCTCTCTCTCTCTCTTCTTTCGTTCTCTCGTATAGATAAATATTCTACTTGCTTTTACTTACTTTACCTATATATTTCTTTGCTTAACTGTAAATAATTATCTTTAATATTTTATTTTCAAGAAAAAAATTATTTTCATTTTACGATTAATTTGATGAATTGCTCGCGTTATTAAAAGATGCACTTTTAGTAGAACGGAAGTGATTAACATTAGTTTACAAAAAAAATGTCTTTTGCCTCCAGAGAGTGCACGAAAAAGGTGTTTCTTTTTTCGGCTGATGTGTTCCAAGTCAGTGTTTAGCTAAACACTCAGATAGCGATCAAATCTTGTGTGGCCATTGGCTGTACAGAAAGCGATCAGCAGATAAGGAAAGGTGCCGTAGTTGTAACCGATTCAGACACCTGTTGCTTGGCAACACATGATAGCGTAGGAGGTCTTAAGGCTTGACAAGTAATTCCCAATGTTTCCGAAATAACACAGAAGTCGAACATTCTTCCAAGTGTTTGACTTAATCAGTAGCCCAGACAAAGGAACCAATGACACATTTCAAAGACATAATAACAAAATAAATAAAACTAAAACGAGGTGTGAACATGTACAAGATAAGCTCCCTCCCCCCCCAAAATGATGCAATGATTCAACCGCCCATCGGGGATTGGCAGCGCCCCCTTGGCTCAAAAAAGACTTTCTGAAGTGCTCCGCACAGAATGAGATGGAAGGAGTGGAGATGCTGTTTTCTCACTGTCTGTACAGAGACAAGGTGTAAGAAACACGAGACACAAATATATGAATCAGCATTGAGAGGCTCGTTACACAAGGAGCAGGAAAAGAAATGCAAGTAAGATTTGTTTTCTTGACCTCTGAGCTAAAGGTCACAATACAAGTCACAATTTCTAAGATCTATTGTATCTTATCTTGTATATTACAGACGTTACTTCAAAAAAAGAAGATAATTACGTCCTACGCATTTCATGTGTCAATCTATTCTCTGAATATGTCAATCTAGTTATTATCTGAATGTCATAATCATTAATGAGTATAGCCAGTGCTTTTTTGTAAAAATATAGGTGCCGGTACTCAGTGATGGATTGCCTTACTTTTAACTACCAATAAATTAATAATAAACGTTAAAATGCAAGAAAAGTCATATTATTTTCCCCACATTGAGAATGGTGCCGTTAGGCCGTACCGGTGCGTATCGTCACAAAAAAAAAGCACAGAGTACAGCCAACTTTTACGTGTCCTCAATAGCATCTAAATATATAATTTAGCAGAAAGCTGCGTGGTCATTGCCATTAGGACTTAGAAATTATTAGCAACCAAACACTCATTTACAGTATTTGCTTTTAGAGAAAATTTTTTTTTTTTTTTCTTTTTCAATTGCATTTGATTCTTAATTTAAGACTGAGCTTGACTCGTGATTATGTGCATTTGACTTCTGATTTATTATTGTGCACGACTCCAGAATAAGACAGCACTTGACTTCTGTTTATTGATTTCACATATCTCTAGTTACTAAATTGTACCCTAGTTCCTGATTCTACTATAAATATTTATATGAAAATTAGCTTACCAAAATTAAAATGAAAAATAAGCATTTCTTTACATCAATAAATTTTACTTTGAAATGTCAACTATAAAAACGGAAGATTGGTATTCGCTTTTACCATTAAGTACTTTAACATCCCCTAAATTGTTTAAACAATAAAAAATTTTATAATGATATTAACCTCACCAGTCATATTTAACGACAATTTACTTTGATCTACCCCCAAAATGAGAAGTCAGCTGCCATTTTATGGTGAGAACTCGATTGCTCTGTAGAATCGAACTTTTGGAATGGCTCCCTGATGTGGTCTAAACAATATCAACTCCTAAAATCCCATCGTGTGACCAAGTCATTAGAGTTGTATACCTATCCCTTTCGTCTTCATGTCGTGCAAGCTTTTTTTTTTTTTTTACATGAAAACTACAACGTCCCAGATACATCATCCTACACATCGTCATACAGATCATCCTACAGATCGTCATACACATCGTCCTACAGATCATCCTACAGATCGTCGTACACATCGTCCTACACCTCGTCCTGCACATATTCCTACACATCGTCCTACACATCGTCTAACACATCGTCCTACACCTCGTCCTGCACATCGTCCTACATATCGTCCTACACATCGTCCTACACATCGTCCTACACATCGTCCTGCACCTCGTCCTACACCTCGTCCTGCACATCGTCCTTTACATCGTCCTACACATCGTCCTACATGTCGTGCAAGCTTTTTTTTTACATGAAAACTACAACGTCCCAGATACATCATCCTACAGATCGTCCTACACCTCTTCCTGCACATCGTCCTACACCTCGTCCTGCACATATTCCTACACATCGTCCTACACATCGTCTAACACATCGTCCTACATCTCGTCCTACACATCGTCCTACACATCGTCCTACACATCGTCCTGCACATCGTCCTACACCTCGTCCTGCACATATTCCTACACATCGTCCTACACATCGTCTAACACATCGTCCTACATCTCGTCCTGCACATCGTCCTACACATCGTCCTACACCTCGTCCTTTACATCGTCCTACACATCGTCCTACATGTCGTGCAAGCTTTTTTTTTACATGAAAACTACAACGTCCCAGATACATCATCCTACAGAACGTCCTACACCTCTTCCTGCACATCGTCCTACACATCGTCCTACATATCGTCCTACACATCGTCCTACACATCGTCCTGCACCTTGTCCTGCACATCGTCCTACCCATCGTCCGACACATCGTCCTGCACATCGTCCTACACATCGTCCAACACATCGTCCAACACATCGTTCAGCACATCGTTCAGCACATCGTCCTG
Source organism: Biomphalaria pfeifferi (assembly GCA_030265305.1). Taxonomy (NCBI): domain Eukaryota; kingdom Metazoa; phylum Mollusca; class Gastropoda; family Planorbidae; genus Biomphalaria; species Biomphalaria pfeifferi. The sequence continues at coordinate 1,083,182 of JASAOG010000055.1, forward strand.
CACCTTGTCCTGCACATCGTCCTACACATCGTCTTGCACATCGTCCTACACATCGTCCTACACATCGTCTTGCACATCGTCCTACACATCGTTCTACAGATCGTCCTGCACCTTGTAATACACATCGTCCTGCACATCGTCCTGCACATTGTCCTGCACCTTGCCCAACACGTCGTCCTGCACATCGCCCTACACATCGTCCTACACATCGTCCTACACATCGTCCTACACATCGTCCTGCACATCGTCCAACACATCGTTCAGCACATCGTCCTGCACCTTGTCCTGCACATTGTCCTGCACCTTGCCCTACACGTCGTCCTGCACATCGTCCTACACATCGTCCTTTAAATCGTCCTACACATCGTCCTGCACATCGTCCAACACATCGTTCAGCACATCGTCCTGCACCTTGTCCTGCACATCGTCCTACACATCGTCTTGCACATCGTCCTACACATCGTCCTACAGATCGTCCTGCACCTTGTAATACACATCGTCCTGCACATCGTCTTGCACATCGTCCTGCACATCGTCCTGCACCTTGCCCTACACGTCGTCCTGCACATCGTCCTTTAAATCGTCCTACACATCGTCCTACACATCGTCCTTTACATCGTCCCACATATCGTCCTTTACATCGTCCTTTACATCGTCCAGCACATCGTCCTTTACATCGTTCTACACATCGTCCTGCACATCGTCCTTTACATCATCTTACACATCTTCCTGCACATCGTCTTACACATCGTCCTACACACGTCCTACACATCGTCCTGCACATCGTCCTGCACATCGTCCTACACATCATCTGCACATCGTCTGCACATCGTTCTACACATCGTCTGCACATCGTCCTACACATCGTCGTACAAATTGTCGTACAAATCGTCCTGCACATCGTCTGCTAGGGATAGCGGCGGGAAGGTTCGAACATGGAACAGTTGTGACGAGCATATCTTAGAATCAGACCAATTAGACGTCATGATCTTGACTCTAGAATGTCCACTCTTCAGGAAAGTGAACAGAGTGCAGCACTTCTTGAGGAGCTCCTTCAAAGCATTCCTTCCATCAGCATGCGTCTTCAACTGATATGTATCTAATCAAAGTACTCTAGGTACTCTACAACCTCGCACTTATACTTGATCATTTACTCACGTGATCACCTGACTTCTTTTTTTTAAAAATACAATTGCACTATTTTTCTTTAAAGAGCATTGTCAAAGAATAAATCAACAAATCTTTCACATTTCTCTGACTGGATTTATGCAGCAAAGCCGCTGACCATCACATTAGCTTTTAGCCAGAATGCCATTTTTCATAAAAATGAAATTTAGTTTTTAAAATGTTTATCCACTAAAAGCTGAAAAGAACTCGTTTGTTTCAAAACATTTCCATTGGCTGAATCACTTTGTCCAATTATTCTTCTGTCATTAAGTTCTATGTTCTTTCATCTGTTCACCGACAAAAGAATTCTAAAGTTAGGTTCGTACGAAACTCACATGCATTTCTAATGCAGCTCTCTTATATGTACCCCCTTCAGTCTTACATTCACATCTCTCTCTCTTTCTTTCTTATGTTTTTCTTTTCACTTCCGTACACCTCTCTATCTCTTTATCACTAGAAAGGTATACGAGAAACGCAACATTCCATTGGTTCTGTGAGCTTGTAAAGATCCACCTGTCTGGCTTCCTGGAATCTGTATCGCGATATTTAGTAGTCCAAATACTAGATCTAGCACGACCGACTCAATGGAATATAAAGGTTATAAATATTCTCGAGTGCCCGGAATTTTTAGACTTCACTTGTCAGCAATCTATTTTTTGTTTCTTATACGGGAATTATTGATTGAACATAATGTGTATGCTGCAAGAGCATCCAAACTCTCTACACCTATACATACATCTGTTTCTTGAACTACTTATGATAAACCTGTTTCTCTTGGGACCTACTGTATACGTGGAGGTAACAACAAAAACATACACTCTGTTATATGGCACAGGGCCGCTTTATCTTTACCTATAGAGTGTAAAATATCAGTCACTCAGAAGAAATATAATACATTTTGTTGGCTAAATGGACTTATTTAATATTTGTTTACACTTAGGCTGCCAAAAGCATTTCTACCCATTAGGCTTTGGGTTGAGTGAAGTAGGGATTAGAAATGTAAATTAATTGAAAGTATTTCTTTGTTAAGAAGTAAAAAATTGGAACATTTGATGGATAGATAGATAGATAGATAGAGAGAGAGAGAAAGAGAGAGAGAGAGAGAGAGAAGAATATGTGAAAAATACTGGCACCTTGTTAAAAACTAGTGTAGCAGAGAATACCTAGAGAATAGACAAAACTTACTAACAGAAAAAAAGCACAATATGGTCTGTGTCTAAAAAGCACCTTAAAAATTTGACACTCAATAAACCAGAACAAAATTTCAATCTAATTACATAGTGAGTATAAAGTTATAAACAACTTCAGTTAGATATAAACTTCAAAAATAGTGTTAATATTCTATAAATAGCCAGTCTTAGGTTATTTATACATGACCTAACTAATGTGTATTAACAGCCACGCCTAAATAGAAACAATTATATCTTTGTGATTTAATTCAGAGAAAGTATCAACTCTGAGTTACGACCTGCTGACAAAGTTTCGAGAGATACCAGAAATGTTCGTCTTCCCGTCAGTATGTGATAGGGAGGCTCGTGCCGATACTCTCTGACAACCCGCTCACAAACTCTGATCAGTGTTGGCACAGTTTGTGAAATGCATGACCTACAGCAATCAGCCAGACTCAAGTGGTAGTTATCATGAAGGTAACTATCGTTGAAGGAACTATTGAGTGTAGGACTTGAGCAAAATATCTGACGAGATAGATGCACTTTTTAAGTGCATGAAATTTCCCAAACTCCAAATATTAATATTACGAAAGGAAAATATTTCCCCTTAGCAACCCTTTAAGTGTATCTTCGCAAATTTAGGAAAGTCCAAGCATCTTGAGAGCCGCGATCATAAGTACATGTATTATGTTCTAATACAGTGCCCGTTTTTAACTTTGCTGTTAACATATATACTTTTGTGCTTTGGTTTACCATCTTCTGTAAAGCTCTGAAAATAATAGCATCAGTGTTCCCAGGCACAAAATAAGACATTCCACATTTTCAACGGAAATTAAGATAGATTCTTATATTTAAGGAGACAAAATACATTTATCAAGAGCTGCTTCAGAGTCCCGTTTTGCTGGCAAGACATCACCAAACGTGTTTCAGAAGTTTGGCAGAGGCAACTACCAGGAAGAGACAGTAGGAGCAGATAAGATACACGTGATGGAAACGCCTAAGACAGTATCCTAGTCAATGACTGAAGCAGAATCCGCAAATGCAAGTAGCATCTGGCAGCTCCCGCTTGAAGTTGATACCAATAAGTCTCGATACACTTGGATAAAACTGAAATAAAGCTGAAATAGAACTAAAATAAAGCTGAAATAAAACTTAAATAAAATTGTAATAAAATCGGAATAAAACTGAAATAAAACTTGAAAAGATCTCAAGAAAATGGAAACAAAAAACTGGACTAGAAATAAAATAAAACAGAAATAAAACTGGAATGAAACTCAAATAGAACGAAAATAAAACTAAAATAAACTGAAAATAATAATAGAACTTAAGTATAACAGGGATTGAACTAGAATAAAACTTAAATAAAACTGGAATAAAACTTTTGCCTTATTTCGCAAATAGAGATACACCTAGTTATTGAAAGAGAATTATTCTAATTAATAACTTCAAAAAAAAAAAGTTGCTACAAGAAGGAAATGACCATTCGACTTACAAATTATGTTTATTGCTGCTTTCTTTTCATGACCAGCCCATCACATGCTTTCCATCCTAAAACCCCCATTCCTTTGAGCTACTCACAATGACATCATATCCTGATCCTTGCAAAACACTCCGTAAAAAAAAAAAAAAGAGCTAATATCGATATATAGAAGTCAATGAGATAGGTCTAAACAAAAATGTTGACAAAGTCGTCATATTTAGTTGATTATAGGGTCCACAGTAAAAAAGGGCGTTTATGATCTTCCCAACAAGTATATAAATCAGTGTTTTTCAAAATTCTACTGTGGCGCCCCCTATTGTGACCAAAATCTTAGTTCATGCCCCCTTAGCCAGCTGGGTATCGGAAACTGCGCTTTAGGCTCCAAAAGTGAGTCATAATAATAATTCAAAATTTAATCAGAATACGTATTAACCACATTGTGTTTGTATTTTACATTAATATTTTACATGACTATTTACACTCGGTTAAGGATCCAGCAGGTTCCCTCTTCATTCAGTAAAGGGATATAGGGGAGCGCTGTAAGCTCCCGCAGCGGGTTCGGAGGCAGAGCTCCTGCGATAACAGATTTTCTGCGTTCTGAAATCTGATACCTTATTGTCTAGAAAATATTTTCATTTTTATTAGTAACGAGAGAGCATGTTAAAAAAAAAGGGTTTAAGTTGCTGCGGCGGGTCGATATTGAAGTGTGTTCTGGCAATTAGAGCATCCAATTCATCCTACCAACAACAACAAAAACAGTATTCTGTATTCTAGAAAACAATATGACGCTGTGGTATAGAGTAACTACTTTCTATAATTTCGGGACTTTCTTTGATATTAATTTGCCAAGTTTATAAATAATTGTAATGTTTTAAAGCATAGGTTACGTCCCTTCCGATGTATAATTATGGAATGTGACTAGTGGTACACTTTGTACAACAGTGTATGTGAAGTAACTAGAACTAGTTGGCTTGCTACAAGAGAGAAAAAAAAAACAGAACAAAGCAAAGTATAAAAATTATTATAAAGGGGAAAAATATTAGGAAAAAAACTGCACATTTACAGCAGTATCTATCAATAATGTAAGATTTATTTCCCTTTTCTGTGCATAATATCATTAATTCATAACCGCTAATTAATTATTTTTTTTTTTGTGTGTTTTATATTTGGTTAGGGACAATGAATAACTGCAAAGTTTCAACTTGGTCCGAGAAAGACAAGTGGGAGAAATAACGTGTATCAAATTTGGACAGACAGACAGACAGTCGGAGTGAGTTGATATAAGCTTTAAATTACTGTCAAGTTGTAACAGTAACCTCATTGTACCATGAATCGAGGTAGAGAACTTTCGGTCGGAATAATGTGACCAGATAAATATTGAAAGTGTATTCTATGGAACAGGAATTGCAAACACCATAAACACGAGTTGCTTCCCTTTAATAATGTTAAGGGCACGCGCGATGCTTCCCCTATATGAAAACTACTTCCCGGATATGCTAATGGTAAGACAAAACACATTTAGCCTCCTTTTGAACTTTGACCCCTTCTCTTTCCCAAACCCTGCTGGAGCAAAGAAAAATATGAACATATAACATTCATCAGGACACAATAAAATGACTAGGTCCACTCACGCCGCCCACGCAAGACTTTAATCGATCGCCACGTGGTGGGTGAGCCCAGGTTTCAAGGTCGACGTGGGTGTGAAAAAGTTAGTCAACGACAAACAGTTCGAGTGTGTAGCGGGGGGGGGGGATGAGGGGGTTGTGAAAGCCGAGATATATTTTAAGAAGAACTGGACGAATTGAGAAGGTCAATGGGAAGGGGAGAGAACCAGACTTAAATCAATATGCGATAAGATAATAAAGGGAACTTTTGTTTTAATTAGCATAACTGGCAAAAGTTACAGCTCAAAGACAGAGGGCAGACTGCAAACATTAGTTGGTGAGCTCTATAACATATTAATGATACATTATATGTATATAATATATAATTATATGTAATGTAGGCTTTGCACTCGTCATATGATGTAGCCCAGTTTTCTGTGATAGGTATTGCGGTCATTCATCAGCACCATATGATTGTCCTGGTATAAGTCTAATATTGCCTCTCACTGTCCAGTTCAAAGCGATTGTCAAATGTCACAATGAACATAAAACATATATATATATTTCAGGAGATTTGCATGAGTTTTCAAAAGATTTTAGTAATTTCCGGATACTTCCAGGACTTTTTCGTATATTTTGCAAATTTCAGGAGATTTCCAGGAGCTCCTGGTAAATCCACAGGAGGCGCGGGAAATCTATTAGAAGTTATAAACTGGTTTAATTTAATAATTATGAAAGTGCGTGGCCCACTGCGGTCGCATAGGTTGCAGTGGCCTAAGGCCGGCCCTGCAAAATAGCGGCGTATGCTACGCCGCCGGTCGACTAGTATTGTTATAATGCTGATCTGTGTAAATCTACACCCACATTCGATTCCTTTTTTTTTTATTATTCAGATTCATTTCTACCATGCAATAGACACAAATAAAATACTATAATACTAAAGAGAAATAAAAGAACTTGTATATGCCATAAAATAGAATGTTGCTTGTAAATGTCAAACTGTCTCCAAACTAAACATGATAAGACTATTGCATGGTCATGGCCACATTCATCGTGACGTTTCAGAACAATAGTTAGAAGCTAAATCAATAGCTAGTGGCGCAATAACCATTACCTGATAGGGGGTGGGGGTCAAAGCCCATGACTAGTAGGGGCCTTAGTCTATTGAACTATAGCCGTATATTACTTTAAAGTAGCTAACAAGAATAGAGAGACATGACACTATGACATGCTAAAAGACGTTAGCGAATTAAGCCTAAGGATACTATTAATTAAGTTAACATACAAAGCGGTATATATATTAGAATTTTTAAAAGTAAAAACATTATTCAAAAGGTTCTGAAAAATTAGACATTTTGCGCGAGTCAAAACGGTTGAATATTCAAAAAAATGAGTCTAACCATTGTTCTGTTTGCGTCTTATTTTGACCAGGCCAACTACAACAGATCTCGCTTCACATAAAGATAATATTACAATGAATAACCCTATAAAGATATACTTACTTACTTTTGCCTCGATTGTCAGTCACATTTCAGTATCGGTCCTTGCCCCGCGTTAATTTATTCTTATTAATTTCACCTGCCTTCTTTGATAGGATGAATAATGAGCTTTAGATGTCAAGAGAATGCGTTCTGCAGTGAAGAATGCAGGAAAACGCTTACTTACAACGCTTCCCCATTCCCCAGTTGTCATGAGAAGGGCCAGCCACCTACTTAACTTTTTTTTTTCCAAGAAGCATTGCTCAAATAGTAATATATACCACTTTATATGTGTTAAGTATTCACGGAGTTTTGCATTCTTAGAGCTTACAGGTGCTATTTGAAATGTGTAAACACCTTCTCAAATAGTTCCCCTAAGAGATAGTGTCTAATTTATCTTTTTTTAAGCTTATAAAACATGATGCATAAAAACATTATTTATAAGCAAATCAACCGCAGTCCTGGTTGAAACTATTGAACGATATATATTCAATTTTATAACCTGAGCAGCCTCGTCATATCATCAAAGACTCATTGGACGCATTAAATCATCAAAGACTCCTTGGACGCATTAAATTATCAAAGACTCCTTGGACGCATTAAATTATCAAAGACTCATTGGACGCGTTATATCATCAAAGACCCATTGGACGCATTATATTATCAAAGACTCATTGGACGCATTATATCATCAAAGACTCATTGGACGCATTATATCATCAAAGACTCATTGGACGCATTATATCATCAAAGAATCATTGGACGCATTATATCATCAAAGACTCATTGGACGCGTCATATCATCAAAGACTCACTGCATCATATCATCAAAAGACCACTGCAAAATATATACACTCATTGGAGGCAGCTTATCATCAAAGAATCATTGAAAGTATCATATGCTCAAAGACTCTTTGGAATCATCAAAGTCTCTCTGGAATCATCACATCATCTAAGAATAACTGGAAGTCAAAGAATTACTGGACGTATCATATTGTCAAAGACATTGGAAGCATTATTTTATCAAAGAATCACTGTAACTTATCATCAAAGAAGTATTGATGCCTATTTCTTGGGAAATAGATTTTAAACGATAAAATTGAAACTTCTGAAAGCGATAGATTAGGGCCAGGAGCTGAATAATGGGAAATACATTTAATCGTTTGATATAATGGCCTATGAATACTAACAAAAGAGCTAATGGGTTGTAGTGTAGCTAAAAAATATAAGTAACACAGTCATGTCACTAAAGGATCAATGGAACAAAACAATTGCCTTTATAAAGATACTTCCACTTCCAAGTGTAGATCAAATATAGGTCTATTTATTATATTTTAGGCATTGGTAATTTGCTTAAAGACAAAACATTAAGTCCATTGTATCAAGTTTCCCGGCTTGCATTAATTGAAATGGTTCTGGGAGATACACTTGTTTGTCTTAGAATGTAAACCTTGAGTCTGATTATTTTAGTAGAAATTATATTTCTGTATAAGTTGGCCTCAGTAAAGAATTTAACAAATTTATTTTTCTAGTTTATCATCTCTATATTAATGATTGGATCGTCATTGGGATCATATAGGGATCGAACCCATGACATTCGCTTTATTAGCGCGATACTCTATCCACTTCGCTACCACTTTAGGGGAATTTTCCACCCACCCAAACAACTACCAACCTTTTCTGATGAAGAGATTATAAGCTAATATTAGGGACTGAACAAGTTATTTCTTAAAGACTGCATCTGTAAACAGAGAATATAGGATGAAGAGACAAGAAGTGCCACACACAAATCAGCTTGTAGAATGGGCGAAGAAATAATCGAGAAAAGTTCAGCATTTGAGAGGGAAATGGAGTGACACAAGACCACGTGCTAAAAGATTGATATTTGCTTGAGCTCACGTACATGCAGGGCCGGTCCTATAGATTGCGGGGCCCTATGCGAAACGGATTGCGCGGGGCCTAGTCTGGGTAGGGATAAGGATGATAAGTGAAAAATTAAGTTTTTTTTTGTTAGAAAATAAATTCGTCTTTGCATTTTATTCGTACTGTTATAACCCCGCCATGCACACCGCCATCCAGGATAGTGCAGAAGGTGCGCACTATTAGTGACTAGACTAGGAAGGATGTTGACATTAGAAAGGAGAGAGAACGATTTCCGCCCAAGTCTAGAACCGATATGAAGATGCTGTGATGTCCTTTGTCTTTGTCATGTCTCCATTTAAATAAACCTCTTAGTCTCGTTGCCTCCCTTCAGTTTCTACATTGGTGTCTGGAAGTGGGATTATAGGCGACTCAACGAGAGGAGGGGGATTCGATCACAATGGCATCTTTGAAACAACTAGACCAACTCTTAGTTAAAGAGCTTAAGCAGGAACTTCGTTACCGTAGTCTGAAGCTTGGTGGTACTAAGGAGGCGTTTACAGCTCTTCTCCGGTAAGCCCTGGTTGAGGAAGAAGAAGAACCGGAGACCTACCTATTTGAAATTGAGCCGGAGATCGTGGAGCTCAATTGCAAGATACAGGAAGATATTGATGCAATGCGTGAACAAATTAACAGGATGGGGAACAAGGTAGTAGAAAGTGTATTGCAAGTGGAAGGACAAAGAGATCAATTTGATAAAATGGTGTCTCAAGCGAAAGGGGCAATATACTCGTTGGTGAAGGAGCAGTTGCCTGTAGACTGTAGACTCTTTGGTGAGGAAGTTGCATGGTCAGGACTGTGGCTGCACAAACAGTGGTGACGGAGACGCTGGGGATTTGAGCGCCGTCTGTGACTGTGTTGTGAGAAAGTCTTGTGGTTGTGACTTTCAAGACGAGAAACGTAACAATGATTGTTGTGATGATCTCAACGAGATGTACCGAATAGAACGGAAAGAGACAAATGAAGAAACTGAAGTCTGTTATGTGCTTGAAGCGTTTGCTCTTGTTGCAACTTTTACCAGTACCTCAATGAGCCGGACAGATCAAGACAATGTTGGGTCTGCGTACAAGCCTGTTGATGTAGACCTTGACCTCTGTCTATATGTCGGTGCTCACGAGGGAAATGTGAAGCTCGACAACTGCATCCAGAAGTTTAGCATTAACTGTACGTGTGGCACATCACACAGGGAATGTGGATGCCAAAAAAAACTACAAACAAGGCATGTGCACTTCTGCCATCATCTTCGACATAAGCATAGACGAATGTCAATCAGTCCAGGCTAAATCTGAGCTGGCAAGAGGAAGACATCTTTAACTTGAACTTGAGGAGATCTATCTCCTGGACATGAGACTGCTACCTGAGGATGACCGCGGCGCATTGGACTTCGTTTGTAACGTGGCTGCATGTGAACCTGAACCTCCCTTGAGAGGCGTCTGTCGGAAGGGTCTGCTGAAACAGCGTGTCCGAGCAACGGCTGTGTTCAAGGAAACAGTTCTCAACACTATCTCTTTGTGTGTTGAAAGGCCACGTCATCGTCTCAACAACAACCTGGTCATCTGGAGAAAGAGAAAGCGGCACTAGAGGAAAACAGTGCGAATGTCTTCGTGGGGAACACGCTCCCTGCTGTCTGTGACTCCCATCAATCGACCTCCACCTGAACTGTCAAACCTCTGCTGCATTGTTTCTTTTCGGGATGAAAAGTGCTATGAAGGGAGCAATGTTGTAACCCCGCCATGCACACCGCCATCCAAAAAAGTGCAGAACGTGCGCACTGTTAGTGACTAGACTAGGGAGGATGTTGACCATAGAAGAGAAGAGAACGATTTCGGCCCAAGTCTAGAGCCGAGATGAAGATGCTGTGGTCAAGGCAGATGTCCTTTGTGTTTGTCATGTCTCCATGTAAAAAACATCCATATCTCGTTGAGTTGCCTACCTTCAGTTATTGCAGTACTTTACTAAGTGCAAAATCAAGATTTAATTGACTTTACAAGCCATCTACAATAGAACATAAAGCCGATAAACATTCAGATCTGCCTTTTAGATTTTTACTATCGACTTGCAAAATATCGCTTTTGATTTTTTTAAGAGATCGAGATAGATTTAGATCTATATTTAAATGCCATTGACTATTGGAAAGCACTGTTTTGCTTTAAATTCGTCATATTTTATTAAATGAAAGCTGACTATGCCGTTTTTTTTAAATCGCGAATAGGATTGGCGTTTTCCATATGAATGACACCCCGAAATTACAATTTTGCCTATTTTTCAGAACATGTTTTGAGTATTCAGGATTCAGGATATTTTAATAACTTCAGGAGATTTTCATGACTTTTTTTTCGTATACTTTGCAATTTCAGGAGATTTCCAGGAGCTCCTGGAAAATCAGAAGACCGCGGAAACCCTGAGTCTATAAGTTAAAATGGTTTAATTTAATAATTTACAACTAGAGTTGGCGCGGAACCTATGAAAGTGCGGTGCCCACTGCGTCCGCATAGGTTGCTGTGCCCTAGGACCGGCCCTGCGCACATGTGTTTGTTTTATATATAGCTGTAAAGTTTAAAGTAATAAAAAAAAACAAAAAAAAAACATGTATTAGAGAGAACGAAGTTTGCACTTTAAAATGGAGGACAGAAGTTGTAAAAAGCACACTCTAAGCATGTCTCTGGGAAACCTTTCAGCAACGCATCACTAAAAAAAAGAATACCAAACGATGTGGATCTAGATCTAGACCTTTCCTGACGTGGGAACAATCTGTGTTTAGAAGCAAGAATCACTTAGCTGGGTTTCTACATTTGTAAATTATTATATCTTCAAACAAGGCAACGCAATAGCAGCCACTTGAAAACCTCACCAGTTCATCTTGAAGGTACTGAAGCAATGATGTCTTCATAGTTTTTGAAGACCTTAAATAGTTTGACCTTGTCACGCGCTGAAGGTGAGTCCAAGTGAATTGGAGACATTACAATTTTTGTATTTTTGGCTGAGTGTTATGAACACTTTACCAAGCGACAGATAGTGTTAAGATTACATTATTTAAAAAAAAATCATGTCAAACTCAGATTAGTTTTTATGATGTCTGAAATACAGCCGTAGTATAGAGTATAGACACTTACAAGTTTAAACATTTATCTACTGAAGGCGTAGATGTCTCTAGTAACAAAGGAGATGCGTGCACGTCTCAGGGGTATTTCTGAAAATCACAGCATTTACTGGCTTGATACTCTACATTATACATTTTGTTTATAACGATTTCAGCAAGATTTGTTACACAGTACAAGATGACGTGTGCAAAATGGGTAAGGAAATCATAATGATGGTACATCAACATAATCAAATGAAATGGTGTTCTTTCAACATCATAAAACTGGTTAGGAAATCATAATGATGACACATCAACATCAAAGATTTGGCTTTGGGTGTTCTGCCCTTCTCTGGGCCATTAAAAGAATCTGGCACCGTGCACCTCTACCATCTTCATTGACCGTCACTGATAATAACTAATATATATATAACACTACATTCTATGGAACAATATTTTCTTTATGAGGTCAAAGTTCACTTCGCTAAAACAAATTTAAAGATGCATTATGATATATACAAAATGCAGCATAAGCAAAACTTACCTATCAGGCGAATTAGCGCACGTAGTCTTAAAGATGCATGCGATGTTGTTCTTTGATAATAGGATGAGTTTGAACCAATGCAGGACTCACTATTAGAACCAAGAGAATGAATAGTGACACGAAGATTTCTTCAGGTCATCGGTTTTCTAGTACCTCGCTAATACACTGCAAGCAGTACCTGGCTGGCAGAAGAATACAAAAAAAGTTTACATACACAGGTAGAACAGTTGATTGTGATCTGTGGAATTATTCAAAGTTTGTTGGGTTAACGTACGTGTGTGTGAGTGTTCGCGCGTGTGGGTGAGTACATTGTGTGGAAAAACAATAAAGACAGCCTGTCTTTATAACGGTGTAGGGGGTAGTACGCCGGTAGGAGGCGGTAGAGAAGGGTGGTGGTGAGAGACACGTGGGCACACCGGCGGTGATGTAACAAGCTCGGCCGCTCTCACAGGTGGGAAATAAAGCAGGTCACGACAAGAGGGGGAGGAGAGAGAGAGAGAGAGATGACTTAAAGCTGAATAAGTTGGCAGATGAAGCGAACGATGTGAAGGTCACAGAAGGGAACAACAACACTGCTGAAAGAAGGAGAAAGATGCATCATCAATCGCAGACGACAAGGCAAGTAAAATGAAACAATCTTAGCAATTTACAGAAAGGAGTTTTTTGTTTTGATTGAAATCTCAACAGAGCCTGACTTGAACAAGATCTAGATTTATTCATCCTCCAGGTATTGAAGAGCTTAATCATCTGGTGTGATACAGGATTGATAGATTCACGTGTTGTCATCCACTATGACTAATTGTTTCAACTTCATCCAAGAATGGGAAGTGGTGCAAATAATTTATACAAAATGTGTACCAGACAGACAGTGAGCTGATATAAGCTTTCTAATAAAAACTGCAGTTACAATTAGAACACTGTGTATTGCACATTGAAAGATGGCTGATTTTAGGAAAATGTTACACGTTTGGAAACCCATTCTCTGTTCCTAAGAGAACACAGGCGCACTCACCTGGTGGAGATATTCTAATATGTTTACGCTTTTAGCTCAGTAGTTGTTTTTTTTTTAATTTTGTTTTGTTTACATATATAGACAACTCTTGACAGTTCTTTTCACTACAGTTGTTCTTTCCTGGATGCACTTTTTATACAGTTTCTGGAGAGCTTCCCGTACTGGTAAATACTAGATATTGTTGTACTTTAAAAGTATGTTGGAATCACTTCAATGTCTTAACTCCATTGGCGAAATAGAACTCTCTGGAAGTTTTCAATTTATTTCATTTCTGTTTTCTTTTCTCGGCCTCTCACGCACACAATGGACTAGCTAATTGTGGTACGACAGTAGCCCATTACTCAGTTTGTTTTAGTGTGTGTCTAATTTGTATTATGTTAGGAATCAATCAACTTTTGACATCGTTTTGTAAGGATTCTTTCCATAAATGGAGGAGCCTCTATAAATCGCTGACTTGGTGCATTTGATGCACAAAATGCTGACGTCTTAAAAAGCTAAATTTTTTTGAAAAGAATATAGATCTAACAATTTTAGAACAGAAGAATTAAATTTTTAAGCATTTTCGATAGGAGCTTAAATAATTGTTGTATGTATGGCGTCCTTCAGTCGCGAAATGAGGATGAATCATCTCCTTAACAGTAGCACTCCCCCCTCCAGGCAGCTTTTCTATTAATAGGAACGGAAGTGCAAATAGTTTGGAATCAGTGGCAACGTAGGTTCTATTAGGGTGTAGCACTCTGTGCTGTAAGCTTCCAAAGGGTCATTAGTTCCTGATTTTTTTTCTCTGAGTTCACTCCCGAAGCCTTTCCCTTGTTTGTGTATAGCTGCAAGGCAGCAGTAGTTGGGGTATAGCTGCAAGGCAGCAGTAGTTTAGGTATAGCTGCAAGGCTGCAGTAGTTTGAATTAGTCCTTTTCCACATCGCTTTCACTTCTTTTTATTACAAAGCTCACTCTGTCTGTCTGTCTGGCAGGATTCTTTTACACGGTTTTTTTTTACACTTGCCATTCTCGGATCAAGCTAAAACTTTGCATCATTATTCATTGTCTATGACAACACATAAATCTATTTAAAAAATCAAATTTTTTAGCGTAATTTAATTAATTTTGTTTTTTATTTAGAAAAGGGGAAATAAATCTTGCAGTATTGATAGAAATAGCAGTGATTAAGGTTGAGCGGTTCTTTCCCTTATGTATATGCTTTGGTATCTAAAAAGTATTTTGTATATTTTGCTTGTATCTGACTGTATTTCATCGCTAAAAGAGATGAACAGAAAAAAAAAATATTGACGCATATAGAAAGTACAAATAAAATGTTCAAGGATTTTCCCCAGATCTCTGAACTCACTTCAATTTACAGTTTTCTCTTTTCAATATTTACACGTGTCTCTTTCTCCCTTTACAGCAGCCATTTTCTCTTCTTGTACAAGGCACACGCAAAGTATCCTTCTAAAAATAGCCTCTTTGTCCAAGCACATCACATCGGTCAATGTGCGCACACACATCCTTCACATCCACAAATGCACATATACCTTGACAGTGCTGTATCCTAGAACTTTGGCAATGTCTGCTTTCTTAAAATACTTTAGTTTCAACTAGGACGGAATGATGACATAATGCTGTTAGTAGGTGGTGAAGAGATAGAGAACATGCGAGAGAGAGAGACAGAGAGAGAGAGAGAGAAATAAGAAAAGATATAATCAGAATGTATGACTGCAATACAAGGACAACCTTTCCAGGTAATAAGCCACTAAAACCTGTCCAGGACACAATGTACTCTCCGTGTTACGTGTGGACGCCTAATAAACAAGACACAAACCTGGAAACTCCATTCGAAACTATCGGTTTCCCAACGTTTTTTTTTTCCTAGTCTTCCACCTCCCCGCCCCTCTATGTTTTTTTCCCCTTCATTACCAAACGTTTCGTTCGACAGACTTTGACATGCGGGTCAGTGACCCTCCCTGAACGCTCGATCAGTGGTTGTTAACCCCACAGCATGCATTCAGTGCAACGCAGTTTAACAAAAATAAGATTGAGGAATAACCTTACCCCCCCCCCCACCACCATGCACCCCCACCCAGGGAAGAAAATAGACAATCTTCAGCCCCCCCCCCCCCTCACTCAACGGCCGTCGTCTCTTATAACAAATCAGAGTTTATTGTTTTTTCCTTTGAGTTCACGTACGTCACATGATACATGGGCTCTTAAACGTTTATATTTTGTATTATGCAGGGTGCCAGGACATCCGCTCTGTTATCAGCAGCAGACGCCTTGGCTGTCTTGGCCACGTTCGTGGAATGCCAGTAGGTCGACTTCCACAGGACATCCTGTATGGCGATCTAATAGAAGACAGGAGAGCCGCTGGTCGCCCATTTTTACATTATAGGATGTATGCAAGCGCGACATGAAGATCTTCAAAATCGACACTGGCAACTGGGAAGAGGTGGCACTGGACAGATTCACATGGAGAGAGAGCATAAAGGAAGGGTCACAGATTGCAGATGTCATACACAACAGAAGCAGAAAGAAGGGTGAAAATGCAACGGGGCCTGGTGATTATATATGCCCATCCTGCGATCGCAGCTGTGTATTAAGGATCGGCCTCTTTAGTCACACAAGAAGTTGCAAAGGGAAAAGATCGTCACTCGAGACGTAAAATGCCATAGATATTATGTAGTTAAAAATAGATATCTTAACTGCGCATGTTGATGGCTATTTCTTCCAAGCTTTAAATTCGCCTTGCCTATTCATCGTCCAAACGAAATAAAGACGTATGCTTAGCTGTCCCTAAAGGTAATAGCCACCGTTGTGTCTGTGCTGTTTGTCTGTCGCGTGGAGATTTGTTGCCTCAAAGCACTATGGGTGGCAAATACAGGATAGTTTAACACTATCATTTTAAAAAGGTCAAGTAAAATGTTGGACCTGTGCTGCTGCCTTTTAAATTGTTCCGACCGGAACGAAGTTTACGCACTGGTCGGGACAAGTCTTTATATCATTGAACTCATTGCCTCTAGAGTTGCCATTATATACGTCACGAAGACGTCACTCATTACATCCTCACCAAGTTTCATGTTTTGAATATTTTATATCTGAAGGTTTTATTTCTGGGGTTTTATATCTGAAGGTTTTATTTCTGGGGTTTTATATCTGAAGGTTTATTTCTGGGGTTTTATATCTGAATGTTTTATGTCTGAGGTTTTATATCTGAAGGCTTTATATAAGGTTTTAATCTGACCAGCCTAGCTGGCGAAGGTTCCTCTTTCTTTTTTTTACATCTGATCAGCTGAAACATCTAGCTAGGAATGGGGTTACCAGACACCTCCTCGTGCAAAGGAGGACAGTAAGGAGGACAATCTTACAAAGGAGGACATAAAGGAGGACAACATTACAAAGGAGGACAAAAGCAAAAAGACAAAGTAAACTTTAAAACCTGGGGTTACAATTGATTGCATGACAAATATCTGTAGGTCAGTGCTAGCGTCAGTAGGTCAAGAAATCAAAGACTATCAAACTACTGTATTCATAAGTGCAAGAATTGGCTTGTACTATGTGATAAATACGCCTCTGAGTCCTAGCGGAGACTGTTTCAATCTTTTGTCCCTGTTGACCAGAGAGTTCGTTTTCTTTTTAAAGAAAAATTCCCAGATTTTGAGGTGCCCAGAGTAAAAGGTTTGAACAGTGAACACAAACACCAGTGTACAAACAAACAAAATCTTTCGGTCCATGATTTTAAGTTGAAGTAGGCGACAAACAACTCTAGAGAGTTCCAATCAATACCCCATTTCTTTAGGTGCTGTATACAAGTGTGTACATGTAGGTTTGCAAGTTAGCAGAATGAAAGCCGAACATTTCCACAGAGGACGTGACCTAAAAAAGTTGGATCTAGCGAACGCTTGGTGAACCAAAGTGTGAGGTACTTGGATCTACCGGACGTCTGGTAATCCTAGTATGAGGCCTTGGATCTACCGGACGTCTGGTAATCCTAGTATGAGGCACTTGGATCTACCGGACGTCTGGTAGCCCTAAGTATGAGGCACTTGGATCTACCGGACGTCTGGTAACTCTAAGTATGAGGCACTTGGATCTACCAGACGTCTGGAAACTCTAAGTGTGAGGCACTTGGATCTACCGGACGTCTGGTAAACCTAAGTGTGAGGCACTTGGATCTACCGGACGTCTGGTAACTCTAAGTGTGAGGCACTTGGATCTACCGGACGTCTGGTAACCCTAAGTGTGAGGCACTTGGATCTACCGGACGCTTGGTGAACCTAATTGTGAGGCACTTGGATCTACCGGACGTCTAGTAACTCTAAATGTGAGACACTTGGATCTACCGGACGCTTGGTGAACCTAATTGTGAGGCACTTGGATCTACCGGACGTCTGGTAACCCTAAGTGTGAGGCACTTGGATCTACCGGACGTCTAGTAACTTTAAGTGTGAGGCACTTGGATCTACCGGACGCTTGGTGAACCTAATTGTGAGGCACTTGGATCTACCGGACGCTTGGTGAACCTAATTGTGAGGCACTTGGATCTACCGGACGTCTGGTAACCCTAAGTGTGAGGCACTTGGATCTACCGGAAGTCTGGTAACCCTAAGTGTGAGGCACTTGGATCTACCGGACGTCTAGTAACCCTAAGTGTGAGGCACTTGGATCTACCGGACGCTTGGTGAACCTAATTGTGAGGCACTTGGATCTACCGGACTCTTGGTGAACCTAATTGTGAGGCACTTGGATCTACCGGACGCTTGGTGAACCTAATTGTGAGGCACTTGGATCTACCGGACGCTTGGTGAACCTAAGTGTGAGGCACTTGGATCTACCGGACGCTTGGTGAACCTAAGTGTGAGGCACTTGGATCTACCGGACGTCTGGTAAACCTAAGTGTGAGGCACTTGGATCTACCGGACGTCTGGTAACTCTAAGTGTGAGGCACTTGGATCTACCGGACGTCTGGTAACCCTAAGTGTGAGGCACTTGGATCTACCGGACGCTTGGTGAACCTAATTGTGAGGCACTTGGATCTACCAGACGTCTAGTAACTCTAAATGTGAGACACTTGGATCTACCGGACGCTTGGTGAACCTAATTGTGAGGCACTTGGATCTACTTGACGTCTGGTAACCCTAAGTGTGAGGCACTTGGATCTACCGGACGTCTAGTAACTTTAAGTGTGAGGCACTTGGATCTACCGGACGCTTGGTGAACCTAATTGTGAGGCACTTGGATCTACCGGACGCTTGGTGAACCTAATTGTGAGGCACTTGGATCTACCGGACGTCTGGTAACCCTAAGTGTGAGGCACTTGGATCTACCGGAAGTCTGGTAACCCTAAGTGTGAGGCACTTGGATCTACCGGACGTCTAGTAACCCTAAGTGTGAGGCACTTGGATCTACCGGACGCTTGGTGAACCTAATTGTGAGGCACTTGGATCTACCGGACTCTTGGTGAACCTAATTGTGAGGCACTTGGATCTACCGGACGCTTGGTGAACCTAATTGTGAGGCACTTGGATCTACCGGACGCTTGGTGAACCTAAGTGTGAGGCACTTGGATCTACCGGACGTCTGGTAACCCTAAGTGTGAGGCACTTGGATCTACCGGACGCTTGGTGAACCTAATTGTGAGGCACTTGGATCTACCGGACGTCTAGTAACTCTAAATGTGAGACACTTGGATCTACCGGACGCTTGGTGAACCTAATTGTGAGGCACTTGGATCTACCGGACGTCTGGTAACCCTAAGTGTGAGGCACTTGGATCTACCGGACGTCTGGTAACCCTAAGTGTGAGGCACTTGGATCTACCGGAAGTCTGGTAACCCTAAGTGTGAGGCACTTGGATCTACCGGACGTCTAGTAACCCTAAGTGTGAGGCACTTGGATCTACCGGACGCTTGGTGAACCTAATTGTGAGGCACTTGGATCTACCGGACTCTTGGTGAACCTAATTGTGAGGCACTTGGATCTACCGGACGCTTGGTGAACCTAATTGTGAGGCACTTGGATCTACCGGACGCTTGGTGAACCTAATTGTGAGGCACTTGGATCTACCGGACTCTTGGTGAACCTAATTGTGAGGCACTTGGATCTACCGGACGCTTGGTGAACCTAATTGTGAGGCACTTGGATCTACCGGACGCTTGGTGAACCTAAGTGTGAGGCACTTGGATCTACCGGACGCTTGGTGAACCTAAGTGTGAGGCACTTGGATCTACCGGACGCTTGGTAACTCTAAGTGTGAGGCACTTGGATCTACCGGACGTCTGGTAACTCTAAGTGTGAAGCACTTGGATCCTATTCGTTATTAAAGCTAATTGCGTTTAAGTTGTTTGTAAAAAAAAATGTTTGCATGCGTATATGTGTGTGTGTGTGCGTGTACGACAGGGCCATGTGTTCAGGTGATCATATGAATGGGTGTGCTGTACCGAATATCCTTTTTTTCACCTGCAGGAGAGAGTGTAAAGGTCAGAGGTCGCGGGATTCGAATGACCTAATTAAAGTTCAAGGGAAAATTGTCTTGGTTAAAATCGGATACAGATGATAAAAATGACGTCAAAATAAAGCACTCTTATGGAAAGAAATAATTACAGCGCTGTTGGAAACTCATTCATATTTTCGACCAGTGGAGTGTGCACTTATTAGAGTGACTGTACTTTGTTAGAAGAATGGAAGATAGCGATTGCTTCCCTTTGTTTAAATGAGGATCTCATGTCGGATCCAAACAATGCAATAGAAGAACAAAATCCATTGATTAAGTAAGTTGTTTATAAAAGAAAAAAAAAGATCCCACTACGCACCAACGAAAAAACTAGAAGTATGCATGGATAAAAGTACAATAAAAAAAAGTTAAAGAAAAATATTACATTGAAATTGCTTCATTTATTTTGAGCCAATAATGTGATTAATTTTTAATAATCTAGAATCTAGACTAATAGTAATAAATGTGTGCGATTGGAAATGATGTAATTAATTGTTTTTGTTTAGAGCATAATTTAAAGCTTATAGACTGCTCAATGCGCTCTGGTCCAATCACTTTTACGCACAAGTTTGGGGGAGGGTGGGTATCTGGGGGAAGGTTTCCGCACTGCTTTATTAAAAGCTTTTTCTTTTTAAATAGTTTTCGAGATTCGAACTCGGGATCTAGAGCCTCCATGAAGAAGGTCGACGCGTTAGCCACTGACCAGACAAGTACTTATAATATTTCAAGGTTTGAGAGTCTAAATAAGTCTATAGTTTAAAATGTTTAGCGAACGACCTAATTCTATACAAGCCTTGTCTCCTTTTAGCTTAGTACATCTCTATTTGGGAGAATATTATATTAATTACAACTAACTGATTATATAATTAATACATTTTTTAACGAATTCATGTGTTGTCATTGACTGAATAAATTGAGCAAAAGTTTGAACCTGGTCCGAGAACGGGAAAGAAGATAAATAAGTTTTACACGAATTTTGAACGACGGACTGACGGACGGTTCATTCATGCTCAGGAAAACAAAAAAACCAGCCAAAGTGTACAAATGAATAATATATAAACCTTTTTTCCTGGTTTAATGTCCCTGCGACTTCCTGTGATGTGTTACGCTTTCATGAAACTTGATAAATAAGTTGTATGTTTCATGTAGGACACAAGGTGATCTTATAACCACGTAAAACTTGTGTTTTGAGGCTGTGCTAGTAGAATCTCCAGGGGGAAATAAAGTTAATTAAGTAGGAAATGTCTGAGGAGTAACGAAGAAAAAATACATCGAGGCGCAGGGGAAGATTTACTGAAGAAATGTGCTCAATTAACTTCAAGAGAATTTAGTAGATACTTATGTATGACATAACAATAACTATGATGTCAAACTTAAACAAATGACTGAATATATATCTATATCTCTATGTATGTATGTATGTATGTATGTATCTATCTATCTATCTATCTATCTATTCTCTCTCTCTCTCTCTTTCTCTCTCTCTCTCTCTATATATATATATATATATATACGATGTTTGTTTATGCGTTTATACATAGGTTTAGGGTTTACTGGGTTATAAGTCAGGAAATCGTCAGCTCCTTCTAAACCCTGTACGATACGTCGATATGCTATTATTTTTTTCATTGAGCTACAACATTGGTGCTAACTTTTTCTCAGCATTTCGGGGTTGGGGGGGATGTACATTTCTAACACTCGTGCCACTAGTCGCATCAATTCAAAAACGAGATCACTGAAGTCTATGCAGCTTCATTCTGCACTGTAGCAATGTTTCAAGGGCAGGAGGATATGACCCGCTGGCCGTAGTTTGGGAATCATTGGTCTACAATGGTCAGTGCATTTAGAGCATGTGCAGAAAATGAGAATGTTTCCTGACGTAGCAACAGTTCTACAGCAGGGAAGTGAGATGAGAGGAGTATTTGACATCAAGGCCGACCCGGGCCCCGCACGTTCATAGGCCCAGCACTCATTCTAGATGTAAAGTACTAAATAAAGCCATTATAACTTAGAACAGGGTTCCCATGGCCTATTGATTTTCTAGGAGTTCCTGGAAAATAGCTGAAAACAAAAAATATACGAAAAAGTCCTGGGAATCGCCTGAATTATTAAAATCTCCTGAAAACTCATAAAAATGTCCTAAAATTGAAAAATTGTCATTTTTGGGTATCATTCAATGCAGTAAACGCTTATCCTTTGCGCGATTAAAAAAACGCATTGTCAGCTTTCATTAAATAAAAACGTAATGCAAAGATTAATTTATTTTCTAATACTAAATCTTAATTTTCACTTATTATCCTTATCCCTACACTGACTGGGACGCGCACAATACATTTCGCATAGGGTCCAGCAATTGTTAAGACCGGCTCTGTCAATGGACGCCGAAAGGTGACAGACAAGGACTATGTCTTCGCATGGAAGAAAGATGAGGCGTATAGAGAAAAGGCTTTGGTTACATAAACACCTGGAAGCAAGAAAAGAGACAAACACAGACTTTGGAAACAGTACTTGAGTCCTGAATGCTGAGCGCTGAAAGAATGAGAATTACCTAAGTCCCATCGTAACTACATGTAATGGAGTCAGAGTTTACAAAGCTTATATTTGTCTGTCCGGGTGCATTCTTTTAATGAAGTCAGAGTTTACAAAGCTTATATTTGTCTGTCCGGGTGCATTCTTTTGATGAAGTCAGAATTTACAAAGCTTATATTTGTCTCTCCGGGTGCATTCTTTTAATGAAGTCAGAGTTTACAAAGCTTATATTTGTCTGTCCGGGTGCATTCTTGTACACTTTTTGTTTCTTCTACTTCTTAATCCCGGATCAAATTGGAACTTTACACAACTACTCATTGTCGATGACAACACAGGAAGCAATAAGAATATCAACAAATTAGTTCATCAATTAGTGGTATTTAATTAATTAATTTAGTTTTATTTAGAAAAAGGGGAGATACTTGCAATATTGAGAGATATGGGAATGAAGAAAAGGTGCTTTATTCAATATAACCTTTGTTTATATATTTTTTTTAAACACTTTCCTTGTTTCTTAATTAGAAGAGGAATCACACGATAAAAATCATTCCAGAGAAAGTAAAATATAATTGAAAAAAGAATAGTTCGAGTGGTCTTTTTCTTGCTCTCTGATAGTCACTTTCCGATTTTTCCCCAAAGAAAATTAAAACTGCTGTCGTTTTGTGGTTGTAACCAATGAAAAGAAAATCCCAAACTGAAGTAGAAGAAGCGGCCAGAAATGATTGAACCCGATGTTTTAGTCTATGGTATCAATACTATGTGCAGAGTTTTTATTTCTATGTGAGTATTTTGCTTAAGAATGAAACGAAAAAGAACCCAGGCGAAGTATTGTTACCATAATGATCAATTAGTTTAGCAATTAAAATGATTTTCAGGAGTCGTTAAGTGCAAAAAATTGATATGCCCCAGTAGAGTCCTTTTGAAAAACACTTCCACGGATAACAGATGGACAAGAGGGAACAAAATATCCACGCCTGTGGCCACATTGTTATTGAGATGGACAGGAAAATGGAGACGCACGTGGGCAGACAAGATTGATCGAAATGGCAATGTCCAAGATATAAACTAAATAAATAACCCTGTTAAAGAAAAAAAGGAGGTCTAATGATAAAAATGTGAACAAAAAAAAAGTTACAGAAAGCGAGTCTAATAAAGATGTACAACAAATAAAAGAAACTATGCTACAAGAATGATGTTTGTCTAAATCTGGCTAGGACGACAGCTAGAGCTACAAGAATGATGTTTGTCTAAATCTGGTTAGGACGACAGCTAGAGCTACAAGAATGATGTTTGTCTAAATCTGGTTAGGACGACAGCTGGAGTTACTAGAAGGATGTTTGTCTGAAAAGTGTCCATCGATCAAAGAGCACCAGGTGTTAGGATCTGTTAACAAACTAGTCGTCTTCCTTGTCGAGGTGACTGGGCCAGGGGAATTCCCCTGTCTCACTTTAGTTAACAGAGTGCGGATGTGTCATGTGGCCAGCAAAACTTGACATCCACTTTTACTTCCCTTTCCCGACATATATACCAAGTTCCGATTGAACGAGTGTCCACCATAAACCAGAACTCTTTCAGAACAATATACACATAGGTTAAGTACTTTGGCACCAATTAGGCTACAAGGTCGTTACAAAGCAAACAAAATCAGAAGAAAAGACTAAACAAAAAAAGATTACAAAGACAGTTTGTGTAGAAACACAAACTCAAAATCGGCTCTCGAGCGGGTCCTCTCAGGCAGGTAAAAAGGCAATTTTCAATATTTCCAGAAAGAATATCAGAAACTATGAACTACACACTATCAACCACTACAGCCATATCTCCGTCGATACAAAAACAAGAGACGTGCTCGTGTCGAAAGTGTTTTCGATACTGTTGTATTGTTAGTTTGACTTACGACTTGATACCACAGGATACAAAGATATATTAATGTTATTATTATAACAGGGATAATATTCATAAGCGTTCAATGGACTGATAGTTATGAAGGTATAGTTCAATGTGTAACTGGACTAACAGATGTTATTAAATAAATATCAAGTTGATTTTATTGTTTTGTAAAAAGTCAATCTCTCATTCAGAGCCTCAATGATGCAGCCTGTCACCATTGAATTGAAAGTGGAGTATACTATTAAACACTCCTAAGGAAAATAGGTTGCCCTCCCAAACTTCTGAAGTTCATTGAGTGCTTTTATAAGGAAACTAAATGTACTGTCAACTTCAATGGAGCCCAATCAGCACCTTTTGAGGTTTGCAGTGGTGTCAAGCAGGGATGTGTGCTCGCACCTACTCTGTTTGGCATATTCTTCTCATGTCTACTGCATTATGCGTACAACAACATAAACGAAGGTGTGTTTCTCCATACAAGATCCTCTGGAAAACTATTTAATGTATCTAGGCTGTGGCAAAAATCAAGGTTAGGAAGTTACTCATCAGGGAACTCCTGAATGCTGATGATGCAGATGCTGATGATGAATATGTGGCTGATTCTGATATTCAGCTACAGTCCCTGGTTGACAAACTATCTGCTGCTTGCCAGAAGTTCGGCTTAAACATCAGTCAAAGCAAGACTAAGATACTTGTCCAAAACGCAAACACTGCACCTCAATTAAGCATTAATGGCCAACCACTAGAAATTGTTGATCACTTTTGTTACCTTGGCTCCATCATATCCAACAACACTCTACTGGATAAAGACATAAACAACACGATAGCCAAGGCAATGGCCACCATGTCACGGTTGCAGAAAAGAGTGTGGGACAACATATTGCTGACTAACAGTACTAAAGCCCTAGTCTACCGGACCTGTGTTGAGCACCTTGCTGTACGAAAGTGAAACATGGTCAACCTACTCATGGCAGGAATAAAAACTGAACATCTTTCACCTCCGATGCCTAAGGCGGATCTGTAAAATAAGGTGGCAAGATAAGATAACCAATGAGGAAGTGCTACGAAGAGCAGAGTGCCAAGACATCCGCTCTGTTATCAGCAGCAGACGCCTTGGCTGGCTTGGCCACGTTCGTAGAATGCCAGTAGGTCGACTTCCACAGGACATTCTGTTTGGCGATCTAATAAAAGGCAGGAGAGCCGCTGGTCGTCCACTTTTACGTTATACGGATGTATGCAAACGCGACATGAAGCTCTTCAAAATCGACACTAGCAGCTGGGAAGAGGTGGCACTGGATAGATTCACATGGAGAGAGAGCATAAAGGAAGGGTCACGGATTGCAGATGTCATACACAACAGAAGCAGAAAGAATGGTGAAAATGCAATGGCGCCTAGTAATTATATATGCCCATCCTGCGATCGCACCTGTGTATCAAGGATTGGCCTCTTTAGTCACACAAGAAGTTGCAAAAGATCTTCTCTCGAGACGTAAAATGCCACAGATACTATTTAACACCACTTATTAAATGTAATTTTGACTTTGACTTTTCTTTACAAAAAATTCTTTTGTTTTAAAATGTCTGGGCCTAACTGAAAGTATTTAATTTAGTAATAAAAAAATTTAAAAACATTTTTTTTTTTACAAAAATCTAAAACCGTTTGCATAAATGTGTTAAAAATATGCGAGGTAATTATCCCTTTACTAAATTGTCTTATCCTTCATATAGAATAAGTAGTTAGCAAGACTTTGACATATTCAAAGACACCTAACAAATTATCAAACAACATTCTGTTTCCATTAAAAAAAACAGAGCAGGATTTTATTAGACAGCCTCCCACCCTCAGTCGAAAATCGACTATGGATCATTTCATGAAAATGAGAGCAGTTCCCCCCTCTCGACGCAGCTGATGTATCCAAAGGATATATATATATATATAAGACCTTGCGATCTAAATGGCAGAGGTCAATGTTTCTTTTGCCAACGAGCAGGGTGTCATGTGGCCAGCGCACGTCCAACCGCCTTTACTTTTCCCAACTAAAGTTAGGTACCCATTAGAGTTGAGTGAACTCGGGGGCGCCCTTAAAACTCCGATATTCAAAATGCCAGTCCTAACCGACATTCGAACCCAGGACCCCAGATTCGGAAGTTAAGCGTTTAACCATTCAGCCACCGCGCCCCCTTTATATAAATATAAATATTCGATCTGCATGGGATCCCGTTGTCGGTCGTGTCCTGTACATGAGATCCTACGTTGGTAGGTGGTCCTATGGATGAAGACTATCTTAGTTGAGGTCCTATAGACAGACCCTACTGAGGTTATAGAACTGAATGCGGATGCCCGCCAGAGCACGTGAATAGTGCCCACCAGAGCACGTGAATAGTGCCCGCCAGAGCACGTGAATAGTGCCCACCAGAGCACGTGGATAGTGCCCACCAGAGCACTTGGATAGTGCCGCAGCTTCCAGACGCTGAGATAAACGTTGCACACTGATACAATCATGCAGGAGTTCAAGGCCTACCTGAGCAGCTGTCATCAGCAGTGTAGGCTGTCACTGCAGTGTCACACAACAGCAGACTTGGCACTAACAGAAGACAATTTTGTCGTGAAGCCTTATGGGTAAGTGTAATCCGAAAACAAAAGAAGATGAACAACTTTCCCACGTGAGATGTCTGTTTCTGAAACATAAAAACTTAGCTTGACCACATGAGACGTCTTAGCCGAAACATAAAACTATAGCTTGACTCAGTCCGTTGAATTATATAAATAACTTTTACCTTCCAATCGTATTAACATATGAATTGTTTATATATTTGTCTTATAGAAGTAACAATGAACAAACGTTATTTGGTTTACAGCTAGCTACAAGAGGTAGGCCAAAGCGTTCAATGTACTATGGTATTCTTTGGATAACAACAGACAGGCCGAATCTAGAAATCACTAGAAATCTATTTTGTTTTATGTAAAGGAAGATACTAGTCTTTTCGCGCCGAATACACCTTGAGAGTGAGTAGTCTTTGCTTTTCTTGCTGCTCATAGTCATGGTGTGCCCCACTCCCCCACCTTCTACCATACCTTGGCTTTCACCATGCTTTCACATATCAGCGTTGAAAAATGATGTGGCTGTTGATGTACATCCAGAACAGCCTGTGTGTGTGTGTGTGTGTGTGTGTGTGTGTACCTGGGTCTACGTCCTGCGAGTGTGTTTGAGCGCGTGCGGGGTGTATGTGTATGTATGCTTACGTAGATGAGTAGAAATCAGGGTGTCTGTCAGGCCTCCGTGTTCCCTGTTTCCACCGTTATGTAATACTTTCTAAACAATTGTTTTAGTTTAAAACAGACTAGAATGTCATAAGTAAACCGGTGGGAGTGAAAGTACTTAAAAGTTAATCTTATGCTGCCCCTCAATCTAACCAAACGAAACGTTTACCCCAACATACTATCGTTACAGGTTATAAACGCTGTGCAATAGTTAGATTTCATTCACCTCTGCTGCGTTGACTTGAGGTCAAGGTCAATAACCTTTGTACAAACTGTAGAAGTGAATCAGGCTTGTATTTAACGAGTTAATGACGGACAGCTTTGTGTGTGTGTGTGTGAGAGAGAAAGAGAATTTAGAATACGTGCTGCAGACACAAGACAATGTGAGACAAGTAGTTACGACACTAAACACTAGTCCGTTATTACGTCTAGTTGCATACACTGGCACTTAACCACGAAATAGTTCCGGCGGTTAGATTGCAAAGGGCACTGATCGATACATGTATTGACCTTTTGTTAGAGGACGGCTAAAACCTATAGGGGCCATTGGATAAGTACTTTGCATGTTCAGAATTAGAAATGGGGGGGGGGGGGAATTAAACAGAATTAGAAATGGGGGCCCAATTAAACAGAATTAGAAATGGGGGCCCAATTAAACAGAATTAGAAATGGGGCCCAATTAAACAGAATTAGAAATGGGAGCCCAATTAAACAGAATTAGAAATGGAAGCCCAATTTTTAAAAAATATTTTTACGTTTACATGCGGTCTATTTTGCAGATGATGTTAAGGTCATCAGTTGTTTTTTTTTTTGCCAACGGTCATCGAGTAGGGTGTCGTGTGGCCAGCACAACGACCAACCGACTTTACTTTCCACACAATAAAGTCAGGTACCCATTAAAGTTGGACTCAGGGGCGCCCTAAAAATCACAAAATTCAAAATCTCAGTCTTCACCTAGATTCGAACACAGAATCCCAGGTTCGGAAGCCAAGCGCTTAACCACTCAGCCACCGGAAACCCATTTTACTATTTTTAAGTTTGAGTGAATTTTTTTTTATTTAGTTCAATATTTAAAACTTGACACAGCTTTCTTAATAAATAAAGAAT
Source organism: Biomphalaria pfeifferi (assembly GCA_030265305.1). NCBI lineage: Eukaryota > Metazoa > Mollusca > Gastropoda > Planorbidae > Biomphalaria > Biomphalaria pfeifferi. The sequence continues at coordinate 1,111,897 of JASAOG010000055.1, forward strand.
CATTGATCATCTTCAAGTCATTGATTTGTATTTTTTCATTCCTTCAAGAGTTGGATAAAAGTCTTAATTGGCAGTGTTTCCTTACAATGTTTTTTTTTTTCCCTAACAATAATGTCAACAGCCAGGAAAACAGAGCTGTTCGTTGAGTCTCAATATATAAAGGCAGCTAAGCGATTAAAGTAGTCACATAGAGCTAGAGTAGTGTTAGTGTATGCAGATCAATAGAACATGTTTTCTTTAACATTTTATATCAGGTCTCTGTCATTTTTCTAATGTTGCAAGTCACCACCTCTTCTTCGTCTGGGTTAGCTTTAAAGTTATTTAATTTAACCATTCTGACAGGATTCTCAATCTGGCAACCATGAGTAGTCATTACTTAACCTACGCAACTATTCTAAAAAGACAAAATACTTAATCATGTTAACATTTCACATACAATTTCGACTTGACAAAAATAGTTTTAAACCTACTCACTTTCAATACGCCATTGAGTCGAGAAAAAGGAAGATTTAATTAGTTTTCTTACACACACACAAAATGTACCTCAAATTACTGGCAACAAATCCGGATTTGTTTGTACACGTTTCTAGTAACATTCTAGACACAAGATTCTAAAGTGAACATTAAGATAAACAAAAGTATGTGTCTTTGTCTTGTTTGAAAATGTTAACTCGGTTTTGAAATCACATTACTCTTAACAACAAGAAACCAATTTGTTCAAAACAGAAGCTTCATTGTGATTAAACTAACAGAAGTGAATCTACGTGAACTAAGTGGATCCTGGCTGGGCGAACCTTCATTTTGGGCAATAGCAGTGGCGTGCTCCGGGGTTAGGATGTGGGGAGCGAACTTAACGAGTGATAAAAACGGAATAATAAGAAAGACATTTACGTTTATTTTTGGGTTTTAACCAGCGAAAACAAATTGTCAGACATCTTGCTAGAGTAAATATATAACATCTTGCTAGAGTAAATATATAACATCTTTGCTAGAGTAAATATATAACAACTTGCTAGAGTAGATATATAACATCTTGCTAGAGTAAATATATAACATCTTGCTAGAGTAAATATATAACATCTTGCTAGAGTAAATATATAGCATCTTGCTAGAGTAAATATATAACATCTTGCTAGAGTAAATATATAACATCTTGCTAGAGTAAATATATAGCATCTTGCTAGAGTAAATATATAACATCTTGCTAGAGTAAATATATAACATCTTGCTAGAGTAAATATATAGCATCTTGCTAGAGTAAATATATAACATCTTGCTAGAGTAAATATATAACATCTTGCTAGAGTAAATATATAACATCTTGCTAGAGTAAATATATAACATCTTGCTAGAGTAAATATATAACATCTTGCTAGAGTAAATATATAACATCTTGCTAGAGTAAATATATAACATCTTGCTAGAGTAAATATATAACATCTTGCTAGAGTAAATATATAACATCTTGCTAGAGTAAATATATAGCATCTTGCTAGAGTAAATATATAACATCTTTGCTAGAGTAAATATAAAACAACTTGCTAGAGTAGATATATAACATCTTGCTAGAGTAAATATATAGCATCTTGCTAGAGTAAATATATAACATCTTTGCTAGAGTAAATATAAAACAACTTGCTAGAGTAGATATATAACATCTTGCTAGAGTAAATATATAGCATCTTGCTAGAGTAAATATATAACATCTTGCTAGAGTAAATATATAACATCTTGCTAGAGTAAATATATAACATCTTGCTAGAGTAAATATATAACATCTTGCTAGAGTAAATATATAACATCTTGCTAGAGTAAATATATAACATCTTGCTAGAGTAGATATATAACATCTTGCTAGAGTAAATATATAACATCTTGCTAGAGTAAATATATAACATCTTGCTAGAGTAAATATATAACATCTTGCTAGAGTAAATATATAACATCTTGCTAGAGTAAATATATAACATCTTGCTAGAGTAAATATATAGCATCTTGCTAGAGTAAATATATAACATCTTTGCTAGAGTAAATATAAAACAACTTGCTAGAGTAGATATATAACATCTTGCTAGAGTAAATATATAGCATCTTGCTAGAGTAAATATATAACATCTTTGCTAGAGTAAATATAAAACAACTTGCTAGAGTAGATATATAACATCTTGCTAGAGTAAATATATAGCATCTTGCTAGAGTAAATATATAACATCTTGCTAGAGTAAATATATAACATCTTGCTAGAGTAAATATATAACATCTTGCTAGAGTAAATATATAACATCTTGCTAGAGTAAATATATAACATCTTGCTAGAGTAAATATATAACATCTTGCTAGAGTAGATATATAACATCTTGCTAGAGTAAATATATAACATCTTGCTAGAGTAGATATATAACATCTTGCTAGAGTAAATATATAACATCTTGCTAGAGTAGATATATAACATCTTGCTAGAGTAGATATATAACATCTTGCTAGAGTAGATATATAACATCTTGCTAGAGTAGATATATAACATCTTGCTAGAGTAGATATATAAGTAAAAAAAAAAAGTAAAAATATCAATAAAATAAGTGCTAAAACTAACCAGGAATTTTGTAAGTCTTATAGCAACTGTATGATTTACTGCAATCGATTCTCAAGCGAAACTCTTAAGTAATACAAATAGTGTAAATAAAGTTGAGCCATATAGATTGGAGCTAAAATGACCTATGACCAATGACCTATGTATCCATTTAATCAACTTTACCGAGACTTATCTATGATCATGTGTTAATTATGAATATAATGTACACATATTCACAAACAGGGCTACGTATCAAAAAAGCAAATTTAAATTTATTTAATTCGAATTTTTCAAGTCCTTTTTTTTTTTTTTAGAAAAGACAACGTTTGTTCCTGAAAGCTGTTAACGAATAAATCTCTAAATTGTTTAATGTAATGATACTAGTAATGATACAAGTATTACAGGATGAGTGTAATTAAAACGTTGATGGATCGAAAAGTCAAAGGAGTACATTGTTTAATGCTGAATACACCGAAACAAAAGAAAGTTGTAATATACCTTAGACTGATGCTGAGAGTTGTCTCTAACTGTGTATTATCTATAAGTCGCCTATTATGTCACCGAGGTAATAAGAAGACAAGATGGCGAGTACTGTCCAGGACATGAACCTTTATAACATTAGCTGGCACTGGCGAAAAAATACCCATTGGGGAGGGGGTTTTCTCCCTTCGTCGTTCGACCCCACCCCCGTCCACGTTTACGTTGAAAGAGACGGTGGTCGTAGGGGGACAACGTGCACATTATTGTGTAAGGGCGCCCCTTCTTTTAAAGGTCCTTACAGTAGCTCTTCTACCACCCCAGCCCACCCTACTTTCGTGTCCAGCTAGTGCGTCATTTTTAGAGGGGGGGGGGGGGAGCAATAGAGAGACAGAAGGGAAAAGAGAAAGAGAGTTTTACCTAAGCACGCGAACACACGTTCAGAGTATTGATAAAAAACTCACGCTTGGCTACACACACATGCATGAAGATACTCAAACACGGCGACACACACACATATACAGATGTATACCGCCCACGCCTTATCAAGGCTAAGTCGTCAGCTGTGAAGTTTTATGGACGGTCCCATGCGACCAGAGCACGTTCAAATACTCTCAGATAAAATGGAGAGGTACCCCCCCTCCCCCACCTCCCTCCCGGTTGGCTTGGGAGGGGGGGGGGCAAGTCGAGAGTAAAAGAGGCTAGAGGGAGAGAGGGAGAGAGAATAAATCCGAAGGGTGTAAGGTGTGTCTATGTCTAGGGGAGGGAAAGGATAATACATCTAATAGACTTAAAGAAGGACGCATACATTTTCTAGCTGGGCTTAAAACAACAACACAACAAAACTTCATAAGCAAATAGACGTCAGTAAGAAGGAGGAAAATAGATGGTAGTAAAAAAAAGATTTTAATTTTGTATATTTTTGAGATTAAAGTAAAGATTTATAATGTCAATCAATAAACACCCCCGCGCCTGAGCACGTCATGTTATAGAATGGAAAGTGCTCTTGGACAGAACAGCGTCAGTGATCACATTGATGACATCTACATTTCTGCGTGAGATAGTCTTGCTTATTCATATTGCTTGTTTCTTATCTAAAGACGTGATCTTTCTTTTGTGCAACATTTCTTTTGCGTTACAACGAACTGAGGATGAGAATTTCTCTACTATATGTTCTCAATGACTCAATCTTTCGTTCTCTCTAGATATTTTACGCTCTCTCTCACTCTCTTTTTCCAGAAACCCCTTCCTCCCTTCCTTTACCAACTAGCCCAGTCAAGTGATAGGATCATAGCATATCGAGAAAACTGCATGAAATAGTGCTAAACAAAAAACAATTGGTAAACACATTTCTTATCGCACAGATTTATTATTGTTATTCTAGATCTTGCACAAATTTAATGACAAGACTGATCCAAACTAATTGATACAAATACACTTAATATAATTTTGTGTAAATACTATTTTTTATGCTTTTCTTGTTAACAAAATATGCTCCTTGCCGAGCGGTGTGAAAACAAATATACAGTATGAGTTCTCATATTAACAATGGTTACCATTGACAAGTAGTACTTCTGGCATCTCACTAGCATCTCACTTACAGAGTTGCAGTATCACATACTATATATTAAATCTAATGGGACTATATCGTCCCAGCGACTGAACGAGATAGCACTTCATAGGGACACGCTACTAGTGATGCACCGATAAAAGTCCCAGAGAAAAGCACACGAGTGGGTCTGCTGAGAAAATCCGCTGGAGTCGTCTCCGGAGGCTCGCGGGGATTCCGAGCTCCCTGATAGCGGAGGTTAAGAAACGCCAAGGCGACAATTGAATGGAAGGCTGCTAGCAGATAAGGCACGACGTGCTAGTGAAAGATGAAGAGATCTAGGTAGCCAGAGACGGGGGGAGATATAAGGATAAGACAATATGTAGACGCGGTGATAGGAGTTTAGAACAGGATAGGAGCTCATCAGGTGAAGCCTTGAGATAGGCACACTGTCCCGTCACCTAGTTTAGATAGGCTGATATAGTCACTGTCGTGGTTGGATGACTAATTCGACAAAACCGAAGTAAATTAGAAATAAAAGTTGCACTATCTCGAAATAAATGTACTTTTAGCAGACCATATCTCTCACTGCCCCCTTTTTCATGTCCTTTAAGGCTCTATCAGACCTTAAGTTCCATCTTTGTTACAGTTTGTCATTTATTGATAATTGAGCTCTTTCGATAGCTTGACGTACTTTTGGTGTTTAGTTCACTATTTGGATAATATATAAAAAACAACAACTGATAAAACTGAACGATGAGTCTACATAGTCAACATAGATAAAATCAATTTCGACTTCTATGTTTATCACATGATTAAAATAGTCACATAATCTACTAATTTTACTATTACATCTACAGTAATATAATGTGCATAATTTACACTCACATAGTCAGTCAACTCAGTCATATATTTAGTTGATCATGAAGTAAAATGTCTATATGTGCAGAAAAAGGGCAGGTCTTCGAGTCCGAAGATAACAGTATTTCCCCTGGACCGCTATTTTTTTTTTTGTTCTACAGTGCGTCTCCTTTTTGGTGTATCCGGTGTACAATATAAAGGAATTTTTGCATTTTTTAGCACCACAGAATCAAATTTCCCTTGCTCTTCTATTTCTAGCACAGAAACAACAACAACTCGTAATGGACAAATCATTAGACTTTCACTGATCTTATCTTATCTTATAATTCACAGACGTTACTTCCCAAAAAAAAAAAAAGATGATTACGTCCTACGCATCATGCATCTAGTGAGTAAACCAATAACTTAAATTCCGCCAAGTCATTGGTTTTCCTGGCTGGCTCAATTCCATGCTCTATAAGCACTAGGGAAGAAGGAGCATTTCTACAAATTTGTCCTAGTATATGGAACGAGGAATGTGCATCTATCTTTGTGTCTTTCTGACAGTGACATAGCTCAAAATTTATTTAAAAAAAAACAAATAGGCTATTAAATAGCGGTGATAATTAAACAGAGTTGATAAGATAAGAAGAATATCATTGCATTAAAAAAAAAAGATCTAAACATTTTTTGGCATGTAAATACAAATTAGAATACGAGTTACGTTTCACATCTTCGGGCTTCTAAAATATTATTGACACACGGATGTGTATTAAAGAATTCTAGGCTCGAGTATTCAGCAAAGAAAACACACAAAGAATTTGAGAACTTTTTTTTTTGTTTAGTTGGCAACAATGAGGGTCAATTGAACGTCCTTGACATTTGTGAAGTTGAATGTAAAAGTCTCCAAATACGAAATTCTCATTTCAAGATTTCCAATCAAAATTATGCTTTTGCCCTACGTTATCTTTGACAGCGATTGCTGTCCGAACAGTGAAACCGTAGTGTCTTTACAATCTCCACGCCAATAGTCACGACCTATGGTCAATATTGATATAACAAACCATAGATGGTCAACACTTATTAGCGAATTCAGCCATAATACTTGTAGCCTAAAGAAACACGTTCAATAGAATGGCTATACTTTAAACTAAAGGAGGATAACAATACTTGTGTTTGATCAATTGAATCAAAATTTAATCAACTACTTATTAATAAGCGGTAATTAATTAATTTTGTTTAATGCAAAAAAGGTAGATACAATTTAAAGTACTGAGATAGACTGCAGAAATTGTGCGGTTTATTTCCGTCTTTAAACTTTCCTTATAGAAAAATATGTTCAATATTTGGCTTGTTAGTTTTCTGTTTCTTTCTGACCTGATTGTATTATTTTCATGGCTGCTCATGGAATGTAAACGTAATATTTCTTTACAAGACTTTAAGATGTTTTTTTTTTTTTTAAAGTATGTTTAAAATTATAGATTGTTTTTTTTTTATAGATGAATCACAGAGGGCACACAGAAAATAAGTGAACGGAATGATGAAAACGCTATTTAGAAGCTCCGGCTGAAAGAAAAGAGTTCTAAAAATGTTCTAAAGATAATGATAAATGTCAACTCACTGGAAATGGCAATTAGCTCATGACGGCAATTCATTTATCACAGTACACGAAACGGTATGGCCATTCTCTCCAGTGTTAAAGCATACAGCATTGATCTACTACAAAATGCTTGATAAACTAACCCCACGTTTGAAGCCGGGATACAAGGCTGTGATGAGCACGTTATAGAATGATTAGGAATTAGCTATGTGCTTCACAGAGAGGCAATGTTTGGACTTAGAGACACAATGATGCGGCTAGTCAATACAAGACGAGGATTTGAGGGAGAATAGCGAACAGACTACTTTTCAAGACTGTAGAGATAGGCAGTTTTTATGGAAGTAGAGATTTAGCTTGACGACATTCCACGGCTCCCTTCGTTACTATTCAACTTCTTGTTCGACATTCGCTATCAGCGTCGACTGACTTCTACTGTTCACCTTTCACCTGTGGCTTTTTTTACTTCGTTATTTTAGTTTTACCTCCGCTGGACTTAACTGCATATCTGTGGGCGCCGAACAAGCAGGAGCAAACGCCCAGCGCCTTGTTACTGTTGCGGCGCCATACTAACTGAAAAACATAAACTGTCAAGTACGGCTGCAATTCTTGCCACAGTCTTATTCTGTCCAGCCTGGCGCCATCTTACTTTGATTAAGCCTAATCGCCTTCAGCCAGAATAATTTTCATTCTTTTAATTATTTTATAAGATCATTTATATACATGGGTGTCTTTCTTCTGATAATTTCTGGGATAGAAAATATATTAGCATCGTTATGGTAGGAAATAATATCAAGCCTTACAGAAAGTTGGAAAAAAAAAACCACTGTGAAACAAATAAAAATATGCCCTATAGCCTAAAGAAGCATGCAAGGTCAAGGTCAAACCAAGATTGTTTTGTTTGTATCAACAAGAAACAGAGTGTTTACATGGCGAGAAACAATAGTCAATTTCTCATAGAACTAAAAATAGCTACGGGAGTTAAAAATAAGTAAGGATGTTTTCAATAATTCTCGTTCTGTTCTATGTAATTTTAAAGATGATATTTAAACAATTGAACATAAAAAGTGGAGATTGGTTAAGAAGTTTCAAGCTTCATGCCGTTTGTGCCCTTTCTGAATCAATGATTGTATTATGATTTTTACTTAGGAAATTTCAGATTTATTTCATAAAGAGCAATTATGCATAAAAAATATCTCCAGCATACTTCAGACATTGGGTCATCAGCTAGAACTTCTGAAGATGCAAAACAGTATCTATCATACATTACATTATTAAATTTGTCAAGATTTTTTACGATGATACAGTCTGTAGATATTTTAATACTAATTTTAATAATAATATTATCATTGGAACAATAAACACAGTTGAACTAAACACGCTGGCATGTTGGATTTTATAGTAGCATATATACATAGCCTATACATGATATACATATATGAAAAACTGTTAAAAAACTCAAGTTCATATATTCTCGAGGTCTCTGAGCAAATACACTCTGATGCACGAACAAAATGTACACATCAACACAAGTGTTAGTATCTCACGAAGTTTGCACAATATTTAATTTTAAAAAAAGGAAAGGTCAAGTCTTTACCTCTAGTAAATGACGTCATTTGCTACGTATGTATTGTCTAAGCGGACTCTCCGTTTCGTGTAGGCGTTGATTGCTTCAGGCTGGCACTGCGCTATTTGCATACGCATAGTAGATGTCGGAGTGGCTTTTCATTGCGCGCCAACCCAAATGCTTATTGCAACTCATAAATCAGTGACATGGTATGGGCTATTTTGAATACATTGCCTGAGGCATGGTGTAGGAAGCCCAGTACGAACTCTTATGCAACTCCTAATTTCACGGTAAGAGACAATGCATACGGGTCTAATATCTTAGAGTACACGAGTTTATTTAGATCATTTTTGAGAAACTGGATTCGATTAAATATGTTGAAACATCCAACATTAGAAGGTTATTGATTCTGATCTAGTTTATAAACAATAAACATGCACCATTTAATTTTAATAGTGTTCTTTCTTCTACAATTTGAAATTCACAATTACTAAAAGCAACAAAACAATAAAGAAAAATAAATTAAAGTTCCCCTTTCAGACCTTGCGATCTATAGGGCAGATGATGTAAAGGTCATCTGTTTATGTATATACACACGGTTAACGAGTGTGTCATGTGGCAAGCACAACGACCAACCGCCTTTACTTTTCCCCCAACTAATGTCAGGTACCCATTAGAGCTGGCGCCCAAGGATCCCGAAAAAAAGAATCCCATTCTTTACCAGGATTCGAAACTGAAACCCTAGTTCGGAATCCAAGCGCTTTACCGCTCAGCCACCGCGCCTCCAACCCAACAATAAGTAATAAAAGAAATTGGGACTACAAAATATATTTTAAATGTATCTATTACGTAGTGATTAGAATAATTAACTTTTGTTTAGTCTTGTTTTGATATTTCCTTTAAGTTTAAAACTTCCTTCTTTAGTTTATTGCTACCCCTCCCCCTGCCAAGCTGTGCTTATTTCTGTCATAATTCCGTTATTTGTCAAGACACCTGTATTACACCTTTTGTCTTAATAAAAATGGGAATGTCTTTGATGTTTGTCTGTCGGAAAAAAATCTATGAAGTTGACGTTGAAGACATTTTAAACAAATGAATTACTGGCACACAATTCTTATGAAAAATACTTTCAAGTGGGAGAATGGCATTGAATAAACACAAGCCATTGGTGCCATTAGTGACAATAATAAATATGATTGTAAATTTACATACATTTACTGAAAAGACTTTCTCTTCCTTTTTCACGCCCTCTATCCCTCTCACTCGCTCTATGCATCTATATTATATTCCAAAAATACTAATGACTGGTTCATTCATTTCTGTATATATCAAGAGATCTCATCAACTGAGTAACGGATTTGTAAGAAACAGGTTCTCATAACCTCTTGGTTGTTTGCTAAGAAATGGTTTTGACAAACTCGCAGCCTGAACGCCACTATGCTTTATAAAACCGAAAACTTTCTATTTAACCTTTGTATTTTATTTCTGCTGTTACCCTAAAGGCCCCAATAAGGAAAGTAGGAGTCCGAGAGGGTTCCGGCCGAAAGGCAGCATAGAGTATATAAAATATATCGATACTCAATTGAGAAGCCGAAGAAAAGTCAGAGATAGTAAGAAGGACTAGCTTTTTTTTGTTTTTGTCGTTGCGGGCTGGGGGAGGAAGTGGAATAGTAAAAGTGATACTAAAATTTACTGCCAAAAAGCATGGGGTGGGGGACGTTACGAGCGGGTGTTCCAATTCAAGTCAAAAGTCAATGTCAGAGAACATAACAATGCGCAGGCGGAAAAAGAGGCTCCAGAGACCGAGAGAAAGAGAGAGAGAGAGAGAAGAAAAGAGAGAGAGAGAGCGAGAAAAGGAAACAGAAAGAGAGCTAGCCGTTCCAATTAACTATAACAGATACTAGATAGAATTCACGGGTTAAAAGGGGGATCCTTAAAAATGGTCACAGCTTACTGGAAGGTCAAATAAACAACGAGGAAGTGTAACGAAACAACGAGCGTAGCCGGTATGTAAACAGATCTCTCTCTCTTTCTTTCTCCCTCTCTCTCTCTTTCTCCCTCTCTCTCTCTCTCTATATATATATATATATATATATATATATATATACTAGATATATATTACCCGCGACCCGCGGGTCTTTATTTGCGCATTACTGTCGATATAGTCACAATTAAACGAAATAATAATGTAATAAGTAAAGCGAATGTGTCAATGTAAAAATAGTGTGAGTGAATTTATAAAATAAAAATAGCTAATAGGATTAAATCCATTTTTGCAAATTAAAACATTTGCTTGTAGGCCTACATATATTTGATTAAAATTTTAGATGAATGGACTTAATTTTGTATGTTCATGTGTTAAAGTATAAAGTAGATCTTGAGGTAGACATAGATCTAAATCTACACTAATCTAGAGTTAAAAATTGGCTTTTATAGAGTTCATTCTGTGTTGCGCATGCGTGACCTTTTTTCATGAATGAATATAGGCCTATCTCAACACGGCTACGCAACTTTAGCGAACAGCGAACGAATGTATTAAAAATGCTTTAGAAAAACAAATTTCAATGTTAAATTGATTAAAATATCAAATGAATTGACAATAATTAGTATGTTTATGCGTTAAAGCACAAAACTATCTTTGCGAAAAGAAGTTTTATTATCTTAGAGTTCAATAAGAGTTTTAGACCTAGACCTAGGAATAGACTCAGTAGAGAGATGCGTTAATGTGTAACCAATTGGTAATGTCTAATGAAAGAATGTTCGCCAGGAAATCTGTAGTCACAGATATCAGGAACTAATTTATGTAAAAAATGCTTTTGAAACACAAAATTGAAGGTTAATTTTATTATATAATGAAATCAATGGATCTTCTTTGTATTTTCATGTGTCAAAGTAAAAAACTATGTGCGCAAAGTGTATTTCTTAAAATTATATCTAGGCCTAAATCCTTTCGATCTTTTCTCATGTCAACATTGTTAACCATGGCCTAGATCCATTAAATACTATAGCTGTAATAGAGTCGGACAACTTTATTTTTTTTGAGGGTCTTAAGTTTCTTTTAGGGCTACAATACATACATTACGGTTTAAGTTAGTACCCAAGGAACTTTCCTGCCTAGTTTTATCAAGATTGGTCAAGCGGTTTTGATGTCTATAAGTAACATACATACATACACCTCACATTCTACTTTATAATATAGATATATATATATACACACACCTATATATAATAAGGTTGTCTTCGAGTCCGAAGATTAATGATGAGTGCAGTATTTCCCATGGCTACGCAGCGCCAGCTGTGACCTACATATTTTGCCACACGCAGAGCAACCATAACCATCGTCCACCGTTGGTCGATTAATATTTTCTTTTCGCCGTCTCTAAGTAGGCTATGTACGTTTGTATCTATCTATCTATCTATCTATCTATCTATCTATCTATCTATCTATCTATCTATCTATCCATCGGTCTATCTCTCTCTCTCTCTTTATATATATATATATATATATATATATATATATATATAAATGTATATTTTTTTTTAATCTAGAGAGTGAGGAAGAGAGAGGATGAGATAGAGAGAGAGAGAGAGAGAGAGAGAGGAGTGAGAGATGGAGAGAGATAGATGGGGAGAGAAGAGAGAGGTAGGAGAGAGCTGGATGAAATGCTATTTATTTTCTAAAAACGTCTAGAAAAGATAACTATCTTTCTCCTTCTTTCAACTGACGCACTTCAAGTAAGAGAACAAAATGTCTCCCATCCCTCGGAGAGTAACAGATCTAATGTCTTTGGACAAGTTGATGTACTCATACAACACTTGCGAACTTTGCACTTTAAACTAACAGATTATATTCTGTCTTTTGTCTGTCAGTGTACTCTTCCAACTAAAATGAATATAGAGTTCCGTCTGCTACTTAATGTGTGTCAGACGTACTGAAAGAACACAAGGATCTTATAGGACCAAAAAAAAAGTTTATTCTAGACTCAAATTGATGAGACACGTTGTCTGACAGACAAGATTGTATTCTGTTTCAAAGTACTGATACAAAACTAGATGATGGCATTTAGAAGGACGTTTGAAATAAACGCATTCTTGTTAACGTATTGAAATATAAAAGGGCACTGAATGTTTTATAAATTTCATTAAAAAATTCCGTTCTTAAATTTTGCTGCAGCTGACAAAATCTCTCCCCCCCCCCTCTCTCTTTATGTCTCGGTAGTAAATGAAAGTGTGATGGAATCATTGCCTCTTCACTTCTTAATCTGAGGACATCAAGACTTTGTGATACACAAAACTTCATTCATCATACAATGTCCTAAATAGTTTGATGACTCGGGATAACTCTGTTCACATAACGGGACAGTACATTTAAATGACTTTATGTCATCAAAGCCATTTCAATTTCAAGCGTTAGCGAACTGTTTTGCACTAATACTTTGTTTCCAACCAAAATAAATAAGGCGACTGTCTCTCCTTTCAATAATATGTATTATCTATGGGTCGTATAGATCTGGAGAAGATACGATGAGAATGTTCTTTAGTTCTGGTACGCGACGCTTCGGCGTCGCCGTTTTGGCGCGGGTTGTTTTGGCGCAAAAAAACAACAACAGATAACACTATAATATACAATAATAACTCTAGAATATAAAGTATACATTCCCCCCTTCTCTGCCTAGTCGTCCTGCCGAAGGTTTGAGCTAGAATATAAAAATCTTCACATCTAAAGAAACATCCGAAACATGCAAAAGAAAGAAACAAGTATCAAAGGTTCAAAAGAAGTTTGTGACTATTTCATGAATAAATATAGGTCACTAGGTCAGATTCCTACCTGAGACTGTAATATGGATATGCTTTCCCTCCATAAATTATAGGCGATGTGTCGGAAACACTCAATGTTGCATAAATAAGAGTTCTGTATTTTTTTATTTTTTTTTACATTTTAATATTTAATTTAAATAAACAATTTTTTGTGTAAACAAAAAGTTACTTTTTTTTTTATTGCTATTAATGATTCACTTTGATTTGATGTTTGGACAATATTAAAACGCGCACAATAATAATAAGGCTTGTCTTCGAGTCTGAAGATTAGTGAGGAATGCAGTATTTCCCGTGGCTGCGCAGCCCCAGTTGTGACCTACATATTTTGCCATATGCAGGGCAAACATAACCATTGTTGCAGGTGGTCGATTTTTTTTCGCCATCTGCGTCTGTCCTCAGCAGCGGATTATTATGATATTAATTGACTTTACATTAATTACGCAACAAACATAAATCCTAAATGTAATGGACAAAATTAGGTGTTGTTCTAAACATAGGAAGTATAAATACATATTAAATACATACTCAAGTGAACATATGTCTCTAGAACGTTTAGTGCCAACATTGACGGCGCCTCAACGGCAGCGCCGAAACGTCCACTGCGCCAAAATGTCATCCTTTTTAAAAACGTCTAAGTAGAAAGCGAAAATAAATCCTGTTCATGTAGCTTTTTTTAGCAAGTATGGAACAACAAAAACTTAGTTCATGAATTGAACCATAAACTATGAATGATTAAGCTTCTGTGACTCCAAGATTCTACATATTGTAACAGACTCGAAATAATGGACATGGACATGAAGAGAACCTATAGAAAAACTCTCGGTCTGTGACGTACTAGAGCCATGTTATTTCACTTCGTAAATCGATGGTAATAGAAGCTAGAATTTCAAAGTGATCCTTTGGGCTTTGTACTATTCTTATTATCAGCTTGCAAACTCTTCATGTGATAATTGTGGACACGTAGTTCAAAAGCGGCTGTAATGATTTCCCTAGAAATGTGACAGTTTGGGAAAAGACTACAAAGTGAACCCTCTGGTTTTACCGTTATAATGTTTCAAACTATAATTATATTAAAATTTCACTTTGGCTATTGCAAATACGCTCTGAACAGGAATTCTCGCACTCTCTTCAAATGTTTTGTATTTAGGAAATAGGGGAATAAATAACAAGACGTTCATGAACATTTTGCGCACCGTCTAATGAAAAAGTGAACTGCACTGAGAAGAACCTGATTGTTCAAGCTCACTGGAAATATTCTTTGCGATACAAAAGTTAAATATAATGAGAAATATAGACCACCATTAGCTAGCTAGGACGAGATTATGTTACTTCTAATGACGCATTAATAAGTAACATTTTATTTACAGTTATTTTTTTTATTTAGAAAATTAGTTCGAGCTACAATTATAAAACAAATAACTTAAGTGGCTGACAGGTTTTCATTTGGTCATCACCTTGACATTGACTCTGTGGAGCAAAATAAATTTTGTCAGTAGACAGTTTCAAATGAATAAATTAACATGTATGTTGTCAAGTGAAAAATTTGTATTATACCAACATATACCTCACATGTTATATATTGACAAGCAGGTCAAGAGCAAATGACGTCATATTCTTCTTAAGTCAAAATTATTTCAGTAATGAACGCGAAACGAGGAGTGACTCAAGCCGAGAATGAGCTTCTGATTATAACAATGTACTGCTCGAATAGACTAAAAGGATATGCATGCTCTTTACTTGCGACATGATTCGACATGGCGTACTTCTCATTTACCTGAAGATGGAAACACCAGGAATGGACCTAGTAAGTTATTTCGGGAAATTTCAAAGCACTGGAGTTCAAGGGAGATAATGAGTTCAATAAGATGTATATTTTTTTGAAAGAAAATATTAGAGACTTTGAAACAATGTTCAGGAAAATATCTATAAAAAATATATATATAAAAAAAACATGTTTCATATATATAGTCTCTATTTTGAGAAAATCATATTTTCAACAAAGCTAATTAGGCCTACTATAATACTATTGAACAAATTGAGGTTTTGTAACCAGCATCTATTAAATCAAATAAGAGAAGGGAATAGTCATTAGTGACACGACTGATACTACAGAGACTGCAATATTCCATTATAGAACACACTTTCAAAGCCATGTTGTAAAATAAATCCACACGTGCATGGTAAAAACACTTTTGTATAATCTTGTATTACATTTTTATATGTTTTCTTTTGTTCGCCGACTTGTTGAGTTATTTATAATTGTTTAATAAAAATACAATAGACAGCGAAAGAAACCAAACTAACACAATTGGCCACAATCACCCCATATTTTTTTAACGTAGCTTTTGTGACCCAGTACAAGGTCGCAATTAGCAAATTGCACTGAAGCTTCTGTGACCCGGTGCCGGGTCGAAATCAACAAATTGGGAAACGCTACTTGACGTGCTCTTGATGCGATACATTTGAAAGGTTATCAAGTACTAATGGGTAACCACCAAAACTTCATAGGGCTGCTTGGTGCGATGTAATGTACAACACAATGAAGGCTCCATTTCTTATCCCTGACTCTTCAAGAGCAAGAGTATTGACACTGTTCATTATTCCAGACATGTTGGGCCACTTCGGACATCCCGATGTCTAGAATCTTGTATTTGCTATTTGACCAAGTCCATGGGCTTGAATAGCACTAGGGTGAACGGCATACGTCATTTCGCCCCACATTTCACCCAGCAACCACTTCTGACAGTCAGGATCTTTTATTTATAAATCCGAGTCATTGGATTATTAATAGAAAGATCCATTCTGAAACAGTTAGGGGCTACTCGGCCAAGGAACGCACCACTTCGGACGTGTGTACTTATTCTCATCAGTCGAGTGACCCCAGAAGTCAAACAGGCGATCAGACTTTGAGTCAAACAGGCTATTACTTGCACATTGAATTCACCTACACATTCCATACCTAGAAGCCCATGATTCATTTTATACCTAGAAAACTATGAGTTGTTTTATGTTTGAACGCCACACAAGCTAAATTTAAAAAAAAATCCTTTAAAATAATCTAAGAAAAATAACTCTGCACTTAGAAGTATATCTCTCAATAATGTAGTTATTTCCCTTATTCGATTAATAGAAAAAATTATTTACTAGTAATTAATTCACTAATTGGTTAATTTTTTTATTGACTCATGTTTTGTCAGGTACAATAAATAATTGCTTAAAATTTTAACTTGATCCGAGAATGGGTGTGGGAGAAATATCGTGTTAAATTGTCTAAGGAAATGAAACCCTACTTTTTTAGTCGTATCAGTGAATACTGAAAGATTAATTTCCCTTGTTGGTATCAAATAAAATAGTTAATACCTAGTAATTAATTGACTATTTGGCTATTTTGTTTTATTGATTCATGTCTTGTCTATGTCGATGAATAGTTGTACAAAGTTTCAACTTGATCCGAGAATGAGTGTCGTTGAAATAACGAATACAATAATTTTACCATACAGACAGACAGAAAGAGAGACCAGATAAGATTTGTAAAAATATTGTTCTTCGAGCTGGAAAAGTAAAACCAAAGCTTATGAAAACTTACTCCTTACCCCTTCATCTCCATATATACCATTGTAAACAAAAACATCTACACAATTTCAGAACATATATAGTACAGTTGTAGATCTGTGGCAAGCAACGCGGCGAAAGGGAATAATAGAGGACGATGCTTATATGCATTTAGAATGCATGGGATGGCGAACAGAACTAAATCTAATTTTATATTCATAGATTCGCGCATACTATAAATGATCTCATTGACTTAGGCCAATATAATTATTTTGCTGGTACACCAAGACTCCCCCTAAATAGTAAGCATTGTAATGATTCGTGTTCACAAATTGTATAACTAGGAACATAAACGTGTGACAGCCCCCCCCCCCCCCAGCCCCACCCCAATGGCAGTTTACGTTTTTTTTAAACCAGATGTAGCCATGAAAGTTCTTATAAAAACAATGTTGTAATAAACTAGACTCTAAAAAAATGTTTGGACATTGTTCTGTAACAGGACAGACGGCAATGTGAGATTCATTTACGTCTTTGGTGGAGACTTTTAGAAAAGTTTAAAGCACACGTCAGGTGATTCAAAAAAAACAAATTATTCAGTAAGATTAGAAGTTTAAAAAAAACTAACAACTTTTAAATTAAATGTTGAAAAAACAAAACCAATAAACGCGCAATACAAATTATATAGTCAATCAAATGTTGAAAAAACAAACAAAACAAAATTCAAATGGAACCAACGTTTCCCTAAAGAGATGTTTAACAACTTACACGGAACAACTACCTGTAATGTAGAGGCAAAAATTATCACCAGGAAATGTCCAATCAATAATGCGATCTATGAATAGATGATATAAAGCCTATATATTTCTATGTCTGACGCTTAACAAGGATGTCATGTGGCCTGACCCAATCTCAATCTTCACCGGGATTTGAGTTCGAGACCACTCGGTTCAGTAGCTAAGCACTGTATCACTTGGCCACCACGCCCATAGAATAAATAAAAATGATTCTTGTGCCAAACAAAAAGAGCATAAAATAGATCAAATATATGGATGTTGACTGTGCTGTACTAGCCATGCAGTCTATTCATAGTATATTTTGACTCTCGTATTTTACAATCTTAGTTCTCACTCGCCAATAGCTAACTTCGTAAAGTACATTAGAGGCTATGAAGGTCCTATGTAAATATGTTGTCATGGTCTACGTTTCATAGTTTGATAAAATTGGGAAGATCAGAAATTGACGTGCTGGTTTTTTAAAAATATTTATCAACTACATTCCGTTCTGATAGAAAGTGTATTTAAAAAACAAAAAGTTGTATAAACGCTTGCGTTGTACTTCCAAGCATGCACCCACGAATTCTTGCACGAGAACGCTGAACTTATCTCTTTCTCTCTTTCAAAACACACAAAAAGTTTTCGTGATACGTGAGCGACTGCATACATACTCGCGTCTCGAAGGTTGCAAAGCAGAGAATCTCTCAAAACGGGCGACAGTACTTGGAATTGTAAACTTAAATAAACGGATAAACTACGTTTCAGGTTAAAGGTCACATGATATTGAGATGCATTAGTGCTAAACAGCTTCATGTACGTCATTCTCTAAGTCACGACATTCAAAATGCATTGATTAGATTAATGTCGTAAACAGTTCCCGATATAGTGATTCCAAGGGTGAAAGAGGAAAAAAAGTATTATTTTCCAACTTCATTCTAGCTGTTAAGAAACTTCTTCAATACATAACAAAAACAAACTTGAAGCAAAAAAATTACTGAAATATTTATACTGTCGTTCGAATATTTTTAGAAATACCGATTAGCAGAGCCTTCGCTGAAAGAAGATTTTGAAATTTAAAACTAATAAAAATTATTAAAGAAATATGATTAAAATATTAAAAAATATATTTGAGAAATACGATTGGCCAGGAGAGATTTTCAGCTTTGGCAATTATTTTTATCTATTGATACATATAAAGAGTCTAAGATGAAAAACTAAGCTTTGCAAGGAGGTACTTTCAGGTAAGTACGGATATACACAGGAAATTCTTATTTTTTCCTTTAATGACATAAAACATATTAACTATTTCAATTGTTTATTAAGTTTATTATTTTGTTATATCCATTATATAGGGCCTCGCAAATAGCCTCCAGCAGAACATGGTTATTTATTTGTCTGAAAGCACATTTGATAGAAACGTTCGTGGCGTTTCGATGCCTGCTATAGAGTACTAAGATATCAGAAATGTACGATAGTGTGTTGAGAACAACAGAAATGTACAATAGTGTGTTGAGAACAACAGAAATGTACAATAGTGTGTTGAGAACAACAGACATGTACAATAGTGTGTTGAGAACAACAGAAATGTACAATAGTGTGTTGAGAACAACAGACATGTACAATAGTGTGTTGAGAACAACAGACATATACAATAGTGTGTTGAGAACAACTTCTTTATAGATATTGACTTTTGTTGTTAGGCGAAGAGACCTATACCGCCATACTCTCAAGAAGAGTTGACCAAAAGCGTTGTTGACTTTACTTATGCATAAAGTTCGAAATACCCTCGTACCCCAAACTTTACATTGGCACACCCATGCAGTCGTTAAGGATGATGCTCACTATACACATTAAAGAAATTTCGAAAGTATTTTTAGTTATTTGTTTGTAGAAGGTTCAGTTTCTTAGATTTCTGAAAGCTATTTCAAGTTGGTGATAAGAACAGTCTGCACTTCACGAAACCTCGATGTATTTCCTTTATGTTATCGGCATGCTAGGAATAGAAGTGTACATACTTTCTCTAATCGAATTATCAACTACATAACAATCATTTTCAGCCGAGTCATAATACAGAGCCAACGTGCTTAGATGTTGTTCTCGCCATGATTCCCAAAGTGGTTTACATAGACCCCGAGGGGTCTACGACGACTTCAAGGGGTCCATGTAAGTGAAAAAAATTAAGAGATATAAATTGGGGTCCATGAGAGTATTTCATTTAAACAAGTCGTGATTCTAATTTTGATTTTCCATCAATGGAATTACCTTTTATACAGGGCCGTCCATAGGCATAGGTAAACTAGGAAGCTGACTAGGGCCTCCAATTGGTGGGGGATTTGCACAGGAAAAAATTTGTCTTTAAAAAAAATGCGAAATTTGGATCGAATCTCAAATATAGCAGAGAACTATGTCTACTAGCCGGGCTCTAAGTCTCTACTATAACTCATGGTGTATTCGTGAACTTTCAGATCTACTTGTTAGACTAGCTATGCTAGAAGAAGAACCTAATTTATTCCCATAAGCGTAGCCGGGGGGAGGGGGTGAACACCGAAATGCATTTCCCCCCCCCCCTCCCGTAGCCGAGAAGGGTTTTGTGTTTAAAACCCCCCTCCACGGGGTTTAGAGCTAAAAACCACCTCTTCAATATCAAAAAGCAAATTACACACTCAAAATTCTATGAACGTAGCCAAGCAAGGGGGGTTTGGAGTTTAAACCCCCTCCTCCAGAGGGATTTTTTTTAAAAGTTTAAAACCTCTCTGGTGGTTTTGAGTTTAAATATCCCCATACAGAGAGTTTTGAGGTTGAAAACCTCTCTCTTTAATTTTATTCTAAAGCAAACTAGAGTCACCAAATTCTATAATCGTAGCTAAGGGAGTATTGAATTTAAAAAAAAAATCCCGGATTTGTTAGTTTAAAACCCCCCTAAAAAGGAATTTGACGGTAAAATTTCCTTTTTCGAGGTAAAATCTAAAACAAACCACAGTCACCTAATTCCAAGAGCGTAGTGGCTGGGCTCCATTACTAAAGTGCAGTGAATAGTCATCTGCCGAAATTGAAAAGACTAAATGTGGCTTAACATCACGTCTCAATCAAGGAAATCCTTTGTCGAACTGGGAGTCGACCCTTTAGTAAGATTGTGACAGTGTCGCATGAGGTTTGCGGGATATATTCTCTGACAAAATGAATTACACATAAATAAGAGTTGCGATGACATTGAGGCCATTACGAGGAAACAGGGACATCCTAGTACAACTTGGCGCCACATTTTCATGGAGGTCCTCAAAGCAGGTGGGAAGTGGCTTCAGACATTCCCAGTGACCGATTTTTGTGGAAACAGCTTGCTGCACAATGCGCAGAACGGCTCGGGAGGATCTAGGTCAGTAAGAATAGCATATTAGGTTTTTTGAAATAAAACTTTTTAATAGCAGGACAGATACCTGTAGATACATCAGAATATGCATTTTATTGGCTTTCAATACCGTAAAATAGAGCTTGGCGGCTGGGCTCCCCCAGACCCCTTTGCTGCCAAGGGTGGGGAGTCTACACTTTTTCCGCTAACTCCAGGAAGAACCTATTCTAAGATACAATAAACGAAAGAATGAAGGGTTAGAATGTAATAAAGATTAATTATGTACACACACATACACACACTCGCGCGAATATATATATATATTTTTGCGGGGTGGGGCAAACAAAATCCTGGCTACGCCCATGTTTATTCCTATTGATGAGTAAGTCCAAAGGTTATTTCTGGTATGGTGCATCAACTCGAAAACAAAAATCGGAGAATGCAAAGAGGTGCTTATTAAATCCCGTTATTTGTCAGCATTCATAGTTCAAATCGAAAAATTGAAATAGCATTATTTTATTTCCAGGGTGTTTATTTTTCTACTTTATTTGGTCGCACCGAATTCACTTGGCCTAAGGCCTCCAATTATCTAAGGCCGGCCCTGATCAACTGTCACTGCTATTATGTGACATTTGATTGTGAATATAAGTGTAATTAAAGATGTCTCGTTTCACTTTGAATTTTGCACTATTTGATGTCGCTCAGGTCCACTTCAATTAATACAGAACAACACATATTAAAATTCATCAAATAAGACCTTGGTTAGCAGACAAGATTTATATATCATAAAAAAATAACAGTTCACTGGCAATTCCAGCCATCAAGAAATGCACAATATCTTTTTCAAACTGACTTACGTTCTAATAAAATATAAGTACACAACTGGTATTCAACTATTGAATCTACTACGTTAGACATCCTTGAACAGATGTTCTTAGTGAAGACAATGGACGAGCCAAATCAGTAAAAAGATATTTAGAGCTGATGAAAGCATGGGGTCTACCGAAAACTGAAAAACATGGTAAGGAGTCTACATGCCAAAAAAAGTTTGGGAACCATTGATCTAGAACCTTCGTTCAGTTTTAATGTTTCGCCTGTGTACAAGAAACACACACACACACACACACAAACGCCATACGATATACTTCAATACACTTTCTTTTCCTCTTCAACATGGAAGATGTCGCAGAGGGATTTCGCGAATAATTTGTTGCAGGGTGTGAGCTGTAATGAGCAACTTTTATTTTCCTCTTCTTAATGCAGGGAAGACTGAGTATCTTGTTGTGTGTTTTCAAGTCAAGAACGTTAAGATGATTTAGTGACATCCTAAGCAAGTTGTCACCAATCAACCACACTGCATTCTGATTGTCCTTCTGAGCCATTTACCAATGAGTATTTAATCTTGAGTTTTGTAGAGTATTCAACATCTTAATTGGTACGTAACTCTTAAAGTTAGTGTTATATGATGTAACTCTAGACCTCATTATGCGGAACGGGTGACAAAGCAAGCTAAGGATAGTGTAAAGCAAGGACATCATTTCCGCAATAAAAGCGAGTCAAACGTGAAGGACTGGTCCCTCTACCATCAAAGCAAATGGCGCCTTTAACGGCGATGTAAGTGTGGAAATATCTCTCCGCTCTATATCCGCACGAAGAAGTGCTCCACAAGATGAACCATAGTCGTTCTATGACTCAACATAGGCCAACATTTAAAAAAATACGCTTCGCTTGCTGCTTATTTCAACGGAAGTTGTAAGACATAGTATTCTAGGAATTCGGTTCATCCTATATCAATGCTAAAAAAAAAACTCATTAAATTCCAGGAGCAATACATTCTCGGCAGGTTAGATCTAAATTTACATCGGCAGGCATAAAAGGGTCAAACAACGTGTTGTTACCAGTCGTTGACTTGTAGCATCAAACAACTGGTAGCCAAATAAACCGTCGAATGCGTAATAATTCTTCACTAATAAACTTGAATAACTTCCTTGTGAACAATACTAAATAGAACTTTATAGACCCAAGTCAAGTTGATATGAAATAGACTTTAGTAATAATATTTCTTCACAAAATATAACTCACCACAGTAACACAACTTTTCAGTCCCACGTTCTGGAGTCGTCTTTCCTAAGACCCAGTGACGACAATGCCACCTATGTTGCATCATTCACAAAAAAAGCTAACCTTGCACCGTCACCATAGAAACACACACAAACACACCATAACACATCGGCAGTCCGTTTTAAATTTGCTTTCTATTTCAGTTTTCTCTGTGTACATGTATTTATTCATTTCTCTAATGTCGTTGAATTGAAATAATTTAGTTTGCTTGTTCCTTCTTGGAAATCAACTCAGTTATTGAGCTTTCATCGTTTTGTATCACATGATCTAGGATTACATACCCCATCATGCAACGTATGTCGCAACATCCAGGAGATCACACCATACCAGTATGACATTCAGATTAAGTATACATGTTGTTTTTTCTTAGTGTTCATCTTCTGCTCTTGATTTGAGATATAATTTTCTGATGCTTTATTTTGCTGATAAAAACTATCATGAAGCTTTGTTTATCTCTAATACCAGGAAGACTCTGGGGAAGGTATACTTGTGTATCTCAGTATTTCGTATAACAGGATTTCGTATCTGAGAATTTATCTCAGATTTTAAATTTATGATTGCGTAACTCATGATTGCGTATCTCTGAATTGCGTATTTCAAGATTGCTTATCTCAAGATTGCGTATATCAGGATTAAATATCTTAGGATTGCGTTTCTCAGAATTGCGTACTTCAGGATAATAGGCACCATTAATCTATGAAGCCTTTCGACTGTTGACAAACCATTAACCATTAAGCCTGCTAGAAATCAAGCGAAACCTGACTCCACATTCTATTCCATTGTTTCCACCGTACGTTAGAATTATGCTTTCAAACGAACACATTTTATATGTGTCAGTGCACACTTTTCATTACGTCTTTGTATATTTCCAGCAGAGACCAGAACGAAAGAGTTCCTCCCACGTGGTATGAACATGTTGACACAACAACTTGAACTTTTCGCCCTTTCCTAAAGCCTTCTCGAATCTGCCAGTTGAATTGTTAAGGTGAACTGTACAGGAGGTGAACGTCGTATCATTTTTACCTTATGTCGAATTCAATGTGCACTAAAATGTATGCTAATCTTATCTTGTAATCTTGTTGTGGTTTACCTCTATCCCCCCACAAACATGCAGTTAATTGTTTCATCCTGAGTCAGAAAATAAATTAGAGGGGTGGTTTATTGCATCACTACAGTGTGCAGAAGCCTGACAATAATGGTACACCTATTGCTTTGGCAGGTCAGGAAAGCTGTTAATGGCAAGTTTACTAATCCAACTTAGAAAAAAAAAGAGAGTTTGTGTTAACTCACAAACTCAGTGACAGCCTTCATCAAACCTGCCAATGCGCAAGGAATAGTAAAGCCATTTTTTTTGTTGTTATTGTCTAAAGTTGTAAAATAAAAGATTGTTTAACGGAAACAAGCTGAACAACTTATTATCGATAATAAGACTTCTTGACCTTTTTGACAAGAAAACTAACTGTATTATGTTATAAGAGCAGTCTAGATAATCCTTTGGCATTTTTTTTTACTTGAAAAAACAACAACAGAAAAGCCTATTATCGATAATGATATTTCCAACTTGTAGTATATTTATTTATTTATTTTTTTTTTTGTTAAAAGGAAAAATCAGTGTTTCAATAGTTTTTGTAGTTTTTTCAATCTAAACGTGACAGATCGAGAGACAGGCAATGCAAAACTAAATATCGGCTTTTCTTCTTACGAAGGCCGATAAACACACACACACACAAAGAGTATTTGAGAATTATTTTTTTTTTGTGGGACTGAATTGTGAAAGATTTCTATATCCTGCTGCTTTCCTAAAAGCAAGTAGAACAAAAATTCTTATGTTCACGTCGAGACATAACTTGTCCACAACTGACCACAACATCTGTGGATTCAGTGGATTTCATGATAGGGAAAGAACAAACAAACAATAAGACATGGTCCGAATCAACACCAATAACAGTTAAATCATGGTGTATATCTTAGGTCCACTACTCTTTCTGATTTACAAAATGAAGTACATTAGTTCAGGAACAATAATTAAGAACAGAAGATACAGAAATTAAAAAAAAGAGAATTAGAAGAATTACAGTAATAGGAACAAAATTGAAGCATGTTTTTCTACCCAGAAAGTGCAAAAAAAAAAGTTAAACAAATTAAAAATACTTATTTTATTCATAGTTAACTAATTATACAGCCTAAAAACTCAAAATATCTATGCGTTATTAACGGACGTATTATAGAATCAAAGCATTATGGTTTTGAAACAAGTTTTTACAAATCAAATAAGAACATAAAACTAAAATGTTATTTAACCTTGGTTGGGCCACTATTAGAATATGCGTCCTCTGTTTTTACCTCTCAAAGAAAACTTAAGGAAACTAGAACAGACACAAAATAGAGCAGTGTGATTTATAACTAACGAATATTTACATTTGATTAGAGTAACACCATTAGTAAAATCACTAAATTTAGAGCCGCTACAGGATAGAAGACTAAAAAGTAAAGTAGCAATTATTCATAAAAGACTGACCCACAGGACCCCTACGACGGAAGTCCATGTACAGATGATGACGATGTGGGAATGGTTACAAGACACCAGAGTTAATCGTCGGCCAGTAAAACAGATGACTTTTCATCATGTGCTCTAGATATCTAATATGGGGCACTTTACTTTTTAGTACTTATGTCTCAAGTAGTAATCCGTAACGTGTGCCATTCGGCTGTGTGCGCTCAGTGATTCGATTAACACAATTAGTTTCGTAACCTATTCGGGGTCATTTCGGAAAAGCGGTGTTATAGTTTTAAGAAAAAAAAACTCAAAACAACTCAAAATATAGTTTAATAGAAAAACATTCTTGGCATAAACACTGCAACAACACATTCTTGTTATTTTTATATCTAATAAACATAAAATTTTTTTAAATATTTTAGAATACTTAATTTATCAACATCTTTACATTAAATAATGTTTATAAAGACATTTTTGTTTTTTTCTTTTCTTTTTTAGATAGGAAGAAAAATATATATTAAAAAAGCTAAAATCATGGACAAATTTTCTTGGAAACTCCTTTATATTTGTCTAAGGACTAGAGCCATAACAATGTTTGGAAGTCGGAAAACGTTTGTCAAAATGAACTACATGAACAAAACATTTCTTACTTTATGAAGCCACTATAAAAATGAACTCAAAATTCAATGTGGTTTACGGGTAATGTAAATTTGAGTTAAACCGATTGTAAAAGTGCGTATATATGTAGATCAATGTAGATAACTTATGTTTCTAGTACCTTTGAAGCAATAGTAAACAGGAGACTTGATGGTATTGTGTACTGTTGCTATCTTGAAATCAAGTGAACGACCAACCAGACTTAAAAGTCTCTGATTAACATGCATAACTAGATTGACACTAGGATACGCGTGGGACGTAATGTTCTTCTTTTAAATTAATTTCTTTAACTTATAAGATAAGATAAGAAGATAATAAAATTAAATGTTCTTATTGAAAAGGAGCTAAAACAACAGGGACGGCAGCTCTCTCTCTCTCTCTCTCTCTTTCTCACACACACACACTTACATATATATATATATATATATATCTGCAAAGTTACCTGAAGCTTTGAAATATAATGTTTTAAAAACTTCAAAAACTGAAGAGTTTTATTTGTGCCTACAAAAAAAACACAAACTTTACAATTTCCGGATAATTAAAACGATTTCTTTTAATTTCCCACGAGTTATCTTCTCTCTTGTATTTTAGTCTAGTTCACGCTGACCCTCCTTTACTGCCCTTGAAACTAATAGTGTAAATGTATCCCAGTCGTTTATTATTGACTGTTTTATAGTGGACTAGGCAGTGCATTCAAACATGTACTTTATAGGAAAAAAAAAATTATATGATAATGACCCAGAAACAAAGGTGGTGCGTTAATTGTTCACGGCAACTATCCGTTTGTGTACATCTGTCACTGAATTTATTTGTCACTGAATTCATCTGTAACTGAATTCCTCTGTCACTGCATTCATCTGTCAGTGCATTGATATAGCAGTGTATTCCTCTGTCAGTGTATTGATATAGCAGTGTATTGATCTGTCAGTGTATTCTCTTGTCCTTGCTCTCATATGTTAGTGCATTATTTTGCTAGTGCATTTAACTGCGTGTGCATTCATCTGTCAATGCATTCATCTGTCTATGTATTCATCTGTCAATGTATTCATCTGTCAATGTATTATCTGTCAATGTATTTATCTGTCAATGTATTCGCCTGCTCTTCCTTTCATCTCTTAGTGCATTCATGTGTCAATGTATTTAGATGTCTATGCACGTGACATGTTTCTATCTATCTATCTATCTATCTATCTATCTATCTATCTATCTATCTATCTATCTATCTATCTAGAGATGACACAAACATAGACTTTGTTACAATGGAATTGGGTGTTAGATTCGTCTTTAAAAGTTCACCAGTTATATCTGATGACCTAATGTGCAAATAAGCTTTTCTATTTTCTTGTTGACTTTCTGAAGCAAAATTTTTTTGGGGGGTAATAACGCTACTACCCTAAAAATTGTGTTTCTTTTTTTTCTCTTGTGCAGGTATAGACCAAAATAGTTGACGATAAGGCTATTAAACAGAACTATAATTCATGTAGTGACTCAGCGAATACTTCAAGCAATCTCGTTTTGTGACTTGGAAGAACTACACATCTTGAGAGGAGCATCTTCCCATGTGAACTTTCTGCACGCACACTAGAGTAGGGCGATAAAAAAGTCATATAGAGTCGTTTCAACACGAATATTAGAATATTAGACACACTTCGACATTAAAAGTTGCTCTATTAACCTTTGCCCCCCCCCCCCCCTTTCTCTCTCTCTAAATGTGGAATGTAATTCAATTTACTACTCATTAGCTTTGGCTTCCAAAGGCGTATCTCAGAAGATGTGTGCTTTTGATTTGACGATCTCCTTTTGTTTTTGCTATCTGTTATTATAATGAATAGCCATTATTGTGTTTGTTCGGTCTGTCATTAAAAGCTTCAAACTCCATTTATATCTGTCTATCCATTGGGTTGAGTGGGGCACCAAGAGGAGTGAGAGTGGGGAGACCACTCAGGCATTCAGTTTCTCTCTGAAAGTATTCTTCTGTTTTCACCAAGCTTATATCAACTCACTCTGTCTGTCTGGTAAAATGTTTCTACACATTATATCTCCGACACCCAATCTCAAATCAAGCTGAAATTTTGCACAATTATTTCTTTTACCTGACAACAAAAGAAAAAAAAAATGACCAATAAGTTAATTAAATATTGTAATTAATTATATTGTTTGGTGAGATTAACAAAGGAAAAAATTGTATTTGACTGAAGTGGTTGTATAAGCTGAATTTGTCCCCTTTAAAGGTCACCGCTCTAAATTGAAAAAACAATATATAAGTATTCAATCTTCTCTGGTCCTAAGTACCTCAGTAGCAGAATGGTTAGCACGTCTGCCTGAGCCACGAGTTCGAATTCAGGTCATTGGAAAAAAAAAAGAACAGAATTCTCCCCCCCCCCCCCCCCCCCCCCCACATTAATGTTCATAACTAATTGCAAAACAAGTAAAATAATTTTTAAAAATACCTTTTTAAAAACGAAGCTTATAATTAAGAATAATTGTACCAATTTGTTTGAACCAATCGTGTATTTATATGTAATAGATCTAGACTAATAAAGATAAATCTTTGAGATTGTAAATATTTTTATTAATTGTTTTTGTTTAGCGCCATTTCATGCTTTTAGTAGGCTTCATCGCTCTGGTCCAATCACTCAAAGACGCTACAAAAGAATAAAAAAAAACGTACCAATGATTGTTCACATATACAGAAAAAGTCACCAACGTTGTCTTTAAGTTGACTTGACACCCAGCCTTCCCATAATGGTTGGTATCAACATGTTAGTGTAGCAATCATTTTCTCCTTCAAAAAGCTCTTTGGCTGTTGCCACAGTTGGGATTGTTCTAGAGCTAGCTGTCAATCACTTTCTCCAAACCAAACTCAACTACTCTCTCTCTGGAGCATAATTTTCACTGCGCAAGCCAACTAGTGCTTGTAGTCTGAATGAATGTTTTGCTTGCAATCTCATCATTCTGCCTTGGACTTCGGCTCACCGCATTCCAGAGTGCCAAATCTCTATGCTTTGACTTCTTTTGTCCTGGCAGCATCAACGCTGGTAAAAAGCTTTTTTTAAATAGGAAGGGGAGGGGAGAGGATATCCACACCGTTTATGTGGTGGCAAAAACAAATCCTTTGAATCTACATTCTTGTCATCCTCATTAAAAACTAATGAATTGATGGTGTCAAGACTAACAAAACTGTTTATCATAACTAAGTGCTCTTCCGATTTAGAGTCATCACAAATGTGGCTATAAACTTAAGTTCTTCATTAAGCCAGTAGTGTTATCTGTAACTACATTTGCACCCTAGAAAGGATATTAAATTCTCTAAATAGATAAAGCTAGTTTCTTTTTTTTTTTTTTGCCAATTTCATTCTTAGAATGTTTGCCTTTAATAAAATAAATATATTAAATCTGAAGACTGGATAGATTTAGTATTATGTAACACTTATGAATGCCTTTTAATGGGCACTCCAAAATCCAAATATCAGCAGTTGCTGAAACCTACGAGATCTTTCAGGGCAATGTCAATTTTTTTTTAATATATAATGTTTTTGCAGAAAAGCTTTACTATGGTTTTTGGTTCAAGTGTAGATATTGGCTTCATAGCTTCTAACATCATCTGAACCAGTTCTTTTCAAATGCATACGGTGACAAAATAGATTTTGATTGCATCATTTTCGATAATAAAAGTCGTTGATGTCACATTGATATTACGTGAACAAAAAGCAGGGATGTGCTATTCAAATGCTACTGTTACAAAATATATTCAAAAAGTTTACAAATAATTTATTAAGTTTTTCAATTTGTAACTTTAAAAAATTAACTATATTTTGATTTTAACTCAATATTTAAAAAAAATTAAACTATGACCTTCATTAATTTTTCAGTAAAACTAAAAGATTGTAATTTATAGTAATCCATTGCCCACTATACTAAAAAGTATAAAATATTTCAAAAAGAAGTTGAAAATGCAGTTAGTATGTGCCTCTCTGTTCAGTACTTAATTGTATAATAGTAAATATTAGAAAAGGTTATAAATAGTGGAAATTATTAGAGGACATTAGTATAGAACATCAAAAGGGGAACTTTTGTGTCCGGTCATTTCGTCCCGTGGTCACTTCCTCCCGGGTCACTTATCACTTCTTTCTCGGTCATTTCATTCCGTAGACATTTCCTCCATTGGTCATTTCCTCTGATCAAATCAATAATACTTGTACAATGTAGGAAATAAACAATATTTCTTTTTTTTTTTTTACATGACAAAAAGTGAAAAATAGAATTTAATGTCAAAAAAAAAAAAAAAAATAAAATTTAACAACTATAGATATAGAGTTGATGTTATATGGAATGAATCGGCCCCAGAGAAGTGTCAGCGTTTATTGGAATAAACAAGCAAAATGTTTTAGAAATATATTTTTTTAGAAGACACTACCTCCATCATAAAACTCCAAATATAATCAAATAATGAAAAAAAATTAATACAAAAAATATTTGACAAAGTTCGGGTATCGAACACGTGACACTGTTAGATGCTTAATTGCCTATAATATTATCGTCATCATTTTCTGAATCAGCCAACGCGGATGACATACTTGTGTCATTATTTATTGGTATGTTAATTGTATGGACTGATTTAGAACACTTTGGATCTAGTCTAGATCTATTTCTAGATTTTGAATTTAGATGTAATCTATATTACATTTAAGTAATAATATAAGCAAGGCTTTTAAACATCACTAAAAGTGAAGCAACTTTAAATTTACTGTTATCGAATAATTACGGTAATACGTCATGTTTGCTCTAGACCAGTGATTCCCAAAGTGGTCCATATAGACCCCCAGGGGTCTACAAAGACTTCCAAGGGGTCTACGAAAGTTAAAAAGGGAATTGGGGGTCCATGAGATGTGCACGGGGGTCTACGATAAAGAATCTCAATTCAGCATGTCGTCACTTTAATTTTCACAATTAGAATTTTTTCATACGAACATTTATGATTTGTACCTTGGAAAATCTTTAAAAGTTTTACCCTGCTGATTGAAGGAAAATTTTATTTTATTTAATAACTATATTTAAAAAGTGTAGTTTTGTCTAGTAATAACTTTAACAAAAGAAATGTAGACTGTGCAGTGTTAAGTATTTGAAATTCAACTTCAATACTTCCTTGTCAAACAAGTGAGTGTTAATGTTAATGTTTTATGATACTATGAAACCAATTAAGCAGGTCGATCATTTGAAATGATGCCAACCTGATAAAAAGATAAAGGTTTGCAAAACTTTCAAACACTCAAAGGTAAAGTTCAGTATACACCCACAAAATCTCTCTTTGACTTATATTGAGGAGAAGATGATTAGTGAGCATTCTCAGGTGGCACTCCGAAAGGGCAAATTTCAATGGTCCCAATGTTGAGCTTCCGAAACATGTTTTCTCATTATGATGTGTACGGTTCTGATGTGAAAAAATAGAAGTTGTCCTATCGGGACAGTTTATAGCAGGTGTCATCTTTCTTGTAAATCGAATGAGAGCTTGTCCATTTCTCGTTTTTACAATTTACTATTAGTTTCTTCATTTCTTCCGGATAGAGTGCGATGTTCACGTGTGTATTTGTTTTTTCACATTTGGTAAGTGTGTCAGTCTTCTATTTCCAACTATTTCAACATTAGAGAACTGTGTTCTTGATATTGTTGTTTAGCTTTACAAGGTCACACAATTTGTTTTTACAAAATCTTTTGGATATTCCTTCAGATTATGTCGATAATTACATACTAGCCCAAACCTCCCGACGGGAGATACGAGCAGGCAAGGTGACCACCGAACGTCAGTCCAGGCATCATGAGTTGTTTTATTTAGGAGGCATCAGAGTTTTTCAAGCTTTGAAGGAATATTTTTATATTGGTTACGAAAACAAAAATTGTTTGGTGAATTTGACTGATTAGCTAGCAAGGTAGCTGTTAGCTCCAGTGCTCCTATTTCTTCTCTGTGGTTGTCATAGAGCTCATTAGTTACAATGAACTTAATTTTTTTATTGTTTTTTCTCCATGACGACATTCAATGAGTATTCCAGCTCCTCCTATTGTGGTGGCTTTCTGAGAACCATCCATGCTAACTCTGAAGCTCTGTTGGAATGTAGTCAAATTTTTCTTTCTTCTGATGTAAGTCTTTGCAAATGACATATTTCTCTATACAGCAGGCTGAGTCAACCTGTCTGGTAATGATGTATTTTTTTAATTCAAATTATTGTGGCTCAAGAAATCCACGAAAAACTGTTCCTTGTGAAAATTTTCACTATGATGCTTAAAAAGTCACATTAATATTTAATGTTTTGAAGAATTACTTCATAAAACAACAAATCCCTATATGAAAAATAATCTTCGTAGCAACGGATGGTGAACTTGCAAACCATTAAAACAAATGTGTTTCCAATGTGTTTAGTGATTGTATGCTATACGTATTAACTGTTATATAATAGGTTTAAATTTGAATTTTGAAAATAAATTTATTTAAAAAATAGATTCAACTTAAAATGTAGTTTTAAATTATCTTTTCGCTCCTCGTGTCACTGGTTAGAAATTATTTTAAACAAAATGTGTAATTTGAAATTGCTGAATTTTTCAAAAATTCAATATAACTTACGAAAGGGGGTCTACGAAAAACTAGAAAGCAAGGAAAGGGGTCTACGAGACAAAAAAGTTTGGGAACCACTGCTCTAGACCTAGATAAATTTGTAAGTCTCTAGCCAAATTTACATTTGCTTACTTTTTACTTTGAAAAATTATAACAGTCAAACTAGAGTTTTTCCCTAGTTTTTCACTAGCAATATACATCAACTGTTAAATTTCTAGGAAAATCTTTAGAGCAGTATTCGAGATAAGCTTACACCCTCCATAAATTAGTGACTTGAATAGAGGTATTCTAATAAAACGTTATAGTTAAATATGGTAATTACTCATGCATTATCCGCAGTTTTTTATAGACATCCCTACATCAAATGACCGGGAATGAAGTGGACTACGATGAAGTGACCGGGATGAAGTGACCAAAGATGAAATGACTGGTGATGAAGTGACCGGGATGAAATGACCAGGAGATGAAATGTCCACTGGATGAAATGACCGGGGATGAAGTGACAAGGGATGAAGTGACCAAAGATGAAATGACTGGGAATGAAATGACCGGGCTGAAATGACCAGGAGATGAAATGACCAGAGGATGAAATGACCGGGGATAAAATGACTGGGGATGAAGTGACCGGGCTGAAATGACCAGAGGATGAAATGACCGGGAGATGAAATGACTGGGGATGAAATGACCGGGCTGAAATGACCAGAGGATGAAATGACCGGGAGATGAAATGACCGGGAGATGAAATGACCGGGGATGAAATGACCTGTCATCACATTAGAAAAGGACATACGAAAAGGACATTAAAATAATGATGATACTGAACACTGAAGGTAGAAAGAGAACCAAAGAGAGTGAGATAAAAAAATTTACAAATAAAAACAAATGCAGCTGTATCACGTGATAACTTCAAGAGAGAGAGAGAGAGAGAAAGAGAGAGAGAGACGTTTATGCTTAAGATAATTTAGATAAGTGTCGGCCTATCAACATTGTTATCATCCTAAGAGTCCTCTTCCTTAACATTTTCTTCACGAAATAATAAATTTGATGAATGACCTACATTACTTGTCCGTTATTCAGATCTAAAGTCAGGAGCGTCTACAAAATGACCTACTTCACCTGTCCGTAATTCAGATCTAAAATCAGGAGCGTCTACAAAATGACCCACGTCACCTGTCCGTTATTCAGATCTGAAGTCAGGAGCGTCTACAAAATGACCTACGTCACCTGTCCGTTATTCAGATCTAAAGTCAGGAGCGTCTACAAAATGACCTTTTTCACATGTCCGTAATTCAGATCTAAATAAGTAGACCTACTTAGCATGTCTTCTGGCCAGGTCTAAATCAGAGGCGTAACCAGTTGTTGTTGAAAGGCTGAGAGATAAGGTAAAATCTAAGTTTAAAATTTGGAATGTCATTAAATCCCAATTAAAGAAAACATTTTTTTTTACAGTTTATTTAATAATTAGTTTGCAAAATCTTCATTCGCAAAGCCTGGAACTCAGAATGACACGGATCTCGACAACGGCTCTAACTATATTCCTAGAAATTTGACAGTTTATGTTTATCTTCGAAAAAAAAAAACTAGCTAATTTGGCCACTCAGAGAAAACTAATTCGACAGTTATAAGTTTTCAAACATAATCATCTTAAAATGAATTTAGGTCTGGAAATATATATCATGAATACACCCCAGCAAAAATTCCCGCATACATTCACAAAAGAGTTAAATAAACATATATATATATATATATATATATATATATATATATATATATGCGTGTGGAGAGGGGGAACTGATTTGTGGGCGACATCGTTCCGACCACAGCTAATGCCCAGGCATTCATCTCATTTACATGACTGACATATATACACGCGCATGAAGATTTTGCACACCGTCTTATGTACAAATCATCAGTTTGGCCAAACTATACCATATCTCTTTAGTCTAGACTACTGCTTCTTAATATTTTCAAGTCTCGTTCTATATCACCAAACTAAGAATTTTAAATAGTCTGAGTTGATTTATGTACTGACGTCACTAGAATTCATTAGTTAGAGCAAAGTAATCGCTCTTACAAAAAGTCAACAGCTTCATAAAAGAAGTAGAAAATCTAGAAATAAAACAAAACTAAATTTAATTCTTATCCTTAGCCCACCCTACAACCGCCCTTGATATTACGTGTCCAAAAGCAGGCCTGCCTAATTTCAGTACATTCTGGGTCTGGTCTGTAACTTAAGACACACCTAGATACCAAATGTAAGCCCTAAAACACTGCATCACTCATAAAATTTTGAGGGCGCCTGTAATCAAGTGCTGATAGTATAATGACAGAGTTCCATCTAGTAGCGAAATGTTCAATGCGTGCACTTTTGGCAACGAGTCTTTGTTGAGCTTGTTTATTTGAAATTTTGCTGTTTCAATACAGATTTTAGTTATTTATTTATTTCGTAGGTACAGACGCCATTACTAGAAATACCGATTAGAGTGGCAATTCCTTCTACTGGAAGAACAGCCTGCAGTGAGAATTCCTTCTATTTAAAGGACAGCCAGCAGTGACAATTCCTTCTACTGCAAGGACAGTCTACAGTGAAAATAAAATTCTTTCTATTTGGAAGAAAGCCCAAATGAGAATTCCTTCTTCTGGAAGAATCCACTTTACATGATATCCTCTTCAAGTCTGAGGGTCAGACTTTCTTCATTGAAAATAGGAAACGTTTTGTTATTTGCTATTGTATAAAGAAGTGAAGACTGAGCTAATAATAGGCAGGTAATATCAGTAACATGTGTCGGCCATGATGAATGCATTACTTACAAATTGAATGAATGTCGTTCCATTAATGAGCGAGATGCTTTTAGCTTCATGCAGCATAAAGAACATACAAAAATGATTCTTCTGTTCTATTTAATACATTCCTAAAGCGACTGTAAAAAGCTCTAACTTTAGATTTAAAAAAACCCGATACATTGGTGAAAAAAATCCTAGAAACTTTAAGAAAAGATTGAAAGGTCAGAGTGCATGAGTTTATTTGAGTAAGTGTCCCTGTAAATGTTGCCTTTATTTACCTTGTAAAATACGATTCGTTCGGTTATCCTAATGTTTCCAAAGCACGCCAAGTTCACTTTAGACGAGTAGTCACCATTTTGATATTATGAAAAGAATGAATTAATGTGTTTTAATAAGTCTTTTTATTTCTATGTACCCATACTGGTTTATAGTTGTGTGGTCTGTCTTGTATTAGTTAAATATTATCCCACTTTAAAAAAATATTTTAAAAACCTTATTAAAACCTCCAAGGTTGATGTATAACAATTAATCACTAAATAGCATGAACACAAAAACTTATCTGAACTAAATTAGGCCTTGGCATTTCTTATGTGTAATCGTTGAAGGCTGGGTGGAAGGGGGAGAATCTACCGTCATTTAAACAAAACATTCTAGAAACTTACGATCAAGCAAAGAAAAAAGAAATACTTTCGCAACTCTTTGAAAAGATGCTTTTGCAAACCCAAGGCGCACAATTAATGTCTCAATGGGCCACACTCTGAGAATGTTTTGTACGCATTGTTTTCTTCACTCTTTAGCCATTTTGCCATTTTTCGTTTGTTCTCTGTAACTGAGTTGCCTGCTGGCTCTACCTACTCTACTGAGTTCACTTCTAAAGTCAGCAGAGGAGAAGAAATAATAAAAACGAAAGGAAAAAGTGGAGAAATGTCACGTGAAGAATTTTGTGTAGGTCAGGACAGTGATCTTGCTGAACTCGTGTTTAAGTCAGTGTGTCAGTAGGTCAAACTTCTGTTCCCAGGTATTAAGAACCATCAATGCTTGGCTGTTATCTCCCATGTGTTTACACAGTAATTAGAATGGATGGGACACGTCGGAGAGAGGTTTCCAAATGCGACACCAACTATTTTGTGCGCGATTATCTCGCTTCTTTATGGCATTCAATTTGCATTATGAGGGTAAGTGCTTCGCTTAGACATACACGACGTCATAGGATTTTCTACCTAGGTGTTACGTCATCATACTGGCACAAACTAACAGGCATGTGCCCCCCCCAGGTAGGTGCCCCCCAGGCAGGTCCCCTCAGGTAGGTGCCCCCAGGTAGGTGCCCCCAGGCAAGTCCCCCCAGGTAGGTGCCCCCCCAGGTAGGTGCCCCCCAGGTAGGTGCCCCCCAGGTAGGTGCCCCCCCAGGTAGGTGCCCCCCCAGGTAGGTGCCCCCCCAGGTAGGTGCCCCCCTAGGCAGGCCACGAATACGATGAATTGATGATGTTCTGCACTGATGCCCATACTAATTCAACCTACGGTCCATTTTAATTACCGACTTTCGGGCCACCGAAAAGTTACAAAAGCGAAATAAAATTGACATGAAACAATTGAAAAGGATGGTCCTAGTACTTATGGAATATCTGAAACTTATATTTTTTACACGTAGGAAAATGGCTTCATTTTCCTACTTAAAATTTGAGCAGCCTTGTAGCTAGCGTTACCAACGACTTTTTTTTTTTGTCTTTCTTTTTGATCCTCCAATCTCTAGGCGAAGTTCAACCATCTTTTTTTTATTCGCGGCTCGATCCTTGAGAACTGTCACATTTGTTTCATAATGTCGTCTATATGTTGTTGTTTTTTAAACCAAAAAAAAAAAAAAAAGATCCGTTCACTTTTCTTGGTAGATTCTGAATTCAGAGTCCACTTGTAGTTTCTTCGGCTCTCCATTTCATAAACGTACAAATGTTAAAGGCCTTGATACCAATGCATCATAGAAAAAATGCCGACGTTTCGTCGGGCCAGATGGAACCACGTCGCGTACCGAATGTGGCCCGCGGGCCGTATTTTAAACATCACTGATGTAGAGTGTAGAGGTAGATCTACAACAGTTAAGAGTTCGAGCATAAAGCAAAATCACAGCATAGATCTGAACGGAAAGATATGAAGAACAGGCTATAGCGATCCGATTGATATAAATGGATACTAAGTTATAACAGCAACTAAATGTAATAACAGTTTCTTATAGCAACTAAATATAAAACTTACAGCAACTAAATTTATAAATAGATGCTTACAGCTGTTTGTTGTTATTAGTCCTACATCCAATTAGCGGCTATTGTGAGAACATTAACCTATACTTAAATTTTGTCTCATAAAAAATGTAATTTATCTATTAGCTTAATCCAAAGTAATGTTATATCGCGTAAACATATGTACGTGAAAGACATTGACTGATCCAGCACTCACCTTTCATGAAATAATTAGTATTACACAGTTTTGTCTTACTGCTTAGGTGCTAAGAAACATTTTGAATCTATTCGGTATCTCGTCGTAGAAATTTACGAAAAAACACGAGTTCACTGTTTATAATTTGTGTTGAGTTTTCTGTGTTTCCATAAAATGGCTGCAGTACCCTTTTTTAAAATAAAAAACAAGGTTACAAAGACAGTTTGTGTGGAAACACAAACTCAAAATCGGCCCCCGAAGTGGTCCACCCAAGCAAGTAAAAAGGCAGGTTTCGATATTTTCAGAAAGAACATCAGAATGAATTCTATCAAAGACAACTGACAGAGAAGAAAGGAGAAAGACGGTTGACAGATCTTGTGTGGTGCCTGTCGTGCACATCTAGAGTTGCTTCTTGTGTGATGTTTTCTTGTATGCACCATAATGGTATGTGCGCTAGTTCCTAAGGACGCGCTATGTTGATGTCATTGCTTCATTGCTTCTGTTGTGTTTGTGCTGATGGCGGATCTTTCGCTGGAGCTTTCTTTTGTTGTTCTCTTCCACAGTATTGGTTAAGTTAATTTATTTTGCTTTATTCTTCGCGTTGTAATTTTAAAATCGTTGTATAATAATCTTGGGAATGACGCTCACAAGGAATGCACATTTATCTTGTTTAGGAACGCCAGCTTGGGAGGGTCAAGCTTGATCTGTGGGATTTGTTACGTGATTATCACCCTTGGCATTGGCTTGTAGCCATCGTGAGACCAATTCGAACAGTTGCATTGTTTTAAGGTGTGCTTTATTTAGATTGAATGACTTGCTTAACTTGTATTTGACATTGTAATTTACTATTGTGTTCATATCCATCATTCATGTCATAATACTACATTCATCTATTAAATTGATACACTCTGGTTAGATAGATTTTCTTCTCTTCAAAAAAAACAACAAAAAAAAAACATTTTTTGTGTGTAAATGTAGTAATTAGTATGACAGAATTTACTTAACTTAGCAATACAAATGTATTTTTTTTTTTTTACAAAAAATCTAAAACCATTTGCCTAAAAGTGTTAAAAATATGGTAAATAGTCATCTCCCTTCTTTAATAGCCTCCCGTGTTTGTTACTATTAATAGTGAATAGTTGTAAAAGTGGTGTATTTTTATGAAAAAAAAAACTGCTGCATACGTGATTTAAAAAATTAGATTTTTTGCTTTCAGAAAAGAAAAAAGTAGCCGTTGTATCAAAACTTTGAATGGTCTAAAATAGTATGATATCGGATTTTCACTATCTTTTCTAGTTTACGAAATCTAAACGAGACGGATGGACGGACAGACATTCCACAGAAAACTAATAGCGTCTTTTCCCCTTTCGGAGCCCGCTAAAAAAGCGTCAGTATATTAAGACTAACTAAAACCTACATGACACTTGTTTATTTTTAAGGACGTAATAATTGTGTAACTCGCTATTTTAGACACCTTAGAGAAACAATCTGATTAAACAAGAATAGTAAAGAAAACATAGAGCCTATCAAATATTCCAACTTAAAAGATATTAGAATTTAAGTGTCACTAGTATGTGTGAAATAGCGTTTTAATGTAGACCGCTAATTAATTTTTAAAAAAGTGGTAACTTCCAAAGCAGAATTTTTCCACTTTTGTTTTTCCCTAACTAAGTTTAAAATGAAATGAATTTACATTATTTCTTATATTTCTATTTTAGCATGTATATTTTGTTAACAAATTAATATTTTTGAATTGCAGAGTACCTCTATAAAGACGAGGCATTTGGCAACCTCAGTCTTAGACTGCCGTGACATCAGCCCTCAGTACCTGTTATCTAATTAGTCAATTGCTTTACTTGTTTATTGACCACATTTATTTCAAAGATGTTTCAATTATTACCAGGATGATAAATAAAGTACACAACATCAGCGACACAATTGCACACTTGCCTGATTAGCTATAGTTGAAGCTCTCCCTCAACACATTGGTCTGTGGATATATACTTTCTAATATCAACAAAACAGGTCAGCAATAGTCTGGCTTTGAATAATGCCAGATGTATGTCCAGTTTCCAAGAACACCCATGGGTTTTTTTGTTTTGTTTCGTTTTTCTATTTTTTTCATGTTTATATTTGTATTTTCTGAAGATGCAGATTTTGCATTTTTGTAGTCGTTCATTCTCCTATTGCACTAGTTTTTTTCTATGACCATGTCTACTTAAAACATTTTTTAAAAATACATTTATTGACTTTTAATAATCTGAATAAAATTTGATGTCTACAACAAAGCAATAAAAATGAAATGCTTACGTTTATTGGCCATGGGTTGCTCCTGCTGTGCATAAAATTGTGAACCAAATTTTGTAAAGGTTCAAGTCAGTTGTAGAATTGGTGTATATACACAGCCATAAAAAGTAAACTTTGTTCAGGTTTTCAATTTAAATGAAATGTCTTAGCAAAATTTTAGCTATTAACTTAATAATTGCTTCACTGGCAGGTAACCTAGAAATAAAAATACATATATTTTGTTCCAAGACACTTATTCATACAGACCTACTTCCCAAGGCTGGAAACAAAGTCGTTTGAAAGTAAGTGTTATTGTGTTTGAAAGTAAGTGATTGTATTTAAAAGTGTGATTGTATTTTAAACTAGCTTGATTGCATTTGTCCTCGGCAGAGGATTTTCTTTTGGTCTCAAATGTGTATCTCGCGGCCTTCGTGAGTGACCTCCAGCTGTCTCGTTCTGAGGCCGCATACAGCCAGGTGCTCTCTTCTATGTCAGCTAAGGCAAGTTGAACAGGGCGATAGTATTTGTGCTTATTCTTCAACAGTTCTTGAATTGCGGTATTGTTCTCATCAAAAAAGTCTCTATTGGGTTTACTGCAATATCCCACAACTTTGGCTGTCACGTCCTGAAGTATGGGATTTAACTGGCTCCAGTTACTCACTGGATCATCGTCCTGGGGCTTTCGAAGATCACTACACTGAAGCGCTCTCGTACTTCAGCCAGCCTTTCGACATTTAGCTTCTTTGCCCTAGGTAGGTCATCTTTTTTTACGATCTTGATGGTGATGTTCAGCTTCGTCCGGACAAGACGATGGTCCGTGTAACAGTCGGTACTCGGCATTACTCTAGAGTGCACCTCATCCCCGACATCACATTGTCTCACTATTATGTAATCCAAAAGATTTCAGTACTTTAAGCGTGGATGCATCCAGGTGGTCTTAAAACGGCTTTTTTGTTGAAAAATTGTGTTGGTTATCGCAAGGTTTGCTATAGAGCAGAGTTCCAACATGAGCCTGCCTTTATCGTTACAGTTGCCAATACCATGTCTACCTAGGGCACCTGGCCAAGCGCTGTAGTCGTTCCCCGCTTGAGCGTTGAAATCCCCCATGATAATAAGTTTGTCAGTAGTGTCCACCTTGCACAGGACTTTTCTCAGATCAGCGTAAAATCTTTCCTTGGTTTCAGGCTCTTCCTGCAGCGTGGGAGCGTAAGCACTGATAATTATGACGTATCTAGTGCCATCTAACGGTAGTCTGAGTGACATCAGTCGGTCTAAGTGACCAACAGGGATATCTAGTAGTTTCTTGGTAAGAGATTGTTTTACCATAAAAGCCACTCCCGAATGCCTGTGCTCCTCAGGCTCTTCCAGACCAGTATAGGGTGTAGCCAGCCCGCCTTTCAGTCAGCGACCCCTGGCTCGCCATGCGTACCTCAATGAGGACAGCTATCTAGCCGAGCCAACTCTAATGAAACCAGTGCAGACTTCCTTTGAGGGCATTCACGTTTGTTGCTGTCGTGCAGTGTGCGGACATTCCAGCAGTCGACTTTGAGAGGTATCCTTTTATCGATTCGTTTGGGACTAGTCATTTGTGGGCTAATTACTGCATTGCCTCCAGCCTGCGAAGAGTATTTTCAAAGTGATAATTGGCTCGCGCAGACCAATACCACTCTTTAAACTAAATGCAGTTCACAGTAGCACAGAAGTCTGAGATGGCTGTGAACAACAGATAGCATAGACTGGCTGCCGACCAAAGCTATAGAGCCCAGACTGCCCAATAACCGAACTGCTGATTTGGTTCTATATTACTCAGTTAGAAATATACATATTTCTAAAGCTAGTAAATACTAGTAAATCTAGTAATAATATATGATTAAATTCTAGTCCTAGCTGGAATAATCCACTGGCCTTTTTAAAATAAGTATTTTATTAGACCTTGATTTTACTAGATAGATCTATATAGTCTCTAGGTAACTAAATATATTAGATAAAAACTATATATTTTTGTACAGAAGCATCACCAACTAAAAGGAATAAAAAAAACAGTTTTATAAAAGAAAGGGAGTGAAACAAACCAATATAATAGATTGAAAACCAATTAAACAAATAACACACAGTTCTAAGTCTATGATGAGTCAAGAATTATGTAAAATTGCCTTCACAAAACAACAACACTTCAATCTTACAGGAAATGGACAAAAAACAATTCACTTTTCTTTAAAACACAGACACATGTTGATCAAAGACAGACACATACTTTTCCAAAACATTGGCATGTATTAGTCTTCAAAGAAACTTTGTCTAGATCAAGCCACATAATATTTCGAATTGTGATCCTCCTTTGAATTCTAACGGACTCTTTTTTAACTTTCTGGAAACAAGGGAGGAAATCAAATTCGCTAGTCATTATTTACATAATATTTCTTACATAATTTGTAATATTTGTTAAATGGGTTAGTGAACCATTAAAATTAATGCATATAACTTAAAAAAAAAATTCATATGTGAGTGGAAACCAATGTCTACGTTGAAGACCAGAGCATATAAAAACTAAAAAAAAAACAGTGCACCCCCATTGTACCACATATCAAATAGATGCTCAAGTGGTCAGCGTTATGACTGTCATCAGGATGGGACTATGTTCGAGCCCCAGCGCTGCCATCCTCTGCGTCCATTAGAAGGTTTGGGCGAGGTTGGTATGACTTTCACTTCAGAAATGTATAAAACAATCTGCAAGTATTTGATGACTGCGATCTTTAACTGGTTTGAAATCTCAGGCGATGTTTTATTAATAGCTAATGCTAGACGTGTTGTATTTATAAGACATTTCTTATCTGAAATAGACAACCATCATAGACATCCATCATTGGCAACCATCATAGAGAACCATCATAGGCAACCATCATAGACAAACATCATAGATAACCATCATAGACAACCATCATAGACTGTCTAAAGTTTCAAGACCTTGATATATATATGGCACACACGCAAGAGGAATTTCAGTCACTAATGTCCCGCTTC
Source organism: Biomphalaria pfeifferi (assembly GCA_030265305.1). Classification (NCBI taxonomy): domain Eukaryota; kingdom Metazoa; phylum Mollusca; class Gastropoda; family Planorbidae; genus Biomphalaria; species Biomphalaria pfeifferi. The sequence goes on from JASAOG010000055.1 coordinate 1,155,388, forward strand.
TCTCACGCCTGTAAAGACTATGGCTTGACTATTAGGACGAAGAAATCAAATGTTATGGGACCACCTGCTACAGCACCACCCTCCATCCTCATAGACGATAACAAGCTGGACGCCGTAAACGAATTCTGCTATCTGGGATCCACAATTACAGATGACCTGTCTCTAGAAGAGGAGATGAAAAAACGCATAGGGAAGGCTGCCTCGACATTCGCTAGACTCAGACCAAGAGTTTGGGACAACCATTAGCTAACTACGCTGACCAAAATGGAAGTCTACAAGGCATGCGTTATGAGTACACTGCTGTATGGCAGTGAATCATGGACCACCTACGCAAAGCGAAAGAGAAAACTGAACTCATTCCATTTGAGATGTCTCCGTAGGATCTTGAATGTCACATGGAAAGAAAAAGTGTGCAATACTGAGATCCTTGCGCGATCAGGTATTCCCAGCATCTTTACAGCCCTCAGACAACGCCTTTTGCGCTGGCTTGGACATGTTCGCCGGATGGAGGACAAACGCATCCCGAAAGTCATCCTATATGGTCAACTCGCGACTGGCACAAGAAAATCTGGTCGCCCCCACCTCGGTTACATAGATGTAATAAAACGTGACCTCAAATCAGTGAACACCAATACTGGTAATTGGTAAGACATAGCTCTAGACCGCAACAGATGGAGAGAGACAGGGACCAAGAAAGCTATGGACAGTGAAAGTACATGGGTCTCAGCTCAGGAAGAAAAACGCACAATCCGAAAAACGGCCAGCTCCTCTACCACCGAAGCAAAAGCCACCTTAACCTGCGCTATCTGTGGACGGGAGTGTCTCTCCAAAATAGGGCTTCACAGCCACATGAGGGAGTGTGCTCTGAGATGAACCATAGTCGTTCTACGACTGAAGGAGGCCAATGAATGATATATATATATATATATCATGGGCGTAGCCGGGGGGGGGGGGGGGTTTGAACCCCGAAATGAAATCCCCCGGAATTTAGTGACTGATTTTTGCTTTCATTTTGTTTATTTTAGTTGAGATTTTAATACTAAACCATCACTTGCCCTAGCACAACCAAGGGGGTTTTGAGTTTAAAACCACCTACTAGGGGGTTCGAGTTTAAAATCCTCTACCGGGGGGTGGGGGTTCAAGTTTAAAACCCTCTACCATTGGGGTTTGAGTTTAAAAGAGTTTTGCAGTTAAATTCTCCTCTTCTATAAAACAAAACAAACAAAAAAACGCAAACAATTCCCAAATTCCAAGAGCACAGTTAAGGAAGATTTTTATTTTAAAACCCCCTCCAAAATGTAGGATAAACCCCTTTCTTCAATATAAAAAAAAGCAAATTACACACTCAAAATCCTATGAGCGTAGCCAAAAGGGTTTTGATTTTACACCCCTTCCCCTCTTCAATATAAAAAAAAAATAAAAAAAAATTACGCACTAAAAATGTTATGAGCGTAGCTAAGTGGGTTTTGACTCAGTTTTAAGTTTAAACTCCCTTTCAGCGGGATTTGAAGGTAAAGAATCACTCTTTAAAAATAAAAACAAAACAAATTATACACTCAAATTTTATGAGTGTAGTTAAAGGGGTTTTGAGTTTAAATGCCCCTCCAGTGAAGTTTGAAGCTAAAAAATACCTCTTTAATATAAAAAAAGAAAATTACTCACTCTAAAATCTATGAGCGTAGCGAAAGGGGTTTTGAGTTTAAATCCCCCGCCAGCGGGGTTTGAAGCTAAAAAAAAATACATCTTCAGTGTAAGAATAAAAGCAAATTATGCACTTAAAATGCTATGAGCGTTGCCAAAAAAAGTTTTGAGCTTAAATCCCCATTCAGAGGGGTTTGATGCTAAAAAATACCTCTTCAATATAAAAAAAGCAAATTACACACTAAAATTATTTGAGCGTAGCCAATCCAATTAGGGGTTTTAAGTTTAAACCCCTCTCCTACAGATGGCATTTTTTTAAAGTTTAAAACCCCTCCAGATGGTTTTGAGTTTAATATCCACCTACAGAGCATTTTTAAGTGGAAAAATTCTATCTTCATTATTATTGTAAAGCAAACTACAGTTACTAAATTCTATTACCGTAGCTAAATGGGGTTTTGAATTTAAAAAAAAAAAAAAAACTCTAGAGATTTTTTTAGTTTAAAGCTCTCAACAGATGCTTTTGATGATAAAACTTCCCTTTTCGATATAAAAACTAAAGTCACTTAATTCCAAGAGCGTATTCAAGAGAGGTTACACATTTCTACCAGTTGCGGGGCTTCATTAATAAAGTGCAGTGGATAGTCATCTGCCGAAATTGAAAAAGACTAAATGTGGCTCAACTAAGATGGCTAAGACAGATTTTAGGAGTCAGTTATAGAGATCGGGTCTAAATCAAGGAAATCCTATGCCGAACTGGGAGTCGACCCCTTAATAAGATTGTGACAGAGCGTCGCGTGAGGTTTGCGGGACATGTTCTCCGACAAAATGAATTACGCATAAGAAGAGTTTGCGATGACATCCTAGTACAGCTTGGCGCCACACATACATGGAGGTCCTCAGAGCAGGTGGGAAGAGGCTTCAGACATAACCAGTGACAGATTTTTGTGGAAACAGCTTGACGGCAAATGCGCAACGGCGCGGGAGGGTCAAAGTCAATAAGAATAGCACACTAGGTATTGAAATAAAACTTTTTAATAGCAGGATAATGCACTGTAGATACCCAAGAATATGCATTTTGTTGGCTTTCAATACCAGAAATAGTCTTTGACGGCGAGCCCCGCGCTGGGGGAGCTACTAGCGCTCCCCCAGACCCCTTTGCTGGCAAGGGCGGGGTATTTACAATTTTTGTACTAACTCCAGGAGGAACCTATTCTAGGGCACAATAAACGTCTTCCAAAAGAATGAAGGGTCAGAATGTAATAAAGATTATGTACACACAGACACACATAAATACATATAAATATTTTTTTCGCGGGGGGGGGGGGGGGCGGGGGGGAAGTCTCCCCGAACCCCCCCCCCCGAAAAAATCCTGGCTACTCCCATGATAAAGACAAAGGCCTTCGATCTAGTTAGCAGAGATGGCCTCTTTAAAATTTTACAGTTAATAGGCTGCCCACACAAGCTACTAAATGTAATCATATCTTTCCACCAAAATATGATGGGTACAGTGCAATTCAACTGTGCCAGCTCTGAAAGTTTCAGTATAAACAGCGGAGTTAAACAAGGATGTGTCCTGGCCCCAACCCTCTTTGGAATACTATTTTCACTGCTAATCCACAACGCGTTTGACAAATGTCCCGCTTCTCTCAGGCCTGTAAAGAATATGGCTTGACTATTAGCACGAAGAAAACAAATGTTATGGGACCACCTACTACAGCACCACCCTCCATCCTCATTGACGATAACAAGCTGGACGCCGTAAACGAATTCTGCTATCTGGGATCCACAATTACAGATGACCTGTCTCTAGAAGAGGAGATGAAAAAACGCATAGGGAAGGCTGCCTCGACATTCGCTAGACTCAGACCAAGAGTTTGGGAAAACCATAAGCTAAATACGGTGACCAAAATGGAAGTCTACAAGGCATGCTGTATGGCAGTGAATCATGGACCACCTACGCAAAGCAAGAGAGAAAACTAAACTCATTCCATTTGAGATGTCTCCGTAGGATCTTGAATGTCACATGGAAAGAAAAAGTGTGCAATACTGAGATCCTTGCGCGATCAGGTATTCCCAGCATCTTTAAAGCCCTCAGACAACGCCGTTTGCGCTGGCTTGGACATGTTCGCCGAATGGAGGACAAGAGCATCTCGAAAGTCATCCTATATGGTCAACTCGCGACTGGCACAAGAAAAACTGGTCGCCCCCACCGCCGTTACATAGATGTAATAAAACGTGACCTCAAATCAGTGAACATCAATACTGACAATTGGGAAGACATAGCCCTAGACCGCAACAGATGGAGAGAGACAGGGACCAAGAAAGCTATGGACAGTGAAAGTACATGGGTCTCAGCTCAGGAAGAAAAACGCACAATCCGAAAAACGGCCAGCTCCTCTACCACCGAAGCAAAAGCCACCTTAACCTGCGCTATCTGTGGACGGGAGTGTCTCTCCAAAATAGGGCTTCACAGCCACATGAGGGAGTGTGCTCTGAGATGAACCATAGTCGTTCTACGACTGAAGGAGGCCAATGAATGATATATATATATATATATCATGGGCGTAGCCGGGGGGGGGGGGTTTGAACCCCGAAATGAAATCCCCCGGAATTTAGTGACTGATTTTTGCTTTCATTTTGTTTATTTTAGTTGAGATTTTAATACTAAACCATCACTTGCCCTAGCACAACCAAGGGGGTTTTGAGTTTAAAACCACCTACTAGGGGGTTCGAGTTTAAAATCCTCTACCGGGGGGTGGGGGTTCAAGTTTAAAACCCTCTACCATTGGGGTTTGAGTTTAAAAGAGTTTTGCAGTTAAATTCTCCTCTTCTATAAAACAAAACAAACAAAAAAACGCAAACAATTCCCAAATTCCAAGAGCACAGTTAAGGAAGATTTTTATTTTAAAACCCCCTCCAAAATGTAGGATAAACCCCTTTCTTCAATATAAAAAAAAGCAAATTACACACTCAAAATCCTATGAGCGTAGCCAAAAGGGTTTTGATTTTACACCCCTTCCCCTCTTCAATATAAAAAAAAAATAAAAAAAAATTACGCACTAAAAATGTTATGAGCGTAGCTAAGTGGGTTTTGACTCAGTTTTAAGTTTAAACTCCCTTTCAGCGGGATTTGAAGGTAAAAAATCACTCTTTAAAAATAAAAACAAAACAAATTATACACTCAAATTTTATGAGTGTAGTTAAAGGGGTTTTGAGTTTAAATGCCCCTCCAGTGAAGTTTGAAGCTAAAAAATACCTCTTTAATATAAAAAAAGAAAATTACTCACTCTAAAATCTATGAGCGTAGCGAAAGGGGTTTTGAGTTTAAATCCCCCGCCAGCGGGGTTTGAAGCTAAAAAAAAATACATCTTCAGTGTAAGAATAAAAGCAAATTATGCACTTAAAATGCTATGAGCGTTGCCAAAAAAAGTTTTGAGCTTAAATCCCCATTCAGAGGGGTTTGATGCTAAAAAATACCTCTTCAATATAAAAAAAGCAAATTACACACTAAAATTATTTGAGCGTAGCCAATCCAATTAGGGGTTTTAAGTTTAAACCCCTCTCCTACAGATGGCATTTTTTTAAAGTTTAAAACCCCTCCAGATGGTTTTGAGTTTAATATCCACCTACAGAGCATTTTTAAGTGGAAAAATTCTATCTTCATTATTATTGTAAAGCAAACTACAGTTACTAAATTCTATTACCGTAGCTAAATGGGGTTTTGAATTTAAAAAAAAAAAAAAAAACTCTAGAGATTTTTTTAGTTTAAAGCTCTCAACATATGCTTTTGATGATAAAACTTCCCTTTTCGATATAAAAACTAAAGTCACTTAATTCCAAGAGCGTATTCAAGAGAGGTTACACATTTCTACCAGTTGCGGGGCTTCATTAATAAAGTGCAGTGGATAGTCATCTGCCGAAATTGAAAAAGACTAAATGTGGCTCAACTAAGATGGCTAAGACAGATTTTAGGAGTCAGTTATAGAGATCGGGTCTAAATCAAGGAAATCCTATGCCGAACTGGGAGTCGACCCCTTAATAAGATTGTGACAGAGCGTCGCGTGAGGTTTGCGGGACATGTTCTCCGACAAAATGAATTACGCATAAGAAGAGTTTGCGATGACATCCTAGTACAGCTTGGCGCCACACATACATGGAGGTCCTCAGAGCAGGTGGGAAGAGGCTTCAGACATAACCAGTGACAGATTTTTGTGGAAACAGCTTGACGGCAAATGCGCAACGGCGCGGGAGGGTCAAAGTCAATAAGAATAGCACACTAGGTATTGAAATAAAACTTTTTAATAGCAGGATAATGCACTGTAGATACCCAAGAATATGCATTTTGTTGGCTTTCAATACCAGAAATAGTCTTTGACGGCGAGCCCCGCGCTGGGGGAGCTACTAGCGCTCCCCCAGACCCCTTTGCTGGCAAGGGCGGGGTATTTACAATTTTTGTACTAACTCCAGGAGGAACCTATTCTAGGGCACAATAAACGTCTTCCAAAAGAATGAAGGGTCAGAATGTAATAAAGATTATGTACACACAGACACACATAAATACATATAAATATTTTTTTCGCGGGGGGGGGGGGGGCGGGGGGGAAGTCTCCCCGAACCCCCCCCCCCCCGAAAAAATCCTGGCTACTCCCATGATAAAGACAAAGGCCTTCGATCTAGTTAGCAGAGATGGCCTCTTTAAAATTTTACAGTTAATAGGCTGCCCACACAAGCTACTAAATGTAATCATATCTTTCCACCAAAATATGATGGGTACAGTGCAATTCAACTGTGCCAGCTCTGAAAGTTTCAGTATAAACAGCGGAGTTAAACAAGGATGTGTCCTGGCCCCAACCCTCTTTGGAATACTATTTTCACTGCTAATCCACAACGCGTTTGACAAATGTCCCGCTTCTCTCAGGCCTGTAAAGAATATGGCTTGACTATTAGCACGAAGAAAACAAATGTTATGGGACCACCTACTACAGCACCACCCTCCATCCTCATTGACGATAACAAGCTGGACGCCGTAAACGAATTCTGCTATCTGGGATCCACAATTACAGATGACCTGTCTCTAGAAGAGGAGATGAAAAAACGCATAGGGAAGGCTGCCTCGACATTCGCTAGACTCAGACCAAGAGTTTGGGAAAACCATAAGCTAAATACGGTGACCAAAATGGAAGTCTACAAGGCATGCTGTATGGCAGTGAATCATGGACCACCTACGCAAAGCAAGAGAGAAAACTAAACTCATTCCATTTGAGATGTCTCCGTAGGATCTTGAATGTCACATGGAAAGAAAAAGTGTGCAATACTGAGATCCTTGCGCGATCAGGTATTCCCAGCATCTTTAAAGCCCTCAGACAACGCCGTTTGCGCTGGCTTGGACATGTTCGCCGAATGGAGGACAAGAGCATCTCGAAAGTCATCCTATATGGTCAACTCGCGACTGGCACAAGAAAAACTGGTCGCCCCCACCGCCGTTACATAGATGTAATAAAACGTGACCTCAAATCAGTGAACATCAATACTGACAATTGGGAAGACATAGCCCTAGACCGCAACAGGTGGAGAGAGACAGTGATAAAGAAAGCTATGGACAGTGAAAGTACATGGGTCTCAGCCCAGGAAGAAAAACGCATAAACCGGAAAACGGCCAGCTCCTCTACTACCAAAGCAAAAGCCAAGGGGACCCTAACTTGCGCTATCTGTGGACGGGAGTGTCTCTCCAAAATAGGGCTCCACAGCCACATGAGGAAGTGCGCTCTGAGATGAACCATAGTCGTCCTACGACTGAAGGAGGCCAATGAATATATATATATATAATATATATATATATATATATATATATATATATATATCGTGAAAATTACAAGTGGTCCTGAATAAATATATATGCAAAAATAAGGCCGCAAAAGTTTAATTTTTTATTTACTGTTGTTTTAAGTTAGTGAACTAAATATTGGTTCAAGTCCATGAAGTAATGACTAATTAGATCAGCCTTTGGTACTTCACAAATATTTGTTTGTAGAAGTGTTCACCATCTAAATCTTTTTTAACCGTGTTCCTTGTCCGCCAAGTCATTTACCCATGCTCTAGGGAACAGACATCAATTAGTTCAATAACAACCCCAGAAATCGTCCAATCAACTTGGCAATAAATCGGATATTTAACATCCTGTAGAAGTATTATGGTTCAGATACGAATCAGTGCTGCTAACATAGTGAGCAGACGTCACAGAGAAGAGAAGAGTGCACTTTGCTTGAGTTGAATAGGTCTCAGTTTTCTCCAACCTGATCTCAACAAAACTATTATGTTTGTAAGGCTATAAAGATACACGCATGCTATAAATCTTAAGTAATGGAAACTATAAAGAAACATGAAAAACATTTTAAAAATACTTGAAAAAAAAACAACACTCCTTTATACAACATACAGAGCGCTGATTTTTTTTCCTCTTAATAACTATTGAATGTTAGATGCCGATGCACAGTGTGTTCCTGAATATTGACTTATTAAACGTTTCGATGAATAGGGCCTACATGCTCAAACCCGAAGACTTTAGTTCCATACATGTTCTCTTGTTCTCTAGCCAAATTTCTTTCTTTTTTTTTTATTTTGAAAAGGTCTAAAGGTCAAGCCAGAGTTGTGTCCCATTAGGCTAATGAGATAGTAGTTCTTTTCACAACGACATACAAAATCTACGTTCTAGGTAGAAAAATCGTTAGAGCTGTTTTCAAGATTGGTGCCTAGGTTTATCCACACATCCACCCAGAAGGTCTATACAGTTATTAGTTGAAGAAACGTACTGGAACCAAAAAAAAACACGTTTTCTTGCCTACATTTGCATTTATAAAGGCCTCGTCTTCACTCGTAGGCATCTCATGCTAGTAAACGGGAACATTGAGACACTCTTGTGTCTCACGAAACACTGAGTCATCCTTGTGTCTCACGAAACGTTGAGACAGCCTTGTGTCTCACGAAACGTTGAGACAGTCTTGTGTCTCACGAAACACTGAGTCATCCTTGTGTCTCACGAAACGTTGAGACAGCCTTGTGTCTCACGAAACGTTGAGACAGCCTTGTGTCTCACGAAACGTTGAGACAGTCTTGTGTCTCACGAAACATTGAGACAGCCTTGTGTCTCACGAAACATTGAGACAGCCTTGTGTCTCAAGAAACACTGAGACAGTCTTGTGTCTCACGAAACACTGAGACAGCCTTATGTCTCACGAAACGTTGAGACAGTCTTGTGTCTCACGAAACACTGAGACAGTCTTGTGTCTCACGAAACACTGAGACAGTCTTGTGTCTCACGAAACGTTGAGACAGCCTTGTGTCTCACGAAACATTGAGACAGTCTTGTGTCTCACGAAACACTGAGACAGCCTTGTGTCTCACGAAACGTTGAGACAGTCTTGTGTCTCACGAAACATTGAGACAGTGTTGTGTCTCACGAAATATTGAGACAGTGTTGTGTCTCACGAAACATTGAGACAGTCTTGTGTCTCACGAAACATTGAGACAGTCTTGGGTCTCACGAAACACTGAGACAGCCTTGTCTCACGAAACACTGAGACAGCCTTGTCTCACGAAACGTTGAGACAGTCTTGTGTCTCACGAAACACTGAGACAGCCTTGTGTCTCACAAAACACTGAGACAGTCTTGTGTCTCACGAAACACTGAGACAGCCTTGTGTCTCACGAAACATTGAGACAGCCTTGTGTCTCACAAAACACTGAGACAGTCCAGTGTCTCGTAAAACACTAAGGCAATCTTGTGTCGTTCTTATCTTTTGACCATGTAGTCCAGACCCCAAACATTGTCAACCACTTCTAGTGCTCATCGAAGTGCTCTACATATCTTGTATAGATGTTATTGAAAGTATTTGGAAAAGTTATATACAAAAAAAAAAGCAATTCTTTAACGTCCAACCAATAGTTATTTTAAAAAATACAACTTTGCTCTTACTGGATTGAAACATTGCTCATCCTTATATTTCGAAATCGAAGACGTTAAAATTATTATTTTTATAGGAGTAGACAATTCTGAGATATTTCTTTCATTCAGTTTCTATCTACGAAATGTAGACATTCTATTTAGTGATTATCTATAATGTGCTTTTAGAGAAGCGGATGTTATTTGCGATATTGTGGAACAATTTTCACCAAAGGCAAGTGTGGTAAAGTAAATGAATACTGATGTTGAAATAAGTGATGGTATGATGAAAACATCAGACTCATACATATAATGCTGTTCAATGTTCGTATTTGCCTTTAGGTGTAATTTCATTCTATTTGTTCTCTAAATGTTTATCCATATATTATTATTTGTGTTTTATATTGTTGCTATTTCTGCCGTGTTTACATCAGTTTGAATCATCTTTTTATTTCAATCAAAGGGAAGTAATCGTGTTTTATATTTATTTGAAATGCCGTTTAATCAGAAGTTAGGGGACTTGGTGCACTACCAGGAGTAGATGTCTGTTGATCCTGTCAAATATGATTAGGCAAAAGATATATATTGTTCGTGGTTGTGGTTCAACCCCCCCTCCCCCCGAAATGAAATCCTTCCCCGTAGGTGGGTGTCGGAATTTTTAATTTTAATATTAAACCATCACTTGCCTTAGCACAGTCAAGGGGGTTTAGAGTTTGAAACAAACCAGGGGGTTTTGAGTTGAAAAACCCCTACCAGAGGGTTTTGAGTTTGAAAACCCCTAACAGGGGGTTTTAAGTTTTAAACTCCCTACCAGGGGTTTTAATTTTAAATTTCCCTACCAGGGGGTTTTGAGTTTGAAACCCTAACCCCTACCAGGGCATTTAAAGTTTAAAACTCCCTACCGGGGGTTTTTAAGTTTAAAAACTCCCTACCAGGGGGTTTTGAGTTTGAAACCCAATACCAAGGGGTTTTGAGTTTAAAATCCCCTACCAGGGGGTTTCGCATTTAAATACCCCTCTTCTATAAAACAAAAAAAAAAATGCAAACGACAAACCCCTAATTCCAAGAGCACATCTAAAGGAAGATTTTGATTTTAAACCCCTCTCCAATATTTACGATAAATCCCTCTTCAATATAAAAAAGCAAATTACACACTAAAAATTGTATGAGCGTGGCCAAAGGGGTTTTGAGTTTAAACCCCTCTTCAACTGGGTTTGAAGCTAAAAAGACCTCTTTAATATAAAAAAAAAGCAAATTACGCACTCGAAATACTATGAGCATAGCTAAAGGGGTTTATAGTTTAACCCCCCCCCCCCCCGCCAGCGGGGTTTAAAGCTAAAAAATAAATCTTCTAAATAAAAAAACAACTAATTTCGCAATCAAAATGCTATGAGCATAGCCAAGCCTATTGGAAGTTTTGAGTTTAAATTTTCCTTCAGAGGGGTTTGATGTAAAAAATACCCCTTCAATATAAAAAAAAAGCAAATTACACACTAAAATTCTTTAAGAGTAGCCAAGCCAATGGGGGGTTTTGAGTTTCAAGCCCTCTCCTCCAAATGGCTTTTTTCAAAGTTTAAAACCCCCAAGATAGTTTTGAGTTTAAAATCCCCCTACAGAATGATTTAAGGTTGAAAGCCTCTTTCTTCAATATTATTTCTAAAGCAAAACTACAGACACCTGAGATGAACTCCAATTGGTGACAAGGCAGGGAGACCTAGGTCTCCCGTAGTGCCCTGGTAAGAACTCTGCTATTTGGCGTAGTGCCTCATAGCTTCCATACAAACATAGTGAACCACTGGATACGTCTTCCCGCAGCTCGCCGAGCTGCGGACACTCTTGCAAGACGTGCGCCACCGCCTCTTCTGATTCCCCGCAGTGTCGGCAACGGGCATCAAAATTTGGCCGGAACCGGGCGAAGTACGCACCTATGGGGCAGTGTCCCGTACGCCGCTATTGTTGTTTGTTCCGAACTTTTTAGCCTCCACCATGGGTCCTCTCGATTTGGGCGACGCATGTGCTGCCAGACTCCCCTGGCAGTGTTGGAGTCATCCCAGGATTTTAACCATTTTTCATGTACCCACTCTCGTATAACTGTGGTAGCCTGTAGAAACGTACTTGGTGACTCGAAAGTGGGCATGGCCAGCGCTCCTTCTAGTACTAGAGCATCAGCCACGGCATTGCCCTTCACGCCGCAGTGCGAGGGCACCCACTGCATAAAGATGACAGTTCCAATAAATAGGCGGATGTTATTTGCGGCGCCTAATGCCTCTTCCACCAATTTGGACTTTCCTCCTAAGCCAGCCATGGCTTGGAGGCAGGACTGGGAATCGGTAACCATTACAACGGTTGTCGCAACGGTTATCTTTTCACGTATTTTTTGGAGCAGATAATTGAGTGTGTTGGTTATCGCCGTTAATTCTGCATCAAAGCTACATGCGGAGAGGCCGAATGTGCCTGACAGCTTGTCTGGTTCGTGGTCTGGGTAACAGATATAGGCCCCATACCCAGCTCTTACGGGGTCCTTCATGACCGACACGTCTGTGTAACAGTAAATGGCGTCGGCCGGGTAGGTCTTTAGTGTGTCCATTGCCATTTTTCTTAGTAAATCCGGTGTGTGTGTCGTTTTGTGGCCCCCTCCAACCCGTGCATAGTAAAATTTATGGGAGGGATGGGCTGTCTCCGTCGGATTGGGACCCGGTCAGTGGAGAGGCCAGCTTGAGCACTCAGTGCATGAATGATGTCCGTTTTATCCTGTTTTTTACTCTCCACTGAGTGACTAATGTATGGGTCGGTAGCCCTGGTTCGCCACTTTTGTAGCGTTCCAGGACCTTTAGCACGGCGCGCTCTCTCCTCAGGCTGAGAGGAGCCACGTTGAACATGATTTCTGCAGCGGAAGTTGGGCTCGTTCTATAGGTGCCGCAAATGAATCTGAGAGCCTGGGCCTGTACACGGTCGAGTGATTCGAGAGCCGTCTTGCTTGCGTACACCTGCACGGGCAGGCTGTACTCGATTTGGGATCTGACAGCCCCTGTGTACAGTGTGCGGAGCGTGTCAGCTCGGGCGCCCCACTTGGTACTGGCTAGCTTTCTGAGTAACCCTAACTTCTCCGAGGCCTTTCGTTCAACATCCTGGATGTGCAAGTGCATTGAGAGCTTCCTATCTAGGGTGACTCCTAGATATTTTGTCGTGTTTTCACGTTGGAGTCGTAGCCCACCGAGTTGGATCTCAAATGGGGCCCCAAGAATGTCGATTCCCAGGCTGAACAGGCTCCAGGTCGTTTTGGCAACGTTCATTCGTATCTGCCATTTTAAACAATACGAGGAGATGGTATGGAGGTCGGCTTGTAATGCTGCCTGAAGTTGGTCAGCTTTCTTCCCGGTTGACCAGAGGACAATATCATCAACATTTAGCAGTTTGCGACACCGGAGTGAGCTGGGCAAATCATTAAGATAGGCCATGAAAAGGATACATGAGAGGGCGGATCCCTGGGGTAACCCTCTTATTGGGGTGTTTTCCCCACTTAGAGAGTACTGGAACTGTGTTCGTGTTTTCCTCTCCGTTAGGAACTGTTTTATCAAGTTGTAGGTCCGCCCGCGTACTCCCATGGCTCTAAGCTTAAGATAGAGGCCTTGCTTCCACACCCGGTCATAAGCCTGTTTTAGGTCTATAAAAACTGCATATGTGCTCTCGGACCTCTGGAACAAATCGGCCACCTCCTGCATGAGAACTGTGACCTGGTCGATCGGGCTCAAGCCTGCCCTAAAGCCAGCCTGCTCTGGCGCTAGGATACCGGCACTCTCAAAGCTCCACACGAGTCGCTCACTGACCATCCGTTCTACTATCTTGCCGATAGTGGAGGTCAGGGATATGGGTCTGTAGGACTCCACGTTAGTCGCGTCTTTGCCCTTTTTTAGTATTGGAACAATGGTAGCACAGCGCCAGGCCCTGGGTAGTCTGGACTCTACCCAGGTCCGATTCGCAAACTCAAGGAGCTTGTCTTTCGCAATACCCCCGAGGTGTTTTACCATCTCAGGAGTAACCTTGTCTGGCCCCGGAGCCTTTCTGTTTTTGCACTTAGCTATCGCTCTGTCCAGCTCAGCACGGCAGAAGGGTGCGTTGCACGTGTCCAGGTCTTCCGACCCAACCGGCTCCCTCTTGAGTCTTTTACGCTCCTTGTTGAGGGCTATAGACGTGGCTGTCTTCTTTTCGGACTTGCTTATCGAAGCGAAATATTTATTAAGCAAGTCGGCCATTTTTTTATCTTTTGCCACTCGATCCCCACTGGGTGACAATAATGGGGTGGCTGTACGCGCCGAATCTTTGGCCACAAGATTGCGAAGAAGACGCCAGGCTTTGGCAGTATCCCGAAGATCCAGCCCGGCACAGGCATCCCTCCAGTGGTCCGCCCGTACACGTTAGGCCACCTCGCTGGCCTTCCGGCATAATGCGTTGAACTCCCTGCGGCATTCAGGGGTCCCCTTTTTTTTTGTGCTCTGCGCCTCGCCCGTTTCCTGGCCCTGACTATTCGATCTAATTCTCGGGACCAGGCGGGTCTATGCCGTATACCGGGATAGGTCCGCGGGATATACTTCCTAGCCGCACCCAAAATCGCTGCAGTGATTTCGCCGTATTTGGTGTCGACTGACCCTTCCTCCACCGCGATACCCGACAGGGCGCAGTACGCTTGCCAGTCAGCCTTAGTGTAGCTCCATTTTTTGGGCCGTTTAGTGGCTACACCCCTGGCCTATGAGAGGGCTATAGTGATTTCAATGGGCCTATGATCGCTTCAAACATCTTCAAGCACGTTAATTGTTGTTTCCCCTTCGTTGTCGGGCCTGCCGCCCACTACCCGCGCGACGGAGCCTGTTCGGGTCTGCTCGTACCCGGGTTTTCTGGTTTGATGTGTATTATTCATGTTTGCATAGAAGTCGAAGGCCGTTGGCGGCCTTAGTTATTGCCGATTAGAAAGTAGTGTACACAGGGCCTGCAAGAGGGTCCGGGATTCTAGGGTGCGGGAAGTCCGCACCACTGGTCACCACCTCCGTATGGCAAGAGCTCGCTTACAGGAGGAGTGGTTGTGTAAGGATTGCTCGATATCCCTAGTATCGAAACTGCTTATTGGGAAGCGCGTTCCTCTACTACCTCACAGGGGACGGGCTAGATAGAGCCAGGCTCGTGGACGCCGACCAGTCCGCCCGACGCAGCCCGCTAAGGCCGCGCCAGTCAATCCAGTCTTTGCCCAAAGAGAGACCCGCGAATCAGCCGAGTCCCAGGAGAACCCGACCAACCCTCGAGTTGGTGTCCAGCGCTATCCGCTTTTCGTAGAACCCGTGAGTCTCTTACTAACCGTTTCCCCAGGGGCCCCACATTGGGAGTCTGGACGGCTGCTCATTCATCAGCGGCAAGCAACCAGTACCCGTGGCCACTCCAGAAGAGCGGAGTGTTCACGCTGCGACCACGATGAGGTTGTACTGGAACGCCGAGAACTACAGACACCAAATTCTATGACCGTAATTGAATGTGGTTTTGAATAAAAAAAAACAACTCCAGATATATCTTAGTTTAAAACCCACCAACTGATGATTTTGACGATAAAACTTCCCTTTTCGATATAACATCTAAAGCAAAATAGTCACCTAATTCCAAGATCGTAGTCAAGAGCAGTTACACATGTCTACCAGTGGCTCGGCTCCATAAATAAAGTGCAATGAATAGTCATCTGCCGAAATTGAAAAACACTAAATGTGGCTCTACTAAGATGGCTAAGACGGATTTTAGGAGATAGAGATCAGTTCTAAATCAAGGAAATCCTATGCCGAAGTGGGAGTCGACCCCTTAGTAAGGTTGTGAAAGAGCGTCGCATGAGGTTTGCGGAACATGTTCTCCGACAAGTTGAATTTTGCATAATAAGAGTTGCGATGACATCCTAGTACAACGTGGCGCCACACATTTATGGAGGTTCTCAGAGCAGGTGGGAAGAGGCTTCAGACATAACCAGTGACAGATTAATAAACAGAAATCATCACATGGCAAAAAACGGCACAACAATTAGTGTTCACATCCCAATTTGACTTATTCTATAACACATCAAGTGAATCAACTCGATTTGCGGGAGTCAATTTTATTTTCTCGAGAGTGGAACCGGCTTAGTAAAAATTTTCTTTTTACATCCTCTATTCAAGTGAAAACTTCATGGAATCTGGATCCAGGAGCCTGGACAGCTCTGCTAAAAAATGTCTCTAACGATTTACCCATAAAAGTAACAATGGATACATATCGCTAAGAAGAGAATGACTAGCTCGTTTCTCACAGGGGAAAACGCTAATTTGAGCGTTATAGTTTTTCAAAGTAATATATAAATACATGTAAAGTTGGATAAAGACCAAATCTAAATCTAGATCCAACATCGGTTCTGAAAGGACTATTGCGTTCTTGAAAGGACTATCGCGTTCTTGAAAGGACTATCGCGTTCTTGAAAGGACTATCGTATTCGGACATTTCCGAATGTAATGCATTATTGATTCAAGAGATTAATAAATTAATGTTGAGGTGTCGGAGAAATAAAGTTTACAAACTTTTGGCCAGACAGACAGACAGACAGACTGATACACAGACAGACATACATATAAGCTTTGTAAAAATAGGTCGAGAAAATGTTCATAAGCTCTTCACTAGTAGTGGTGTTACCATGTTGGCTTGAGAAGCCTAAGAAGGCTTGAGCCATGAGTTCAAATTCAGGTCGTTCCTCGTTCTTTTAATTTTATAAATGCCTTTTTTAGAAAGCTTTTATCAACTCATCCTGTCTGTCTGTATGTCTGTCTATGTGTCAGTCAGGCCAAAAGTTTGTACATGTTATTTCTCCGACAGTTTGTGTGGGAACAAAAACTCAAAATCGGCCCCAAAAGTGGTCCACCCAGGCAGGTAAATAGGCAGGTTTTAATATTTTCAGAAAGAATATAAGAATGAAATTCTATCTAAGACAAATGACAGAGAAGAATGGAGAAACAAGATTGACAGATCTTGTGTGGTGCCCCAACGGTCCAGAAGACCAAGGGATAGGTGAAAGTGAAGGAGAAGTGCCATGTGGCCTAACTGATGTCATATAGTAATTACCAAATTAATCAAGTTGTTCTGTAAGGGTCAATCTTTTATTGAAAGCCTTTGTGCAGAGCGTAGCAGATGGATTCCAAAGGACCGAAAGCACATACGCAGTCTTCATTGACTTAAATTAGGCATATGATAAAGTATGGCGGTTTGGTTTGCTTCATAAGATAAGAGCCGTGGGGGTGCGGGGATATATTACTGGATTAGAGACTTCCGACAAGAGCGTATAATAAGAACAAGGATGTACGGAGAAGTCTCAGGGGAAATGACCCTCGAGCACGGCCTCCCCCAGGGCTCCGTCCTGTCATGCGCCCTTTTCACGGCCTTCATAAATGACCTACCGGCTCAGCTAAAATTCCAAAAGCTGCTATATGCTGATGATATTGTCCTTTGGAAATCCGGAAGGAGCGCAACCTCTATACAAAAAGTGTTGCAAGAAGATCTCCATACGCTCTGTTCATACACACAAAAATGGAGGCTAGAAATAAACACCTCCAAGACGGTCTATTCTCTGTTCACCCTCGGGACTGGCATTCTCAGGCAACCTTTCCGGCTCTCCCTCAACAGAGTGGCTCTCAGCATGGAAAAGCTACCCAAGTACCTTGGTGTAACTTTAGATCGCAAACTAAAAATGTGTGAGCACATCCAGGATGTTGTAAGAAAGGTTTCAGGGATACTTTGCATTGTGCGGAAGCTGGCATCCACGAAGTGGGGAGTCCGAGCAGACATGCTCCGATCCCTGTATTTAGGAGCAGTCTGATCACAGATAGACTACAGCCTACCTGTGCAAATTTATGGCTCTAGGACTGCTCTTGAACAACTTGATAAAATACAGTCCCAAGCACTAAGATTTGTCTGTGGAACCTTTAGGACAAGTCCAGTAAATGCGGCTGAAATAATGGCTAATATAGGTCCACTAAACCTTAGGAGGGAAAGGTCAGTACTGACCTGCTATGAGCGGTATAAAAGGTTGGATGAATACCTCCCAGCTAGAAAACTAGTGGATAGTTGGAGATGCAGAAGACGTGTCCAGATCCAGTCTTTTATGCATCATGCCACTAGACTATCTGATGAAGCTGGCCTCTCCACCAACCGACAAAACATTCAACGCTTTCATCCCCTTCCCCCTTGGTGTCGCCCATCGACCCCAGGCATACGCTTGAAACTAGTAGACCCTAATGCCACTAAGCTAAGTCGTTCATCTAACGACCTTTAAATCCTAGCTCTGGAGACCATTAATACCTTCAAGCCCAGTGCTATTTTTGCATACACTGATGGGTCGGCATCAATAGATTCTGGAAGAGCAGGCTATGGAGCCTACATCGACTTTCCTGGCTCTTACTCAGTCAAAATCTTTGGACCATGTGGTAGTGTTTGCAGTTTTGATGCGGAGACCATGGCAGTCTGTGAAGCCTTAAAAGTCATTGACTCTCAACTCGGCGAGGGACATTTGAGGGCAACATAGATTGTTGTGATCACTGACTCAAAATCTGTACTACAGGCTTTGCAAATCCAGGACCATGGCCCCCCCAATATCAACACTGTCATCATGGCTTCACATAACATTAAACAACGCTATGGCACCCCTGTAATTATGCAGTGGGTACCGAGTCACATAGGTGTGACTGGCAACACAATTGCAGACTCTTTGGCCCACCAGGGAGGGCAAATTCCACCCACTGATGAGGCTGTAAGCTTTCGTCAAGCCGTGGCTATAATACAAAAAACAGAAATGGAAAAGTGGTTTGAGTGCTGGGACAAGTCCCAAAAAGCCCGTGGAGTCTGGAGGCGCCCTGACCGCACTTTCCCGTGGTGGAGGCTGTCCAGGCCTGAGCAAGCTATTATAGCACAGTGCAGGACAGGCCACTGTCCTGTTGGCTCATATTTCTCGAGGCTATGGCCAAATTTTGATTCACGGTGCCCCCGCTGCGGGGAAGAAGAGGAAACTGTGCCTCATATTCTGTTTGACTGCCCCAGACTTGCTGATCTCCGTCTCGACAGGTTTAGGAAACCCAAAATTCTCGACCTGTATGGCGACATTTATGCACTACGCAAGACAGCAGGGTTTCTGTCCAGGGCTTTTGCAAAAGAGGATTTGAGCCTCTCAAGCCCTCACTCTAATGAAGTTTGATGATGATGATGATGATTGAAAGCCTCAAAATAAAAAACATTTATGTAAAAAAAATATTTAAACAATTCTCCCCTTCCTTTCGTTCAGTATTCCCAGTAGTAGTTAGTATGACATAACGTTTATAACTTAGCAATACAATTATAAAAAAAAAAGAAAAAAAAAATTTGACAAAAAATTCGTTTGCCTTTTGTATACATATGTTTGCCTTATAGTAAATAATCTACGATTGTTTGTTACTATTAATTGGGAATAGTTGTAAAAATGGTGTAATTTTATGAAAAAATTGCTTGCATAGTTGATTTAAAAAATTAAATTTTTCACTTTCAGAAAAGACAAAAGTAGCCGTTGCATCAGAACTTTGAAAGGTCAAAATATCATGATGTCGGATTTTCATTATCTTTTATTGTTTACGAGATCTAAACGGGACGGACGGACAGACTTTCCACACAAAACTAATAGCGTCTTTTCCCCTTTCGGGGGCCGCTAAAAATTAACTGATTAGTTAATTAACTATTGGTAATAAATTACTTTATTTTTTGTTTCTCAAACAAGAGAAAGAAATAGTGCCTGATTAAAGTGTTGGTATAAGCTGAATTAGTATCCTTTATATTAATCTGCCGTCTCAGGCTTAGTGAATATAGATATTTTCGGCATTTGTGAATAATATTGAGTTTTAGGATATGTTTCTCGTAATTTTGTGTCCTAATTGCTCGGTACAGTATTGCTGTAACTAAGCCTTCAGTTTCAAGGTAGAGATGACCTGCTCTAAACCGTGCTAATGAAGCCGCCTTGTTATTATTATTATTATTATTATTATGTTAGAAAACAACGAGTATTCATTCTCTGGCGAAGCCAGGGTCGAGTTTCGTTAAAGGGAAACAAAATTCATCTTAGTCCCTTTATCAGTTTCCACCGAGGAATTTTCTGGTGATGTGGCAGTCTGGAGAAGTACCGCCCTCTGACAGGCAACGAGAATATTCCTAGGAATGTTAAAGGCTTTGAATGTGTCTGTGAGGTCAGTTGTTATTATCCCCTCAGTTGATATGACAATGGGGTATATTGTTGTTTTTGATGATTTCCATAAACGCTTAATCTCCAAGCCAAGGTTCTTATATTTTCGTTGTTTTTCCAGCTGTTTTGTTTTAATTATGAGACAGTGGTACGGCGATGTCCATTGTGGTAGCGGCTTTTTCTATTTATCGATGAGCAGCAGATCAGGGCGATTAAAATCTACCGTTTTGTCGGTCAAAATAGGCCTATCTCATTACAGTAGATGATCCGTAGACTCGAGAACTTCTTGTGGTGAGTATATGTAATAAGCAATATTATTATTATTATTATAATTATAATAATAATAATAATAATTATTATTATTTTAGCATTCACTTGAGGTGCTAAAAGAGCAACATGAAACCAAGGGGGATAACCTTATTATATCTCATCTTCACTGCCATTAAAGGATTACAGTTCCTTAATGCAAGGACTACTATTCTCATCCTATCCTTTCTTAACCTCTTTTCAAACAAAAAAACATGACATTACACTGCTCCCTTCAGTTCACAGTAACCAATGCATACTTCTGAAAGTAAAACTCGTACTCGAGCTTGAGAACCGTCGATAGAGCTATTACAATTTTAATAATACATTTTTAAAACACAGTTAAGTGCTGTTTGTTTATAGTGATTTTTTTTTTTTTTAAGATTAACGTTTATGTTATTTAAAACATGTTAGATCTATGCAGTATCATAGGAAAAGAAGAATAACTGATATGGACAAATGCGGGGTAAAGTAAAGAAACTCAAGAAACATGCAAGAAAATAAAAGGAGAAAGATATGGAAAGATTTTACAATATACACACACAAAATGTTAAGAAGTGTTGCTAACTAACTATCTCAAGAGTGGCAGATCATGTTCTATTTATAGTCCTGTATTTCCTCTCTTCATTATCCCCTTTGTTTCAAATACGTAGTAAAACAGGGGGAGAGGCGGCTGAATGGTTAAGCGCTTGGCTGCCGAACCCTTCGTACTGGGCTCGAAGACTGGGATTTTGAAGTTTGGGTTTTAAGGGCCCCCCGTTAGTCCACCCAACTCTAATGGGCACCTGACTTTCGTTGGGGAAAGCAAAGACGATTGGTCGTTGTGCTGGCCACATGACACCCTACTCGTTAACCGTTGGCCAAAGAAACAAGACCTTAACAACATCTGCCCTATAGATCGCAAGGTCTGAAAGGGGAATTTTACTTTTTTTTTTTTAAAGCTGTGAAACAGTCACAGAGAGAGAAGCTGTTATACATTTTACATATTGAGTTCATTTAGTGCCTCAAACGGAAGACCTCTAACATTTAGATCTGCAGTACTTGTAACTGCCTATAAAATGTCATATACATAAAACAGGGCTGGCCATACAGATTGCGTAGCCCTCGGCGTTCCAGTACTACCTCATCGTGGTCGCCGAGTGAACAGCCCGCTCTTCAGAGGGGTGGCCAAGGGTACTGGTTGCCTGCCGCTGATGAATGAGCAGCCGGCAAGTGTAAAAGGAAATCAAAGGGGTTATGTCCAGCCCCCACCTCCCTTGTGGGGCTCCGAGGCAACGGTGAGTAAGAAACTTACGGGTTCTCCGAAAAGCGGATAGCGCTGGACACCAACTCGAGGGTTGGTCGGGTTCTCCTGGAGCTCGGCTGATTCGCGGGTCTCTCTAATGGGCAAAATTGGGCTGACTGGCATGGCTTTCGCGGGCTGAGTCGGGCGGATCTTTTGCGCCCATGAGCTAGGCTCTATCTAGCCCGTGCCCCGACGTAGTAGTAGAGGAATGCGTCATACCGAGTGACAATTCTGATACTGGGGATATCGGAAAACCTTTGTCAAACCACTCCTCATTGTGGTAAAATCAGATTGCTTAGCCCTATGCGAAACGGATTGCGCGGGGCCCAGTCTGGTTAGGGATAAGGATAATACGTGAAAATTAAGATTCTTTGTTACAAAATAAATTCTTTGCATGACAATTTTGTCTATTTTCAGGACATTTGTATGAGTTTTTTTTAGGATATTTTAATAATTTCAGGAGATTTTCATGACTTTTTCATATACTTTACAATTTCAGGAGATTTCCAGGAGCTCCTGGAAAATCAGGAGGCAGCAGAAACCCTGTTATAAGGTCAAATGGTTTAGTTTAATAATTTACAACTAGAATTAGCGCGGGCCTATGAAAGTGCGAGGCCCACTGCGACCGCATAGGTTGTGCCCTAAGACAGGCCCTTACATAAAATAAGTATTAGACTACCGATATATTTTTTACTCCAGATACAAATGAAAGCTAAAAATCTAAAGTCTCCATATATAGGTACATATTTCACTTCTGACTTTTATTTTGTAGTAACATTTTCACATAGACTGCATTTTCCTAATACTAAATCACTCAAGAATAGTCCTAGGACGCTTAAGACATTTCATGTGCTAGAGATCAAGTATTTTCACTCGTAATACTCTTAACACTGATGGAAGTTTTCTTAAAGATCGATTTAAAAATTTTTTTTTTCTATCGCTCAGCGTCAAAATGTGCATCTGTTAACCACTTTGAAAATTGAGTTCTAGAAAACATTAAGACACTGACATTAAAGCTAGCATTTAAAATGTCAATAAAAAGTTAAATGTCATTAAAAATAACAACTTGTGCTGCCAGTCTATAAATTGTCATTAAAATTGTTTAAGTTCACTTAAAAATGTTGAATGCCTTTGCATATATTGTCAGTATAAAAAAAATTAACGCCTATCTATAAACTACGATAAAATTTGTTACATTTCACTAAAAATGTTAAATGTCATTTTATAAACTGTCAAATAACATTGTCAAATGTTTATTCAAAATGTTTAAATAAAAATGTTAAGTGTCATGTGACGTCTTAAGATACAACGAGAACCATTCAGTTCTTGGACCCCTATTTTTTTTTTCAACAACACGACAACACGGTATCTACATTATATCTGGACCAGATGTGTATCACATTAGTCAGAGACTGCCAGTAACAAGATAAAAGGTAAGGTGATGTTCATTTAGATGTTTCTAGTCACTCTTTAAACATTTATGTTCATGTGCCGCTTTCTTTTTAAAAACTGTTCTGTTTTGCATCCTCTTCCTCACAGAGGCGGCCCTAGCAATGCGTAGGGTCCTGAACGAGTGTCATATCAGGGCAAGGAATATTTGTACGACGGGCTGACGGTGACAAAGATTCTCTATAACCCTTTCCCCCCCCCCCCCAATGTGCGAGGTCTAGGGCAGTTGCCCCACTCACCAGCCCCTAAGGTGTGAGGTCTAGGGCAGTTGCCCCACTCACCAGCCCCTAAGGTGTGAGGTCTAGGGCAGTTGCCCCACTCACCAGCCCCTAAGGTGTGAGGTCTAGGGCAGTTGCCCCACTCACCAGCCTCTGAGTCCGCCTCTGATTATCAGATTTATCAACAACAACTATTAATAGCAATAACAAAATAGCTGATGGCATTACAAGTATTAGGGGGGGAAAAACGGACTGTGTCTGTGGTCGTATCTGTTGCTGTGACTGTGTCTATAGTTTTGACTTTAGTTGTGTCTGTGGTCGTATCTGCTGCTGTGACTGTGCTGTTTTAGAACTCACTCAACAATAAACCATTGTGGCGTAAATTCAAGGAGACTGCAGTTCACATTGGCTGCTTGAACAAGAAAATGCTTTGCTTGGAAGTAGAATGGGAATTTAGACTCACTTTAAACTACTCATTAAGGAGATAACTAAATGATATTCTCCATGAATCCACACAATTTAAAATATTAATCTCAATTTAACTATCTATGAAAGCATAACAGTATATTTAGTTCCTAGAAAATATATTATATTTGGGATTTTTGAATGAGATTTTTTGAAATCAGTTAATTTTTGTTTACAATTATTTATAAATATTTTTCCTATAAATTTAACGAAACATCAATCAAATTCAAACGACAAGATTCATGAAATGGGAGATTACTTGTAAAAACTCTTATTGTCGAATCAATGGTACCCAACTTTAATATGTTTTCATAAGTAATATCTCTATGTTACCTAATATGTAGGCGTAGCAGTAAAATAGGTCATTTCTGTAAATAATGTGGTAAGTATAACTTTTAATTTCGTAAATAAGTCTGTGTACCTGCATGAGTCTGTGTACCTGCATGAGTCTGTGTACTTGCATGAGTCTGTGTACCTGCATGAGTCTGTGAGTCTGTGTACTTGCAAGAGTCTGTGTACCTGCATGAGTCTGTGTACCTGCATGAGTCTGTGTACTTGCAAGAGTCTGTGTACTAGCATGAGTCTGTGTACTTGCGTGAGTATGTGTACTAGCATGAGTCTGTGAGTCTGTGTACTTGCATGAGTCTGTGTACTTGCATGAGTCTGTAAGTCTGTGTACTTGCAAGAGTCTGTGTACTTGCGTGAGTCTGTGTACCTGCATGAGTCTGTGTACTTGCATGAGTCTGTGTACTTGCATGAGTCTGTGTACTTGCATAAGGCTGTGTACTTATTGTTACTTCAAACGTGTTTTATCTGTTGAACACATATATTCGTGTTGTCTGTTTAAATAAACTACACGAGATATCAGAAAATTTTCATGACATTGTTCATTCTTTACCATCTTATTTATTGTGTTACGTAATTCAATTTCTCTTTTCGGAACCATGTAATTTGAACATGCATGGATAAATTGAAACATTGATAGAAGCATTATCATAAAAGAATCAGAAAAATTCAATGGAATTAATTCTGAAATATATTATTTATTATTAATAAACACTTAGGAACGAAGGCTGCTCCAGAGAGGAATGTCACTTGTAAAACAAAACAACTTACTTCAAGCCAATCCTACCTTACATTTGTTCGTTCGTTTATTAGTTCTAAACTGCATCTACAAAGCTTAAATAAAGTTCTTGAATTCACAGTTTATTGATTTATTGGAGGAATAATACATATGTGCACTAGTATCCATTTACACCCAGTATACCTTTATACCTACATATATCCAGTTTATACATGCATATATCCCTATATATACCCAGTATATAAATACATATATACATACATATGCTCAGTATATACATACATATATCCCTATTTTTACTCAGTATATAAATACTTAAATATCTACATATACCCGGCATATACATATCTTTATATGTATATATACCCCAACCAAAGAAAAAAAAATCTTTTCTCAAAATCGAGATGAAAAAATCTTAAAGAAAAAAAAGAATTGAAATCCAATGACGTGTCATGCAAATATAGCCCTCAAGTGATTTAAATAGAGGTTATCAATTAGGCCCACAACTACATCTTTATTGAAGAGACTCAAATGTTATCTCTGTACTTTTATCTCAAGATGTACAGTTCACACTGACACAAACACAGAGACGTAATGTTATAATTTGTTTACTTTGTTGTTATTGTACATCTGTTATCTCACCAGAAACAGTTCAGAAAAGTAGATGCGAAATTATCGTGTTTGCTATTTCCAAGAATCCTCTCTACAGTTACTAAATAAAACAATAAAAAAAAACTAATATCCTACACATAAGAAAAGAACGAAGAATGGAGTCTGCACACAGTAATTTTAAAAGAAAATTAAATTCAACTCTTCTTCACACTATTCACAACAAAAGTAAAAAATAAAAACATTTTCTTTATTGAACAAAGATTATCTAAAGATGAAGAACTCCCACCTTAAAACTTTATGTACCAATAATGTTGAAGTTATTTCCCTTATTCAAAAAATTAATTTATTATCAATGAAAATGATTAATTAACTAATTGATTTTTTTTTTTTTTAATAATTGTTTAAAGTTTCAATTTGATTGGAGAATGCGTGAGGGAGAAATAACGTTAACAATCATTTAATGGGACTTAACCCAACAAATGTAGCCATATCTGTAAAAACTGAGGGATTAATTTCCCTTGTTTTGTATCAAACAAAATTATCAGTTATTAATTGAATAATTGGTTACTTTTTTTTTCTTAATTGATTCATGTTTTGTCTCAAACAGATAGACCGAGTGAGTTGATATAAGCTTTGTAAAAACATAGTATCCGGTTCCAGCCTTGGAAATGAATGAATAGTTGGCGATTAGTTGTACCTGTGATTATCTGATACCTTACAGTGTGGAAACGTTAAAACAAGTAGGAGGAAACTAGAATAAGAAAAACTAAAATTAATGAAAGTGAAATAAATGAAACAACAGTGAATGAAAGTAGAATAAATGTAACGACAGTAAATGAAAGTAGAATAAATGTAACGACAGTAAATGAAAGTGAAATAAATGAAATGACAGTGAATGAAAGTAAAATAAATGAAATGACAGTGAATGGAAGTAGAATAAATGAAATGACAGTGAATGAAAGTGAAATAAATGAAACGACAGTGAATGGAAGTAGAATAAATGAAATGACAGTGAATGAAAGTGAAATAAATGAAATGACAGTGAATGAAAGTAAAATAAATGAAATGACAGTGAATGGAAGTAGAATAAATGAAATGACAGTGAATGAAAGTGAAATAAATGAAAAGACAGTGAATGAAAGTAGAATAAATGAAATGACAGTGAATGGAAGTAGAATAAATGAAACGCCAGTGAATGAAAGTAGAATAAATGAAATGACAGTGAATAAAAGTAGAATAAATGAAACAACAGTGAATAAAAGTAGAATAAATGAAACAACAGTGAATAAAAGTAGAATAAATGAAACAACAGTGAATGAAAGTAGAATAAATGAAATGACAGTGAATAAAAGTAGAATAAATGAAATGACAGTGAATGAAAGTAGAATAAATGAAACGACAGTGAATAAAAGTGAAATAAATGAAATGACAGTGAATGAAACTAAAATAAATGAAATGACAGTGAATAAAAGTAGAATAAATGAAATGACAGTGAATAAAAGTAGAATAAATGAAATGACAGTAAATGAAAGTAGAATAAATGAAACGACAGTAAATGAAAGTAGAAAAAATGAAATGACAGTGAATGAAAGTAGAATAAATTGAAACGACAGTAAATGAAAGTAGAATAAATGAAATGACAGTGAATGAAAGTAGAATAAATGAAACGACAGTGAATGAAAGTAGAATAAATGAAACGACAGTGAATGAAAGTAGAATAAATAAAATGACAGTGAATGAAAGTAGAATAAATGAAATGACAGTGAATGAAAGTAGAATAAATGAAATGACAGTGAATGAAAGTAGAATAAATGAAACGACAGTGAATGGAAGTAAAATAAATGAAATGACAGTGAATGAAAGTAGAATAAATGAAATGACAGTGAATGAAAGTAGAATAAATGAAATGACAGTGAATGAAAGTAGAATAAATGAAATGACAGTAAATGAAAGTAGAATAAATGAAATGACAGTGAATGAAAGTGAAATAAATGAAATGACAGTGAATGGAAGTAGAATAAATGAAATGACAGTGAATGAAAGTGAAATAAATGAAATGACAGTGAATGAAAATGAAATAAATGAAATGACAGTGAATAAAAGTAGAATAAATGAAACGACAGTGAATGAAACTAAAATAAATGAAATGACAGTGAATAAAAGTGAAATAAATGAAACGACAGTGAATGAAAGTAGAATAAATGAAATGACAGTAAATGAAAGTAGAAAAAATGAAATGACAGTAAATGAAAGTAGAATAAATGAAACGACAGTGAATGGAAGTAGAATAAATGAAATGACAGTGAATGGAAGTAGAATAAATGAAATGACAGTGAATGGAAGTAAAATAAATAAAACGCCAGTGAATGAAAGTAGAATAAATGAAATGACAGTGAATGAAAGTAGAATAAATGAAACGACAGTGAATGAAAGTGAAATAAATGAAACGACAGTGAATGAAAGTGAAATAAATGAAACGACAGTGAATGGAAGTAGAATAAATGAAATGACAGTGAATGGAAGTAAAATAAATAAAACGCCAGTGAATGAAAGTAGAATAAATGAAATGACAGTGAATGAAAGTAGAATAAATGAAATGACAGTGAATAAAAGTAGAAAAAATGAAACAACAGTGAATAAAAGTAGAATAAATGAAATGACAGTGAATGAAAGTAGAATAAATGAAACGACAGTGAATGAAAGTGAAATAAATGAAATGACAGTGAATGAAAGTAGAATAAATGAAATGACAGTGAATGAAAGTAGAATAAATGAAATGACAGTGAATGAAAGTAGAATAAATGAAACGACAGTGAATGAAAGTGAAATAAATGAAACGACAGTGAATGAAAGTGAAATAAATGAATCGACAGTGAATGAAAGTGAAATAAATGAAATGACAGTGAATGAAAGTAGAATAAATGAAACGCCAGTGAATGAAAGTAGAATAAATGAAATGACAGTGAATAAAAGTAGAATAAATGAAACAACAGTGAATAAAAGTAGAATAAATGAAATGACAGTGAATGAGAGTAGAATAAATGAAACGACAGTGAATGAAAGTGAAATAAATGAAATGACAGTGAATGAAAGTGAAATAAATGAAACGACAGTAAATGAAAGTAGAATAAATGAAACGCCAGTGAATGAAAGTAGAATAAATGAAATGACAGTGAATAAAAGTAGAATAAATGAAACAACAGTGAATAAAAGTAGAATAAATGAAATGACAGTGAATGAAACTAGAATAAATGAAACGACAGTGAATGAAAGTGAAATAAATGAAATGACAGTGAATGAAAGTGAAATAAATGAAATGACAGTGAATGAAAGTGAAATAAATGAAATGACAGTGAATGAAAGTGAAATAAATGAAATGACAGTGAATGAAAGTAGAATAAATGAAATGACAGTAAATGAAAGTAGAATAAATGAAATGACAGTAAATGAAAGTAGAATAAATGAAATGACAGTGAATGAAAGTGAAATAAATGAAATGACAGTGAATGAAAGTAGAATAAATGAAACGACAGTGAATGAAAGTAGAATAAATGAAACGACAGTGAATGAAAGTAGAATAAATGA
Organism: Biomphalaria pfeifferi; assembly: GCA_030265305.1. Classification (NCBI taxonomy): domain Eukaryota; kingdom Metazoa; phylum Mollusca; class Gastropoda; family Planorbidae; genus Biomphalaria; species Biomphalaria pfeifferi. The sequence continues at coordinate 1,184,218 of JASAOG010000055.1, forward strand.
AATGACAGTGAATGAAAGTAGAATAAATGAAATGACAGTGAATGAAAGTAGAATAAATGAAACGACAGTGAATGAAAGTGAAATAAATGAAATGACAGTGAATGAAAGTAGAATAAATGAAACGACAGTGAATGAAACTAAAATAAATGAAATGACAGTGAATAAAAGTAGAATAAATGAAATGACAGTGAATGAAAGTGGAATTAATGAAACGACAGTGAATGAAACTAGAATAAATGAAACGACAGTGAATGAAACTAGAATAAATGAAATGACAGTGAATGAAAGTAGAATAAATGAAATGACAGTGAATGAAACTAGAATAAATGAAACGACAGTGAATAAAAGTAGAATAAATGAAATGACAGTGAATGAAACTAGAATAAATGAAACGACAGTGAATGAAACTAAAATAAATGAAACGACAGTGAATGAAACTAGAATAAATGAAACGACAGTGAATGAAAGTAGAATAAATGAAATGACAGTGAATGAAAGTAGAATAAATGAAACGCCAGTGAATGAAAGTAGAATAAATGAAACGACAGTGAATGAAAGTAGAATAAATGAAACAACAGTGAATAAAAGTAGAATAAATGAAATGACAGTGAATGAAAGTAGAATAAATGAAACGCCAGTGAATGAAAGTAGAATAAATGAAACGACAGTGAATAAAAGTAGAATAAATGAAATGACAGTGAATGAAAGTGAAATAAATGAAATGACAGTGAATAAAAGTAGAATAAATGAAATGACAGTGAATAAAAGTAGAATAAATGAAACGACAGTGAATGAAAGTGAAATAAATGAAATGACAGTGAATAAAAGTAGAATAAATGAAATGACAGTGAATAAAAGTAGAATAAATGAAACGACAGTGAATAAAAGTAGAATAAATGAAACGACAGTGAATGAAAGTGAAATAAATGAAATGACAGTGAATAAAAGTAGAATAAATGAAATGACAGTGAATGAAAGTAGAATAAATGAAACGACAGTGAATGAAAGTAGAATAAATGAAACGACAGTGAATAAAAGTAGAATAAATGAAATGACAGTGAATGAAAGTGAAATAAATGAAATGACAGTGAATAAAAGTAGAATAAATGAAATGACAGTGAATAAAAGTAGAATAAATGAAACGACAGTGAATGAAAGTGAAATAAATGAAATGACAGTGAATAAAAGTAGAATAAATGAAACGACAGTGAATGAAAGTAGAATAAATGAAACGACAGTGAATGAAAGTGAAATAAATGAAATGACAGTGAATAAAAGTAGAATAAATGAAATGACAGTGAATAAAAGTAGAATAAATGAAACGACAGTGAATAAAAGTAGAATAAATGAAACGACAGTGAATGAAAGTGAAATAAATGAAATGACAGTGAATAAAAGTAGAATAAATGAAATGACAGTGAATAAAAGTAGAATAAATGAAACGACAGTGAATGAAAGTGAAATAAATGAAATGACAGTGAATAAAAGTAGAATAAATGAAATGACAGTGAATAAAAGTAGAAAAAATGAAACGACAGTGAATGAAAGTGAAATAAATGAAATGACAGTGAATAAAAGTAGAATAAATGAAATGACAGTGAATGAAAGTAGAATAAATGAAACGACAGTGAATGAAAGTGAAATAAATGAAATGACAGTGAATAAAAGTAGAATAAATGAAACGACAGTGAATGAAAGTAGAATAAATGAAATAACAGTGAATGAAAGTAGAATAAATGAAATGACAGTGAATGAAAGTAGAATAAATGAAATGACAGTGAATGAAAGTAGAATAAATGAAATGACAGTGAATGAAAGTAGAATAAATGAAACGACAGTGAATGAAAGTAGAATAAATGAAATGACAGTGAATAAAAGTAGAATAAATGAAACGACAGTGAATGAAAGTAGAATAAATGAAATGACAGTGAATAAAAGTAGAATAAATTAAACGACAGTGAATGAAACTAAAATAAATGAAACGACAGTGAATGAAAGTAGAATAAATGAAACGACAGTGAATAAAAGTAGAATAAATGAAATGACAGTGAATGAAAGTAGAATAAATGAAATGACAGTGAATGAAAGTAGAATAAATGAAATGACAGTGAATGAAAGTAGAATAAATGAAATGACAGTGAATAAAAGTAGAATAAATGAAATGACAGTGAATGAAAGTAGAATAAATGAAACGACAGTGAATGAAAGTGAAATAAATGAAATGACAGTGAATAAAAGTAGAATAAATGAAATGACAGTGAATGAAAGTAGAATAAATGAAATGACAGTGAATGAAAGTAGAATAAATGAAACGCCAGTGAATGAAAGTAGAATAAATGAAACGACAGTGAATGAAAGTAGAATAAATGAAATGACAGTGAATGAAAGTAGAATAAATGAAACGCCAGTGAATGAAAGTAGAATAAATGAAACGACAGTGAATGAAAGTAGAATAAATGAAATGACAGTGAATGAAAGTAGAATAAATGAAATGACAAAGAATGAAAGTGAAATAAATGAAATGACAGTGAATAAAAGTAGAATAAATGAAATGACAGTGAATAAAAGTAGAATAAATGAAACGACAGTGAATGAAAGTGAAATAAATGAAATGACAGTGAATGAAAGTAGAATAAATGAAATGACAGTGAATGAAAGTGAAATAAATGAAATGACAGTGAATAAAAGTAGAATAAATGAAATGACAGTGAATAAAAGTAGAATAAATGAAACGACAGTGAATGAAAGTGAAATAAATGAAATGACAGTGAATGAAAGTAGAATAAATGAAATGACAGTGAATGAAAGTAGAATAAATGAAACGCCAGTGAATGAAAGTAGAATAAATGAAATGACAGTGAATAAAAGTAGAATAAATGAAACAACAGTGAATAAAAGTAGAATAAATGAAATGACAGTGAATGAAAGTAGAATAAATGAAATGACAGTGAATGAAAGTAGAATAAATGAAACGACAGTGAATGAAACTAAAATAAATGAAATGACAGTGAATGAAAGTAGAATAAATGAAACGACAGTGAATGAAACTAAAATAAATGAAATGACAGTGAATGAAAGTAGAATAAATGAAATGACAGTGAATGAAAGTAGAATAAATGAAATGACAGTGAATGAAAGTAGAATAAATGAAATGACAGTGAATGAAAGTAGAATAAATGAAATGACAGTGAATAAAAGTAGAATAAATGAAATGACAGTGAATGAAAGTAGAATAAATGAAACGACAGTGAATAAAAGTGAAATAAATGAAATGACAGTGAATGAAACTAAAATAAATGAAATGACAGTGAATAAAAGTAGAATAAATGAAATGACAGTAAATGAAAGTAGAATAAATGAAACGACAGTAAATGAAAGTAGAAAAAATGAAATGACAGTGAATGAAAGTAGAATAAATTGAAACGACAGTAAATGAAAGTAGAATAAATGAAATGACAGTGAATGAAAGTAGAATAAATGAAACGACAGTGAATGAAAGTAGAATAAATGAAACGACAGTGAATGAAAGTAGAATAAATGAAAAGACAGTGAATGAAAGTAGAATAAATGAAATGACAAAGAATGAAAGTGAAATAAATGAAATGACAGTGAATAAAAGTAGAATAAATGAAATGACAGTGAATAAAAGTAGAATAAATGAAACGACAGTGAATGAAAGTGAAATAAATGAAATGACAGTGAATGAAAGTAGAATAAATGAAATGACAGTGAATGGAAGTAGAATAAATGAAATGACAGTGAATAAAAGTAGAATAAATGAAACGACAGTGAATGAAAGTGAAATAAATGAAATGACAGTGAATGAAAGTAGAATAAATGAAATGACAGTGAATGAAAGTAGAATAAATGAAACGCCAGTGAATGAAAGTAGAATAAATGAAATGACAGTGAATAAAAGTAGAATTAATGAAACAACAGTGAATAAAAGTAGAATAAATGAAATGACAGTGAATGAAAGTAGAATAAATGAAATGACAGTGAATGAAAGTAGAATAAATGAAACGACAGTGAATGAAACTAAAATAAATGAAATGACAGTGAATGAAAGTAGAATAAATGAAACGACAGTGAATGAAACTAAAATAAATGAAATGACAGTGAATGAAAGTAGAATAAATGAAATGACAGTGAATGAAAGTAGAATAAATGAAATGACAGTGAATGAAAGTAGAATAAATGAAACGACAGTGAATGAAAGTAGAATAAATGAAATGACAGTGAATGAAAGTAGAATAAATGAAATGACAGTGAATGAAAGTAGAATAAATGAAACGACAGTGAATGAAACTAAAATAAATGAAACGACAGTGAATGAAAGTAGAATAAATGAAACGACAGTGAATAAAAGTAGAATAAATGAAATGACAGTGAATGAAAGTAGAATAAATGAAATGACAGTGAATGAAAGTAGAATAAATGAAATGACAGTGAATAAAAGTAGAATAAATGAAATGACAGTGAATGAAAGTAGAATAAATGAAACGACAGTGAATAAAAGTGAAATAAATGAAATGACAGTGAATGAAACTAAAATAAATGAAATGACAGTGAATAAAAGTAGAATAAATGAAATGACAGTAAATGAAAGTAGAATAAATGAAACGACAGTAAATGAAAGTAGAAAAAATGAAATGACAGTGAATGAAAGTAGAATAAATTGAAACGACAGTAAATGAAAGTAGAATAAATGAAATGACAGTGAATGAAAGTAGAATAAATGAAACGACAGTGAATGAAAGTAGAATAAATGAAACGACAGTGAATGAAAGTAGAATAAATGAAATGACAGTGAATGAAAGTAGAATAAATGAAATGACAGTGAATGAAAGTAGAATAAATGAAACGACAGTGAATGAAAGTAGAATAAATGAAATGACAGTGAATGAAAGTGAAATAAATGAAATGACAGTGAATAAAAGTGAAAAAAATGAAACGACAGTGAATGGAAGTAGAATAAATGAAATGACAGTAAATGAAAGTAGAATAAATGAAATGACAGTGAATGAAAGTGAAATAAATGAAACGACAGTGAATGAAAGTAGAATAAATGAAATGACAGTAAATGAAAGTAGAAAAAATGAAATGACAGTAAATGAAAGTAGAATAAATGAAACGACAGTGAATGAAAGTGAAATAAATGAAACGACAGTGAATGAAAGTGAAATAAATGAATCGACAGTGAATGAAAGTGAAATAAATGAAATGACAGTGAATAAAAGTAGAATAAATGAAATGACAGTGAATGAAAGTAGAATAAATGAAACGACAGTGAATGAAAGTGAAATAAATGAAATGACAGTGAATAAAAGTAGAATAAATGAAACGACAGTGAATGAAAGTAGAATAAATGAAACGACAGTGAATGAAAGTGAAATAAATGAAATGACAGTGAATGAAAGTGAAATAAATGAAACGACAGTAAATGAAAGTAGAATAAATGAAACGCCAGTGAATGAAAGTAGAATAAATGAAATGACAGTGAATGAAAGTAGAATAAATGAAATGACAGTGAATGAAAGTAGAATAAATGAAACGACAGTGAATGAAAGTGAAATAAATGAAATGACAGTGAATGAAAGTAGAATAAATTAAACGACAGTGAATGAAACTAAAATAAATGAAATGACAGTGAATAAAAGTAGAATAAATGAAATGACAGTGAATGAAAGTGGAATTAATGAAACGACAGTGAATGAAACTAGAATAAATGAAACGACAGTGAATGAAAGTAGAATAAATGAAACGACAGTGAATGAAACTAAAAAAAAATGAAATGACAGTGAATAAAAGTAGAATAAATGAAATGACAGTGAATGAAAGTGGAATTAATGAAACGACAGTGAATGAAACTAGAATAAATGAAACGACAGTGAATGAAAGTAGAATAAATGAAATGACAGTGAATGAAAGTAGAATAAATGAAACGCCAGTGAATGAAAGTAGAATAAATGAAACGACAGTGAATGAAAGTAGAATAAATGAAACAACAGTGAATAAAAGTAGAATAAATGAAATGACAGTGAATGAAAGTAGAATAAATGAAACGCCAGTGAATGAAAGTAGAATAAATGAAACAAATGTGAATGAAAGTAGAATAAATGAAACGACAGTGAATAAAAGTAGAATAAATGAAATGACAGTGAATGAAAGTGAAATAAATGAAATGACAGTGAATAAAAGTAGAATAAATGAAATGACAGTGAATAAAAGTAGAATAAATGAAACGACAGTGAATGAAAGTGAAATAAATGAAATGACAGTGAATAAAAGTAGAATAAATGAAACGACAGTGAATGAAAGTAGAATAAATGAAACGACAGTGAATGAAAGTGAAATAAATGAAATGACAGTGAATAAAAGTAGAATAAATGAAACGACAGTGAATGAAAGTAGAATAAATGAAATGACAGTGAATGAAAGTAGAATAAATGAAACGCCAGTGAATGAAAGTAGAATAAATGAAACGCCAGTGAATGAAAGTAGAATAAATGAAACGACAGTGAATGAAAGTAGAATAAATGAAATGACAGTGAATGAAAGTAGAATAAATGAAATGACAGTGAATGAAAGTGAAATAAATGAAATGACAGTGAATAAAAGTAGAATAAATGAAATGACAGTGAATAAAAGTAGAATAAATGAAACGACAGTGAATGAAAGTGAAATAAATGAAATGACAGTGAATGAAAGTAGAATAAATGAAATAACAGTGAATGAAAGTGAAATAAATGAAATGACAGTGAATAAAATTAGAAAAAATGAAATGACAGTGAATAAAAGTAGAATAAATGAAACGACAGTGAATGAAAGTGAAATAAATGAAATGACAGTGAATGAAAGTAGAATAAATGAAATGACAGTGAATGAAAGTAGAATAAATGAAACGCCAGTGAATGAAAGTAGAATAAATGAAATGACAGTGAATAAAAGTAGAATAAATGAAACAACAGTGAATAAAAGTAGAATAAATGAAATGACAGTGAATGAAAGTAGAATAAATGAAATGACAGTGAATGAAAGTAGAATAAATGAAACGACAGTGAATGAAACTAAAATAAATGAAATGACAGTGAATGAAAGTAGAATAAATGAAACGACAGTGAATGAAACTAAAATAAATGAAATGACAGTGAATGAAAGTAGAATAAATGAAATGACAGTGAATGAAAGTAGAATAAATGAAATGACAGTGAATGAAAGTAGAATAAATGAAACGACAGTGAATGAAAGTAGAATAAATGAAACGACAGTGAATAAAAGTGAAATAAATGAAATGACAGTGAATAAAAGTAGAATAAATGAAATGACAGTGAATAAAAGTAGAATAAATGAAACGACAGTGAATGAAAGTGAAATAAATGAAATGACAGTGAATGAAAGTAGAATAAATGAAATGACAGTGAATGAAAGTAGAATAAATGAAACGACAGTGAATGAAAGTAGAATAAATGAAACGACAGTGAATGAAAGTAGAATAAATGAAACGACAGTGAATAAAAGTGAAATAAATGAAATGACAGTGAATGAAACTAAAATAAATGAAATGACAGTGAATAAAAGTAGAATAAATGAAACGACAGTGAATAAAAGTAGAATAAATGAAACGACAGTGAATGAAAGTGAAATAAATGAAATGACAGTGAATAAAAGTAGAATAAATGAAATGACAGTGAATAAAAGTAGAATAAATGAAACGACAGTGAATGAAAGTAGAATAAATGAAATGACAGTGAATGAAAGTAGAATAAATGAAATGACAGTGAATGAAAGTAGAATAAATGAAATGACAGTGAATGAAACTAAAATAAATGAAACGACAGTGAATGAAAGTGAAATAAATGAAATGACAGTGAATGAAAGTAGAATAAATGAAATGACAGTGAATGAAACTAAAATAAATGAAACGACAGTGAATGAAAGTGAAATAAATGAAATGACAGTGAATGAAAGTAGAATAAATGAAATGACAGTGAATGAAACTAAAATAAATGAAACGACAGTGAATGAAAGTGAAATAAATGAAATGACAGTGAATAAAAGTAGAATAAATGAAACGACAGTGAATGAAAGTGAAATAAATGAAATGACAGTGAATGAAACTAAAATAAATGAAACGACAGTGAATAAAAGTAGAATAAATGAAATGACAGTGAATAAAAGTAGAATAAATGAAACGACAGTGAATGAAAGTAGAATAAATGAAACGACAGTGAATGAAAGTAGAATAAATGAAACGACAGTGAATGAAACTAAAATAAATGAAATGACAGTGAATGAAAGTGAAATAAATGAAACGACAGTGAATGAAAGTGAAATAAATGAAATGACAGTGAATAAAAGTAGAATAAATGAAACGACAGTGAATGAAACTAAAATAAATGAAATGACAGTGAATGAAAGTGAAATAAATGAAACGACAGTGAATAAAAGTGAAATAAATGAAATGACAGTGAATAAAAGTAGAATAAATGAAACGCCAGTGAATGAAAGTAGAATAAATGAAACGACAGTGAATAAAAGTGAAATAAATGAAATGACAGTGAATGAAACTAAAATAAATAAAATGACAGTGAATAAAAGTAGAATAAATGAAATGACAGTGAATGAAAGTAGAATAAATGAAACGACAGTGAATGAAAGTGAAATAAATGAAATGACAGTGAATGAAACTAGATTAAATGAAACGACAGTGAATAAAAGTGAAATAAATGAAACGCCAGTGAATGAAAGTAGAATAAATGAAACGACAGTGAATGAAAGTAGAATAAATGAAATGACAGTGAATGAAAGTAGAATAAATGAAATGACAGTGAATGAAAGTAGAATAAATGAAACGACAGTGAATGAAAGTGAAATAAATGAAATGACAGTGAATGAAACTAAAATAAATGAAATGACAGTGAATAAAAGTAGAATAAATGAAATGACAGTGAATGAAAGTGGAATTAATGAAACGACAGTGAATGAAACTAGAATAAATGAAATGACAGTGAATGAAAGTGAAATAAATGAAATGACAGTGAATGAAACTAAAATAAATGAAATGACAGTGAATAAAAGTAGAATAAATGAAATGACAGTGAATGAAAGTAGAATAAATGAAATGACAGTGAATGAAAGTGAAATAAATGAAATGACAGTGAATGAAACTAAAATAAATGAAATGACAGTGAATAAAAGTAGAATAAATGAAATGACAGTGAATGAAAGTGGAATTAATGAAACGCCAGTGAATGAAAGTAGAATAAATGAAATGACAGTGAATGAAAGTAGAATAAATGAAATGACAGTGAATAAAAGTAGAATAAATGAAATGACAGTGAATGAAAGTAGAATAAATGAAATGACAGTGAATGAAAGTGGAATTAATGAAACGACAGTGAATGAAAGTAGAATAAATGAAATGACAGTGAATGAAAGTGAAATAAATGAAATGACAGTGAATAAAAGTAGAATAAATGAAATGACAGTGAATGAAAGTAGAATAAATGAAACGACAGTGAATGAAAGTGAAATAAATGAAATGACAGTGAATGAAACTAAAATAAATGAAATGACAGTGAATAAAAGTAGAATAAATGAAATGACAGTGAATGAAAGTGGAATTAATGAAACGACAGTGAATGAAACTAGAAAAATGAAATGACAGTGAATGAAAGTGAAATAAATGAAATGACAGTGAATGAAACTAAAATAAATGAAATGACAGTGAATAAAAGTAGAATAAATGAAATGACAGTGAATGAAAGTAGAATAAATGAAATGACAGTGAATGAAAGTGAAATAAATGAAATGACAGTGAATGAAACTAAAATAAATGAAATGACAGTGAATAAAAGTAGAATAAATGAAATGACAGTGAATGAAAGTGGAATTAATGAAACGCCAGTGAATGAAAGTAGAATAAATGAAATGACAGTGAATGAAAGTGGAATTAATGAAACGACAGTGAATGAAAGTAGAATAAATGAAATGACAGTGAATGAAAGTAGAATAAATGAAATGACAGTGAATGAAAGTAGAATAAATGAAATGACAGTGAATGAAAGTGAAATAAATGAAATGACAGTGAATGAAACTAAAATAAATGAAATGACAGTGAATAAAAGTAGAATAAATGAAATGACAGTGAATGAAAGTGGAATTAATGAAACGCCAGTGAATGAAAGTAGAATAAATGAAATGACAGTGAATGAAAGTAGAATAAATGAAATGACAGTGAATAAAAGTAGAATAAATGAAATGACAGTGAATGAAAGTAGAATAAATGAAATGACAGTGAATAAAAGTAGAATAAATGAAATGACAGTGAATAAAAGTAGAATAAATGAAATGACAGTGAATGAAAGTGGAATTAATGAAACGACAGTGAATGAAAGTAGAATAAATGAAATGACAGTGAATGAAAGTAGAATAAATGAAATGACAGTGAATGAAAGTAGAATAAATGAAACGACAGTGAATGAAACTAGAATAAATGAAATGACAGTGAATGAAACTAGAATAAATGAAACGACAGTGAATGAAAGTAGAATAAATGAAATGACAGTGAATGAAAGTAGAATAAATGAAATGACAGTGAATAAAAGTAGAATAAATGAAATGACAGTGAATGAAAGTAGAATAAATGAAATGACAGTGAATGAAAGTGGAATTAATGAAACGACAGTGAATGAAAGTAGAATAAATGAAATGACAGTGAATGAAACTAGAATAAATGAAATGACAGTGAATGAAACTAGAATAAATGAAATGACAGTGAATGAAAGTGAAATAAATGAAATGACAGTGAATGAAACTAAAATAAATGAAATGACAGTGAATAAAAGTAGAATAAATGAAATGACAGTGAATGAAAGTGGAATTAATGAAACGCCAGTGAATGAAAGTAGAATAAATGAAATGACAGTGAATGAAAGTAGAATAAATGAAATGACAGTGAATAAAAGTAGAATAAATGAAATGACAGTGAATGAAAGTAGAATAAATGAAATGACAGTGAATAAAAGTAGAATAAATGAAATGACAGTGAATAAAAGTAGAATAAATGAAATGACAGTGAATGAAAGTGGAATTAATGAAACGACAGTGAATGAAAGTAGAATAAATGAAATGACAGTGAATGAAAGTAGAATAAATGAAATGACAGTGAATGAAAGTAGAATAAATGAAATGACAGTGAATGAAACTAGAATAAATGAAATGACAGTGAATGAAAGTAGAATAAATGAAATGACAGTGAATGAAACTAGAATAAATGAAATGACAGTGAATAAAAGTAGAATAAATGAAATGACAGTGAATGAAACTAGAATAAATAAAACCAAAATGAATGAAACTAGAATAAATAAAACCAAAATGAATGAAACTAGAATAAATAAAACCAAAATGAATGAAACTAGACTAAACGAATCTAAAATGAATGAAACTAGAATGGCCATGCAAATATTTCCTAATTCCACTACATCAACATTAGGCATTGAATGGGTGATTCCATCTTGTTCTTAAAAAATAATTTCGTTTCTTTCAGCCATCAGGCCCCCTCCCCCTTGCTATTCTAAAGGGCATTGCCAGACGTGAAGAAACTCTGATGGGTATGATCCCTATTGTTACATCACTGCTTTCGTATCATTTCTAGACTGGCATCACTCGCATCAAGTGCAAACACAGGGCTGCATTATTTAAGTTGAACATTGAGCTGTACATTGTGGACTGTAACTTTGATGTCAGACTCAAACAGTGACCTTTTATTGATATCATCACATTTGAACAAATGCAGATCAAACTTAAATCATAACAATAGTATATAGTAGCGTGGTCGAGAGGCTAAGTGCGCTTGAACATAGCTTGGCTTGGCTACCAACTCCTAGATACCCCCTCCCCACCACTGGTCCACAAATGAGATTGGACCAAAGCGCTCTGACAATGCTGTAAGCATGAAAGTAGCGCTATATAAAAGCTATAAATATATAGATCTAAACATCTTTTAACAAATTATTTACATTTATTTGATCTCCACTTGCAAGGTTTGGCATTTTTTAAGGTTCTGTTTCTATGTTCTAAAAAATCTTAAGCAAATAATAATTTGTTTACTTCACCAGGGGTGTGATAGCTGAACGAGTTCGAATCCAGGGAGGTTCAGTTCGTTACTATCACGCGCTAGCATGGAGCCAAAAACTTTTGATCAAAAGAACTCGCTCTACAAAGACAACTTGACGCCTGGTGCCCAGAAAAGTGTTCCTTCTTACCAAGACCATCTCGATGGGAAGTATCTCCCAGGTAACAGAAGTAACAACAGAATCAATGTATAGGCATGACAGAATCAAAGTGAAAGTGAACAGTGTACACTCGATGTTCTCGAATATATTAGTGTTTGCCTTATATTGACTCAGTGATTCTGGTAGTTACTTTTTGAGATTAGTACAAAGAGGACTATATGAGAAATTAGATTTTGAGTTTCGTAGTGACTATATTTATACATATATTCAGTGAGAACTATTTGTATGGCTAGATAGAAGTATTATAATTGATTCTATTCTTTATGTTCATTAAAACACATGTCTGTTTATTTCGGACTCTTTGTTTTGGTGAATCGTGACGACTTATTATAGAAAGCCAGAAAAGTAAACTTCCGTCTGCCACCGTGAAAGCCAAGACGATGTTACTTTTATTATAGTTTTCTGGTTTTCCACCATAATTAAATACATTTGGCAGCTTCATCAGTTGGACTTGATGTAAAGCTGGTTTGTTAATAATCCGAGCAAAATGTTTTTGATCACTGCGCTGGTATAAAAGGCCTTTAAATCATAATAAAAACAAAGATCAAGTATACTTCGAATGTAAGCCAGTGACCAGAAATCCTGCTATGGTACTTACATGTTATAAGGTCTACAGTTGCTGCATTAAAGGTGGGCGTGGTGCTATTGCAGATATAGCTGACACTGACTCTGTCGCTTTTATATCATTCTCTTAGGGTCCTGCGTACTGCTAAAGCCGCCTAAGCTCTCTCTCTTTCTCTCTATCTCTTTCTCTCTTATATTTTTAAAGATTGCTAAAACTTATGTTCACATTGAAAAATATAAGATAAGATGTTGTTTCCACAACAAACGTTTTAACAAATGTTGTTTTTCCGTGTCCGTAATATTTCAGATGAACCAAAGAAAAGATCTGGAATCTGTGGAACAAGCTTACTGGTTTATCTGAGTCATTTCTTAACAGCATGGGTTAGTACAGCAGCCTACTTTCTAAATGAGATTAGAATTGATTGAATCCCTTCATTTTGACATTATTAATATTAGAACTAAAACAAATGTTAATTTTTTTTGGAGGGGGAGGGGTAAAAAAAGAATCAAATGTTCAATAAAAAGGTTTTTAATATATAAAAGTAATTTTTTTAAGTGAAATGTTACACCCTAAACGTTTGAGTGAAATAACATACAGGAAATGTTGTAAGTTCAGGAAGTAGCCTTATTAAGTAAGATTAAACCCTAGAAACAAGACTTTTGTTTATAAATTAAGACTAAACCTTAGAAGGAACACTTTTGTTTATAAAGTAAGACTAAACCTTAGAACCAAGATTTATTTTTATATAGTAAAAAATAAATAAAGTTAAAAAACATAACACCAAATTTGTAGACTCATTTATATAACTGGGTTTCAGACACTTGCAGATGATGTAAAGGGTCAATTGTTTACATGGCCAATGGTTAATGAATGTTTCATGTAGTCACCACAACAACCAATTGCCTTTACTTTTACTTACTAATGTCAGGTACTTATAAGAGTTGGCTAGACTAGGGGCTTCTTAAAAATCATGTAATTAAAAATCCCTGTCTTCCCCGAAAACTCGAGACCCATCGCTTTACCAATGAGCCACGACATCCCCATATGTTAATTTAACTTAATTACAGAAATAAAAAGACTTTAATAAAAATTAACATCACTAAACACATATGTAGAATACTCAGATGTGAAATTGACTGTTGATCAATTTATTAAAACAAAATAATTCTGCCAATATGCCCAATTTTCACTTAAAGCTTGCTTCTCGAATCAGTTCTAGTGAATCCGTGGAGGTCGAGCTCTGAAGGTGACCGCGAAGTATACTGTTAACCATTGACCAAAGAAACTATTGAGCCTTGCTGTCACACCGAAACAGATCCATGGGTCTCCAGGGAACGTCATTTTGTTTACTCAACTCCCAAACGAGGACATTGTGCCCAACATCTAACGTTAACACAATACAAGGGAGATGACTGTAATAAAGAGCAATCTGAAACAAATGACAGTTTGATGTCTTTCATCAACGACGCTTTTAACATAGGACATGACCTGCTTATCTTTCCTTGTTTCTAGGGCGATCGTATGTGGATCTTTGCTGTTGGTATATTTATGGTGCACATCACACCGGACTCGCTTCAACTAACAGCTATTTATGGGCTGACCATGGGAACAACTGTGCTGCTAGGAGGACCGCTCATAGGTGACTGGGTAGATAACTCTACAAGAATTAGAGGTGCGTGACATTAGCTGATTTACCCCCCTTCGTTCTTTAATTAATAACATATAGTTTTAAAAAATGCATTTTATATTAAAATAATACTTAGGAAAAGAAAAAAAAAGACTATAAGAATGTTAAGAACCAACTATGGTAATGTGTTTGTTAAGGTGTTGTTTAATAGACAAGTGTTTATAATTGTTTATTTTTTTGTGGACAGGTTATATCGGCATAATTCTAAAACATATATACAAAAAAAAAAACAAAAAAAAAACTGTGGTTACACCGATATAGTTTTTAAGATATTACAAAATAGATCTGGCTCATGTGTTATTTTGTTGTTTTTTTTTCGAGAATTCCTGTCCTGTACAATGTTTCTTTGTACTTAGTGAAGAGTTTAACAAATAAAAGGTGGTACAGGAACATTATACGCTGGATCATGGGCGTAGCCATGGAGGGGGAGGGGCCTCAAACACCCCCCCCCCACACACACACCAAAATAAAATCGGATTGGAATTTAGTGACTGATTTTTTGCTTTGATTTTGTTTATTTTAGCTGAGATTTTAAAACTAAACCATTGTTTGCCCCTGCATAGCCAAGGGGTTTTGAGTTTAAAACCCCCTAGCAGGGTGTTGGCAGTTAAATCTTCCTCTTCTATAAAACAAAAACAAAAAAATAATGTAAACGCCAATACCCAAATTCCAAGAGATAGCTAAGGAAGATTTTGATTTAAACCCCCCCCCCCCCCGAAATTAACGATAAAATCCCCTCTTCAATATAAGACTATCCATTCATCAGTCTATGAGTGTAGCCGAGAGGGGTTTTGTGTTTAAATCCTCCTACAGCAGGGTTTGAAGCTAAAAAATACCTCTTCAATATTAAAAAAAAGCAAATTATGCACTCAAAATTCTTGAAGATAATCTTGAGTTCGTACTACCTACTTTCATAGTTACTCAAAATTTTTTTAAAAATTCAATTATCTTCACCTCTTCAAGAAGATTGAATATATAAATTGGATTTCTTCCTACCTCAATATGACTAGAAATGGTATAGAACAATTTGGTGCTTTTTTTAAACGCTGATGTTCATCTTATTCATTTGATAAGTTTAGTTTGAATAAAATATTACAACATTAGACTGTTTTAAAATTACTCAGTATTTTACCTTTTTTTTTTTTTTTTTGACAGTGCTGTTTGCTAAAAATAGACTTTTACTACCATGCATCCATATTTTGACTTCCTCAGCTGCTAGACTCTCCATAGTGCTACAAAACGTACTGGTCATCCTGTGTGCCGCTGTCATCTACTGTTTCCTTATGTTCAAGGAGGATCTGCTGGACATTGGAGAGTGGACACGCTACGTGGCCTACACTCTTATCATCGTGCTGGCTTCAGCGGCCAATCTGGCCACCATCGCCAACAACATCGCAGTTGAAAAGGACTGGATTGTGGAAATCTGTGAACGAAATGAGGAGAAGCTAGCCAGTAGGTCTGGTCAGCTTGACATACCAAACATAGTGTAGTATAAGTAGGTCTGGTCAGCTTGACATACCAAACATAGTAAAGTAGAATTGAATTTTCTACAAATATTTAAAAATGGTTTCTGGTTGTTCAGTCGCTCAGGGTAAAAAGAAATGCCGAATAGCACCCTGGTATTGCTAATATCGCAAGACTCCGCCCCTTGAAACTAGTTTATAACAGCCATTACGACTTTAGGACTGCATTTTGTTGGTTTCGTTTGTACGAGTCAATTTATGACATTTTTTAAATACGGTTTCCGCGTCATACGAAGAGGGGGACCCGCAACTCTTCCCTCAAGTTTGGCTTCTGAGTGCAAACAGTTTTCTGTTCACACGACACAGTACGTTGGGAAGAAGTAAATAAATGGAGCAAAGAAATAAATAGTAGTGACTAATGTATGGAGCAAAGAAATAAATAGTAGTGACTAATGTATGGAGCAAAGAAATAAATAGTAGTGACTAATGTATGGAGCAAAGAAATAAATAGTAGTGACTAATGTATGGAGCAAAGAAATAAATAGTAGTGACTAATGTATGGAGCAAAGAAATAAATAGTAGTGACTAATGTATGGAGCAAAGAAATAAATAGTAGTGACTAATGTATGGAGCAAAGAAATAAATAGTAGTGACTAATGTATGGAGCAAAGAAATAAATAGTAGTGACTAATGTATGGAGCAAAGAAATAAATAGTAGTGACTAATGTATGGAGCAAAGAAATAAATAGTAGTGACTAATGTATGGAGCAAAGAAATAAATAGTAGTGACTAATGTATGGAGCAAAGAAATAAATAGTAGTGACTAATGTATGGAGCAAAGAAATAAATAGTAGTGACTAATGTATGGAGCAAAGAAATAAATAGTAGTGACTAATGTATGGAGCAAAGAAATAAATAGTAGTGACTAATGTATGGAGCAAAGAAATAAATAGTAGTGACTAATGTATGGAGCAAAGAAATAAATAGTAGTGACTAATGTATGGAGCAAAGAAATAAATAGTAGTGACTAATGTATGGAGCAAAGAAATAAATAGTAGTGACTAATGTATGGAGCAAAGAAATAAATAGTAGTGACTAATGTATGGAGCAAAGAAATAAATAGTAGTGACTAATGTATGGAGCAAAGAAATAAATAGTAGTGACTAATGTATGGAGCAAAGAAATAAATAGTAGTGACTAATGTATGGAGCAAAGAAATAAATAGTAGTGACTAATGTATGGAGCAAAGAAATAAATAGTAGTGACTAATGTATGGAGCAAAGAAGAGAGGATTGTAAAGACGCAGGTGTTGAAAAAGTTACATACTGAGAAAAAAAACTAGGGTGGAGAGGGGGGTGGTGTCCAAATTTGAAAATCCACCAGGACCCCACTGGAGGGAGGCTTCCAAATGAGTGTCCGAAATATGTTTTTACATTAAGCATTACCCCATTATCATGTCATGATGTCGAATGTCAAAATGCAGGGGAACCTATAGAGGTCAAGCCCCCGGGCACCCAAATACCTAGCTACGCCACTGCACCCTTAAGTCAGAGCCATAAAAGTTAACTCATGATCGTTACATCCAATACACAACAGCCTAGTTCACAAGCACATCCAATACACAACAGCCTAGTTCACAAGCACATCCAACACACAACAGCCTAGTTCACAAACACATCAAATACATAACAGCTATAAATAGCTATTTTAAGAACTATGTTTAAGCTTCAACGTCCAACGAGCTGTAAACTTTGGTAAATGTTACTGAAGCTTGTTGTTCTGTTCAAACCCAAGAAAGTGTAGCTAAGATAGATCTAAGTCTCAAACATTTGTTTACCACATTCCTGTACCCCGACTTCACGCATAAAATGGAGAGGTCATCATGTCCTCCTTAGACACGTCACAGAGTCATCATTATGTCCTCCTTGCACACCTCACAGAGCCATCTTTGTTCTCCTTGCACACTTCACAGAGTCATCAGTATGTCCTCCTTGCACACGTCACAGAGCCATCATTATGTCCGCCTTGTTCACGTCACAGAGCCATCATTATGTCCTCCTTACACACCTCACAGAGTCATTACTATTTCCTCCTTGCCCACGTCACAGTGTCATCAGTATGTCCTCCTTGCACACCTCACAGAGCCATCATTATGTCCTCCTTGCACACGTCACAGAGTCATCATTATGTCCTCCTTGCACACGTCATAGAGTCAGCATTATGTCCTCCTTGTACACGTCACGGAGCCATCATTATGTCCTCTTACACACCTCACAGAGTCATCATTATGTCCTCCTTGCATACCTCACAGGGTCATCATTATGTCCTCCTTGCACACGTTAATGAGTCATCATTATATCCTCCTTGCACACGTCACAAAGTCATCATTATGTCCTCCTTGCACACGTCACAGAGTCATCATTATGTCCTCCTTGCACACGTCAAAGAGCCATCATTATGTCCTCCTTGTACACGTCACAGAGCCATCATTATGTCCTCCTTGTACACGTCACAGAGCCATCATTATGTCCTCCTTGTACACGTCAAAGAGCCATCATTATGTCCTTCTTGCACACCTCACAGATCATCATTATGTCCTCCTTGCACACGTCACAGAGTCATTCCAAAGTCTGTTGTGTTCTCCGTTAAATAACATGTCAACTAGATTGATGTAGTTAATAATAACGCAATGTCTAAATGCGTTTTCATGAGACCAGTGCCGGATTTACGACACACAGGACCTCACTATTTAAGAATGCCTTCACATTAGAAAACATACGAAATATAAAAATCCCTTTTGTAAAAAAAACAAAAAAACAAACAAACAAGTCTTTCTAAGGGAAAGAACTCCGCACTTATAAATATAACACTCATGAATGAAGAAGTTATTTCCCTTTTTTGAGTCAAACCAAATAATTAATTGTCTAAATTGACGAATTGTTATTGTCTTTTTTTATTATTGAGTCATGTTTTGTTAGGTACAATTAATTTTCGTTTCAAATTTCAACTTGATCCGAGAATGGGTGCCGTAGAAATAACGTGTACAAACATTTTACCAGTCAGGCAGACAGAAAGACAGACACACGAAGTGATTTGATATAAAGTTTGTAAAAAAAAAAAAAAAAAAAAAACAAATTACGCTTATGCGCTTATGAAATACATGCATGAATAAAATGGATATGGATTAAATTGACAAAAAATTTACTTTTCTTTTTACACACATTTACGGCTATATCAAGAGCTCTGCAAACACCGCACCATACGACATAAACCAACTCTGTCGGAATCATGAACTTTACATCATGGGCTCCAAAACAACGTGATACCTTAATTGTATACTATAAAGTAGAAAGTAAGGCGTATGTATGTATGTATGCATGTCTCGCTTAGAAATCTAAACCGTTTGACCAATCTTGATAAAATTTGGCATAAATGTTCCCTGGGTACTACCTGGAACCGTAACGTATGTATTGTAGCCCTAAAACAAACTTAAGACCCTAAAAAAATAAGTTGTCAACTCTATGAAAGTGTTACTATTTTATGGATCAAGGCCTTGTTTACCATGTTTAGATCGAAAGGATCTAGACTAGATCTAAATTTTAAAACTACACTTTGCACAGATAGTTTTTTACTTTGACACATGAAAATACAAAATATAGTCTTTGATTTCATTATTTAATAAAATTAACCTTCAAATTTGTGTTTCAAATGCATTTTTACATAAATTCGTTCCTTATATCTTCGAATATAGACGTCCTGACGTACTTTATAATCCCATTCATTTAACAAATCTGGTAAACCCGTTTTAATTGTAATTAATATCCTATTCATCTCGCGCTCCTTTCGTTTTTAATAGATATGAATGCATTGTTTTAACGGGTAAACCCATTTTCGCAAAACTACTTTTATTTTCGTGGCGAAAGAGAAAAACTTGAAAGGATCATTAACTAAGTTTAACATACATCTTAATCCAATCCACTAGATTAGTAATACACAAACTAAGGCCCGCAGTTCGAGGGTAATGTCCCGTTAGTAACTTTATAAAATTACACCCAATACTGCAAATTTGGCAACACGGTTAACTGACTACAAATGTTTCACTGTTCATAACCATACAGCCGTATTGGTCTCTCTATTTCATGCTGGGCTCATCACAGTATCGGACTGTCTTGCTGTGCTGAAATGTCCCAGACCGAATCGTCTCGTGTGATTCTGACACACCATCTCTTTATATAGGGTCAGTCAAGGCCTTCTCTCGCTAAATCACAGATAAACGCCTGTCCTTTTTATATGATTCCACTACTATATTTTTTGGTTTTGGTATTCACGCGGATAGCTCATACCGCTCTTCCCCGACACAGTTGACCTTGCATCAAACTGTCCTGTTTCACATGTGTCAAGCCACACTACTAATTCTACCCCTTTTTTTGGTTTAAATTTCAAGTAGAAAGGGGGGCCGCACACACACACACACACACAAACTACATCAGGACATCCACACAAAAAAACTACATCAGGACCTCCACAAAAAAAAACTACATCAGGACCTCCACAAAAAAAAACTACATCAGGACCTCCACAACAAAAAATAATTAAGACCTCCATAAAAAAAATATCTCAGGACCTCCACAAAAAAATACACCAGGACCTCCACAAAAAAAGTATTTCAGGACCTCCACAAAAAAATACATCCGAATCTCCACACACAAAAAACTTCATCAGGACCTCAACAAAAAAAGTACATCAGGACCTCCACGAATAACAAAACTACATCAGGACCTCAACAAAAAAAAACACTAAATCTGACCTCCACACATGAAAAAAACTACATTAGGACCTCCACAAAAAAGCCACACCAGGGCCTCCAAATACCAAAATCTGGCACTGAGACTCACAATTGTAAAAAGCTTCAGTTACTGGCGTTGTAATTAACATGCTCAGAAAACAAATGTGCTATATATCTAAATAAACAAATCTAAAGTTTAGTGAGATTGATATAAAGTTTAAAAAATAGATATCTAAAGGAGCACTTTTGAATGATCTCTTACGGAAATAAATTATATTTTAAATAGAATATCCCTAGTTGGTTTTTTTAAAGCCTACTCGAAACGTTTGTTGCCATTCCCTAGAACTTTGCATTCTCGTCTTTGTCCAACTTCTCGTTAACCTTGACAAGAAACAAACATCCTTTACAGATCACATGGAAAAAAAAAGTTTTTTGTCTGAAAGAAGTTTGAACTGTTTACAAAGAATACGATTTGATTGAAACCGTGTCTGTCTTGAGTAGGTCAGAGTAAAAGAAATATCCAGACGCAATAGCTCTGAGAACATTGTTTGTACAGATATCAAGACTTGTCGATAGTTGTTTTCAAAAACATATTGAAGTGTATCAAACTTTAAAAAAAAAAAAATTAATTTTAAAAATGTTTTCAGTTTGGCGAACAAAAACTCTGATCAGGATCGGTGCGAAACAATTAGTATAGAAATGGATCGTATTTCTATGTCCATGCCAGACTTGAATGTTTGTGTCTTTGTACTGTAAAACAGGAGTGTCTTTCAATGTCCCAATGTATACCAAACCTGTTTGTTTACAATGTTTGTCTACTGTTCTGCCAAACTCTTAAAACAGACTATTTTATTACACTCAGCCATGACTGCCACAATGCGAGCCATTGATCTCAGCACCCAGATTCTGGCCCCTATAGTCACTGGGCAAGTGATGGACTGGTCTGTCGAAAATGGTGCCATCTTTTTGTCAGCGTGGAACCTGGTCTCGTGTGTCGTGGAGTATTTCCTCCTGTGGCAGGTCTACACTAAAGTGCCAGCCTTGATGAAGACAAAGGATGTTAGCAGGGCAAAAAGTGAGTTAAATATAGAGATGACAACCGCTTTTAGCAGTGGACTACATTCGATGTAACAGTCTTGACAAATTACTCCAGTTCCTTAACAAGCCATCCCCTCCCCTCAAGATAGGATAGATAGATCGATAGAGATAGATAGATGGATAGAGATAGATAAATATAGATAGATAGATAAAGATAGATAGATAGAGATAGATAGATAGATAGATAAAGATAGATAGATAGAGATAGATAGATAGATAGATAGAGATAGATAGATAGATGGATAGAGATAGATAGATATAGATAGATAGATAAAGATAGATAGATAGAGATAGATAGATAGATAGATAAAGATAGATAGATAGAGATAAATAGATAGATAGATAGATGACTCATATTTAAGAAAGAAGGCATTGACAAATTGCCCAGTCAATAATACTTTTGTATGTTATTGTCTTTATATCAGCAGCAGACGACTCTTCAAAGATTGCAAAAGTTAAAAGGTAATAGAAAACGAAACAAACCATGTTCTTTACTTTTCCTTTATTTATTACCCGATCTTTTCTTTCACAACTTTAACATAACAAAAACCTTGCTACATCCTAAGCTTTATTACAACTGAAAGACTAACAACTACACACATAGTAAAGATCACGACACGTCCAGTACACAGTCTTACAAAAGTAAACAAACACTTTAGGGCTACAATCAAATAAACAAATTCACGATACACATAAAAACATTTTTAAAACAAGAAATGTATCTATTGCATAATCTCAAAGCCTTTCTTTTTTTTTAATGTCATAAATTTAAAAAAGTGTGTGTGTGTGTGTAGATTCATCACACATTTTTTTGAAATTATGCAAGTATTTAAGGAATAAGTTTTAAAGTAACTTTTATTTATTTATTGTTTCTATGTCAAACAAGACTGTATCACCATGTTTATATGTTACATTTTTTTAGAACTTTGTCCAAAGATGAATTGGAAACAAATTTAGATGAGACAGACGCCAGAGTTTCTGATCGTCTGCTGGGCAGGAAGAACAACAAAAAGTCATGCTCAGAGAAGTACTCCATTAGCTTCGATCACGCGCAGGCTTGTTTTTCTTATAGGACCTTGCAAAACTGTGATGTTGCGAAATTGAGAAAATCAATCAGCCATTCAGTCTCTCGATATAGTAGTTCAGTGTTCTTAACCTTTTATTTATTATATTTTGACCCCCCCCCCCCCCATCTGTGGTCTGGAGCTGTAAGCCCTCCATTACCCTCCAACGAGGCTGACTCCAGGCTATTGCCTACAATGCGGACTACAGAAATGCATTCTCCTGCTGTTTCTTCATAGTAAAATGAGAGCACACTAAAAAACAATAATTAAGGGGACGATACTGAAGCGTCGTAAAAATCATCCTTTTGTAGTGGGCCTAATTTGATCACAAAGTAAAGTACTGGGATCGACTGTTCTGTCGCAAGAAGAGTGGTTACAATTAAGCTGACAGAAATGACTTCTACCCGAGAATGTTTCGAATAGATCTCGTTGCAGACGTCTCTCCCGAAAACGGATAGTATAGTTGTTAACAATGGTATTTTACTTCATCAGTACTGAACGATGGATCGGAAAATACAATTCAAATAACAAAATAATTTTAGCCCTGATAAAAAAAATCCCTACAGTACATTGTGCCCAACACGGGATGGGGTGAGCAGGCTCCGCCAAATGAGAAATGCTTGAAAAGAGAAAGATTGTTTTGTCATTGTGAAGACAGCAGCATGGTCTGCAATTGAACTTAACAATAATTAATGTTTCGGTGCTGTCATTTGTACATGTAAAAAAGAGAGAGTGAGAGAGGCAGAGAGAGACAGAGACAGAAAGTGAGAAAGAGACAAACAGAGAGAGTGAAAGAGACAGAGAATAAGAGAGAGAGACAGAGAGAGTTGGAGAGAGACAGAGACAGAAAAATAGAGAAAGGGGGGGGGAAGAGGACGCTATGAACTTGACGTCATCTAAGCTTATCGGGTTGGGGCTGAACAGAAAGCCGAGACTTAAGATGTCTCTTAGTCTCCCAGGTCTACAAGCTTAACTTTGGTAATTTAAACAGGACTGACCAAATCATCACACATTTTGTCAGTTTTCCTCGAAGAATTCAATTGGAAGATATAACTGCTTTCACCAATTTCAAATGAAAAGTATTTGAATCCTTCGTGATTTAAAAAAAATATATATTTGTAGACATCAATTCTACGAAAACAAAAAAGGTGTTTTCATTAAAGCTTAAAAAACACATTTCAATTTTACATCTTCGACATTTTATAGACTAGCATTAACGGGGTTAATTATTTAACAAATTATTGAAAATATGTAATCACGTGACTAAGATTTCTATGTATCAATAGATGTCGTCTGTTCTCTGGGTTCACCATCATTGTGTACGGGTGGAAAACCTACGCTAGCTATCAAGTCATGCTGACTGGTATTTCTTTAGCATTTCTGTACATGACTGTACTTGGCTTTGATAATATCACTGTAGGTAAGCAGGGAGATAAACATACATACATACAAACATAATACATACATACATGCATACATACATACATACATACATACATATTAATATATACATATATCTAATATATAAAGTAGAATGTAAGGGAAATGTATGTATATATTCATGCATGTATGTATTTATATCTGTTTGTAAAGATATTTTCAATAGAAGTTGAAACCGTTTAACCAATCTTAATGAAATCAATGTTCCTTACATAATAGTGGTGCGTGGTGATCTTCGTATATGTGAAGTTGTCGTACACCAAGACGATGACTAAACGTCAATGAGGCATCTTGACAGATTTTAACAATTAAAAGTGCATACATGCTGTTTGTTACATAACACATCATAAATAGAACGAACAAGTTGTAAGCAAATCCAGGAAACAACTTAGCGCATCTATAGATAGATAGATAGATAGATAGATAGATAGATAGATAGATAGATAGATAGATAGAAAGATAGAAAGATAGAAAGATAGATAGATAGATAGATAGATAGATAGATAGGGAGATAGATAGATAGCCTAGATATAGATAAAGATAGATAGATAGATAGATAATAGATAGATAGATAGATAGCCTAGATATAGATATAGATAGTTAGATATATATATATATATATATAGATATAGAGATAGATAGATAGATAGATAGCCTAGATATAGATATAGATAGATAGATAGTTAGATAGATATAGATATAGATAGATAGATAGATCCCGCTTCCACCCTAGCTACGCCCTCTAGAGGATCCAGAACTTAGGGTTGGGGGGGGGCGATTTTTTTCCAAACCCTAACCCTTACGCCCAGTAAACCCTAACCCTAAACGCGCTTACAGTATATATATATATATCCTGTGGCACTTTACGTCTCGAGAGACGATCTTTTCCCTTTGCAACTTCTTGTGTGACCAAAGAGGCCAATCCTTGATACACAGCTGCGATCGCAGGTTGGGCATATATAATCACCAGGAGCCGTTGCATTTTCACCCAACTTTCTGCTTCTGTTACGTATGACATCTGCAATCTTTGACCCTTCCTTTATGCTCTCTCTCCATGAAGATCTGTCCAGTGCTACCTCTTCCCAGTTGCAGTGTCGATTTTGAAGAGCTTCATGTCTCGTTTGCATACATCCGTATAACGTAATAGTGGGCGACCAGCGGCTCTCCTGCCTTCTATTAGATCGCCATACAGGATGTCCTGTGGAAGTCGACCTTCTGGCATTCTACAAACGTGGCCAAGCCAGCCAAGGCGTCTGCTGCTGATAACAGAGCGGATGTCCTGTCACCCTGCTCTTTGTAGCACTTCCTCATTGGTTATCTTATCTTGCCACCTTATTTTAAAGATTCGCCTTAGGCATCGGAGGTGGAAAACATTCAGCTTTTTTTCCTGCCATGAGTAGGTTGACCATGTTTCAATTTCGTACAGCAAGGTGCTCAACACACAGGTCTGGTAGACTAGGGCTTTAGTACTGTTAGTCAGCAATATGTTGTCCCAGACTCTTTTCTGCAGCCGTGACATGGTGGCCATTGCCTTGGCTATCCTGTTGTTTGTGTCTTTATCCAGTAGAGTGTTGTTGGATATGATGGAGCCAAGGTAACAAAAGTGATCAACAATTTCTAGTGGTTGGCCATTAATGCTTACTTGAGGTGCAGTGTTTGTGTTTTGGACAAGTATCTTAGTCTTGCTTTGACTGATGTTTAAGCCGAACTTCTGGCAAGCAGCAGATAATTTGTCAACCAGGCACTGTAGCTGAATATCAGAATCAGCCACAATAGCTGCATCATCAGCATACAGGAGTTCCCTGACGAGTAGCTTCCTAACCTTGGTTTTTGCCCGCAGCCTTGATACATTAAATAGTTTTCCAGAGGATCTTGTATGGAGAAACACACCTTCGTTTATGTCGTTGTACGCATAATGCAGTAGACAGGAGAAGAAAAAAAAATATGCCAAACAGAGTAGGTGCGAGCACACATCCCTGCTTGACACCACTGCAAACCTCAAAAGGTGCTGATTGGGCTCCATTGAATTTGACAGTGCATTTATTTTCCTCGTGAAAACACTCAATGAACTGCAGTAGTTGGGGAGGGCAACCTATTTTCCTCAGGAGTTTGAAAAGGCCACTTCTGCTGACCATGTCAAAAGCTTTAGTCAGATCAACAAAAACGATGTAAAGGGGTCTGTCTCTCTCTCTGAATTTCTCCTGCAGTGGTCGTAGAGAAGATATCATGTCTACAGTGGATCTACCACTCCTGAATCCACACTGAGACTCTGGGTAGACTCTAGAAGCTATCACTTGCAGCCTGGATAGTGTCACTCTAGCAAAGATCTTGCTCACTATACTGAGGAGAGAGATACCCCTGTAATTGTTGCAGTCACTCCGATCCCCTTTATTCTTGTATATTGTGACTATAGTTGCGTCATGCATGTCCTGTGGGACATGACCTGTTTTCCAACAGCGGCAGAGGAGAATATAGAGTTCAGGGAGCAGGAGTGATTCGTTGACTTTCACTACTTCCACTGGGATACCATCACTCCCAGGAGATTTTCTATTTTTTATACAGTTAATTGCTTTTTTAAGGTCTCTGAGGCTTGGAAGATCATCTAGGCATTCCAGTACTGGAAGCTCTGTTAGAGAAGCCAGGGAGACATTGTCTACTGTGTTTTGTGTGGTATAGACTTCGAGGTAGTGTTCTGTCCAACGTTCTAGCTGCTTGGTTTGATCTGTAATTTTTTCTCCTGATTTGGATAGAAGGGGGGCAGGCTTAGACACTGTTGGACCCAGGGCCGCTTTAATGCCATCAAATGCCATCTATTTGATGGCATATATAGATATATATAGATATATATAGATAGATAGATATATATTAGAATGTTTTTAAATAAAGCAGTTTTTCTCAACCTTCGGCGAAAAAAAGCAGATAAAAAAGTTATGTTGAGGCCTTTCTCTTGACAGCTAGGGGGTCTGGGGGAGCGCCGTAAGCCAAAATCTTTTTTTTTTTTGCTTTCTTCACTGCAGAACCGCATTCTACTGACATCCACAGCTCATTATTTATCCTATTCAAAAAAGGATCTTTTGAATTATGTTTTACTTGAAAAATATTCTAATATGATTTTACAGTCTCTTACTACATCGCAAATACAACCGATTTGTTCTTAAAAAGATAAGATACTTCACAGAATTAGATTAAGACTTTGAGTAACGCCGCAGAAAAAACATCTATTCGAAAAATAATATTTTTTTTTAAAAAAGCTCATTTGTAAGTGATAGATTTTGTTCAATAGGCATGTTTATAATTTGGTTTGTTACAGAACTATAATTCAAAACTCTAAAAAAAATAAATTTTGGAAGTGGGAGGAGAAATTAAGTGAACCAATTAGATTTTACTCAAGTTTCAAGTTTTTGCATTTTTAGTATAAAGCATAAATTGTGAGTTATTGTCCCCAATTTTTTTTTTAACTGAAAAATATCAGTTTGATTAAAGGTTGAAAAAATGACCAGGAAAAGAATATTTGGGTTCAAAACTCATAATAATGAGAAATTTCGTATGAATTCTAAATTTTCCAAAACAAAGTCTTTCTTAAAATAACTAAGATAAATTCGTATATAATGACATAAACTCTATCGCCACATTTGACTTTTCTGTTTTAAAACGTCATCTTTTCATCTGGAAAGGGGAGAGGGCGGTAGAGTGAAAACGTTAATCCTCGCTCCTTTTTATAATTTCTGCTAATGATTACATTTAACATTAAAAAAAAGGGGGTGAGGCGACTCGATAAAAGAATTCAATTTATAGCATATATAAATTATATTAGTGACACTTTTTTTTTTATTTTGTAATTTCTCAACTAAAATACAAAAAAAAAAAAGTATTGGTTTGTCCGATGGGCGGAAGGCGATCGCATGTATCGCCCCTCCCACCTGGAACAACCCTTTTTCATTTTATATTTACTTATGATAAAATTTGTGATCAGATCGTGTGTCCGACATTATAATACAAATGGATTAAAACATCAATATATAGCTTATATTATATAGATATTCAACTAATATTGTTCAAAAACTATGATTTCTCCATAAAAATAGGACCGCCCCACCCCACTCAGAGGGCTCCAGTGGGGAGGGCAGCAGAAGCAATCGCCCCCCCCCCCCTCCACCTCACCGAATCGGCTAAGATACCAGAAGTGTAGCAACATTATGTTACGAATCTCACTAGCCAGGCTCTCTGCAAACTGCACCATACACCACCAACGTAAAGAACTTGACAACTCAGGGCTCCAGAGTAACGTAACACTATAATAGTTGAATAAATAACGGCCAATACTGTGCAATTGGCAACACGCACACTGTACAAATATCTCTCCGATAACACAGTATCAACTCTTGCACTGTCCTCTCCGTCTCGTTCCAGGCTTGCACTGGGTTCAACAGTTCAGGACTGACTTCACACACTGGGCTCGTTGTGTCGGACTCGATCACAGACCAAGATCAAGACGCCAGTCGTTTCAACTGTACTTTACAGTACTTCGCACTGAACCGTCGTAACGCTCCGTACAGAACCACACCGTTGAACTGTGCTGTAGTCGACCGTGTTCTGAACCCCTGTCGTGAGCCTTCTGTCGTGAACCGTCTTGACTGCGACACCTCCGCTCTTTATATAGGGTCCCTCCTGGCCTTCTAGAACCGGACAGAACATAGCTCGACGTTTCTAGCTTCGTCACATGACTACATCCCTCGTGACGCTCCTGAGCTCTGTTCACGATGGCGATCCTATCCGAACCGTCATGTTGACACTCGTCTCGGCTGACCGTCGTAGCTGTCACGGTTGACCGCTCGTCCAGCGCTGGCCTGGGGCGATTTGTGTAGGCTGACTACACTCACACCACTGTGCCACCACCAGTTTTATAACAATAATATAAAAATTACAGTGTAATTCAACTAATTTTGTTCACAGACTATTGTTCCTAATTAAAAGTAGGACCGCCCCCCCACTCAAAGGGTTTAGGTTGGAAGGGCTGCAGATGTATTCGCCCCCCCCCACCCAATCGGCTAACAGAGGAACGACATCATATAAAGATCGGTTAAAATATCAATAACAAGTTTTAATTATATAGATATTTAATAGATTCCGTTGACAAGCTGTGATTTCTACAAATAAATTGGACCGCCCCCCCCCCCACTCGAAAGTTTATGGTTGGGGGGGGGCGGGATTGATGCCATCGCCACCTCCCCATCCCACCAAATCGGCCAACATACTAGAGGGGGGGACGAAATAATATAAAAATAGGTTGAAATTTAAATAATTAGTATATATTATTAACATAACTAATAAATTCGTATACAAATTGTGTGATTTCTTTCCTAAAAGTCGTCCGTCCCCCCTTCGGGGAGGGGGGGATCGGCGGAGTGGGGGGGCGATCGCCCCTACCGCCCCCCTGGATCCGCCAGTGGCTACGCCTCTGTATATATGTTTGTTTTAATGCTTACCAAATCTCACATCTACGTAAAGTGTTTCTATTGTCTCTTCAGGTTATGCTAAAATTCAAGGCATGAGTGAGGCAATCGTTGGTATCTGCATGGGAGCGGCAGGCTTATTGGGTATTGTTGGCTCCTTCATGTACCCTATCGTACGCCGATGGGTGGGGCTGCCCAGGACTGGGATGATAGCCCTAACGTTAGAATGGATCTTTCTGTCAGCCTGCGTGGTGTCAGTCTGGCTTCCTGGCAGTTCGTTTGATCTGGAGAATCCAGACAAGCTTGAGAAACTGAACTGCACTAACCTAAGTAAATAAATATTTATTTTTTAATTAGAATTAAAATGTTGCATTACTGAGCATATATTTTTTTTTAAAATCATATTAATTCACTCGTGGAATTTTTTATATTTCCAAATACGCAAATTTTTAATTGTTAGTCTACATATATTTAAAAAAATTTATGCAATTTCACTCATATAAGCTTTGTTGTTGTATTTTTTTTTAAAAGTATTTTAAAAAAATATTTTACCAGTTTTTAAAATAGTATCGTACTTTACTCCGGCATTCTCACTTTGTATCACCATTACCTCTTTAAATATTATAAACCGTCTTTTTTTATCAGTAGAAATTGAAATATTTATGCGAGAAGCCCATTTCTTATTGAGTTGTAGGGATTATGTAAATTAAAATATAATTTTAATGTTACTTGATCATGTATATTTTTGAATCAGCACTGGTGAATTATATTGTAATCTGTGCAGCTTTTTTTTTTCGTAATTGAGGAAACTAGAAGATTAGATGTACATGAAGATCTACCATCTAATCCTTCATAGGATTTATTTGCAGTAAACTCACTAACATGCAGGACTAGATGCATGACGCGCAGGACGTAATCATCTCCTTTTTTTTAAATTAACGTCTGTATTATATAAGTTAAGAAGATAATAATGCGCCATAATGCGATACATCGAAATAATCAATGTTTTACAGATCTGTCTTTCTATTCAATTCTTATAGTTCGACGTTATTTTCTTAGCTCAAATTAGTTAGCCAAGAGTTCAAGTGGGTCAATGCATGAATTACAGCCTCCCCCCCCCCCCTCCCAACACAAAACAGTAAAAAGCTTTCTTCAACATTGACGAAGATATCTGCAAAAAGGAAAAACAATGTAATGCCCACACACACACACTACCCACACATCCGTACACTATTTCTATTTCATTTGAGATCCATGTCTTACCTTCTTCCCATTTTTTAATGTTTAGTCATATTTGAATGATTCATACTATTCTGATCTTTTTATAATTTAGATGCAGGCCTTTACACAAAATGTCACTGTTTTAAACACGCTGTCCCTAATCAGGACCGAATACTCCTATAGCTATGAAGTAATAAGAGCGTGTCAATCAAAGAGGAAAGACAGTCTCTACAGTGCACGTTAATCTCGACCTACACTTTGATACTAGACTTTTAACAAATCTTTACTGCAGATTTGGATAGGGTTTACATAGAGGCCAATCCGCAAATAACAAGCTGTATCCGGTGTAGAGAATACATGATGTGTTGATAAACTATGCTTTTTAAACGTAAATGATAAATTGTGAGTATTTGTTGAGTACTGCAGGATCAAATGTTCTTACGTTTGTATCATTTCTTTAGTTGGCAGCAATAAGGCTTTATTTAACGTCCATGACATTGTAGTTTATCTTGATAATCCCCGATGATAATCCTCAATAATAATTCCCAATGATTATTCATCTTATGGCTTATAAAGTTTCATTTTCTTGAAACTTAAAAAAGAAAAAAAACTATTTCTGTTACTTCTAATTAATCCAGCAAGTCTCTTTGTTCTTGCTTCTATAAGGTCAAACAATGCATTTAGCTTAATGTCTTGTATATTGCGTAATTCCAGCCGCCATAGTTCCAGCAGACAACATCACCACTAACCAACCTTTGTACACCATACCAACGGAAGCATTGAGCATATTTGCCTGTCCAGACAAGGAGGTCTCCATTATCTCAGTCAGTGTCCTGATGGGCGGCATCGTGGCCTCCAGAGTCGGTATGTATTCAGTTCAGTCGTCCTTTCCTCCGACAGATAAACAAACAATGCTCCCCCGTGGCTCGATCAGGCTGTTATGTCTTTTCAAAATAAAACTTTCTCTGTCTTGTGGGAATAACACGAACACGAGACATAGCACATCG
Organism: Biomphalaria pfeifferi; assembly: GCA_030265305.1. NCBI lineage: Eukaryota > Metazoa > Mollusca > Gastropoda > Planorbidae > Biomphalaria > Biomphalaria pfeifferi. The sequence continues at coordinate 1,216,301 of JASAOG010000055.1, forward strand.
CTAACCAACAGACAATAAATGGTCATAGACAAGACGAGAAGATATATTTTATTTGGTTCTGTTACTTGCTTGTTTCATTCATTTTTTTTAATGGTAGATTAGTAGCAAGGACTCTTAAATCGGTTAATTGTTTTAAAACAGATATCTATTATATAAAGTAGAATGAAAGGACTATGTATGTATGTCCCGCATGGAAATCAAAACCGTTTGACAGATATTGGTAAAGCTTGGTATAAATGTTTTTAGATCATGTCTGAGACAGTAGTGTATGTTTAATGTCCCTCTGACAACCAGGGGGCCTAAAAATATTTAAAAAAAAAAAAGCAAACTAAATTTATCTCTATTAAGGAGTGTAACTTTTTAACAAAGCGGGTAAACCGGTTTTCATAGTATTTTATTTGATATGATTATGGTGGCTAAACGGGTAAACCCATTTTCAAACTCTACTTTTATTTTCATGACAATTTTATTTTTTGCCATTGATCTAGATCTAAATCCGATCCCAAGTCCAGTAAGGCCTGCAGGCCGCGATGATATCCGGCTAGTTGTTAATAATGATTCTAGCTCTAGCGGAAATAGTCTGTGGCATTTTACATATCGAGAGACGATCTATTCCCTTTGCAACTTCTTGTGTGACTAAAGAGGCCAATCATTGATACACAGGTGCGGTCACAGATCGGGCATATGTAATCACTAGGCGCCGTTGCATTTTCACCCTTCTTTCTGCTTCTGTTGTGTAAGACATCTGCAATCTGTGACCCTTCCTTTATGCTCTCTCTCCATGTGGATCTATCCAATGCCACCTCTTCCCAGCTGCTAGTGTCGATTTTGAAGAGCTTCATGTCGCGTTTGCATACATCCGTATAACGTAAAAGTGGGCGACCAGCGGCTCTCCAGCCTTCTATTAGATCGCCATACAGGATGTCCTGTGGAAGTCGACCTACTGGCATTCTACGAACGTGGCCAAGCCAGCCAAGGCGCCTACTGCTGAAATAGCAGTCTCAATTTTAGTGTTATCTCTAGTGTGATATTAGTGTGATGCTAAATTCTCTTAAAGTGCAGCGATTGCATTATGTGGCAACTGGAAGAATAAAGTCTATAGATCTGCGGTTTTGTTCTTTACATTAGTGGTGTAAGTAGAACAAATACACCATCGATTCTTCCATAATGATGCCAATTAAACAAATAGCTAATGGTGTGCTCCTTGGATCGAATCCTTGACTCAACGGAATCAAATCCACTTTGTTATAGCAAATACATGAATGTTGCAAAAGTTAATGAAGAAATTGATCCACGAAGTTGTTGTTTTTTTTAAATTAAATTTAGATCTATATATCACAGACTAATGTCCTATAAATGTACAAAACCAAACGGACAAGAGAGTAAGCATATTATGACCCAAGAGAAGATAAACAGTCTCACCTACATGTTTCAGACCACGATTAATGTTGTAATTAGTTTGTATTGTAGACCAAAACCTGTTAGATATATTCAAGGATACACTTTTGTTTGCATTGTCCCACTATCGTGTATGACGGTACCATATGTCAATGTTTTAGGTTTCCATTTCTATTTGAATATAAATATTATAGAAATGTCAACGTCTGCTATACACTTATGCAATATAAGTAGCGTTTGATTCGCACTAAGCACACTCTTTGTTTGTAAACAAGACTCTGGGAATTGTGTTTGTATTTTGTTTCTTAAATGTGAAGATCACAGTTACATTTCTTACAACCTTGAAAGGCCATTTTGTTTTTCACTGTCCATTTATATAGCATTTAAAAATGAGCCATTAAAAATGTCACATATATTTCTGACTACATGATTTTTTTTTAAATTTTGACATGAAATTTAAGATAAAGATGGCCTTGGGTGGCCTTTCAATGACCAAATGTTGGTTTGTCCCTCTTAATTTTACTGATCTCTAACAGGACCTGGTTTCTCAGAAGAAACCTAAAAGTCAATGATAAAGTTTTCTTCTTAGACCTAATGATCTATATAACAAAAGATGTTGAGCTTATCTGATGCCCACTGGTCACTAGAGTGTACATGGACTAGCACGACGACCAAACGGAACTCAGTGACCCCCCCCCCTTTTTAACTTTGCAACAAATCGGAAACCGAGTGTCTTACAATTTAGTCAAGACGCCCCCCCCCCCTTTTTTTTGAATGGGAAATAGTTAAACTAAGGATTCCATTCTGAATGTCCATGAAAGGATTTAAATTAAGTATTCACCACATACCACGTGACCTCTTAAGAAGAGTGGAGATGAAGTTATGCCTTGAAAGTAAGTACCGGGACAAATTTGGTCTATCCAACGTCATGGACTCATTAGAGGTGGGTGGACTCAGGTCCTCCCTCGACACAAACTATATAAAATAATGTGAATGATGGAAACTCTGTCCCCAGGTCTGTGGATGGCTGACTTGGCCATCACTCAGATGTTTATGGAGACTGTGGTCGAGAACGAAAGAGGCATTGTCAATGGAGTCCAGAACTCTCTCAATCAGCTGCTGGACATCATCAAGTCAGCACTGGTCATCGCTTTGCCTTTGGCGCCTCAGTTCGGACTTTTGATTATCCTGTCCTTCGCGTTTGTTTACGCTGGCTGGATACTGTACATTATATTCTTATGCCGAGCGCCACGTGACCTCTTCAATAGAGGTCGTCTTGACAACGGATATGAAGTTATGCCATAAATAGCTTCTTGCGACAGAACTTTGAGGTAAATATGGGTCAGTGCTGATTATAAACTTTACAACGGGAGCATTTATTTTTATTTTTATTTTATTTTATATTAGTAAATCCGAAAATCATTTTGGTTATATTTTTTTATATTGTAGAAAATATTGATTGTAATATCATTTATTTAAGCTTTTCAATTTGTATACATCAATATCTAAGACAATGTGAAATAATGCTTGTGTTATGAAGATATTGTTTGAAAATGAACAGTTTACAGTTCATTGACATAAATATTGATACGTCGATGTTTTATTTGTTAATCATACTGAAGATGTTTCATCTGTTCCTCATACTTATGATTTATCTGTTTATAGTTCTGGTGATGTTTCATCTAATCATCATACTCATGGTGTCTCATATGTTTATCGCACTGAAGATGTTTCATCTGTTTATCATATTGATTATGTTCGATCTATTTATAATTCTGCGGATGTTTCATCTGTTTATAGTATTGATGATGTTTCATTAATTGTTTTTTTTCGCTTCCAAAAACTGACATTACTTTATTTGTTTGTTCTCAAGTAACTTACAGTATTTGAATGTAAATATTTGATGTGCTTAACTTATTGATTTATTTGAATAACACGAGTATAACATCTAATGTAATATCATTTCATCTTGCAGATTAGGGTTAATGTTTAAGTAATATGACACGAACTGAATACTAAATATTGAAGAAAACTTGAAGTACAAGACTTTGATTAATTTCTAAACTAATTTTCCTCTTGTATCTGTCTGAATGCTCAGAGAATTGGAGGGAGAAGAAAATACCGAGTTGGTTGACCTACTTTTTAGAGTGATCAGACATGGTAAGGATATTGGTCCTTTTTTACAAAGCTTATAACAACTCACTGTCTGTCTGTCTGGTAAAAAGTTTGTGCACGTGATTTCTCCCAGACCCAAACTCGGATCAAGCTTAAATTTTGAACAATAATTTTTTTATTTTACCTGACAACACAAGTATCAATAAAAGAAATTAGCCAATTATGTAATTAACTAATGGTTTTAAATTATTTTAGATTTTATATAGCGCTACTTTGATGCTTATAGCGCTTTTGGTCCAATACCATTTGTGGACCAGTGGGGGGGGGGGGGGTAACTAGGAGTTGGTTTTCCGTTCTGCCTTTAGGCGCTCAGTAAACACAACTCTGCCCGAGTTGGGTGTAGAACCTCGAACCCCCTTTCTAGGTAGCCAAGCAAAGCCAAGTTCACTAACTTGGCCTCTGGACCACGCCGTCTTCTGAGTCTTAGTGAACACAACCTGAAAAATAGGTCAAGAACTATGTCTCTTAAGCTCTCCACTAGCAGAGTGGTTACCTACCATGTTAGGATGAGAAGTCTGAGATGGCTTGAGCCATGAGTTCAAATTCAGGTCGTTCCCACTCCTTTTAATTTCAGAAATGCTTTCTAGATCTATTACAACTGTAATTACATGACTGATCCAAACTAATTGATATAAGCACGCTTAATATAAACATATATATATTCTTAAGTCTATCCAAATAAACATCTTGTTTGGGTCACTTTGAAGGTTAAGGTCAAGGACAAAGTACAAATTCCTCGTATTTGTCCTGCCTGAGTCAATCGATCATAAGAGATAGAGGAAACATCCAGTTTGAAGCTAAGTCTGTCACTCTGTCAAACAACGTAGAACTTCAAAACTGGATTGTATATCACATGCTGAGTGTACTTCACGTCCCAGCGAGCAGCTAGACTAAGGACTTATCAAAGAGATGCTAACTAACTTAACACTAGCGGGAGCGGCGACCGATCGACTTGGAAATGGGGGGGGGGGGAGTACTTAGCACTTGTTTTTGAGGCCCATAGAAAAAGCCCTTGCCGAAGACAGGCGCAAAAGAGGAAAAGAAACAAATAGACATAGTCCAACGACTTTGTATTAGATGTGGTCAAACATGCAGGTCACAAGTTGGTTTATTATGTAATCACGTGGTACACTGTACTCCTTCTTAGTCATCGGACTCGAAGATGTGACATTCAAAGACATTTCTAAACCTTTTTTTTTTATATAAAAGTGTAGTCACTATCCTTTTCTCAAGAACTTCAGTGTGTTGAGCAGGTCAACAACAGGTCAACAACAGGGTCATCAACAGGTCAACACCCCCTGAGTTGACATACAATGGAGGAAGGGTTATTTAACATATAATTTTATTTTTTAGATCTAGATCTGGTAATTAAATTATAAAAAATACACAAAAACATCACAATTGAGTGTTGCATTCAGTCTTTTGATAAAGAAGATTATGTATCTAATAATTGCAAAATAATAATTATGAGACTAGAGTACTCTTATTTTTGATGTAATCAATCTATTTAAATGTACATAAGATGATTTAAATCAACATGAACTATTTCCATATGGCATTTTTGAAACATTATCTCATTGGAAACAAACAGGAAATGGTTTTGTTTCATACATAGTTTCATATATTTGCGTAAATATCCGAGAAATGATTTTGGATTATTGCTAAACTTTGAAAACTAAAGATCATTACTTTTCTATGAAAAAGGAGTAAACATACATGAAAATCTATATATAGATAGGTCTGTGAATCAATCAATCGCGGATAAGAATTTATTTCCGGTTTCCAGTCTAGTATACTATATAAGTCTATGTACGAGATATTGATAGGTTTAGTTTCCTGTTGTTGACGGTTGTTGGCTTGTAGCACCAAACAGTTGGTAGACAACGAAACCGCTTTAGGTGTATTATATCTGAGCTGATAAACTTGAAATGACTTGAGCAACTTCATTATAAACAATACTATTAAATGTAACTTTTAATTATGATCTAGATAAAATCAAGTAAATATAAACTAAAATAAATGTACTAGAGTTGACTAATAATGTTTTTTTTTTAAACAAAATCTAGCTCACTACAATTAGACAACCTTTCAGTCTCACGTCCGGCATTTGTCTGTCGTAAGACCAAAAGACGACAAGGCCACATATGGCGCATCATTCACAACCACTCTCTAACCTCTTCCCACCGTCACCATAAAAACACACACACACTCTCCATAACACCCCCCCCCCTGGCCCCGCCTTTCCTCTTTCCTTCTATCATCAACACGCCACTCTCCTACCCCTCTCTCTGTTTATTCTGATTTTAGTATTCATTCCTAGTTCCTACTCTAAACTTAATAGGCAATAGAAGAAAAATGTGAAACAAATCAAACGCTAGAAGGCAGTAAAAAGTACGAGTTAAAAAAATTGAATCATTTGTTTCAAGAGATAAACTTTCGCTCATAACAGTTTGACTGGATAGCTAAGCTGATAGAGCGTCGTACTAATAGGCGGATGTCCTGGGGTTCGATCACCGAGCTGGCCATTTTTTTCTCTTTATATTTCAAAGACAAATAATTAAGTTTACTATGAACTTGAAGTAGGAATTGATTTAATTTTTTTAATGACATTATTTTGTGTTAAAGTTTGGGTCAGTTTGAAGATAAAGGTTAAAAACCAAGTACAGATCCCTCCCATTGCCAGAGCCAAGGGGAGATTAGGAAAATCAAGTCAGGGGTAAGGCATTAAGGCTTGAGCCAGGTCTATCTTTCTGTCAACCTCTTGGAACTCCAGAGATGGACTGTAGAATCACACGCTGAGTGCACGCAGCGAGTACTTGGTAAACAGTATACCAACGATCAAAACACTGGAGAAATCAGGATACTGGGGGAGTTAGGGCCGATCGCCCGTTACTTACCAAAGGGGTGAGCGGGGCGGACTTACTTTTGTCGAGAAATCGCACATTTAGCTTAAATAATTAAATAATTAACTATTGATTTGGTTGAACTATTCTTCGATTGTGTACATTCTCCCTCCTTTTTTTTATATTCGCAATCTATTTTTAGCGGCCCCCGAAATGGCCTAGTTTTGTGTGAAATGTCTGTCCGTCCGTCCAGTTTAGATCTCGTAAACTAGAAAAAATAGTGAAAATCCGACAACACAATATTTTAGACCATTCAAAGTTCTGATACAACGGCTACTTTTTCCTTTTCTGAAAGTGAAAAATCTAATTTTTTTAATCACTTTTGTTAGCAGGTTTTTTTTCATAAAATACACCACTTTTACAACTATTAACTATTAAACACTTCAGGCTCTTTATTTGGTGAGAAGACCATTACCAATATTCACAACACATTTATGCAAACGGTTGTAGATTTTTGTCAAAAATTTTTGTTTTTATATTTGTATCGTTAAGTTATGTAAGTTTTGTTATACTAAGTACTATATTTACAAAAGAACAAATGTTTACTATTTTTTAAATAGAAAAAATCTGTTTAGTATGCATTATAAATAAGACATAATTTAAAATGAATAGTAATCTTGTAAACTGCATTTTCGTTACCTTTCTACATAGCAGTCCACGCGACCGTTTAAAGACAATTAGATCGAATATAGGACATCAGGCCAGGGGAGGCGCTTGGCTTTCGAACCGGGGGTCCCTGGTGAAGACTGGGATTTTCAGCTTCGAAATCCTGGGCGCCTCTGAGTCCACCCAGCTTTAATGGGTACCTGACATTAGTTGGGGAAAAGTAAAGGCGATTGGTCGTTGTGCTGGCTACATGACACCCTCGTTAACCGTAGGCCACAAAAGCAGATGACCTTACATCATCTGCCCTATAGACCACAAGGTCTGAAAGGGGAACCAATTAGGCCAGGTTCACATCCAACTTTACATTCACTTTCACCTATACTTTGATCTGCTGGACCGTTGGTGCACTACACAATATCTGTCAACCTTTTTTTTCCATTCTTATTTGTCTTTGATATAGTTTCATTCGGATGTTCCTTTTGAAAATATTGAAACCTGCCTGGGTGGACCACTTCGGGGGCCGATTTTGAACTTGTGTAACCTTATTATTTATTTAATTATTTTTTTTTTGTACATGTTTTGAATATGTGGTAAAGATATACGACTATTAAATTGATCTATTATAGGGGCCTACTAATGTTTGTAAATATGAAATGTAAAATAATGTGATATGTGTTTATCGTTTATAGTCTAGATCTAGATAGTAGGATTAGAATTCTAGATCTAGTCTACATCTAGACCGAAGATCTAGATCTAGACATTTTATTGATAGATTATCTAACCTTTGTTTATAGCTGTTGTTTTTTTTTTACGTAAATATAAACTTAATCACCCTACATTTAGACCTAGCTATATATAGATCTAAAAGTAGATCTAGATCACAACTGTTAAATTCTAGATTAGAACTTCTAGAATCTAGTTCTTCTAGAGAACTTCTAGTCTAAGAGCCTGATTTAGTTTTGATAGATTTAGTTCAAAACAATTAAAGTGCCTAGATGTATAGATAATTAACATTCTACAATTAAGGAGCTCTAAGTTTAGCTCTGTACTCAGCTACACTGGCGCACAGAGCGAACTAGTTTGAAACTCATGTAGGGCAATGGAATATTTTTATTGTTATTGTTTTTTTTTTTGTTTTTTTTTTTTAATGCAGCATGGAAAGGAAATATTTTTGTTAACTTTAATGTAATGTAGTTTGTGCAGTGGCGAACCTTTCGTCTACACAAAAAATGTTGAATCCCTCCCCCCCCCCCCCAAAAAAAAAAAGCGAACAAAAGAGTTTCAAATAATCTTTATTTTTTAAACGGCCCTCGTATAAGGCCTCTATTAGCTTTGTCTTTCTGTATGTCACCTGTCATAAAAAAATATGAAGAGATATTGAAAAGCTGATTTTTCCTTTTAATAAATAAATGAACTATAAGCAGAAATCTCATTATCGATAACAGGCTGTTCTTTTTTTATATTAAAACAACAATACCTAAAGATGATCTAAAATCGCTCTTCTGATATATTACATTTAGTTGTCTTTCCAAAAGGTCTAAAAGTATCTTTATAGATCATAGGTTATACAGTTTGTTTTCAAGTTAAAAGTAACGCTAAATAATTCTTTGAAACTATTTTATTTTTGATAATAGAAAAAAATCTACAGCTAGAATATTCCTTGCCAATTTGCGGATCCGATGGAAGCCGCCTCTGAGTTTGTATGATAACACAAATCTCTTCGTAATCTTTTTATTACATGTGATGTCTTTTTTTTTTTTACTAGCTACTGCACACTTGAAGTCAATGTTTAAGAGCTCACTATGTTACTTGAAAAGTAAAACAATAATTTTACTTACGAATATTTAGTAAAAACTATCTGAGAACTAAAACTGGCTGTCAAGATTTGTCAATGTTCTAAAGTACAGATGCGTCCTTAAAAGAGAAGATCGTTACGTCCTACACGTATCTTGGTGTTCAGCTAGTCATGCATCTTAATTAGAGACGTAACCCTGGTTTGTTTCGGCTGATTTTGGAAACCTGTTTCATGCTCTAATTGCATAAGGGAATAATAGTACTTGTCCTAAGATATGGAATAAGCAATGTGCCTTTATCTGTATGTCTTTCTGGTTATTTTTTTTTTTATATTAGTAATATCAGGTCAGTGCCTTATGTATTATTGATACTTTACTTTTAGGTCTTCTGTCCTGAAATGTTTCTAAATTTAGCAAATTTTATTAATGGATGTCAAATGGGATTTTTTGTTTGATATCGAATAAGGGAAAAAATTCTACAATATTGAGATATATATATATAGTTATAAGTACTTAGATTTTCCCCCTTATATTAGCTTTTATTGTTTTTTTAAATAACTTTATATTTTGTTTGTTACTTTGTGTTGGCCTTTCACGACTAACCTATTTCCATAGCACCATTTAGTGTAGGACGTTTAAGTTAGTGGCTTTAAGAGAAACACATATAGAAGTCTACATAGTTACACATTGTATTTGTAACACTCGCAAAATGTTAAAGAATTGGAAAAGCAAATAAAGACACCTAAACGTTACCATTTTTAAAAAAAGCAAAGCTTATACGAAGTGTAATTGTATCAATTAGTTTGCATCAGTCATGTCATTTAATTTGTACTAAATCTAATCTAACAACAACAAGACATCTGTTCGGTTTATACTATTTGTTTCCAATTGTTTTTGTTTAGCTTTATTGCATGCTCTTAGCTTTCACAATATGGTCCTATCACTTTCACAATATGGTTCAATCACTTTCAGAATATGATCCTATCACTTTCACAATATGGTCCTATCACTTTCATAACATGATCCTATCACTTTCACAATATGATCCTATCACTTTCACAATATGGTCCTATCACTTTCACAACATGATCCTATCACTTTCACAATATGGTCCTATCACTTTCACAATATGATCCTATCACTTTCACAATATGATCCTATCACTTTCACAATATGGTCCTATCACTTTCACAATATGATCCTATCACTTTCACAATATGGTCCTAACACTTTCACAATATGATCCTATCACTTTCACAATATGATCCTATCACTTTCACAATATGATCCTATCACTTTCACAATATGATCCTATCATTTCTCTGGAAAGTTGAGAAAATGGGGGGTGTTGTAGAAAGAAAGGGAGATCTGAGACACTGAGTGGATTTTACCGTAATTGATTTTAAAAACATTTACAAAAAATAATGTGATCGACCTGAATTCGAATTCGTATCTCACGCCTCCTCAGACTATGTGCTAACCACTCTACTAGTGAGGACCTTATGACTAGAGAAGATTGAATAGTTATATATTGTTTATTGCAATTTAGAGCTGCGATAACATTGAATAGTTATATATTGTTTATTGCAATTTAGAGCAGCGATAACATTGAATAGTTATATATTGTTTATTGCAATTTAGAGCTGCGATAAGATTGAATAGTTATATATTGTTTATTGCAATTTAGATTTGAAACCTATAGAGGGGCATAGTTCAGCTTATACCACCGCCTCAGTCAAGTAAAATTTATTTTCCTTTTTGAGATACCAAACAAAATAATTTATTGCACAAATCAAAGAACTAATGAAGTTCTAACACAAAACAAAGGACTAATGGGGTACTAACACAAATCAAGAACAAATGGGGTATTAACACAAATCAAATGATCATATTATTACAGCAATACAAATGTGCAACAAAAGAAAAACATCTGTCTTTAGAAGAAAAAAACAACAACTTAGTTTCATTTTGAACATCAATCTTTCGTACGAAATCAATAACAGTTATACATTTCCGTATTACGGAAAAAATAGACATCTTCATCATTTTTACCCCTTTCCCTACTTTTGTTATCTTTTTACTGTTGTTATTTTTATTTTATTATTATTTTCGTACATTACACCATCTCCATCTTAAATCCAGTCATGCTTTACACACGACGTCCTGCAACCCCTTTAACTTTACTTTTCCCGCCATTTTTATTTTGTTACCTCGATTGATCATTTCTGTTCCGTGTCCGAGTATAACAACATTAGACACGAGAGGTTTTGAATATCAATTAACTTTGAGTTTACTGGTTGTTGTTTTTTCTTTCATCTGTGTAGCTGATCAAGGTCAACTGAATTTAAATGTTTTCTCTCGCATCTGCGTTTTCATTCAAATTTGTTTCTTGAACACTTAAAGGGCGACGATTAAGTTCCATTAAATTCTAGTGTTTTCCGATTTTTTAAGAAAATTGTTCTGAGATTCTGTTGATATATGTTAGTTCACATGGGCGTAGCCGGGGGGGGGTTGAGGTTCACCCCCCCCCCCCACGAAATGAGTTTAAAAAACCCTACCAGAGGGTTTTGAGTTTAAAACTTCTACCAGGGGGATTTAAGTTTAAAACCCACTACCATGGGTTTTGAATTTAAAACCCCATACCAAGGGTTTTAACAGTTAAACACCCCTCTTCTATAAAACTAAACCAAAAAAAAATGCAAACGACAATCCCCAAACTTCAAAAGTACAGTTCAGGAAGATTTTGATTTTAAACCCCCCTCCAAAATTTACGATGAGCCCCCTCTTCAATATAAAAAAAAGTAAATTACACACTCAAAATTTTAAGGGGTTTTCAGTTTAAACCCCCCTTCAGCGGGGTTTAAAGGTAAAAAATACCTCTGTAATATTGAAAACAAAGCAAATTATACACTCAAAATTCTATGAATGTAGTCAAAGGGGTTATGAGTTTAAACTCCCCTCCAGTGGATTTTGAAGCTAAAAAATACCTTTTCAATTAAAAAAAAAAAGAAAATTAAACACTTCAAAATCTATGAGCGTAGCCAAGGGGGTTTTGAATTTGAAGCTAAAAAATACATCTTCAATGTAAAAAAAAGCAAATTACGTACTCAGAATGCTATGAGCGTAGTCAAAAGGGGTTTTGAGTTTAAACCCCCCTTTCAGAGGGGGTTTGATGCTAAAAAATTTCGCTTCAATATAAAAAAAAAGCAAATTACACACTAAAAATATTTGAGCGTAGTCAAGCCAATTGTGGGTTTTGAGTTTAAACCCCTGTCCTACAGATGGCTTTTTTTTTAAGTTTGAAAGCCTCTCCAGACGGTTTTGAGTTTAAAATTCCCTTACAGAGCGTTTTGAGGTGGTAAACCTTTATCTACAATATTATTCTAAAGCAAACTACAGTTACCAAATTCTATGACCATAGCTAAATGGGGTTTTGAAAAAAAAAAAACAGCCCCAGAGATTTTTTAGTTTAAAACCCCCAACAGATAATTTTGACGATAAAACTTCCCTGTTCGATATAACATCTAAAGCAAACTAGTCACCTAATTCCAAGAACGTATTCAAGATAGGTTACACTTTTCTACCAGTGGCGGGGCTCCATTATTAAAGTGCAATGAATAGTCATCTGCCGAAATTGAAATGTGGCTAAAAAAAGACGGCTAAGACAGATATTAGGAGTCAGTTATAGAGATCGGGTCTAAATCAAGGAAATGGTATGCCGAACTGGGAGTCGACCCCTTAGTAAGACTGCGACAGAGCGTCGCATGAGGTTTGCGGGACATGTTCTCCGACAAAATGAAATACGCCTAATAAGAGTTGCGATGACATCCTTTTAAGTACAACTAGGCGCCACACATTCATAGAGGTCCTTAGAGCAGGTGGGAAGAGGCTTCAGACATTACCAGTGACAGATTTTTGTGGAAACAGCTTGCCGCCAAATGCCCCGAACGGCGCGGGAGGGTCTAAGTCAGTAAGAATAGCACATTAGGTTTTTGAAATAAAACTTTTTAATAGCAGGAAAGTGCACTGTAGATACCTCAGAATATGCCCTTTGTTGGCTTTCAATACCAGAAATAGTGTTTGGCGGCGGGGTTCCGCCCCGCGCTGGGGGAGCTTCAAGCGCTCCCCCAGACCCCCTTGCTGACAATAGTGGGGAGTCATCAATTTTTCCACTAACTCCAGGAAGAAATTCTAGGACACAATAAACGTCTTCCGAAAGAGTAAAGGGTCAGAATGTAATAAAGATTATGTACACACACACAAACATATAAATATATTTTTCGGGAGATTTCCCCCCACCCCCCCAAAAAAATCCTGGCTACGCCCATGTTAGTTTACTAATATCTCGCATTGATCATACAGCATAAACGTTCTTGGCTTCCGAACCAAGGGGAGGAGAGTTAATCTCGTGGACGACAGCTATTTTGAATTTCGGCATTTTCCGGATGCCTGTGAGTGTATCCAACTCTAGTGGGTACCTAAGAAAAGTTGGGGAAAGTATTTGAAAATAAAGACAGTCAGTCGTAGTGCTGTTCATATGACACCCTCTTTGACCGTTGGCCAAAGAAATAGGTGACCCTGCCTTATAGATCGGAAGATCTAAATGAGCAACTTTATTTTTATAAATCGTGCAGTGATATAATCTTGTATATATATATATATATATACTTATATATTAAAAGTACGAATTAAATCAGTTTTATCTTTTCGTATACCCACGTAAGATTATTTTATCACTGTGTACACTGAGCTATAAAATAATATCGTTTGAAATGCATCCTATATAATAGCACTTAAATAGGAGTTTTTGCTGCGCAGCTGTTATGTCGTTACATTATTGGCAAGGTTGCCATGTAATTCAGAAATAACTACTATTTAAACCAGTGATGTCCAAAATACGGCACGCGGGCCACATACTGTCCGCGACGTGGTTCCGTCCGGCCCGCCGACACGTCGGCACAAAGAGTAGAAATCCCCCCCCCCCCTTTGTTTTACCCCAAAAAAATTTTGAAACAATGCTACGTTAGAGCCTTGTGATGGTTTGGCGCGATGACCTTTAACATTTGTGAGTTTATGAAATGGGTGAGTTGAAGAGATTACAAGTGGAATTTAGAATCTATCAGGAAAAGTGAATGGATCTTTTTTTTTTTGTGAACATGATAATAAGCTAATATATTTGATTTGTAAACAAGAGAGTGTGGCTTTTTTTTCTAAAACAACATGTAAATGCCATTATAAAACAAATATTACGGCATTCTTGGTTTGATACGCGATTTAAAAAGATATTTGAACTATGCCTAGAAACTGGAGGATCGATGGGAATATTGACCAAAAAGAGACAAGAAAACGAGTCCTTAGCTAGCTAGCTGTAATTTTGCTCACATTTTAAGTACAGAAATGAAGACATTTTCTGACGCGTACAAAAAATAGTTATCTTTCATCAATTAATTTAAGTACAGTAAGCAATAAGTACTAGATCCACATGTTGCTATTAAAATTGTTTTAGATCAATTTCTTTTCGATTTTGAACCTTTTCGATCATTTGGCCCGCGACACGAGTGTCGGAAATTAAATTGGCCCGCAGGTTGAATTTAGTTTTGGCATTACTGATTTAAACAATAAAGTTCATTTACTTAATTCAATGTAAGAATTCTAAAGTTTTTATAGATCTCTTGTATTTGAGTTGAATTGCTAAAAGCCTAAAAATCAGTTTATGTTACTGACTATTTGAAAGCTATGCTAGTTATAACAATAAAAAATGTTTCCTGCGGGGTGCCATATAGAAATAAGTTCATTGCATTTAGCAGGGATGAAAGGACACTTAATCAGTATGACACTCAAGCACACCGTTCTCTGACGTATATCGTGATATATGTTTGTAAAATGTTTTACATGTTTCGGATGTTCCTTCAGAGTTGAAGATAATCTTCTTCCTAGTCTGAAACTCTTTCAGGACGACGGGGATGGCCCTGGTAGGGTTACGATGGTCTCCCTGAAGTGCTTCGCATTCGACCTCGATATCTAGTTCCCAGGACCGGAAGTTTAAAACCTAAAAATAAACATTTGACGAATTAGATCTTATTTCATTATGGCACAACGCAGGAGGCGACATTCCCTAGAGACATGGTTTCGACTCTCATTATTAGACTAGGGGCAAAGACTGTTTTATTGATTCTTATTGCGGTAATGGAAATTTGTGGTAATTAAGAATAAATAATAAACAATTAACACATCAAAACATTTCAAAATATTTTAATATTCTTCTTAGCTCAGAGGTATTGTTATAACCTTGCCATGCACACCACCATTCAAGATAGTGCAGAATGTGTGCACTGCCACAACCAGACTGAGAAGTATGTTTACATTAGGAGAGAACGATTTCCGCCCAAATATATAGCCAATATGAAGAAACTGTTCTTAGAATAGATGTTGTTTCATGTACTTTGTGCATAAACTTCCTTGCCTCGTTCAGTTACCTCCCTCAAGTTATTACAATATTATAATGACGCTTTTGAAAAAAAATCAAATTACGAAACACAATATCTATCAACCTGAGCCCAAACCTCTGTTTACATAGAGTTCTAAAAGCAGAAAGTAATATGCATGGATTTATAGAAACCTTTATTTGCCCGCTTCTCACCACCTTCCGTTTTATCTTAGTCCGGTGATTCTCAAACATTTTCCTTAACAGAACACTTCGCACATTCTGATTATTTAGCGGAACACTTTGCTTATTTTTTTTTTAGAGAGATTAAATCACCTCGTGACCTACTAATTGATTATTCCAGTAGTTCGTGGAGCACCTATTCGGGGTTCCGGGGAAGACAGTTTAGGAAACACTGTTATAGTCTGTTGGAACGTTGGGGCACCACACATAATCTGAAGACGGCTCTCTCCATTCGTCTCTTTCGCCATGACTGTCAGTGACAGACCCGTCGGTTCTTTGATGTTGTCTTGCCCTCACTTTCTCTGTTTCTTGTTTCCAAAGAGACTTCCCACCTACGACCAAGAACCTCATTCAACACTCGTAGACAAACACTCCATTTTTTCCATACAACTTTCGACCTAATTCGAATGAAACAAGGATATCATTGACCGTATTTGTCGTTGTTTTATCCATGAGCATCACGTGACCGCTTGTTTCGGTGAATAATGTGCATTGTTTAACACATTTGTCACCCATAACCCTAAAACTCAGACATCTCATGTGTCACGTAATGGTCAAGGTGTGTGTCAACAGGGGCATTGTACACTTCACATAGTGTAGAGAGAAGTAAATAATGCAAGGGAAGATAATTCTAAATGAATTTTTTTTTAAATTATATTCCGCTACACCATTTTATGATTCGAAGGATGGCAATATCAATAATAGATCAGAAAAACATATATCAGGGTCCATTTAGTCCATCAGTTTTAAGCTTTATGCCAAGTATAGTTTTGTGAATCTATTATTGAATTTGAATCAAAAGTGTATTGTGTGGCATTTTACATTTCGAGAGACGATCTTGTCTCTTTGCAACTTCTCATGTTATTAAAGCGGCCAATCTTTTGTATCAAAAGTGTATTATTGCTAGTAGCAATAGTCTATATTCAATCTCTTCATGATTCTTGATATAAAAAGTGTAATACTACTAGATATAGTCAATACTCAATCTCTTCAAGATTCGTAAAGAGGAATTCTGTCCTTTCTTCATCTCAACTAGCACCTCCTTCATGTACTCGGATATTAAGTCATCAGATTGGACATTTCCCAGTATACACATACACATTTCACCATCCACGAGCATTGTAATATCATGGAGTGTCCTTAAAATAATGTGCAAATGTGGCCCAACACAATTTCATACATTCAGAAAGACAAGACACTTTAAAAAAAAACAACACATTTAGCCATGAGTGTTTGGTGTTTAGATATCTGTGCCATAGACTAATATATTTTATCTAGACTGGAAACCGGAACTAAATTCTGATCCGCGAAGATCGATTCACAGACCAATCTATATATAGATTTTTATGTACGTAAACTCTTTTTCAGGCTTTAGGGGGAGTCGCCCCAATCAATCTTTTCTGTCTTAGAAAAGTAATGATCTTTAGTTTTCAAAGTTTAGAAATAATGCAAAATCATTTCTCGGATATTCACGCCAAGATATGAAACAAAGCCATTTCCTATTTGTTTCCATTGAGATTGTGTTTTTAAAAATCCTAGATGGAAATAATTCATGTTGATTTAAATCATCTTATGTACATTTAAAGAGATTGATTACCTAGATCTTTCTAGATTATGTATCGAAAAATTGTAAAATAATAATTATGACACGAGTGTATTTGTAGTATTGATGTTCAATTGCTAGATGTAGATTTTAAAATTAAATATACGTTACAAAGGTTAGGGTTAAAAAAAAGATAACTTTACTTCTTTTAAGTACTTTACAAAACATCGCCTTGATCCAACGTTCTAAAAAATTTTCACGCCATTTTTGTAGTGTTAAAAAGTCTCCATGTCCGGTCTAGATATAGTTTATATAAGTCTATGATATGTACATAATAAACTCTTATTCTTTATATAAGAACATCTCCCTTGACAACTCTATTCTAACCTTTCTCTGTTCACCTTGTCTCCCTTACTTTGGTCCATTATAAACATGGCATGGGAAATGTTACCTATCAACGATCAATGGCGACACACTTTTCTACAGGAGCAGGTCCACAAACAGTTTTTTCCCCCTCAGTCAATAACCCATCCCTCTCCCTCTCACGGCCTCAATCACTAGCAGACAGTTTGAAAGCATTTTATTTAGAAGCTTTGTCTGTCATTCACAAAATTTCTTTCGATATTACTTCCCCTTTTGAACCAGCTATTTCCAATAATGACAAGGAGAGGCTCCGGTCCTGAGCGTTCATCTAGATCTAAACGATAATCATAACTCTCTTTACGGTGAAAACAAGTGATGAATTAAATAATATTTGACTATAAATAGTAGAAGTATAAATAGCTTATATACGTATATAAATAATAACAATAATAAATAAAGTAAGCATAAAGTAAGCCCTAAGTATTGATTCGCGCATTGGGTGGTTTACACAAATTTGGCATCTAATGTAACAATAGAGAAAAATATTATCTCAGATGTTCTTATTTTCAATTTAGTAACTAAATTTTTTCAGTAAAATATTCATTGAAATGTTTTTGTTTCATGTAAGATTTTTAATCCGAACATTCATTTTAGTCTTAAAATCTACAATATGTTACAAAGTAGTATTTTCCTATTTTTTTTTTTATTAGCTGAGTGATTAAAACAACATGGCTCTCTATCAAATCTGCTGGCACTCGAGTTCGGATTCAGATTTGTATTTTATTTTATTTTGTTTTAAATCACTTTAGTAAAGGCAGCTCGAAAACCTTCTCCATGATAACCCCCCCCCCCCCCCCCCCCCCCCCCACTATCGGTCTACAAATGAGATTGGACAAATTCATGAACATGCTATAAGCATGCTAGTTGCGCTATACAAAAGCAATTAAAAAGAAACATTTCAAACCGCACTAAACTACTATATCCCTTAGAAGCGGAGATATTTTAAAGTCCATATTATATGACGCAATGGTTCGTACATTGGCGTGGCTTTAGTATAAAAACAGGTAGTTATGTTAGTGTCCAAAAAATTTCAAATAATCTGATTTTTTTTTAATGGCGACCGTAAGATGAAAAGCCGATATTAGTTTTGTTTCGTCTGTCTGTCGGTCTGTCGAAAAGAATGGAAAAGCTAAAGAAAGACTTATTTACGTTTTGAAAAAAAAAAAGACAAGTTAATATAAATCAGAATTCCATTATCGACAACAGGTTGCCATTTTTGTAAGTTAAAAAGAACGCCGAATAGTTCTTTGAAATCGCTCCTCTGTTATATTACAGTTAATTTTCTTTCCCAAAGTTAGTCTCATTATCGACAATAGGTCTACGTTCTGAGACTTTTTTCAAAAGTATTACAGCGACAAAGAATTATCTGAAATCACTCTTTTGACTTATATTGCATTTAGTGTCTTGACAAAAGATCTAGAAGCCTCATTTACGATAACAGGTTGTACAGTTTTATAAAAAACCGTTAATGATTCTCTGAAATCGTATTACTTTTAGAAAATCAAAAGACCAGGGCTTGAATATTTCTTGTCCATGGGCGGATCCCGTAGGGACCGCCTCTAAGTTTATGTGATAACACGAACTTTCTTTGTAATCTTGTTTATATAATGCATCTGCTAGTTGAACGATATTCTGACTGTACCCAGAATTGCATCGGTTTAAAATGAATTCTTTACAAATATTTTCATAAAATCTGACTGTTAGTATTTTATTCATTGCTCTTTGAACTTATATAATTCTCAGCTAAAAATCATTTTTTGAAAAGCATTTGTAATTCTCTTCAGTCTAAACTGTGACCGTAAAGGACTATCCTCTTTACAGCCTGGCATTAAACTCTATATGACGTCTATGGTGACTTAATGAGGAGATAGTGTCCCTTGGTTCGCTTAAGACTGGACATCGCAAATTGTTGGATCGATCCATGACATTCAGAGGCCACTAAGTGGAAAGAACATTTCTCCGCCCTTGTTCCTAGCTTGCTGAAGAAAATTGATGCCAGAATTGCGTCAGGGTGAATCTATTATGATAAGCGTTTAGGGCCCTAATAAACGGTATTTTGAAGACCGTTAGATCAATGTGAACGCTATAGCAGTAGACGTCAAGACTATGCAAGGATCCAGGTTCAATAGCATGGCCGCCCCCACCCCTTTTTAAGACGTTTAAACTACGCGTAGGGAAAAAAAAGCATACTAAGAACAGATGAGTGTTTATAAAGGTACCATGTGTACAGAGCTAGGAGTAAGCGAAATGAAATCAGTAGGGTATTTTTTTATATGTCAAAAGACTAATTACTACCAAAGCACAACATAGCATGCGTCTAGAGGAATTAGTTTACTGAACAATTGTATTCTAGTCATTCTAGCCAATAATTTTGTATAAGTAAATTATTTATTATCATTCTTACAGAGCTTCCTGGAAGAAATAAAAATAAGTTTTTTGTGCCTGTGCTAAGAATGGTATTGTTTGAGAGAGAACAGAACTTCGAATTATCTACAAGTACATATAATGCAGCACATTCTGTAACTATGAGCACAATCAAGGTGAAGGAAGACTTAGTGGTAGCTTTTTCTTAGTGTTTTGGCAGCGGTGGGTGGAACCCATGACGTCCTCCACCACCAATCCCCAAACAACAAACAAACAAATACTATGTAATGGCTGTGTTGAAGCAAGAGGGAGGAGCGAGGGGAACTATACACACCAATGATAATTTTTTAGCTTTTAACTATTTGAACAGTATGGTTTGGTTAGTGAAAAATGTCTCCATTTTGTATTTCATTTAGTTTAAGGAAGAACTATTTAAAAATTAAAATTTTGACCTTTCTAAGATGATCAGCAGATCAACAGACATGTCTTGTTTCCTTACACTTTTATGTCGGTTTTTGTTCCGTGGTTTGACTCTTTGAGAATTGTTAAGATGACCCATAAAAAGAATCACAGGTTGATTTTGTAGATCTAATAGAAGATAATCGTTCAAAATATTTTGCTCATTCATTAAAAGTGTGTTTGTGTTTGTTTTGAAGTAACTCACTATGACAACATCGATATCATTTATAAATTAGGGGGGCGGACACATCGAGGATCTATTTAAGAAACAATACATGCTCGTTACCTTGTTACCTCCCCTCTGACGGCCATCACAGCCTGGGGAGAGAACAATTTTTTTTAGACACACCGTGCATCGTTTAACTGGCCCACCAATACTATCCAAAATAAAGTATTTATTTTTATTTCTGAATATTTTTTGTTCAAATAAAAAGAAATATTTTATTCTCTCCCACTGACTGAGCAGATCCACTTGATAAAATAGTCCTTTTATTGATCTGTCTAAAGACATAAATGAATTTAATTGAGTTCCCCGCTATATGTCCCCAGAGAAAAAAATTTGGAGTCACGTCATTGTCGGTACTGCTACATCTTATTGGTGTCAATCTGATTTAGGTGCCAGTTTTAACAAGGTAGTGGGTCCACGATTCCTTATTATCTCAGACACACCAAATGTCAAAGATATTTTTGGAATATTAATTTCATCCACTTTTATTTCGAGTCATTGTAAGAATGAAATTCTATGCCGAACTGGTGAGGTTGTGACAGACCGTCACATGAGGTTTGCAGGACATGTTTTCCGACATAATGAACTACGCATACCAAGAGTAGCGATGACATGGAGGCCAATACGAGGAAAGCGCAATCAGGAACGTCCTCGTATAAATTGGCGCCACAACTTCATAAAGGACCTCAGAACAGTGGACACCAGGTGGGAGGAGGCTTCAGACATTGCCAGTGACAGATCTTTGTGGAGACAGCTTGCCACCGAATTAGCCGAACGGCGCGGGAGAACATAAGTCTAAGTAAGTCTAAGTAAGTAAAAAGTATCAGTTTTTTTTCTTATTATTAGAAAAATATTCAATATTTGTTCATTCACTAATTTTTTAAAATGTTTGTTTGTAAAATGTTTTACATGTTTCGGTTGTTCCTTCAGAGTTGAAGATAATTACTTCCTAGTCCAAACCTCCCGCAGGACGACGGGGGATGGGAGTGTGCAGGGTGAGAGCCCGGGACCATCGATAAATCTAAACGACAGTCCAGCGCGCAAACCGCACGATCAGGCAGTCATCCTGCCTGTATTAGATAAGTTTCGTTTTCATATTACCATAAACTATGTTTTAAAAAAACTTTTAAAAATTACATTGAATGAAGTTGCATCAAATATTTAGAATCAATCATGTAATTACATGATTACGAAACTAAAATAATAAATGTGTGTGATCGGAAATATTTAATGAAGTGTTTTTGTATAGCGCATCTTTCATGCTTATAGCATGCTCATTTTGTGGAGTGGGGGGAGGAATATTTGGGAGGTATCCGTGCTGGTTTTCAAAAGATATTTAAAAAAAACAACAGTTGCTTGTCTGAATTAGAACTAGAGATCTCCAGCCTCCATGATGAAGGCCGACGTGTTTAAGCGCTGAGCTATTCAAGAACTTACTTTTAAAAAAGAAGGTTTCATAGTCTTAGAACTGGTTTACGCATTTTAACAAACGACCTAATTCTCTACAGAAAGCATATCTCCCTTTAGCTGAGTACATTTTCTATAGTAAAACAAAATATGAACCAATGGGTTAATTTTCTTCTATTGATTCGTATATTGTCATTGATTGAGGTGACAAGTTATTTTAACAAAATATTAAAAAGATGAAAAAGTAGTACATATTAAGATTTGTCTTGATTATAGACTCTTCTGTGTGCTTAATATTTCATTCAAAGCCAAAACCTCACGCAAGGGGTGGTAAAGGTTAGGAACTCTTTTTGTGATTACAATCTGAAACACATTCCACAAGGCCAGGCAGCTATCTGTTTAAATTATACCCTAATTATCTAAAAAAATATATTATTTCTTATCCTCTCCCACCTTTTTAGAGGAGGGCGCTCGAATTGGGGGAGGCCATCCACCTCTACTACTTCCTTTTCTTTGTCAGCCAGTAAATATGAATCTGTAGATGTGAATGCCTCAAGTTTGCTGTTGTTTTTCTGCTTGACTAGCCATGCTAAAGAAGCTCAATGACAATACATGATCCACAACAAAACTGTAATAAGATTATTTTTTTTTCTTCGCGTATTAGAGCCAGAGTGCAGAGAAATGTCATCAGTTTGTGACCAACTAGAATGTCTTTGAATAAAAGTACAAAAAACACGCACACACAAACACACACACACACACCAAGCAAAGACACAGACTTGTAAGTGAAACAAGAAAATTCTCACACTCTTTCACTTTAACATTTTTTTTCCCAGACCAGTTCACAAGGTCAAGGTTATTGAAAGCCCTGCAATGCTACTGAACTCTGGCATTGCACAGGCGGCCTTACTAGTTTATACACATGACAGTCTGCCCAGGGTCTTAAGGAAGACCCACGAGAAAGAATAAGTTTTGTCCCGTAAGTTCATCTTACAATTCTAATATATCGAACCAACAGACTGGGGTATGATGTGGTGGATTGTTCGAAATTGTGTTCTCATAAACCGTGACGTGTTTCTTCTCTATTTTACCTTTACCTTTAACTATCCCATAGTCTGTTGGACCGTTGGGGCACCAAGCAAGACTCGTCGACCATCTTTCTCCATTCCTCCCTGTCATTTGTCTTGTTTAGAACCACTTTCAATGGCAGGTCCGTCCTTTTCTTTGATGTTGTCCTCCTATCGCTTTCTCTGTCTGCCTCTTCTTCTTTGCCCTGGTATCTTGTTCTCCTCTATACCAATGACCCTAAAAGCTGGTACATGTGATGACGAAGAGAACAGATGCACTTAGGGGCCGCCCCGGGCCCATGACCATGAAGGTGTCCAAGGGCCAGCAAAATATACAAAAATAGTTGACTGGAAGAATTGAAATATATCAAGTTGACTTCGCATTCTTAGTGTAGTAGCTTTATTAAATTATTTTATTTGAATAAATAAAAACAAATACGCGAAATAACAAATCAATGTACACCTTACTAGTTATCATGAAGAGCCTATGTTTGTTGTGGTGACATAGCGAAGATTCTCATTCAGATGATGCGAGCAATTAAGAACGTTTTCCAAGTATGTTCCAAGAACTTCTAAAACTATCTTGAAACAAGAAAAACATTTCCAAAAATTTTTTTTACATATAAAACAAAATAATAACAAATATATATTTGGTTCAAACCCGGTATCAAACCCGTAAATTTGACACCGTGAACGAGTTAAAGTGTGTATTTAACCATTGAGCCTCCGGGACTATATTATATTTTCGTAAAAAAAAATATTAGTAAAATATTAGGTATTTCTTTCAATAAAACTGAAACAACTGTAAATTTACCCTGTTATCTTATATCGGAACCCAAGCGCTCTACAACTCAGCCACCTCCCATCCCCCATTATTATCATTATTACTGGCAACTATTTTGTTTTCATTAATGTTTCAGAACAGATACAACATGCAAGCTGTTTCTTACTTCCCCAGTGACTGTTTAGCAAAGTTTCTTTTGATACAAAAGTACATAAGAAGTTATATAACAAAACCATATCAGCTTCACATACTATTCTTTCCATTGAGCGATACAAATAGTTAAGAAATAGATGTACGTGTCTCTCTGTTACAAGAAAGGTCAGAACTCAAGGTGTTGACCTGATATTCATTGATTATGCTTTCATTTGATATAAACTGATGAATAATTGATACCCACAGATAGATGTTGTCCATGTGTCACAGTTCTCACACGTTCTGCACATGTCAATGTGTTTCTTGAAGAAAGAAGAAAAGATGAACCATCATCATCTTGAAGAAGGGCCACGAGTATTCAGCGGCGGCTTGCGTAACATTTTGGGTTACGGTTAGGACCTGCATATGACGTTAGGCTCAGCAAGCTGCTAATGCCGCTCCTGGGCAAATACATTAACAAGTGTTGCTAAATGGTTGAAAAGTTTTCAATGAAGAATCTGAAAGACAGATAAGTCTATTTTATTTATGTATTAGATAATTTACATGTTCAAATGAATTGAAACCTAAGATCCACGGTTTAGCCGCTAAGCATTCGTCTACTCAGCCACTATCGCCTATTTCGTTCTTTTGAAATCGAGGGCCAGGAACAATAAACCAAAAGATAATAGACTCAAGTAGAATGTACTCGTGTACTAGAGTAATTGTATGTCCAACACAGTATCAATGTACTAGCCATGATTTCACTTCTATTTACACCATCCTGTGTTTTGTTGTGGCTGATGCTTACAGTCTCAGCACTTTTGACCTTCTCACAGTCTCAGCACTTTTGACCTTCTCACAATCTCAGCACTTTTGACCTTCTTACAGCCTCAGCACTTTTGACCTTCTTACAGTCTCAGCACTTTTGACCTTCTTACAGTCTCAGCACTTTTGACCTTCTCACAGTCTCAGCACTTTTGACCTTCTTACAGTCTCAGCACTTTTGACCTTCTTACAGTCTCAGCACTTTTAGCATGAATGTCCGAGTCTATAGCTGCCGTCTTTTAGTTGTAAGAAAAAAATGTCTCTCTGTGACTTATCTATGTAATCTTGTGACTAATCTATGTAATCTTATGACTAATCTATTTAATCTTGTGACTACTCTATGTAAACCTACCGACACTGTTTTACTGTCTCACTCAAGTTTATCCACACCACAGCTTATCTCTTAACACAATCTAACAAAGGTGTCTCAACACCGCTGTACTGTCTTATCTAGGGAAACATCTCGACACTGGTTTGCTTATGTGTCTCGATGTTTCTCTATTTAAAAAGGTGTTCGTCAGCGTTTTACTGTCTAATTTCCATGTATCGAGAATCCTCTTCAATAAGTGTCTCAATACTGCGTGTCTCAATACTGCGTGTCTCAATACTGCGTGTCTCAATACTGCGTGTCTCAATACTGCGTGTCTCAATACTGCGTGTCTCAATACTGCGTGTCTCAATACTACGTGTCTCAATACTGATACATTTGTTGTTCCGTTCCCTGAATGAAATGTTTGTAAACTTAAAGTTATCAAGTTTAATCTTTAGAATCAAGTGAAATGAAGTCCAGAACAGCACAATACATTTAGATCTAGTACTGAAACTTAAAGTAATGATTGGTATTTATCACTACATCTGTTTTCTCGCGGGGGAATGTAGAATTTCTCAACAATGACCTGAGCTCGTAAATTCTTCATGAGTAGCTTTGCAACAAGACAATAAAGACACTTCAACCATTCACACATATCTCTAACATCGCCAGGCATGGGTGCTTAACGGAAATAAGGTGCTCAAAAAAATCAATCAGCAATAAACTGAAGTTTGCAGCATCTATTGACCTGAATGTTTAGGTCAATTACTTAATTTAAAGCCATCATCAGATGAATTAAACATGACAGTTAAAGGAAAGCCGATGTTGACAATGATCACGGAATTGATCCATCTATAAAAGACAATGACCACAAAGCATTAGCTTTACCTATAGCACATGTTGCTAACTATGACAGCATAATGACCATACAACAATACCTGTAGCTTTAACTCTTTCTCTCCGTAATTATTTACCAAATTCTGGTGGAATCAATGTTGGTATCGTCAGTTCTAAAGAGAGAAAGAGTTAACAAAACAAAGAGAAATTCTACCTATAACAGGACCAGACCCCCACGTCAATGCAGATACTGGCCATTCATTAATAAGTCTATCTGCACAGCAGCCACACAGCAGTGGATCTGCAAAGAATATCTGCCTATAGATTAACAATGATGACAACACATCAGTTCATCTACAACACAGTAACACAGCATCGAACATTATGACCAAATATCAACATGTCTGCCTTCAACTGAACCCTGTTCCTTCTTTTTAGGTTAGCAATGGGTTCTATAGTATCTTCTTGACGTCTGATCAACACAATGTACTTTGTTTTCATTTGTATTTTATTTTCATCGCATTGAGAGTATGCAATTGTTGTTACATAGATATGAGCAAGACATTATTACGCTAGCCATGCAAGCAAATTAACAACTTAAGATTTTTTTCTGTCAAGACACACACACACACACATCCATATATATTAGCGAGCCGCGGCCTTAGTTTGTGTATCACTAATCTAGCGCAATGTTCTTTTACATAGCTAATATACCATATTGTGAAAATGGGTTTACCCGATTTTTTAAAAAGTTTCGTTCTTCAGCAGAGATAGATTTAGGCTTTTTATTATTATATATTTTTTTTAATTTTAGGGTTTTCTTGTGGGAGAGACATTTAGCATACACAACGTGATCTAAGGAACATTCATGCCAAATTTTATCAAGATTGGTCAAACGGTTTTAATTTCTATTTGGGACATACATACATGCAAATATACATACCTACATACAACATACATACATACATACAACTTACATACATGTATACATATGTACTCCCTACATTCTACTTTATATATTAGATACTTTTACGTCATACTGCTCATAATTGCTTTAGAAATATAAATTTAGAATATTCTTCATCCAAAATTTTGTGCTTTGTAAAATCTATTATATTGTAACGAATCTAGGGTATACACTCAATGAAGGATGAAAGTGAAGAGTTAAGATATACTTATTGTGTTGACAGCATAAGAAATGATTACACACGCATATGTTGTCTATGAATTCATTTAGCTCTGGCCTGCAGGGCTGACTGTCCGCATAACTGGACAGGTTGTGATACATATTACTATTTATTGTATTCAATGGTAAAGGTGAAGAATAATTTGTTATAGGCCTACTGATCTTTTTCTGTGCATACTAATTTATTTATTTCAGTAATATTGATTACATTAAAATGATATACACAACGCAAAGAACAACAAAAATGTTATGAATGCTTCTGGTGCCAAGATCATCCTGCGAACTAAAAAAGTGTTACCATTAGACTTTATGTTGTTAAATATTGTTTTATCTTGACAAGTGACAGTATCACATGATCTACGCACGGGAAATCATCAAAGTGGGAAGTTTTCTTTTCCAAATAAAAGAATGTGCTTTTTCCTAATAGGGAAAAAATAATTCGTTATCGGATAAGCTAGTCCTTCACTAGAAAGAAATTGTAATGTTTCTATTGTTGACCAATGTTATAGAAATGAAATCATTTTTTTTTACAATAAATTTCGAAGATATAAGAACTTGTAGTTGTTGAGTAATCGACGACTGTAATGGAATAGGTCGCTTTATTTTTAAAGAGAGAACAAACCATGATAACGCACCGGGTGACACCAATATTAGTGACGCCACTGGAGTCATTATAAGTCTACAAATACTTAGACCCAACATATTTATGAAATTCTGAAATTAAATCATTCTCTTGGTAAAGAGTCAGAACCAGTCCGGGAGATTAAATGTAATTTCTTCTCTGGTTTTATGAGTGGTCACATCAGAGTCAAGTCCCCTGACAGGCTGACAGAGTCACGTTTCAAATCAAAACACATTGTCTTAAGTGGTATATTTGACAACATTACTGCAATAAGAAGCTAAGATTGTCTTTTAAAAGTAGGCATTATTTTTAAAATGAGTTGATACACAGAATTTCAAAAGTTGTTCCGACTCCTTGATAGTTATCCTCTAGCGAGGGCTCCTGATGGACATGTCGCTGAGTGCTGAAACTAGCCGTGGCGAAATGAGCGGGACGCTGTAATTTACCCGCGTCACTGAAGTATATTTTAGATTGGACGGGTAGAAACAAACGCGTTGCAGTTGAGGTTTAAATCTGCACTTCTATACCTTCAGGACTTCTATTTGTTTTCAATCTACCAGTGAAAGAGTGTTGAAACATTTTCTTGATGGAACTCTCTATTTCTGAAGGAAAGAAAAATAAAACTAGACAGAATTCTATCCCGTGTAGTGTAATGACTGCTCCGTGTCTGCAGATCTACATAGTGTGTTTATGTACAATAGTTTACGGCTAAAAACACAGAAAATTACACTTACATATTAGGGACTTTTTGTTTATTTTTGACAGCCTGAAAGACCTAATTATTGAGTCGTGCAATCATTGACATTTAGGTATGTACACTTTACATTACTAAAAGGTTTTGATTTATAGAGTAATTTCCCTAATCTTGTCTGAGCTTACCGTGGTAATGTCCCGCACTTTTTATGAGCTTGCTGTGGTAATGTCTCCAATCTGGTTTAAGCTTACCTGGATATAAAGCTGCTAACCTAGGCTTTAGACTTCCGGGGTAATGTTCCTAACATCTGCTGACTCTAATAATGTTTAATTGTACTTTCCAAGAGACTAAATTAATTTCTTTAACACATGAACTCCTCCAGGATCCTATTATATTAAAAGATTTAGACTGCCTTTAAACTCTGTACAGACCTACGAAGTACGTCCATTTTGACCTATTTCCCATATGAATGTTTGTATTATTTTCAAGGCTCACTAAGTCCTAGTGTCGGGCCTATTTCCTTGTATAACAACCTCAAAAGATATTGATTCTTCAACCACTAGCAGATTAATATCAACCAGTTTTTCTGATGTTGCTTTAACGTCATATAGAACTTGTTTTTTTTTCCCCATAAGAACCAAATACTCATTGGGATTGTCTGCGTGGTTGTCGTTCTTTGATATGATGCTAGTGATACCCCCTTGCGGTGTAATTAGATAATGTGCAATATTATTTTAGATAATATACTTTTATTTTTACATGTTGTTTGAGAAGAAAACATTTTTATGCACACACACACAAAAGTCAGAAACCAACCATGATATTTAGAATTACTTTTATATATAGGAAACTACAGTAGCTCATACTGTATAGTATTGCGACATATGTGTTATATTTTATAACAACCCTAACTTCATTAATTATCTAAATTCACACTTTTACGTGTTTTTGTTTGTATTTGACCTGTACCCTACACATCTTTAAGGTCCCCCCACCCCATTTACAATATAACTTGATTAAAACGTTCCTCTATTTCTCTGTCTTTCGTTTCGTGTTTCTTTCCGTATTTCTCGCACTCTCCTCCTCTCTCCATCTGTGTATCTCTTCTTCCATCTCCCTGGACCCCCCCCCCCCCCGCTTTATAACGTCTTTCTTTTTGGCCGATAAATTTTAGTATCACATCATGTCCCTCACCCACACCCACACACACACCCATACCCACACTCACACAACAAAAAAAAGTTAAGACTTAAATTTAATTTTTCATCGAATTCAATTCAATATCGAAGTATTGAAAAGGTTCCATTTTACTTGTTGTGTTTATACTTTATACATAGAATGGGGCCTGTTGTGATTGTTGTGAACTCCTAGCCTATGACTTTGACATGGATACATTACGTATGCAATACTTCAAGAACACCCGGGATGCATTAGAAATAAGAAATGTTTAATAAAGAAATAGGAATAAATTATAACTGTAGATACGCCAACAAAAGCTGAATTCCTAAATATACATTAACTATCAGAACTGCCTTATAATGGCTCTTACTATGCTATCACAAAACTCCGGTCCCCCGTCAACAATAACAAAACTTCAAGCGCTGTAACTCTGTCCCAACCAATGAACCAATGAAATAATAGTAAAATTAATAAATAAACATAGAATTCTTTCAGTCTTACAACCAAGGTTCTATGACGTACCGTTTACAATATTATATACAAAACATAATCACCACATTCCCCCCTTACCAAAATAAGCTTTTACTAAAACTTATGAATAGCGTATAAAGTGACTCGCTTAGAATTCAGTATCAGGTAAAGAACGAGTGCACACACACAGATACACAGATACACAGATACACAGATACACTCTACACTCAATAGCATTGAACTCAAAACCAAATTGGAAAAAGAAAAGAAAAAAAAAGACAGAATCACACAAAAATGACAAGTTAACATCTCTACATTCTCTACTCTCCTTGTTCACAATTTCAACCAATTTCTTTACAACATCCAGATTTAACTAGCATTGGAGAAAAAAAATCACTAACTATACATCATCCGTTTAAACTACTCAAAACTGGTCATTAAGTACTCATGTCCAATACAAATAGGAGACTTGCTTCAGTACATTGTGACTCTGTATAAAAGGAAATACATCTCAACTGATATCAGCATTTATATTAGGTGTTTGGTGGAAAGCTGTCCCACCAAAAGACTTCTACTGTCAGACGTCACCTTGTTTCACTATTCACTTGTTACACATAGTCTCATAAGCCAGCTCGATCAAATTCTCTTGGTCGCCATGGACCTCCCCATCTGTCTCGAATACCATAATATCTGTTGACTGGTGGGCTGCCATAATATTTGTTGACTGGTGGGCTGCCATAATATCTGTTGACTGGTGGGCTGCCATAATATCTGTTGACTGGTCGGTTGCCATAATATTTGTTGACTGGTGGGCTGCCATAATTGCGTCTGTAACAAGGTCTACGTCCTTGATATTCTTGGTATCTTTGAGGCTGGAATTCTCCTTGGTCTTCTGGGTACTGCCGCCTTCCTCCATTGCCATTTTCTCTGTACCATAGATACCATCCACTCGTCCTAGAGCTACTTCTGTCAGCAGAATCTCTACTGCCCTGCACATTAGAACCCTCTGGACCAGTTACGTTTGATGTTTCTTTTCGTTTCACTTCTTCGACGACGTCAAATTCCGTTTTTCTGCCTTCTGTAACACTTGTAGGGTATTTTCTTGGGTGCACAAATAAATCTTCCTTATTTTCGTCCCTGCCAACATGATCATCACTTTCTTGTTCTGGTTTGAGTTTTTGTTGTCTATCTTCAACTTGTTGTCTCGTTTCTAAAGGAATTGTTGGACAACGGTGTTCTACGTGTTTAGGGTCGTAGTCTTGTATCATTTGTTGTTGCCCTTGCAATTCAGTCGTCGCTTCATGTGTTGGCTCCCAGTTAAAAAATTGTTTCCATCTGTCGATCTGAGCCTCGCTGGGACACTCTATATTTGGTACATTCCCTATCACCACTTCGAATGGACCATTCTCAACAACTATAGCTTCAACCTTTTTATTGAAATACGGAGAGTTAATGTGTACTATAGCTGTTGGGTAGCTCTTTATTTGCCCTCCGAAACCTTGTACTCTGCATTGTCTTTTAGTGTATTGGTGAGGTCTCACAAGTTTAGCTAAGAGTACACATTTGGTGGCCCCAGTATCGCGTAGGGCGTGGGTATGATAGCCATTTGCTATAGCTGGACATACGTACGGTGAAAGGCTATCAGCCAAGCCTCCAACATGGGCTACAACATCGTTCTTGTAGTATTCTGTTCTCCGGGCATCTCGACAATACTTCGCTATGGGGAGATACCGAATTGCGGCGTTCAGGCTAAGAATCTGTCAAAGCCGTGTCTTAGCGAACCTGTGCACGAAATTTCATGTCAATCAGTACGGCCGTTGTTGAGAAAAATCAATCAATCAGTGAGGATCCAAAGGTATTTTGCGCTTAAAATCTATATTGCATTCAACCTCTCTCTCTCTCTCGGGGGCTGTGACGGGGGTCTACGATAAAGAATCGCAATTCAGCATGTCGTGACTTTAATTTTGACAATTGGAATTTTTTTTTCATCCACACATTTATGATTTTTACCTTAGGAAATCCTTAAAATTTTTATCCTGCTGATTAAATGAAATATTGTTTAATTTAATTTGATAGCTATATTTAAATAGTGTAGTTTTGTCTAGTTATAAAATTAACAAAAAGAAATGTATACTGTACAGTGTTAAATATTTGAAATTGAACTTCATTATTCCTAGTCAAACAAGGGGGTGTTAATGTGTCTTTTTTTTGGATGCTATGAAACCAATTAAGCTGTAAAATCATTTGAGATGATGCTACCCTGATAAAAAGATAAAAGTTTGCAAAACTTTCAAACACTCAAAGATAAAGTTCAGAATACACCACAAAATCTCTGTTTGACCTGATATTGAGAAAATGATGATTATAGTAAAATGCTGAAAACCTCAAACGATATTGATTTTTACCAGCCGTTGAAGAAATTGTAAAAAACTCTTACCATTGCAAGAATTTAATGCCTGGGTTTTTGGCCGGTCTCTTGTTTTGGGACTCTTGATAAAGAATGCAATTTTGAAGACATGGTTGGCATTCTCTGGTGAGACTCCAAAAGGGTTAATTACAATGGTCCCAATTTAAATCTTCCGGAACATATATTTTCTCATTATAATGTGAACAGTTATAGGTGGCCCTATTGGATAGTTTATAATAGGTTTCATCTTCTTTGTATATCGAATAAGAGCTTGTCCATTTCTCGTTTTTGCAATTCACTATTAGTTTCTTCATTTCTTCCTGATAGAGTGCTATATTCAAGTGTGTATGTCTTCTTTTCTTCTTATCTTATATATTACAGACGTTACTTCAAAAAAGAAAATGATTACGTCCTACACGTCATGCATTTAGTCATGCATATTAACCAATGACTTAAATATGTGTTTTCTCACATTTGGCAAGTCAGTCAGCTATTTCCTTCTATTTCAACATTGGAGAACAGTGTTCTTGCTGTTGTTGAGCTTTACAAGGTCACACAATATGTTTTGTACAAAATCTTTTGGATGCTCCTTCAGATTATGTGGATAATTACATCCTAGCCCAAACGTCCCTGACGCGAGCAGGCAAAGTGACCACCGAACGTCAGTCCAGGCATCATGAGTTGTTTTATTTAGGAAGCATCAGAGTTTGTCAAGCTTTGAAGGACATTTTTTTATATTAGTCATGAAATAAATTTAACTGTTTGGCGAACTTGGCTGATTCGCTAGCATGGTAGCTGTTAGATCCAGTGCTCATATTTCTTCTCTGTGGTTGTCATAGAGCTCATTAGTTACAATGAACTTAATTTTTAAATTATTTTTTCTGCATGAGGCCATTCAATGAGTATTCCAGCTTCTCCGTTTGTGGTGGATTTCTGAGAACCATCCATGCAAACTCTGACTTATCGATTGTTAGGGCGATGGATTTGTAGAAGAGTTCACTAAATTCTTGAGCTCTGTTGGAATATAGTCAAATATTTCTTTGTTCTTATGTAAGTCTCTGCTAACGACATATTTCTGCAATCAACATGTTTCTCTATGAATCAACCTTGTCTGGTAATGATTTTTTTTATTTAAATTATTATGGCTCAAGAAATCCACGAAAAACTGCTTTGTGAAAACTTTTACCGTGATACTTTAGGGACATTTATGTTTTAAGTTTTGAAGAACTACTTCATAAAACAACAAATCCGTATTTGAAAAATAATCTCCATAGCAACGGATGGTGAGCTTGCAAGCTTTAAAAACCAATGTTTCCAATGTGTTTAGTGATTGTATGCTGTACGTGTTTCCAATGTGTTTAGTGATTGTATGCTGTACGTGTTTCCAATGTGTTTAGTGATTGTATGCTGTACGTGTTTCCAATGTGTTTAGTGATTGTATGCTGTACGTGTTTCCAATGTGTTTAGTGATTGTATGCTGTACGTGTTTCCAATGTGTTTAGTGATTGTATGCTGTACGTGTTCACTAGTAAATCATGGGTTGAAATTTGAATTTCGTTAATAAGTTTATTTACAAATATTTACGAAACTTATAATGTAGATTTAAATTACTTTTTCACTCCTCGTGTCACTGGTTAGATATTATTTGAAACAAAATGTGTCATTTGAAACTGATGAATTTTCAAAAATTCAATATAACTTAAGCAGGGGGTCTACGGAAAACCAAAAAACATGGCAAGGGGTCTACGCGACAAAAAAGTTTGGGAACCACTGGTTTAGAACGTGATGGACATAACTCTCAGTCTGATTCATTCTGTGTTCCTGGCTGACTCAATCACCCCGAGGTGCTAGATCTATATCTTACACTGAAGCTATTTTAGTAATAGCTGCGACTGTTAGGCGAGATTGGCTAAAAATATTCCATTTGTCTCATTATCTTTATTTGTATCCGTTGTATTTCTCTGTGGGCTGGCTCTCTCCAGGAGTCCTATATACATTTCTTGCCTAATTACGTGGCTCTTGTTTTGTCTGGCACGTCCGATCACGACAGCTACATCTAGGTCTAAGAAACAAAGTCAAAAAACATAAAACTGTACAATTAGATCAATCCAAACGTCTTGTGTGACCTACTTGCACAATGTTCACATCACATTAGGAATACAGAAACTAGCCTGTATCTTAAGCCAACCTTAAAGAAAAAAAAATCCTTTAAATATCATCAAAACTCTACAAATCGTTCTTGAAAACTTATTTTTTCCTTGATCAATACAAAAATTGTAATCCTGTTAATTTCTATTTGTTTGGTCAAAACAGGATTCTAACCGATGAAGAAGAAAAGTTATTCTATCGTGCTGTTACACAAATATGTTAGTATTTGTTACTTTGGTAGTTGTGTTCCCCACACAACACTTCCGTGAACTAGATCGCTCAGAAACAGATGACCTTTACCTTTTCTTCCTTATACATTGCTAGGTCTAAAAATGAATCTAAAAAGACCAAATATTTAATCGTCTCGTTGCAGATATAACTTTGTGTTTTCTGTGGCAAAGCTAAATTGTTGTACAAGATTTTTTTCGGTTTTGTTGTGGCTATTAAAATAATTGGTTTCTTTATTAAAATAATTGGTTTCTTTGGGGTTTCGTCCGAATCGCACCAAAAAAGGGTCGATGTTATATTCGAAACTACAGTTATGAATGACATCAAACCTTGCTTTTAGCAATCAACCGTAACATTTCCTTTTATACCACACCTGTCTCTCCAGGTCCCGCGGGAACAGACGGATGTTGTTAAATCAGTATCGATACTACATTGTCAAATACTGGCGTTACTTTTGTGTTGTCAAATACTGGCGTTACTTTTGTGTTGTCAAATACTGGCGTTACTTTTGTGTTGTCAAATACTGGCGTTACTTTTGTGTTGTCAAATACTGGCGTTACTTTTGTGTTGTCAAATACTGGCGTTACTTTTGTGTTGTCAAATACCGGTTTTACTTTTGTGTTGTCAAATACCGGCGTTACTTTTGTGTTGTGGGATACTTGCCTTCTCTTAACTGCTGGGATTATCTTTTGTGTGTGTGTGTTTTTTCCACAACAAAAACAACTAAAGCTCCTACACTATTAACAAACGTTAACGCAAGTAGAGGATCTATACATGGACACGCTTCAATGCTTCTTTTTTTTTTCCTCTTTTTTTTCATACGTTTCGGACATTTTTTCAAAAAGAAAGATTATGACCTCATGAAAGGGTTCGAACTCGGAATCATCATGACCACAGTACGGAGAGCAAACCAGAAGTCCCTAACTTTAAACTTACTAAACTGACTAAAACAGCTATTGGCTATTGTGTTACAATACTTTTAAGATCTTAGGTTACCACACAGTTGAACGTAACGCCCCTAATCAATACCAATGACTAAAATTAGTTGAAGTGTAATTTAAAGTTAGTGGTTTAAACCTTGTCTCGTTTACAGAACAAGACCAGTTTGTGTACTGAGTATATCTTTTTAGACGAGTCCACAACCTAGTGGTACTTCCTCGCAAAATAAGCATATATATATATATATTTCTTTAGTGCAATACAAAGTAACGATACATATCACATTAAATTTTAAAAAATCACTTTTCTGGTCTGATAAAAAAAACCATTATCATAAAGTATCAATATGTACATTCATTATAGACTCATTGTAGTCATAAAAAGGTTCTTTATTTGCTGCTAATGTGGTAGTGAGCTTTTGCGTGAGTGCATGCATTTGTGTCTGTGTGGGTGTGTGGTTGTGATAGAGAAAGAGAGAGAGAGAGAGAAAGACTGAAACATATGAAGTGAATTTAAAAGTTTTGAGGCTTCGTATTTTATACAACATTTCGAATTTGTTTCTGCCCTCTATAAAAACCTGACTCTCACATAAACTTGCATAATTTCCTTTGTAAAGCATGATACATTGTCTAATCAGATTCTAAACTCTCGTTAAAAATAAACGCTCAATACCCTCAGTAATCAAAATCTGCTAATTCAATGGAAATTTTTGCAAGATAAAAAGTCGAAGGTTTACAAATCAAAACATGGTTAGGAAGAAATTGCTGACATATGTGACAACATATAAACGACGTGCATCTGGCCGAGGTTATCTGTCCATGAACTTAACAATATATTGTGTCATTTTAGGTTAAATATATGTAGCTTATTAAGCAGCGTCTGCTCTCAAAGCCAGAAGAATTTCTGGACAGTCCTGGTGGCTAGTAGTGTAATCACGCTTTCGAGGACCATGAATATATTAACAAAATAATATTGAACAATGTGGTGTATGACATTTCTAAACTAATACGGGAGTCTGTAATTAAATCTGAATGGAATAATGATTAACTTACTAATTCACACATTCTCTCTATTCGCTCATTAACATACAATTGCAGAGTTAGGAATTAACCATCGGGTGAGAACTCTATTTAAAAAAATTATTATTTAGTACACAAGAAAAAATATTTTGTAAATTGTTTTTGTCATGTTTAATGCCATTCACATTTACTGTTTAATACACAATGTAGGTAATCAACATTAACGTTTGTGTGGCATTTATAATGAATAAACTACGTTCCTTTCTGAAGACTGATGTGTAATGTTAAAGTTCGTGCATAATAAATTTATATATAATAAAACAAAGACTCTAAGAAAAAAAAAGTATACATCCGTCTAGACAAACTACAAATGCATTCAGTAAGGTTAATTAAAGTTTAGTGTAAACAGTATAGCTCATGTGCTTTCTTGACTAACGTTTATTGACTCAGTTCACTAGGCATACCATCCTGATCAGGGTAAGACTGTCTTTTGATCATTAGAAAAGAGAAAGATTTTCATTTAGAAAGCTTCCTTGACTCAGGATTTATTTAAATGAGAAATTTATTTTTTATTGCCAATGCAAAAAAATCTAGAGCCAATATGAACAGACATTTTTTTTAGTACTTGTCAGCAGTCTGTCCAATTGTTTAGTTTAGTTTAGTTTCAGAAGAAAATAAAATCGTGTAAAAAAAAGGTGTTGGCAGCAATAAAACTTTCTAACAGAGAAAATAAGACATAACACCAATATTAAAGATTCACCTCGCTTCCTTTGTGGGAATGTATGCGAAATCCTGTATTTGTGTGGAATAGTTATTAAATTATTTTCAAAATCTATATTTTTCCAAAACGATTGCTTTTATGCTTTAAAGTTGACCTAAATAAGTGAATACTGAACAGTATAAATAAATGAAACACACTTTCTGATGCCTACAACACACATTCTGATGCCTAAAACACACTTTCATTTCAGTTTACTAAAAAGGAATGAAAAAACTAAATTCACAATAACGTGGAGCTACTAATATCTCTCCTGAAGGTCATTTGGAGATATTATTTATGTGTACATTTCTAAGTGCACTTGTTGATGCTCGGCCGTTGCCTCAAACAGTAAGTACAGGTGTAGGCATATTATATTTCAAAAATAGAGTTTTAAATACACTTTAAGCACTTCTTGATGAAACAAAACTTAATAATATTTTTGTTAACAGATTTAACTAGAAAGTAGATGTTTGTAGAAACAAGGGGAAATGACAAATAAAGCAAGATATAACCCATTACAAATAAAGCAAGATATAACCCACTACAAATAAAGCAAGATATAACCCACTACAAATAAAGCAAGATATAACCCACTACAAATAAAGCAAGATATAACCCACTACAAATAAAGCAAGATATAACTCACTACAAAAAAAAAAGCAAGATATAACCCGCTACAAATAAAGCAAGATATAACCCGCTACAAATAAAGCAAGATATAACCCGCTACAAATAAAGCAAGATATAGCCCGCTACAAATAAAGCAAGATATAACCCACTACAAATACAAGTCCTTTCGGTCACACGTTCTTGAAAAAGACTCCTACCCGTGGCCTACATGACAGACCATCTAGTGGTCTCATCAGGAACTCCTCAGCCTACACAAACAAACTGTCGCTTCCCTTTCCACGTGGTGACAGCATAAACACACACATACACAGCACTTAAAAACAGCAAGAAATTTTAAAAAATAATAATAAAAGGCTCCTATAGGGGAAAGAACAGCATATTTACAGCAACATTATGTCAATGATGTAAAATTCATTTTCTTTTTACACCAAACAAAATTAATTACCATTAATAAATTAATTGATTGGTATGTTAATTTTTTTTTATTGATTCATGTATTGTTAGGCGCAATAAATAACGTGTACAAGATTTGTACCCAAAAAAATAGTCAAACATTAATACATATTGATTACCTTCACTCTTCCCTTCCCCTACCACCATCTCTCAGTGCCTGGTGCCCCGCAAGTTGATAACGGCGAGTTTAACATTTGTCTGAAACTTCGTTCAACTTTCATTTCACTCGAAGAAACATGACGTTTGCAAATAACAAAATTTAGAAGACCATACTTTACAAGACCATACTTTACAAGAATATACTTTACAAGACTATACTAGGCTAGACTATACTTAACTTGACGATTTTCTAGTTTGTCTAAAGTTTGTTTTTATGGTATGTCAAACGTTTATAATATTTCGTTACAACCCCTAAAGAACTGAAAGGAAAAATCTATGTACACTCAGAAGACAAGGACGAAAAACAACACACAAATTCAAAAGGAACCGAACTAAAGAGCTAAGAGAGCCCAGCATCCAGTTCTTGATGATTTCTTATGACAAAATGCACATTTACTTGAATTCTATCAAACAATTACCTTTTTTTGTTTCATTTGAGACGCACATTTTTTGCGTGCAGATGTTGTCTGGAAGGTTTTGGAAAACGTCAATGTACTCTCGGTCAGTTTAGGGCTGGATCTGAGTGATAGCATTATTCAATTATTTTCAATACATAGTTTGAGTGTGTGGCCTTGATCTTATGACCTGTGTGTGTGTATATGCCAAGACCATATGTGTGTGTTTACTTGTATATGTAGGTTTAAGACAAGAGTATAAGAGAAGACTGCAGTTTGGGGGGGGGGGAGGTGTTTGGGTGAAAATAAATTATTTGTGCAAGTTCGTGTGCGATGTGACAGATTGGGAACCTATTCTAAGAACAAAAAAATGGTTTCCACCCTCCGGTAAGATAACCTGTTCATTAAATTACACTATAAGTGTAGGGTAAATTTTCTAAGACAACGTTGATCAACCAAAGGATCCTGGATCTTATCCGGCCCTCGACGTGATGCTATTTGGCCCCTCTTGAAACAGTGCATAATGAAACTGCAGAGGCTCCTTGCCATGTGTTTTCTCCCTAGCCTCAAAGATGGTGTGCAGAAAGATATCAACCTTCTGTTCACTCAACTCAGTCAATAACATCCATGTAAACAACTTGTGTATAGGAAGAGATATCGCATCTTTTGGATATTCAATGAGACCTGATGACATTGGCAGAGTTTAGGCAAATTTTGAGGCCTAATAAAATCTGAAAACTGTATCCTATCAGATCTATGGGCGGAAGCTGCAGATCAACTCGAAATGCATTTTTTTAAAAATGTTAAAAGACCTTGTACTTTAAAAATCTAAATTGTTCTCTATGGAAAGACCACAAGCAAACATTTAATAATTACACGATAAAAATTACAGCGTATTAAAAAATGCTCTTCCTTATAGGCCTAATACTAAATAGTGGATCGCCTTTGTTAAGAGTAGTAGGAAGCCTTGGTTGCCACTGCGTTCCCTCAATGTAACACCAGGATCCAGTGTGTGACTACTGAGTGAGTGATTAAAAAAATTAAATGATAATTTTATTCAAAACAAAAATCTGACTGTCTGAAGTTTAGAAATGTCATAAGACTTATCTTGTCCGTGAACTGTCATGTATCACATTATGCTAATTTATTCATGATTTGTTGAAGATAAGATTACAAAATTTGTTGAAGGACGATGCCCAGACATTTCTCCCAGGCAATGACGACGCAGCATCAAATTGCATATTATACATTGATGGAACACTTTACACTCGTCGGCTCATTTACATGTAACCTCTATCTGATGCACGTCACCAGCAGGTTGTCAGGAATGTCATAGCATATCTTGATGACTTCGATTTGATTTGTAAACCTTATTTGCTGCTTGTACAGAAGTTAACAGTTTAAGGTGCCTGTTTTTCCCCTGTGTTGTCTAGGTGCAATAAAACACACAAGAACAAAATCTTAACATTCTAGTCCACTTTGGAAACACTAGACCTTTATTATAGATCACTAATTAGGGTAATTTTTGCGTTTGCTGAGCAACCCATATTTATCGTTTGCTTTATATGGGGCCACAGCAAGAGCGGATGCAGAATCTATGAGATGGGA
The DNA here is from genome assembly GCA_030265305.1 of Biomphalaria pfeifferi. Lineage (NCBI taxonomy): Eukaryota > Metazoa > Mollusca > Gastropoda > Planorbidae > Biomphalaria > Biomphalaria pfeifferi. The sequence goes on from JASAOG010000055.1 coordinate 1,257,118, forward strand.
AAGTTTTTTAAAGTATTTTTTAACAATTGTCTGTGATCAAAAGAGATGGGAAGAAACGGAACAATTGTTACACAGATTCTCTTTAAATGCACATTGCTTGAGATTCTCTGTTCGAAAAGTCTCTAAAAGCTGCACGTATAATGCCTTATCTTTCACAGTATGAATTATAATTTAAACACTACAATTAGAAAAGTCCTCTCCTTGTTAAGAATATATATAAATATACATTATTCCTAGATACCTCAATGTGTTGCTGGCCTGCTTCACTAGTTGACTATTACCAAAGGATGTGAAGAGAGGATATACTATAGGAATCAGTTTAAACATCATCAAGTAGTAACTAGATGGCCATGTTACCATGTTGACATGACTTCAAGAAAAGCAACTATTCAATCTTTTAAATACAGTTAAGCTCTATAACAACTAGAAACCTCTAGTGTGGGGAGAGGGCGCTATGGCCCCCATAGATGATGTTAAGCCCATCTGTTTCTATGGTCGACGATTATTATGAGTGTCATGTGACCACTACAACAACCAACCGCCTTGACTTTCCCAAACTAATGTCGGCTACCATTTGAGTTGGTTGGGCTTAAAGGGCGTCCATAAAATCATGAAATGTATGATCCCAGTCTTCACTAAGATTGGAACCCGAGACTCATTAGTTCGGAAGCTTTACAACTCAGCCCCCTTCGCCCCATACTAGTGTCAAAGATTTTTTTTTAGTCTGTCTGGTAATTTCAATAATTAGCAAAGTTTTTGTAGCCGTGAGAGATATCACTAGTCTTATTAACTTTGATACTTATTTTAAATTTCTTAGACATTATACAGCTTTAATAATATAGTTTTATACTACTTAATAATTACGTAACTAAAGACTTAACAGTACCGCTATTTTGGGACCAGATATGTTGCATAATTTGTGTTTAATTCCTATTGACTTAATGTATTGAGCAGGGCTACCAAAACAAAAAGTGTTATATTTGAAGTCGATAAAAAAGTGTGTTCTCTTTTGCAGATGAGCTTCAAAGCAACGGCTAATAAAATCAATAATTGACGAGATATATAAGAATAGTATCCAAATTAGAAGACAATGTAGCGAAATAGGGATAGGGTTAGGATACTGGATCAATGGCTTATTGACATTTTCGATTAATGTGTAATGATCATTACCATAGACTATATATATACGTAATAATCGATTTCCAATCAATTTCAAGACACGTGATTTATTTAATTCCTAATGTCTATAGCGTTCTATCATTATGAATGTTATATTCGTTTGTAGAAAGAATGTCAACGATTTTGGAAGTAAATTACAACACTCGTCAGTCCTGACATCCTGCGAGACATTAATGGCTAAGTCCATAGTCAAGGCTTGATAGCTTCATCTTGTGTCAGCGCGTGCTAACACTAAGTAACAATGACAAGTGGCTCTGAGGTCGACTTGTTCAACACTTAATCTATCAGATTGTCTAGTGAAAGATTACTATTGCCCTCTCAGAGGCCAGGGGTGTATCCACTAAACGGCCCAAAAAATGGAGCTACACTAAGGCTGACTGGCCAGGGTACGGGGCGGGTGTCGACTCCGCCCTGTCGGATATCGCGGTGGAGAAAGGGACAGTCGACACCAAATACGGCGAAATCACTGCTGCGATTTTGGGTGCGGCTAGGAAGTATATCCCGCGGACCTATCCCGGCATACGGCATAGACCCGCCTGGTCCCGAGAATTAGATTGAATAGTCAGGGCCAGGTACCGGTCGAGGCGCAGAGCACAAAGAAAGGGGACCCCCGAATGCCGCAGGGAGTTCAACGCATTATGCCGGAAGGCCAGCGAGGTGGCCCAACGTGTACGGGCGGACCACTGAGGGATGCCTGTGTCGGGCTGGATCTTCGGGATACTTCCAAAGCCTGGCGTCTTCTTCGTAATCTTGAGGCCAAAGATTCGGCGCGTACAGCCACCCCATTAATGTCACCCAGTAGGGATCGAGTAGCAAAAGATCAAAAAATGGCCGACTTGCTTAATAAATATTTCGCTTCGATAAGCAAGTCCGAAAAGAAGACAGCCACGTCTATAGCCCTCAACAAGGAGCGTAAAAGACTCGAGAGGGAGCCGGATGAGTCGGAAGACCTGGACACGTGCAACGCGCCCTTCTGCCGTGCTGAGCTGGACAGAGCGATAGCTAAGTGCAAAAACAGAAAGGCTCCGGGGCCAGACAAGGTTACTCCTGAGATGGTAAAACACCTCGGAGGTATTGCGAAAGACAAGCTCCTTGAGTTTGCGAATCGGACCTGGTTAGAGTCCAGACTACCCAGGGCCTGGCGCTGTGCTACCATTGTTCCAATACTAAAAAAGGGCAAAGACGCGACTAACGTGGAGTCCTACAGATCCATATCCCTGACCTCCACTATCGGCCAGATAGTAGAACGGATGGTCAGCGAGCGACTCGTGTGGAGCTTTGAGAGTGCCGGTATTCTAGCGCCAGAGTAGGGCAGGCTTGAGCCCGATCGACCAGGTCACAGTTTTCATGCAGGAGGTGGCCGATGGGTTCCAGAGGTCCGAGAGCACATATGCAGTTTTTATAGACCTAAAACAGGCTTATGACCGGGTGTGGAAGCAAGGCCTGTATCTTAAGCTTAGAGCCATGGGCGTACGCGGGCGGACCTACAACTGGATAAAACTAGACTTTGTTGTTGTTTTTTTTTATTATTTTTTTTGTTTTTCTTGTTTAACATCTATACTTTGTCGTGATTGATCCTGACATTCAATTCAATTCATAGCTTTTATATAGCGCCTTTTTCATGCCTATAGCATGCTCAGAGCGCTATGGTCTAACCTCATTGGTGGACTAGTGGGGGGAGGGGTATCTGGGAGAAGGTTTTCCGTGCTGCCTTTAGGCGTTCAGTAAACACAACTCTGCTAGAGTCGGGTGTCGAGCCCCGAGCCCCCTTCATAGGTAGTCAAGCCAAGTTCAAGCGTACTTACCCTCTAGACCACGCCATTCTTAGTTTCTCTCACTCTTCCATTTGTAAATTTTCTTCTTTCTCTCTCTACATATTTATATTCTCCCTTTCTCTTTACTTTATTTCCTATTCTTTTTTCAATCATCTTCCTTTGTTTAATAAGTATCCTCTCACACAATAGCCCATGTAATCGATTCGCTTATTCTTCACGATACCATTAAAATAATACTGTTTTTATATACAATGGTATCGATAGAGCAGTGAAGAAACGGGGAAAGTAGTTTCCCTAGCATCGTTAGAGTAGCCCTTCAGTTTCCCCTAGTAATCTATCCCGTGCGAACTTTGTATAGGTCCGTGTGACTCTGGTATGTGCTGCGTTGTCAGAGTGTGATTAAGGTCCTTGTCTTGCATTGATTTCTGAGACATTTGATATATGCGTGATCTTAACGTGCTGGAACGAGATAAAGCGAGATTTATTTACAAACGTTTTAGGAAATAGAGAACGAGATGGGCGCCTCAAAATGAAAATTAGCATTTTCGTTAAGTTCCCTTTTTTTTTAATGGCTTCAAACGCGCGAAGCTTAACTTCCGGTTACGTTTAATTTTTTTTATTTTTAGCAACCCCAAAAGGGGTAAAGCCTTTTTTTTTATTATTATAATTATTTTAATTTTGCGTTGTCTGTTTGTCCGAGCCGCAGATCTGTCACGTTGAGATAAAAAAAAAAAATTAATTAAAATTTAAAAGTAAATCAAATTTCACCATATTTTTTACAGTGCTTATGCCTATACAAGTCTTATGCCTTGTTTTCGTGGTCTGAAAGCGGAAATTATATTTGTGTTAATTACATATGCAAACATTTTGTTTTCAGTATACATTTTAAAAGTTTGTTTCAAAAGCGTTAGGACTAGTAATTGTTTGGCTCAGTACTAATGATAAAGGATATTATTTTTTTTACATTTTATACGTAATGTATTAAGACAGACAGACAGACAGACATAATGTATTTAGATTATATTGGATGAAAACACAAACTCTGTTTGCTACGGTTTTTTTCTTCATTTATTAACACATTGGACTTGAGAATTGTCAAGCGACTAATTGTTGCCTATACCATGGCCTGTGGTTCGTAGTCTGAAGCAATTGTAAATATCCGTGTCCACGTCATGTATTGATCCTGTCAAACTGGAAATGTTATTCAACGTGAGTAAAGACACTCCTAAAGAAATCTCAGATTTATTCTCAAGTTTTGCTGCTAGACAAGCTATGCAAATTGGTGGTCAACAATTGCTTTTGAGAGCCTGAAATAAAGTAGACTAACAGGGGGAGATAATAGGAGTGCGAGAGGGATTTTTTTTACCGAGAACATCTCCATTCGTCAAAGTGGTCACATATCAGTGGGGGGGGGGGGGGGGGGGACAGAACAGAAAAACAACTCTTAGCATAATGTTAGAGGTGCTGGACTCTTCAATAGAGAAAGATAAAGATGTTCTTTATGTTGTATTCAATAAGTAAAAACCCGGAATTCGATAAAAATTCAAAGTAACGGCAATGATTTCTGGCAATGACCATAGGTACCGCAATACCTGGCAATGATTCTGATAATGACTACAAAATATAATACTGGCACTGATTCCTGACAATGATTGATTCCTAGCAATGCCTCCTGGCGATGATTGATTCCTGACAATGATTCCTGCTTTCGGCTTAGTGTTCTTATACGAAATACATACACACACAGACAATGGAATAAGAAGGAAAAGGCGGGGCTTCAAGCACATTCAAATATGTCCTTTTGCTTGACAAGAGGTATCACACATGAGACAGATTCCCACCATTAAACACAGTTCTGAAGTACTTTAATACTTACGTCAAGCCTTAGAAGTCTGCAATTTGTAATTATTGAAATTTGTTATATCCGCTTAATTCAAGACATCGCTTTAAAAAAAAACAATAATGTACAGGTTATTTCCCTTATTCTATTTTATATTATTTCTTTCCCTTGATATCTATCAAACAAAATAATTAATTACCAATTATAAATTGACTAATTGAGTATTTTTACAAAGCTTACATCAACTCAGTCTGTGTGTCTCTTTGTCTGTCCAAAAGTTTTTATCTATTGGATATAAATTACTTTGTTTGGTATCTCAAACAAGGGAAAGAAATAGAGCTTCACTGAAGTGGTGGTATAAGCTGAATTAGTCCCCTTTATATAAGGCTTCCGTCTCAGGCTTAAAGAACACAAACCTGAAAACAAAAATGCAATCTTACATCTTCGCTAGCAGAATGGCTTGAGAAGCCTTAGAAGGCTTTAGCCCACAAGATCGCCCCCCTTTCTTTTTTTTTATTTTTATTTTTAAAATTTACAAATTGACTTTTTTTGTACAAACACGTTTGGCAACTCAATGAAAACTTTTTTTCGAAAGAGTTTCGAGATTTCGTCCAGTATAAAAATAAAGGTAAAATAAAAATTCGCTGCTTTATTTGTTCAAAGTACTTTGCTTATAAATACTTCCGCATTCAGTACACTCCAGAATTAGTTCATTTATCTTTATAACTCAATTTATGAGAATCTCTCATAGCAGTTATAAGGAATACAATTTTTTCAATGTTGTAATCTTGTATTGTTTTTAATTTTAAAAAAATTATATATGTAATGGAAACAAAAAATCTTCTTGCAATCACGTATATAGATCTAATGATATACTGGGGTACGAAAGAAAAAAGAATTATATAAAAAAAACAACTTCTGTGACATCATGGTTTCAATACTATCAGGTCTGGACAGTAAGTTGTCGTACAATTCAAACATTTCAATGCAGATTTCAAGTCAATGATTGCTCTTATTTTTCATAGACAATAATGTCTAGATAAACATGAAACATCCTGGCTAGTGGATGTATTATTCATAAAGTCTGATTTGTTTCAGATTTCTCACTTTGTGTTGTCCAGGGTGAATTTCACATTATAGTCTGGCTACTGTGTTTATAATGACAAGTTTGCAGTGTTTAGGGTAACGAATTATTCGCTTAAAGATATATGTAACAAAAAAAGTGGCATCTATTTACACGAACTCCAACAAACCAATGGGAACAGTGAGGAGTCTCTGGAATAGAGCTCCAATAAACCAATGGGAACAGTGAGGAGTCTCTGAGATAGGACTCCAATAAACAAATGGGAACAGTGAGGAGTCTCTGGAATAGAACTTCAATAAACCAATGGGAACAGTGAGGAGTCTCTGGAATACAACTCCAATAAACAAATGGGAACAGCGAGGAGTCTCTGGAATAGAACTCCAATAAACCAATGGGAACAGTGAGGAGTCTCTGAGATAGGACTCCAATAAACCAACGGGAACAGTGAGGAGTCTCTGGAATACAACTCCAATAAACAAATGGGAACAGCGAGGAGTCTCTGGAATAGAACTCCAATAAACCAATGGGAACAGTGAGGAGTCTCTGAGATAGGACTCCAATAAACCAATGGGAACAGTGAGGAGTCTCTGAGATTGGAGGAGATAAACGATTTCCTTATAAACATTTTTAAAAAATGCAAATTGACTTGTTTCTTAGTTTACCCATGGTTCATGCTGGTACGTTACTGTAAAACTAAGACTGGCATACTCCTGGGAGGACTTCAAGGATCTTTGGTGGGAGAGTGGGAAGAAATGTTAGTCATTGCTGAAAAAAACAACAACAAGGAAGTATGTGCTTGCGTGTGTGTGTGTGTGTGCTAATGGAGTACAGTGTGGAGAGGAGATATTGAGAAAGAAAAAAAAAACAACCTCTAGCAAAGGGAGGTAACTTAGATACAAAATCTCTTCTCAAGAAGGCTCGAAAAAAAAAAAGAAAGAAAATGACCATTTCATAAGCTGGACAGTTTTCTTGCTAAACTCAAGTGTGAGCAATTATAATTCAGCGAATTTTTTTTTTATTTCATTTCCTGGAAAATACACTTCTTGTGTACAACAGCTCGTAGAGACTATTTCTGTGGACATTTGATAAGGCATGGGAGTAAATAACTGATAAACTATACACTCTGTTGTATGTATGAACGATTTTAAAATACGGGATAAAAAAAAATAATTAAAAAAAAACAACAACTTTGAATCGGAAATAAACACCATTTTTGTTACCCAATATTACAAGCCACTTTAAGAGATTCTCTCTAGACTTCACAATTACCAACCCACTTTTTCTCTTTATCTCTCTTTCTGTATTGCGACATACTGCACGTATCTGATTTCTTTTTTTTTTTAACTTTATCCTTTCCATAGTTCGTCCTTGACAATTTGTAGAAACCATTTCTTACACCATCAACCCTTCACTGCTTAGTTAATTCAATTCTTCCTGCTAAAGTATATGCTGTAAACGAAGCCCCGGCGTCAAGCGTTTTCTTGCAGTCTGTGATTGAGGAATGCTGGTTTCTAGAAAGTATTCTTGACAGTCTAGGCACATGAAGCTGGTGTAAGACTGTAATGAAGTTAGCAGACGTAAGATAATTCTCATGTCCAATATGCCAACGTCTGGTAGGGGGCCTGTTTGCCTTAAACAAAAGATCTTAGCGGAACGATGGTTTTACTTTCGGGAAAAAGTCGAACGTTTTGACGAGAGAAAGACTGGTAGAATCGTCTTGGAGGAGACCTATTTAAACTGACGTCTATTTAGGGCATAAATTAAAGTCACCAACACAATTCAGTTATTTGATCTACACAAAGGTCATCACAAGTACATAGTTGACTATATCGTGGTATCTGCCTTAAAATACTTTTTTTTAAGCTTGCATATTAAATTTCAATAATAAAAGTGTTTGATTTGGAAACACAAAACTGAGCAGGTACACTGATTTCGAACACATAACAGGCGATGGCGAAAAAAATAAAATCTTTGAATAGTGCTTTTAGTATTTGGGATATAGGCGTGTCATTGGGAGAGACTGGTGAACATAAAAAATGGCGATTTCTCGTCGTTAAAAAAGTGTTTAAACACACACACGCACAAATGTGTTTAGAACGTTGAGCTGTAAATCATTTGAAAATTGAGAAGCAATGTTCTTGCTCTCGCGTGACAAAGTCAACATAAGAGTCTTCCTAAAAGTGCTTACCCATTATCAATTCGATATAGAGGAAGTTATTAGATTGATTTTTTTCGTAGTTGTTTTTTGTTTTAAATAAATTTGTGTCTGGCTCTTCCAACATTCCGTCACACCCCTTACTGGCTCTTCCAACATTACTTCACACCCCTTAAACATGAGAGAATGTTCACTAGGGAAAAAAAATCATTTTTGGTTTGTCATATTAATAACATTATTAAGGCTATGATAATAATAATAATTTCTAATTCAATAAACATAGATCGATAATGTACACATATTAGACTGGAGTGTGCGGAGTTTCGTTGTAAATCATGCTTCAGTATTTGAAAAATTCTGGAAGCTCTGTGGTCAAAGAAATGTTGAGATTTTGCAGATCTTAGAAAGAGAGTGGAGATGGATTGGTCACACCCTAAGAAAAGATGCTAACAACAGAGCTATACAGGTATTAGATTGGAACCCTCCCAGTCTATTAAAAAGGCTTGTCTTCGAGTCTGAAGATTAATGAGAATGCAGTTTTTCCCGTGGCTACGAAGCTCCAGCTGTGATCTACATATTTTGCCACATCCAGTGCAGACATAACCCGTGGTCGGTTATGGATTTTCATTTGGCCTCAAATGTATATTCCGCGGCCTTTGTAAGTCCTAATAGCCGCCTGCATCCAGGTACACTATGTCCAAGACATTTAGTCTAGAAATAACTAATAACGCCTTTTCTGTTAGTGCATGTAATAGTAGACAACTATTTAAACTACCACTAGTTTTCATTACAATCCCAGGGCACAAAATTCCTTTTTTCCCCCCAAAAATGATTCAGTCCATCTCTTAAATTTAGCTCGCTTAAAATAAAATTATGAAAACTCATGAAACTGCTATTCACTATATTTTACCAAGTCTAGTCGTTTCTGAGCCACTCAGATTGACCGAGCACACAAAGTGACATACACACGTACACAAAAATAACACAAACACTTACACTTACTCACACACACACACACACGCACGCACGCACGCACGCACATGCGTGCGCGCCACTCTATGATTGAAGATTTGAAAAAAAGAAACCTTGTAAAAAAGGGATAAAAAAAAAATAGCTCGAGTTAATAGAAGTCCCAAAGCATTCATCTCTTTGACTCTCAGCAGGACTTGCTGTCAGACTACTTGGTTCGTTATTTAAACTCCACGGCAGACAAAGATGTTGAGTATTTGGTAATCAAAACAAAAATCATGGCAAAAGAAGCTTATGAAGATTTTGCTGTTTGCTTTTGAATACAATGAAATCAAACTGAGGGATGTGCTAATTGCCAATTAAAATCTAAGGTCTGCTCCGAGGGAAGGCAAATGGTCTGCGGTTGTACAAGCAATTCATTAAGTCTGAATTTAACTAATTGACTGCAAACATTTCCGCGAATTAATTTCATTATTTATTTAAACAAATAAATACAAAGGTAGGTTTGTGAACTAAATATATTGTGCAGTTAAGTAAATAAAGAAAATAGTTTACATATAAATAAAAGTTGTTTTAAAAAATCTTTATAACAGTACAGGGGTGATGCTGGGGGGGGGGGGTCCTTGGGGTTCACCCCCTCCCCCCTGGGGAGGTTGGAATTTAGTAACTGATTTTTTTCTTTGATTTTATTTATTTTAGGTGAGATTTTAATATCAAACCATCACTTGCCCCAGCACAGCCAAAGGGGGTTTTGAGTTAAAAATCCCCGTCCAGGGGGTTTTGCGATTAACCCTCCCCCCCCCCCTTAATATGAAACAAAAAAAAAGAATGCACTAAAGAACAAGATATTTTTGTTTAGGAAATCTGGCTGATGACTAATTGACCTTTAACATATTACACACTCACTAAAAGCTCCTATTTTTTTCCTGTGACCACACCCTGTGTTTGACGCGGCAACACTCTGTTATTTTTGTCCATTACCCCCCTCCCCCACTCATTCTAGCCTTTGGCCGAAAATTGATATTTCCCTTTTTTCTTCGTCCGTCTTATCTCCACCCAAGGGCAGTCATTTTGACCGTCTACTTTTTTCCTCACTTCTCTCTCCCCACTTGGACAGTCGCCATATGAAATCTTTGGAGTGAGGAAGATGACCAGTTGGTAGCCCTAGTTCTGGAAGGTCGATCTGAGAAGCCTGACAGACATCGCAATTATCTGAGATGATCTGTTTTATGTGTGGGATATTGTCTTTGTGATATTTTCTTTGTGATATTTTCTTTGTGATATTTTCTTTGTGATATTTTCTTTGTGATATTTTCTTTGTGATATTTTCTTTGTGATATTTTCTTTGTGATATTTTCTTTGTGATATTTTCTCCGATGTGTGAATGAACTTCCTGACTCTAGACTTGGTGAGTTTCAACCATACAGCACGCGTTTACTTCGTTCCACTTGCAGTCGTTGTTTGGAATGCTATGTATTTAAATTGAGTATCCTGATCATTTCTCTGCGTATGAACAATGGAGCTAAATGTTTAAGTCTCTTGCGTTCATTAAGTAAAGCTTAATCAAAACGTGGCCGTGCTTATAATAGTGATAGATCTATAGCATTACATTTTGTAGTGTTTTATCTTATAAACTAGCGATGCACACTCAAAAAGTTCAGACCCCTTACTCGTATCCATGTGCGAACCAAGCTTAGATTCTGGTAAATCATCAGTTTTCCTGTCTGGTCCAGACAACTCGTTCCATGCTTTTGTCCTTGCGTCTGAATAAGAAAAGTGCCTTTATCTTTGGGTTTTATCTCAGTATTTAATTAGGTCTTGATTTTTTTGTATTTGTAAGTTTCGGCTCAATGTATTATAGATATTTTACATTACGATTGACTGTCCTGCATTGTTTCCAGATAAAGGGACTGTACTAATGATGCTACTCAAATGTGGGTATTTTTGTTTTCAAATATAAACCTCACAGTTCTATTTAGAGTCTGGTCTAGTTGATTTTTTTTTTTGGAGAACGAATCAGGGGATCCCGGTGGATGCATATTTCATATTAATTATAATTTTTTGGTAATTAATATTTTGTTTCGAACAAGGGAAATACATTGTACTTGACTGATGTGGTGGTATAAGATGACTTAGTCCTCTTTAAACCTTGTAAGGTGGAATAGGTAGCCGCTTTAAAGTTTGAAACTAACAATAGGGTTAGGGTTAGTGTTAGGTTTATTTTTATAAACACGTCCTGGCACAGTGGCGAATCTACAGCACAGAGGAGACTTGAGAAGGCTAGAGCCCTTGAGTTCGAATTTATGTTGTTCAACTTTTTTTTAAAAATGCATTTGAAAAGCTATCACGGTATTATTCACGAGATATCCCCCCCCCTTTTTTTTCTCCCAACTGGTCCAGACAGGGGATAGGATTATGGAGCATTGAGAAAGCTAAAAGCGTGAAATTGCGCTAAACAAAAATAATTGCTAAAAATATTTCTAATCGCACAGATTTATTATTGTTTGTCTAGACCCATTATAAATGTAATGACATGACTGATCCAAACTAATTGATATGACTTATTATAAACTTTTTGTTTTCTTGTGGTTTTTGTTTTCATAGTTTTTAGATTTTTCTTGTTACGTTATTCCGATGTACTTTTAGCTCATTGTTGATCATTTTGTTGTGAAATTTGATTCTCTCCCCATCTTGAAGGTAATCCAGATGTACAGCATTCTCTTCCCTTGCCCAAACTTTCCTTGGCTGGACCAATTAGCTGCCCTTTTACTAAACTAGGCCTGAGGCAGTAAATCATTCGGCTTCTGTTTTTTTCAGCCCATTGTTTTGACTGGTTCTGTAACACAGATTTAACAAATACAAATATAGTAGCCTGAATAAAGTGTTGAACTTGAGTGAAACCAGTTCCATATTTCTTTACCAAGATGTTCTTTTTGTTTACTATCAAATGAAGTCAACTTCTATTTCAAAAGCATTTACTACTAAAACCAAATCTTTGTCCTTCTCATACACACTGTATCTGCCTCTCTGTCTGTCTGTCTGTCTCCTTGTCTGCCATGTCTTTCTCCCCTCAGTCTATACACCATGCATGCAAGTCTATTTCCATATATCAGTGACCACTGATTGTCTCAGTGCTGTTGCTAAGTGATCATTCCCCCTTCCATCAAACTTCCTAGAATTTCCGGATAAACGCAAAGTTGATAGCCAACACTTTAAAGGAGTCCAAACAATTGTTAAACATTAGTTACGTTCCTCATCCCTCTTAATTATCAGAATCGCGAAATGTTTTATAAGAACTTGACACTTTCGGACTAAATCAAGATTCGAAAAATGTGGCTGAAATATGAAAAGCTTAAGACATAGGCTACAATCTTTCAGACCTTGCTGTCCCGTGGGGGCAGATGATGTCAAGGTCATCTGTGTCCGTGGCCAACGGTTAATTAGAACAAAACTAACAGAACAAAAGAAAAGACAAAGTGAAAAGACGTCATTAAGCCATTCTATACTCACAGTACAATAGCACTTCCTTCCAGATGACTGTGTTACTTTAAATAGAAAATAAGAAAATATACTTCAGTAGATAAATTCTGTGACATATAGAACTCAAAGTTTGAGGAAATCTTCAAGTTTGGAAATATGAAATGATTTGTATGGCAGTTAGTAGAAAGCTGTTTTTATAGTTGTCTTTACTGTTTCATAGCACTTCAGATACATTAAACAATTTAGTAAGAGAGAGGCAGACAGACAGAGAGGCAGAGACAGAAAGGCAGAGACAGAGAGGCAGAGACAGAGAGGCAGAGACAGAGAGGCAGAGACAGAGAGACAAAGATAAAGAGATAGATAAAGAAAGAGAAATGCGAGAGACATGGAGAAATGTAGAGAATAGAAGGAGATGAGAAATGTAAATGTAATGTACATGTAAATATAAAAAGATGAGCAAGAAAAATTAGAAAAAGAAAGAAATGGAATGAAAGAGAGAGAGATAGAGAGAGACAGACAGAAAGACAGACAGTCAGAGAGAGAGAAAGGCAGAGGGACAGACTGAGAGAGAAAGGCAGAGAGACAGAGAGAGAGGGGGAGAGAGAGAAAGAGAGAGGGAGAGAGGTCTGTTTGTTATTTTATTACACTATAAAAGATTTGATTTTAAATATAAATTATTTTAAAACCTATGCACCTTATTTTTAGTTTCTTTGTTGTAGTGAAGCTTTACATTTATTGTTTGTCGTTTCCCCCCTCTGCCTAACTATAGATATTTATATAAATGTCAAAACAACTAAAAAAGCTAATATAAAAAATACAAAGCTAGTGTTAGGCTTAATTGTATCAATGAGTTTGGATCAGTCATGTATTAAATGTGTAATTGATCAAGACCAGTGATTCCCAAAGTGGTCTATATAGACCCCCAGGGGTCTACCAAAGTGAAAAAGTAAATTGGAGGGTCTATGAGACGTCCATGTGGGTCTACGATAGTGGATTTCATTTAAGCAAGTCAAGACTTTAATTTTCACAACCCGTTAAAGTAACTAGTTCAAACACTTATAAATAGATGAATAAATAGAAATGGTAAAGACTGTTACCATCTGTAAGGATTTCACTAGCTAACAAAGGTTTAAATAGCTAAATTTTGTCTACATGTAACTAATGTTTAACAACAAGAAATCTAGATTTTACAGCGTTGATTATTTATTTCCTTGTTAAATAAGCGGCTGTCTAAGTGCCTTTTTATGACAGTATGAAACCAATTACACTTGAGGATTATATGAGACGATGCCACCCTGATATTAAAAAAAAAAGGTGTGAAAACATTTCAAAACTCACAGTTCAGAATAGATCCACAAAATCTCTTTTCAACATCATACAGAGATATGGTTAGGGTGAGCGTCTTACAAGAATTTTTAATTTTAACCAAATATGGAAAACTCTATACATAAAACATTGAGTTTACCAGCTTTTAAAGTACTTTTAAAAACTGTGTCACAATAATCTACATCTTATATTATGAAAGGAATAGCTTTTAGTAACACTACAGTTCAAGGGCACATCGGTGGTATGAGTTATAGCATTAAAGTTGCAAACTGCCTAATGGTCGTTTTTCCTCAGGGCTGACCCACGAAACCTATCCCATGCATGGGTATAACTGCAAATGAGCAGAGGTTTGAATTCTGTTTTCCTTCAGCTAGGTGGGCTGCAAGTTAAAGCTAATGAGACCTTCCTGCCCAAAGTTCTTTCTTTAAGCCAGCAGCTACCTTCGCCCCTTCTGTTGATGAAACCAGTTCCATGAACCCAATATTTGAGCCACACATGAAAAAACAAGACATGCAAGAGAAACTGCTCTTTACGACAAACGTTTGACAATGAAACTTAAAGGCTAATTCATGACTATTTAATGTTTGAAGGACTACTTCATAGAACAACTTAATTCCTATATGAAACATAATATCCGTGGTAACGGATTATACACATGCAAAAAAAAAAAAACACACCAAAATATCCAGTTTGTTTGGTGATTCCAGATATACATAGTAATAGTTATTTTCATTGGTTTAAATTTGAATTTTTATCCATAAAAAAGATAGAGCTCTCTAATTTGCTGTGTAGCTTTAAATTAGCCTACTTTTCACTCTTCACTACAGTTAGAAAGTAGTTTAAAAAATGGAGTTTATGAATTAGCAAAAATATAAATTAAGCAGGGGGTCTACCGAAAACCAGAAAACATGGCAAGGGGTCTACGAGACAAAAAAGTTTGGGAACTACTGATCTGTGCGATTAGCAATATTTCTACCTGCATTTTTTAATTTTTGGAAAATTGTTTTAATTTTGAATGCTGAATATTATGTAGTTTAATGTGCTGATTTCAAAATTGAGACCCGTTTTTTTCTATCACGTAAGATTTTTTTGCAAAACACGAAAAAAAAAATGATACGAAAATGAGAAATTTAAAAAATTGTCATGAAAAATATATGCATTTTATCATAGTTTTCACGTCATTCAATGTGTATAAAAATCACATAATATAGTTTTAACAATTAATAAATGTAATAAAATTCAAATTTATTTTATTCTTTTCCATTATGTCTTGTTCTCTTTTTTTCAAAACTTCTTTTTTGACATTTCCGTTTATAAACTTTTTTCTGTTAATTCTCTTTTCAACATCCAGCAGTAGTCAGCAATCATGTTGACATTCCAACGCCCTTCATATCTTCTTTTCATTTCTTCGACATCCTGGTGAAACCTTTCACTCTGTTCTTCACTTACTGCTCCGAGGTTTTCTGGAAAGAAATCAATGTGGGAAAGATGTGTTTGCAGCCAGAAGATTTTTCTCTTTCAGTCTAGAACCCAGCAACTCGGCAGATTCTTTTGATAAATTTAAATCCCTGACTAAATCATTTAACTCCTGTTGTGAAAATTGTTGAGGCTCATTGCTAGGAATACTAAACTCTTCTTCAGATATATTATTTTCTTCATCTGATGCATCTGATATGACAATGTTGTCTAGTGATTCAGGAACAGAAGGTATAGGAACATCTGGACCATGAGGCACAGGAAGCATTGCACTTGGAAGACTTGGATAGAAAATTTCTTTTTTGTTTTTTAAATTGTAGCCATCCACATTGCATGTACAAAAATTACAATCATCAGAATGATCTCGTGCTTCTCTCCAGATCATAGGAATACCAAAACGAAAAAATTTCTTTTTACCTTGAAACCATTGACGAAGTTCTTCTACACAAATAGAACACACTCTATGCGGTGCCCATGACTTGTCTTGGTCACCTAATTTAACACCAAAATAAGCAAAATATACTTTCTTTACAAAATCTGCAATATTTCTCTGTCGTATTTTCACTACAAAACTGCCACATATATAGCAGAAACTATCAGGCGAAACACGACAACCTCTAGCAGCCATTTTGACTAAGAAATTTAAATACTATTCCTCGATATGTACTTCAGACTTTTGCTAAACTTATATTAACTAAGATTTGTTTATAAGCTGTCATTTAAATACTTATTACAAGTATGATATCATCAACTAAGATGATATCAGACTTGAAAAATGTACATCAAAATTGTGTTATGCATGATGTAATACGTTGAGTTCAATGTCAACTCGACAAATTTTTTCGCATGGATTTTTAACTTTTTAAACTGCTTAGTGTTTAATATATTTTTAAATTATAATAATAAAATGAAAAATAATGAATATGATATAATGGCATGCAAAAAAAATATTTTTTTTTATTAGCGAAGCGGTATAAGACAATGCTGATTTTGGCAAAAATCTGAGGGTGATGGAATTTTTTACTTATTTTTACTGAAATCAGCGACCAAAGTTACATAAGATTCAGCATTTAGTTTTTAAACAATTTTTTCATTGTAGTGCTGTGTTATTTTTGTTTAGCGAAATTTAATCTTTTAGGCTAAGTTTTCCCAACATGCTATGATTCTATCACTTATCACCTATCACTTATCACCTATCACTTATCATCTATCACTTATCACCTATCACTTATAACCTATCACTTATCACCTATCACTTATCACCTATCACTTATCACCTATTACCTATCACCTATCACTTATCACATATCACTTATCACTTATCACTTACCTTAACCCGTTGGGAAAGAGGTGGGGGGGGGGGAAGTAAGAGAGAGTACCCCCATGTAAAGGTTACAGGGATCGCTTTTTAAATGCTTTTATTTTTTTTTTAAGTTAACGACCCGCTTTTATAGGCTTTTTTAGTTATATATAGTTAATTTCAAACTTTAAAGGAAAATATAAAGGAAACTAATTAAACTTATACCATCACATTAGTCAAGTACAATTTCTTTCCTTTTTTATACCAACAAAATAATTAATTACCAATCATTCATTGACTAATTGGTTAATCTTTATTATTGTTTCTTGTGTTGTCAGGTAAAAGAAAGAAATGTGCAAAATTGAAGTTTGATCTGAGATTGGGTCTGGGAGAAATAAACATTTTACCAGACAGAGTTCATATTAGCTTTAAGATATATTTTTTTAAATAGCATAAAAAAAAGGAGTCTTGAAATAATATTATAGACTCTATATAACCTTGTTCGGGCCTCTTGATAAAGAATGCATTGTCAACATTCTCTGGTGACATTCCATTAGGACAGATTTCGCTAGTAATTTTTACCTTCCAGAACATATGCTGTCTCAGTCTGTCGTGTCAGGTTCTGAGGCGAAAGATCTTGTCGGTTAACGTATAATAGGCGTCATCTTTCTTCTAATTCGGATGAAAGCTTGTCGTTTATTAAATTCAATATTAGTTTCTTCATTTCTTCTGAAAATGCCTTTGAGAAAAACTGGTTCATATCCATTTCCACAAGCAAAGGTGGCTTACTCTAACTGATTAGCACGGAGACAACTGGTGAAAATGTGGGATTTTAGAAATGACAAGGAGCTATGACAGGTATTTAAGTCATTGGTTAACATGCATGACTAGATTGACCTAGGAACACGTGTAGGACGTAACGGAAGTAACGTCTGTACTGTATAAGAAGAAGTATTTTATGTCGAAATGTGGACAAATTCTAGTTCTGTGAACAAGTGGTATAAGAAATAGATAGAAGTCTGTGCCAAAATTAACTGATTCAAATATTCGAACTTTTTTTTCATTGTAGTGTGTATCCAGCGCTTTCATAAACTAACAAAGCGGAACACGAAATTCTGTTTAAAAAAATCAAAAAACATAAATAAAAATTCATATACTTCTCAAAGGTAGTTTGAAGCCCAGTCTATATATATTATATTGTATTTTGAAAATCTAAATAATCATGAGATGAAGAAAATCGAAGACAAGTCTCTGAAAGGCAGTAGTTTTTAATTACCTCCGTTATCCTTTATTTAAATTTAATCTGCTACTTGCTTTGGAATTTTATTGTTTGCACAAGTGATGACTCTTTCACAACTTAATGTTATTTGTACTGGGGCCACCTCTCTTCATAGGTTTGAAGTAAAATCCGGTCCACTGCTTGATTCTTCTGACAAAAGCAAGACATCTTATCGAATGATAGGTTTTGCCTGAAATAAAAAAAAAACAAAAAAACTTGTCAGACATTGTCAAAGTTGTGGTAGTGGCTATATATGTTGTTGTTGCAGCTGTTATATTTGTTGTTGTTGTTTTTTTTTTCTCTTTTAGTTGTTTCTTCGTTGTTGTTTTTTAGCGGCCCTCGAAAGGGGAAAAGACGCTATTAGTTTTTAGCTATTAGCTAATTAGTATGCATTATAAGTTAGACCTAAATTAAAACGAATACTAATCTTGTAAAATTCATTTTCGTGAACACATAACATGTAGGCAAGCATATATGATCGAATAAAAAATTAAGCCTATTCAAAACAATTACATCAATTTTAAGACTTCAGTTAGGCCAGGAGAGGCGCGGTAGCTGAGTGGTAACGCACTTGTCTTCCGAACCGGGGGTCTCGGGTTCGAATCCTGGTGAAGACTGGGATTTTCAACTATGGGCGCCCCTGAGTCCACCCAGCTCTATGTGTACCTGACAATGGTTGGGAAAAAGTAAAGGCGGTTGGTAGTTGTGCTGGCTACATGACACCCTAGTTAACCGTAGGCCAAAAAAAACAGATGAACTTTACATCATCTGCCCTATAGACCACAAGGTCTGAAAGGGAAATTAGTTAGGCCAGGTTCACATCTAACTTTGCATTCACTTGCACCTATCCTTTGATCTGCTGGACTGTTGGGGCACTACACAAGATCTGTTAACCTTCTTTCTCATTTGTCTTTGATATAATTTCATTCGGATGTTCTTTCTGAAAATATTGAAGCCTGCCTGGGTGGACCACTTCGGGGGCCGATTTTGAATTAGTAACCTTGTTTTTGTTTGCTTTGATTTTTAGCGGCCCCCGAAAGGGGAAAACACGCTATTAGTTTTGTGCGAAATGTGTGTCCGTCTGTCCGTCCTTCCCGTTTAGATCTCGTAAACTACAAAAGATATTGAAAATCCGACATCACAATATTTTAGACCATTCAAAGTTCTGATGCAATGGCTACTTTTTTTTTCTGAAAGCGAAAAATCTAATTTTTTAAATCAGTTATGAAAGCAGTTTTTTAAAGAGAAAAGGCTAATTAGTATGCATTATAAGTTAGACCTAATTTCAAACAAATAGTAATCTTGTAAACTTCATTTTTCTGAACTTTTGTTTCTATTACGGACATTTTTTTTTTATTTTTTTTTGAGATACGAATAAGAGATTAAGTAGCGGATGCATTATCTGTAATCTAGATCTAGTGAATTCTAATGCCTTGTTTCTAGGATATTGCACGCTCTTTGCTTCTAGCATAGGAGTTTTGATTGCTCCTGGGTTTATTTGTCGAGGGAGTATATCGATATCGTTGAATTTTCAAATTGCAGTGTTAATTTTTGCGTTCTTCTTCATATTTTTATTGCGCTATAGTTGGTCGTGTTCTAATCGCGTCATACTTCCTTTATTGTTCATTTCCTGTTCCTTTGTTATTGTTGTGCATTTATCCAAAGAATGTCTTATCCGACGTTTTTGACTGAAAAGAAAGACTTAGAGGGTGGTCTTGTCCACCCGAAGGGTACTCTCCTGTTGAATCTATCTGGCATTAACGCCATGAAATCTTCTATTGGGAGCCTTTTAGAGGCTCTCAAGCTGTCAGCTGCTGAAGTAACAGCATTATATAGGTACGAAAACCTTATACATGGTTTTTGGTACCAACAACTGTGAAAGTAAGAGACAGACTTGTTGGTAAGTCTTTCGGTAGTGCGACTTCCTTCAAGGTTGAGATCTTCCCAATAGAGGAAGAAAGGCTGAAAATTACCCTACATTGGGTATCGCCTTCAATTGCGAAAACCAGAATAGTTGAAATCATGGAAACATTTGCAGAGCAAGGATCCAAGGTGGAGGTGACGAAAATAGGTGCTTCTGACAAGTGGGTTTCGTTCATCAAAGCAAAAAAAGATGCACCCATCCCACGCTACATCCAGCTACGGTATGAAGGGGACCCCAAAATTTATAAAGTTCTAGTCACGATACCAGGTCGTAGGCAGCAATGCTTACATTGTGGACTAGATCAGCATTGGTCAAATCAGTGCCCCACCCGAAAGGCCGGCCCGGCTCGAACTGTGCCTCCCAAGGACAAACCTGGCCCTCTGAGCTATGCACAGGCGGTCAAAGAAGGTAATCCCAAGGAGAAGGAAATCGAAAAATGGTTGCAGAAGGATGGCTTCACGATGGTAGAGAAGGGTAAAAAAGGAGTCTTCAAAGTTTCGCCAAAGAAGATATCTAAAGTGTCGGATGTCGCGGCTACATCGATGATGGAGGATGAAGCTGCTTCATCGGATGTTGCCAGTACACCAGAGATAGCTGTGGATGCGGAGGTTGGGACCCCCCAGAGTGGCGAAGATTTCAAACTAAAAAAGCGGTTCCGCTCTAGAGAGCATGTGAAGTCCGCTTCTGGGAGATGCTTATCGGTCTCCTCGTGTGAGGATCTTTTCGCGAGCCCGCGTATTATAAGAGAAGTTGTAAGCCCACCTAACACGAGTCTTGATGTTAGTGTGTTGGACATTCCTGAGACTCCACCCACATTGGTTATAGATGAGGGGGGAACACCCATAACCAACCACTAAAACTAGTTAAATTTACTTTTACACCCAGTCATGACAGACATTACAATTTTATCATTAAATATACGTAGTCTTAGGAATAAGCAAAAATACATTGTTCACCTATCAAGAAAATACAGGCCAGACTTTATATTCATTCAAGAAACAAATATAGACACACATTATAAATTACGCAAATACACATCCGACAGGGCTGAAAGAGGGCTGGTTTAGCTTAGGTAACGAGTGTAGAGGGGTAGCTATTTTTCTAGTCTCAGATAGGTTTAAAGTAGTGCATGCATTTCAGGACACCAGGGGAAGAATAGTGATCATTAGAGTAGAATCAGGAAATCAAACATTTACACTTGCAAACATCTACGCACCAGCAAAGAGCGCGGAAAAACAGGATTTTTATGAAAATTTGATCGATATACTAAATAACAACTATAGAGAGGATACGCCAATCATAGGGGGGGGGGGGGGGGGATTTCAACTACATAACTTCTGCATTAGATAAACAGACTACTTTGGCAGTGGGCCCTGCCACTCATAAAACCTTTCCGAATCTTAATTTCTTAGAGGAGATAGAGAGGAATTTTCATTTAGTTGACGCTTACAGGACACTAGAACCTATGGGTCGTGACACTACCATTGTGCATAGGTCATACCCCGTCTCGACACGCTTAGATAGAGTGTATGCTCCAGATCATTTCTATATAAGTCGGGTGTCGCATTTGGAAGAAACATTAGAATACACAGACCACAAAGCGGTGTTAGTTACTTTGGACATAAAAAACAAAGAAATTAAAAGAAAGTCATCCCACTGGAAATTTAACAATTCGCTGTTTGAAATTCCCCTTTTCGTGGAGTTAGTTTCTGCTAATCTAAATTCTTACTTACAAGATATACATGATTCACATTTCGATTTAACACAGACATGGCCACTCCTAAAAAGTTCTATCAAGCAGCAAAGCCAGTTAATATCTACATTAGTTCAGGGACGTAGGAGGCAAGAATATGAACAACTCAAATCCACATTATTACACACGGATGATGAAACCGTTAAAACAGAAACTCTTTTAAAACTAGAAGAATTAAACAAGTATACTTATAGGGGTGCTGAGATTAGGTGTAAAAATTACTTAAGTAATGAAGGTCCTAGTAAACTATTCCTATCGTTTGAACAGAATGTGCAATCAAGTAAAATAATAAACAACATCATAGATAGTGAGGAAAATAAAGTAGATAATTATGAGGATATTAAGAATATTTTTACAAAACACTTCACTACTATATACAGTGAAGAGCCAGTATATACTGATGCTCAAGATAATTTTCTAAAATTTTGCAAGCAGCTGGACAAGACAGATGAAGATCTTTTAGGGAGTGCATTTACGCTAGACGAACTCAGGACTGCCCTGGACTCGACTAAGAACAATAAATCACCCGGTCCAGATGGCTTAACCTTTGAACTCTATTAAACCTTCTTCCCCGCGCTGGGTCCTCTCTTACTGCGACTATATAGCGACGCCATTCGACTGGGACAATGTCCCTCAAATTTTAACGAAGCATACATCACGCTTTTACCCAAGAAATCTGAAAATAACACTTCACCTAGCGACTTTAGGCCCATTTCACTTCTCAATACAGACTATAACTTCTCACAAAAATGATTTTCCTAAGAATGAAACCTCTCATAAACCAACTTATAGGATATGACCAGTACTGTTGTATCCCTGACAGAAACATAGACGGCATGACGCATTTTTTACGGGATTTTATCATGTACAGTAAGGATAAAAACCACGGCGCGAGGGTTGTGTAGTAAAGTACTGTGTAGTTTGTAGTGTAGTTATCGTCTCTTTCCTGTCTCTGTACTTGTGATAACCCTTGTACAAATGTCAGTTAAGACATTATTTATTGAAAAAAAGGACCTGGATGGTGGACTTGTCTACGCCCCAGGTACCTTGCTTCTAAAGCTGTCAGGCCAATGGGCTGTTAAGGCCACTATGGCGAGCCTAATAGAGTGCCTGAAACTCAAACCGGACGAAGTGAGTTCTCTCTATCGCTTCGAGAACTCCTTTGTCTGGTTCCTGGTCCCAACATCCGCCCGAGTGAGAACCCGTATACTAGGGAAATCATTCGGGAATGATAAGGACTTCAAGGTAGATGTCTGTACCTTAGAAGACGAAAAAATCAGGGTTACCCTTCACTGGGTAATACCAACCATAAACAAATCAAAGATAGGAGAAATCTTTGGAGCCTTTGCAGAAGAAGGCTCCAAGATAGAGCCAATCAAGCTAGGCAACTCAGATAAGTGGGCGGCTTGGATAAAAATACGCAAACAGACTGAACTCCCCCATTATATTCAGTTACGATACGAGGACGATCCGAGGACCTACAAGGTCCTCGTGACCATCCCGGGACGTAGACAACAGTGCTGGCATTACGGACAGGATCAGCACTGGTCAAACCAGTGTCCAAATAGGGCGAACCCTAGAGCGGGACCAAAACCCCACAGAAGGTGCAAAGGAGGTAGGAGGGAAAATCTTCTATGTCATGGCCCTTAAAGGTGAGGGAGAGAAAAAGCAATCCGAGATTGATCAACAGCTAAAAAAAGATGGCTTCACAATGGTTGAAAGCAGCAAAGGAGAGGGGAAAAAACAAATAGAAGTTATGGGAGCTACTCCAAGTGGTCTCCCCCCACCTAACAGCCCTGAAAACAAATCTAAGCAAAGTATAAAAATTAAAACATCCGGAGGGTCAAGTTCAGCACCCCCCACCCCAACCAAAATAACAAGAAAGAGGGCCCTCTCTCTCTCTTCCTCATCAGAGGATCTAAACGAGGATCCCCGGGTAGAGGAGGAGAAAGGAGAGGAAGAACAGTTCAAGCTCGAGCTGAACTTTCCAGACTCCCCGTCAGTGCTAGTCATAGATGAGGGCGAGGACCCTATCACACATTCAAACACATAAACAACAAAGCAACTCTTAAATATAAAATGCATACACACACAATAGAACAACAGACACGCAAACCAATCTCACACACTCATGGCAGACATCAAAATTTTGACACTCAACATCAGAGGGCTTAACAATAAATACACATACATAGCACACCTCACAAGGAAATACAAGCCAAATTGTATCTTTCTGCAAAAGACCAACACACAGTTAGAGTACAAGGCCAAAAAAGCAGTCTCTCTTATGGGCCTCCGGGAGGGTTATTTTAGTTTAGGTAGAAAGCCACGAGGGACAGTCATTTTACAAACATCCAATAGGTTTTCAATCACACACTCATATCAAGACAATAGCGGGAGGATAGTAATAATTAGGACAAGCTCACAAAAACACACATACACGTTAGTCAACATTTATGCACCCGCTCAAAAAAAAAAAGAGAAACACGAGTTTTTTGGAATGCTAAGTGACATTCTACACACTCAATACGCAGGAGAAAATTTGATAGTGATTTACATTACATTGATTCCCAATTAGACAAGCAAAACACAAACACAGAGGGTCCTGCTCGTCATGTAACAATTAAAACGCATGACTATTTGGGGGGAGTCATCAAGGCTTTCCGGTTAGTAGATGCCTATAGAGAAGTAGAGGTCACGGGCCGGGTCACCACGTTCAGGGATAAAGCACACCAAATAGAAACACGGTTAGATAGAATGTATGTGCCAAGGGCGTGCGAAACAAAAAGTGTAACACATCTCGTAGTGACGTTACAATATACAGACCACAAAGGAGTCTTAGTGGAACTGCTGAACCCAAAACTAAAAAAGAAAAAACAAAAAACACCGATCTGGAAACTTAACAACGACCTCCTAAATGACCCGCTCTATTTAAAAACAATCGCAAACCTCCTCAAAAATATAATACTTGACTCAAACACACCCCATTTCAAAGTCACACAAATATGGACGCTAATTAAAAGCTCCATTAAGCAGCAAAGCCAAATACTGGCCACACTTGTCAACTCAAAAGGGAAAAAAGAAGAGGAAAGACTTAAAACTTTACTAACACACGAAGAAGACGAAGCAGCCAAAACACATATACTAACACAACTAGAAGAACTATTGAACTATCAATACAAAGGAGCGGAATTGAGGTGCAAAAGTAAAAAAATAACCGAAGGGCCTAACAAACTTTTTTTATCAGCAGAACAAAACATTCAAATTGACAGAACTATTGACAACATTGTTGATAGTAAAGGAGAAACTATACACGACCTGGACAAAATAACAGACACATTTACGAAACACTTTACTAATTTGTATGACAAGGAACAGACGGACGACAACGCACAAAAAGTATTTTTACAGAACTGCAAAGAAATACCAATGACAGAACAGATAGAGACAGACGAACTGAGGGCTGCTTTAGATACAACACTAAACAACAAATCCCCTGACCCAGACGGTCTGACGTTTGAATTTTACAAACCTTTTTTTCCCCAAATAGGACCCCTACTATTAAATCTATACAGCGACATGTTATTGACAGAACAGTTACCTAGAGATTTCAACTTAGCATACATCACACTTCTACCAAAAAAACAAGAAAACAACACCTCACCTAGCGACTTTCGACCGATCTCACTTCTAAACACCGACTACAAACTCCTGACGAAAATGATTTTTCTAAGACTAAAACCCCTCATACCACACTTAATAGGACAGGACCAATACTGTAGCAACCCAGACAAAAACATGGACGAACTTAACCATTTTTTAAGAGACATTATATATTACTGTAAAGACAAAGACTTGAAAGCAGCCCTCTTTTCTATTGACCAGGAAAAAGCCTTTGACAGAATAGACCATGACTACCTTTTCAAAATACTAGACAAGACGAAGACAGATGGAAGAAAGAAGAAATACATAAAGCTAGTTTACACTGATGCCACAAGCAAACTCATAATAAACCAAACCCTTAGTGGCAGTATCCCTATTAGAAGATCTGTTAGACAAGGGTGTCACCTTTCTCCCTTTTATACACCCTTTGCCTAGAACCCCTTTTAAAAACCATCAGGCTATATAGTGGAATAAGAATCCCAGGGATTGGGCAGGTGGGAAATCCCCTCAAACATCCCCTTTAACCTTAAAATAGAGAAGGAAATTAAAATAAGCGGCATCACGTGGACAAGTAACGCAACATATTACCACACACAGCAGTGGGAAAATATTTTAAAGAAAATCAAAAACACACTTAAAAGATTTCATTATGCAGCAACTACTATATTTTGGTAGAGCAATACTAGTATACAACCTGGTCATCCCGAAGATAGTTTATTTAGCAAACATCACAGAACCTCCACCAACTTTTATACCAAGCATAAACACAATCATTAGGAATTTTATATTTAAAAGCACTATCAGAAACATTAAACACACAACACTTATACAAAACAAAGAAGATGGGGGGATAAACTTACAGGACATCAGAACCAAAATACAAGCACTTAGATTAAAATACATAGGACAAGTAGCCAAGAACCCAAACAATTTTCCATTAACAATATACTACTACGGCTTAAATATAAATAAAATAATTCCAATAAAAAATTACACCACACACCACTTTGGTACAACACACATCCATTTTACAGATCCATATCAAGAATACTCCCCGGCAATGAACATCTAATACACAATAAATTAAAAGACACATATACAACACTTAAGAAAGTTACAAGAAAGATTATTCAATAGGATCTAATGGAATAGAGAGACGTTCCTAATCAATCACACAGCAAACACATTACACCCTAAGCCAGAGAAATAACATACAGACTAATCTTCGGGATGACCCCTGTAGGAAGTAAGAAAAGAAATGTACACACGTGTTTTATGTCATACAGATAATGGTAACAATGAAAGCCATATGTTTTTAAAATGTAAAATATTTGATAATGTTAGATGCACTATGAAAGACCTACTAGAGGCAAACTGTAACACCAATGTTAATCTTAACCTGCTATTGTTGTAAATAAATTGCCTAAAATCAAAAGTAAGATGATTCATAAATTTAATCTAATAATAGTGAGTGAATACAGAAGTCTTGTGTGGCACAGTAGAATTAAAGTTGTTAATAACAATGTATCTTTAAATCCTTATAATCTAGAGTTAATATTTAGAAAAATAATTGAACAGAGAATTGATAACTATACTGGTTAGATAGAAATTGTAATTGTTGTATAATTTATTGTCCTTGACTATATTGTCAGACCTAAGAGAGAAAAATCTAAATACTGAAATCAATCTGTAAAGTTACTCTATTGGTATTATGTCAATTAGTTTAAGTGGTTATGCGAGTGTATGAGAGTGTGTATGTACCTGGGTTAAAGAGAGTTTGGGCTGAGAGATGCGGGATAGGAATCAAATTGAACTTTATTTATCTAAGGAAAACTACTAAAGAACTGTCTTTTAATGGGAAGTCAACACTTTTGAAGAATTATTTCTCCCTCGCAGTTACATCCTCTTTGATCACATGATCGGAAAGCATGTCACAAGTCAACATCAAGTGTGTCTGTAATACACTCACAGAACACGGCAAGCCCGTGGAAACGTAACAAGAACACTATGACAATGTCTATATCTTAGCGGCAGCCTCATCCTAGATATACTGGGAAACAAAGGAACAAGAAAACAAGACGCAACTGAATGGAGCAGTGTAAGTCTCATCGCACTAGGGCACCGTGTTAAGAACTCTCTTCTCTGATAACACGGACAAGGAAAGTGGCAGTTCTTCTCAGAGCTTCTCTGTCTCCGTACAGAGCCATCTCTTCATGCAAATCAGTTTTTGCTTCACTCATATGGCCATGTTTAGGGTGTAGTGTTGCGTATTACCGTTTTCCCAGCTTTTGCACCATTTATCTCTTGCCCATTCGTCCACTATCGCACGCGCCTATTCAAAAGTTCAGAACCCTGAACAATTATGATTCAGCAGTACCTTTGCTTGGTTAACTATCCCAGAATGACTCTAACAGACCCAAGGGCCACCTTGATGATGCTAGAGTAGCCCTCTTACATCTCAAGGAGACCTTTAAAAAATTGTCGTGAGAGGGATTAACCTGTTCCCTGATCAGTCTTTTTTAAATACATACAGGGCAGCTGTATAAAACTCTATATTGGCTTTCCTTGCCTAATTACTTGCTATTACCTGGGAACATAGCATTGCTTCATAGTCAATTTCCTGAAAGATTGTAAATGTTGCTATGCAGCTTTGTTAATGAACTCATTTATGTTGAAGATTGTTACTGTTAAAGCAATAATACTGAGTCTACTTATCAAGGAAGTCCTTTTTCTCTGTATTACTTCATAGAAAAGATGTTGTTCTGTTGTGTAAAATTAAATATTATTATATGTCTAAAATACTATTTGACGAGACAGAATGGAGGCTTAGGATGAAATCAGTCACTTTTTCCTCTTCGTACTACCACCAAGTTCAATACATTATGTCCCCTTTGGCCATAAAGTGACAACGACAAATGCCAAGTGCTTAAAAGGAAACATAAACTAATTGGATACAATTACACTACAGAGTTCTTTTTGCTTCGTTTAATTTTTGTTGAAAATGTCTACAAGATAAGATAGCTTAAATTCAGTTTGACTACAATTGACAACTTTAGCGTTGTCAAATTAGTAGATATTAAATGAATTGTAATTTCTTGATCACTCATGTTTTCTTTTTATAATTTTGAAAATGACTACAAATTAGTAGATATTAAATGAATTGTAATTTCTTGACCACTCATGTTTTATTTTAATTTTTTTTTAAATGTCTACAAATTAGTAGATATTAAATGAATTGTAATTTCTTGACCACTCATGTTTTATTTTAATTTTTTTTTAAATGTCTACAAATTAGTAGATATTAAATGAATTGTAATTTCTTGACCACTCATGTTTTATTTTAATTTTTTTTTAAATGTCTACAAATTAGTAGATATTAAATGAATTGTAATTTTTTGACCACTCATGTTTTATTTTTATAATTTTGAAAATGACAACAAATTAGTAGATATTAAATGAATTGTAATTTCTTGGAAAAAAAAAGAATAATAGATTGAGCCTTTTCAAAACAATTAAATCAATTATAAGACATCAGTTAGGCCAGGGAGGCGCGGTGGCTGCGCGGTAAAGCGCTTGGCTTCCGAACCGGGGGTCCAAGATTTGAATCCTGGTGAATACTGGGATTTTCAACTTTGGAATCTTTGGGCGCCTCTGAGTCCACTCAGCTCTAATGGGTACCTGACCTTAGTTGGGGAAAAGTAAAGGCGGTTGGTCGTTGTGCCGGCTACATGACACCCTCGTTAACCGTAGGCCACAAAAACAGATGAACTTTACATCATCTGCCCTATAAACCAGGGGTCGGCAACCTTTTGAGTCGAAAGAGCCAAAAATTACAATTTACCAATTTTTGTAGTTTTTAAAGAGCCACCATTTTTTTCTTGCCAACAATAAATAGTACTCACACAATTGATTTTTTAATTTAAAAAAAACATATGTATTAATTCATATATATGTGTTTTTCACACCCAATTTGATAATATATATATTTGCTTTTATTTGATAATTTTTTTTCTTTCGATAACAACAAAAGCACTTAACCATTTACTAACAACACTAACTTGTACTTCACTAACAAACAATTGAGAAATATCAATGTAGGTTGGCTTTGCATGGTTTTAGAGAATTAGGATACATTAGACTCATAACTTGTTTTTAGTTTCTAACACGACTCTAAATTTTCATTTGTTAGTTGACTTCTTACTGTACTTTTATTTATATATGAATATAACACTTGCTCGCACAAATATGTTGATCCGAAGAAAGTCAGTACCTCAAATGCCAACTTCACCTCACTGTAGCATTCTGGAAGACTATTCCATGCATCGAATATAGGCCAAGTGTCTCAACTCGAGACATTTCTTTTAAAGTTGTCACATTTGTTGCGTAACGTGCTTACATTTCTGGACCTCCAACCTTTTCAACTTGCTTTTTGACTCTGCACATTTTCCACTCTACAAAACTTTACTTTTTAAATCGATCCATTGAATTTCTAGACATCCAGTATCAATTTCAAATGGTACAATGTGGATTTCGTTACGATTTGTGTTGAGAGAATTTATTAGGAATGCTAGAATAGTTTTGTTAAACTGCTAAAACAGTGCTGAAGTAATTTGTGTCAATAGTTGCAATGATTTTTATTGCGATGCTGATTTAGACATTTAAAATGAAGCAAGTGCATATTTTCTGCCAAAAGAATCATTTTTTCTTCAAAATAAACTAATTCTTCTACCAAAACAGGATGGGTTTTACTTTCTTTGCAGTTTTAGATTGAGCTTATTTTCTTTCGCTGTTATATTCACCATAAAGTTCAATTTTTACAACCATTTATCGTTCTCTTATTCAGGGTATTTGATGCTTTTTTCATTTAGGAATGTATTTATTTCATTCAAGCACAAAGCAAAACGTTTCAAACCATTGCACTTTATTGTAAAGAAGAATGTCGGAATACTGTGTCTCCATCTCGTTAAAGAGTTCTTTAAACTGAAGATGGTAGAGTGCTATCGATAAGATGATGTTTACAATCTTGATTATCAAATTTATAACCTCAACTATTTCGGCCATAAATGTTTGAACACAAAGCGCTTCTTGGTGTATGTGAAACGTAAGAATTTCGTGGTTTATTTGGCTCGAAGAATCGTTGTGGCTCCTTAATTTTTCCTGTCATACTTCTGGCTCCATCAGTTGCTGTTTAAACAGTTTTATTCAATATTATTGTCTTCAAGGCTTTTTTGCACCGCATTCGCTCTATCGTCCTCTCTAGTTTGTTATTAGAGTAGCAATCCTGGAAGATCATCTTTTGGACCTTGGTAAGACATATACCTGACAAAATGGGCAACTTATGCCGTACCTTTTATGTCGCAAGACTAGCAAGTGATAAGGCAGAAGAAAGCTGAATATCTTCCAATTGCAAATATGTTACATTTGAAGATATTTTAGCTATTCTATCATGTACTGTTTTAGCGGATAGTGCCATATCTTGACTTTTTTTTTCAAGGTTTCTGTTTTTTTTTGTGTTTTTTTTATTAAATCACGAAACAGTTCTACAGACGCACGTAGGAAGCAGTCTTTGACATACTCACCATCTGTAAATGGTTTGCCTTTTTGTGCAATTTCTATTGGTACCGCAAAACTTGCCAGATTAGCATTACTAGTAGATTGCTTCTAACTTTGAGAAGATCATTGACTTCTAACTCATTTACTTGAAACAAAAAACTATACGTCACAGCCAAAGCACGTAGTGAAGATGCCGTTTCGTCTTGCGTCGAAAGCGAATTAAAACTTACATAGAAACACCCGACGACGGCGTCATTTGACAGCTTTCGACGACTGACGACACTTACGACGCGTGTAATGTGGGGTGGTATAGGGCTGAGAGATAGAATCGGTGCCTATTCTTCGTTAAAAGATTCAGAACTATTCAGAAAAATGTTTCGATAAAATAAATAATATTTGCATATGGAACTAAAGAGCCGCAGCTTCACATCCAAAGAGCGCATGTGGCTCGCGATCCGCAGGTTGCCGACCCCGGCTATAGACCACAAGGTCTGAAAGGGGAACTAGTTAGGCCAGGTTCACATCTAACTTTACATTCACTTTCACCTATCCTTTGATCTGCGGGGCCGTTGGGGCACTACACAAAATCTGTTAACCTTCTTTCTCCACTCTTATCTCTCATTTGTCTTTCATATAATTTCATTCGGATGTTCTTTCTGAAAATATTGAAGCCTGCCTGGGTGGACCACTTCGGGGGCCGATTTTGAGTTTGTGTTTCCACACAAACTGTCTTTTGGAACCTTGTTTTAAAATGTTTCGGATATTCCATCAGAACTGAAGATTATTACATCTTATGACGAATCTCTTACTGGACGGTTTGGAGTTGGGGTGGGAAGTGTTTGAACCCTGTATCAAAGAGACGACAGCCCAGAGCTTACTCCACACGACCAAACATAAGTGTTAATTGTTATATAGTTGTTTATGATATATTTATTATCGCTGTTATTATTGCTGCTATTTTGTTATAGTTATTATTGTATATGTTAAAGACGTGATTATCTCTGTTATTTTCGTTTCAATTGTTTTTTTTTTTTAAAAAACGTATATGCAAAAAGTCTTTAGCTAACCCTCACTCTAACCCTCACTCTAACCCTATTCTATTACATTTTTAATAATGTATTTTGTCAAGACATATTAGTGGATAACTGCCGGATCATTTATGTCCAGTCTATGTCCAGTAATGTCCACTCTATGCCACTATGTTACTACGATGTGACATGTCATTAAGAATTCTTCAAGTTCTTGTCTAATGGAATGTAATACCATCGCCGCTGGAATCAGCTTGAACTGAAGGATGTGCCTGAGACTGTGGGACATGACAATTACCATTACCCAGTCAGACATAAGGTTTCAGTAGGAGTTGTTCCTTGCCCAGTTATAGCCCTTTCCTGTTTTTGTTTTGAGAGAGAGAGAGAGAGAGGGAGAGGGAAAAAAGGCAATAGATAGCGAGCAAATAGACTTGGCACTAGGTGGGAATTCTTGTGGTCTTTGAACCGTCAGTGTGGTCGAATCCTTCTAGTTTTTTCTGGTCTTTAGCTGACCTAGTTAACACTACGACCCTGTTATCAAATAGCTTGTTATTTACCGGGACGTATGTAACGCACTTCTGCCGGATATACTTTATTTTTCTAAATCTCTGAAGGCAATACTGTCTAGTCTAGTGCCTTTAGGCTATTAACTGACCATTGAGATGATTGGTAGAAGGAAGTGGTGGGAAACAAAGTACAGACCAATGCTGAAATATTTCGGTCACAAAGCTTCAGATCATACGCATTAAACAAAAAGCTCAGATTTGTGACTTTATTTTATTCATCACAAACAAGCCACAAACCTCAACTGTTAACAGCGATGCCACAGCAGAAAAGAACTACTTGTAAAATAAGACGCCTGTGTTGAGCAGCAGGCGAGATTCGAAGTCATCACAGAATGAACGAAGAAGTCGGCTGATGTGTGTCAAGTATCCGTGAATAAACTGATCACATAGGAAAAGAATCAGAGCAATACCATACAACTCCTGACATTGGGAAGAACAATGTGAGTCAATGGAGCGAAGGTAACAGCAAGCAGCCTACCTTGCAACAGAGAACTGATTCGCTCATCAACACCTCTCCTAGAGACACATTGGACATTTTTGTTTCAATAACGCGAAAACATTTTAACCAATCCTTTAAAGAAGATTGTGTGTATCTATCTATCTATCTATCTATGTATAAGTATAAGAGTCTCACAATGCCTCTTTAGTCACACAAGAAGTTGCAAAGGGAAAAGATCGTCTCTCGAGACGTAAAATGCCACAGAAGAGTCTCACTCCATTACTGAAAAAGTATTTAAATCCAAATGGGCAACTAATTAGCATTTAAAACTTGAGTTGGTACGAAGATAAACTGATACCCAGTATGATGTTAACATTCGAGCTCAATTCTTTTTTATTTCTTCGACAACAGTAATGCTCAAAATAGCGTCCTTGACATTGTTTAATCCATGGTGGTAATCTCCCAAAAAATTCTAAGGATAGGCCTATTAGCCAGACTTCTTAATGAATTTTAGCGGGATTATCCGCTGACGTAAATGTGTTCATGTTATAGATTGTCTCGGTCTCCAGACCGAATTAACTTTCAAAGATTATTATATTTTGAAAAATCATAACGTCTAATCAGTGTGGCCAATTAGCATGTAATTCTTTTTCCAATGTTATAAATATAAACAGCGAAATTTCTAGAAAAATCGTTACAGCCGTTTTCGAGATCCTAGTTTAGACTGGCTTCATGTTAAACCTATACACAGCATCCATCTGATAAAAGGAATATTAAAATCAAAGTCAGTGTTTAACAACGTCACCTAGTAAAAAAGTATCGAAATAAATCTTGAAAGAAAATGTAAAATCTACCAGTCTGTCTGGCTTGTGACGTGATATCTGACTTGTGACGCCGTACTTTACATGGGACGTCATAATCAGCGGGGGACGTCGTACCTGATATGACATGTCATAATGACGTATTCTTGCGAGTAGATCTAGGTGAGCGCGTGGTCAAAAGTATAGCTACAGAACAGAGGCGGACTGGGTGTCAAAATTGGCCGGGTCATTTCTTAAATATCCAGCCCACGAATTCTGTATTATTGATTAAAATCCATTTCTAGATGTACCTGTCCTCAAAATCATTATGTTTGTTAATGTATCAATATGAATGCATACAGTTTTATCTTTATAAGAAATATAGCCTTTATGTTAATTTTTAATCGCTAAGTATGTAGGCCCTAAAACAATGAATCCAACTAGTAGCACTATCTTCGGATTAAGGGTATTTAACTATTTTGGGAAATGTGTTAAATTAAAATAGTATTACACTGCAGAGTCTGTGAAAGTTTTGTTTTTAATTAAACACGACGCAAAGAGGGCTTTTTTTATAAGAGAATATTATAAAACCTTTAACAATTTTATATGTGCCATAGCGGAATCGATGCGGCCTTTTCGGTGGCCCTGCCGGCCCATTTGGGTACCGGCCTACTGAGCATTTGCCCAAATGACCATATAGCCAGTCCGTTCCTGCTACAGAACCAAGAAAGACGCAGAAGAAAGGTCTGAGGAAGAAAATCATTTTGTTGAAAAGTTTGTTCAAGTTTATTTAAGGTTTTGTACTAAGAAATAAATACTCCTACATCGGCTTAGTTGTACTAGTTGTCTGGAGCTACAGACCAACGACCGACCAATAGCAAGGTCAGACACAAAATATTTTTTCAAACACTATTCACGACCCAGCAAGGCAAGCACCCGACTTGGAATCTATCCGATGCTTGATAATCTATATATATGATATTGGATGAAAGATACAACTTTATATTTGATGGGGGAAATACATTTGTTCTTAATGATATTCTAAATCTAATTTTTGATTGGAGAATACCCTAGGGGTTAGGAGTGTTGATATGTAGCTCTTTTGTTTGATGTGAAATGTAATGTTATACTTTCAAAGGGCGGAAAGAACTACACTAGCATCACTTTGTGTTTCAAAACGCAATGATGTTTTTTGTAGGTTCCATTGTTTGCGTTTTACAACTAAGTGATTTATTTCCATGTTCACATTAGAAATGTATCCTGCGTGATACTTGGATATTATTTGTTTATATATTCTGATGGAACCGTTGGTGTAAAATGTTTTGCCAGTAATGAACTATAAAAATAAAAAAAACTATTGGGAAGATGAAATCTAGTACATTTGCTACCTGATGAGCCATGGGTCTTTAATTAACTACAATCACAAACACGTTATCAGCTTTACTGCGAGATAGGGAAATGATGTGTGTAAATGTGACAGGTTAGGGAGGGTGACGTGTGTTTGGCGCGTTTAATGTCTAGGGGATGATTATTTTTGAAACTATCAAACACCAACCCATCAACATATAAATCGGGAGCAGGCACGCAACGAGACAACCAACGAAAGATAGATACAAAGTTAAAATGAAGAATATTTATTTACATAAATATTTACATAGAAGGATAAAAAGGGGGAGGGTTTGCATCTATCTCTAAGCAATACTATGTTTAATCATCACTCTTGCACTTAATAAGAGTATGTCACTTTGTCTTCTGAACTTAGCTGGTTGTCCTGTTGATGTCGCAGCTGGCTGTGATCCTGGCTTGAGGTTCTGCAGCTGGAGGTGGCGCTCTAGCGGGTAGAGGGACGCCGGTAATATAGTTCTTGTGGAGTCTCAATCCAAAGTTCTGATATCTGTAGTGGGCACAGTAGGGCGGGTGGCCGGCTACCGTGGGCACAAGTGGTACTGCGGCAAGAGCTGATCTGCCGTGGGCAGCGTAGTTAGCAGGATAAGTCCAGTGAGTTACAGAGGGTTTGGCGTAGCTATGACGTCTCTCACAGATCTGGGTCTATAGGGACGTCGCACCTAATAAGATGACAGGTGGGCTGTCGAATAAGTAGAGCCGATAGCACCAAGTAAATCGTTGAGTAGATCCAAGTAGGCAGTAGATGATACTCAATAGCAAATAGGCAATTGACTAGGCAGACAATGCCAAATAAATAGGCAGGTAAATAGGCAAGTGAGTGATCGGATAAATAGTTGAGTAGTGTCGAGTAGACACTGAACAGCAAATAGGCAGACATCTGAGGGAGGGTGCGGATAAATAAAGACAAGTTAGGACATGTCTCTCATGCATCTTATCGATGCCCTCGACTGAGGTGCATTCGTCAGATTGGTGAAATTGCTTTAGAGCACAATGGGGAGATGATGACAAATGGGATATGGAAAAATAGATGGCTGATAGTAGCAAAATAAAAATGTACATAAAAGGGAAAATAATAATCTCAATGAAACAACACAAGTTGTAAGAGAGAAGAGAGGGGGGGGGGCGGTGGTCAGCGACCATGACGGTTTGTTTACATACGACCGTCGACCGAGAACAATAGAGTGCGCTTGAATGGAGAGTGTGCGTTCAAGTAAAAAGACTACAGGGGAGATAATTCATATCTCTTTTTCTAAACGCAGTATCAGTGCGCTAGTAGGATTATCAAGGCGGTCAGCCGAGATCAAGGAAATAAAATAAGATGTACAAATATATACATGGTTGCATCAACGATCAATTGAGCAACGTAGCATTACGACAGTGAGAAATACACAATACACTAATTAAATATAAGTGAAG
Organism: Biomphalaria pfeifferi; assembly: GCA_030265305.1. NCBI lineage: Eukaryota > Metazoa > Mollusca > Gastropoda > Planorbidae > Biomphalaria > Biomphalaria pfeifferi. Next base: position 1,293,530 of record JASAOG010000055.1, read on the forward strand.
TAATAAAATACACATGATAATCTCCAGTGAGAAATATGCACAAAGTAATTAAGATGGAACTTATGATTAAGTTCGGCTTACCACCAGGTATTCTTCTAGGAGTGAGAATAAATGAAGTAGTCCAAACTCGATTGCTCAGATAGAAAGAGAAATGAGAGAATGTCATTCCGCCTTACTCTACCTTATATAGGCCTGGAAGTTATGGGCGGAAACAGGAAATGTCCTAGGCTAAGAATTATCTTACACGTGGGTGAAGTCCGACGAGAGTCGCACGTGGGAGTGCCACGAGGCGTGTTGACCCGAGTAATCTCTTTGATCAAAGAGAGACGTGGGAGAGGAGGGGGGAGAAAGATTGGTTTGCATTATACCCAAGGTGGTGTCAACTGCGGCCGTCAGACATCAAAGAGACTATGTGTTTATCTTTACTCCGGTCAAGGGAGAGAAGTGAAAGCCTTGGTCTAGTTGTCCCAAGGTAGTCGACTAAGTCTAGCCTGGAGAGGAATGGGTGGGGCGGGTGAAGAAATTGGAGATAGGACGGGGAAATGACTAAAATAAAATAATAATATATAATATATAAATAAAAATAATGATAATAATAATTAATGCTGTGATAAAATTGAGTGACTCTGACATCAAGCTTTTGACTTGTCACAGTAAAATCGTCTCCAGTGAAATGAAATAAAAACAAGGGAAGTAATGCAGCAATTTGAAAGGAACTCGTGCGATATATTATTATCAACATTTCTGAAGAAGGGAGTTAAACTTTCTCAAAGATTTTTTATTATTATTTTGGTTTAAAAAAAGACCAAATAAATTATTGACTATTCTTTATTATTTTAATTTAGTTCGCCTCTATAAGACTACCATCTTTTGCACACTACGAAAAAGTAAAACTTATAACAAAAAAAAGGGGGGTGAGGGAAACTACAATCAAAAGGTGCAAACTACATTGAGAAGTCGAAGGAAAGTCATGGAGTGTACAAAGAACTAACTTATAAGTGTTAACAGGAACATTTATCAGAATATATGACTGGAATTTAAGGGTCCAAAATATGAGTGTCGGGGGCGCATTATGAAGCGGGTCTTCCTAAATCAAGTCAAAAGTCTATGTGGGAGAAATTACGCTGAAAGAGAGATAGAGATAGAGAGAGAACGGGCCTTGAAATTTATTGTAACAGATACACAAATTTACCGGCCTGGAAACAAATCAACGGTGTGTACTGCTTGTCTTGATATCTATGATTTTCATAAAACTATGGGAAAAAGTACAAAAACCAAAATCGTAATTTAAATTTTGTTTATTTTATCAACCCAATATAATGAAATACACTTTAATGGCAACAATTTGAGATCAAGGCTACAGAAGTTGCTCTTCTAGTTGTTGTAGTACCAGAACATAGGCAAGGAGTAAATGTGTAAATGAGTAAAACTGGACTACAAATAATTAAACTGGAACTTGCAGCTTGAGGTTTTTGTTTGTTTTACAAGTAAAGGGCGTTCCTTCAAAGATGAACTTGATTAGTCTGACCCACACCACCAGCAGGATGGACGGAAATGACGGTGGGCAGGTTTTAGACCGGGAAACGTCAAGTCGATAGCCTAGAGCGCATACCTCACGACCAGGTAATCCTATTGACTGACTTTTGAACGATAAAACAAATGAAAGACCTTTTAGTATGTTTAATAAACGACACATTTTAGTATGCTCAATAAACGAGACAATTTTGTGTGTGTGATTTTTTTTCTCATTTATTGACTCTCTCAAAATAATCTCTCTCTCTATTTCTCTGCTCAATTATTCCATCCATTTGATTCTGACAGAATTAACCCTAGCATAATTGTTAATTTGTTTCGTTTATTTCTTCCTCAACGTCTTGTCATTATAATTTTTTATTTAATTTATTTACTTAGAGTGTGGGGTGGAGAAGAGGCTAATAATCTCAGTGCATCCTTCGAGTTATGTAGCAAGTCGATGTCTTTCCAATAAACAAAAAATAATTATTAACTAAAATGTAGGATTTAGTTCCTGCTGTAAAAAAAAAAATTAAATTATGCATTTAGACAACTTGCCGCATAACTTGAATTTTTTAAAATTGAAATTTTTCTGGAAGTGTGTCGCCAAGTGAATGATGAACATGTTCTATTCGCGATCTCTAGACAAATGTCAACCAAAAAGTTTTGGAGCTTAGGAATCCAGAAAGAATGTTACGCCAGTCGCTTGCGTGTAACATATCAATCTTCATAATTTCATTGCTCAAGCATCTGGATGTTTTCTGGTTCCTCTTGCTTTTTTTTTTAATTGTATGAAGTGTTGTCACCTCAAACGAAAATAACACTATTCTACGTTGCCCGTATGTCTTATTTATCCTTATTTAAGACATGTCTGACTATTTTACTGATTCTCAAAATAGTTTTTCTTTTTTTTTACTAAAAATACCTCTTTCTTCATTGATAACAAAAGTAATAAAAATAGCACTTTTGCAGATAAATTTTTCTTATTTTGATATCGGTCTTTCATAAATCGCATTGACAAAATGTGAGTATTTCAGCCTTATCTTATATAATACAGACGTTACTTCAAAAAAGAAGATGATTACGTCCTACGCGTCATGCATTTAGTCATGCATATTAACCAATGACTTAAATTCTGCCAAGTCACTGGTTTTCCTGGCTAGCTCAGGCAACCCATTCCATGCTCTAATAGCACTAGGGAAGAAGGCGTATTTGTACAAATTTGTCTTAGCATATGGGACGAGGAATGTGCCTTTATCTTTGTGTCTTTCAGAGTATTTTATTAAATTAACGGAGGATGCATATTCTATTATTGGCCTAACCAAGGTTAAATAACATTTTAGTTTTATGTTCTTATTTGATTTATAGAAATTTCTTTTAATAAATCCTAATGCTTTGTTTGATTTTTTTATAGTTTCATCAATATGTGGATTCTATGCCAGTTTTTCATTTATTATAACACCTAGGTATTTTGCGTTTTTAGTCTGTGTTACTTCTTTGCCATGAATAAGATAAGTGGAATTAATTTGTTGTATTTTTTTTGTTACTCTTAACAACTGACATTTTTCTGGGTGGAAAGACATACTCCAATTTGATTCCCATTTCTGTAATTCATCTAATTCTCTTTGTAAAATATCTGTGTCTTGTGTTGTTTTTATTGTTCTATATATTATGCAATCATCTGTCAATAATCTGACTTTTGTTCCTGAAGTAATGCAATTTGGTAAATCATTTATGTAAATTGAAAATAGTATTGGACCCAAGACTGTTCCTTGAGGTACACCTGAGTTTACTGTTATTGGTGTTCATTTAGAGCCATTTATTATTACAGTTTGTTCTCTCCCTATCAGAAAATCTTTAATCCACTGATGCAGTGGACCATCAATGCCGAAATATTTTAATTTTTTAAGCAAACTATGGTGGTGAACTTTGTCAAAAGCCTTAGAAAAAATCTAGTAAGATAGCATCTATTTGTTCACTATTATCTAAACCTTTTGAAAAATGATCAATTAGTCCTATTAGTTGTATTTCACGTGATCTATATATCCTAAAGCCATGTTGGTATGGTGTGAGGACATTTTGTTTGTCTAAGGGGTTTATAATGTTGCTACATATTATGTGTTCTAGGATTTTACATGTGATGCTGGTAAGTGATACTGGTCTGTAGTTTCCTGGGTCAGATTTTTCTCCTTTTTTAAATAGGGGGGTGACATTAGCTTCTTTCCAGTCCTTTGGTACTCTGTCCTGGTTAAGCGATGCCTGGGGCTGAGAATGCTGATGCAAAGTATTTGTTTAGGATGTTTGCTTTAGTCTCATTATCATTATGTATTATGTTATGTTCATCTTTTAATGGCGCTATGCCTGTTGTTTCCATTTTCTTAGACTTAATGTATGACCATAGGTTTTTGTTGTTATCTTTAGATATTACATTGTTTATGTATTCACTCTGCAGCTGTCTGCTCACTTTTTGGGTTAAGTGTATAATTTTTATATACTTGTTGTAAACTCTTTCTGCCTTAGTTTCTTTACATTTTCTATATAGGTTTTCCTTCTGTTTACAAAGTTTCTTTAGTCTATTATTAAACCAGCATTTATTTATTTTGTTTGATGTGTATTTAGTTGGTATACGATTTTCTATAATGCTTTTAAGATGGTTTTTAATTAAATTCCAGAGGTCATCGACTGGTTGGTTAATGTCTTTTTCTAATAAGAATGTTTGTTGAAAGTTTAATGCAGCTTGGTGTAGTTGTGTTAGGTTACATTTATTCCAGAGTAAGATTTTTCTTTTGGGTTTTGTATGGGCTACTGCTTTTATCTGACTGTATTTTTATGATCTCATGGTCTGATAGACCAGGGATAATATCATAATCTACTAATCCAGGTCTGTTGGTTAAGAAGAGCCTTCATTGTTTTGGCCAGTACACCTACGTCTAGTAGATTACCACAAGATGAGTGGCGTGCTTCAAATAAAGAACATGGATGAAAAGACGAGTTTCTACTTTGATTGTTTGATTTGCTAATGTACACTGACATGCATTTTCACAATAGAGTCCGCTGAATTGCTAATGTCAATCAAGATAATCACATTCCAGCGTCTTGGCTCCGAGACAAGTCAAACGGAGAAATAATTTAGACACTTGTATTAATTGGATAATTCAAAAAACTGAGTCAGCAATGCTTTCATTATTCACTCCCGGAATATCTTTAGGACTGCAAAATATATATTTGGGTCTGCCGTGGACACTAATTGCTACAGCCATATTTAGTTTAGAGCTAGCGAAAATACTTCCAATTTCAAATTATTTTCTAAAAAAAAAATTGAAATTCTGATTAGTTTGACACTGCTTCTGTTTCAGATGACCTAACCCTATGGAGCTGCCTGTTACAAAGCTCAACTTCAGTTATAATCAGACAGGCGTCTATACTGGGAACAAAAGCAGCAGCCAAGAAGTGAATGGAAACGTTTCAATAGACTATAACCCTCTGGGACCACCAGACTATATGTACGCTTACGTCACGCTGCTTACTTCCATTGTATTTCTTGTAGGCGTCATTGGGAACACGTTAGTCATACAGGTAGGCTTGACCTAGTCATACAGGTACGCTTGACCTAGTCATACAGGTAGGGTTGAACTAGTCATACAGGTAGGGTTGACGTAGTCATACAGGCAGGGTTGACCTAATCACACAGGTAGGGTTGACCTAGGCATACAGGTAAGGTTGATCTAGGCATACAGGTAGAGTTGACCTAGTCATACAGTTAGGGTTTACCTAGTCATACAGGTAGGTTTCACCTAGTCATACAAGTAGAGATGACGTAATTAAGAGAGTTATAAATTTTTTCTAGCTTGCTCTTTATTAGATGTTCATTTTCGCTGGGACTCGGAACACTCGGAAGGTTTTCCCCTACTACCTTTGATTTCAAGCGTAAGAGATTTAGAAGCTCTGTGAAAAATTCATAAATGGGTTGAAAACAAAAGTGTTAGGTTTATATCAAAACTTTTAGATAGACACTTAGCTCCAATAGCAACACTAGCAACAATGTCTATATTCTATAAAAGTGCAATTTACGTCATTTTATACGATCATTTTCTGCCTCGAATCAGTTCTTTATTTTTACACATTCAACTCACGCTGTATTGGTCCTTTAATAACACTCACAAAGTAATACAATTGACGTTGTTAACAGTATTTTTTTTTTGAAGTTACCATTCCTATATTTATGGTATGTGTGTGTGCATGTTTCTATTTATTTCTTGTTTGTTTTTGAACGAGTATTTGTGTGTGTCAGTCTGTAGTAACCAGTGAGCTGTCGTATGTCCCCAGGTCGTGATACGCATTCGATCAATGAGAAGACGTATGAATTATTTCCTGGTGTGTCTGAGCGTGGCTGACCTTCTCGTTTTATTGGTGGCCTTACCATCTGGACTGCAGGAATTTTATGGCAAAGAGAAATGGTTTATCGGAGGCACATTGTGTAAGTATCTGACGGCCGGTCTAACAGCGACCTAGATTTTGAGTAGAAGAGACTTTTAAATAGATGACAAGAACTTAGAGTTAAAACATAGAATTGACATCCTGCACTTTCACCTATCCCTTAGCTATATTGCCAATGTTTGGAAACAAGCCACTGATGGAGTTTCTTCGGGACATTGCATACAATTTGACTATGTAAATGTCCTATTTCTAAACCAGACAAGTATGGAAATATTATCTTACATTATATTATGGTTTTCCAAGTGCTTTTTTTTTTGGGGGGGGGGGGGATATAAATAAATGTGGTTTATATTTAATGTGATCTTTTCTTTTGTTGCATATAATGAGTTTTCTTCTATTATGCTATGTCTTATCTTATCTTATCTTATATATTGACTCAAAATGAACGGAAATAAAGATAAAATAATGTGACAAAAAAGTGGAGCTATTTTTTTGTGTGCGCTATTTTGTCGGGTCACGCTTCAGAAGTGGCAGAGGTGTCTTTATAAGAATCGAATGTCTTTAAAAGATTTTAAAAGAAGCGTTGTCTTCAGAAGACCTTATAGGTAGAGGTGTCTTCTACTTCTGGCCCAGTAACGTGAACATGTATGGCTAAAATAAATGTCCTCTAATGGTGTCGGTTTATCAGGGCGGCTCCATACAAATATTAATAACATTGCACCAAGAAAAAAACAGCATATTGGTAACTCGGTTCAAAGTAGGGTATTAAAAAAGGACAGTGGGGTTCACCACTTGCTCATTTGATTCACCACTCTGTGGACGAATGTGTGTGTGTGTGTGTTAGGTTGTGTGTTTAGTTACGGTCAACTAAATCCTAGTTGCCGTATTCTTTTACCAAGTAATCTGAAACTAATTTACCTTACTCTCTAACGTGACAATGGGGAGTCTATACAGTCGGTACAGGCGATTGCGCATTAGGGTGAGATATGGTGAAAAAACACAAAACGTCCAAACCTAAACTCAATCACATGAAAACGTTGGTTAATGCGCTCGCTCTAATCATGAACGTACACATTTATTGCTCTGATGATTATGTCCAAGTCCGACCATGAATCGATTCGCGTCCATTGTTCTTCCTTATTATTTAATCTTTTTCATACCACAAATGACATGGTGTGATGCCGCGCTGTTAAACGCTCGTTTATCAGGTCAGGAAACTCAAGTGCACCTACGACTTCTAAAGACCAAGTATGTTAGTATAAATAGTAATAATTCATTACATTCTTGAGTTATTATAAAATATTGAAAATCTTTACTTATTCATTAAGTTACAATAACCGATATTTCTTCAGGAGAATGGGGACGGAATAGTGTGATACTATTTATAGTCTTTAACCTTGCCCGAAACTACTCGTGGATTTGTACCTTGTCGCAAGTTTCTCTCTTCACAAATTGTTTTCTTCTATCAAAAGCTACTCTATGCTATGAGGTCAATAAAAAAATTTTAATTAATTGGGCCAAGAAAAAAAAAGATATTGACTTTAAACACCTAGGGATGTATTTAATTATTAAGAAACAAAATGTGTATTACAGTTTCTATGTCATTAGTTACATTATTGCTAGAACAAAATAACTGATAAGATCAACTTTAACTTTTTAGAAAGTGGTGTACGTGCTTACAACTAACTTAACATAGCCATTGCGTTTTAGTCTATAGCGTTATTATAATATTTATGTACTGTAGGCCTTTGCCTTCTACTACAATCATCTAGGCGTGGCCTGTAAACCTTTGACTTCCTTATCTTCAAGTTGATGACTTGGTGATGTCCTGTAAACCTTTGACTTCCTTATCTTCAAGTTGATGACTTGGTGATGTCCTGTAAACCTTTGACTTCCTTATCTTCAAGTTGATGACTTGGTGATGTCCTGTAAACCTTTGACTTCCTTATCTTCAAGTTGATGACTTGGTGATGTCCTGTAAACCTTTGATTTCCTTAGCTTTAACAAGTTGATGACTTGGTGATGTCCTGTAAACCTTTGACTTCCTTATCTTCAAGTTGATGACTTGGTGATGTCCTGTAAACCTTTGACTTCCTTATCTTCAAGTTGATGACTTGGTGATGTCCTGTAAACCTTTGACTTCCTTATCTTCAAGTTGATGACTTGGTGATGTCCTGTAAACCTTTGACTTCCTTATCTTCAAGTTGATGACTTGGTGATGTCCTGTAAACCTTTGACTTCCTTATCTTCAAGTTGATGACTTGGTGATGTCCTGTAAACCTTTGACTTCCTTATCTTCAAGTTGATGACTTGGTGATGTCCTGTAAACCTTTGACTTCCTTATCTTCAAGTTGATGACTTGGTGATGTCCTGTAAACCTTTGACTTCCTTAGCTTTAACAAGTTGATGACTTGGTGATGTCCTGTAAACCTTTGACTTCCTTATCTTCAAGTTGATGACTTGGTGATGTCCTGTAAACCTTTGACTTCCTTATCTTCAAGTTGATGACTTGGTGATGTCCTGTAAACCTTTGACTTCCTTATCTTCAAGTTGATGACTTGGTGATGTCCTGTAAACCTTTGACTTCCTTATCTTCAAGTTGATGACTTGGTGATGTCCTGTAACCTTTGGCTTCCTTATCTTCAAGTTGATGACTTGGTTATTTCCTGTAAATCTTATCTTCAGCAAGTTGATAACTTGTCCTTTACCCTCTGTAATATTTAGCAGCAGGATATACTTTAAATCTTTCTGAGTTTAAAAGATAGTATATTTGTTATGTGTTTCGTACACAGACTCTTGTCATGGTGTGGTCACACATATCATGTCCGAGTCTCTCATTTGTCTGGCACATTTTCCAGCCCATTTAGCTTAAAAGGATTTCGTGTCCATATCACTTCTCTCCTGACGCCGGGAGGACTGGCTTTTGATCTGCTATCAAGTTGAAGAAAGAGGTGAACGCGACGCTATTGGTCCAACATTGATCAGACTTGATTCATATACACAGAAATATATTTAATATATATATATATATATGTATATATAAGTATCTAATATTATTATAGCATTCATCCACCGTTTATAAAGACCAAATTTATAACAAAAGATGTTACTATAAAATTTGTGAAATCGAATGTAAATCCTACATACACTACAGATGAGATAACAATAATCTAGGATGCAATCGACACAATTAAAAACAAATTTAGACTATCCTATTTTCATCATGTTTATAAACGTTACTCAATATAATGTTATTTCTACTAGTATTCGTTTTGTTCAACATCTCTTGTGAGATATTTATCAATTGATTGAGAGACTTGTTCCTTACAAAGTAAGGTCTAGAGCTGGCTAATTACTCTCTAGTATATCAGCCTACCTTCAGTATTATGGACATTATCTTTAATGAATCGGATACATTTGATATTATCTTTGGATCCTGTGATCAATGTTTGCTACGAGATCCTTGTTAGTAAGTCAGTAAGACTTAACCGGTGAAGATGTTCGTGCATATTAAACACACTTTGTCTTTATTCAGATTGCCAGCACCTCTGATTGGGTTTTCAGTAATCTAAAATGTGGATTTCTTTTTCAACTTTGAAATATTTAATTATTTAATAGCATGATGTCTTTTTATGGTAGATGCACTTAAAATTATTTTTCAACATGTCATGCGGAATTTTTTACTTAACTAAAATAGCACACATTTTTTTTTAACAAACACTGAACTACAGCTAAGACAATTTAAACTGTCCATTCATTTTTTTAAAATTACATTTTAATTGTATTAACAATACATCTATTCTGGTCGCACATGTGCAAAACCTAGGTGGACACAGATCTCTAAAAGGACTCAAACATTTTTTCTAGAAATTTGACAGTTGATGTAAATCGACAGGAAAAGAATCACTTTGTCTTTAATTCCAAAGAATAAAGAATGAGTGCTGTACTTCATGAGACCATGCCAATCCAATTGCTGCCTGGCATATTTTGCCAAATTTTATGCAGATAATGCCGGTGTCGCCACGGGTCTATTTAAGTTTTCACTTGGTCTTTTGTATCTGTCTTCGACAAGGGATTTTTTGGGGGCCTCCGGTGTGTGTAGCGCTGATACACTCTATACCAATGAAGGCAAACTGGTGCCTGAATCTTTACAACGCTTCCGGAGGGCACCTCTGTTATGCCGTTCTCCTAAAAGATCACAAAAAAAAAGATTGCCCTGGCAGTAATTCGCATGTGATGTGGTATAGGTGTCTGACCCAAGGAATGGTAAATAGTGCTTCTGTACTGTTAACACCGGCCTCCAACAGAACATGGTTATAGGTAGTCTAGTCAGCGTATGCCCATAAAGGAGTGAAGGAACCTTTGATGGAAGTGTTCGAGGATCCTTAGATGCATCCTTTAGCGCACCCAGGTATTAGAGCACATGTAATATCTAGAGATAACAACAAAAACCTATGGTCATACATTAAGTCTAAGAAAATGGAAACAACAGGCATAGCGCCATTAAAAGATGAACATAACATAATACATAATGAAACTAAAGCAAACATCCTAAACAGATATTTTGCATCAGCATTCTCAGCCCCAGGAGACAAAGACATATTACTTAATTTGAACCAAGTAGACAACATAGAAGATAACCAGGGCAGAGTACCAAAGGACTGGAAAGAAGCTAATGTCACCCCCCTATTTAAAAAAGGAGAAAAATCTGACCCAGGAAACTACAGACCAGTATCACTTACCAGCATCACATGTAAAATCCTAGAACACATAATATGTAGAAACATCATAAACCACTTAGACAAACAAAATGTCCTCACACCATACCAACATGGCTTTAGGAAATATAGATCATGTGCAACACAACTAATAGGACTAATTGATCATTTTTCAAAAGGTTTAGATAATAGTGAACAAATACATGCTATCTTACTAGATTTTTCTAAGGCTTTTGACAAATGTCCACCACCACAGTTTGCTTAAAAAATTAAAATATTTCGGCATTAATGGTCCACTGCATCAGTGGATTAAAGATTTTCTGATAGGGAGAGAACAAACTGTAATAATAAATGGCTCTAAATAAAAATTAATAACAGTAAACTCAGGTGTACCTCAAGGAACAGTCTTGGGTCCAATACTATTTTCAATTTACATAAATGATTTACCAAATTGCATTACTTCAGGAACAAAAGTCAGATTATTGACAGATAATTGCATAATATATAGAAAATAAAAACAACACAAGACACAGATATTTTACAAAGAGAATTAGATGAATTGCAGAAATGGGAATCAAATTGAAGCATGTCTTTCCACCCAGAAAAATGTCAGTTGTTAAGAGTAACAAAAAAAATACAACAAATTAATTCCACTTATCTTATTCATGGCAAAGAAGTAACACAGACTAAAAACGCAAAATACCTAGGTGTTATAATAAATGAAAAACTGGCATGGAATCCACATATTGATGAAACTATAAAAAAATCAAACAAAGCATTAGGATTTATTAAAAGAAATTTCTATAAATCAAATAAGAACATAAAACTAAAATGTTATTTAACCTTGGTTAGGCCAATAATAGAATATGCATCCTCCGTTAGTGTCCCCTCAACTCAAGAAAACATTAAGAAACTGGAACAGACACAAAATAGAGCAGTGAGGTTCATAACAAATGAATATTCACATTTGACTAGAATAACACCTATAGTAAAATCACTACATTTAGAAAGCCTTCAGGACAGAAGACTCAATAGTAAAGTAGCAATTATACATAAAACACTGAACCATAATCTTCAAATACAAAAACAAAATTTAATAAAATACTCTGAAAGACACAAAGATAAAGGTACATTCCTCGTCCCATATGCTAGGACAAATTTGTACAAATACTCCTTCTTCCCTAGTGCTATTTGAGCATGGAATGGGTTTCCTGAGCTAGCCAGGAAAACCAGTGACTTGGCAGAGTTTAAGTCATTGTTTAATATGCATGACTAAATGCATGACGCGTAGGATGTAATCATCTTTTTTGAAGTAACGTCTGTATTATATAAGATAAGATAAGACATAGTCGTAAAACTCCTGGTAAGAACGTAAACACTGAATTTTTATCTTTATTTTGAATACACTTTATTGCATTAAGCTTCTTCGCCCCCAAACAATCTACTACTAGATCGAAGTCTAGTTGATTGGAATTCCGTCTTCAATGGCAACTATTTTTTATATTTCAATCAAAGCTGTTTGATAAATAAACGCAAATAAAAGGGAAACGTATTAAAATTGACTCATCATTCTAGATATAAACAATAACAACGAGGTAAGAAGTTTGGATTGATAAACTTACAACGAGGTAAGAAGTTTGGATTGATAAACTTACATTTTTAGTAAATGTATCCAAATTACATTTGAGTAAACAACAAACAAAAGGTAGCTAGGAGAGATGGTAATTTCAGGCTCTTCTTTTAAATGAACTTGTTGGTGCCTTTACGCTTTCCAATGCGATGACATCTAGTTTCAGCTGTACAACCAGATCAATGATTTGAGCCATTACTAGTCCCCTTCCAGTCCTCTCTATACCAATGAGATCCAAACTTTGTCATTCTAGCTCGAACGTTGTATCATTGACATGTACATCCGATTAAATCAGCTGTTGAAAAAGTTTTACTCATGTTTCTTCTACTGTGACTAGATAATATAAATTGTATTTAAATATTTGTGTAGTCAAATTAATGGAAAGTAAAGGAAACACTATTAAAACCCAGCTGCCACTGGCGAGATTCTAGACTTTACTGTGACGCCAATGTTCTTATAAAGGACCTGAATCTAATGAGCTGGGTTTTTTAAGTAGTCAATCATTGGTAAGAGCTCTATTGAACAGAACCTTAAGAAGACATGTAAAGTAGAGATTTCTTTAATCTCTATAGTGATTTTTTCTTTGGCAAGGGAAAGCACTCTTTGGAGAATTCTTTATACTTTCCTTTTATACTCCTCTATTTTTAATGTCTCAGGAAAATGTTTGTTTGTTTTTTAAGTATGGAAAAATAAGATATCCACTCAAAGCCTAATTTTTAATGTCAATAATTTCAAAATGACCTCCCAGTTTAGCGTCCTGTCTTTCATTCCTCTTCTCACGTCTGCTTGTCGAGATAATACAAACTGTATCCCCGTGGGCTGATTGAGTCATACAGTCAGATCACGCAATCACTAGCATAATCTGATTTAATTTTTTTTAGCTCTATGGCGAAATCTAATAAATCTTTAAATTAAAATCCCGATATCCAAAGTAATTTAAATGCTAAATTTAAAGTGAATATTTAGTGGACATAGAAATAAATAAGCACACAGCCTGTCCACCTCTAGCAATTGTCTGTTTTGGTTTTGTCTCTCTCTTTCTCAAACACACACACGCGTACACGCTCCATCATTCCTTCTCTCACTCTTTATCATCCTCTTTCTTTATTTCTCACTCCTTATCGCTTTCTCTCTTTCCTTTCTTCATCTCCTCTCTCTATTTAAGATGGAGAGAATGTGGTAAACTAATGTAGATATCTTTCAATGGTTGGAAGCTTCGTATTACGTTACTTAAAAATTACCGAGATCTTATAATGTCGACATCAAGGGGGAATAACCTACGTTACAAATCGAAACCATTACTCTGTGCTCTACATATATAACATCTAATATAAGATCTCGGTAATTTGTTTATACATATTTGATTAGCTAATTCTGGTTTTCAAAAATACTAGATCTCGTTTGAAAGTATGTAGAGTTTGTTTAACTAAGTTTAGACTTTGTGTAGACAACACACTGTGGCTAGAAATTACTTTGTGTAGGCAACACATTGCGGCTGGAAATTATTTTGTGCAGGCAACACATTGTGGCAAGAAATTACATTGTGTAGGCAACACATTGGGGCTAGAAATTACTTTGTGTAGGCAACAGAAAGCGGATACAAATCCAGAATTATGTAGGGCAACATAACTCTTGTAGAATCCAGAATTATGTCAGCATGACCAATGGCATTTCAAGTATATAGTTCAGTGTGGTTATTCTTTGAGGTATTATTATTGATCGCCTAAATGTTCACTATGTTTTTTATCTATTCTACAATAATATTTATGTCAGTCTAATTATAATTGTAGATATGCTTAATATTTTACTGTTCACTTCTTATTGAATTAATTATTTGATTAAACTGAGTTTAAAGGAGTTTAACTCGTGAAAAATATAAATACAGCGCTGTATTTCCTCATCGTAACCAAGTAATGAATTGAAATAAATGTATAGGCACCTCCGTATTCATATGTTAAATGTTTATGGAAACAATAAACAGTTCTGAAAAATACAATCCCGATTAAGTCAATTTCACTTGTATGTGTAACAATGTTCCACTATCTCCAACATGAAACTTTCTCTGACATAAAACTTTCTTCAACATAAAACTTTCTTCAACATGAAACTTTCTTCAACATAAAACTTTCTCCAAAATAAAACTTTCTTCAACATAAAACTTTCTTCAACATGAAACTTTTTCTGACATAGAACTTTCTCCAAAATAAAACTTTCTTCAACATAAAACTTTCTTCAACATGAAACTTTCTTCAACATAAAACTTTTTTCAACATAAAACTTTCTTCAACATGAAACTTTCTCTGACATAAAACTTTCTCCAAAATAAAACTTTCTTCAAAATAAAACTTTCTTCAACATAAAACTTTCTTCAACATGAAACTTTCTTCAACATAAAACTTTCTTCAACATGAAACTTTCTCTAACATAAAACTTTCTTCAACATAAAACTTTCTTTAACATGAAACTTTCTTCAACATAAAACTTTCTTCAACATAAAACTTTCTTCAACATAAAACTTTCTTCAACATGAAACTTTCTCTGACATAAAACTTTCTTTAACATAAAACTTTCTTCGACATAAAACTTTCTTCAACATAAAACTTTCTCTGACATAAAACTTTCTTCAACATAAAACTTTCTTCAACATGAAACTTTCTCTGACATAAAACTTTCTTCAACATAAAACTTTCTTCAACATGAAACTTTCTTCAACATAAAACTTTCTTCAACATAAAACTTTCTTCAACATAAAACTTTCTTCAACATAAAACTTTCTTCAACATGAAACTTTCTCTGACATAAAACTTTCTTTAACATAAAACTTTCTTCGACATGAAACTTTCTTCAACATAAAACTTTCTTCAACATAAAACTTTCTCTGACATAAAACTTTCTTCAACATAAAACTTTCTTCAACATGAAACTTTCTCTGACATAACACTTTCTTCAACATGAAACTTTCTCTGACATAACACTTTCTTCAACATGAAACTTTCTTCAACATGAAACTTTCTCTGACATAAAACTTTCTTCAACATGAAACTTTCTCTGACCTCAAACTTTCTCCGACATGAAACATCGACAATACGAAACATGAAAATATTGTTATGTTCTGTGGTTAGCGTCATGTGATTAGGTAGACAAAGTAGTTGCTCTATGACATTAAATGAAAAATCTCAATCTTTGGTTGGATTTAAACTTTAAACTTCAGTTTAGGAAGACGACGGCTTTACAACATTGTTTTTAATGAGTTGTAAATTTACAAAAGAGAAAGTTGTTAAATATGGTCTGGGGTGAGAGAAGGACAGGTATCCAAGGAATCGATCTAGTTTCTTCTCAACTTTATTCACTTTGTCCGATTGAGTTGAAACCGGTTTATAAACAGAAAGATATGCATAAACTCTAGTCCAGTTATCATATGCTGACAAAATAAGCCATTCTCGGGTGCTAATCTAAGGTAATAGTCTAGAGATAGTCAACAATCTGTTTTGTTTCAATTTTGTTTGTTTTTTTAGAGGGTTTTCTTTGTCTTCACCACCCACTTTATTTCTAGATCTATAAGACCGCGCATATTGGCTTCATTGATCGTTCTTGGACACCCAGAAGGAGAAATAGAACGGCCATCAATCACTGCTTGAAGTGTCTGACATCTGTATGTAATGGCTGGAGTCGAAGGACAGCGCAAATTTAAACAAATGTCAAGAATCATTAGACATTAAGTCTCATTATACATCGTCCATGATTCCTTGCCAACGTCTTATGCCACATGTTTGAATTTTGCCAGTTAGAGAGTAAGTCGCATGAAGATTGGCTCTTGTTGCAAGCCCCCTTAGCCCCTTTTTCTTTCTAAGGTTTTGACATTGTACATGTCTTTATTCAAGTCTCTGTGTGTTTTCTAAATGATTAAAATCTAGAAAACTAAATATATGTGATTTCTCCTATTTAAAATAGCATAGACATACAACAAAGTAAGGCTATCCCCTTCAAACCCTGCTGTTTATAGACTTAATGATGTAAGGTAACCTGTTTCTATGGCTTACGATTAAGAAAGTTGTCATGTGGAAATCACAACGACCAACCGCAACTTATGTCTGGAACCCATTAGCCCGTGTCAGAGGGGTAACTGATAGGATAGCAAAACAAGACTCCCGTTCGGGTGTCGAAGCTAGTTCAGCGCACTTGTCGAGGATGAAATCAGAGTTCAAATCTGTCACGACTCACGACAAGTCGGTTCACAAGTTTCCGTTTTACTGTGGACACACATGGTTAATGTGGTATATTGTTCCGAGCGTCTTAGGTTTTGATACATTGGTAAGAGGAATGTGATATATATACATCTGCTTGGACCCCTGCCCAGACAAAACACTTGTTCAAATCGTTGGCCTAGAATGAGATAACATATGTTCCGGAAACTCAAAGTTGGAACTAGTGAAATCTGCCATGTGAAGTGCCACCAGAGAATGCTGACCATGTACTGCAAAACTGCATTCTTTATCAAGAGGCCCGAACAAGACAATGGTCTCACAATACTTCTAAAGAAAGAAAACTATATGGAGAGATCCCTGACTTGCACGGTTCACCTCATATATTTGGTCTAGTCATCTGAACGCTCCAACATAATAAGAATTTCAAGAGCCTTGGCTCAATTTCGAATTCGGTACCCATTCGAGTTGAGTGGACTCAGGAGCTTCCTAAAAATTTAAAACTCCAATCTGTAATAGGATTTGAACCCGAGACTCTTCGGTTAGAAAGAAAAGCGCTTTCCCACTCAGCCACCAGGCCACAAAAATAAATACTTGACTAGTTTGTTCTTTATGAATTTTTTTTCTCTTTAACTTAAAATCTTTTTTTAAATAGACAAACAGGAAACAATTTTGTTTTGTATAAATTAAAGATGGTCGTTTCAAATTTTTTCCAGATGTTTATAGAAAATCCTTGGCCAGTTTCTGTCATGTCAAGGGTATTTAGTGTCCAAATATTTTCAGAATAGACTAATAATTACAATATCATATACAAAATCAAATTCTCCAATTCTTTAACAAATGGACATACTAATAGAGTATTAAGTGACTACGAAAATAACGACGGCGATTAAATGTACATACAATTGGAATAAATTAATAAATGTCGATGTCAGGTTTAGGATTCTTATTAGTTGTCAAAAATCAGGTCAGTTTTTTTTTAATTCAAGACGTTCAAATCTTCAGAGGCATTTCTTCCTTTCAAAGCCGGACAGACTTCTATAGGCATGGCGTGACTTATTTTATTTAATCACGTGATCTACCATCGTCTGAGAAAATTCAAGGTGTTTGCACTTAACAAGTATCTTCATTACATTCAGGGCCGGCCTTATGCCACTGCAACCTATATGACCGCAGTGGGCCCCGCAATTTCATAGTTCTAGAGCTAATTACAAGTCTAAAATATTAAATTAAACCATTATAAATTATATATAATAAAAGGGTTTCCACGGCCTCCTTATTTTCCAGGGCCCTCAGGAATCTCCTGGAATTGCAAAATATAAGAAAAGTCCTGGATATCTCCTGAAATTATTAAAATCTTCTGAAAAATAGACAAAATAGTCTTTTTGGGGTGCCAATCTTATGTGCGATAAAAAAAACGTCATTGTCAGCTTTCATTTAATAAAAATTAATTGCAAAGACGAATTTATTTTCTAATACAAAATCTTAATTTTAACATTATGCTTATCCCTATCCAGACTGGGCCCCGTGCAATCCGTTTTGCATAGGGCCCGCAATAGTTAGAGCCTGCTCTGATTACATGTATAACATACGGACATTGCAATCACCTTAGGAGTTCAATTATTCTATTTTAATTGGACGTCAATACAATGACTGACAGATAATACTCTTGACCTCTAAACATATTCCTGGTGTCCAAAAAAAAAACATGTGCTTAAGAGCTTTAAGTTTCCTAACAGGATATAGGTCCAAGACAGAAAATGTGTCACATGTAGCTCTCGGGGACTCAAAGACTTTGATATTCTGGTTGTAGAGAATTTCCGTAGCCACTTATAGGATTATGAAAAATTGGCGTATTTTGGCAGAAATAGAGGCGAGTTCAGTGCAAAAGACTAGGTCATCGTATTGACTTTAACCTTGAAAAAGACATCTTCATTTAAGGCAAATATAATTCAATTGACAGACATCTCCTGGCTGAAGAACAGGCTTTTGTTCATACAAACTTCAAACGCATGTACCGGCAGCGTTCATTCTGAAGGTCGGAGTAAGACTTTTTTGGTGGGATGGTAGACACCAATAAGTCACATAGGTCAGTTCGGCTTTGAGACGGTTGTCTACGATAGCCTAAAAAAAGCCAATAAAAAAAAAAGTAACAAACATCCTATAAACTAAATCTCTAACATTTATTTTAATGTATTTGTTTTAGAGAAGAGAAAACAAAACGCTTTATAATAGGTTTTGTCAATTGAAGCACACCTTCATTTGTTGTAGACAGATGTCAGAGATATTTTCAGACTACATATTGCACTCATTATGAATACATACACTTACTCCTCCCCTAACACACACACACTCACACCGAGATACTAACACACACACACACCGAGATACTAACACACACACACAAATACTAACACACACACACACACAGATACTCTTCACTAGTCAATATTTGCTCTCTAATCCAGACTATATAGACATTATACAAAGTCAATTAAAAGTAAGTGCCAATGTTTTCAAGGCTACGAAGCGCCATGTTTGTCGTCTGCTATGGCAAGGATCTGTTACGTATTGTAGACTCGTCTTCAAGCAGACGTTTTGTATCATTTGATTCTGTATTTCATGTTTTGATCATTCTGAAACACTTCTGTGTGCTGAAATGAAGAGCTATAGATTTGTATAATCATATTTCAAAGTATAACATAATGTAATATCTGTTATTACTGGAACTTTAAAATTCCAAAATCAAACGAATACTAAGACTAAGACTAAGACTGCTTTATTGATCCTTACGGAAATTGTTGTGATTACAAGGACTCTTTTCTCATATAAAGACAACACAACAGAAAAATACACACAAATACAACATTCATTCAGCGACTACACACAGGTATCTTGGTGCATTTCATGTTCCCTGATCAATGAATGGCGGTGATAGAGTCCGACCGAGTGATGTACGAACGAGTTTTTGTACCGCTTTGTTCTTGTTCTGATTGACAGCAGTCGCCCACTTCGCGACGACCTGTCGTAGTTCTGATGGAGCGGGTGGCCGTTGTCTTCCAAGATTTTTTCGATTTTTCTTAGGCACTTTTGTTCAAAAAGCTCCTTTTAATGTGGCAATGTTGTAAGATGCTTTTTTAATGATTTTTTCCAGACGTCGCAACAGTTTAGATGAGGCGTTGCCTTGCCAACAAGTTATTCCGTATGTTAGCAGACTCTGCATAGTCGCGCGGTAAAATGTCTCAAGGATCTTCTTGCTTAGTTTAAAGCTATTGAGTTTGTATAGAAAAAAGAGTCGCTGGGCTGCCTTCTTTGTCAAAGTTCCAAGGTGGTCTTCCCATGAAAGCTTGTTGTTGATGATAACACCTAGATATTTATATGCCTTTACTTGTTCTATAGATGTAGTGTTTATTTGCAGTTCACGTATAGTATGTTTTTTCTTTCTAAAATCTATTATAAGTTCTTTAGTTTTTGTTACATTCAGTTCTAGAAAGTTGTCGGTGCACCAGTTTGTAAACTCTTCTATCGAGCTTCGATACTGAGTTTCGTCTCCTGAAATAAGACCGACTATGGCAGTATCATCAGCGAATTTAATGAGTTTAACTGAGTCATAGATGCTTCTTATGTCATTAGTGTAAAGAGTGTATAGTACAGGAGAAAGTACACAACCTTGTGGAGCACCCGTACATAGTACTCGAGTTGACGATTTGGTGTTGTTGACTTTAACATACTGGGGCCGTGGGGTTAAAAAGTTTAGAACCCATGCTTGTAAGTAAGGGCTTACATTTAAGCTACTCAATTTGTTTATCATTAGATGTGGCTGTATGGTATTGAAAGCCGAGGAGAAATCTACGAAGAGGTCTCGTGCGTATGTTTTGGGTATATCGAGATGCTTATAAAGCAGGTCCAAAAGCAATAGAATGGCATCCTCAGTTCCTCTAGCTGCTTTGTATGCAAATTGGTGAGGGTCTAGGCTGTTGTTGACTTTTGCTACAAGTTGTTTTAGCATATATTTTTCAAAACATTTCATAACAATAGGTGTTAGTGCTACTGGGCGGAAATCATTTAAGCAATCTATTTTTGGTTTCTTAGGCACTGGTACAAATAAATACAAATAATTTGTATGTCAGCTGTATGTCTGTTACGTATTGTAAGGCTAAGTAATGTTTTCTACAATCAATTCTCTTTTTTAATTAAGATAGACTGGCACAAGGCAGTTTAATAAAGGACTTCAGATATCATGCTCTTTCTTTAAAAAAAAAACGCACACTAATATTTCTCGCTCTCCAAATCTTCTTTTCTCTCTCTCTCTGTCTCTTTCTTTTTCTTCTCCCCCCCCCCTCTCTCTTTCTCAATCTATTTCTATCGTCTCTTTCTCCCTCATTTTCCCTTTTAATCTTTTTTTTTAATATTCATTTTCTATCTCCCTCTCTCTCTCTCTTCTATTCTCTCCCCACTCTCTATTCTGCTCTCTCTCTCATTCTGATTACTTATACACATTTTTTATACACATTTTTTCTTTTAAAAAGTAAATGCCCAAGAACTAATGCCCTGGAGTAGGAGACAGAACTCACATCTCCATATGCCTCAAAATTTCTTTCTTAACCATCAGACAATGTAAAACGTTTGCTAATGCTTGTCAAATCTCCTGTGTAATACTTTCCTAATGGACACTTTAACAAATCGTTAGAACACAGGAGCCCTCTTTGGATAGATATAATCCATTCAAACATATATCTTTATAATTTAACAAAACAAGTTATAGAATTGGTTTTCTTCCTCCGTAGACTTGTTCGAAATCTTTTGTCAACGTCTAACTCACAGAGATTTTCTTCATCAGAACTCATGAACAGCGGATTGAAGGGCGCGTGCTTTTAAGGAATCTCGGACCTGGTTTCTCTATAAGAATACACTAATGATTTCTTTGGCTAGGGAGTTCTTGAGTGAGTGTATTAAGGTTACCAATGATTTCCTTTTCTAATCAAGTGTGACTAGAGGAAAGCTTTAAGGAATCCTTGAGATAGATGAGATGCGTCCTCTGATGGATAGGTTTCATGAGGAAAAGATCTATCCCGCTGAGAGAAAGAGTAAAATAAAAAAATACATCAATGGAACCTTTTTTTTTAATCTTTTTTTTTTTAGACATGACAATTGGCATCTATTTTTAGACATCATAATGTTTTTTAAACCCCAAATTTATTCCTATATTTAATTTGTTTGGTGGAGCAAAGAATCTTTAACATCGTTACAAACTCGTTCCAACGTTCTCAGTACCGCCTGCTGCTGTGTTTATAGCATACTGAACATAAGCAGTACACAAATTATAATATTAAAAAAGCTCGATCTAATTTACAATGAAAAGAAACAAAAATAGACGAAGATGTCCCCCAAAAAAATTGACTATTAATTTATTTGGAGAATGTCGACTATAATGTATAGGAAATTGTAGCTATGTTGTGAGGTACTCATGGTTTACTCTTGCAGTTGTATCATTTCATCCTACTGACTGTGGTCACCTCTTCACTGTATCTCAATTACTGTCTTCAAATATGTAATGAAAATGTAAAATGGAACATCACAGGAAGACTACATTACCTTATCTCAAATAGTTAACAAACCAACTAGCTCTAGACGTTAGAGCAGGGGTCTCAAACACGTGGCCCGCGGCCACTTGTCCCGAGAAACAGTTTTGTGTGGCCCGCGGCCACCTCCACGAATTAAAAAGAAATTAGATAAAATTTACAATGACCACATATAAGCCGTGAAATGATTTACAACTGCACAAATCAGTAAATGAGGTGTCCGCCCACTGCAAGCGAAGATTCTGTGAAGGCAAGCTTTGTTGTTAGCGAGATGATAGCAAAGACATCACGACCATTCACTGAAGGCCAGTTTGTAAAAGAGTGTATGCCTTAGGCTTGTGAAATTATCTGCCCCAAGAAATAGAAACTCTTCGAAGGCATAAGTTTGTCTGCGAACACAGTTGCAAGCAGGATCACCGAGTCAGCGACAAATGTTCAACAGCTACTGATTGCCGCTGCAAAAAAACTTTGTAGCATATTCCATTGCACTGGACGAGTCTACTGGTGTAACAGACACCGCATACTGTGCCGTATTCATTCGTTAGGTCGACGAAAACTTGAACATTGTTGAAGAGCTATTGGACCACCCTTGAAAGGAACGACGACTGGACGCGACGCGTTTCAAGAACTGGAAGCTTGTATTGGCAGGTGTGTGGGCTACCGTGGGAAAAAATTTGTTTCAGTGGCTACGGATGGTGCACCAGCAATTTGTTCAGAGAAGGTTGGTGTTTTTGGATAAATGGTAGAGAAACGGTATCAGCTCAGCTTGGCGGGACCTTTTGCAGCCATACACTGAATTCTGCACCAAGAATCACTCTGTGGCAAAAGTCTACAAATGAAGAACATGATGGATGTTGTCGTGAAGACGGTGAACTTCCGGTGCTGGTCACATGACACGTTAACCGTACGCCACAGAATCAGATGACCTTTACATCATCTGCCCTATAGACCACAAGGTCTGAAAGGGGAACTTTTATGGCAATGAAAGACGGAGACATACCTCAGCTCAGTGACCCAATTGTTTTGTCGGATCTTGCTTTTCTTACTGACATCACGCAACATCTCAATGCACTCAATTCACAACTACAGGGCACAAAGCAGCTGATTACCGTGATGTTTGACAGCATCAAATCATTCAGATGCAAGCTGATTTTGTTGGCCACTCAGCTGGCAGATGGAAACCTGGCTAATTTGTCTTTTCTACAGAACATTACGGTTGAACCACAGCGCCTGAAAGACTACGTAGACATTCTCTCCGGATAACCGCTTTCAGCAATTCACTGCTCTCGAATCACAGTTTTTCCTTTTTGCCACTCCGTTCGCAGTTGACGTGAAAAACGTTCCAGAGGAAGTCCAGATGGAACTACTGACACTGTTCTAAAGCAAAAATACGCTGATGTTGGCGTTCCAGATTTCTACCAGTTTCTTCCCAGAGAGAAGTTTCCAAACTTATTCTGCTCAGCTGCTAGAATTCTAGCGATGTTTGGGAGTACGCAAGTTTGCGAACAGTTTTTTTTTTCAGAATGATCAACAAAACAGCATTACGATCAAGACTGACTGATAAGCATCTGAGAGCAACATTGCGGCTTGCCACTACACGCGACTTCAGGCCTAACGTCGATGGTCTGGTCTCTGCCAAACGCTCTCAGCTGAGTGGACAGAAACATGAGTGACGAGCCATCTGCAGTAGGCCTAGAAATTATAGTTTTAGTTTTTGGGTAACTACAGTTTCTGCTTTTTAATAAGGGACAGAGACAACGTCAACTTATTTTAGTAAACTATACTGCCTGTGCATGTAATAAACTACACTAAATGTAATTAATAATTATTAAAACTTTATTTTAGCATTTAACTGCATTGACAGTAGTGTTCGTAAAATTGAATGAAAAAACATTCTCTTTTTGTGGTGCGGCCCGCTAAATGGTTGTTACTTTCCACTCTGGCCCACATGCTGAAATGAGTTTGAGACCCCTGCGTTAGAGGGTATGAGCTCTATGTACAGTAGTCAAGAGGGAGACTATTCACAACTAGAGAAGCTGTACAGCATGAATACCTTGCTGTATTGTGCATAGTCTTGCGACAAAATCCACAGACAACGTAATGGATTTTCTTGTCATAAGGCTTAGCGTCTTAGCATCTCGTCGTAACCACTTTAAGTTGGTTGTCTCCCCGTGACGTAATCTACATTTATCCCCCTTGGTTGTCCTTAAAGTAACTTCGTTCTATGTGTGTATTAGGAACTCTGCCATTGTCCTCTGCAGGACAACAGTATGACCAGCAATGTTTCTCTTTTAGAGTACTGAATAGTACAGTAGAAGAGTGATAGATCAACAGCCACCTCCTTACTGCTTTTCATATCTAATTGACTTTGTAAATATTTTATTCTCCACGCAATTTTGGTGAACTAAAAAAAAACGGATGTCATTTCTCTAGTTTTAAGACAAGACATGGCCTCCCAGGGAGGTGGACACAGTAGACTTAAATGTTTTGACCAATGAACTGGTGGTACTACGAGCTGCGCTTAATGTATTTCCCACCGAGCTGTTTAACTCTAGCATTAATTGTCCTTTCTTACAACTTCTTATTATGGGAGAGAACTGCAACACGCAAGAAATATGAGTAGTTTCCCTTACTTATGTTTTCTTAATGTGTATCTTACGAGTATAAAGTTCTCTGTAAGTTGGTGGTGATTGAATAAAACCTTGTGATTTAAAAAAAATGTCAATATGTATTAAAATAAAATTTACTTTTGACTCATATAATGCATTCTAAAGATAGTAACAACCAGAGTATAAAGAAATCAATAATTGCCCTTATTTATAGTTTTATTGAGGCTGCGCGTTCTAACAATATTTCTTAACTAATGGCTAACAGTAGTCTATTGGGTCTATTATAAATGTTACTGACATGCTGTTAGGATGTACAAAAAAAATAGTACCACCTGATGGAAATAATCCGGAAGTTGCCATTCTATTTTTGTCTGGTTGTGACTTGATGGGTATTGGGTATATTAGAAATTATAATATAATAATATTAGAGATAATCATACAAGGCGGAGAAAATAAATAGCGAGCTTATATATCCGGAGTAGACACTAAAGGATTTTCACCATAAACTTTCGGTTTGAAACAATGTCAATGATATTCTATTAAGAGATCACTATTGCCAACTAAATACCAAAATTGGCTTTAAGCTACAAGTGAACAAAAACACACTTAGCTGCCAAACTTTAGGGTAGGAGTTCGAATCTATGATTTTGTATATACATTTCTAATTCAAGAACTCTCTGTTTCTAAGGTTATATTTCTGTACATTGTATCACTGCAATATTTGTGTACAACAAAACTTCTAAACACAATGTTCTGTCTCGACTCGACTAATATACATATTAAATATAGAAATAGGTTTATCTTCCTCCCAATCAAATTAACATACAAATAATATCTGCAGCTGAGAAAATCGATAGCGAGAAAATAAATGAAATGGAAATCTTTATAACATCTGCCTTGAATGTTGTTGTTTTTTTTCATAAAGAAATAGTTTCATTGGAAATATTATTAACTTGTTTGCTTTTTGATTTCTTTCCTATAATATTAATATATATTTTATTTATTTTTTATTTTTTTTGCTTTTCTTCCACGAGATAAAGTTGACTTTAAAAGTTAGGGACGTTTCCGTATTAAAAAGAAACAAAACTTCATCAAATAAAATAAGATAATGGCTATAATTATTTCATAGATAATACGCATTTTTTTAATTGTAACCCCATCTTTTATCTTTTCGATAATATAAGAATGAAAAAATTGAAGAAAGAAAAATCAGATTCACTTTTTTGTTGAACAGTGAGACAAGATCTAATAGGTCCGTGTGTCACAACATCACGGCGGGCTAAGTATAGTCGTGTTCTTTTTTGGTTTTTGTTTTTGTTTAAAGTGTCCACTCCTTTGTCTTAGACTATTTCCAGCCCGTCTCATATGTAAACTTATATATGCCAATAAAGCCTTTCGATGGTATTTGCAATGATCTGACATGCATTTAACATACATTTCTTCTTTTAAAGATGTTACAGGCTCGTGAAATGAGTTAAATTGTTACAATGAGAATCTATCTGCAAGTCAGCGGATTGTGTTTGAAATAATGGATTTCATTTTTAAATAGTAGACCTATCAGTGTCCTACCTGGGAAGAAGTACCCAGGCTAAGAATAGATTATATTTAGGTCAGTGCGTCAACCAGCGCCTTACCGTTCACATACTTAACAAGCAAAATAAAAAAAAAATACTTAAATAAAAGAAGGTTATATTACGTGTATCAATTACTTTGGATCAGTCACGTAATTAAATATGTAATAGATAACAATTATAAATCTGTGCGATTTTATGCTTTTAGCTTTCTCACTACGCTATGATCCTATCACTTTCTCACTACGCTATGAACCTATCACTTGTCTGGACCAGTTGAAAAGTGGTGCGGGAGAAAGAACGGGATATCTGGATGATTGCTTTTACATTTATTTTTTTTAAAGGGAACGAACTTGTGGGCTAAAATCTTCTCAAACTTCACAAGCCATCGCGGTAACCACTCTGCTAGCGATGAGTCTATGAACATGGTAAATTGTTTAGTTATCTATTGTTTCTATTTTCATGTTTGTGTTCAGTAAGCCTCAGACGACAATTTATAATGGGGACATTCAGCTTATACCATCACCTCAGTCAAATACAAATTCTTTCCCTTGTTTGATACACCAATCGAATTAATTAATTACCAATAGTTAATTGGTTAATTTTTAAATGGATTCTTGTCTTGTTAGGTAAAAGATATAATCGTGCAAAATGTCAGCTCGAATCGAGATTATGTGTGGGAGCAATAACGTGTACAAGATACACAGACAGAGTTGATAGAAACTTTGTAAAAATAGACATTTTTTAGAATATAAATATACATATTAATTTTTTTTTACAAGGAGGAAAATGAGATTAAATGTACAAGTACTTTGTATCTTTCTTCTCAAATACGCCATGGTTGACATAGAAGTATTATTAGTAATAAATGGATTTTTAGTTTAACCTTTCGAAAAAGTGTAGGGGCCTCCATAAAACTCCTGCCCATGGCCTCCATTTACTTAATTCCGGCCCTGTGTGTTTCTAATAACCTGCCATTAGTCCAGTCTCGTGTAGACAGGCCCTCACTAAGTAAAGTAGCAATTATACATAATCTTCAAATACAAAACCAAAACCTAATAAAATACTCAGAAAGACACAAAGATACAGGCACATTCCTTGTTCCATATGCTATAACAAATTTGTACAAATGCTCCTTCGTCCCTTGTGCTATTAGACCATGAAATGGCATAAAAAACCAATGACTTCGCAGAATTAAAGTCATTGATTAACTGCATGACTCGACTGAGTTAGGAACACGTGTAGGATTTAATCATCATCTTATTTGAAGTAGCGTCTGTATTTTTTAAAGATAAGATGTATATAAGATGAGTGTTTACTTTTCGATTTTTCTAGATCATCTCGTGGTTGACAAAAACTCTAAAAGGTCCCAGTACTCTCTAGACTTTCTAATTTACTCAACTTCGTTTTCTTCAAATTGTATGTAAAAAGAATCAATTTGTAAGATGAATAATCTTTAGAGATGATTTCACCTTCAGAAAATGTGTATCTAATCAGTATTCATGAATCTTCTCTCAGACCGTAGATCATAAATCTTTGGGACGTTATAAATTGACTTGTGTTCTGAAGATGATAAATGTGTTTGTGTTTATGTGTGCGTTTAGGGAGTGGGGGAACTGAAACTTGAGGACTGTAATCATCACTGGCTTAAGGTGACGTCACGGCTAATTATGTAGTCTGTCGACGTGATGGAGGCAAACGGGTCGATTTAGCCGAAAGGTAAAGACTGGACTGGGAAAGTAGATTTAGATTTGACGGCATCAGTGAATAAAGTCCATCATGTCCATCAAATGTCTCATGTCCACCTAGGCCATCGTGGCCATTAAATGTGTCATGTCCACCTAGTCCACCATGTCCATTAAATGTCTCATGTCCACCTAGTCCACCATGTCCATTAAATGTCTTATGTCCACCTAGTCCACCATGTCCATTAAATGTCTTATGTCCACCTAGTCCACCATGTCCACCTAATCCATCATGTCCACCTAGTCCATCATGTCCATTAAATGTGTGATGTCCACCTAGTCAATCATGTCCACCTAGTCTATCATGTAATTTAAATGTCATATGTCCACCTATTCCATCATGTGCACCTAGTCCACCATGTCCATTAAATGTCCACCTAGTCCATCACGTCCACCTAGTCCATCATGTCAACCTAGTCCATCATGTCCACTTAGTCAATCATGTCCACCTAGTCCACCATGTCCACCATGTCCACCATGTCCACCATGTCCACCATGTCCACCTAGTCCACCATGTCCATTAAATGTCTTATATCCACCTAGTCCACCATGTCCATTAAATGTCTTACGTCCACCTAGTCCACCATGTCCACGTCGCCCATCATGTCCACGTAGTCCATCATGTCCATTAAATGTCTTATGTCCACCTAGTCCTCCATGTCCATCTAGTCCATCATGTCGACCTTGTCAACCATGTCCATTAAATGTCATATGTCCACCTATTCCATCATTACCACCTAGTCAACAATGTTTACTAAATGTCTTATGTCCACCTAGTCCACCATGTCCACCTAATCCATCATGTCCACCTAGTCCATCATGTCCACCTAGTCCATCATGTCCACCTAGTCCATCATGTCCACCTAGTCCATCATGTCCACCTAGTCCATCATGTCTACCTAGTCCATCATGTCCACCTAGTCCACCATGTCCATTACATATCTTATGTCCACCTAGTCCATCATGTCCACCTAGTCAATCATGTCCACCTAGTCCATCATGTATATTACATGTCTTATGTCTACCTAGTCCATTATGTCCACCTAGTTCACCATGTCCATTAAATGTCTTATGTCCACCTAGTCCACTATGTCCACCTAGTCCATCATGTCCAACTAGTCCACCATGTCCATTAAATGTCTTATGTCCACCTAGTCCATCATGTTCACCTAGTCTATCATGTCCATTAAATGTCTTATGTTCACGTAGTCCACCATGTCAATAAAATGTCTAATGTCCACCTATTCCATCATGTCCACCTAGTCCGCCATGTCCATTAAATGTCTTATGTCGACCTAGTCCATCATGTCCACCTAGTTCACCATGTCGCTTTAAATGTCTTATGTCCACCTAGTCCATTATGTCCACTTAGTCCACCATGTCCATTAAATATCTTATGTCTACCTAGTCCATTATATCCACCTAGTCCACCATGTCCACCATGTCCACCTAGTCCACCATGTCCACCAAGTCCACCATGTCCATTAAATGTCTTATGTCCACCTAGTCCACCATGTCCATTAAATGTCTTACGTCCACCTAGTCCACCATGTCCACGTCGCCCATCATGTCCACGTAGTCCATCATGTCCATTGAATATCTTATGTTCACGTAGTCCACTATGTCCATTAAATGTCTAATGTCCACCTATTCCATTATGTCCACCTAGTCCACCATGTCCATTAAATGTCTTATGTCCAACAAGTCCATCATGTCCACCTAGTCCACCATGTCCATTAAATGTCTTATGTCCACCTAGGCCATCATGTCAACCTAGTCCATCATGTCCACCTAGTCTATCATGTATATAAAATGTCTTATGTCTACCTAGTCCATCATGTCCACCTAGTCCATCATGTCCATTAAATGTCTCAGGTCTACCTAGTCCACCATGTCCATTAAATGTCTTATGTCCACCTAGTCCACCATTTCCATTAAATGTCTTATGTCCACCTAGTCCACTATGTCCACCTATTCTATCATGTCCTTTAAATGTCATATGTCCACCTATTCCATCATGTGCACCTAGTCCACCATGTCCATTAAATGTCTTATGTCCACCTAGTCCATCATGTCCACCTAAGCCATCATGTCCACCTAGTCCACCATGTCCATTAAATGTCTTATGTTCATCTAGTCCATCATGTCCACCTAGTCTATCATGTCCATTAAATGTCTTATGTCCACCTAGTCCATCATGTCCACGTAGTCTATCATGTCCACCTAGTTTATCATGTCCATTAAATGTCTTATGTAAACCAAGTCCATCATGTCTACCTAGTCCATCATGTCCACCTAGTCCACCATGTCCATTACATATCTTATGTCCACCTAGTCCATCATGTCCACCTAGTCCATCATGTCCACCTAGTCCATCATGTCCACCTAGTCAATCATGTCCACCTAGTCCATCATGTATATTACATGTCTTATGTCAACCATGTCCATTACAATATCTTATGTCCACATAGTTAACCATGTCTACCTAGTCCATCATGTTCATCTTGTCCATCATGTCCACCTAGTCCATCATGTCCACCTAGTCTATCACGTCCACCTAGTCCATCATGTGAGCCTAGTCCATCATGTCCACTTAGTCAATCATGTCCACCTAGTCCATCATGTATATTACATGTCTTATGTCAACCATGTCCATTACAATATCTTATGTCCACATAGTTAACCATGTCTACCTAGTCCATCATGTTCATCTTGTCCATCATGTCCACCTAGTCCACCATGTCCACCATGTCCACCTAGTCCACCATGTCCACCAAGTCCACCATGTCCATTAAATGTCTTATGTCCACCTAGTCCACCATGTCCATTAAATGTCTTATGTCCACCTAGTCCACCATGTCCACGTCGCCCATCATGTCCACGTAGTCCATCATGTCCATTAAATGTCTTATGTCCACCTAGTCCACCATGTCCATTAAATGTCTTATGTCCACCTAGTCCTCCATGTCCATCTAGTCCATCATGTCGACCTTGTCAACCATGTCCATTAAATGTCATATGTCCACCTATTCCATCATGTCCACCTAGTCAACCATGTTTACTAAATGTCTTATGTCCACCTAGTCCACCATGTCCACCTAATCCATCATGTCCACCTAGTCCATCATGTCCACCTAGTCCATCATGTCCACCTAGTCTATCATGTCCACCTAGTCCATCATGTCCACATAGTCCATCATGTCTACCTAGTCCATCATGTCCACCTAGTCCACCATGTCCATTACATATCTTATGTCCACCTAGTCCATCATGTCCACCTAGTCCACTATGTCCACCTAGTCCATCATGTCCAACTAGTCCACCATGTCCATTAAATGTCTTATGTCCACCTAGTCCATCATGTTCACCTAGTCTATCATGTCTATTAAATGTCTTATGTTCACGTAGTCCACCATGTCAATAAAATGTCTAATATCCATCTATTCCATCATGTCCACGTAGTCCATCATGTCCATTAAATGTCTTATGTCCACCTAGTCCACCATGTCCATTAAATGTCTTATGTCCACCTAGTCCTCCATGTCCATCTAGTCCATCATGTCGACCTTGTCAACCATGTCCATTAAATGTCATATGTCCACCTATTCCATCATGTCCACCTAGTCAACCATGTTTACTAAATGTCTTATGTCCACCTAGTCCACCATGTCCACCTAATCCATCATGTCCACCTAGTCCATCATGTCCACCTAGTCCATCATGTCCACCTAGTCTATCATGTCCACCTAGTCCATCATGTCCACATAGTCCATCATGTCTACCTAGTCCATCATGTCCACCTAGTCCACCATGTCCATTACATATCTTATGTCCACCTAGTCCATCATGTCCACCTAGTCCACTATGTCCACCTAGTCCATCATGTCCAACTAGTCCACCATGTCCATTAAATGTCTTATGTCCACCTAGTCCATCATGTTCACCTAGTCTATCATGTCTATTAAATGTCTTATGTTCACGTAGTCCACCATGTCAATAAAATGTCTAATATCCACCTAATCCATCATGTCCACCTAGTCCGCCATGTCCATTAAATGTCTTATGTCGAACTAGTCCATCATGTCCACCTAGTTCACCATGTCCATTAAATGTCTTATGTCCACCTAATCCATTATGTCCACTTAGTCCACCATGTCCATTAAATATCTTATGTCTACCTAGTCGATTATATCCACCTAGTCTATCATGTCCATTAAATATCTTATGTTCACGTAGTCCACTATGTCCATTAAATGTCTAATGTCCACCTATTCCATTATGTCCACCTAGTCCACCATGTCCATTAAATGTCTTATGTCCAACAAGTCCATCATGTCCACCTAGTCCACCATATCCATTAAATGTCTTATGTCCACCTAGGCCATCATGTCAACCTAGTCCATCATGTCCACCTAGTCTATCATGTATATAAAATGTCTTATGTCTACCTAGTCCATCATGTCCACCTAGTCCATCATGTCCATTAAATGTCTCAGGTCTACCTAGTCCACCATGTCCATTAAATGTCTTATGTCCACCTAGTCCACCATGTCCATTAAATGTCTTATGTCCACCTAGTCCACCATGTCAACTTATTCTATCATGTCCTTTAAATGTCATATGTCCACCTATTCCATCATGTGCACCTAGTCCACCATGTCCATTAAATGTCTTATGTCCACCTAGTCCATCATGTCCACCTAAGCCATCATGTCCACCTAGTCCACCATGTCCATTAAATGTCTTATGTTCATCTAGTCCATCATGTCCACCTAGTCTATCATGTCCATTAAATGTCTTATGTCCACCTAGTCCATCATGTCCACCTAGTTTATCATGTCCATTAAATGTCTTATGTAAACCAAGTCCATCATGTCTACCTAGTCCATCATGTCCACCTAGTCCACCATGTCCATTACATATCTTATGTCCACCTAGTCCATCATGTCCACCTAGTCCATCATGTCCACCTAGTCCACTATGTCCACCTAGTCCATCATGTCCAACTAGTCCACCATGTCCATTAAATGTCTTATGTCCACCTAGTCCATCATGTTCACCTAGTCTATCATGTCCATTAAATGTCTTATGTTCACGTAGTCCACCATGTCAATAAAATGTCTAATGTCCACCTATTCCATCATGTCCACCTAGTCCGCCATGTCCATTAAATGTCTTATGTCGACCTAGTCCATCATGTCCACCTAGTTCACCATGTCCATTAAATGTCTTATGTCCACCTAGTCCATTATGTCCACTTAGTCCACCATGTCCATTAAATATCTTATGTCTACCTAGTCCATTATATCCACCTAGTCTATCATGTCCATTAAATATCTTATGTTCACGTAGTCCACTATGTCCATTAAATGTCTAATGTCCACTTATTCCATTATGTCCACCTAGTCCACCATGTCCATTCAATATCTTATGTCCACCTAGTCCATCATGTCCACCTAGTCCATCATGTCCATCTAGTCCATCATGTCTACCTAGTCCATCATGTCCACCTAGTCCACCATGTCCATTACATGTCTTATGTCCACCTAGTCCATCTTGTCCACCTAGTCCATCATGTCCACCTAGTCCATCATGTCCACCTAGTCCATCATGTCCACCTTGTCCATCATGTCCACCTAGTCCATCATGTCCATTAAATGTCTTATGTCCACCTAGTCCATCATGTTCACCTAGTCTATCATGTCCATTAAATGTCTTATGTTCACGTAGTCCACCATGTCAATAAAATGTCTAATGTCCACCTATTCCATCATGTCCACCTAGTCCGCCATGTCCATTAAATGTCTTATGTCGACCTAGTCCATCATGTCCACCTAGTTCACCATGTCCATTAAATGTCTTATGTCCACCTAGTCCATTATGTCCACTTAGTCCACCATGTCCATTAAATATCTTATGTCTACCTAGTCCATTATATCCACCTAGTCTATCATGTCCATTAAATATCTTATGTTCACGTAGTCCACTATGTCCATTAAATGTCTAATGTCCACTTATTCCATTATGTCCACCTAGTCCATCATGTCCACCTAGTCTATCATGTCCACCTAGTCCATCATGTCCACATAGTCCATCATGTCTACCTAGTCCATCATGTCCACCTAGTCCACCATGTCCATTACATATCTTATGTCCACCTAGTCCATCATGTCCACCTAGTCCACTATGTCCACCTAGTCCATCATGTCCAACTAGTCCACCATGTCCATTAAATGTCTTATGTCCACCTAGTCCATCATGTTCACCTAGTCTATCATGTCTATTAAATGTCTTATGTTCACGTAGTCCACCATGTCAATAAAATGTCTAATATCCACCTAATCCATCATGTCCACCTAGTCCGCCATGTCCATTAAATGTCTTATGTCGAACTAGTCCATCATGTCCACCTAGTTCACCATGTCCATTAAATGTCTTATGTCCACCTAATCCATTATGTCCACTTAGTCCACCATGTCCATTAAATATCTTATGTCTACCTAGTCGATTATATCCACCTAGTCTATCATGTCCATTAAATATCTTATGTTCACGTAGTCCACTATGTCCATTAAATGTCTAATGTCCACCTATTCCATTATGTCCACCTAGTCCACCATGTCCATTAAATGTCTTATGTCCAACAAGTCCATCATGTCCACCTAGTCCACCATATCCATTAAATGTCTTATGTCCACCTAGGCCATCATGTCAACCTAGTCCATCATGTCCACCTAGTCTATCATGTATATAAAATGTCTTATGTCTACCTAGTCCATCATGTCCACCTAGTCCATCATGTCCATTAAATGTCTCAGGTCTACCTAGTCCACCATGTCCATTAAATGTCTTATGTCCACCTAGTCCACCATGTCCATTAAATGTCTTATGTCCACCTAGTCCACCATGTCCACCTATTCTATCATGTCCTTTAAATGTCATATGTCCACCTATTCCATCATGTGCACCTAGTCCACCATGTCCATTAAATGTCTTATGTCCACCTAGTCCATCATGTCCACCTAAGCCATCATGTCCACCTAGTCCACCATGTCCATTAAATGTCTTATGTTCATCTAGTCCATCATGTCCACCTAGTCTATCATGTCCATTAAATGTCTTATGTCCACCTAGTCCATCATGTCCACCTAGTTTATCATGTCCATTAAATTTCTTATGTAAACCAAGTCCATCATGTCTACCTAGTCCATCATGTCCACCTAGTCCACCATGTCCATTACATATCTTATGTCCACCTAGTCCATCATGTCCACCTAGTCCATCATGTCCACCTAGTCCACTATGTCCACCTAGTCCATCATGTCCAACTAGTCCACCATGTCCATTAAATGTCTTATGTCCACCTAGTCCATCATGTTCACCTAGTCTATCATGTCCATTAAATGTCTTATGTTCACGTAGTCCACCATGTCAATAAAATGTCTAATGTCCACCTATTCCATCATGTCCACCTAGTCCGCCATGTCCATTAAATGTCTTATGTCGACCTAGTCCATCATGTCCACCTAGTTCACCATGTCCATTAAATGTCTTATGTCCACCTAGTCCATTATGTCCACTTAGTCCACCATGTCCATTAAATATCTTATGTCTACCTAGTCCATTATATCCACCTAGTCTATCATGTCCATTAAATATCTTATGTTCACGTAGTCCACTATGTCCATTAAATGTCTAATGTCCACTTATTCCATTATGTCCACCTAGTCCACCATGTCCATTCAATATCTTATGTCCACCTAGTCCATCATGTCCACCTAGTCCATCATGTCCATCTAGTCCATCATGTCTACCTAGTCCATCATGTCCACCTAGTCCACCATGTCCATTACATGTCTTATGTCCACCTAGTCCATCTTGTCCACCTAGTCCATCATGTCCACCTAGTCCATCATGTCCACCTAGTCCATCATGTCCACCTTGTCCATCATGTCCACCTAGTCCATCATGTCCATTAAATGTCTTATGTCCACCTAGTCCATCATGTTCACCTAGTCTATCATGTCCATTAAATAACTTATGTTCACGTAGTCCACCATGTCAATAAAATGTCTAATGTCCACCTATTCCATCATGTCCACCTAGTCCGCCATGTCCATTAAATGTCTTATGTCGACCTAGTCCATCATGTCCACCTAGTTCACCATGTCCATTAAATGTCTTATGTCCACCTAGTCCATTATGTCCACTTAGTCCACCATGTCCATTAAATATCTTATGTCTACCTAGTCCATTATATCCACCTAGTCTATCATGTCCATTAAATATCTTATGTTCACGTAGTCCACTATGTCCATTAAATGTCTAATGTCCACTTATTCCATTATGTCCACCTAGTCCGCCATGTCCATTCAATATCTTATGTCCACCTAGTCCATCATGTCCACCTAGTCCATCATGTCCATCTAGTCCATCATGTCTACCTAGTCCATCATGTCCACCTAGTCCACCATGTCCATTACATGTCTTATGTCCACCTAGTCCATCTTGTCCACCTAGTCCATCATGTCCACCTAGTCCATCATGTCCACCTAGTCCATCATGTCCACCTTGTCCATCATGTCCACCTAGTCCATCATGTCCATTAAATGTCTTATGTCCACCCAGTCCACTATGTCCACCTAGTCCATCATGTCCACCTAGTCCACCATGTCCATTAAATGTCTTATGTCCACCTAGTCCATCATGTTCACCTAGTCTATCATGTCCATTAAATGTCTTATGTTCACGTAGTCCACCATGTCAATTAAATGTCTAATGTCCACCTATTCCATCATGTCCACCTAGTCCGCCATGTCCATTAAATGTCTTATGTCCACCTAGTCCATCATGTCCACCTAGTTCACCATGTCCATTAAATGTCTTATGTCCACCTAGTCCATCATGTCCACTTAGTCCACCATGTCCATTAAATATCTTGTGTCTACCTAGTCCATTATATCCACCTAGTCTATCATGTCCATTAAATATCTTATGTTCACGTAGTCCACCATGTCCATTAAATGTCTAATGTCCACCTATTCCATTCTGTCCACCTAGTCCACCATGTCCATTAAATGTCTTATGTCCATCAAGTCCATCATGTCCACCTAGTCCACCATGTCCATTAAATGTCTTATGTCCACCTAGTCCATCATGTCAACCTAGTCCATCATGTCCACCTAGTCTATCATGTATATAAAATGTCTTATGTCTACCTAGTCCATCATGTCCACCTAGTCCACCATGTCCATTAAATGTCTTATGTCCACCTAGTCCATCATGTCAACCTAGTCCATCATGTCCACCTAGTCTATCATGTATATAAAATGTCTTATGTCTACCTAGTCCATCATGTCCACCTAGTCCACCATGTCCATTAAATGTCTTATGTCCACCTAGTCCACTATGTCCACCTAGTCCATCATGTCCAACTAGTCCACCATGTCCATTAAATGTCTTATGTCCACCTAGTCCATCATGTTCACCTAGTCTATCATGTCCATTAAATGTCTTATGTTCACGTAGTCCACCATGTCAATAAAATGTCTAATGTCCACCTATTCCATCATGTCCACCTAGTCCGCCATGTCCATTAAATGTCTTATGTCGACCTAGTCCATCATGTCCACCTAGTTCACCATGTCCATTAAATGTCTTATGTCCACCTAGTCCATTATGTCCACTTAGTCCACCATGTCCATTAAATATCTTATGTCTACCTAGTCCATTATATCCACCTAGTCTATCATGTCCATTAAATATCTTATGTTCACGTAGTCCACTATGTCCATTAAATGTCTAATGTCCACTTATTCCATTATGTCCACCTAGTCCACCATGTCCATTCAATATCTTATGTCCACCTAGTCCATCATGTCCACCTAGTCCATCATGTCCATCTAGTACATCATGTCTACCTAGTCCATCATATCCACCTAGTCCACCATGTCCATTACATGTCTTATGTCCACCTAGTCCATCTTGTCCACATAGTCCATCATGTCCACCTAGTCCATCATGTCCACCTAGTCCATCATGTCCACCTAGTCCATCATGTCCACCTAGTCCATCATGTCCATTAAATGTCTTATGTCCACCCAGTCCACTATGTCCACCTAGTCCATCATGTCAAACTAGTCCACCATGTCCATTAAATGTCTTATGTCCACCTAGTCCATCATGTTCACCTAGTCTATCATGTCCATTAAATGTCTTATGTTCACGTAGTCCACCATGTCAATTAAATGTCTAATGTCCACCTATTCCATCATGTCCACCTAGTCCGCCATGTCCATTAAATGTCTTATGTCCACCTAGTCCATCATGTCCACCTAGTTCACCATGTCCATTAAATGTCTTATGTCCACCTAGTCCATCATGTCCACTTAGTCCACCATGTCCATTAAAT
This sequence comes from Biomphalaria pfeifferi, assembly GCA_030265305.1. Taxonomy (NCBI): domain Eukaryota; kingdom Metazoa; phylum Mollusca; class Gastropoda; family Planorbidae; genus Biomphalaria; species Biomphalaria pfeifferi. The sequence goes on from JASAOG010000055.1 coordinate 1,331,947, forward strand.
ATCTTGTGTCTACCTAGTCCATTATATCCACCTAGTCTATCATGTCCATTAAATATCTTATGTTCACGTAGTCCACCATGTCCATTAAATGTCTAATGTCCACCTATTCCTTTATGTCCACCTAGTCCACCATGTCCATTAAATGTCTTATGTCCATCAAGTCCATCATGTCCACCTAGTCCACCATGTCCATTAAATGTCTTATGTCCACCTAGTCCATCATGTCAACCTAGTCCATCATGTCCACCTAGTCTATCATGTATATAAAATGTCTTATGTCTACCTAGTCCATCATGTCCACCTAGTCCACCATGTCCATTAAATGTATTATGTCCACCTAGTCCATCATGTCAACCTAGTCCATCATGTCCACCTAGTCTATCATGTATATAAAATGTCTTATGTCTACCTAGTCCATCATGTCCACCTAGTCCACCATGTCCATTAAATGTCTTATGTCCACCTAGTCCATCTTGTCCACCTAGTCTATCATGTCCATTAAATGTTTTATGTTTACGTAGTCCACCATCTCCATTAAATGTCTAATGTCCACCTATTCCATCATGTCCACCTAGTTTACCATGTCCATTAAATGTCTGATGTCCACCTAGTCCATCATGTCCACCTAGTCTATCATGTCTATTAAATGTCTAATGTCCACCTTGTCCATCATGTCCACCTAGTCTATCATGTACATTAAATGTCTTACGTTCACCTAGTCCACCATGTCCATTTAATTTCTAATGTCCACCTATTCCATCATGTCCACCTACTCCACCATGTCTATTAAATGTCTTATGTCCACCTAGTCCATCATATCCACCTAGTCAACCAAGTCCATTAAATGTCTTATGTCTATCTAGTCCATCATGTCCACCTAGTCCACCATGTCCATTAAATGTCTTATGTCCACCTAGTCCATCATGTTCACCTAGTCTATCATGTCCATTAAATGTCTTATGTCCACCTAAGCCACTATGTCCACCTAGTCCATCATGTCCACCTAGTCCACCATGTCCATTAAATGTCTTATGTCCACCTAGTCCATCATGTTCACCTAGTCTATCATGTATATTAAATGTCTTATGTCTACCTAGTCCATCTTGTCCACCTAGTCCACCATATGTCCATTAAATGTCGTATGTCTACCTAGTCCATCATGTCCACGTAGTCTTTCATGTCCATTAAATGTCTTATGTTCACCTCGTCCACCATGTCCATTAAATGTCTAATGTCCACCTATTCCATCATGTCCATTACATGTCTTATGTCCACCTAAGCCATCATGTCCACCTAGTCCACCATGTCCATTAAATGTCTTATGTTCATCTAGTCCATCATGTCCACCTAGTCTATCATGTCCATTAAATGTCTTATGTCCACCTAGTCCATCATGTCCACGTAGTCTATCATGTCCACCTAGTTTATCATGTCCATTAAATGTCTTATGTAAACCAAGTCCATCATGTCTACCTAGTCCATCATGTCCACCTAGTCCACCATGTCCATTACATATCTTATGTCCACCTAGTCCATCATGTCCACCTAGTCCATCATGTCCACCTAGTCCATCATGTCCACCTAGTCAATCATGTCCACCTAGTCCATCATGTATATTACATGTCTTATGTCTACCTAGTCCATTATGTCATCCTAGTTCACCATGTCCATTAAATGTCTTATGTCCACCTAGTCCACTATGTCCACCTAGTCCATCATGTCCAACTAGTCCACCATGTCCATTAAATGTCTTATGTCCACCTAGTCCATCATGTTCACCTAGTCTATCATGTCCATTAAATGTCTTATGTTCACGTAGTCCACCATGTCAATAAAATGTCTAATGTCCACCTATTCCATCATGTCCACCTAGTCCGCCATGTCCATTAAATGTCTTATGTCGACCTAGTCCATCATGTCCACCTAGTTCACCATGTCCATTAAATGTCTTATGTCCACCTAGTCCATTATGTCCACTTAGTCCACCATGTCCACCTAGTCCATCATGTCCACCTAGTCCATCATGTCCACCTAGTCCATCATGTCCACCTAGTCCATCATGTCCATTTAATGTCTTATGTCCACCCAGTCCACTATGTCCACCCAGTCCACTATGTCCACCTAGTCCATCATGTCCAACTAGTCCACCATGTCCATTAAATGTCTTATGTCCACCTAGTCCATCATGTTCACCTAGTCTATCATGTCCATTAAATGTCTTATGTTCACGTAGTCCACCATGTCAATTAAATGTCTAATGTCCACCTATTCCATCATGTCCACCTAGTCCGCCATGTCCATTAAATGTCTTATGTCCACCTAGTCCATCATGTCCACCTAGTTCACCATGTCCATTAAATGTCTTATGTCCACCTATTCCATCATGTCCACCTAGTCCACCATGTCTATTAAATGTCTTATGTCCACCTAGTCCATCACGTCCACCTAGTCCATCATGTCCATCTAGTCCATCATGTCTACCTAGTCCATCATATCCACCTAGTCCACCATGTCCATTACATGTCTTATGTCCACCTAGTCCATCTTGTCCACCTAGTCCATCATGTCCACCTAGTCCATCATGTCCACCTAGTCCATCATGTCCACCTAGTCCATCATGTCCACCTAGTCCATCATGTCCATTTAATGTCTTATGTCCACCTAGTCCATCATGTTCACCTAGTCTATCATGTCCATTAAATGTCTTATGTTCACGTAGTCCACCATGTCAATTAAATGTCTAATGTCCACCTATTCCATCATGTCCACCTAGTCCGCCATGTCCATTAAATGTCTTATGTCCACCTAGTCCATCATGTCCACCTAGTTCACCATGTCCATTAATTGTCTTATGTCCACCTATTCCATCATGTCCACCTAGTCCACCATGTCTATTAAATGTCTTATGTCCACCTAGTCCATCATGTCCACCTAGTCAACCAAGTCCATTAAATGTCTTATGTCTATCTAGTCCATCATGTCCACCTAGTCCACCATGTCCATTAAATGTCTTATGTCCACCTAGTCCATCATGTTCACCTAGTCTATCATGTCCATTAAATGTCTTATGTCCACCTAAGCCACTATGTCCACCTAGTCCATCATGTCCACCTAGTCCACCATGTCCATTAAATGTCTTATGTCTATCTAGTCCATCATGTCCACCTAGTCCACCATGTCCATTAAATGTCTTATGTCCACCTAGTCCATCATGTTCACCTAGTCTATCATGTATATTAAATGTCTTATGTCTACCTAGTCCATCTTGTCCACCTAGTCCACCATGTCCATTAAATGTCGTATGTCTACCTAGTCCATCATGTCCACGTAGTCTTTCATGTCCATTAAATGTCTTATGTTCACCTCGTCCACCATGTCCTTTAAATGTCTAATGTCCACCTATTCCATCATGTCCATTACATGTCTTATGTCCACCTAGTCCATTATGTCCACCTAGTCCATTTTTTCCACCTAGTCCATTATGTCCACCTAGTCCACCATGTCCATTAAATGTCTTATGTCCACCTAGTTTATCATGTCCACCTAGTACACCATGTCCATTAAATGTTTGATGTCCACCTATTACATCATGTCCACTCTGTAATTCAAACACGTGTTATAATTAAACGTGCAATTAGAAGAACACCCCCACCAACCTCATTGAATCAGCCAACCTATAATTAAGAAAATGACTAATTTTGGACAATCATTGGCTCTTTTTTATTTACATCCTCTTATATGTATTGTATCGGTCAATCATGCTGTATGCAAGGTATTTATTACTGTCAGCTGCATGTCAGCTACAACCCCGAGGACTTCACAAGAAAGGGGGCTCCATAAAAGAGATAAAAATATATTGGAATATGGACGGGACAAAGACTATAAAGTTTTTTTTCTACATTTAGTTTTTCGCATTTTTACAGCTTACACTGAAAATCTTGCATCGGGTGGCAAAACTGTCAAGATAAAGAAGTGTCCGCTTGTAGCATGCTTGAAATATGTACATGCAGCTCAGGATTTACAGCAGTGCGCCTACCAAGGGCCTTATCCTCCATAAACTTAAAAAAAGTACACTTTAAATACTAAAATATGCAAATTAAATTTGTTTTTAAAGAAGGAAAAAGATATAAAATGTACAAGTACTTTATTTCTTTCTTCTAAAATCTGGTATTCTTTTAGATGTAATGTTATAAAAAATAAATTGTATTTTTATTAAAGCTTTTCAAAAACTTGTAGGGACCTCCACATACTTTAATCCGGCCCTGCGACCCATTGTAGGTGCTGCTATGAAAGAATGTATCAAATGTAACAATGAGTGGTTAATCTAGATGAAACATTGTGTAAAGGTGTTGAATGTTTTATGGGTATGGATCATTCCATCTCACATTCTCTCCTGCTCGGGCTCTCTCTCTCTCTCTCTCTCTCTCTCTCTCACTCTCTCTCTGTATCTCTGATGCGTTTGTTTTCTATCTCGGATCTCTCCCTTGCTGTTACTTATTGACTGATGAAAACAAAATGTGATGTCAAATAAATAGCTTCCTGTTAGACATTCGCAAAGATGATCCCTCGGTGTAGCTTTAAGGGAGCATGCAGACACAGGAGCGTCAGAAGTAAAGCTGATTAAACAAAAGGAAAGACTTATTCCATTCTCTTGATGTTTTAATGCTGAAAGCTACTGACAGAAAGAAAAATGTGTTTGTTCACAATATCACTACTGTTCTACTGAAATAGAAATGATAATGATGTCGATGAAGAAAAAAAAAAACGCTCATAGTTTCACATATCGTTGTTTAGTCGAATTTAAAGGATGACATTTTTTGGATCTGATCACTGTCTTGTTTTCTACTTTTTCCCTTGTAAGCATTCATTTAATTTCTTCCATTGAAACTACAGATTCTCTGTAGTGAATCATATGGCTTCTGAACTAGATGTCCCGGATTCGAATCCTGGTGGGGAGTAGGATTTTTTAATTTCGGGATCTTAAGGGCGCCTCTGAGTCCAGCCAGCTCTAATGGGTACCTGACATTAGTTGTGGAAAAGTAAAGGCTATTGGTCAGTGTTGGTCGTTGTGCTGGCCACACGACACCCTAGTTAACTACTGAAACAAATTATCGTTAATTTTTCTGCCCAATAGGCCCGGAAGGAGAACTTTAAAACTGTACTGTTTTATTTCAGGTAAAGCTTTAGTGTTTTCGTTTCAGGTAAACTTGTAATGTTTTTATTGCAGCTTAACTTGTAATGTTTTTATTACAGGTAAACTTGTAATGTTTTTATTGCAGCCTAACTTGTAATGTCTTTATTACAGGTAAACTTGTACTGTTTTTATTACAGGTAAACTTGTACTGTTTTTATTGCAGCTTAACTTGTAATGTTTTTATTACACGTAAACTTGTAATGTTTTTATTGCAGCTTAACTTGTAATGTTTTTATTACAGGTAAACTTGTAATGTTTTTATTGCAGCTTAACCTGTACTGTTTTTATTACAGGTAAACTTGTAGTGTTTTCTGAGAACGTGGCTCACCATTCTTCAGTACTGACTCTGTTGGCTATAGGCTTTGAGCGATACTTTGCTATATGTCATCCACTAAAAGAAACAATTGGCGCCCAACTTAGTTCTGAGAAAATTCTCATTCCAGTCGTCTGGACTCTTTCTTGCATCGCAACATTGCCCTTTGCTATCTTCTATGATACGGTAGTAAGTTAATGCCATGATAAGCTATTCATTTTGTTCAAAGGATAAAATACAGAATACATTATTTAAATAATCATCCATTTTTAATGTTGCGATTTTTTTAATACCCAAAAGTTATTCCCCTTCATATTAACCTCTTCCACTTGCTCTGTATGATATTCCATTCAAAGGTTACGTGACATTTTGTTGTAGCCGTTTTGGCGTGGCCATTTTGCCGCGAAAGCTTCTAACGATAAAATACCAAACTTTATTTTTCACTATTCAATACTATCATTGCTATGGTATATATCACTGGCGCCTCCGGGGGGGGGGGGGGCGGACGTACTTTAGTATAGGATTCACACAATTTGTATACGAATTTATTACTTATGTTAAAAATATATACTAATTATTTATATTTCAACCTATTTTTAGATTATTTCGCCCCCCCCCCTCTAGTATGTTGGCCAATTTGGTGGGGTCGGGAGGGGGCGATGTATCAATCCCGCCCCGCCCTTCACTTTCGAGTGGGGATGCGGTCCAATTTGTTTGTAGAAATCACAGCTTGCTAACAAAATCAATTAAATATCTATATTATTAAAACCTGTTATTGATATTTTAACCGATCTTTATGTCGTTCCCTGTTTGCCGATTGGTGTGGGTGGGGGGCGAATACCTCTACTGCCCTTCCCACCTAAACCATTTGAGTGGGGGGGGGGCGGTCCGTTTTTATGGAGAAATCATAGTTTGTGAAGAAAATTAGTTGAATTAATATATAAATTTTATATTATGTCGCTCCTTTCTGGTATCTTGGCCGATTCGGTGGGGTGAGTGGGGGGGGGGGCGATTGCATGTACTGCCCTCCCCACTCTAGCCGAGTGCTGGGGGAGGGGCGGTCCTATTTTTGTGGAAAATCATAGTTTGTGAACAAAATAAGTTGAATATCTATATAATATAAACTACGTATTGATATGTGATCCATTGTATATTATGTCGTACCATACTCTAGTCTCAAATTGTATCATTAGTAAATTTAAATGAAAAAGGGTTGTACCAGGTGGGAGGGGCGATACATGCAATCGCATTTCCCTCATAGGACAAATCAATACTTTTCTTTTTTGTATTATAGTTAAGAAATTACAAAATAAAAAAAAATCTGACACTAATATAATTTATATACACTATAAATTAAATTCTTATATCGAGTCGCCCCACCCCTATTCTTTAATGCCAAATGCTATCTTTAGCATAAATTATTAAAGGAGCGAGTATTAATCGTTTTTACTCAACCGCCCCTCCTATGTAATTTTGCATGAATTTATCATAATTATTTTAAGAAAGACTTTGCATTGGAAAAATTAGAATTCAAACGAAATTTTTCAGTATAAAAGTCATGATTGAGATGAGTTCTAAACTCACACAATGTTTTCATATTCGCCTTTTCCCAACCTTTACTCAATCTGATATTTTTCTAGTTAAATAAATTTAGGAATATAACTCACAATGTATACTCCAATCTTCTTAAATATTATTTATCGAATAATTTTTTTTTCGCCGGCGATCCTCAAAGCAAAAATCTAAATATGTGGGGTACCCAATCTTTTCAAGGAACAAATCAGTTTTATTTGCAATGTATTATGGGCCTATAAATTTATAAATTTAGAATATTTTTCAATTACAACATTATTCGAAAGGTCCTTTTTAATGGTATGAATAATGAGAATAATAAGGACAATACGTTTCTGCAGTGAAGAATGCAAGAAAACGCTTTTGGCGTCGGGGCTTCGCCCCGGACTCCATTGATGAATAATGAGCTGTACTTGTCAGAAGAATGCGTTTATACAATGAAGAATGTAAGAAAACGCTTTTGGCGAACCCCACAAGTGGACCTTATAGCTCTGCCCCAGTTGTTTTGTTTTTCGCCGAAGGTTGAGAAATGATATATATATATATATATGTGTGTGTGTGTGTGTGCTCGCGCGCCCGCTGTACGCACGTTTATGCATAGGGTTAGGGTTTACTGGGCGTTAGGGTTAGGGTTTAGAAAAAAATCGCCCCCCCCACTCCAAAGTTCTGGGTCCGCTAGTGGTATATATAGAATAATTCTTCCCCCCCCCCCCCCAAACGTGGAGATAGATGAAAGATTTATAAAGTTTTAACTACCAGTCATTTGTCCTGTAGTCTACTCATGTACTGGACCTTTGAATTGTTGTCTTCAGAAAATATCAATGAATAAAGAAAATGTTTCTCACATCCGAAAAGTAAATGTAGATTTACTGATCAAAATGTTATTTATTTCTATGTGGATGAACTTTAAGAAAATTCTGTATATCTGGTTTTGTTATTGTATTCTTGTAGCACTAGAAGAAAGTTGTATAACATTACTGGTCTTAATACTTTGACTCACTGACGAACTTCAGTCAAAGTGGAGAACTAGAAAATCGCTAATGGGAAAAGACAAGAGTTATGGTCGCTTCTTTTTTTTGTGTAATTCTCTCCTTTACTCAACGGACTAGGAGAAAATAAGAAGTTCTACTTGACTGTTGCTGTAGTATGTTTACATTGACCAGGCAGAGACGTTTAAAAGAGTACACAGTTTTATAGCAATGCTGGGTTTTTTTCATGTTGTTTTTTGGTCGCGTTTGACAGTTTTTCTCTTTATTTTTCTCTATGTTCCTTCCCCCTAGTTCCACTCTTTTGCGTGTTCAGTTTTTTTGTTCAAATTTCTTGAGTTCTTGGAGGTAAACAAAAAAATGGCATGGATTTGAAATTAATAATATTTTAAAAGAAGCATATTTGTATACAGACAATCTTTCAAGGTTGCTATATATCTAGTGTAGTTTGTCATTATTACTAATTGAGTTATGAATGGACCATATTTTTGCTAACTTAGTTGAGCTAAGAAAGGGTAATCAACCCTTGAGGGATTATGGACACGACATTGCCTAAATTGTGCCGATGTGCCAAAAACCCAAAATATCAATAATTATCTCATTTCTCACATTTTGCTTGCTGACGTTTTTTTTTAGTTTCGGCCACAAAAGTTTCTTTCCATGATCTGGTTGAGCAATACATGTTTTAAAATTGTATATTAAAATATAATTACAATACAAATTTAAAAAAAAAAAGATTTAGTACAATAACTACTTCGTATAATAACTATATATATATTTTAACAAGCATCTCTTCTGTATCTTAAACTTTTGACTTCCTAAACACATCCACTCATTCAATAGATGATGGCTTCATTCTCCATCCACTAAATTCACACAAGGTTTGACTCTTTCCTTACTCTCGCTCACTCATCATTTGTTCTCTGTCCCCAGGTATCAGAGTATGTCGATGGAACGCTTGCAGAAAGATGCACATTCAATGCTTTAGGTCAACACTTTGGAAACGCCTACATCCTTTTTATTTTCACAGTTTTTTTCGCCATCCCCATCGTCCTGTTGACGGTCCTGTACTCGGCCATCTCTGTCACCATAGCAACCAGCACAATCCCAACATCCGACGCAAAAGTCTGTAGCCGTGACCTCATACTCAGCTGCCGGCAGCCTCGGCTCCATGGCAACGCTAGCACAAACAAAGCCATGTCAAGCAGACGTCAGGTGGTCCGAGTGATGATCGCCATCATGTGCATGTACTTCATCTGTCTCCTGCCTCTTCGCTGCTTCCAAATCTGGACGCTCTTCGCTAAAAATGATGATTGGGTGAGCCTGGGACATGAGGGCTACCTGAACCTGATCAACACCAGCCGAATCCTGGTCTACGTCAACAGCGCCGGGGATCCGATCATTTACGGTATGTTGTGCTCCAACTTCAGGGCTGCTTTTAAAAAGTCATTTAACAACTGCAGAAGCAAGAGCAGCCACGACGGACTCAGATCGAACACACAGTGCAACTACAATAGCCAACCGTCGCTTGGCAACCACATTCAAACAAGAGTTACATTAAAAAGGAAAGGAAACGGGGAGCTTAGCAAGGATAAGGGAGGCAATCTAATTCTCAGTGAAAAGAAACCCAACGAAACTCACAATGGGAACGCGCGAAAACGGAGCAGCTCCCCTGAAGATGAAATTTATACAGAGTTAGTTACCTTTGATAGCGCCAAGAATGGCATTAGACTTTCCTATGTTTAGTTATGCCTATTTTTGGTGTGTGCCTTATTTGTTGAGTTCTAGAATAAGTATTTAATTAGGCCTTTTAATGAGGCTTTAAAAAGCTTGATACTGACAGAGACAGTGATATCAACATTTTATCGCAATAAGATCAATATGTAGTTTGTTTAATTCATGTGGTTATTAATAGGAAGGCTCAATGGAACGTTACTATTGGTACTGAAATAAATATAGAAGGATTTAGTTCTTTAAATGTTAAACAGCTGATCCGGAATTGTAGACAGATAATATTAATTAAAGAAAGAATGTTCGGGCCACATTGGCTTCTTTAGATAGAAGCAGACAAAAAGGTTTACAGATGAGTAAAGTTCCCTTTTCAGACCTTGCAGTCTATAGGGCAGATGATACAAAGGCCATCTGTCTCAGCGGCCAAGAATTAAATTAGGGTGTTAATCAGCCGCCTTGACTTTTCTCCTACTAATGTCTGGTACTACCTATTAGAGCTGGGTGGAATCAGAAGCGCCCTAAAGATCCCGAATTGAAAATTCCAGTCGTTACCACTCAGCCAATGCGCCTCTTTTAGATAAATCGCTCAATTATCTTATTTCATTTTTTCATATTTTTTTATTTTTTTGGCTATCAAGGGAGGTGAGTGTAGAAAGAAAGTGAGAGTTCTCTTATACTATATTAAAGTAAAGGCCTAATTTTACAGTGGCTAACAAATGTTTGTTTACTGTCTTCAGACGGGTGCCTAGCCTCAGAACACTGTTTACACTATGAGCAAGACTCCTCAATGTACGCCTTAAGTAATATACTTCTTTGTTTTATGTGTCGTTCTAATAGATATTGACTACTATGTGTTCATTGGCTGTTGTTAGTTTGATACGTGTAATAATTGTTTTGTATAGTGATGTTATTATCTGACATACTCAATAATACTGTAATAATAAATGGCTCTAAATCAACACCAATAACAGTAAACTCAGGTGTACCTCAAGGAACAGTCTTGGGTCCACTACTATTTTTAATTTACATAAATGATTTACCAAATTGCATTAGTTCAGGAACAAAAGTCAGATTATTTGCAGACGATTGCATAATATATAGAACAATAAAAACAAAACAAGACACAGATATTTTACAAAGAGAATTAGATGAATTACAGAAATGGGAATCAAATTGGAGCATGTCTTTCCACCCAGAAAAATGTCAGTTGTTAAGAGTAACAAAAAAACTAAAACAAATTAATTCCACTTATCTTATTCATGGCAAACCAGTAACACAGACTAAAAACTCAAAATACCTAGGTGTTATAATAAATGAAAAACTGTCATGGAATCCACATATTGATGAAACTATAAAAAAATCCAACAAAGCATTAGGGTTTATTAAAAGAAATTTCTATAAATCAAATAAGAACATAAAACTAAAATGTTATTTAACCTTGGTTAGGCCAATAATAGAATATGCATCCACCGTGTGGGACCCCTCAACTCAAGAAAACATTAAGAAACTGGAACAAACACAAAATAGAGCAGTGAGATTCATAACAAACGAATATTCACATTTGACTAGGGTAACACCATTAGTAAAATCACTAAATTTAGAAAGCCTTCAGGACAGAAGACTCAAAAGTAAAGTAGCAATTATACATAAAACACTGAACCATAATCTTCAAATACAAAAACAAAATTTAATAAAATACTCTGAAAGACACAAAAATAAAGGCACATTCCTCGTCCCATATGCTAGGACAAATTTGTACAAATACTCCTTCTTCCCTAGTGCTATTAGAGCATGGAATGGATTGCCTGAGCTAGCCAGAAAAACCAGTGACTTGGCAGAATTTAAGTCATTGGTTAATATGCATGACTAAATGCATGACGCGTAGGACGTAATCATCTTCTTTTTTGAAGTAACGTCTGTATTATATAAGATAAGATAAGATACTCTAAACCGGTTTTTTTTATATTTGGTGAGGGTTTCTTTTTTTTTTTTATTGGGGGGGGGGGGGGGGGGGAATAATAGACTGACTTTTTGGGTTTATTTTTAGACTCGATTCAAAGTTTTTCCATTGTGCAGTCACAATGTCAGAACATAGATATTTAATCACAATTTGTACAAATCACCTTTGGCTAAAGTCTCGCTGACTTCACTTTAATTAGTAAGCAATTTTAGATACATTCTTTTTTTAAAATTTTATCAATATACATTAGTGCAGTTCAATCTACGTTAATGCCGTTCAACCTACGGGCCTCAAAACTGTGACGTTATCCGGACCCACAGTTCCAGAAGTTGTTCTATTAAAAAGAACTAAGATGAGTCAGCCCTTAACATGCATCTTGGAACTGTATATGACCCGCGTCTGTGCTGGTAAAAAAATATTGGGCATCCTATCATAAATCTTGTAATGATCTTTTGATTGAATAAAACTCTTTAAAACCTCATCTTGAAAGACATGTCATTAAAAGCGCCGAGAAATGAGATCATCTCGATATTGTAGTATACAATTAATGAAGGTACTGTATCATCCAAACTTCTACATTGGATAGCTTTTTAAATAGTTAAAGATTTATGTTGACATTCCCAGCAAGTCACAGTGACCGAGCAGACCTTTTTTAATGGTGAGAACAGCACAGATCTGTCAATGATTTGTACATTTATTTCTTTTTTCTATAAAAACACCGGTACTCACCGGTAAGGCCCTTTTTCACCTAAAAATAAACAATCGCTCCCACTTTAGCTAGATCGGGGTCTGTAAGCTACTCAATTGGGAACCAACTATTGTATTAAGACAGTCTAGGTTTTAGAAATGTATTCTCCTGGAGTCTTCAACTCACTGTTAGCTCTATTAATAAGAATGTAGTTCAAATACATTGAAATTTTTAAAAGTTAGGAAAGGCCGACAGTGAAGTGTAGATAATGTACATTTGTAATACGCTTGATTGTTTTAAGATCATTTTTGTTTTCAGCAACACGTTTTGAAGAGAGCTAGTTTTATATAAGAAACAGATGTCAACAAAAGGATGGCGCGTCACTCAGGAATAGTTTCATTGTTTTGACTTAACAAAGACGGTGCCCGTTTTGAAATCTCTTCTGCAAAAGATCGTTTTGAGTCGATCTTGTTGCGGTCGACTCTTGAGAATAAAGAGAATAAAAAGACGACGCCTAATTTAATAATTTAATTTTTTAACCATTGGAAATAAAGGCGCTTTTTAATCTATTAATATTCAAATATCAATTTATATTATGTATACGATAAATACAAAATATTTATTTTTGGCAAAAATAAAAAAAAGGAAAAAATAATCCTACGCGACACCCCAGCAGCACACAGTGCGCACACTTCTACAGCTTGAGAGACGCTAAATTAAGGTCATAATAAACAAGATTACAAAGACAGTTTGTGTGGAAACACAAACTCAAAATCGACCCCCAAAGTGGTCCACCCAAGCAGGCTTCAATATTTTCAGAAAGAACATCCGAATGAAATTATATCAAAGACAAATGAGAGATAAGAATGGAGAAAGAAGGTTGACAGATCTTGTGTAGTGCCCCAACGGTCCAGCAGATCAAAGGATAGGTGCAAGTGAATGCAAAGGTAGATGTGAACCTGGCCTAACTAGTTCCCCTTTCAGACCTTGTGGTCTATAGGGCAGATGATGTAAAGTTCATCTGTTTTGTTTGGCCTACGGTTAACGAGGGTGTCATGTAGCCAGCACAACGACCAACCGCCTTTACTTTTCCCCAACTAATATCAGGTACCCATTGGAGCTTTGTGAACTCAGAGGCCCCCAAGGATTCCGAAGTTGAAAATCCCAGACTTCACCAGGATTCGAACCCGGGTTTCGTATTAGTGATAGTCTATAAATGGTTTTTCAGAATCAAATGAAACAAAAATTCAAACTACAAAAAATAAATATTATAATAATAATCTTTTAAACTATACGAATAAGCCTAAATATTTTAAATACTATATCCCCCCCCCCCCAAAAAAGACTACAATGGTTTGACTATTTTACAAGTCCCTATTCCAACTTATGCAAATCAAAGTCTCACTTTTTTTAAGACAAAAATTTATTATTCAGCGTGTAGTATTAAAACTATTTATCTTTACTGTTACTGTTAATTCCAGGGTGGAATTATTTTAGCTCCACAAATTTATGTGAAGCTAAAAAGAATTCTTTTCAAAAAAGAGTATAAATAAACTAATAAATATGCGAATGTTTTAATACCGAGTTTTCGGAAAAAAATATTATTTCCCTTTTATTTGTAGACTACCTTGCTTCTTAAACGTATGTTTTCAACGTCGCCTACCCCTGCACCAATGTTCCTAGCCCCTCACATCCAGACCCAATACTTGCCAAATTTGAACTGATCGGCTTTCATTGCCCTCTTCAGTCCGTTCATCACTCTCCTTCTCTATTTGGCTGTCTTCCAGCTTCAGAAACGTTAATTTACCCGAGAGCATAACCCATTTCTAAAAGGCAGACTTAGAGAAGCTTGGATGTTATAATGTTATAATGTTATATTAGGCATTAAATGGCTTTCTGTCTCAAACGACTGTCTCTTAAAGCCACTGCCAGCAACATTTTTCAACTTTGACCCCAGTCAAGTTCCTATTTTCATAGGTAGCTTCGGACGACAGATCTGTCTGAGTCTAAATTTAATAAAATACTCTGAAAGACACAAAGATAAAGGCACATTCCTCGTCCCATATGCTAGGACAAATTTGTACAAATACTCCTTCTTCCCTAGGGCTATTAGAGCATGGAATGGGTTGCCTGAGCTAGCCAGGAAAACCAGTGACTTGGCAGAATTTAAGTCATTGGTTAATATGCATGACTAAATGCATGAAGCGTAGGACGTAATCATCTTCTTTTTTGAAGTAACGTCTGTATTATATGAGATAAGATAAGATAAATCTATCCTGATGACTCATTCACTCACTGAGAATCACTAATTCGCCCACTTGCCGTGGAATATAAATACGAAAAAACAACTAAAACCTATTTCAAAAACTAAATCGCAGTGGTGAAATTTACCAAAAAAAGATTTTTATTCGTAAATCACCACTTGAGATGTTTTTAAAAGTCAACATTTAAATGTCTAAATTACAAAACTATAATTACTTCCGCTTTAACCAATTATTAACATGTGTGTGTGTGTTTGTGTGTGTTTGTTTAGTGTGGAAGTAGGCCTCTATTCTAAATAAAAAATTAACAATTGTCACAGTGAATATAAGGGCCATTTAAAAGTGTGTGTGTATGTGTGTTTGGAGGGATGTATAATACGGTTTGAGGAAACTGGTTATTCTAAATAATGTGCGTCTCTAGATCAAGATCTATGACTGAAATATTTTTTTTTTTTTAAATATGTAAAGAGAGGACTAAGTTTCCAATAGTGATGTTTCGAAAGTTTGTTTTGCGGGAAGAGCAAAGGTTCAAGAAATTATTTATCTGTACTTTTAGAATTTACGGGTAAAACATATGCATCATTGTACACTAGGATGCTATGGAGGATTCAAACAAGAATATGATTAAAACTGTTACTAGCCTTTCATTTAAGGGAGGAAATAAATCGTGGTTGGGAATGAAGGATTTCTTTCTAGGGAAGAAAAACAAAAATGTATGCGATGGGTGGTAATGAACGGCTGTTCCTTTGAGTGTACAAAGGGCCAAAAAGTGTTTCGTTAGGGAAGAGGCTTTCATTTCCACATGGTAGAGGGTAAGTAGGGGAGGGGGAGAGAGACACATCATGAAGGCAGACGAGAAGGCTACAACTGATGAAGTCTGTGCAGACTCCATATAAGGGTTTCCATAAATTTCCATTATCCTCATTCGTCTGTGGAAAGTGACAAAAATACAGAATTTGTTTGGTTCATTGTTTAAAAACAGAGATGAAGATATTTTTGCAGTTGCAGAAATAATTATGAGTCAAGTATCTATATACATATACGCGAAATACCACTTACTTATCAAGAGATCTATGGAACCGCCGAACGGATTTGCATTAAATTTTGCACCCAGATGTCTTTGTGTGTGTTTGTGTGTAAAGGTTCTAAAAACAAAATAGAATGTATGTAGGGCTTTTTAAACAATTAAGTTTATATACGAAAGTGTTACAATATGCAGAACTCCAGTTGATGCGCCTAAGGACCGAGTTCATTGATTTGTCGGGGATGGAAGAAAGGCCCAACAAACATGTCATTATCAACACAGTTCCTCAATGGGCCCTTTTGATAGCGGACATCTGCTCAGCCTATGTGGAACTGAGAAAGAATATGGGGGAGTTTACCCGGTGTGCTCAGCCCTGGGCCTCTTGTAATACGAGCGTCTTGGGATACGAGAAATCGGTAATAAGGATGCAGATGGAGGCAAGCTTCCATAGGCCAAGAGTTTCAAGAACATCGACTCAACTCTTTGGACAATTACGAAGATATTGGACTAAGAAGCCATAGTATAGTCAAAGATTGTATGTATGAAGGACACTTTTTTGGAGGAAGCGGGGAGAATGGAGAAAGTTTTTTTATGTGTGAAGGGGAGTGTCGGGCTGTTCCGATTCCAATACTAGAACTAAAGCGAACAATAACATGTGGGCCATTTATTGGAAGGGGGAAAGTGGGAAAAGGAGGAGGGTACGACCAAAATAAACAGTATTTAACCTGGGAACTCATCGACGAATGTAGCCGGTGGATAATGCTAGCACGTTTATCATCATCATTATCAAACTCCATTTGAGTGAGGGGATGAGAGGCTCAAATCCTCTCTTGCAAAAGCCCTGGACAGAAACCCTGCTGTCTTGCGTAGTACATACAAATCACCATACAGGTCGAGAATTTTTGCTTTCCCAGACCTGTCGAGACGAGATCAGCAGCTCTGGGGCATGCAAACAGAATATGAGGCATGATTTCCTCTTCCAGGTGGCACAGTGAATCAATCGTTTATATGTCGTCTCGTTAATTTTATATTGTTTCGTTTATTGAAAGCGATAGTTTACGTAATTGAAAACTGTTTCTGTTTGTTCTGTTTAAGAACTGACTTTGTAAGTTACCTAAACCATTGTATTGTCAGTTATAAAACATTGCATATAATATATCATATATATAGAAAAACCGATCAAAAATATTTCCAACCACTTTGCTAATTTATTAAGGCATCGAATAGATACATTCTTTTAACACACCAAATTTATAGTTTCTTTTTTTTTTCTCCAAGATGAAATAAAGTCTCAAAGTATTTATTGTCTGTACTTACTTAGGTCCTACGCCTTTCGGCGCATGGGCTGGCAACTCGCACAGCCTCTTCCCAAGGATTTTAGGTATTCTTAGAAGGTGCGACGCCATGACCAGGGCCGGCCTTAGGTAATTGGAAGCCCTAGACAAAGTGAATTTGGTGGCCCCTAACGAAATTTGACAGAGACTTAGAACTAGACAAGTAGAAATAGAGCCAAAGAGCTCTGCTAAATTTGAGATTGGATCTAATTTTTGCAATTTTTCTAAAAGTTTTTTTTTAGAGTCCTGTTTGATGCCCCTTTCAATCGGAGGCCCTATGCGGCTGCCTAGTTTGCTTATGCTTAAGGCCGGCTCTGCCATGATATAGGAAGCCGAAAAGATAAAAGCGAAAATATGTCCTCCACCTCTAACAAGCGTCGCAACAATGTATTCAGAGTAACACAAGTTATCAGTATTTCGCTTTCAATGTGTTTTGTTTATGTTGAGACCAATTTATCTCACTTATGTAGCTTTATTTACCTACTTATTTTATTGCAATAATTAGTCATATTATTCTCGTTTGGTGCAAATGAACAGTTGTTAAAATATTGTCATTTAGTACTAAAGAACAATGCAAGGGCATTAACTTCATTTTAGTGTATTTCTCTGTTCTTTTTATATTCCTACATTAGGTCCCTTTAAACTAATGATGTTTATGCAGATTTTCAAGGATTCTAAATCTAACATCAACGTTGTCAAATAAATTTTAACAAAATAAATTTGAGCTCCATTATAAATGTAATTTTTGTTATTGAATGCACTAACCTATAACATTGAAATACGGAATTATATCTTGGTGAGGTGAATTATAACTTAGTGTTGCCCATCTGTCTTTGAATGTTCTAGCTTTCTATTGTATCACAGCCATAGAGTGACCTCTTAAGCTTCTTTCATATTGAAATTAGTTTGTCCTACAAAAAGAAGAGCTCAGACAATGTCAATCTGCAGTGCTCAAAAGTGCACAAAAATTGATGGATACCTTTTTTAAAAAAAATATATAAAAAATTATACAAATGTAAAAATTACTTTATTTTGTACATCGGATAAAGAAAACTTGAATGTGAAAAACAGTCTTCGCAAAATAATTCCTAGTGCCTACCAACAAAAAAAAATTAATTAATTAATTAATTTAAAAAAATAACAGTCTAGTTGTATCATCATCTTATTTTGCAAAGAGACCCGCGCTGGGCCAAAAGGTTGCGATGATGTATTTAAAAGATAGGCTACTCCGAACAATATTGTCGAGGCACCTAAATTCGGTCTAGAAGTAATATACTTCAAAGTAATAGATCTAGTACCCTTATTTCATAGCATACGTTTTAAAAATCCTTTGCTATGTAGACTAGTGTGAAGTTAATTCTTCTATATGCCCTTATAAACACAGGCAAAAATAGAACGTTTTTTCAGTTTTTGCTCTTAGAAGCTAGAGAGGGAAAGTTTACTTGTCGTTAAATCCATCTCCGATCCTTTGATGGGTTATAATACATTTGAAGTTGGCATTTCACAAATACATTTTTGCTATAGTAAGCAATGGGCTATGTTTCGTGTTCATTAAGAATGCTCGGTGCGTAAAATAAAAAATCCACTATTTATTTTATGCTGAATACGTCATCGATTTCTGCACGTGAACAAGAAGCGTCACAAGCAAACATTTCCTTCAATGCTAAATAATGGCGAAAACAACGGCATCGAAAAAGTGTATGGCTTAAAACTGACTAGATCTAGATCTAGCGGCCACGTAAGATGGACACTAACAAGCTTGACACGGAGGCTGATGACCACAACACCAACCAGAATGAAATGACCAGTCGGGCAAATCTTTTAGCCGCGCGATGTCAAGATCCAACATTTTTAGCGCCAGTTGATTCCTCAAGTCCAAACCTAGAGGTAAACTTAGACTTAAATCTAAAAATAGAAGCCAGTTACAATGCTTCAGTACCATTAATTACGATAACTCCTCCATCGCCTGACATATCAAATCTATCAGACGATAGAGACAATTACGTTTACTATGAGCAAATGAGCGCAGAAAGTCATTCCAGAAATATTGAACTAGATCTTCTGTGCACGCCAGCCCAAGATTCCACGTTGAATATCTCAAGGCCTCAGGCTGGCTGTGATGTTAGCTGTGGCCTTGACACCAATAATGATGAAGATGTTGAGGTGAAATGTCGCTACTCGTCCACACCAGTTATGTCCTCCCGGGACGGCTACAGTTTCGACGACTCTGGATGCAGCCTTCTGTCGCTAAACAATGCCAGCCCTATCGCTTCGGCAGACACGCCAATGGTGAGCGCCAATCATTCGATGCAACAAGACGTCGCGGAGGACGAGGAAGGGAAGCTTCACCCCAACTGTGAGCACCAGGTCGCCATGCTAGTTCATCCACAATATCTGTGCCAGCACCCGGGGCAGACGATTTTGAGACAGGATTGTCTCCCTTCACCAAACGTCCCTGTGTATGATACGGAAAGAAACGTTAATCAGTGTTCGCTTCCGGCTACTCTAATTCTAACAAGTGGCTGCGCAAACAACACAGGTGTCTATACGACCTATGTGCCTGGGCCTGGCTGTTACAACGATTACTTTCCCACCCGAGACAGCTCTTGGACTGACTTGAGCTACAGGTCAGACATTTCCCCCGTGCCGCCACACATGTCCGTGAGCCAAGCTGACCCTTGCTGTTACCCGATGATGGCCGGTGTTGCCGCTGAGACTGAGTACTTTGTGTATCCGTCCATCTACGTGTCCAGCGCGGGCCTGATCTCTGTCCTACTTAGAAATGACATGTCAGTGGAGATGACCGTGGACAGGACCATCCGTGTGGTCTCCCACAACCACATGATGGCCGTAGCCACTGACAGTCGAGGAACGGCGGCATGCCTCTACCACCCTGCGGTCAAGGTCTTTCAAATGGGGACCACTACGGACATCGCAACGCAGAACTTCCGGGCTCGCATGGGCGGCGGTGAGGCTATCGTGTTTTCGAACGGGATCAACTTTTTCAAACTGGAAGACGCGGAGCTCCAGCCCACCTCACCGATCAAGTTTACAGACATACTTCGAGATCAGTCAGTCAATTTGCTCTTTTCCTCAGAAGGCTACGGTGAATCACTGGTTGCTAGCTGCATGCAGGTCGCTGCCCAGGCAGAGTACGCTAACTTACCCAAAGGCGGCGTCATTGTCCGGATCAACGGCGTCAAAGTAACGCAGACAGGGGGAGGTGATGTCACGGTGGTCACGGGGGCCAAGTTTATCCGCTTGTCCCCACATTTCGGCACCACTCGGCTCGGAAACCGCTTCGTGGACATTGAAGTTGAGAAAGACTGGACGGTGAAACTGACCAGAGGCTCTCATAGTTTTGTTTACTGCAAGAAAAGAGCCATGGTGTGTAACGGGAAAATGGAGGCTGGCTTTGACGAGAACAACGGATTAAAGGTCACCAACCTGCAGCCACGCCACCCTTTACTGGCCGAGCCCGCTGTGGTCAGACGCCCCATCAGAAAGCCTGCCAGAGTGTCATCCACTTCAGCGCCCTCTAAGAGGAGACCAGGGCCACAAGGACGCAACCCTAATATGATGTAATATCAAGTATTTGGTAGCTATTTATTCACACATTTTTTGCCTTGTTAGTCATCTTTTTATTTCCACGTTATAAATATTGTTTGCTAGAGAGATATCAAAGAAACGAAGAAAATAGAGTCATTTTTAAAGAACTTAGTTTAATCTTCACGATGAACTAGGGAAAGAGACGTTCATTAGTGCAAATACTCCATGACTCAGACTGCTACTGGATCTATTATAAATACTTACATAGTATCTTGATATAATTAGTTACTGCATTGCAGATCCCTCCCCCCTCGCTCTCTCACGTTCCCCCCCCCCCCCCCACATTCGAAAATAGATTTGTTTTAATTTTTCAAGCAGGTATATTCTGACTTAAAACATACTATTGACATAGCCATAATTTGATAGATATGTTGGACCAGACTGGTAGTAACGACTATTGTATACAGGAATAAACTTTACTTCAATGATGTACATATTATATACAACAAACTAATGACTGCATTTATTCAACAATCAACAGTGACGTCTCATCACGTGTGCAGACTATGTAATTGTCAATTAGTCCTGATTATTAAAAGATTTATGATTAAATAAAAGTGTTTGATAAAAGTCTTTAGACAAATGAGCAGCTCAGTTTCTTGGCTTACATCTACATTGTATTTTGTACAACTTGGTGTTCAAGAATATGTTGGAACAATCACTAAATTGGCAGAAAAAGACAATGAAATGTACAATATCACACACACTGCCTGTAACCAAATCAAAATGTCTATCTTAAGTTTAAGTCGCTTGACCAATTTATGACCAATAATTTATGTCTTACACGTCATCTTTTATGAGGCTTTAAAGTATGCCTAACACTTAAATCTCCATAAAACTTTCTAGCTGTAAAACTTTCTTAAAAGGTCAGTGACTAGTTCAAATCACAGTTAGGACAAACACAAAAGAACTCTGAACTCTGTATTTGTCTATATTAGCTTTTACTTCTACAAGTCACAACTAACCAACTGGTATAAAAAATGTAACATTACAACCTTCCAAAAAGTATAAAAAGTGAACATTCTAGAGTCTAGAAACAAAGTCATCACTGCTTTCATTATGTCAATAACAAGTGTTACAAAGTAAATCAATATCTTATCACTTAACATCACAATGTTGGAAATGTACAAAAGTCAATGAGAACAAAAGAAGACGGTTCAACTGATGTCTTCATCTAAAACCAAATATGTAACTTACAAATTGAAATAGGAAAATAAAAAGGTCTATGCTCAATCATATCTACCAACAAACTCAGAAAGGTCTTATGGTGACAACATAGACAACAACAGCACAGAATAGTTCACAAAATTCGGAGGACTGAAGTCCAAATGTTATGTTAATGAAAAGCTAGATCTGAGTTTTATTAAAGAGGGTTTTATAAGGGAAGCAACTTCAGTTCATAGTTTCTTTTTATCTAGTTTTGTAAGGGAAGCAACTTTAGTTTATATTTTGCTTTATCTACAAGCAGTCGGTTTTTATTATGTAATATATCAAAACAATATAAAAATTATAAAACACATTTAAAATAGGTAAATAATTAAACAATGCAACTAATACATACTATGTTCATAAAGTCAACAGTTCCTTAAGAAGACTATGTTGAATAAACAATTTTAGGGGGTGAATGAAGACCCCCAAACATGAACTACATAAGAATGTTTGTAAAACCTTTTACGTTTTAAATTTTGACGATTATACTACAGTAATGTACTTCCTAGTCCAAACCTCCTGCAGGATGACGGGGGATGGGAACGGACAGGGTTTGAACCTGGGACCATTGATAATATAATCGAATGACAGTCCAGCGTGCAAACTGCACGACCAGGCTGCCATCCATACAATCACAAGCATATTATCATTTCAAAATACACATCTGTATTGATGTTCAGAGATAATCAAAACAAATGTTTACATAATTGATTATGATGACTTTAAAGTTGAGTTGACACTTTTAACATTAAAGACAAAAACAATTTAATACCATTAAAATTCACAAGAATCTAATTTAATTAAAAAAAGTAAATAACAAGATAAAAAAAAATTGTTCATCTGTCTGCAATGGATTAATAGTCATGTCCCCCCAACTTAACAAAATGTGATAGAAATAATTGTAACTTATACTGACTGTCAAAAAAAGTTCCTAAAATCTTTAAAATAAGTTTATTAGAGGCAAATGACAAATTAAAATTCTAAGAATATAAATAGAGTTTAGTCTTATTTAGCATGGTATTCAAACAAGTAAACAATAATTCCTAAACTAAAATGCCAAGAAGTTTCAGACATTTCAAATTATTTTTTATAATTTGTGATATTGTGAGATCTGACATGAGCAGAAATTGTAAAGATTATAATTATTGTTTTAAAATCTTTTCCCTCTTTCAACAATTTGAATAAAATAGAATAATTTCTTTTTTCAAATGTATTCAACACTTTTAGTTTCAGTGTGATTAACCATTGGTATTATACATTTATTGTGCTGTAAACATGAAAACTATTCAACTTTATTTTACTGAGTATCAGTAGAATAGATATGAGCCTAACTAATGTAAATATTGTAGTCTGAGATATAAATACATATGAATATAAACAATTCACCAGTGACTACAGAAATGTTAGCATGCACACAATCTATACAGTCTTACATTCAATTTGATAAGCTTTCATTCTAACTTCTACATTCTTTAAAAAACAATTGCATAAGTCTCATTTTTTTTACTTTTCCGTAAGAAGGCAATTGGATGTTATTTTAAAAATGTAAAAACTAACAATATGCAGAGAGGGGGGGATTTGAAGGGGAGGGGGGGGTGTTATTTAAAGTACAGAATATTAAAAAGTGTCCAAATAAAAGCAGGTGCAGTGGACAGAGGGGAAGAAACAGTGAAAACAGGGGGGGGGGGGGGAGGACAAAATGTAATCAGGTGATTAGGAAACACAAAACTAAAAGCAAATCACTGAACTGTTTCAAATGTAAGTATCTAGCACTTAAAGATCATTCAACATTCAGTCTAACTCAGTGCAAACAAGTCTAACATAGCCATCAATGAAAAATGTTGGTTTACCCTTTTGAACTGAGTGGGCTAAGATGCTGACATACTGCATTCAATTTCATTCATTAGTTTATGAACAAAGTCTAATAGTGAAGAAACATTTGGTAGATTAGGATAGGGATATGAGGCTTCATCAAACATGGATTCCCTGCAATCAGTTCATGTAGGCTAGAAAGTTGATTCCTAAGAAGATAAGCAGCTTTCCAGTAGCTCACATGAACATTATTCACTTTTGATTTGAGAATTTCATTTTTTGGCTGCATTTATTTAAGATGCAAGAGAATGAGAGGAATACAAAATCAAATCACTTTCACAAAGTCATCAATCCTTTGGTTCTCACTTTGTAACAATTATATTCAGTTATTAAATAGGCTTGGCTTACATGTAAATATACTAAGTGGTACATCCGTTTATTAACTTGCTAATGGAGCAGAACAAAGTGAATGGTTACATAGTGTGTGGGGGGGGGACTAAAATGTGTAAACAAAAAATTTGATCTCATTCAAAATATAAAATAACTTGAGATAAAAGAACATACACATCAAGATAGGTTAAACTTCTTTGAGTCTCAGATTGGAGTTAATTAAAACACAGATTTGATTTAAAGTCAGATTTCTGGAGATAGGCAGTGGAGTTACTTGTAAGTCTGTTAAAGCTTTTAAGTAAATGTTTAAGTCACACAACTAGTCAATGATTCAGACTTTGGTTCTTAATAGACATCACACATTAAAGCAGGTTCAAGATAAAGCTACAGTGATTTAGAAAAAAACTTCTACATGGCACATTAAAACAGGCTGAAGATTTGAGTGGAAAAGAAAGTTCTATAATCAAATGTCATATTCAAGACTAAAATATTAAGCACAATTACAACACTTATGGGAAAAAAAGTAAAATTTTAAAAATCTAATCACACAGATGCTATAAATTTCTATTCCAAATACAAGACGTTCTAATGGAGAATAACTACATAAAGCATAACAACATTTGAATGGAATTGTTTTAGAATTTTAATTGACTACAACTCTTGAGGGATAAAATAGGACAAAAACAGTAGACGAATAGAAAAAGCCTAAAGTTGGTTCAGCTGGACAACATGAAAGATGGTCAAGTTGAACAAGATCATGGAATTTAAATAAGTGTAGCTGCAGAAACAATCCTGTACAATTAACAATCTCCAAACAATCCTTTCAATGATTCTTACATTTGAACTGAAAGTTTTTAATTTATCATAAGACTACGTTTTGATAAGAAATGGACAAAAAAAACTTGAATAAGAATTTAATATTTCTAAAAATTTTTTTCAAATTTTTGGTTATGTTGATCCTGTAAGAGTGAAATTTTGTGGTCACTAGAAAGATGTATTTGCTTGATATTTGCTTGAAGTATACTCATAAAAGACACTAGTAAACTTAGACAAGAAATTCATTTTTATTTCATTGGAATTTTTTAATTTTATAAGTTAACAATAATGTTTAAGACTTATTTAAAACTATACATTTTTTTAAAAAACTTTATTACCATAAAATATCCACATTAAATCTTTGGCTTTTGTTTGGAATACAAACATTTCACAACCCAATAAATAAAACAAGTTCAACTAGAAAAAGACTTCCGAAATTAAAAAAAAAGGTAAGTAAATGACTTTAATTACCTAACAAACAAATTAAGACTATAAACAAATAGTTAAAACAAAAAGTGTTTTTGTAAGCCACAGGTCCATATGTTTGAACTGTGAAATAAAAAAAATACAAAGCAATTAGAAACCAATATTTGAAAAGGTGTTGAAGCAAAATGTTGATACATTAGAAAATATTTGTAGAGCTAAATGAAACATAAAACAATATTGCTTGGTTAGCTTTTCAGAACAGCTTGCTGAGTTTCCAGTCTGTTCACAGCTATGTACATGTCTCTTCACAGCAACACTTCTCAATGTCAACAGTTGGATTAGATTCTCTTTCAAAATGAATTCAGAAGGAGGCTTAAGAAATGTCAGCCCTCAATATAAAGTGTACATAAAATGAAATAGAATTGTATAATTGTTGACTAAAGGAATGTGCTTCAAATAATGTAGCCAATAGAGGCCCACATAACTTCATTAATGTATTGAATATAGGCCCACATAACTTAATGTATTGAATATAGGCCCACATAACTTAATGTATTAAATATAGGCCCACATAACTTAATGTATTAAATATAGGCCCACATAACTTAATGTATTAAATATAGGCCCACATAACTTACTTAATGTATTAATATAGGCCCACATAACTTAATGTATTGAATATAGGCCCAAATAACTTACTTAATGTGGAAAGTTTGATGCAAAACTCTTACTCATATTTGGTCCCCCCCCCCCCTCCAAAAAAAACCAACTTTAAAGCTCAAAAGATATTGTCATAGTAAAAAATGTAAAATACGTCGAATGATGCCATTTAATCAATACATTAAACACCACTGTATGTGGTGCATTCAAATGACTCTATCAGATAAACTATATTTAAAGAAGTGTCTCACTGAACCATTGTACACCTTCTAAAGAACTATTATTAGAAGTTCTTTAGACACAGTCAATAAGCTGTGTTACATTGTATATCATGAGCATATTTTTTTTAATGAGCAAAAATATTTGAAAATATTTCCTAAGAAAATGTTATAATTAAATATAAACAATATGTTAACATCTTTCCATTCTCGTAATTATCTCTAAAGAAAAAAAATCTGGATAAGAGTCACACATGACCTTCTGACACCTGGCATTGCTGTTTCTGTACAATTAAACCTGTAGTAAAAAAATATATATTAATAAAGATTAGTTCTCTTTGAATAAACATCATGTTTATAATTAAACACTAGTTTGTACAAATGATTCTTTAAATAATTGAGCATTCAGCATTAACTGTTATTGAAATGATTGAAATGTTTTTGGCAAACTTTAACTTATACAGTGAAGTATATAGTGCTTAAGGAGGTTTCAGGAGTAAGCCTTGAGAAAAAAAAACAGCATCTGGTGATCTTTTGGCAGCTTGCAGCACACAGAAAAAAGTACACTCCTGGCAGAACCTGTTATAACACTGTTGATTCCAAACAGTATCATTTGGAAACATCAGCCTCATGGATAGGACTAGTGTGTGGCAACATCGTTCTAACCACAGCCAATGCCTAGGCTTTTGTCTCATTTCTATAAGATGATCCATAGTAGCTTTACAAGGAGGCCATGGTGTATAACTTTTAAATATATACTGATGTGATTGTAAAAATATATAGTGATGCGCATGTATAAAGATTATTAGGAATCAAACTTTCTTTATAAATAAGGAGAGATTCTTGAGAGAAAAACAGCCTTTGTAATGGGAGATTAACATTAGTAGCATCTTTCACTCAACCACTCTGATATCTAAACATTTTTTTTACTAATAAATAAGACTATGCTAAATTAGTCTTTGTAATCACTATCAATAAAAAAAAATATATATTTCTGACTTACCAGATTTGTGTATTACTGCAAAACACATTTCTGGGTTATCTCCCCTACACCTTGTGCCATTTTAGCAGGCAGTTCACTCACTTTGGAAGACAACTCACTAAAGTTTGGTGGGAATTCTGGGAAATACATAACATAGAGGCTACATTGTTGACCATGATCATAACATAGAGGCTACATTGTTGACCATGATCATAACATAGAGGCTACATTGTTGACCATGATCATAACATAGAGGCTACATTGTTGACAATGATCATAACATAGAGGCTACATTGTTGAACATGATCATAACATAGAGGCTATATTGTAAGATGATACTTATCATAGCTTTTAGAATACTAAGACATGGCCTATTTACACTTAGTGTGCACTATTTCAAAACATTTCTACAATCTACATCTCTAAGATCTGCTAATAGTAATTATAATAGTTCCACACAGCTGTATACAAAAACATTCAAATTAGCACACACTACTATACAATATAATATAATAAAAGGACTTAATGTATACAGTAGAGATGCTATGTTTTAGTATCCAAATTAAATATTAGTACTCCCAACACTTTGAAACTGCCACTTCATCTAGCAGTTACACTACAAAATAGTTGAGCTCATCGCTCATGAAATGGGCGAAATGTTAGTTCAATTTTTATGTCAATATACAATTTAATAAAACCTGAAATCATTTTTATTATTTTCTTTATAAATATAACACTTCATTTTTCAAATAGTTACTTGGCAGCGATAAATGAAACGTAAAGTCCAAGTATGATAATTTGCATTCATTAGATTTTTGTATGCAGAAATAAATCATGCAAATGTTTCTTTGCTTTCTAAAAGCAACTTTTTTTTTAATTTTCAAGAAATCTAAAACATGAAATGTACACAAAACAAAGTGCAACATAAAGAATGATCAAGCCATTGTATTCAAAGACTGTTTATTAGACCAGCACTACAGAACACTGTTAGAAAAACAAATAATGAGACAAGTAGTCTTAACACAAATATCTCTGAATGAGCACTTGAAGAAAACAGACCAAAATACATATCACAAAGAATTATCTCCTGGACCAGAAAACAGAGTCCAAGTTATTTACATTAACATCAAAGCAATGAAAAGATTTTTTTCTTTTTTACAAATTAGTTTCAGTTTTTTCATGAGCAGAAATAGAAAATTAAGTGGAATTTCTATTTCTAAAAAAAAGCTAAAATATCAGTCCAAGGACTAGCTCCATAATGTGGCTCTAGCTCACACACTGATTAACTTTGTACTGCTTCTAGACCTCAGACTGTTGTCTCTAGAAAGTGTTACTATGATTCACACTCTCTAAACTTCCTGACCATCTCAAAGTATTTGACTGTTGCTAAAACTTTGACTTTTATAACTGTTCAGAACAGAAACTATTTATGGGGCGTGTATGATGTCTTACTCATGATATTAACAAGTGGATCAATGTATACATAGTGAAGCAAAGATCCAAAGCTACTTCCACCTGAATTGCTTCTCTAGAAAAAAAGATTCAAAAGTCACCAAGTTTTTACTTCCCACTCAAAGGCACTGAGCCTACAACACTTGATCTAGCAAAATGGTGGCCAATATAAACTTGGCATTGAATCTAAATCAGAAACAGTTGTAATATTTTCACTTTTATACAAATGATTTAATTTCCAGTCACTTTTTTATTAGCCCTTGTTATATAAAGGGAGAGTGCTCCTTAAAGGATAACGGGCACGACATGGCCTAAATTGTGCCGATGTGCCTAAACTGAAAACTCAAACTCCATCCAACTTTAATGTTAGAAATTGGGAGACTTGAGGTGTTCTTTTGCTCTTCTGTTAAAAATAGTCATATTTAGGTTTTATCATTCTGGTCAAAGCCAGGAATACTATAAAATAAAACCAAGTCATGTTTCATGATTTGTTTTCAACTTAGCTCAGCTGTTTGTCAGATATGAAAAAATATGTAGGTAACCAATGGGTCTATATAGTCAGACATATAAAATGGTGCAGAAGTCTCGCTATATATTCAGACCCAGACAACGCCTTTGTTAAAGAAAATGTCACAAAACTTTTACCAGCAATTAAGATTACAGAAACAAATGTTTAGAAAAATAAAAAAAAGTTATAACTTTAAAAGAGGGAGCACATGAACTATTTCACAATGATGTGGAAGACCACAGTTGCTAGATGAGGTGTGACTTTAGGAATTGGCTAGACAAGAAATTTTACATTTAGTTCTATATGACCCTAATAGGTTGAAGGCTATAAATATTAATAGATTTTTAAAAAAAAGATTATTGTAAAAAAATCAACAAAATAGTAATAAAAAATGACGCATTGAAAGACAATAACTTCTTTGGAGTAGAACTGATGGATTTAACTTTTTTTTTTAAACTATAATATGGTCTTGATTCAAAGCATGAGTTTAGAATCTATTGCAGACTTAACATATTGGTCTCTATTGAATTGAAGCCAGCAATATTTCTTTGCAATTGATTTTACAGACTACAATTATG
The DNA here is from genome assembly GCA_030265305.1 of Biomphalaria pfeifferi. NCBI lineage: Eukaryota > Metazoa > Mollusca > Gastropoda > Planorbidae > Biomphalaria > Biomphalaria pfeifferi. The sequence goes on from JASAOG010000055.1 coordinate 1,361,670, forward strand.
ATTATATTATAGATTCAGTCAATAAATAAAACATTCAGTTATTTATTAACTGTGCTTTTCCTAAATTCTTATTGACTTTTACAACTATTCAAGACAGAAATTATTTATGGGGTGTGTCTGATGGAAGTATATGCAAACTTTCTTTTATGGATAAGTTATAGTGTTATAATGTATAAGTAACTGGCCATAACCTATCTGAGTAGATAAAACAATTTTGATTTTTTTTTAAATATGCACATTTTCTCTTTGTTGTGTTGCAAGATCAATTTAGATAAAATAAAAGTAAAAATCATTTTTATACTTATTACACAATAAATAATGAATAAAACTTAATACAATACAAGACAACCTAGATGTCTACAACTTCGGTTGAAAAAAAAAGATATTTCCAATATGAAACTTACTGGTCCATAGGGCAGATGATTTCAAGTTCAAATTTTTTTTTGCTAATAAGAAATGAGAAACTGGCATTACTTTCCCTTTACTTCTAAAGCTATATAAATATATTTTACATGTTTTGGATGTTCCTTCAGATTCTGAAGTTAATTACATCCTTATCTGAACCTTCCACAGGACTACTGAGGATAGCAGCGGACAGAGGTTGAACCCTTTGAGACAAAGGAACAACAGTCTAGAGTGCATATCCCATAACCAGGCAGCCATCCTCATATTGGTAGCTTTTGAGACTTAAAGACCTCAGCTACAATGAAAATTGCCTTTATTTTAACATTCTAGGACCATGTAAATATTCAAAGCTGATGAGACTTAACCACCTCAGTTACAATGGAAACTGCCTTTACTTTCCCAATATAAGCCATGTAAGTATTCAAATGTGATAAGACTTAGGCACCTAAAAACTAAAATCATTAATTAAAATTCTAGTCCCTGCATCTGAAACCACTGAACATCTGATTAGCAGTGCAGCACAAAACCATGTAACCAAACCATTTAACCAGACCATTCAACAAAGCAATTTAACCAAACCATTTAACCAGACCATTTAAGCAAACTATCTTACCAGACCATTTGACCAAACCGCTCAACCAGACCCTCCATTAGTTAGTAATTTATCATTTTCTAAAAACATTTGCAGAAAGGAAAAAATAAATGAATGCTGTAAAGATATAATCTAAATTTCTGACATTAATATTCCAGATCAAACAACTAGCTCATAATATAGCATGAAACTTGCAAAAATATTCAATTTTATTAGATCCATGCCACGATGTTGGAAGAAAAATGTACACATGAATGAAATGCCTACCAGTTCATTACTGAATGTAGAGTATCTGTCTTGTACAGCCTACAACAGTACATTTTCAAATGCTTAACTTTTTACACTTTTAAAACTAGTTTGTTTTTTTTTATTGTTACATTTGTCAAACATTTGAAGCCAGACTAAACTTTTGAATTCTAGTATTTGATTCTTGAACATGAGGTGTTGTATGGTAGAAAATACATCAAATATTTCTCTTATTTAGGCTCAAAATACCTTTCAAATCAATGTGATCAGAATGTAGATGTATGTTATGTATGTATATTCCTTTTCATCAGTATCACAGGTATTGATTATGAAACAAAATACTCTACAAGAATAATGTACAGTGACAAAAGTATACATAGAATGATACAACTAATATTTGATTAAAATATATTTACAATTTAAAAAAACAACTGGAAAAGCAAAGTAGTCTTAAGACTGAAGATACATTTGCAGAGATTATTGGGGATAGCTAGTTGCTAGATTATCAGCAGCGCAACAGACTCATAAAATGTACTTTCTATGTTTTATGTTTGAAGCCGAAAATAAAAAAAAACTAAACAGACTCTGAAACAAACAAAAGAGTAGTTAAATAGACGTAGTCATCACAGCTGACATTTCAACACACAATGAGTAGCCATGACATGAAAGTTGAACATGGCAATATGCATGTTAAAGAATTGAATGATGACTTATCACCTTACAAACAGTTTGTGAAATGAGGAAAATGAGGCTAGGCCAGCAATGAACTTCTTAATGATGTTCCTGAGATGGGCCAATTGTTGTTGTTTTTTAATAACAGTATTTGCCCTATAAACTATGATGAATTATAATATAAACCATTGAAAATTAATAAGAATATATATATAGACAAAAATATATATATTCCAACTAATAAAAAATGAGTCATCCAATTATTTTTCAATAACAATACTAACACTAGCCTATATAAGTGAAGGAGCGCAGGAAAAAAAGTTTCAGTTTACAGCTTGATGGACATGTGTGTTTTTAAAGTGTGTGTAGATGCAAAGACTCGATCTTAATGATTTCTAAACAAAGCAAGGATACAAGGTTAAAAGGTGAATCTTTGGTTCATGAATGATCATTCTTTTTGTGAGCAGGTAAGTTGATGGGAATATGATTCTATACATTACTAATATTTTACTATATATTTGAATAAAATATAAGACAAAAAAAGCCAGACAGTCTAACTAATGAAGCACAAAGAAATATGTCTAGCAGACGATGTGATCAATGTTACACTGTCACTTGTTTAAAGAAGTAACATACACAAATTGACCAAAACTAAGGTTTCAATTCCATATAAATTATTATGCACTGAATAAGTAACCATCATTCTCAAAGATCTAGCTTTAGGCCAGCTAACTTATTTTGAACTTAACTATCAAGAACTCAATGTAAATTGTAAGTTTAGCTTTAGATTAGAAACATCAATGTCATGTCTTGTCTCCTCAATTTTTCAAATTAATAAAAAAAAAAAAAAAAAAACATAGACTGAAAAAAATACTTGTAAAAAAGTGAATCGGACCATAATCTGTTGATTCATAGTTTGAGTTTGATTTTTTTAGTCGAGGGAGATTTCTCATATAAAATAATTATCATATGACAATTTCAATTAAATTTTACATTTTAGAAGTGCATAGAGCAGAAGATAAGGGAGGCACTATATTAGTTAGTGTAAGAACAGGTTTAAAAGCAAATGTTAAAATTTTAGAGTATAAAGAAATATTTATATTTTCCTGTTAATAAAAATATCTAGAGTCTATTCATTTATACATTGTGAAAGGTTTAAATATTTTATTAAGGTGATTAACCCAATATATAAAATAGTTAGGGTCAAGATGTAGAGCAACATATTATAGACCAAGTAACATTGCTACTATATGAAGTCTGGTACTGATTGATTAAAAACAATTTATTGTACAGATCAACAAGTGTTTTCTTGTAATAAAACTGTTGTTCGATTTGAATTTTTCATTTTGTCATAGAAAGTTATTTGATGTGATATTTATATTCCTTGAAAAGTTTTTATTAGATGTAGTGGTCTATTTAAAATTAAGGTTCAATATAAAAAAAAAAAGCAATACCAAATAAGATTTTGTTGGCCAGGTCTTCATAAGATTGTACCAATTAAATTATGGTAAATTATATATACTAATGATATAAAAATGCACTGATTTTTTATTACTATTTCAACAAAGATTAATGTTTTCTTTTTGAAACAAATCAAAGCAAACAACATAAACTGTGAGACTAAAACAATCGAAACAATACTTTCTACTTATTTATAAAGCAGGTGCTCTAACTCTATCTTAACAAAATGAACATAAACTATTAAGCTATATGACTCTAAAGCCAACACAAGTACGAAAAATAGTCAATAAAACTAGAAACTAAAAAAAAATAGAAAATGACTACTTTTCTTTAATGGAGTTTGTATAAAATAAATGGCTAGTTATTTTAAATTTCAGTATCTTTCATGAGTTCTCAAAATTACTTCAAGCTGTGGTCCATTTGTCAGCTAAAACATCTATCCTCTCTGAATCTAGCTCATTTAGCATAATTGTTTGTGTGAGGTAAGGCTGATTAACTACTATGACCTGTGATTTAGGATCAGATTGTTGATAAACACTTAGGGATATGATGTTCCTGCCAGAGAGTTATCGAGAATGTAGCTAGACATTTTAGTGCCATCACAATGGCACACAACTTGAAGGGACTATTGCTAGCCTAGCATATATACTAACACAGACAGAAGATTGTATTAATATACACTGTGTATTATTCCCTTACAGTGTATAAATTTAGTTTATATAGAAGAATGCTAGATAAAAATAGTAAAAAAAATAATATTTACATTTTGAAGTGTACACCAGTGGTTAGAATAAGTAACACTTACACACAAAAAAAATAAAAAGGCATTTACAACAATGACTATTATAACTAGCACAAAAATAAACAGTTCAAATCTGTTGATACTTTTGTCTACCACAGTTAAAGACATAAAGGTTAGTTATTTCCCTTGTCACAGTGTTTTTTTTTTTAATAAAGCAGATACACAGAACTGTGTCATTAGTAAAAGCCCTCTGTTTCCATTGGATAATAGGAAATAGGAATGAGGCAGTGATGTCATATATTTATGAATAGCTCTACAAGATTGTGAGTGGTCACAGGTGTCACACTATCATACAAAATTCATGCAGCAGCAAAGGGAGGAGAATTTACTTGCAAATTCTTCATCATCAGATTCTTCTTTATTGGCTTCAGCCGCAAGCTCAGCAGGTGTTTTCTTTTTGCGACCCACTCGACCATCTGCCATGGGATCAGCTTCTTCTTCAGGTGGCTCTTCTTTCTTCTTTAATCCATACTGAAAAAAAAATAATTCATAAACCTCATTACCAAAAGATGCTTACAATAATGAAATTTTCACTTTGTCCACTTTCCCAGACCCAAAGTGCAATATCATTGAAGGGGATGAGTAGCCTACACAAAATTTTTTACACAAAGTACAATGTTTCCAAATAAAGAGATGACTCTATTTTCAATGTTTCCCAATAAGGAGATGACATTATTTTAAATGGGCATATTTGCCATATATGCCATTTATTTCAGCATGATAAAGTGTTTTATTTGTAGGGCTACCATTTCCTTAATGTAAAGCAGGTTTTATAAAAGCAGAGTCTAAAAAAAAAACCAACAATTTCTTAAACTGTAAGTGTTGAGATTTTTTTTTCTAAATTGAGGAATAAAAAAAAAAGTTAAACATCATTTTATTTTAATATCAAGATTTAAAAAAAAATATCAAGCTATGATGTTTGATGTAGATTTAAACAACAAAATCTTTATATTAGTTAGAGGTTAAACCATTAATTGATGTTCAATTAATTGTTCCTGAAATTTGGATTATACTAATAATTATTTGAAAGCAGTTATCTTAAAAGTTAAACATATTTTAATAGATTTACAAAATGATAATTAATTGTCAGAAAAATAAAGATTAAATTTTTTATTCTTAAAAACTTTTAAATAGTTTTTTTTTCCTGATAAATTAAATTTTAAAAAATAATCTTCTCTGTGTGATAATTTATATTAGCAATTACTGGTAACAATATAAGTGGACAATTAAAAATGTAACATTCTTTTAATACATCAGTTTCTCATTTTCTTTTTCGTCAATATAACTTTGTGATCAAAGAAACATGATTATCAGCACAAATATCAAAGTTATTTTCATGTCTTTTTTTGTGGCTTAGATCTGACCTACTTCAAAGAAATGATTTTTACCCAGTGCATTGTAAAAAGAAAAATGCTTTTGAATCTTAAGTGACATTTCAATGGCATGAAATCTAAAGATTCTAACATGACAATTTTTGCTTCCAGAAGTATGCACTTTAACCCTAAAGTCATCAGCCTGACTTGATAGCATAGATTCAACATAATGGAACATTTAGTACAAGATAGTTACATCTACCTCTTACTTAGTCTTGTGATAATATTCTATTGATATTATATGTTCCCACCTTTAAGTCACCTTAAATAGTCCAAAAATTGACAGAATTCAAGGATGTGTTTAAAAAGCTCCAATATTTCCTGTTTTATATACATCTCGAAATTAACTTTTCAAGTAAGACATTGTCTTAGAACTAAATAAAAAGCCATGAAATGATTAGTAGTCAATGGGTTAATATGGCAGAGAGCTGCTTAGATGTGAAACATTATTTTTACATTGATCCATATTCTCATTCTATTACAATGTGATCCTATTTTCTAGTGTTCAACTCTGTAATGGTCCATAATGAGACTCTTTAGTGTAATCACAGAGACCCATGTCAGTTGAATGTACTTTGTAATGTACTTTCTAAAAGCAAACTTTACAAAATATTTAATGCTTGAAAAGTGTCTAATGAAATCTTTATGTTGTTTTTAACATTGCTAAATAAATACACACAAACATAGACACAAACAGAGATACAGAGACAAACACAGACACAAACGTAAACACAAACACAGATAGAGACAAACACAAACACAGAGACAAATGCAGACACAAACACAGAGACAAGCAATCATTCACATTTGACATACAGACACATAAGCATACACCCATACAAAAATATTTCTGCAGAAAACAACTAGAAGCACTGACCATTATATTTTTTACAAAACTGATTTTGTGTTGTTTTTTTATCCTCTGCATCTGATACACCAAAAAACTCATAAATTGTTGTGACCAGTGATGAAATATGAAGCAGATGGGAAATATTAAAGAGGGAAATTGGACTGAGTAAACCAAGACATTGAGAGAAATAGAGAGACAGAGAGGCAAGAGAGACACAGAGAGACAGAGAGAGGCTCAGGGGGAAGAGAAAAGCAAGAAGTATAATAAAGAAGTGAAGTTTATAAAAACAAAAAACGCATTAAAGAATCTGTAACAAGACAGAACGTTTTCTTGTAATTCAAGTTGAAAGTTCTGTAGACAAAACAAAAGAAAATGTAGGTACAAGTGAACAATTCTTTTGTTCTCATATTGAAAACAGACTTTCAGTGTAAAATAAAGTTTATGGAAAAAGTAAAGCTCATATTTTCACTGAGAAAGGATTGTACTTTGCAATTGAACATTTTTCTACAAACATTTTTACAACAAATATTTAAATGTAACTGTAAATGTAACACAACTTATATTATATATATTATAACTGTAAATTTTACATGAGTTATATTCTATCAACTGTAAATCTCAAATGATTTATGTTCTATCTACTGTAAATCTCAAATGATTTATGTTCTATCTACTGTAAATATGAAAAGATTTATGTTGTATGACTTGTTTCTACTGTAAAAAATGAAATGTTTTAAATTGTATTTACTGCAAGTATAACATGTTCTATGTTCTATCTAATGTAAATATCAAAATTTCCAAATTTTTCTCACTATAATGCAATTCAAAAACAATTTTGATTTGATGCTAAATCTATCTTTTGCTAAAGAGAAATACACAATTAATTAAAATTGTGCAAAAGGTAAACAAAAGAAATAACACCTTTGGCTACATGAAAATTTGGCCAAACTTAAGGCCAATTAAACAAGCAGTTCAGTTTACTGGAAGGCTAGTTAAACATGGAATTCATCCTAAGGCAAATTAAACTTTGATGAATCTAAAATAGCCTAAATTAGAATGCCGTATTATGGCAGACATCTATAAAAACTGAAGCAACTCCAAAACATCTGACTATAATGTTAGCCAACAGGAAAAGATGTGCTCTGCCAATCAAACAAACCATGAAGCACTGGACCTCAGTGACCTTGTAAGCCCTAGACCTCAGTGACCTTGTCGGCCCTGGACCTCAGTCACCTTGTACGCCCTGGGCCTCAGTCACCTTGTAGGCCCTGGACCTGTCACCTTGTAGGCCTGGACCTCAGTCACCTTGTAGGCCCTAGACCTCAGTCACCTTGTAGGACCTGGACCTCAGTGACCTTTTAGGTCCTGGACCTCAGTGACCTTGTAGGCCTGACTCAGAAACAGTTTGATGTTTTCAGGTAAGGACCAGAATACTTTTCTATTTCCTAGATTGCCTTGACATTCTACAGAATCTTGTCAAACTTTGATTGATTGATACTGATGTACTATATTACTGATGAAAACTTTTTTTAACGGGGCCTGAAAGCGGAATAGCCCCTATTAGTTTTGTATGTTCCATCCCTCCATCTTGGTTAGATCACAGAAACTAGAAAAAGAAACTGAGAATCCGACATCATATTTTAGACCTTTCAAAGTTCTGATGCAAAGGCTAGTTTTTCCTCTTCTGAAAGCGAATCCTTTAATTTTTTAAATTTAATATGCAATCTTTTTTTTTTAAGTACACCATTTTTACAACTATTCACCACTATATTAATAGTGAAGAAAAAAAAAATTTCTTAAACTTCAATGCATTACATTTTTTTTTTAAACTGAGGAATAAAAAAAAAAGTTAAACATCACTTTATTTTAACATCAAGATTTTAAAAAAAATATCAAGCTGTGATGTTTGATGTAAAATTAAACAAAATCCTTAAATAGGGTTAGAGGTTAAATCATTAATTGATGTTCAATTCATTGGTCATGAAATTAGGATTATACTAATAACTTTTTGAAAGCTGTTATCTTAAAAGTTAAACATTTTTTAATAGATTTACAAAATGATAATTAATTGTCAGAAAAATATTATATTATATGATAAAATGATAAAGACACTTTGTTCACAAGTATATTTTCTTATAATATTTACGCAAACCACCAAAATTAATACTACGCCTACTACTACAAAGGCGCGGTGGCTGAGCGGTAAAGTGCTTGACTTCTAAACCGGGGTTCGAATCCTGGGATTTTTAATTTCGGGATCTTAGGGCACCTAAGTCCACCTAGCTCTAATGGGTACCTGATATTTGCTGGGGAAAAGTAAAGGCGGTTAGTCGTTGTGCTGGCCACATGACACCCTTGTTAAGCGTAGGCCACAGAATCAGATGACCTTTACATCATCTGCCCTATAGACCACAAGGTCTGAAAGGGGAACTTTACTTTTTTTTTTACTACTACTACTACTATTACTACTACTAATACTAAGGCTAGGCAGAGGATCCACACGAAACGACTATTTTTTTTATTTTTTTTTTAAACTTCGAGTAATACTTGTAGAAGGTCTAGATCTATCTCATAAACAAAATATCTTTTCAGACAGCAGACGGTCAATACAATGAGAGATGAAAACAATGATCCAATAATGGTCACGTGAACAAAGCGTAAATCTCTCCAAAGTCTTAGGGACGTTGATAAATCCAATTAGGACAAAACGCGCGGCCCGAATCACATGACTTGGGCCAGCCGAGAAGAGAAAAGAAAATGAACAAAATGCATTAGTTTGATGACATTATGGCGATGGTTATCATGACAGATGTAACATGACTAGAAAATCAATGGCCTGTGGCATAAGGGCAGTATTATTCAATATCCCGTTGTCTAGCATGTGATAGGAGACAATAGTTTCACATTAAACTAATAAATAGCACATAGCCTGACACAGAGTAGGCCTAGATATAGAAAGTGTGGAATAGTTAGATTTAAAGTTAGATCTATAAGTCTCTTTCTCTGTGAGAACTTAAACTAAGTCTAAGTACTGGCCTATGCAGTGTAATGCAGATAGACTACAGATGTAACTTCTAATCTTCATTATAAATATAAAAGGGATTCAAAATGTAGTCCTTGGGTCCAGAGTAGACATATCTAGTCTAGATATTCGTGACATTTATAGTCAACACACATATAAGTAAAAGTGAAAAGGATTATATATTATATAATAGATCTATATCATAGAATGCCAGTAGGTCGACTTCCACAAGACATTCTGTATGGCATGAGAGCCGCTGGTCGCCCACTTTTACGGTATACGGATGCGTGCAAACGCGACATGAAGATCTTCAAAATCGACACTACCACTCAGTACCAGCTGGGAAAAAGTGGCACTGGATAGATCCACATGGACAGTGAGCATAAAGAAAGGGTCTTTGATTTCTGATGCCATATACAACAGCAGCGGAAAGAAGGGTGAAAATGCAACTGCGCCTGGTGATTACATATGCCCAACCTTTGACTGCAGCTGTGAATCAAGGATTGGACTCTAGTCAAACAAGAAGTTGTAAAGGGAAAAGATCGTCTCGCGAGACAAATTTAGATCTATATCTTTTCGAAACAACATGATCGAGAACTAAAATAGAATATATTTTTGAATAGGTTTATTCCGAAATTAGCCAGAGTAATCTCCTCTTTGTTTTCATGTTGCTTCAATAATGGACCTCATTCACCAATCGTAAACAAACAACATTTAGCCATTAGACTAGACAATTTACGCAAATGTAAACATATATGTCAGGCGCAATTTTTTTGCCTATAATTTTCCATTTGTAAAGTTTTGCTCGCATCTATATGTTTCTTCTTTAGTTGTTTCTTTTTATGTAAGTAGTCGTAAGTAAATAAAATGAAATACATAGATATGTCCTGCTAACAGTTTCCCAAACTTTTTCGCTAATGGAACACTTCGCACATTCTGAGTAGTTAGCGGAACATTTTGCTTATTTTTACAAAGCTTCTATGAACTCACTCTGTCTGTCTGGCTGGCCAAAAGTTTGTACACGTTATTTCTCCAACACTCAATCTCGGATCAAGCTGAAATTTCGCACAATTATTTCTTTTACCTAAAAACATAAGATTCAATTTTTAAAAAATTAACCAATTAGTTAATTAACTAATCCGTGAGAAGGTTTTTCCGTGCTGCCTTTAGTCACTCAGTAAACGCAACTCTTAAGAATCGGGTGTCGAACCTCGAGTTCCCTTCATAGGTAGCCAAGCCAAGTTCAAGTGTACTTAGCCTCTCGACCACGCTTCCCAAATATTGGTGTTAAATTATTTTGTTTGGTATCTCAAGGCAAGAAATACTATTTGACTGAAGTGATAATATAGGCTGAATTAGTCCTCTTTATTTTAACTTGTCTTTTGAGTGAACACAAAAAACATGAAATAGAAACATTAGATAACTATACAATCTTCCATATTCATAGACTCTTTGCTAGCAAAGTGGTTACCGCTTTAGTTTGAGAAGCCTGAGAAGGCTTTAGCCCTTAAGTTTGAATTCAAGCCCTTCCCCCTTTTAAAAAAAATACATTAAAAAAAAACAGCAATCCATTGGAGCTGGGTGGACTCAGAGGCGCCTAGGGATTCCGAAGTTGAAAATCACAGTCTTCACCAGGATTCGAACCGGGGCCCCCGGTTCGGAAGCCAAGCGCTTTACCGCTCAGCTATCGCTCTTCACCTGGCCTAACTGAAGTCTTATAATAGATGTAATTGTTCTGAAAAGGATTAATCTCTTATTCGAATGCTTAAAAAAAAAAAAAACATTTCCGCAATAAAAAATTGTTCACGGAGGTGACGTTTAAAATAATTACTATTCGTTTTAACTTAGGTCTAACTTATAATGCATACTAATTAGCTTTTTCTCTTTAAAAAAACTGCTTGCATAACTGATTTTAAAAATTAGATTTTTTCGCTTTCAGAAAAAAAAAAGTAGCCGTTGCATCAGACCTTTGAATGGTCTAAAATATTGTGATGTCGGATTTTCAATATCTTTTCTAGTTTACGAGATCTAAACGGGACAGACGGACAGACATTTCGCACAAAACTAATAGCGTCTTTTCCCCTTTCGGGGGCCGCTAAAAATAGTATTAATCGAACAGATTTGTTGTTGGTGTAGATCTATTACAAATTTAATGACTTGACTGATCCACACTAATTGATAGAATTCAACTTCATATAAGATTTATTATTGTTGTTTTTTTTAAGTATTTTTTAAAAATGTTTTTCTTATTTAATCGTACAATTATTTTTAAAGCAATATTTTTATTTTAAAAAATTCTAATATAATATAGTCTAATAGTAAATAGTTGGCATAATTAATTTTTAAAAATTAATGGTTCGCTGTCAGAAAAGAAAAAAAATTGCATCAAATGGATGGACAGATGGACGGACAAACTGACCACACAAAAGTAATAGAGGCTATTGAAAAAACGAATAGCTCTAATGAAAACAAGTGAGACCTCAAAAAAAAAAAGTCTTTTTTTTTCTCTATTCCTCATGTTCCATGGTTTAAATAACTTCATCAAGAGATCACAAAGTATCAGCTTCGTGTTAGCTCAAGACGATCTCATTACGTTAAAAATACATATTAAACACAAGGTAATCCGTCTTTGTAATTAAGATTTGTTCATTAAAGCGATGAAGATTGAGATAGAGTTCACGTCCGCTGAAGCCATCAATTTCCATCTCCAGCGATCTTTCGAAAATATATTTATTTTTCTGCCCAGTTCTTATCGTGTTTTCCTTTGTGCCTGGTCTAGATGTGGACATTAAGTTACTTGTATCGCATTAGATTGTCACACACAATGGGAACAAATTAACCCATCACTCCCTGACATGCAAGTGGAGAGCAAGCAGGGGTTCATTTTGGCTCCTTTCTTTTTGAATAGCATTGGAGAGTTGTATACATGGAAGACAATCCATAATTAGCAAGCATTGTGAGGTATCCAGTGAAGAGAAAATGGGCGAATTAATAAGCGAACTAATGAATAAACCATGAAATAGTTTGTGTAACATTTTTCAACACTGTAGAATCAAATCTCTAAGCACTTTTGTTAGTAGCACATAGACCTAGTAAGTTTAGTGAAATGTTTCGTTGGCAACACGGAGCTTTCAATGTTGCGTCCTTGACATTGTTTATTTTGACATTTTATTTCCAAATCTCTCCTAATCTTTTTATGTTCTTTGTTTTTTTTTGAGGTTCCATTACATTTCCACCACATTTCTTCATATCTCTTACCCTTCTTGCATCATTTCTATCAACTTAGTCCGTCTGTTTGTTTGGCCGAAATCTTGTACACGTTATTTCTCCAACTTCCCATTCTCAAATCAAATGGGAACTTTGCAAAATTATTCACTGAAAACAAACGAATCGATCAACAAAATTAACCAATTAGGTAATCAGTCTTAATTAATTAATTTGTTTTACATGGAAAATGTACTAAATTCTAAAACAGTAGATTAATGTAGAGAATTAGGTCTTTCGATAAAGATTTCAAACTAAACAATGGACTAATAAAACCATCAAGTACTTGAATAGCTCAGTGGTAAAACATGTTGGTCTGACGTCCTGAACTCTTGAATTGGAGTTACGACTCAAGCAGACCTTTTGTTACAAAGCATATATGAACTTGCTCTGTCTGTCTGGTAAAACGTTTGTACACGTTATTTCTCTCACACCCGAATCTCGGTTCGTTGAAACTTTACACAATTATTTATTATACTTAACAAAACATGAATCAATAAAAAAAAAGTCAATTAATTACTGGTAATTAATTATTTTGTTAATATCGAAAAAGGAAAACAACTTCAACATTATTGAATGATATAGTTGTAAATGTAGAGTTCTTCTCCATACATAAGCTTTTTGTGTTTTCAAAAGTATTTTCATAATTTGCTTGTTTTTCTATTTTATATTTTACTTTTTTTCTATTTAATATTTCACGTTGTTTTTCTCTCTTAGTGTATTTGAAAACTTCAAGAATGTTAACAAGATCCTAGAAATCAAAATATAAACATCCTTAATCTTCGGAATGGAAGATATCGTCATTCGGAGATTGTGATAGGTGTATGTGACTGTGGTAGGTGTATGTGACTGTGGTAGGTGTATGAGACTGTGGTAGGTGTATGAGACTGTGGTAGGTGTATGTGATTGTGGTAGGTGTATGTGATTGTGGTAGGTGTATGTGATTGTGGTAGGTGTATGTGACTGTGGTAGGTGTATGCGGCTGTGGTAGGTGTATGTGACTGTGATAGGTGTGTATGTTATGTGATTGTGGTAGGTGTATGTGATTGTGGTAGTTGCATGTGATTGGGACAGTGTGAATGTGGTTTTGACAGTGTACATATAACTAAGTGTGTATGTGGTTTTGACAGAGTACATATAACTAAGTGTGTATGTGGTTTTGACAGTGTACATATAACTAAGTGTGAATGTGGTTTTGACAGTGTACATATAACTAAGTGTGAATGTGGTTTTGACAGTGTACATATAACTAAGTGTGAATGTGGTTTTGACAGAGTACATATAACTAAGTGTGTATGTGGTTTTGACAGTGTACATATAACTAAGTGTGTATGTGGTTTTGACAGTGTCCATATAACTAAGTGTGTATGTGGTTTTGACAGTGTACATATAACTAAGTGTGTATGTGGTTTTGACAGTGTACATATAACTAAGTGTGTATGTGGTCGCATGAGAAATTATGTCGCGAACGGATAAAAACGGGGACAAAAAAGAAAGAGAGGCAAAGAGTGAGAGAGAGAGGCAGAGAGAGAAAGAGACAGAGAGATGGACGCATGATGTCACACATTACCAGTAAGCAGAATTGCCCTGAAGGGACTTGCAGATGTATAGCAGGCGAGGGACCAAATAATATTAAGCTGGTGCTACATTAATGTGTTGCTGGACGCTGGTCTAAGTTACTCTAATGAACAAACAATTTACTAGCAAAGTATTATTGATTCGTGAGATGCAGTCATTACAGTTATCAAAGTGTAACATATAAATCAACAAACCAACATTATTTAGTACATACTTCAAATATACGTGGATTTAAATGTATGACTTTTAAAACCTAAATTCTTGCAGAATGATTTTTTAAAATCATCTATAGATGACAATTGCTTTCTCTGTTAGACTTTGCCTTTCTAAAGCTTATGTCTGTAATGTAATTAGAGTTCTGAGATGGGCGATGGATCAAGAAAAACCGATAGAGAATGTAACGGGTAATATTGACGTCATTCGTTTAAAACTAAAGTAACACTATAGTAGAGCTAGACAGTTAGTGCTAAGACTTCACGCTGACAACAGCGTTATATTAGAGATTTGTTTTTTTATCTATGGCGGAAACACTGAAACTAGCTCCCGTTCTGGTGTAATCCGGTGTAGAATAAAGGGACTTTTGATCAACACTATGTTTTTTGTTTTTTAAGTTGTACGATAATTTCTGTGCATTTTTGAACACCGCAGAACCAACTTTCTAAGTTCTTCCCTTTGTAGCTTTTTGATATTGACTTAGTTGGCAAATTTAAAGATCAATTTAGTGTCCTTGTTTAATTTCTCGTGAAAATCTGGCCACTAGACCAAAGACATGGACTACATCCCATAGTTAAGATTGAAGATCATCTAAATGCTACTCAACTGTAACTGCAGACATCGTGCAGTCTCTAAAAAAAAAAAAACTCTTACAAGATGCTACCAAACATCGAGAGTAAATTCGATTAAAAATCAAAATCTACCAAGAACACTGTAAGTATAACAAAATAAATACTGAAAGAACAGCGATTTTAGATTAGAAAATACATTTATAAAACAAAAATATGTTTACGTCTAAAACAAAAAGCTGTAAAGAAACCATTTGACTTGTATTGCAGTAACATCGCTTTGACAAGGCTGAAGTGTGATATCTCTACTCATCTCCAGAATATTGCCACAGCTGCACTAGTGGTATACAAAAACAGACCTGTTGATTCCTCTTTTTTCCAGAGTTGGATACCGTCCAAAAGTGTACCAGTAAAAGTTCAAATTGACTTGACCCTCTAGCCAGGAGCCTGAACATCTGAATGTTAATAGTAGAGTGCTAGAGTATCGATCGAACCAATCGAAATATCGATGCTACATCTGTCTTCTTTACGCAAGACTTTTCCCATACAGTCAACTACTCAATACACCATCATTGAAAGGAAACCGTAAAGTCATTTGGTCAACTCAAATTAAACGCATGATTTCATTTGTTACTCAACCAGTTGATAGTGCACACATTACAGGACCATCATCAAACATTTTTTTTTTAAAGTTAAGCGACTAAACCACATTTCATTAAACAGCTAAGATTTGATTTTGATTTTGGGCACATCGCACAATTTAGGCCATGTCGTGCCTACAGTCCCTCAAGGGCCACTCAACAAGGGCCAAATTCCATACAGTCAAATCATTAAAATCAAGGTCTATTCACAGTTAAAATAGTAGAGGTAGTAAAAATTTAATAATTTGGTAAAATCTAATGTAAATAGTACATGTTTACAAATTCATAAATCAGATCTTCGTAGACAACCCCACTTCCCGGATAAAGCCCAGTACCTTCCCAGGGTCGACATTATTGAATAGTGTTTTTAAATTACTGGCTCTAAAATATTTCTCCCTGACATCCTGGTATCTGGGGCAGTCGATGAGGATATGTTCCACGGTGAGGCGAGAGTCACAATACTCACAAAGTGGGGGCTCTTCTTTCTTCAGCACAAAGGAGTGCGTGATGTAGGTGTGGCCAATCCTAAGTTTGGACATGGTCGTGCTACCGAGTCAGAAACCCCATTGACAACGAAAAACATGCTGAGAATTACTCCCTTAGAGCACGTGAGAGGAAGCGAGCAGTGAGTCTTAAGGTTGCCTTATCCCCGTACAAGGACAACCTATGTGTCGACCATGAACCAGTTATCTCTCTATCTAATCCTTGTCCCAATCGTCCTTCGTGCAGAACTCTGCATTCGTAAAGAATGTGTTCTATTGTTTCGTCGTCCTCCATGCAATGGCGACACCGTGTGTCGTAGTTTTCCTTCCACCGTCCGAGGTAAGCACCAATTGGACAGTGTCCGACCCGGAACTGGGCTAGGACTGCCTGTTCCGCACGATTCAGTTGCCACCATGCATCTCTTTTGTCTGGTCTACTCATTGCCCGGTGAAGCTCACGTCCCTTGTCCGAAGAATCTCAGCCATCGTGCCAAAGTGTCAACATGCATTTGTCGACCAGGGATCGTAAACTTTGATAAGTGCACGGTTCATCATGTTCGAGCGCCGTTGCGACCGCGGTTTTCGCGAGCTGGTCAGCCAAGTCGTGGCTGACCACCCCACAATGGGCGGGCACCCATTGCAAAGTAACGTTCACTCCGAATCGTAGGAGACGCCCTCCGACCGTTAGGACGTCCCATACGCTTCTGACACCTTCATCTAGCCCTTCTAAGGCCTCTAGCGCGGCCATCGAATTCGTGAAAAGGACTATGTCGTTCGCTGACGCAGCCCCGTTACGTACCTTCGTTGCCACCCAGTCCAGTGCCTGGAACATTGCTTCGAGTTCAGCCTCGAGGCTGCTTTTCTGCTGACAGGATCCCCTGTTATTTGGTCCAACAGCTTCAGGCTCTTATGTACCAATGGAATGTCATCTTCATCCGCCCCAAAGCTTGCAATGCAGATTTGGAGTCGGAGCAGCATTAAACAGCTAAATAATAGGAGATGGCTAGATCGAGTATTATTACGTTGTATATAAGAATAATATAAATTATTATCATTAAAAAAAAGTAATGTGTCGTGTACGTAGGGTGAGCAGACTAAAAATTGTATTAAAAAACTTGTCTTGAACCTATCATTAAAGGTAGGTAATAACATCAGAAACTGGAGTTAACATTTAAAATCTTTTTCTTTTTAATCATCAAAGTAACGCACGCTGTAAACTATATAGGTAAGTGCTGGAATAGAAAAAAAAAAAAAAAAAGTAATTGAAGAATCATTGACTGACAAGCTTGAAGAAGCTTTAATACAAATGTTTTTGGTTTGTTCATTTTTTTTAAAGCATTGAAGATGACAACAAAAATCTAGACAAGAAAAACCTCATAAAGAGACATCAGAATTAATTAATGGGGTGGACACTAAATGACTCCGCTGACTTGGATAGCCAGCTAACATTGAAATGCTTTTGTTGGCATTATGGAAAGCTGTTGTCTGCTTTAATTCGTCTGAGCATTAGAGACTTTTCTATCATGGATTGTATTGCCTTCAACGTCAAAGTTTGTCGTTACTTCAACAAGAGTATGTACATCATGTCAATATGTGCATCATGCTCCATATAGTAGGATATACAAATAGACTGAATAACACAGAGTGGAGGGAGAAAAAAGAGTGGATATACGTAGATCTGTATACAGTTATGTTTTAAGTGAATGGTATGTCTCTATAAACATACAACAGTTTCAATAGTTGTACATGTGTCTCTATACAAAGAGCTTAATAAAAATTGTCACGCTACTTTTGTGTATGCTGAAATAGAATCAGCTGGCCATTAACATTTTTTTATCGTCAATTTAAAGTTGCTAGCAGCGAGAGATCTAAAAATATACTTGTCAAGTCGTCGCTTTCAAATGCATGTCATTAAAAGTGTATAGTAACTGATGGACATTATAGTGTGTTATTAAAAAAGTACTCTTTATTTGATTGATCATTTCAAGTTTAATAAATATTCATTTCATGGTTTTAATCAAATAAAAACAAAACAAATGAAATACCCAACACAAAAAGTATCTCTAAAGAATGGTGATCTTCTCCCTGGTTACTTGACAGCCAGAGCTATTAGAAGTAATTGAATGATGAATAAGGAACACTGTCACGTGATTCAGTTCTTTTTTCCAACAGCTCGGCTAGTGATATACTTAAAAGGTTTTCAAATGCATGTGATAGCCCTATGATGAATGCGTGAATAATAAGAGACTCAAATACATTCAGCACGCTCTACATTATTAAACAAAAAAATAGATTCATAACAGTTTTAAAATATTTCCTAAAAGCCACCAAATATTATTTCCACATCTTGGATACCGTCTAACAAGATTTACATTTATAAAACTGTTCATGCAAGGTGAAACTGAAACATTTTGTCTATAATTGCAGTATCTCAATAAGCTAGGCTTGACGTAATCAAATAAAAACCTTTTGGTCTAACGTCCAAGAAATCTCGTCGCCCATAACGTTCTTGTCAACGCAAGAGTTCATGGACAAATGAAATTAAAAAACAAAGCCATTTTCTGAAGGACAGACAACCTTTCTATCTTTGAAGGAAGGATTGGCTAGACTTGTCTTCCATGTCCTCAGACAGGATGAAAGCCAAGCTGTTCTGGTCACGAAACAAGAGTATTCCATTAACTTTTCTCTTCGTGCTTCAGAAGCAACAGAATTTCCTTTCTCTGTCATGGCCTATTGAAGTGTTAGCTGTTTCAATTTTAGCTGGGTGTCACGCGTTTGCCCACACGCACACACACACTAACTACAATACATCTATAGTTTGGATCTTGTTACTTATTGACTAAGTAACTAACTAGTAACTACAATATAACTATAGTTTGGACCTTGTTACTTATTGACTAAGTAACTAACTATTAACTACAATACAACTATAGTTTGGACCTTGTTACTTATTGACTAAGTAACTAACTACTAACTACAATATAACTATAGTTTGGACCTTGTTACTTATTGACTAAGTCTTGGGACGGAAAGCAGTAGAAAGAAAAAAGACCCTATCTTTGGGTAACTAGACACTGCCACAGATCATTGCACTAGTGTACAAGCCTTTGTTGTGTGTGTTCTAAAACAAACCTATATGGACACTGAACTCTTAAAGAACATTGCCCTGTTCGCTTTGCTCGCTTGAAACTCTATTAATGAGCTAGACAATAGAACTTGATGTCTACACATACAATGAATGAAAGAAGAGGTTAATGAGCTAGACAATAGAACTTGATGTCTACACATACAATGAATGAAAGAAGAGGTTAATGAGCTAGACAATAGAACTTGATGTCTACACATACAATGAATGAAAGAAGAGGTTAATGAGCTAGACAATAGAACTTGATGTCTACACATACAATGAATGAAAGAAGAGAATGGAAAATGAAAACATGATGTCAAATATTTAAATAATGTCTCAAAAAATATTTTATGTGTCTGTGTGTGTATGTCTGTAATTTATAGTTGTGTGATACATTTACATCTCAGACTAGAGTGGAAATAAATCGTTTATCTCTATCATTTCATAGCAAGGGAAATCAGTGAAGAAACACTTGAGATTATAAAGGACTACAAGAAAAAAAAAAAAAGAAAGAAAGGGAAAACATTATTCGGGGAACACAAAATCAAGTGCTCACATTAGAAGACGAATAAAAATCCAAAACTCAAAGCAGCCACTGATTAAATTTTAGTTGAAGATTTGAGACACTTCCTGTGTGGTTGAAGACAAACGAAGTTCGGTATCTAATGAGTTCCAGCTGTGCACACGTGCCTCAAGAAGACAGAACTTTCAAGTGTAGAACAAATAAAACAATTGGAACAAATACATTGAAAGAAAGAAGTCAAAACCTCCATTATATAACTTACAATAGAATAAAATATTAAAATAATTAATTAAACGAAAGAAGTTCAAAGAAGTAAAGTGTTTTTTTTCCACCCTAACCTATGTAATATTTAATTTAATTTGTAGATCTAGATCTAGATCTAGTAATTGAACATTAAAAATAAGAGTACTCTCGTCTCATAATTATTATTTTACAATTTTTAGATACAAAATCTAGAAAGATCTAGGTAATCAATCTATTTAAATGCACATAAGATGATTTAAATCAACATGAATTATTTCCATCTAGGATTTTTGAAACATTATCTCAATGGAAACAAACAGGAAATGGCTTTGTTTCATATAGAACTTTTTGCGTGAATATCCGAGAAATGATTTTGCATTATTTCTAAACTTTGTAAACTAAAGATAATTACTTTTCTAAGACAAATGATTGATTGGGGCGACTCCCCCTAGAGCCTGAAAAGAGATTTTACGTACACAAAAATCTATATATGAATAGGTCTGTGAATCGATCAATCGCGGATAAGAATTTATTTCCGGTTTCCAGTCAAGATAATTAGGATATAATATATAAGTCTATGGATAGGCCTTTAAATCTAAGACCATAGACTTATCTATATTATATCTAGACTGGACACGGAGATTTTTTAACACTACAAAAAAAATGTCGAGAAAATAGAAGTCAGTGCGCTAAATTTTCCTGAACATTAATTTATGAAAACTCTTGCATCAATAATGCCTTACATTCGGAAATGCCCGAAAGAGAAAATCCTTTTAGGAACGCATTAGTCCTTTCAAAACCGATATTGGATCTAGACCTAGATTTAGTCTCTGGCTAAATTTACATTTACTTTTTTTTTGTTTACATTGAAAAATTACAACTAGAGTTTTCCCCATGAAGCCAACGAGCTAGTCATTCTCTTCTCAGCGATATAACCAACTTAAAGGAAAATAGAGCCATTTTTTAGATCAGTTGTCCAGGTTTCTCAAATTCAGGTTCCATGAAGCTCTGACTTGAATAGAGGTATTGTAAAAATTAGGTTTATGTTTCTTAATTGCTGAATCAAACTATTTCTCAGATGCACTAAAACATTTAAACAACTGGATCTAATTGTTCTCCTCGCGGCAATAATATTATTAAGGTTGTCAGGGCTTGAAAAGACCTTCATTCAGGGAACAGTACCAGGAAAAAGAAGAAGAGGCAGATATTGAAAGCGATGGGTAGACAGCATAAAAGAATCGTTGAAAGAGATTCTGTCCAAGGCAAAAGACAGAGGAATGGAGAAAAACTGTTAAGAGATCTTGTGTAGTTCCCCAACGGTCCAACAGACAAATTGATAGCTAATGGTGAAGATGAAGTATATGAGGAATAAGACTACTATTGTATAGTAAGGTCAAGTAACTCAGAGACAAAACAGCCATCAGAGATTGTCACTTCTATCTTAGGATACATTGAATTACGTAAGAGACATGACTTGTATGTTATGGTAACATATGTAAAATGTTAAACTCATATCTGGAGCCTAATAAGAGAGTAAGGTCTAGTATCCTGTGTTAGCATCTGAAGCTGAATGTTAAAACTATTTGTTAGTAGCTATAGTGAAATGGGCACTGTGTCTCTCCCTCTTAAAATGTCCAATATGACGTTAAAACAAAGCAAAGAAAAAGACGAAACAAGACAGCCCAGACATCTCAGTTTCCCACATTAAGAAGTCACAAACTGTTTTGCCCCAAAACAAAAGACACGAGGAGGCTCTTACCTTGTCTCTAATACCTTGTCTCATTGTCTCTCGTTCTTCTTCCATTTTTCTGTGTTTCTCTTTCCTCTTCTCTTCCATTTCTCTTCTGGCTTCCTCAATCTCCCTGGCTGCCTCATCATCCTTTTCGTTGGTACCTCCTTCCTCATCCTTACCAATAGCACCTGAAACAGACCAAAGACAAAATACTCAATGCCCAGCTGGTACATTTCCTTCAAACTTTGCTCTAAATGGACAATACAGTTGCCGTGTTTGTATCATGTACATAGGACTGAGATGTAGTTTGTAAATTACAATTATGTCTATTGTGTAAATAGGACGCAGTGGCGATGGGGGGAGGAGAATTTGAGTTTGAAAATCCCCCGGGCCCCCACTTAAGGGGGGGGGGGGCTCGATTTAGTGGGGTTTTTTTTACCATAAATATTAAATATCTCTCAAAATGCAGGGGCCCCCAAAAAGGTCAAGCCCCTCGGGCCCCAAAATGATGGCAAATTCCTAGCTACGCCCCTGATAGGACGCTTAGTATATTATATATGTATATTATACAATTAGGACTAGGGAGTGTGCAATAAGGACTTATGTGTAGTTTGTAATTAAGACGAATGTCTAGAGAACAGTTACGAAATACGCGGTAAGGACAATTGTGATGTGTGAAATCAGTGCGTATTTGTAGTATAGAACTATTTTTCTACTTATTTTAGTATAATTATATTTCATAATTTGAAATCAATCAAAACATACTAGTTTGGAACAAAAAGAAGGGGTTGGGTTTAAGAGTAAGTACTCACGCGAGTGATAAGATTGGGACTAGTAGAACGCAGTTTAGTGTTTAATCGCATGGCTTTGCATCATTAATGTAAAATGTCCTTGATAAATGCATACAAATACTTGAAGCTCAACACCAAGAAGGACTTTCAAATAGTTTAGTCTATATAGTGTCCTGCTCTATATACTATTCTGCTGTAAGACTAATCTATACAGTGTCCTGCCCTAAGACTAGTCTATATAGTGTCCTGCTCTAAGAGTAGTCTATATAGTGTCCTGCTCTAAGACTAGTCTATATACTATTCTGCTGTAAGACTAGTCTATACAGTGTCCTGCTCTATGACTAGTCTCTATAGTGTCCTGCTCTAAGACTTTCTATATAGTGTCCTGCTCTAAGACTAGTCTATATAGTGTCCAGCTCTAATACTAGTCTATAGAGCAGCGGTTCTCAACCTTTTTAGCTCCGCGACCCCCTAATACAATTTTCCACTAGGAGGCGACCCCAATAATACATTTTTTGTTTGTTCATTTGTGATTGAGCTAATGTTATACTAGAGTTACCAAAACGTATATATCTGATATCTATGATGATAATTCCATTGCTAGAAACCAAACTTATATATATATTTATTTAGTGTGAAATTAATTTGCGCTTAAATTACAAAAAAAAAATGTATTTTTATGACTTTCATTTATTTACGTTTCTAATGCTTGTTTTTACTAATCATGTTGCATACATAACTGACAATGATAAAATATTGTTAAGCTTGGAAAACGTATAGTGTTTGATACAGTCAACTACATTGCTTCAAATTGTTGCGACAGTATTTTCAAACACGCCAAAGTTAGTGCGAAGGTTGAAATTTTTTATTTCACTAGATTAGGAATTCACACTTTCTGAATTAATTTTTTCTGTATTTAGACTTGACAACTAAATGGCAGAAAAAAGACATGTTTCGCAAAGGTATGTTTTTTGGAAATAGAAGAGGATGTCGCAAAGATATGTTGTTGGAAATGGAAGAGAATGTCGTGAAAAACTCTCAGCTAGAACAGAACGACTGTAAACAATTGATCCGAAAATGTGTAACTGACATTGAAGAGAATTGATGCAATGCTTGTGGCAGAGTCTTCGTTGCTAATATATGTCGATCATACGTCAGTGAGTTACGATGAAATCTTATGGTGACTCATTCTGTACCAAAATTTGAAATCCAGACCGACATACAAGCATCTTAAAGCACCATCTGTGCAGACACCACAAATAACTTTTCAAAGAGGTCTTTTACTTTTCCACTTTGGTCAATTAGTCTTCATTAGGTGCTTTAGAGGTCATTTCAAGAGGTTTGCATAGAAACTAATCTTTAAGATCGCTATAATGTATGTATCTTACGTAAACCAGTAAGTGAGAACAATTAACAGCGTCTGTGGACTCATCAAGTTGGATGCTAAGTATTGGAAATGGAGCAGACATCATTTCCTGAATTTCTTGATTGATAAGATCAGAAAGCATGTCAACTATTCTCATGTGGACAGTGTCATTAGATATGGAAATTACCATAAGCCAAATCAAAACTGTCTTTGACAGTAACTTCTTGGTAATTATGAGATGTTTCATAGCTCTGGCAATTCTGAGAGCCACCAAATAAGAAGAATTATGGTTCTTGCCACCTGAGTGAAGTCTGAATCTCATGACTCCATTAGCCTTCAAAACTAAAATACTTGATGACATTATAGTCAAAGCCCGGCTGTTAGTTCGGCTTCAAACGTTCGGCAGATAAAAGTTCAGCCTTGTATCCTCTGGCAATGTGTCCGTGTTCATAGACCTATATTTGTCAACCCCCTCCCTTCCCACTTTTTATTTTATTTAATTGATACTAGTCGTTCGTTTCATTCGTCTGATATGAATGTAATCTAAGTAGAGCCATTTCAATTCAATGCAAATCAACTATGTTACAAATATGCTTGTTACAGCACGTTATGAAAATAATTTTTTTTTTCTATGATGTTAGGCGACTCCTGGCATATGGTCATTCGACCCTCCAAAGGGTCGCGATCCACAGGTTGAGAACCCCTGCTATAGAGTGTCCTGCTCTAAGACTAGTCTATATAGTGTCCTGCTCTAAAACTAGTATATATAGTGTCCTGCTCTATTGCTAGTGTATGTAGAGCCCTCTTCTATATCACGTCTCTGGTGTTGGCCTACAGATACACATCGTGAGGTAAACATCTCCGTCGACATTTCAAATAGAAGTGCCAGCGTTGTCATAGAAACCGGATTGAAATGTCTTGAGAAGACAAGGAGACTTAGACAACTTCCCACACTTCTGCTCCCGGTCTCACTGAATGTGTTTAATTATTTAACATCTTGAGTATCGTGTTTCAATTCATTAAGATCAAAGTCGCAAGTCGTTGTGTGCCGGCAGAACAGTTATTAATGAACACACACACGCATACGCACCCGCATAATGTGAATTGATGTCAAATATTTAGAATGTTTCAATGGTTGGTTACAGTCTATCCAAACATTCACCCTTGTTCTATGTCCCAATGAGATGTGTTGCATGTCAGACTCGTAGAATCAATTTAAGAATCAATATATTGGCTAGTTGCCGCTGATACATTTACTTTACGACAGTCATGTCAATCTAACTGACTGTTCAACACAAAGAACTATATATCAATTTTTACAATTACATTCATCTTTATGATGTTTTCATTGGCTTTTTTTTTTTTAATAATTAATTTAAGTCTTTCAAAAATTCTAGATACAAAAACGGGGGCCTTGACTGTCTTTGGATCGACTGTCTAGTACAGTACATTGTCTGAAAGGAAGTCACGTGAGCCACATTTGAATTCAGCTTGCCAGAGTATTTCTTAATGGCTAGAACATTAAGCAGGCTAGGATTAGTAAAATTAGGAACTTGTGCGAACAAATATTGACGGGCATTTCTATTTATAGCAACCAATGATTGCACTTCACATTTCGTCTGCAGTTGAAGATATTGCTGGACGCTACACGTTAATATTAAAGTAAAGTCAGTGAAAAGGAAATGTAAAAGTATTTGATACCTTATACATCGAAACAAGACCACAAAAAACAAAAAGAAAATAAATAGAAAGTTGGGAAGAAAGTAAAACATTTGATTCAGAATTGTTCTCAATCGTGTATCAGCATTACCTTTGTGTTGGGGGCTATGTACGATCATGTAACACTGAAAATACGCTCTTTGAATGCATTCTTGAAGCCATCAAATACTGTTTCAAGGTACGAGGTGAAAAAGCTCTATGGGAATTAATGACATAATCACATCAGTCGTCCAATTGTTAAACGAAAACAAATACAGTTGAATATACAAAATGCAAAATACTTCTCATCAGAACAGCAGCCATTGTTGTTGTTTTTTTCTATTAAAGTCCAGCCTGGCTTTTTAGATTGAACTCAATCATAATTAGTAAACGATTAATGGAATAACATGTACATTAATCATGTAAACACGTCTGTTGTCTTTGTCTTAAATAGTTCACATTGCTATGTTCAGATTCGCACAGTTCCACCCAATTATCACGTTTTTTAATGTTCTATGGAGAAGTAGAGTGACTGCCCTTTGATGAGTGAGCATCGACGCACAGGGGAAATCACTACCTACAACTCCAATGCGCCATTGATATTTCAAGGGAGATAACATTTATCTTTTCCCTGTTTTAATAATAGTAGCTAATAGTTTAGGAAGAAATCGTATTGGTATCTTTCAATGCTTAACTCATGCAATGTAAGTTGATAGTGTATCATTATTAAAGGGTAGCATGAGATTCTAAAGTCAATGGAGGGAAGAGTACGTCGTAAGATACATTGAACAAGCCATAAAGTGGTATACACTAACACTCATATTGAAATAAAATCATATCTTTATAATATACAGTATATAGTAAGGCGTATGTATGTATGTATGATTCGAATAAAAATGGAAGAGAAATGTTGATAATATTTGACATAAGTGTTTCTTAGATCATGGCGGAGACTGTAGTGTATGTTTAGTGTCCCTCCCACAACCACAAAATAGACAAAGGTACCTAATTGTATCTCTATTATAGAACGAAACTTTGTTTTAAAAAATCGGGTAAACCCGTTTTAATAGTATTTTTATATTTGATATGAATATGTTGGCTGAACGTGTAAACCCATTTTCACACTCTACTTTTATTTTCGTGGCCAAGTTTTAACAAATGTGAAGGGAACATTCTCTATAATATATATATATATATATATATATATAAATTATATATATATATAAAATCTCTCTTGCACTGAGTCATACATGAGACAGAAGGAGCCATATATATAATCTATATATAATATATAATATATAATATTTAGTCTATATTTATTATTATATCCTTAGATTTTAGATCTAGTCAGTTTTAGACGTAGATTTTAATTAAGGCTTTAGATCTACTAATCATCTACTAAAATAACTAATAGTACTATTCTATATAGTTAGTTAAACACATAAATATATTGATCTAGACTTAGATCTAGGTCTATATTTTGAATAAACCATTTGATTGTCATTGTAAATTAGCTTTCACTTTAGACTTAGACTTAACTTAGGCCGTCTTAGGCATTTTTAACCTTAAACTAGATTTAGACTAGACCTTTAAAAACTAAAATTAACAAGTCATCATGAAATTGCTCTGGCTATTTATCCTAATAATTACTAAATACACACTAGCTGAACATAGAACTAGATCTACCTTAGTCAACACTAAACTTAAAAAGGAAACAACAGTCATAATCAATCATCACACTCTAGATCAATGCAACTTCAAAAATAACCTAACATACACATCCATAACATTAAAGAAGATCACCCATCACAAATGGAAGTTCTCAATCAGACACAGCAGAAATAAGTACCTATCACTATTAATATTAATAGCAGGAGATGTAGAGTCAAATCCAGGGCCTAGATCTAAAGATAGACATCTGCAAAAACGTATGCACCATGAAACAGAAAGCCATTCAATGTGACACCTGCGATGAATGGTACCATGCATCATGTCTCCATATGAATACACCTGTGTATTATGCCTTAGGCAACAAAGACGCATCATGGCACTGTGTACCGTGTGGGTTACCTCAGTTTACATCAGGACTGTTTGATTCCTTTGATGCAGACACTTCTAACCCATACAATATCCTAAACACCATCCCAAACCAAACTCACCAACCACTAGCCAGATCCACTCCTGTTAAACCTAAATCTACTAAAATTAATACAACAGCCTCACTAAACAAACCTACTAAAGAAGTAATACCAAAATACCTTAAAACCTGAGCAATAAATTTTCAAAGCATTAGGAACAAAACAGCAGACTTAGAAATTTTATTAGAATCTGAGAAACCAGACATAATTGCAGGAACAGAAACTTGGCTACATCCTGAAATTTATAATGCAGAAATTTTCAATAGTAATTATGAAATTTTTAGAAAAGATAGGGCTGATAATCATTAAGGAGTTCTTTTAGCAATAAAAAGCACTCTTATAGCAGAAGAAATTACCTTACCTAACTCAAAAAATATAGAATCTACATTTTGTAAAATTAATACCACCTCAACATCCCTAATAATAGGCAGCATTTACAGACCACCAAATTCTAGTTTAGAATACATGCAGGAACTATGTAATCAGATTACTACACTTAAAGAGACAAATAAAAATGCAGTTTTTTTGGATTATGGGTGATTTCAACCTACCTGATATAAATTGGAAAACACTAACCATAGATAAACACCAAAACCTTAAGGACATAAATGAGCTTTTCATAGAAAGTTTACACAACCTAAGTTTAGATCAAATCATTAAAAAGCCAACTAGATTAAACAACACATTATATCTCTTCTTAACCAACAGACCTGGATTAGTAGTTGATTATGATATTATCCCTGGTCTATCAGACCATGTGATCATAAAAATACACAGTCAGATAAAAGCAGTAGCCAATTCAAAACCCAAAAGAAAAATCTTACTCTGGAATAAATGTAACCTAACACAACTACACCAAGCTGCATTAAACTTTCAACAAACATTCTTATTAGAAAAAGACATTAACCAACCAGTCGATGACCTCTGGAATTTCATTAAAACCATCTTAAAAGCATTATAGAAAATCATATACCAACTAAATACACATCAAACAAAATAAATAAATGCTGGTTTAATAATAGACTAAAGAAGCTTTGTAAACAGAAGACAAACCTATATAGAAAATTTAAAGAAACCAAGGCAGAAAGAGTTTACAAAAAGTATATAAAAATTAAACACCTAACCCAAAAAGTAAGCAGACAGCTGCAGAGTGAGTACATAAACAATGTAATATCTAAAGATAACAACAAAAAACTATGGTCATACATTAAGTCTAAGAAAATGGAAACAACAGGCATAGCGCCACTAAAAGATGAACATAACATAATACATAATGATAATGAAACTAAAGCAAACAATCTAAACAAATACTTTGCATCAGCATTCTCAGCCCCAGGAGACAAAGACATATTTCTTAATTTGAACCAAGTAGACAACATAGAAGATTTAGTAGTACAAGAAAATGGAATTAAAAAACTATTATCCAACACCAAACCAAATAAAGCATCTGGACCTGATGGTATTCCAGCTAGATTACTCAAAGAACTAAGCAATGAGCTAGCCCCAGTGTTCAAAATACTCTTTCAGGCATCGCTTAACCAGGGCAGAGTACCAAAGGACTGGAAAGAAGCTAATGTCACCCCCCTATTTAAAAAAGGAGAAAAATCTGATCCAGGAAACTACAGACCAGTATCACTTACCAGCATCACATATAAAATCCTAGAACACATAATATGTAGCAACATCATAAACCACTTAGACAAACATAATGTTCTCACCCCATACCAACATGGCTTTAGGAAATATAGATCATGTGAAACACAACTAATAGGACTAATTGATGATTTTTCAAAAGGTTTAGATAATAGTGAACAAATAGATGCTATCTTACTAGATTTTTCCAAGGCTTTTGACAAAGTTCACCACCATAGTTTGCTTAAAAAATTAAAATATTTCGGCATTAATGGTCCACTGCATCAGTGGATTAAAGATTTTCTGATAGGGAGAGAACAAACTGTAATAATAAATGGCTCTAAATCAACACCAATAACATTAAACTCAGGTGTACCTCAAGGAACAGTCTTGGGTCCACTACTATTTTTAATTTACATAAATGATTTACCAAACTGCATTAGTTCAGGAACAAAAGTCAGATTATTTGCAGATGATTGCATAATATATAGAACAATAAAAACAACACAAGACACAGATATTTTACAAAAAGAATTAGATGAATTACAGAAATGGGAATCAAATTGGAGCATGTCTTTCCACCCAGAAAAATGTCAGTTGTTAAGAGTAACAAAAAAACTAAAACAAATTAATTCCACTTATCTTATTCATGGCAAACCAGTAACACAGACTAAAAACGCAAAATACCTATAATTATACTATAATATTATAATAAATGTGTTATAATAAATGAAAAACTGTCATGGAATCCACATATTGATGAAACTATATAAAAATCCAACAAAGCATTAGGGTTTATTAAAAGAAATTTCTATAAATCAAGAAGAACATAAAACTAAAATGTTATTTAACCTTGGTTAGGCCAATAATAGAATATGCATCCACCGTTTGGGACCCCTCAACTCAAGAAAACATTAAGAAACTGGAAAAAACACAAAATAGAGCAGTGAGATTCATAACAAATGAATATTCACATTTGACTAGAGTAACACCATTAGTAAAATCACTAAATTTAGAAAGCCTTCAGGACAGAAGACTCAAAAGTAAAGTAGCAATTATACATAAAACACTGAACCATAATCTTCAAATACAAAAACAAAACTTAATAAAATACTCTGAAAGACACAAAAATAAAGGCACATTTCTCGTCCCATATGCTAGGACAAATTTGTACAAATACTCCTTCTTCTTATTAATATTATTAGAGCATGGAATGGGTTGCCTGAGCTAGCCAGAAAAACCAGTGACTTGGCAGAATTTAAGGTTAATATGCATGACTAAATGCATGATGCGTAGGACGTAATCATCTTCTTTTTTGAAGTAACGTCTGTATTATATAAGATAATCAATAATATATCACCAATCATTGGCCTCCTTCAGTCGTAGAACGACTATGGTTCATCTCAGAGCACACTTCCTCATGTGGCTGTGGAGCCCTATTTTGGAGAGACAATCCCCTCCATAGATAGCGCATGGCTTTTGCTTCGGTGGTAGAGGAGCTGGCCGTTTTTCGGATTGTACGTTTTTCTTCCTGAGCTGAGACCCATGTACTTTCACTGTCCATAGCTTTCTTGGTCACTGTCTCTCTCCATCTGTTGCGGTCTAGAGCTATGTCTTCCCAATTGTCAGTATTGATGTTCACTGATTTGCGGTCACGTTTTATTACATCTATGTAACGGAGGTGGGGGCGACCAGTTTTTCTTGTGCCAGTCGCGAGTTGTCCATAGAGGATGACTTTCGGGATACGCTTGTCCTTCATATATATATATTATGCGAGAGGGGAGTGTTAGACTAGATATTGTTTCTTTAAAAATCATCTACATTTTTAGATTTCCACAGCAGCTATTTATAGCCAATTACTGATATGTGAATTCTGGTGCTTGGGTCTTCCAGGTCGGTGTAACAAGTGTATGTTGCTCGTGTTGGTCATGTCAGATCAATAACATGCTGTTAGTTTTTCACGAATCAAATATTGACAGTATCACCACAGTCCGTCTTATGGCACATCTTTTAGAGAAATAGGACTAGATAACATGTTGACATGCAATAAGAGTGTATCTACTGGCACACAGACAGAAATATGTATGGATAATATAAAGATAGGTAGACCGACAGACATAAATATATATAATCGTGTTTTTTTTCTAATTTACAAAAAAAAGAAAAATAAGCTACACCATTCAGCTAGTTTGTTAGAAAAACCACACCATTCAGCTAGTTTGTTAGAAAAACCACACCATTCAGCTAGTTTGTTAGAAAAACCACACCATTCAGCTAGTTTGTTAGAAAAACCACACCATTCAGCTAGTTTGTTAGAAAAACCACACCATTCAGCTAGTTTGTTAGAAAAACCACACCATTCAGCTAGTTTGTTAGAAAAACCACACCATTCAGCTAGGACTAGTTTATTAGAAAAACCACACCATTCAGCTAGGACTAGTTTATTAGAAAAACCACACCATTCAGCTAGGACTAGTTTGTTAGAAAAACCACACCACTCAGCTAGGACTAGTTTATTAGAAAAACCACACCATTCAGCTAGGACTAGTTTATTAGAAAAACCACACCATTCAGCTAGGACTAGTTTATTAGAAAAGCCACACCATTCAGCTAGGACTAATTTATTAGAACCTTCTCGGAGACAGGTGCAGAAGACGAAAAAAAACAACTGCCATTGGCTTCAGGCGGACAACGGTTTTGTCTGCATAGGCTGTGTGGCAAAATATGCAAGTCGCAAGCGGATTTGCGTAGTCAGGAGAAATACTGCACTCATCCTTAATCTTCGGTGTCAAAGAATATATAATATAAGCAGATACCCGTGCAGTGCTACGGTAAAATATAGAGTATGCACAAAGACTTCTTAGGTCCATTTATTGTAGCCTTCTCTGCCACACACACACACACACACAAATAATAATATTAATAATAATTTTATTTATAAAGTGCTGTTAACAAACAAAATGTAGGCTCAAGGCGCTATGATAACATTACAAACACAAAAATGAGAGCTAAAATGAAAAAGTTTTAAACAGGTAGGCCTTAATGTACTTCTTGAAAGTGGTGTAGCATGTTGTCTGTCTGAAATCAATGGGGAGTAAGTTCCAAGCCTTTGGTCTGTGCACTGAAAAAGCCCGCAGACCGTAGCTTTTGAGGGAGAAACGTGGCACCACTAGAAGCGTTGAGTCCATTGTGATCAGTTCTCAACAGTACATTGGCATTTCTTTGTTGTAGATACACTGATGACAACGTGTGGCCCCCTTGTAGTCGAGTCTCAGTACATACATTACACACACACTAGTTTAAAATGTAACACCCCTTCCCCAACAACACACTATTTGGCTCTTGTACATTCAGTGGAACAGCCAGCAGCAGTACAAACAAACAAACAAACAAAAAAAAGTTCCCCTCTAGGACCTTGCGATCTATGGAGCAGACGGTTAACAAGGGCGCCATGTGGATGTCATAAAATGGGATTTAGAAACAGAAAACATTGATACTGACCATCTAGACCGCACTAGTTGGAGAGATACGATGACATGGGCCTAAGCTCTAGAAGAGAAGCATGCCACACAGAAAATGGCCAGCTCCTCTACCACCAAAGCGAAAGCCACCTTGACCTGTAATATATGTAGGCGGGGGTGTCTCTCCAAAATAGGGCTACACAGCCACATGAAAGGGTATTCGAGATGAACTATAGTCGTTCTACAACTGAAGGAGGCCAACGAATATGTAACTAGCAAAACTACCAACCGCCTTATTTATTCACCAACAATTGCCAGATGCCCATTGGAGCTGGGTCTTCTTTGCATAAGTTCAGGTTAATAGTTTGAATGTGTGCATTTTATTGTACACGGTAGTGATTAACAGTCAGTTAGTGATCAGGGTCAAAGATTCAGATAATAGAAAGGTGTAAGCCAGTAACGACTACACAGAAAAAAAAAAAACAATTTCTGAAATGTGCGTCAATGTTTTTGTCTAAATAGTCTATTCTAAGCACGTCTTAAGAAAGAATACGTATATATTGGATTGTAACGTACAATGATACATTTTTACATCGATAATGTATGCACTTCGAAACATACAATAGTATATCTTCACATCGATAATGTATGCACTTCGAACAATACAATAGTGTATCTTCACATCAATAATTTATGCACTTCGAAACATACAATAGTATATCTTCACATCGATAATGTATGCACTTCGAAACATACAATAGTATATTTTTATATTGATAATGTACGCACTTCGAAACATACAATAGTATGTCTTCACATCGATAATGTATGCACTTTGAAACATACAATAGTATATTTTTATATTGATAATGTATGCACTTCTAAACATACAATAGTATATCTTTACATCGATAATGTATGCACTTCTACACATACAATAGTATGTCTTCACATCGATAATGTATGAACTTCGAAACATACAATAGTATATCTTCACATCGATAATGTATGCACTTCGAAACACACAATAGTATATCTACACATCGATAATGTATGCACTTCGAAACATACAATAGTATGTCTTCACATCGATAATGTATGAACTTCGAAACATACAATAGTATATCTTCACATCGTTAATGTATGCACTTCTAAACATACAATAGTATATCTTCACATCGATAATGTATGCACTTCGAAACATACAATAGTATATCTTCACATCGTTAATGTATGCACTTCTAAACATACAATAGTATATCTTCACATCGATAATGTATGCACTTCGAAACATACAATAGTATATCTTCACATCGATAATGTATGCACTTCGAAACAGAAAGTAGCTGCAGATTTATGGTCAGCACTTTTAGCCATTATCATTAATTCTAAGATGCAAATGAGATGTCCCGAGGAAGCCGGGTTACGAGGTCAAGAAGTAAATCATACAATTCTATGAATAAGAATGTCTCTTGATTCTAGACTCGATTCTAGACTTCCTTCGGATCACAATACTTTGAATGCCAGGCTCGCGAAAAGTGAATGAAGCAAGTTTCTGACTTCTAGAGGAATTGAGTTCTACCGTTTTAAAAATACAAAAATAAGTGAATTCCTTCAATTAGTGAGAGTGAAACTGTAACAAATACGTTTTTCCTTTAATTAATGAACTGTTAAAGCAGTGAAGATAAGTCTTGATTCAAATATCCACCTAAATCATGTCGACTTGATCAAGTTACTTGAGACAACCTTTAGAAGTAATGTTTACAAAGAAGACATATGTTACCATAGAAAAAAGAAAAGCTACAGATGTCCTTGTGTATTAGACTAGAAGGAAACTGTCACTTAAATTGATCTCACCAGTAGACAATGGTGCTTGATGTTTGGAATGTCAAAAGCAGCTTCACGACACATATCCATATCACGTTACTGACTAGAAAACGATGAAAGCATCTTTAAATCTACATTTATTTAGAAATATTTCTGGCATCCAGCACACTTCAAATCTCTATAATATCGACTATTTCAAATCTCTTGAATATGAATACTCAAATCTCTTTACTATCGATGTTTCAATTTTTTTAATCGAAAATTTCAAATCTCTTTAATATCAAATTTTTCAAATCTTTTTAATATCAAATATTTAAATATCTTTAATATCCAACATTTCAAATCGCATTGATATCATTGTAAGTAGAAATTAATGTATTGAATACTTGAGTTTCAATCGGAACTGGTATATATTCGGACGGACTTTGACCTGTATTAAATTTGTTACTGTAAGGTGTAAAACATGATGACGCTAGATCTTCTGCTCTATAGAGTGAATGGTGTATTCGAATAAAGAAATCATATTTGATAAACACAAAATAGGACGTGTAATGATAGTTTCATTAAAACCAATTCTACGTGTGTGTGTGTGTTGCTTCGTGTGTCACATTGTATCACATCTTGTTAGTTTTTAATAAAGTCTCCCAGTTGTCTAGTGACACGTGTGCCAATTCTAGTGGCACGTGTGCCAGTCTTAGTGACACATTACTCTGGATATGTCAATCTAGAATGTCAATCAATAGAAACTCAAATACCCAGCTACCATCTCCCTCGCACTCATTCCCCTGAACACTTACAGCTGCCAAGGTCTTAGAGGAAACATTTTAGGGCGCTTGTTATTTCAGCTAGATCGGGACAGAGTCAGGGACATTAGACACCAGTAGACTCAATCTCTTGACAGGAAGCGTGCTAATACGTACAATTAGAGAATTCAATACTTTCAGACATCCTGCAACTATTATAGCCTTGAGTCTGGCTTATCATAATTTAGTCTAGACTCCATGCTACCAGGCATATACCACATTTAGAAACTCAAAGTGTTATCGAAAGAAATTATTGGTGCTAAGTCCGAAGTGCAAGCATATAAGATGTTTTGTTTCATATGAGAGTGAAATGACTAAAACACTTTGAAAAGCAAATCGTATATCTACTTTAAAATTACAATGTTATTTACACCACGATTGCGTCAGGTGTTCTTACAACAACGCTTAAAGAGGCATTTATTTTATTGACGTATTAATTAAATACACTTAAGACTTAGTTTCACTGCACCAGACTAATCTATTTAGGTTATATAAAATTTTGGGTTAATGTAGCCTAGCCCTGGCCAGTGCTTCGGTCAAGAAAAAGGTTTTATATGTGTTTAAGCTCGCCTACATGCATTGTTCATTTAGGGACTCTATAATGTACTCGTTTCAGACTTTGATGTAATATGTAGTTGCGTTTTACCAATATTGTCCTTCTAATAATATTTATCTGTGCATATATATATATTTTTTTATATGTATATATATCACCCCTACCGCTACAGGTTTATGATATGTCAATCACTCTATTCCCTATTCTCGATGTAAATGGACTCAAGTATAGAGAGACATAATTTATTAACAGCTTCTGAGAAAAACCCTTACCCGCAAGTAATCATGCAGATTCTTAAGGCATTTGTTATTTGGCATTTGACCTATTGAAAACAACCTTCGCCATATCTTTTATGAGCCCCGAATTAGTTGCCAAGAGACGCTGCATTAAAGGGCCTTATTGTTTTTCTAAGACATTACATAAAAGCTCACTATTATTAAGTGACGTCCCAGTAAAGCACTTATAAAAATTTTCCTGAGTCTCAAGACGAGTCCACACACAGCTGCGACTCTTAAGCTTTGCGTATCTAAACTCTACACCAGCTTCGGTTAAGTGCCAGCTATTAAATCACCTTTCAAAGACTATTATTTTCTTATTACGAAATCAAACTTTTTTTTTCCAAAGACATGCTGCCGCCTTGTTATTAACTTTCAAAGGCCAAAGTGCTGAGCAAATTACAACCTAGCTAGAAGACACTGGAGACACAGTGGTGTCTGATGAAGGCTTGTAGCCCAGCTAGCTGGGGAATCTTTTTGAAGAGATTTAAAGGTTACAGAATCGCAATATTAGTGTGCGTGTGGGGAGGGAGAGACGGTGTATGTGTTTACTGTTGCCAGAACTAACGCTGTCCACACGTTCTCTATACAGATTTTGTCAAAGATTTGTCAGCAACAGAATAAGTTGAAAGTACCACTTAGGTAACAAGTCACATCAAATGTTTTTCTCTTTATTGAAGCTGTTGTGGTCTGTCATTTTTCTTTTTCTTGTCAAGCTTCACTTTCGCACAATCACGTTCTTCTATTAACAGTCCAGCCAATGATTTTTACAAAAGTTGATGGACAAAATGTTCATGTAGGTCTAGTTAATTGTTCAGAACTGAATACAAAAACACTGGAGTCGAGTACGGGAATTCCCGCAGAAGTCAATTTCAAAATACAAAGGACGTAAGCCTAATTCAATTTTAGGATGATTATATTTTTCAAATTATAAAGGTCAAACCAGAGTTTTTACTGTATGGCCAGTTAGGTAGTTTTTTGTTTTGTTGTTTTTTGTCCTAAAAGTATATATGAACTGTCCAATTTGCAGCAAAATAAAGCCATCCACCAAAGGTCCACCCACCGTTTTAAACCCAATAGGTGGAAATGTAAAAAAACAACACAGAACGATGTTTTCAGCTGACCCAAGTCAATACTTTGTTTCTTTCAAAGTAGAGATATTAACAACCAAGAAACAAAAACAAAACAAATTGAAACTGACAAGATAGTCGTTATTTTATGAACAACTAATCCGAAATGAAATGAACGCTTTTCTAAAGCTAAAATCAAAATATTGTTGAGCTTCTTCTTTATACGCTAACACTTCCGAATAGCTGTAGTAGGGAGGTCTCAGTGTCTGGACAGGAAGCGTACACATACATAAATGTAGAGAAGCTTAAACTACTCGGACAGCCTGAGTTGTCGCATATGGTCATTTTGTCTAGACGTCATGCTACCAAACATGTAGACATTTGGAAACTACGCTACAATGTTATCAAAAAAAGATATTCGCGCAAAGTCCGAGGATGAATTGATGGTTGTTTTTCAAATGTACTGTTTCAGGTGATAGTAAATTGATCAAAACACCCTGTTGTTTTACAAAGCTTCTAACAACTCAATCTGCCTGTCATCTGTCTGTCTGTGTCGTACAATGTTTGTACACGTTATATCTCTCACTTCCCCTTCTTGGATCGAGTACATTCATTAATTAACTAGAGACAATAAGAGGTAGGCTTCAATTGCGACTAATTGCTATAAACATTAAAACTAAAATTGACTATTCAATACATGTCCCCAACTCCTCATTCTAAATGTGGTCACGCCGTATGGACTAATAGAGCCAATCTACTTTCAATATTGAGGTTAGTGCAATGTCCCATCGTTTTCTGTGAGAGCAGACGTGGAGAAATCAATGGGAACTGTTGACTATCGTCTGGGCTATAGATCCCTTCACAGTCAAAACTCAAATACTGGAAACATCCAAACTAGGACAGGGTTTTTTTTTCCTCGTTACTTCTTGAAGTGAGATTGCAGAAAGAAGGGGGTGGGGAATGTAAAAGAGCTGAGAAGCGACGAACTCTTCCCGCCTGACATTTAGAACAGCCGCGTTGCTACTACACAACAAACTAAAATACTATGAATAAGTCATCTGTGATCTATTTGAAATACATACGCCCGATAATTACATATAAACCGCGTCTTCAGTTGGAGACATAGAATGCTGTGAAAGTCTACATACATTTAAAGCGAGCCCGTGACAACGAAAAATGATTTGTAACTGTGCAGCGTCAATAAGCCAACGATGAGCTTGGAGTTTAGATGGCAGAATGAGAAAGAGTTAAGTAGAATTGAGAATTACAAAGAAATCACATCGGGGCAAAAATTTCTTCTGTAGTTGTACTTAAATTAGCAACTAAGACTTCTTGAACGCCTTCAACAAAGATATTTGCATACCAACATGGACATACGGTGGCAAGACCGCACTACAAACAGCGATGTTCTTACGAAATGGTATGAATTTCTAATAGTCCGACAGTCACGCTGGCAGGGCACGTATGTTGGACGAACGTATGCCAAAAGCAGTCTTTTTTAGTGAGTTGAAAGGTGATCGGCGTAACAGAGATGCCCCACAATAACGTCTCTTTAGAATACTAACGCGATGTTTTTAAGTCTCTTAGGAAACAATGCGTTGTTTTACTTTGTTACAAGGTGCATGTTTTAGCCTATAACGTAGAGATTTTGTATTATTTGATGCTTCGTACTAAAGCCATAATGAATATACTAATTGCAATATTAAATGTTTGAAAGTAACTATTTAGAAGTTACACTGCAAAGACTTTCTTCCAAGCCAATAAAAGCCCAATAGTTTTATGCAAAAGATGCAATGTAAAACGACACGACGTGAGCTGTTGTTTTTCTACACTGTTGTTGGGGGGGAAGGGGGACTTAAGAGACTTTCTATTCTAATCGCCATGTACAATTACATTGACAACTGACAGAACGAAAAAGAAACTCTTCGGATTGATAGTCTTTACCCGATCGTTCATTTTCGTAATTACAAAACTATTCCCAAAATGACTTCGGATATATATCCTACCTTAATAAATTATTCAACTGAGCGAGGCTCGGTCACCTGGCACTTTTCTTTAGTCTTCGTCACTTCCGATTCGCCCATATATGTCTCATTCTTTAACCAAATGGTGTTTAAGAATCTATATCACAACATATGAAAGTCACCAGAATTGTGCACCATCTGCACCCAATTGGTGAACACTAGATCTAGATCTTATCTGCTTATCTTATAAATTAAATATGATCCTTCGAAAGTGAAGATAATTACGTCCTACGTGTATCCATGTGTTTTATCTGGTCGTCCATGTTAATTAGATGCTTTAAACTTTGCTCTGTCACAGATTCAGCAATGAGATCTAGATCTAGTTTATAGAAACCAAATGGCGTCAAAATAACGGCTGAGAGCCTGAACGAAACATTATTGAGATATAGGCAAGTGACAGCCATCTCGGGATTTTCAATGTTTTAAATGGGAAACGGGAAAAGGGTGAAACGGGGCAGTACTCAACACACACACGCATATAAACAAACCCACAGACGCTATTTTAATTCAGTACTTATCAGTTTGTGACACCTGCCCAGACACTTGCATACGAAACTGGATGACGTCATGTCATTATGGGGCCACGTTCTACACGACATCTTCTCCCCCCCCCCCCAGCTCCTTTTTGCAATGGGTGCTCACGTCTTGGCCGGGAGAGGGAGGCGAGCGGTAGTCAGGAAGAAAATTCATTTGATTTGGAAAGTAGGAAGGAAAATGGAAAATAAGATAAAAACTCAGGAGTGTGTGTGTGTGTAACTTGTCTGTGTGAGTGGAGGAGGGGCCTGTTATATGGGGAGGGGAGCTGTAGAGCGCTGTATGCAAGCTGAGTTTTATTAGTTTCTGGAATCAGTAGCTTGGAATTAGAAGAAGCCAGAAAAAAAAAGGGCCATAAGGAACACAGACTGTGCAAGTTTGGGGAACGCCAGGCTCTAACGATGGCCGATACCAAGCTGTGTACCAGGCTCAAAAATGATACAAAACTTAACAAAAAAAAAACTTTCATTATTTTCATGTATATCCTATTTTGTTTCGCAACATAACACACGCGACGATAACTCACTTTTCATGCACCACTGTACAGCCACATAATAAAAAAATATATTTCTAAAGCATTATATGTTGTACTAACTATATGACTCATAAACCTACGTTTCTTTTTAATGTCATTTAAAACACATTACAAATCTTAACAATGCACAGTTAACATGAGCTAATAATTATATCAGAAACAGTATAACATTATTTTGAAACAAACATTGAGGTATGAAGATGTAGAGTTATGAAGATTGGGCTAGTTATTGTTATGAGGATTGGGCTAGTTATTGTTATGAGGATTGGGCTGGGTATTGTTATGAAGATTGGGCTAGTTATTGTTATGAAGATTGGGCTAGTTATTGTTATGAGGATTGGGCTGGATATTGTTATGAAGATTGGGCTAGTTATTGTTATGAGGATTGGGCTAGATATTGTTATGAGGATTGTGCTGGATATTGTTATGAAGATTGGGCTAGTTATTGTTATGAGGATTGGGCTAGTTATTGCTATGAGGATTGGGCTAGTTATTGTTATGAGGATTGGGCTGGGTATTGTTATGAAGATTGGGCTAGTTATTGTTATGAAGATTGGGCTAGTTATTGTTATGAGGATTGGGCTGGATATTGTTATGAAGATTGGGCTAGTTATTGTTATGAGGATTGGGCTAGATATTGTTATGAGGATTGTGCTGGATATTGTTATGAAGATTGGGCTAGTTATTGTTATGAGGATTGGGCTAGTTATTGCTATGAGGATTGTGCTGGATATTGTTAGGAAGATTTGGGCTAGTTATTGTTATGAGGATTGGGCTACATATTGCTATTGAAGGCCGATAACATTTTTATAGATGCTACAAAAAAATGTCGAGAAAAAATTTAATGTTTCAATTTTTAGGAATAGATCATGAATGTTTAAGAACATATAATAATACACTGACTATAATCTAGAATATAATATGACAGACAAATTCCAGTAAATGAATACTTTTTTAAATTCACAGATCAATGAAGAGCAGGCCAGGTAATGCAGCCCAGATCTCGGATAGCATTTGTTTCAAGGTTGAGAAAACCAAGCAAAACTCTTTGTAGTTTCATTTTTATTCTCTTAAAAATAAGAGCTCAAATTTTTCGTTTGCTTATAAGAGATTTTAATTTTATTATTTACATTCTCCCTTGCCCAACTTAAGTATCATCCATCATAAAACAGAAACTGTAACAGAAGCTATATTTGCTGAATTTTAAAAAGTCATTTAGCGGCTTGTACTTTTGTTTTGAAATGCAAATTAAAAAGAAAACATAGTTTTGATTGTTTAAACAAAGCAAACAGCATATTTAACAGAATGTATCACTCTGCAATGATATCACTGGACATGTCAAAAGAAAAATAATAAGCTTTTAACACAAGGTCAAAAAGTATGTTTTGCAGCCTTAACCAAAGTTAGCCCTTGTGCAAGATGTCGTCATTAATCTGATGTCATGCGTCATTGAATTTCAAGTTACAATTTGTCTTCAGCACGTGGCAATGTTGACTAGAAACAAATCAGCCAATCAAGTACGTCCGCCATGTTTATAACGGCACAAATTGAAAGGACTTGTGCACTCTTTCAAATCTGTTTGTTTTTTTCTCGTCAGAAAGTGCGCACCACTAGAGTTCTTTTCATTAACCAATTATATGGTGATGTAAGCAAACGTTTATACATAGGCCGATTAGACAACAGCGTGGAACTACATAAACATGGTGTTGGACTAGAGAGAGAGAGAGAGTGAGGGATACACATGGATCAGTAAGTTATACATCTCTAAGTTTACTCGACTCGAAGTACATCCAAACGCACCTAGTATTATGTACTTAAGTGAAATAACCTGAATGTAAAATAACAAACATAGAGAACAGTGGTGTTTGTTCTATAGATCAGTTGTAGATTTGATCATACAGCCCAGTGCCGTTCCTAGTACAGTCCAAGCATATACATCGTTTATGCACAAGTTCAATGAGCGCTCTCTGCTTCAAGAAGGCGGTAAAAGTATAGTTGCATAAAGTTTTTTTTAGTTGAATATGCTAATCAGTAAAAATTCAATATGAACAGTAAAAATTCTAAACAAAAAGTACTCCGCAAAAACCGTTGATGGTAAAAGGGCATAGAATGGCCTGAAAATCACACAACGTAATAACGGCACTCAGCTGCAGTCACCTCAAATCTGAGGCGCCTTTCAATGGGCCTTTACAATAGCGGCGAGAGACCGATTCCGGTGATTGCCCTAATGGCGGATATTGCATATTCCCAAAAATCATTTGTGTGCTACACTTGCATTATAGCCAACTAAGAGAAATAAACGGAACAGATCAATAGCTTTTTGTTTTTTTTTTGTCTTGCTTATTTTATGGGGGAGGGGGAGTTGAAACTGGACAATGCATGGATCATTAGCTGCTGGGGTTTACATAAAAAAAGGATTTATGAACGAAAATTATTAATATCATGAATAATTGCTTAATATGAGATTATTGAGTTGGAGAAAAAAATCCCATTCGATTAATAAGTGCGTGTAATGAACGTGTCGTCTCTTTGAAAGATAATGAGAAATGGCTTGAGATAATGTCTGATATTAAAAACAATAGTTATTATAAAGAAACATTTTACATCGTAATTTTACAGTGATAACAAAGTCGACTCCCTTTCTTATAGTTCAATAAGAAAAGATAAGTTCATGAAAGTGTCATGTTAGGTTGTAATTAATTCTATTCCGAATTCAGTCTTGTATAAGAAATGCAAAACCATACCTATA
The DNA here is from genome assembly GCA_030265305.1 of Biomphalaria pfeifferi. Taxonomy (NCBI): domain Eukaryota; kingdom Metazoa; phylum Mollusca; class Gastropoda; family Planorbidae; genus Biomphalaria; species Biomphalaria pfeifferi. The sequence goes on from JASAOG010000055.1 coordinate 1,404,924, forward strand.
CAGAATGACAACCTTTGACGTGACAACAAAGACGTAGCTACAGTAGTATATTTACTTGCCACAGGTACAGCATCATTTAGCTATTCTGACGAGTTAGACGGCACCACTCCTAGTCTGTGAATAAACTTGTATTGCTTTATCCAACAGAGATATTAGTGTACGAGTCTACTGGAACTCGAACTCAAGTAAGCCGTAAGGACATGACTTGAAATAAGTAAAATATAACAGTTTTTAAAAACAAAAATCACATTTATAAAGCTGAACACAGTTTCGTACTAGTGATTATTTTACTCTTAATTAACTAGTTAATGGTAGATTGAAACAAAAATGGATTTGTTTTTTTCCCCACCCCAATTCCTCCTCCAAGAACCATGGTCAACTCTTTAATGTATAGGGCCAACATGCGCAATACCCGAAGACGTAGTCTATTCAAAATAAAGATTGTCTAGACTTCAAGACAAATTTGAATTGTTTTTTTTTAAATTATACTTTGAAAAATTTTAACGGTGAAACTAGAGTTTTTCTAGTGTAGCCAATCAGAATTTAATTCTTTTCCAAAGATACACATCAAATGTCGAATTACTAGGAAAATTATTAGAGCTGTTTTCGAGAACCGTGTCTACCCATCCACCCTTTTGTTTTTACCGATGAAGAGTTTGCTAGATGAAAAGATGAATTGTGAAAAAAAAAAAGAGAATACAATAGTAGTCATTATATTCCATTCCTCATTTTCTTCCTAGCAAACACTTCCTCCCCCCCCCCCCCCCCTCAATTCTTACACGACACATTCCTGGCCATCTGTTTCCTATTGAATAATTCCCTGAAACTCTTTTATGACAGTGTTTGTATTTCTTACAAAGATCAGGCACAAAGACTTTTCACAAGCGCGAGTGAGGCTTGCAGTACAATGACTGGCTTGACTTGGCGTGTGTGGAATGAACAAATAGCAGCAAAAAAGTTGCATTGTATACGGCGTAGCTACTTCACTTTGCATGCCCACAGTGTAGCCAGTGGTTCTCAAAGAGTTTTGTTGGTATAGATCCGATTTGTTATAACTGGCAACCTGCTCCGGTTTTTAAACAAATCTACTGAAAACAACTGGCCATGTATTTCAGCTTTCAAAATTAGGGAGACACTAGAAAGTTATTCACATGACATCATAAGTTTTCCCTTTACACCTTCCAATTGAAAAACATTTGTATTGTACACCATTAATCTTTAGATCTGTATGTATTACTTTCAACTATTTATCTCAGACTGTCGCATGGGCCTAGTTTGTTTTGTTTTACATGTTTCTGGTGTTCCTTCAGATTCTGAAGATAATAACATCCTACCCAAAACTCAAGCAGGACGAAAAGGATGGAAGCGGGTAGGGTTCGAACCCAGAACCTTTGAGACCACCTAGCAACAGTCCAGAGCATACAACCTTTTTTTTTTCGGTCAATGCAAGGCATAAAAAAATTACAGCACTGGGTGGAAAACGTCAGTTCCATTATGAAAATAAAATATGTAACAAGAAACGTAACTTGAAGACTTTTTATAAAAAATATTATAAAGTAAAACAGAATTTAAAAAATCAGACTGTTGTATCAAATAGCATTGAATTGATCCATGAACTGTTTCTCAGAGAAGGTCAACACCTGGTAACGTAAGACGCTCTATATAACTAAACTATTTTATGGAAAGGTTAATATCATGTAATAGAGTCAATTTAATATCAATTTGTGACTCTACGCCAGATAGAAGAAAGTCTAGTAATACAAGACTTAGGTAATATCAATTTGTCAGACTCTATGCCAGATACAGCAAGAAAAAAGGGAACAAAGTCAATATTACTCCAGCAATCCATAAACCCGAACTCCTTGTTTACCATGTGATATTTTCCTTCAAAGGTCATCTAGATTCTGTGCGTCATATGATAGGTAGTAGAGATACCAGCAGCTCAACAAAACGTCATCAATATTAAGAGAGTGTATCGATTGAAACCAAGTCTCTGGATGTTCTTCAGTGCATACCTTCTTGTTTTGTAATCCAATGAGCCGGCTACTCTTTCACAGATGTTGCTTGGCAGAGGAGACACGAGAGCAAGCAACCATCTGTTCTGAGGCATCATTAAGATCCATCACAGTTAATTATGTCAAAGTTTGTTTTGTTTTACTTCCTGGGTTGGATTTTGTATTTGATTCTTTGCGATTTGTTGATTCAAAAAAGAACAAATAAATACATACTAGCATCATTTCCCGCAGGGCGGCTAGGGGAAGAGGACGAAAAGGAGTCGAACTTTGAACCTTTTTATTCCGAAGCGCATACCAACCAAAGTGCAGCCATCTATTCTCTAAAGACAATACAAGAATGTCATAGAGATAAATTATTACCATTTAAAAAGCAGCAACCAAAACAATATTTTGATGAGTTCAACAGAAGATCAACCCAAACTTGTTCCTTGCCATTTGACCAGGATAGTGACAAAGTCAGAAATAAAAAAAAAAGTATTTCTTTAATTGGTTACTAGTTAGTACTATGCTTAGTGAAGAAAACTATACTATTATTTTTATAATATCTTTATTCAACTGTACCTTCATGGAACCTGAGCATGGATCTCGAAATATCGTTGGGAAACGAATTACTAGCTCGTTGGCCACACTAGGAAAACTCTAGTGTGACCTTTATAATTTTCATAAAGTGTAAAAAAAGAAAGAAATTTAAATTTGGCAAGAGAACTAGAAACTATTTCTCATGAACGAACAATACGTCTTCGGGTATTTCCGCATGTAGGTATTAGTCACAGACATATATATATTACAAGTGTATCAGTTACAACGTATAAATGTATAAAAACAAAATTAAATGTAGTTATAACTCATTGATTGATTTACTTTGTAGGTTGAGGGAATAAGTAAAAAAAAAAATATAATTCCTAGGCTATAGAGCGTTACGACGCCATATTTGCGGGGAGGGGAAAAAAAGGGATACTCAAATTTACTGTACAAGTTAGAAAAGGGAGGTGGTCCATAGCAAAATAAATAATATATAGCCTGATGCCAAATCAACGGGCGTAGTATTCCAGTGTGTGTGTGTATATATATATATATATATATATATATATATATATATATATATATATATATATATATATATATATATATATACTGGAGGCCATTACCCGCGGCCTGCGTGCCTTAGTTTGTGTATTACTAATCTAGTGGATTGGATTTAGATGTATGTTAAACTTAGTTAATGATCCTTTCAAGTTTTTCTCTTTCGCCACGAACACGAAAATAAAATTAGTTTTGCGAAAATGGGTTTAACCGTTAAGCCGATACATCCATATCTATTAAAAACGAAAGTAGCTCGAGATGAATGTTATTAATTACAATTAAAACGGGTTTACCCGATTTGTTAAATGAAAGGAATTATAAAGTACGTCAGGACGTCTAAATTCGCAGATATAAGGAACGAATTTATGTAAAGTGCTTTTGAAACACAGATTTGAAGGTTAATTTTAATCAATAGACTATATTTTGCATTTTCATGTGTAAAAGTAGAAAAAAACTAGCTGTGTAAAACGTAGTTCTTAAAATTAGATCTAGATCCTTTCGATCTTGTCTCATGTAAACATGGCCTAGATCCATGCAATAGTAATACTTTCATAGAGTTGGGCAACTTTTTAATGTTTGTTTTAGGGCTACTATACATACGCCAAGTTTCAAGTAGTACCCAAGGAACATTTATGCCAAGTTTGATCAAGATTGGTCAAACGGTTTTGATTTCTATGCGGAACATACATACATACGCATTACTTTCTACATTATAGTATAAGATATCTAGACTGGAAATGGGAAACAAATTCTTATCCGCGATTGATCGATTCACAGACCTATATATATATATATAAAGATTTGTATGTACGTAACTCTTTTTCAAGCTGTAAAGCAAGTCGCCTCGATCAATCTTTTCTGTCTTAGAAAAGTAATGATCTTTAGTTTCCAAAGTTTAGAAATAATGCAAAATCATTTCTCGGATTTTCTTTAGAATGGGCTATTAATCACAGAACTATATATACACGCAAATATATGAAACAAAGCCATTTCCTGTTAGTTTCCATTGAGATAATGTTTCAAAAATCCTAAATCGAAATAATATATGTCTATTGATTTTAATCATCTTATGTACATTTGAATTAAATTGATTACCTAGATCTTTCTAGATTATGTATCTAAAAATTGCAAAATAATAATTATGAGACGAGAGTACTCTTATTTTTGATGTTCAATTACTAGATCTAGATCTAAAAATTCAATTTTATGTTACATAGGTTAGGGTTGAAAAAATACTTTACTTCTTATAACTACTTTACAAAACAAAACCTTGTTTCATCTTTTTTAAAATTTTCATTTTTTTTTAGTTTTAAAAGATCTCCATGTCCAGTCTAGATATAATTTATATGTCTTTGGTATTATTCATTTTGCGCATAGTCTTCTATGTCAAGATCTAAAGGCATATCATTAGAATATTATAAAGTCTAGTAAATCTATACATTCGCTTGGCAATAATTTTTCTAGCGGGGGGGGGGGGGGACGGGGGGGGGGGGGTAAATGTTCTTTATTTAAATATTAAATTAATAAAAAGGAAAATAACTTGTATAAAGGAGGTATTGTCTTTTTTTTTACGGGTTTTTTTTTATAAGTTTCAGTTCCCTATTATCATTTCTTTTTATCGATCTGTCGGTTCTGATTTATTCAATAAGAAAACAAAAACTTCATATATTTCAGGTATTAAAGACCTAGCCTCCCCCTCTCTCTCTCCCCCCCCCCCCCCCAAATGATGGTAAGATGTTGAAGTCTAAATTTAATGCTGTGTGTAGAGTTCTATTTTAATATCTAAACTTAATGCTGTGTGTGTGTGTAGGACTCCATTTGAATGTCTAAACGTAATGCTGTGTGTGTGTGTAGGACTCCATTTAAATGTCTAAACATAATGCTGCGTGTGTGTGTGTGTAGGACTCCATTGAAATGTTAGCTTCAAACATTAAGAGCTACATTGTAACCTAGACCTGCTTAGAACGATACACCACTATAATAACGTCAACTCATATCATGATAGCATGAGCCAGTGTATCATTGGTAACTTTTGGATCTTTTACAAAGTACTTTTCATTTTCCAGTGGCCAATGTTTGTACAAGAAACACAAAATAGTGGTTAAATAAAATCTTTTTATGTCCACGACAAAACAACAACACACACAAAAAAAAGACATTGAGTTAATTCACAAAGAAAAATTTGCTTTTTTGAAAGACGCTCTCTAATCCATGCTTTTAGCGGGTCTCTGTAAGTTTGATGGATTGGCGGAAGTTGAAAGCTGAGATTACAAAGTAATTAGCTGAGGGAAGAGACCAATTAATGTGAGCATTTATTGGATATCCCTTGGTTTCTTATAGGAGCACAAACTTGATGTGAGAGCAAAGGTAGACCGACATTACAGAAGGCGGTGCGTCAATTGAACAATGTCCTTTTTGTGTCTGACAGTAATAATGATACAAAGTTGGTAGTCCATAAATAATTCTTGTTATACTTACAACTGCTAGAAATCAACAGAATTATATAAGAAAAAACAACAACTCGAAAACCGATACAAAATCTCCACGGACTCATACGAACACACACACGCTCAACTAAAACACCACACAACAAACACAGATACACTCATGCTTAGAGAAAATCAAACTTATTATTTCCCACAATCCCTTGAAATTCCGTGCAGACGTGAAGTGGAAGTTAAGCACATGGGTGAACGCTTACGTCAGTTGCTGTTAGTTACTGACACCAAACGGATGGAAGAGAGAAAAGAAAAAAAAGCTGCATTCAATTTGTCACGTTTCGTTGCCTAGTAGCCACGGAATCAGCAAAGTTAATTAAGAAATGTTACCAATGACCAGCTCACACGTTGTATATAAATGAACTTTTTTTTTCTTCTATTAGCATTTCTCTTCGTGACTTTTGACAATACCTCTACTCAAGTCAGATCTTCATGGAACCTGCAGGAACCTGGCTCCAGGAACCTGAACATCTGATTTCGTAAATGGCTCAAATGATTTTTTTCTAGAAATGTAACCACTTATCGTATAGTGCTGAGACAAGACTAGCTCATGGACTAACGGGGAAAACTCGAGTTTGACCGTGTTATAATTTTATCAATTTCTACGAAAATCGTTAGAGCCGTTTTTGAGATCCGCGGTACGTATCCCGGATCATGAAGCTTCCATGAAGTTCTGGCTTGAATAGAGGTTTTGTAAGGGAAAAGCTTATATAAAGGAAATAACTACTTTGACTGCTATATCTCTGAATACTGAAACATGTATTTCCTTTTCCTATATAAAACAAAATTAATTACCTGCCACTAATAAATTAACTATATGGTTAATTTTTTTATTGATTCGTTATTGTTGTTGTTGTTTTATTTTTTTGTGATCGACAATAAATATTAGTGCGAGAATGGGAAGAGGGAGAAAATAAAACGTATACAAATCCTGCCAGACAGACAGAGTTAATACAAGCTATGTCTAGAAATACAATTGTTATTCAGTGACATTGTCTCAAGCAAGTATTTTCCTGTAATGACATAATATAACCATCAAAATGTATACCTTTACCAACAATCACACACACATATGCAGTCAATTTACTGAGAGGTCTAACAAAAATAAAATCTACTTACCTTTCACAGACGATAACTTGTCCCCGACGACCTGTTTGGCAATAAACGCCGCCATGTCTTGTCCGTTGTTCTAACTCTTGAGAAATAAACTCTGCACGGACATAAATATCCTCCACACGAAAATACTGCAATGACGTGCTTAGATTCACTAGGTCTAGATCTCAGTTGTTTTGTTTTGATTAATCACAAATCTCGATGAAGTGAAGAAAAACTCAAACAAAGAAACCAGCAAGAAACAAACAAATCCAGAACACTCGCTTAAAAGTAACGCTTATTTGTGTTTTGGTAATTACTCAAAATCTGAAGATAAATTTCCGGTTTCCGAAGGGTACCCTTGGAGCTAGTGAATCCCGTCAGGTTCCAAGAGCGTCTCCAGTACTATGAAAGGTTTCTCCAGTGAGTGAGTACGACGATCGCCCGATGAGATGTTGTTGACTGGCTGTTAGGGAACAGAAGAATGTTTCGCACTCTGCCAGGAGCCGTTTAAGCCGAACATTGATCCGTGAAACTCTAGAGAGGACAAGAGAGGGGAGAAAATACATTGATTACAATTTTGTATGTTCTCTATGAGTAGAAGTACAAATAAAATAGGGAGGTTAAAAGAGGCTCGGGTGCTTATTGGATTTTTTTCACTAGGACTTACATCTAATAGCTTCAAGTTATAGTGTTTATAACATGAGTGACATTAGTATGGTGTATATTTGCCTTAATTAAAAATACAACTATTTATTTGATCTAGATCTATTTCTCTCTATATATATATAAATATTATATATTATATTATAAACATAAAAAAAACACTTAATGACTCATTCATACAGATACCAAGAGATCTCAGCAAATAAGGAACGGATTCGCAAAAAAATATTTCGTAACATGGGTTCCTTTCACCTCTTAGGTGCTTACTAAGAAACGGTTTTGACAGATTCACAGCCTAAACGCCGCAGTTCTAGAAAAGCCTCCAACTTTCTAGCTTATCTCTGTATTTTATTATCTCTGTATTTTATTTTGGTATTTCCCTAAAAAGCCGTATATGAAGCATAGAACAAAAATAAGACTTCGAATCTTCAAAAGCATATTGTCTTTCTTTTTCCCTAATTCAAATTATTTGTAATTTGCGTTACGTGATATTGTATTTTCTTATGCGTTTCCTTTTAGACACGGTCGAAGTCATAGATTTATTTATGTCTATGACTCTATGCTCGAAGTAGCGAACAAAACTATGACATTTTTACACTCATTGCTAAACAATTACAAGAGATTGACTGACTCATAGTGTGCCCCGAATACATTCACAAAAACACAAACTCTCTTTGTAATCTTATCAGCTAGACTTTCAAAACTATTAAAAAATAAAAAATAAAACTTAGTGATTATTTTTACTACATAATTCTATTATTATTCCTTTTTTGAATTAGGATATAAACAAAAATTTGCCATATGACTTTATCTAACAGAAAAAAAAGTAAACTTACATCTATTTATGCAGTTATTACCTAGTAATATAAAATATATTGAACTAACACGTACATTCATCAAAATGCAACCATGCCATTTTACGTTTATAAAGATAGCATCATTTAGGACCAATATTTTACAAAGGCTGCTTGAAGAAATCAGGTATACCCATTAGGAGAAAAAACGACCCCTTTACTCAAGAATAATTTAAGAAACTAGAACAGACACAAAATAAACAGTGTCATTCATAACAAACTAATACCAAAATTGATTAGAGTAACACCTTTTTAAGTAATCATTTAAAGTTTATAATCACTACAATTTTTTTTTCAACAATTATTTTGTGTATGAAATTGTGTATCGGAAAATGCCGGGTACTTGAAATAAGCTAGTCCTAAAAAAACAACACAGATCTTGGGTAAAATACTCATCAAATAAAGTACTGTAAATGTGTAGTTTCACGCGCTAGTTTCAGGTCTTTTCTTTTTATAGCCTCTATCGGGTTATATCCCAACTACCCGTATTTTTGTGCAGAATTTTGTTCTCTATCAGGCACACTTAAAATTATAGCATAATAATGTCAGTTTAATTTCAAAAGAGAACTGAAAAATGCAAAGATATATAAGGAAAAAAGCGACTTCCGGCCCAATTTGTGATTCAACTTTTGAATCAAAGAAACGAAACGGACTAGTCCAACATTGGCCATTGGTAAAAATATTTATAATCGCACAGATTTATTATTTTTAGTTTAGAACTCTAGAGATAATTACAAAGTTAATTACATGGCTGATCCAATCTAATTGATACAATTACACTTGGTATAAGCTTTGTTGTTGTTTTTAAATTGTTTTTGTTTTGTTTTGTCTTTCTTGTTTTTGAGAGATTAATTCACGTGGTGGCCTAATAAGTAATTATTCCAGCAGTTCGTGGAACAACTATCCAGGCCTCGCGGAACACTAGGATTTCGTGGAACACAATTTGGGAAACACTGGTCTAAAGAAATGTGTGTGGTTTCTAAAAATGTAGATTGCTTGCATTATGATTATAGGATACAGAAAAGGAAAGGTAAAACTAACCAAAGGTGCTATATCTAGAAATCAAGAGATGAAATGTAGTGAGGGTTCGATCCATTGGAGTATGCTTTAAAACAAAAGTTAAGGAATGTCTTTGTAATAAAGGGCCGAATTAGGTGAAAGCGGGAGATGGAGAGAAAAAAAAAGGAGGGGAGGGGTTTCAGGTCAAAAACCAACAAAGAGAATACTAAATATTTTGATATTGAATTGAGAAGCCAAAGAAAAGTCGGTTTTTCTTTGTAAATAGAACCAACTTTTAATTGTTTTGGGCGGATGGGAAAGGGGTAGCGTATAGGTAAAAGTGATACTAGAATTCAACGCCATAAGCATAAGTGCGTGTGCGTGTAGAGGGTGGGGTTTTATAAACCAGGTCGTTCCTATTCAAGTCAAAAGTCTATGTCAGAGAACATTATGATGCACAAGGTTAAAAAACAAAGGAAGGGGTACAGACAGAGAAAGACAAACAGACACAGACAGAAGGAAAGAGAAAAAGAGCGGGCCGTTTATATACAATATATATATGAACATTTGAATGTCCTTTAGTCTGTATGTCAAATAGTATGCACATTGTACACAATTTCTCTCTCTTTCGATCTCTGTCTCTCTCTATCCCTGTCTGTATCTCTCTCTCTCTTCGCTGTCTCGAATTCCTCTTTCACTCAATGATTATGTATGTATTTGTGTAACCAATGTCTGTCTATGAAGCTCTAGTCATAGATTTTCGGCACAGTGCCACCGAAACCTTCGGGTATGATCGTAGCATCGTAGAACAGTTGTAGACAAGCAGCAGTATTGATCTAGCCCGTGGGGGAAGTGGGGGGGGGGGAGGTAGGCAGTCGATCTCAAACTCAAAGATCCTATGCGTGACAAGTTGGGAAGGTTTCACTTCACCTTCAGGGTTTCTTCAACTCTGTCTCAAAGACATAGACACATGCATACAACACGCTCACGCATAGACATAACTAACACTCATAAACCCAGCATACAATGTTCAGAATTGTTAATTTAATGTCGCATTTACAAAGACTAAGCATAAATATAGTTTCTAAATATTGGCAATATCATTAATAAAGGGATGATCGAGGAGTTATAACTCCAAGGTAACCCGCGGTTTAGGAAACGTGATATTTACAAATCGAAAGAAGGTAATTTTAGTTGAGCTCAATCACAATGACTAGACCACACATTTCAATTATTAGGACTATTAGAATACATCTTATATGTGATAATTTGAAGAGCTTCACATAAGTTATTGAAGCAATGTACAATTATTTTCATGTATTTGTATATGAACAATTACAGTATTTTATTTATTTGTGTTTGACTGCCGTATACCTGTGCTAAGTCACATAACTGTAGAACTGTCTAGGAATGTACTCCCCGTATTCAAATTTCTTGCCTGTGTTAACATTTAGAAGACTGAGATTCACTGCATTCCAATGTCTAGTCAATATCCAAAATGTTGAAGTCTGAGAATCCCTGTACTCAAATGTCTAGTCAATGTTGAAAATGTAGAAGGTTGAGACTCACTAACCATGCACACATACTCAATGTTCAACATTATATTCTTTGAACCTTTTAGGAGATACAATGGATCTAAATGATATTGACCCAGACTTCCTCACACTATGAATAGACGCCTGATCCCCCTTCCCCCTCAGCCAACAAACCGTAGAGCTACTCCTAGGCCTAGGAGGCATCAATGACAACAGAGATATTGGCCTGGAAAGCATCTATGACAACAAATATTGATATTTTTCAGGACTTCCCATCTGCACATCTGTTTCATGGATTATTACATCTAAGGGAGTGTGAGTGAGAGAGAGAGAGAGAGAGAGAGATAGAGAGAGAGAGAGAGAGGAAGATACAGAGAGATAAAGTGTGCCACAGCAGACATGTATTGCGTAGAGGAGCAATGTAAACCTGAAAATAGCGTGCTTGAAGCCTCCTTGAAGTTGATATAAAAACAAAAAAACTAGGATGCTAAGATTACGGACATCGCAGGCCAGAGGAAAGAGGTCTGTGTAACTTTTGGCGCCGAAATGTTTGAGCGTTTCAAATCCGATGAGCTTTTCAAGTGGGGAAAAATTAGCACAAAAAAAAAAAAAAGTATCAATAAACCTTTTCCCTTTCAATGGGGCGAATCAAATAGTATCAAGTCATGAACAACAACAAAAAAAACCCACGCAGACTTTATTGTGAACAGACGACTCTATGTTATTGTCTTATCTTCTTCTCCTCTTGAAACCCAGAGGTCATCAAACGGGAGAGGGAAAACAGAAGTAACATAGAAATAACGTATTTTATTGTTGTTTTTATAGACAATGCCTCCTTAGTGAGACCGATGACTCTTTTGTAAGAGCGATTACTTTTCTCTTCATAATGAATGAGTGATTTAAAAAAAGGGTACATTTTTCATAGACCCGTCCCTTCCCCCTAAAAAAAAACTTCTGGTTAAGCGAATGTATAAATATACTTAAAAGAGTAGATACAATTCTAATGATAAAAGCCCATAGAGAGGGTGCGCAAAATGTTCCTGAACGTCTATCTGAATACATGAGGGGGATACCCGCCAACGCATGTGTGTTCAAGGTTAAGATTGTCTAGACCTCAAGCCAAATTTTAATTAATTTTTTATTAGCCTATACTTTTAAAAAAAAATTTAACGGTCAAACCCGAGTTTTCCATGTGTGGCCAATTAACTTGTTGTTTTTTCGAAAGATATGCATCAACTGTCACATTTCTAGTAAAATCGTTAGAGCCCTTTTCGAGATAAGTGTCCAATAGGTTCCATATTTTGCCGAAAAGAATGTGCAAGTTGATAACAGGTATTGCAAAAACTAAAAGGCTATACATGCATAAATCTATATTTACAGTAAATGGGGACATTATATTAAAATATCACAATTATGAAGCTGCGAAAGTTTTGATAACAGTTGGTCATAATGTGGTTCATATTGGAGCGTAGTTATTAAAAGTGAACATATGTTCAATCGTCAATCTAACTCAGCAGTTCGTTGTGAAAAAAAAAGCTGCTGAAGTTTTGAAATCCCTCCAATTTGCCATGACTTTCCCTTAATTCGTCTTTATAATTTCAATGTTTTGTTAGCTTTGATAGAACCATAGTTCATGGATGTAACTAAGTGAAAAGAGAGTAGGTCATTTTTTTAATGGTGGCTCCAGATAGCGTCGTTTAACGGCCTCAATCAAATGCAAATAAGACACAACGGTTTTGTAACAAAACTATAAGACAATACTGTCTCGACTACTCATCTTTAAAAATCAGGACACTGTGAATGAAGTTTACATTTTGTATTCGACATTTAAATATTGAAATATTTTACGAATATGCACAGCGAAACAAACCATGAAGACAAACACAAAATTTTCTCATTTTCTGTTAAAAGACGATAAAATGTAAATTGCGGTAGTGATAACAGAAAATCCATTGTATCTACTGCGTCTTACGTTTCAATTCGCTATCTGTAGCGTATTATATTAATCAAAATTTTCAAATCTTTGTAACACGTTTGAACATTTGATGTTTAATTTTAGTTATTGTTATTAAATATGTGAAGGATCTGAGCCTTACACCACCTAGCGAGCCTTAGTTTGCCCTTTCTGATTTACACAGGGCATTGTTTGCTGCTAATAAATAAAGTAATTCCCCTTGGTAAGGAAGTCTAGGCTGTATTACTTCCCATGTTACTGCCTAGGCTAAATGAAGAGATTTCGTTTTTCCGGATTATAGATTAATTGTTGAAATTGATTAATATTCAGTTTATTTCAACTAACAATCTTCTCTCTCAAATAGAACCAACTGGCTCATACATATCTGGCATATCGAACACTGCCTAACTCATTGACCTGTTGTGTTCAACGCAGACGGCTATCGGGTTTCGAAAAAAAAAAAAACTTGTATGTAGCCTGAGCGGCAATGGCGAGTATCGATAAAACGATAATTGCATTAGCCCAGCGGCAGCACTCGGCGCCATCCCATAAATCCACTAAACTTAGATTACGGAAGTAAACTGAAGGGTAACTTAGTTAATCCCAGCATGCTCGTGAAACTATTTCAAGAGTGAAGATCTGGCCTCTGAGATTTGACCAAGACAAGGAACTGCACATGAACTCCTCCGATGGGAAATGGTTGCACTACTTTGAGAACGCAATCAGGTGACATTGGGGACGTTACAGACAAACAAAATAGTCCAATAGTGACAAATATCGATCTAGTGGGAAAGACACACCTACTAGAAGAATAAACAAAAACATCGCTCTCTTTCTTAATATCAGATTGTTTCAATTATAGATCTACAATCTGTAATAAAGCTTTGCACACAATTTTGCTAATGATCAAAATTTCAACCACACCAAGATCTAAATGCCAAAATGATTTATTGCACTAAAGAATTGAATAAGAGTGAATGGTGAACAACTATGTGCACATTTGTTGTATTTTTCTCATAAAGGCCACAATAGTTTGTTTTCTTTTAAAAAACCAAAGTCTAGTTTTCAGAAGCAAAAAGCAATGGACAAAAATATCCATCAGCTGTTAAGTTTAGCAATGTATTTACGTAGCCTTCACCTCAAACAGAATGGTATTGCCATGTCTTTATAATGCATACTGTTCTTAACCAAGTTAAACTCTTTAGATAAAATGTCACTATGTGATCTATTAATGGTACTAGCATGAAAGTAGTTCGTTACTGCGAGGTTTTCTTTTTTACCAGTGTCGATGACTCATACAGTCCAAAAGAAAAATCGATAATAAAAGAATAATAATGAATAATAGAAGCAATGTCTTCGATTCCCAAGATTAAGGATGAGTGCAGCATTTCTCATGACTGTGCAAACCTAGTTTGTACAAGCATATTTTTCCATATCTACAAACCGTGCCTCATTTTAAAAAGGAAATTCGCAAGTAAATAAAAAAAATCTTTTTAATGAAAGCCCTCATGTATATAAACTAGTCGTCTGTGTTTCAGACAAAAAGGGTGACAATTTATTTTTTTACACACTGAAGGCGACCCCTGCGTTACAAACAAAAGCAAACCTAAATTGCACCGCAGAAGGTGACTTCATGATAACCAATAATCATCTACTCAGAGAATTATGATGTTCTTTGTCTACTTCTAAAGGTATTTTTCTGAGTTTCAATTGTAGAAGAGAGAGCGATCAGAGGTAGGCCTTGTAAAGAGTTCAATGAATTCGTTTGTTGCTCTTTGACTAGAGCTGGTAAATAATATTCAGACGCAGCTATCTTTGTCAGCACATATCAGAAAAGTCAGAAAGGAGTATGTCGGCAAATACATTGGATTTGAAAATACAAAAATCTAAAGAGATAGACCTCAAGTTTTCGACTTAAAAAATATCTTTACTTGACAATATAATATGCGATTCGTTAATATATTTATTTGACCATACTATTCTATTCGTCAATGCATTTACTTGACAAGGATACTACTTAATTGGTCAATGTATTTACTTGACAAGGATACTATTCAATTGGTCAATGTATTTACTTGACAAGGATACTATTCAATTGGTCAATGTATTTATTTGACAAGGATACTATTCAATTGGTCAATGCATTTACTTGACCATGATACTATTCAATTGGTCAATGTATTTACTTGACAAGGATACTATTCAATTGGTCAAAGTATTTACTTGACAAGGATACTATTCAATTGGTCAAAGTATTTATTTGACCATGATACTATTCAATTGGTCAATGTATTTACTTGACAAGGATACTATTCAATTGGTCAAAGTATTTATTTGACCATGATACTATTCAATTGGTCAATGTATTTACTTGACAAGGATACTATTCTTTAACAGAACATTGACCAAAAAAAAGGACTTTCAATTCGTCCAAGAAGAAAAGGAAACAACAAACAAAGAGGGTGGAGGAGTGACGACATGCTGTTCTAGTTTTACCTCATCTGTTCTAGACGTTGAAGAGGAAGGTGTGACGATGTTTTATCATGTAAACAGGGGAGAACGTAACAATCTAATAGAGAAATGTGGCTTGAGTGGACTCACCCACAAGTACAGTCGATTTTGGACACCGTCCCGTAGCAGACGTATTTAGCCTGGAAGGAGATTTTGAAATCTAACACTGGCGGAAAGGAAAGATCATTTGGGAGGGGGGGGGGGGGGGAAAGTCAGACATATTTCCTTTAATTTTTTAATTTTATAATAAACATGGCGTCACGCGCTTCAGGTTCGTACAGTGTACTCTAGAGACAGGAACTGATATATCCCTAATGTCTTGTACAATGATGAAATATTTTGTACAATCCTGAATTATCTAATACCATCCTGATTATCTTGTACCATCCTGATTATCTTGTACCATCCTGATTATCTTGTACCATACTGATTATCTTATACAAGCCTGAACTATTGTATACAATACTGAACTATTTTGTACCATTCTGAACTATCTTGTACCATCCTGAATTATAATGTACCATCCTGAACTATCTTGTACCATCCTGAACTATATTGTACCATCCTGAACTATCTTGTACCATCCTGAACTATCTTGTACCATCCTGAACTATATTGTACCATCCTGAACTATATTGTACCATCCTGAACTATATTGTACCATCCTGAACTATCATCCCTGCAATCACTTGTTTTCTTCTCATTTTTTTGAAACTTAATGCTCGGAATATAATATTGCCCTGTGCATGTGTTTATGCGCATGCGTTCCTGCATAAATGTGTAAGCGTTTGTGTGTGTATGTATGTGTGAGTGTGCGTATGTGATCAACCCGTGTGTGTGTGGCTGTGTAATTAAGATGAAACAAAAAGCCGATACCAGCTCCTATCATATTTTTAATGAGGATTCTAGAAGATTAGAAATTTCGTCACAGATTCAACGAAAAAGCGTCCAGTAATGAAGCAATTTTCTCCGCATTCAGTTAATTTTTTTTTTATTATTATTATTCTATTTTGTTTTAATACAAACTTTTTGTAATCCATAATGGACACTGCTGTCAATCCGAGAGAAATATTTCCATCACAAAAATGTTCTTCCCATGTTTGCTTTTGTTTGTTTGTTGTTTTGTTTTGTTTTTGTTGTTGTTGTTTTTTTGTTTTGTTTTTCATTTTGGTAGTTGACTTAAAGTTGGTCACAGTCGAAAAACTCGCTACAAGATACAAGGACAAATTATTTCGTATTGTCACAAAAACAATTGCTATTATTATTATGTTGTACTTTCGCTACTTTAAGACGATTGATTGACATTCCATGGAAATGCCACACATTACAATCTCTTTAAATCCCAGCCCAGACCATTTAATCCGCGGGTGGCATTTTCTGCATTCCAAAAATATAACATAGACAATATTAAATTGTGTTTATTTATTAATGAAGGATGGGGTAATGGAGAGTCATAGAGAAAAAGACTTAGAGAGAGAGAGACAGAGCAAGAATTTTCGTTTGACATATATAAATGCTATTTTAAAGGCATACCGATATATTAGCCAAGTATTTAAAACAAAATAGTTTATAGTCTCTTGTCTAAAATTGTTTTTCTGAAAAGCGAAAAAAAAAAGTTCTATTTTATCATCTTTTTTTTTCTCATCAAATAGTAAAACGTAGGTGGTGTGGTGGCTGAGTAGTAAAGGCTTCAGAGTCGGGTTTGGATCCCGAATAAAACTAGATTTTTTTTAATTGACCCAACTCTAATGGGTACCTAAGATTAGTGCCATTGCTTGTACTGCTGGCCACATGACACCGTCGTTAACTTTCAGTCATAGATACAAATGTCCTTTACATCATCTGCGTCAGAGATCGAATAATCTGAAAGCGGAATTTTTTGCGACCCCGAAAGGGGAAAAGACGCTATTAGTTGTGTGTGAAATGTCTGTCTGTCTGTCCGTCCGTCCCGTTTAGATATCGTAAACTAGAAAAGATAGTGAAAATCCGACATCACAATATTTTAGACCATTCAAAGTTCTGATGTAACGGCTACTTTTTTCTTTTCTGAAAGGGAAAAATCTAATTTTTTAAATCACTTATGCAAGCAGTTTTTTCATAAAAATACACCCCTTTTACAACTATTAACTATTAAACACTCAAACACTTGAGGCTTTTTATCAGGGGAAAAAACCATTGTTCATATTTTTAACACATTTATGCAAACGGTTGTAGATTTTTTTGTCAAAAAATTTTTTTTTTAATTGTATTGTTCAGTTATGTAAGTTCTGTTATAATAAGAAGTACTATATTTACACACAAACAAATGTTTACTATTTTTTTAAAGAGAAAAAATCTATTTAGTATGCATTATAAGTTAGAAATTATTTAAAACGAATAGTAATCTTGTAAACTGCATTTTCTTATCACTTTTTATTTCATTAAAACAGATTTTTTTTTCTAAAGGATTCGAATAAAAAAATTTAGCCCTTTCAAAACAATTACATCAATTATAAGACCAGTTAGGCCAGGGAAGGCGCGGTGGCTGAGCGGTGAAGCGCTTGGCTTCCGAACCGGGGGTGCCGGGTTCGAATCCTGGTGAAGACTGAGATTTTCAACTTCGGAATCTTTGGGCGCCTCTGAGTCCACCTAGCTCTAATGGGTACCTGACATTGGGGAAAAGTAAAGGCGCATGGTCGTTGTGCTGGCTACATGACACCCTCGTTAACCGTAGGCTACAAAAACAGATGAACTTTACATCATCTGCCCTATAGATTACAAGGTCTTAAAGGGGAACTAGTTAGGCCAGGTTCACATCTAACTTTACATTCATTTTCACCTATCCTTTGATCTGCTGGACCGTTGGGGCACTACACAAGATCTGTCAACCTTCTTTCTCCATTTTTATCTGTCATTTGTCTTTGATATAATTTCATTCGGATGATCTTTCTAAAAATATTGCAGCCTGCCTGGTGGAACACTTCGGGGGCCGATTTTGAGTTTGTGTTTCCACACAAACTGTCTTTGTAACCTTGTTTATTTTAAGTAAAACGTTCAACTATTGTGAACACGCACATTAAGTAGAACTTCTAAGATTTTTTTTTAAGTCTATAAATGGCAAAGGCCTAAGAAAATCTCATCTATCGCATTGTTCTAGTAGGGAAAAAATAGATGGGGAGGGACAATAGATTTGTTCTTGAACGAATGCGAGAATGATTCTATGACTAAAAGAAACATTCACGAACTAGTGAGACATTTACAATAGTCGAATGAACGCTTAGAAGGAATGTTTATAGTAAGAAACACACACGACACATAATTAGGATAATGTAAAAATCAAGTGTCCATTACATACCCACTTAGTCACTTAAACAATTGACTGTACACTAAGACCCACACACACAAAAAAAAAACATATACGTTCTGCGTATACTCCTCTATTACGTGGACTCCAAGTTGGCAATTATTCTCCAAATGTCAGCAGAGAAAACTACAGCTTTGGCCGAGCTCTGGCGTGTGGCGGTGAGATGCTGCTAAATTAGCCCGTGTTGTGAACAGGAGGTGACATGGACGGGAAATATTAAAAGCCAAGAGGGGGAGGGGATATTGATTGTTGCTGTAAACAGATATTATTTATGTATTAATGATGAGGGGTTGGGGAGCATGGGAAGGGGGAGGTGGCTAGACACAACTGAAATGACAGCCATGCGGCGTCAAAGAGGTAAGCTCAATTGGGAAGATAAAACTGTTCAAGTTGCATGACAAACGAAATTTTAAAATAATTTTTTTTTAATTATCTAAGGGAGAGAACCATAAAACTACTGCTATATCTCTCAATACTATAAGGTTCAACTCCCTTTTTCTATAAATAACAAAATTAATTAATTACCACTAATTGATAATAATAATTATAATAATAATAATAATAATAATAATAATAATCTTTATTATCCATAAGGAAATTGTTTAATTTTTTTGATTGATTTAAGTATTGAATAGGTAGTGAGAGAAAAAATACCTGCACAAAACGAGCCTTACACAAAAAGAACAGATGGTGGTAAATGAAAACTAAAATAGTGAACTGTTTAGCAAAAATATGGAAGAATGTAGACATGATTCTAGTCTACATCCATCGGCTTTTCCCCTTTTGGTGGTCGCAAAATATTGGAACTACCGAGAAAAAAGTCTAAATTATATATCGACTTTAAAATTAGTCTCTATCCATAAAACAGTTGAGCATTCCGTACTCTAGCATAGCAAACTAGCCTACCCATCAACCAGTTCAATAACACTAGGATAAAGTTTCTTAGGAATGTCCTAGTTACAGCTGATGGAGTATTGTTGACTTGGAGCGCCCTCTCTGAGAGAGATAAAAGAAGCGAAAAAAACGGGTGTGGTTACCAATGGGCCTGTGGTTATGAGACGACCTGGTAGGATGAAGGCTAATTATATGCTATAAGTCCAGGTAAGGCCAGTTTGTCAACAACTTCTGTTTGTTTATAGGGAACTATTTGAAAAAGTTATGCAGGTTCAATCTAATGAAATAAGTAAACTAAAAGTTACGAAGAGTCGCTTTCATTTACCAGCGATGTGCTCATTCGAACAACATTTATCTAGCATGAAAATCATTGCAATATTCGTTTATTTATGCATTATATGGCTACAAGTTAAAAATAATAAATTCAAATAATTCTTGGATTAATGCACAATTTCGTGTAAAGAGTGCTATGGAGTGTGTGTGTGTTTCCATACATTTAATGTTAGTCTTGTAGAATGATGAAAGTTAAGTGGCGATGTCATAAGCTGTGTTAAGTACACTACAGGATGCCAGAGTGAAAGAAAGTGTTTTGACAATGAATTTGATTTGTTTCAAATATAAGTATTTCATTTTATCTTAATTTAAATTTGTTTGTATTGCAATAAAAGTTATTAAGTTTTGTTCAAAAGAAGTTATTCAATTTAGTTCAGGTTTTATAAGTAAAAATATAATACGCTTACTGCAGGTTTAGTTTTCCACCAGCAGTTTGGTGCTATAAGTCAACGACCGTCAAATAATAAATCAACTATTTCAACATACCCGTGATGCAAGGCTATTATTTTAAAAAGAACTTCTCTATTCTATGCACATAATGTACCATCACAAGACCAATTTCTGTTTAACACTTCTCTCACTTCTGTCGGAATCAACCTCTACAAACTTTGAGCATTCTTTACGCTAAGACAAAATGTGTCATCAGTAAATTAAGAAGTTATTCTGTGAAATCTCGACATTTAGATGTTGTGCAAGAACGTTCACCAAGCCACAGGATGATTTGGTCTGAAGTCTAAGAATGCACTGGAAAACAGCCAATAATGCGTGTGAATGTCCAGTTTGCACAGATTTAATGAAGCACAAAAATGAACAGGTCCAGTCGATAAGGTCATAGTGAAAGAGAATAGAAGCCATCGAAAGTGAAAGACAACTGGATAGTTCTTCATTAACAGACAACATTCTTGACAGAAACTAGGTAAATAGAATATCCTTCTTTGTAGGGCAGAGAACATTCTAGACCGAAAACTACGTAAAATAGAATATCCTTCTTTGCAGAGCAGAGAACTACGTAAGTAGAATATCCTTCTTTGTAGACAGAAGAGAAAATTCAAGAAGTATTGTTGAAGGTTGAAATGTTATCAATACCACTATGAATATTTTTATCAAACCCAAAATATCACATTTCGGTTGTCCAAGTAAGTCTTCGATTTCCGGTGAATTCATTATAGACACCGGGTAATAGATTTGCCCTATGCATCATTATCTCAAGCATGTAAATATATTTTTACCTTATGGAATTTATTATATCCTGAGGATTAACTTTATTTCAGAAACAACAACCAATTTCAGTACAAACTTTTATTAAAAATTACCTATTTTCCAGAGTGTTGTGTCGGATTGTAGCTCCTGAAAGCTAATGCAACTTACTCTTGTAGGTGTACTATATAAGTTTCACAAAATCTCAATAACGCTCGAAATCTTTTTTTTTGGTTAAACAAAATAAACGCGTGACTCTTATGAACAAATATTTACAGCTTTCAATCTCAGTAGAGAAATGTATGACAACAGAAATCCAATTACAGGGCGTATATATATACATATACATATATATATATATATATACACTTGATATAGTTTAGTGTTGATACTTGGTTGTTGGTTTCTAGCTCCAAACAGCAAGTAAAACTAAAGCCATGATGTACGTGTATTATATTTGTATATGTATGACTTGAAAAAAAACTTGAACAGAGGTCGAATTTAAACAAACGTCAATTTAACAGTTACTAACACTATACACAGGTTTAACTTCAATATAGATGTATGTAGGGAATGAAGTTTTAAAAAAAAAAGATACTTTAAACAAGACTTACTTCTCTCTCGCTTGTTCCCCCCCCCCCTTTTTCAACTACACATCAATTGAATTACGATAGACCACCTCGTCATTTCATCAGAATCTATTCAGCCTTCACAACCAAACCATCCGCTCACTTTTTCTCATGGTTACTTCAGAAACTGACACACACTCCATAACGCTCACTGAAAGATATATACAAATAAGAGTAGTTTACACTAAAACAAGTAAAATATACAAAATATTTTTTTTTAAAAAAAGCAAAAATTATTTAGGGAAGGAAATTAACTTTTACAGCCATGTATCTCAATACTGTAAGATTTCTTTCACTCTTCCTATATCAAACCTAAATGATTTAATTAACAGTAATTAATTCATTAATTGGTAATTTTTTAATAATCTTTTTATTGGTTCATGTTTTGTTAGGGGCAATGAATACCTGAGCGAAGTTTAAACTTAATCCTAGACTAAGATGTGGGTGAACTAACTTCGCACAAGCTTTGTTCCAAACAGACGGACTATTTGAAGAACGATACAATATACTAACAAAGTTCTCGTCAATGCTTCATGGTATCATGTACTGGAACTCACTGTTACATAGACTATATTTAACAATCGAACAAAACAAAAAAGGACTCAACCCAACAGACTGCGAGCTCAACTAGACCAGCACTCCCATAATCTATCTTTTATTCATAAAGGTTGTGAGGACAGACTCCATGGTTCAAACTAAGCAGTGCACCAGGCGGTCCAGTCTCTGAACTTTTGATGTCTGCAAACCTTTCAGCTCAACTTCTTCATAGTTCAATTTTTTAGCCGCAGATTTACAATTAATGTCAATGACGTTTTCAACAGATATATTTTTGTTCTAGACAAGAACTAGATCTATACATACACTTTAAACTCTGGCCAACGAAAAGACGGGCTCCTCCTACAATGTAGAAAAACTTAATATCATCTGTCTGTATGTCTGTCAGTCTGTTGTGACTATTGAGAATTCCAATGACCTGAGCTTCGACCAAGACAACCAAAATGCTTTATTTTAGATTTGGGAAAGGTGAGAGAGTGTTTAAAAAGTGTTTCCTCAAGAACTAGTATCCACTCCTGGCTGACTGATACATTCTATAGCCACCTTCATGGTTCATTGGTCTCCAGCAGAGCATCGCTTACATAATTAATTACATTGGTAAATAGTGCCACAGGAAAACCAATCGATTTCCGACCCGGACACTCGCATTGTCAAAACAGAATTGGTGAGTCGGTGACGCTAGGGGAAGTATTATCTTCCTCAAGGGGAGATTGAAAACAAGATGCTAACACTATTGCATTTACCTTGTTGAAGTCATAGGGTCTGTTAGGGTCAGGATACTTTAGGCATTACAACTTAAAAGGAATGCATTCTACAAATAAAATACAGTCCAAGAACTCTGTACAACTTACATTAAATCATCTACATGTACGTTCAGTATCGATTTGATTCATCAATACCATTACATGTATAGATGGGATAGGGCTTTACCACTCAGAGGTCGACTACAAAATGGATGAATTACTTTATAGCTTAAGACATCAACGTGCTTGTTACCTGAGCGTGAGAGACGATCTCAAAATCTCTGCATAGCTTAATCCTATTGTTTCATGCTCCGAGTGTTTTTTGAGTTCTAATCTCCGGTAAAACAATGACTGCCTGGGCAGGACAAAACAAGACGGCCCATCGATTGGACACCGCCCGTGACTGGGAGTGATGTTTCGAACGGTCAAGTAACCAACAGGCGTGCTAATGAATAACAATCACACTAAGCAGACATTTACAAAATAAGTGAAAGAGCAACTACAAAACTATTCTACAGGATTTCACAAAAATGAAAACATTATCAAACCAAGTGATAAGGACATGATAGCAGAAACAATGCCTTCATTTTCAAACAAAAGACAATATTCTACAAAAGTTTTTAGAGTAAAATGTTGTGTCTGCTGAGAAGTGTCTCCTCTTCTCAGACAAGTGCTGATGAATGTCTCACTTTAGAGACCTGTGTCCTCATTTCCTAACGAGTAGACCTACAATGCTTAAGAATATCTAATGTAAGTAGATATGTCCCCCTTTCCCAAACAGGTAAATCTAGCTCCCATCTACAATGCTGAAGAAAGTCACAGTTTAGAAGATGTTGTCTCCCTTTCCCAAACAGGTAGATCTAGCTCCCATCTACAATGCTGAAGAATGTCACAGTTTAAAAGACTTTCCAAACAGATAGATCTAGCTCCCATCTACAATGCTGAAGAAAGTCACAGTTTAGAAGATGTTTGTCACCCTTTCCAAACAGATAGATCTAGCTCCCATCTACAATGCTGAAGAATGTCACAGTTTAGAAGATGTTTGTCCCCCTTCCGAAATGAATAGCCCCAGTGTGTACCATTCTGTTAAGCATAGAATGGAACTTTGTTGTTGTTTTTTTTTAAACATTTGTTTTTTGTTAGACTATGTATCAAAAATATCTAAGACCATTAGATGTTTATAGATGTAGATCAGTCATGCACAACCTGATTCGACCTGTGGGCCATTTTAATTTCTGAAGCTCGTGTCGCGGGACACATGAACGAAAATGTACACAAAAAAAACGAAATGAAATTGACCTGAATTTGAAAGTATTAAATTAGAAACCCGTGGAGCTAGTACTTACATTAAAAATTGAATATCTGAAGTGATTTTTGTTTCACGCGTCAGAAAATGGCTTAATTTCTGTACTTAAAATAAGAGCAACATTGTAGCTAGCTTTGACGCCGACTCATTTTCTTGTCGCTTTTTTTTTTGGTAAAAACTCCATCGATATTCCAATCTCTAGGCGTAGTTTAACAATATTTTTATTCGCGGCTCAAACCAAAAATGACGTCATCTTTGTTTCATAATTACGTTCATATGTTGTTCTTTATTGAAACAGCCACACTTTCTTTACACACCAAATATGCTGGCTTATTATCAAGCTCTAAAAAAAAAGTTAAGATCCGTTCTTTTTTTCTAGTAGATTCTCATTTCATAAAAAAAATCATGGTACCAATCAATTAAAGAAATATTGAGGGCCCTAAAGTAGGTAAAGATACATATGTCAACCTTTTTTTCGATGGGGTTGTCTACACTTTGTGCCGACATTTCGGCGGGCCGGATGGAACCAGATCCGGCCCGCGGGCCGTATTTAGGGCATCATTGATGTAGATAACTAAAAAAGAGATGTTGATAAATGTAGATATTTAAAAAAAAAAAAAAAGATGATAGATGTAGATAATTTTTTTTTAAAAAGATGATGTGCGTAGATAATTTAAAAAAAAAGATTGTTGCATTTATATGTGTATTTATGTTTATGTATGTTGTGGGTGTGTGTTTGTTTGTTTTCATGTAGTCTCCCTTGTTCTACTGTTCAGTATGTTCACGGTTTACTCTTAAGTGTGTCAGTAGTGTGTATTCACTGTGTATTAGTCTCTGCTGGTTGTTCTCTCCTTGTTTCACGTTAATAAAAATGGAGTGTAACTTTTAAACATCAATATTGTTTAGTGTATTGTGATAATATAACAAAAAAAGTTGATAGATGTAGATAATAAACCAAACAAAAAATCTGGCAAAAACAAACCAGGATGACAGCTTTTAACAGAGGACGTAGAGTTTTAATGATCCTACAGGGAAAGGGAAGGTCTAACATTAAATGTTAAGGAAGGGAAGAAACATAACATTTCTATATAGCGTTGAAATAAAAGATATAGATAGACTGGTGGGGGGGGACATAACATTGTTATACAGCGTTTAAATGATAGATATAGATAAACCTGGGGGGGGAGGGGGGGGAACAAACTTGCCAGAATTGGAGAGTAAGATAGGAAGTTGGGAGGAGTTAGGAGACTAACTTAATTGGAGGGTAGAATGTAGTTCTGTAAGGGAGGGAACAGCGCTGTATTGATTGCCAGAGGAGAGACACGGAGCTTCATTAGGCGCTTCAATTTACAAGCAAGGAAAGTGACTGTAACAAAGTTTCAAACTAGGACAATGTTTCGTCTTACTCAACTTTCAGGATCCAATGTAGTCATTAACATCATGACTAAATTCATTCGGGAATTGTTTCAATGGGAAATACATGTCACGTGAACAAACAAGGTTACAAAGACAGTTTGTGTGGAAACACAAACTCTAAATCGGCCCCTGAAGTGGTCCACCCAGGCAGGCAAAAAGGCAGGTTTCATTATTTTCAAAAAGAATATCAGAATGAAATTCTATCAAAGGCAAATGACAGAGAAGAATGGAGAGGTTGCCCCAACGGTGCAGCAGACCAAGGGATAGGTGAATGTGAAGTTAGATGTGAACCTGGCCTAACTGATCTCTTATAATAAGTATCTAATTGATCTAATTGTTTTGTAAAGGGTCAAACTGTTATTCAAAGCCCATTTTTAAATCCTTTATTTTAGTGTTCTATGGTAACAAGATCTCTACAGTTCACGCAATAATATGAAAAACTACTTATTAATTGTTATTTTAAATTATGTTCCAATTATATGCATAGTAAATAGATTTGCATAGATGCTTTAAAAAAATAGTACACTATATGTCCACTTACTCAAAAGCTTCCCGTGTTTGTTACTATTAATAGTGATTAGTTGTAAAATTGGTGTATTTTTATGAAAAAACTGCTTGCATAATTGATTTTAAAAATTAGATTTTTCGCTTTCAGAAAAGAAAAAATTAGCCGTTACATCAGAACTTTGAATGGTCTAAAATATTAGGATGTCGGATTTTTACTACCTTTTCTAATTAACGAGATCTTTACGAGACGACGAACGGACAGACAGACATTTCACACAAAACTAATAGCGTCTTTTCCTCTTTCGGGAGCGCTAAGCATAAATAAATGAT
This sequence comes from Biomphalaria pfeifferi, assembly GCA_030265305.1. Classification (NCBI taxonomy): domain Eukaryota; kingdom Metazoa; phylum Mollusca; class Gastropoda; family Planorbidae; genus Biomphalaria; species Biomphalaria pfeifferi. Next base: position 1,431,384 of record JASAOG010000055.1, read on the forward strand.
AATAATAATGATGTCCATCAGATATCGGTACAATACAAATGCATTTAGTCCAATAGCATTCCTCATGAGCAGATCAAGTCTAGATTAGTTAAATGACAGCTGTGTTTATACAGTAAGTACGTGCAAACAAAGAATTTGAGATTTACATTCTAAAGGTTGTTTACAGTAATCTGCGCTTTGTTTACGTTTTAATTATAATTTGATTTAGTGCTTAAAAATATTTTTTTTAAGAATTATAATTGTTATTGATTAAAGAAAAAAAGGCCTAATTTGTCATTATGTCCGTCACTTTTTATGGATTAGCCTCAATTGGATTGAAAGTCTCCCCTTGGACTATGTATGTTTCTTAAAGTGTATTCGAATCTTTGTAGTAATGTACTCATGTCTATTAGATCGTTTTACTCGTACTGCTTGTAGACGTCTTGGATTCTGAGCAATGATTCAATATAGGGATAGAAAACAGGCACAGAAAACAGAACACGAATCGCTCAGTATGAACGTTTCATTTTAAAACTCTATTGAAAAAAGTCATATTTCTCGGCCTCATTACGACACCCTAGTGGAGACGTCCTTAAGAGAAAAGAGACGAACAGAGAAACGAACTGTAAGCTACATAGTACCTAGTCCACTGGACGTGGGGATGAATGGTATCGTACTTGATTTGCTATTCACGTTTACAGTTTATACCAACGTTTTTTGTGTTTTATTTTTTAGGCTACTTCTTAGTCAAAAAAAAAATCAATACACTGTATCTAACACACAACGTGTGAAAGGAAATATTCTGTGTATTGATTCTCTTTCATCAGAATCACATTCTTTTTACATGCGTTTGATGTAATTATAATATTATGTTAATTAAATTTTGGAATTCCGAAGACTTTTTACTTTCTTATTTTAAATAACGTTTCTGCTAGATTAGAGAAGAGAAGCTTAGAGAGAGTCTCTTCTAGCTCTTTGGGTTTGGGAGAAACAAAGTGGGGAAGGGGGTAGTGGTGCAGGGAGGGGAGATAAGGGTACGAGGAAGGACATGATGTATCCAGTTGTTTCCCTTGGTGTAAATATGCCTGACCAGTCCAGTGGAAGCTAATGGCAATCGATGAGCTGATTACAGGGACGTTCAAATCATTTAGGACAAGCAAGAGACAGGCAAGGTTAACATTGTTCTGACGAGATCAGGTTTAGCCTAGCAACAACACGCAGATGTGATTCCCAACCTTGACCCAAGGGGGTCACAAAATAGAAACGGTTAAATCTCTGCCTCTGCCTGGTAAAAAAAAAAAAAAGGTCAGTGACATCGTACCCAAACAAAATTGTTTATTATTCTTTTAAACAATGGATTGTTTTTTTTTAGGGTGGTGTAGTTGTTGTTGTTTTTTGTTTGGTGTTTTTCTTGCATAACACAGCATGTACGCAAATAGTTACCCTGCCTTGTGGTACAAGCTTCAAACTAGCGTCATGCTGTCATGTTCGAACGTCGTGTTTGGAATTTGGGCTAGGAAGTATATTTGTGCAGTGCATGTAACAATGTTAATGTCCGTTAAGGACTTCCGAAACAGGAAACCAAACAGAGCTACAAACCAGTTCCACCTGACAGCGTCTACGCAACATGCTACAAACCAAGCTACAAACTAATTACACCATTAGCCAGCTAGATCTGGTTATTTTGCTTTTTAGTCAAAACCACATCCTAATGAACATTGGTTTCTCTGTATTGTGTTAGTTTTAAGAAACCGGAAAAAGACATACTTTGAAATTTGTAAATTTAAATAACAACATCAAAATGTACACGTCTAACAGTTTATATATGATGACATCGAAAAATAAAATCCGAAGAAACACTAACATTTATTTATTTTCTGGTTTGTTTTTTTTTGGTATGACTAAAAACGACTACATTTTAACTTACATTTGAAATCTAGAATGTACTTTCAACAAGTAATGTTTCTAAATTACACAAAGTAAAAATGAACAAGAAGTTGGTCGTCTAATATAAGTAATGGATATTCTAATGTATTACAATTGTGTCCATATCCCGCTCATTTTCCTCTGGCGTTTTGTTTTTCTCAAATTGTATCGATTTTCTGAAAAATGATTTCACATAAAATGATGTCCAACACCAGATCAACGTAAGGTCAATTCACTTATTAAGATTAATTTATTTATGACTTAAATTAGTTATGTTAATTACGGTATAGTAGTTAAAATAGTTTTCAAAATCAAAGCGAAAGTGGAATAAATAAATGATTTCTTCGAAAGAAGAGCGGCCATTTTGATGTCGTCACAACACTAATAAAACACACAGCCTATATGACATAGACTAAGACTTATCACAAATGCATGCTACTTAAAATGATAGCTTCGACGCCAAGCGGTTAATATAATTACTTTTTTTTTAATATCCTTAGTAAAAAATCTCTGACGTACCGTTTGCTCTAAAATCGCCTGGCCAGACAAATCGATGAAATTATTTGACCACCTCCAGAGTTCAGTATAAAAGAAGAGAAGGTTATCCTAGCCAGAGGTCAGTGGTCCATCTGTTAGTCTAGCAAGAAACATGTCCAAACCGAACACACGCAAAAAAAAAATGGTTCCGACGTGGCGGTCAGCACAGCAATAGACCAGGTCTCAGAACACATTTTTTTTTGGGGGGGGGGGGGGGGGGGTCCTTTTGTTCAGCGCGCTCTACTCACACGTCATGGGCAACAAATTGTGTCCTTCTGTGTGTTCGTATTCGTGGAGCGTGTGCACTGCGGTCGTTTGAACCCTGGAGATAAATATTGTTATAATCGATTTTAGGCTAAACGTTTGGTATGTATAAAGTGTGGCAGACATTCGACAAGTCAGATGTGAAGGATCAGGTTTAGAGCTACACAAAAGTCCAAAATCATAAGCTTTTCAAAGAGTGTACAGTGGTAGGGGTCAGCATCGTGTGGAAAACACATTACAGACTACAAACTGTACAGAACAAAAACTGTTTGTAGTCAACACACGGGGAACAAGTGTTGAATCAGAAGATAGATCTAGGTAAAAGTTCAATAAAAAAAAATATTTCAACTTTGTGTTTCCTGTCAATGTTCTTAGCATTCCAAAGTTTTCTCCGCGTGACTTCATAAAGCAATTAGCTTCATTGACCTCACTTTATTTAGAACTCACTCAAGTTAACAGCCTTGATTGAACCTTATCTTCTAAAAGAAAATATTGTCAACAACTGCAACAAACTATTTCAAAAGAACTGACCTATCTAGCTTTAATGAATATTTGATTTTTACACTGAAATACTTTCATTATGCAATGAAAAGAAACCTAAAACAAAACAAATTATTTTATGTGGGCTACTACTCGATATTCGGAACAAACGAGGGGAAGAAATATAGTCAATATAATATGTCCGTCAATTGACAAGGGTCAAAAAGGAAGAACTGGGCTCAACCTTAACTTATGTATTCGCCTTGAAAAGAAAGAAAAACTTGAGAGCAAAAACAAAAAATTTGCAGTGACTGCCAGAAAGTAGAACCATGAATGTGGAAATGAAACAAAAAGGGGATGGGGCTACTCGGGGAGCGCGAGAGGATGAAAGATCGATTTGGACCCAATGAAATTTCCATTTCATGAGAACCCATCACATCGTGACCTTACCTCTGCTCCATGCTGGACAATTAGGCGGACGCCGGGTTGCGTTACTGCATTTTTACATTTTCCTTGATCTGGGAAATGTTTGAGGATGACGTAAGAGTGTTGGACACCCGGGGGGGGGGGGGAAGGAGTGCGTGTGGACGGGGATGGACAAGAGAAGCGAATAATGACTGCAAGATTGGTTAACCATTAAATAACAATATCAAGCGTCGCGCCACCACTTTCATTTAGTATAAAACTGATTAAACATTTACATTAAGAACAAGACGTCTTATATTGAAACAGACAACAACAAAAAAACAGGCAATTATCAACAGAGAGAATCACTAATTATTAATACAGCACATTGCTTTGAACAGAAAACATTGGATTAAAAGTGTCTACTACACAAATCTGCAACGTAGATACTTTCCATTGTAAAAATAGTTTGCAATTAAACATTGGTACGATAAACTAAACAATGTCAAGGAAACTATATTGAGCTTCCCTGTTGCACGCTAAAAAACAAATGAGCTTTAGTTTAAAACGCTCAATGTGTGTCAGTTGATCTTCGTAACAACTCAATTGCATTACTCTTTGTTTTCAAGTTTGAAGAAGTCATACAGTGAAATGTTTCATCCATGTGGACATGATGGTGTGTTCCACACGGAAGAGCTTGAACGATTTCATTCTGTCATCTCCAGGGGTAAAAAGGTGCCACACAAATATCGCCCCCCCCCCCCATTAGAGCTTTAAAACAACAAACCTTTAGTTCGTACACCGGATACACCAAAAAGCTTGCTATTTATAGTTTTTCTTCCATGTATGAAACTCTCCAAGAGATAAACGCAAACTGAGGCCAATGTTTGTCTTTGAAATGGCACGTGATATACAGCTCTAGCTCTCATAAACCACTACCGAATGCCTTTTCAGCTTTGACTGAAATCTCCTATAATCAATAACGTAAAACATTATTTTTCCTTTATGGCTGTTTAAGTTTTATTCGATCTTAGGATTGTGTGTGTGTGTGTGTGTGTTCTCTTTAAACAAACGAGAACGTCAAGAAATGTGAGCATCAATAAAAATGTTAGATCTACACTTAGAATAGAATTATCCCAAATACAAAATAAGAAGAGAATATTAGCATTAAGTTTAAGACTGTCTAAACATAAGAATTTTGTTGACACTGTCCAGGCTAGAAAACACTGGAACAAATGCTACCCTTTCCACCCTATAGGACTTGAAAGTAATAATTTTTGTGATCAGTTCAAAAATCTTCTTCTCAAATATAGTTTCATTGTTTGTGCTCCTTTGTTCATCATTTTTGTCTTCAAAAGCGCATTTTGTAATAAGTTAGATACAGAGAGAAAGAGAGAGATTACTGTTACATTTTAGTAATTAAAAGGGGGAGGGTGGGGGGAGTCATTTAAAATATATTAAATTTTTGCATAAAAAGCTAAAGTTATGAGCATGGAAAAGTGTAACTATTGCGCAACAAACTTGTATCTACTTTTTAAAATCTCTACTTTCATGTCTATTTCATTGGAGATTGGCACCAGGACATTCATTTACCGTTACCAAGGCAGCAGTCTGCCTGGCACGTAATTTCACAAGATCAACAAGAATTTTTTTTTTATTTGTCAACTATATGTGTCATCCAACATCGGACGCAGACGACCGAAGGTATCAATCAAAAGGTACTGCCATGTTTAATGATGTCATAAACCGTCACCACCGCCAGGTCTTTATTCTTTCTGTAAACATCAAAAGACTCTTACCGGTTCCATCAAGAAGACGATCCAAGATATCCAGTCAACTTAAACTTGTAATGGCCACAGACGTAAAACTGCGTCAAACGACTCGGTGTCACAGTACTGAACTGTTAATAGAGTTCCCGCCATTTTAATGGAGGGAAACAGAAAAAAAAACCCGCATGGGATTTCAAATGTATTATTTCCGTTTAGAAAATCAAATCAACGTCTGCTGTCAATCTGAAACTGACCCAGTTCTCAAATTCGCGGTAAAATGGCGAAGGTTGTGATGAAATGTCTTAAAACAAAACCTGTGCTGTGCTCAGACTTGGTCCAGAAATAACGCCTTTTTTTTTTTTTTGATCTAGATCTTACAAATTTAAAATGCATTTAGCTCCAAACAGTTTTAGCATAGAATATTTATCCGTATTTCATATCTGCCTGAACACATGCACACCCAAAAGAGGACAAACAGGAGGACAGCACAAAAAAAGACAAAGTAAACTTTTAAACAAGGCATACAATTTATTTGATGAAACAGTTCAGTGTCAAACAAGTATATCAAATATCATATCTAACGAATCGACTTTTCGCAGCAGTTTATTGTTGATACAAACATGCACGACCTTTTGTTTAGATTGTGAGTCGAGTCAATCAAGAATTTATTTCGTTTTTTTTTTGTCAACTGGTGAGTTCATGATGGAAAACGGAAGAAGTCGATTGAAGATGAAATGCAACTACAACAAACAAGAATGAAAGCATGACATTGTCACACCTTAAACAAAGACAACGGATGACCCCATATGAACCTGCATTTTTGTAGACGGGAAATCATTCGTGAAAATGGTAATTAAGATTAAGTAGAATGTGAGGTGTATGTATGTATGTTACTTATAGACCAATCTTGATAAAACTAGGCAGGAATGTTCCTTGGGTACTAACTTAGACCGAGTGTATGTATTGTAGCCCTAAAACAAACTTAAGACCCTCAAAAAAATAAAGTTGTCCGACTCTATTACAGCTATAGTATTTTATGGATCTAGGCCATGGTTAACAATGTTGATATGAGAAAGATCGAAAGGATTTAGACCTAGATCTAATTTTAAGAAATACACTTTGCGCACATAGTTTTTTACTTTGACACATGAAAATACAAAAGAAGATCCATTGATTTCATTATATAATAAAATTAACCTTCAATTTTGTGTTTCAAAAGCATTTTTTACATAAATTAGTTCCTGATACCTGTGACTACAGATTTCCTGGCGAACATTCTTTCATTAGACATTACCAATTGGTTACACATTAACACATATCTCTACTGAGTCTATTCCTAGGTCTAGGTCTAAAACTCTTATTGAACTCTAAGATGATAAAACTTCTTTTCGCAAAGATAGTTTTGTGCTTTAACGCATAAACATACTAATTATTGTCCACTCATTTGATATTTTAATCAATTTAACATTCAAATTTGTTTTTCTAAAGCATTTTTAATACATTCGTTCGCTGTTCGCCAAAGTTGCGTAGCCGTGTTGAGATAGGCCTATATTTATTCATGAAAAAAGGTCACGCATGCGCAACACAGAATGAACTCTATAAAAGCCAATTTTTAAGTCTAGATTAGTGTAGATTTAGGTCTATGTCTACCTCAAGATCTACTTTATACAGTAACACATGAACATACAAAATTAAGAATTAATCTATTCATCTCAAATTTTAATCAAATATATGTAGGCCTACAAGCAAATGTTTTAATTTGAAAAAATGGATTTAAGCCTATGAGCTATTTTTATTTTATAGCTTCATTCACACTGTTTTTAAATTGACAAATTCGCATTACTTATTACATTGTTATTTCGTTTAATTGTGACTATATCGACTGTACTGCGCAAATAAAGACCCGCGGGTCGCGGGTAACATATGTCTAGTATTCTATATAGAAACAAAATGATATTATTATGACAGATGAAATAATTGGTCAATATCTTGATTCATGTGTTGTTAGGGAAAAGGAATGATTGTTAAAAGTTTCAACTCATTACGAGAATTGGTAGAGGGGAAATAACGTGTACAAAATATGTACCAGATAGATGGACAGAGGCAGTTCATGTATAAGATTGGTAAAAAAAAAAAATACATAAGGAAAGTCATAGAGTCGGAAGACTAAGGAAGAGCGCAGTATGTCATAGGTTAGCCAATTGTCATCTACATAGTTCATATTGAAAGATACATTCAGATTTTAAAAAAAAAATATTTGCCTTATGTCTAGTCATAATTAAAATCCACATAATCATTTTTTATCATTTACGTTCAACCCGTTTTGTTTCCTTGTTTTATTTTTTTATCAGAGATAAAAGTTACCTTTCCTATTCTAAGCAGCATAAGACTAATATTTCTGACTCCCCTTAAAGTGGCATATTTTATAATACTTACTGACTTCTAGGATCATTTCTTTTCAAACTGACTCAATGGTCCTCTCTTTCTTTTTCGTGGTTCAAAAACACGTCCAATGAACAAATGTTGTATATACTATCAACAAGGAAAGGTTTCTTGACACATTTTATGACTTATCGAAAACAATCTAATGACAAAGTGTTTATTTTTAATATTAACTAGCCATATGTTACCAGCGGCAGTTGGATTGCAAATAACATTTTTGACCAAAATATCTCCAATCATTGAACTTTAAGATGTTTTTTAGACCAGTGGTTGAGACCAGGCGACTGAATTCAAGGCTGTAGAAGAGAACAGCCCACCTCCCGGAGAGAAAGGCCAGACTAGTACTGCTGACTAGGTTCAAGGATATAGAAGAGAACAGCCCACCTCCCGGAGAGAAAGGCCAGACCAGTACTGCTGACTAGGTTCAAGGATATAGAAGAGAACAGCCCACCTCCCGGAGAGAAAGGCCAGACTAGTACTGCTAACTAGGTTCAAGGATTCAGACCAAGCTAAGTCCCTCGATACCGTCGTCTATGCATGTTAGTAACAACAAATCAATGGCCTAATGATTCACAGATGTCTTCATAATGAAGCCGATTGTTTTGGGAAAAGAGGGGGGGGGGGGGGAATGAAATGCTAACCTTCTGGCTAATGTCACTCTGCCTATTGATCGTCTTTACACGCAAGGCACACAACGGCCATGTATACGTCTTATCAGTTGGTTCCCGGTTCAAACAGCGTGATTTCGTGCATTTGTTCTGGGCTTCAGAAGACAACATTAAGGACATTGCAAGTCATTCAAATCCCGGAAAACTAGAGTACCTTTAGTTCGATTTAAAAGAATAAAAGCATAAGTTGAGTAGGAAAGTGACTTACTACTTATTAAATTGTCATGAAACATATAGTCACATATAATTATAAAAATTTGGTTAAAATATAAACTGAAATACAAAGGTCCGTTTGATTAGACTACAAAATAAAGAGAAAAAATAAGTATGATAAGACGGACATATAAAGGTATGTATGAGAATAAATTGAACAAGATTTCAGCGAATTATTAATGCAATAACATGTGTCCAATTTGACTGAAGCATAAGTAAATAAATGTAACAACGAGCTACCGAATTTCATTGACGCTCAGCCGCCTTTGTGTTTTCCTAAACTGTCTCTTATTGACCAATTAAATCTTCTTTCCCTCACTTCAGACGACACAGACAACAGATGATCAAACGTATTAAACTTTGCTACTTTGCTTTTAATAATGTCTTTTCTATGACGGTCTAGTTTTAAGCCGCTTTCATCATAATCCAGTCTAACAGGGGACGTGGGAGCATTGAATAAGCCGTGAGACCGCATCAATAGGAGATCGATATATCAACAAAAAGGTTACAGCTGTTTTCCTACTTTTTTTTTAAAACATATTTCTTAGCTCAAAATGAGGCTTCGAAGAGGCCAAGAGTTTATTCCTGCTCCAACCTCCGCCTCCCTGGCTCCCCGTTCCTATTACCTTATCTAGAGTTACGAGGTGAGCAGTCTGGAAATAACACGTCAGACGCTCGTTATTACTGAACGTTCTTTCCCGCCAATTCACGCTTATGTTCAAGGAAAATAAAAACAAGAAATCAGAACAAAAAATAAAATAATCATAAATCTGGCTAACTAGGTCGGCGAACGTCAATTTTTGTTGTCTTCTTATGTGGCCAATTAAGCCATAACGTCGGCAAATTAACTGCCTTCATAGTTCTGCTTAGAATCAATTGTAATAATAATACTTCCAGCACCTTGCCTCCCTTCGGTCAGTTCATCAAATTGTTACTTTTATGACGGTAAATAAAGAAAATCAAAATGTAACAACTTTAATAACACGCCCTTTTATTTATTTATTTTTTTTTGTTGTCGCAGCATAGAAAGTCAAATAGCAAGCACGACTATGTCAATGTCGTAAAAATAAGTTTCAACAAGGTTGTACATGTGGTACACACATTCTATGTCGTCTCTATATGTGGTACACACATTCTATGTCATCTCTATATGTGGTACACACATTCTATGTCATCTCTATATGTGGTACACACATTCTATGTCATCACTATATGTGGTAGAGACATTCTACAATCTCTATATGTGGTAGAGACATTCTACTATCTATCTCTACTACTATCTCTATATGTGGTAGAGACTTTCTACTATCTCTATATCTATATGTGATAGAGACATACTACTATCTCTATATGTGGCAGAGATATTATCATCAATGTTAAGCAAATAATTATTATATGAGTGTTAATATTGTTCTGGCAGTCTTAGTTATAGTTTCAATGATGGTAAATTCAATCTATCTGACAGTCTCCTTCATGGTATCATCAGTCTATCAGACAGTATGAGTGATGGTATCATAGTCTATCCGGCAGTCTCTGTGATGGTATCATCAGTCTATCCAGCAGTCTTAGTGATGGTATTATCAGTCTATCCGACAGTCTCAGTTACGGTATCATCAGTCTATCTGACAGTCTCAGTAATTGTGTCATCAGTCTATCTGACAGTCTCAGTGATGATATCATCAGTCTATCTGACAGTCTCATTAATGGTATCATCAGTCTATACGACAGTCTAAGTGATGGTATCATCAGTCTATCGGACAGTCTCGGTAATGTTATAAGTCTATCTGACAGTTACAGTGAAGGTATCAGTCTATCTGACAGTCTCAGCGATGGCAACGTCAGGCTAACTGATAGTCTCAGCGATGGTAACTTCAGGCTATCTGACAGTCTCACTGATAGTAAATCGGACTATCTCGGTGATATTTGATACTTTCGGTGAGCTGCATACAAACAATCCATTCAATTCACAGCTGGACACACTTGTTAACATTTAGAATTGTTTATAGAACGTGTCATTCTCTTAGTACCGGTAGTTGTCAGAGATGTTGTTTCATTGTGCAACGGGTGATCGTAGTTAGAAAAATGTTACACAAAAGTATTAACACTATTAACGAAACCAAATTAACTCCATACAGAATACAATAGCCCAGTTGTCAAACAGCGCGAGCTGAAACTACATGGAAAGTCGTGGAGATAAAACAATTAGGAAAAGATAATAAACTTTGACTTCTAAATGCTTCAAAGGCATCCAAAGATTCGTCTAATCAAACTAAAAGATAATCTAAGGCATTGTCCTCAAATAGGCTAGAGCTACAGTGTAAAAAACAAAAACAAAAGTCATGATTGACTGTACACATCTTTCAAACAAAAGTCATGATTGACTGTACACATCTTTCGAACAAAAGTCATGATTGACTGTACACATCTTTCGAACAAAAGTCATGATTGACTGTACACATCTTTCAAACAAAAGTCATGATTGACTGTACACATCTTTCGAACAAAAGTCATGATTGACTGTACACATCTTTCGAACAAAAGTCATGATTGACTGTACACATCTTTCGAACAAAAGTCATGATTGACTGTACACATCTTTCGAACAAAAGTCATGATTGACTGTACACATCTTTCGAACAAAAGTAAGACGAACGCTGGAGAGGCCTGTGATAGAGAAAGGCCGACGGATCCAAGTAACCTTTACTATATAGGCCTAAACAAATATAACAGAAGTTGACTTTAAAATCAACGAGGTACATTCTCTTTGGATAAGTCTCTAGACAAGAATTTTCCTTCAGATCAACATGGCTTATGCTCTTCCTAGAAGTCAATAAACAATAGACCTGCTGTTCCTAAAATTCAAAAATGTTTACACTCTGTCTCGAGAGAATCACACTCTGTCTCGAGAGAATCACACTCTGTCGTGAAGTGCCAAACTTCAAACGAAATTCTGTTTGAATTCCTGAAAACTATCGTATCATATTAATATGCTATTATCAACTATATTCTTCATGACAAAAATTTCTAATGTAATAAGCATTTATATCGGTTAACCAATCATAAAGCCATTTTTTTACATTACCACTATTCAAATAAGAACTTCATGGCGGGTGGGTGAATGGTTGAACCTGGAAGCTGAAGTTAAAAAGTGCTCTAACGATTTTCTTATACATTTATTATATATAGCACTGAGAAAAGAATTACTAGCTCGTTGGCCACGTGTGGAAAACTCTAGATTGGCCGTTATAATTTTTCAAAGTAAAAAATAAATAAAAATTAGGCGAGAGAACTAGATCTAGATCCAACATCAGTTTAGAAAAGACTATCTCGTTTTTGAAAGGACTATCGCTTTCGAGAATTTCCGAATGTAAGGCTATATTGATTCAAGAGTTTCAGAAATTAATGTTCAGGAAAATTTTGAGCATTGTCTTCTATATCTATCATTGGAATATTATAAACAATAGCAGATCTATACGTTCGCTTAACCACAGTATTCTTTCTCAGGGGAAGGGGGCATGAGGCGGGGTAAGAAAATGTTCCATTGTTTTTTTAATCAAACATTCAGAGAGAAAAACAAACAAATGCTCTATAACTTGTACAAAGGAGGTATTGTCTTTATTTTTAAAAAAAGTATTTTGAATGTTTTTCCTGTTCATGGTATTAGGTGTTCCGGCTAAAAGGAACTGAGCCGTGGCTCGAGTCAAAGTTGAGACACAAGATCTTTAGTCGGGATTCAATAAGGCGTCTGAGTCCATCAAGCTCTAACGTGGGCGTGACGTAGTGCTTACCAAACAGCCACGCCGCAGCCCGAAGGTCTCATCAACTTGTAAACTCTACATCGATTGGTCCAAATTCCTTTGCATGTGGAAGCTTCTCTTTAAAGTTGTAATGCCAAAGGCCGATATCAATCACAGGTTTAAGAAAAAAAATTTAAATAATTTGTTTCATCTTCGTTGAACAATAGATGACTTTAAAACAAGCTACTATGCATGTCTAGGAACGTAGGAAGAGTATCGATCAACCTAAATGTGTTCATGTCTAAACAGTCACAATCAATAGTAGGATCTGTGTACCTGACTCTAACTTTCTACAGACGCCTAATTGAAAAAAGGTTTGCTGTCTGGAATGCCCCTAAACCTGTGTTCAACTGAAGCTAAACACAGCAGTCGCTGCAGCTTGAAGAGGAGAAAACAAAACACGTACAATGGTGGAAGAAAAACTTACCAGATGCGGCTTGGACTGAATGAAGAACACTGGGGTTAGATTGGTACTTGCCAATGCTCTAGCTATCGCTTCCTTTGGTCCACGAGCTGGACCTGGTCGTGGTGAGTGAGCGAGGGGAGGGGGAGGGGGAATCTGGTTAATTGTTATGCTGATGACACAACGTTAGAGCTAAAGAGAAGGGGGGAGAGAATTCTGTAGTAGACTCACGCTCTAACGTTCTAGGAAAAGGGGGAGGGGGGAGGATGATGTGGAAAGTGGACAACGGGGTGGGTGGGAGAGGGAAAAAAGTAGTAGAGGTGTATTGACAGGGTATGAAGAGAGAGAGAGAGAGTGGGGTGAGACTAGACTGGGGAGGAAGGAAGGTGGGAGAGAGTAGACAGTGAAACGATTTAGTTATACAGAATGAGGGGGGGTGACATCAGTTAGAGCCCTAAACCCAGAGAGAGTAGACAGTGAAACGATTTAGCTATACAGAATGCGGGGGGTGGATGACATCAGTTAGAGCCCTAAACCAGAGAGAGTAGACAGTGAAACGATTTAGCTATCCAGAATGAGGGAGGGGGATGACATCAGTTAGAGCCCTAAATCAGAGAGAGTAGACAGTGAAACCATTAAGCTATACAGAATGAGGGAGGGATGACATCAGTGAGAGCCCTAAACCAGAACACGGCGAGTGAAGTGGGCGCCACAAGAATAGTGCCTTATCACGCACAACGCGACGTCATGCCCAGGGGTCCTGCAGACATTCACGGGAAAATAAAATGAGATCAGGACTTTTTTTTTTTAATGCCAACATTTTGTATACGGTATTTTAAAAAAAAAGAGATTGAAGAGTTAGAATGTCAGGAATGTCTTCTGCACCCAAAGAGCTAACTTTTCAATTATTCTAGAATATATGTGACAATGGATGGCTTTTGATTTGTGAGTGAATGGGCTTTGTAATGTATGATAGTATTAGGACATATCAATTACACACCGAAATGTCATTACACAAAGTAATACATGTAATCGTATAACTTACAATATGTAATAGTTGCAATAATATACTGCATATTTCTCTCAATATATGTTTCTCTCTCAAGCTTTTCTAAATCTGTTATCGACCAAGTTTTTTTGTTCCTCCAATAGCATTCCTTTTCTACATCTCCTGAAACCAATCTAGACAACGACCTTGTCGGGACAGTTATCCTTAAAATGCTAGAAACATCTGGCTACAGAAAAACTTCATCAAACAATTGCCTTCGATTTCTCAGTAAGTAGAGCCAAAAATACATTTCTTTTCTACACAGACAACCGGCCGTGGTTTCATCTAGGAGTTTTGTTTTTGAACCAGGATCTCTAGAAAGACAAGGGAAACAATCTTGGCAGGTGCAGAACGAAACAATACAAACATAACTATGTTCCTCTCATCTACAGAAGGAGTGATAGGACCGGTTATAGCTGGATTTCAAGTTTAGCAACGTTGTTAATATTTGACCCAACACGAAATCAACATATGATTTTTTTAATATTTTTTTTGTAAGAAGTGTGTTAATATACAAAATATTTTTAGAAAATTAAGGTAAAATTATTACAGCCTATTTACAAAACAATAACAACATTTTAAACATTATTTAAAAAAAAAATATTTTAAAAATATAAATAATAAAATAAAATAAAAAATAATATTAAAAAAAAGAATGCAAATAGTAAGCGTAGTTGTATCAATTAGTTTGGATCAGTCTTGTAATGAAAATTTCAATACATCCAGATAACAATGGTGAATCTGTACGATTAGGAATAGGGTATGTTGCTGAACATAATAATTATATATGTGTCAGACGCGAATAGCCCAATTTTCAGTAAAAGAAATTACAAAAGTCATTTCTCTATAGAAGAAGTTACGAAGGCTATATAAAATACAACTACAGACCTATATATACTACAATAAATATAGGTTTTTGATTGCTAGTTACGATTTATTTAGGTAGGTGCTGTTTTACTATTACATACCAAGTATTAGAGTTTTAAAAAACCCAGGTTTGTTTCTTGTGCAACGCTATTAGCTAACACCTCATATCATCTCTCCGTTAGTATATTTAGATCTATAATCTTATTCTAGTCTAGATCTATATATAAAAATCGAATAGATCTAGATAGTAATAGTATAGATTCTATCTTGAGACTAGATTGCCGAGTCTATCATATGATATGCCTATAGTCAGTTTTTATTAGAAAAAAGTCTAGATATTAATAAAGACTAAAGTTTTTTAATTATTAGCTATAGATATAAGACATAGATCTAATAATACTGTAATATACGTTTACTATACTCTATACTTAATCTACTAAACTAGAGATCTATCTATAATCTAGTCGATCTAGATCTATACAATATTCATTATAATACTTCTACTTATAATGACCTATTTAATAAGTTAGTACTTAGACTTAGATCTATTATAGTTTATTAATAGATTTACTTTTCAATGCCTAGACCTAATAATAAAATTGCGAATGATGTCTATAATGACTGATTATTTTTTTTTTATAATAATAGGCCTACTAAATCTAGGTCTAGACTCTACTTAAATCTAGTCTAAAATAATGACTGTCTATGACTCTAGATGAGAAGTTCACATAGAGGTGTTTTTAATAATACGGCATGTCGGCTGAAAGTCTATAAAGTGCTTTTTTTTTGTAAAAATAAAAAAGATGCTCCGGTACTCAGTGATAGATTGCCTAACTTTCAACTACTAATAAATTAACAATTAACGTTGAATTACAAGAAAAGTAATCATTTTTCCCGACATTGAAAAAAGGTGCCGGTACCCCGTACCGGTGCGTACCGTCACAAAGATATATGTATATCTCAATCTTCTTTCATTTAATTTTTTTTAAGGGGTTATTGTTACTTAATACATTGATACGTGATCGATTTAAATAGGGCCTAAGTATACAAGCAGGATTTCGAGCATTGGATAAATTTATTTTTTAAGTACAAAGTTTTATGGAAGAGGCAATATATTAGTTGTTTGAAGTTTGTAACTTCTTAAACTCATGCTAAAAATATCGAAGCCTACATTTTTACACTCATTTCTAAACAATTAGAAGAGATGGACTGACTCATAGTGTAGCTTGTGTACATCTGCAAAAACACAAACTCTCTTTGTAATATTATCAGTGAGACTTTTTTAAAAAACTATTAAAAGAAAAACTTAGTGATTATTTTTACTGTATAATTCTATTATTATTCCTTTTTAGAATAAGGATATAAACAAAAATTTGCCATATGACTTTATCTAACAGAAAAAAAATTAAACTTACGTCTATTTATGCGGTTATTTATAGTTACCTAGTAATATAAAATATATTGAACTAACACGTACATTCACCATAATGCAGCCATCTGATTTTCGTTTATAACAGTATTATTTAGGACCAATATTTTACAAAGGCTGCTTGGAGAAATTAGGTATACCCCTTTATTAGAAAAACGACCCCTTTACTCAAGAAAAATTTAAGAAACTAGAACAGACACAAATAAACAGTGACATTCATAACAAGATAATATTCAAAATTGATTAGAGTAACACCTTTTTAAGTAATCATTTAAAGTTTAAAACCACTACAATTTTTTTTCAACAATTATTTTGTGTATGAAATTGTGTATCGGAAAATGAAATAAGCTAGTCCTAAAAAACAACACAGATCTTGGGTAAAATACTCATCTAATAAAGTACTGTAAATGTGTAGTTTCACGCGCTAGTTTCAGGTCTTTTTATAGCCTCTATCGGGTTATATCCCAACTACCCGTATTTTTGTGCAGAATGTTTTTCTCTATCAGGCACACTTAAAATTATAGCATAATAATGTCAGTTTAATTTCAAAAGAGAACTGAAAAATACAAAGATATATAAAGGGGAAAAAAGCGACTTCCGGCCCAATACTTTTGAATCAAAGGAACGAAACGGACTAGTCCAACAAACCTTAAAATGACGCTAAAAATAAGGACAACTATAGTAGAGTCACTATTGCGGAGCAGGCATGTTTGCGGAACAGCTCGTCGAAATTAGTTTAAATCTAGTTTATTTTAAAATTTTCTGCTAAACTACTGTAACGGTACTGCGCATGGTCCATTTCTCTACATTTCCAATATAAAGGTTTTCCTTTCACAGCAGAAAATTAAATTTTGACTCCAGGTTTGACGTACCAGGAGAACCGCATAGGTCAGGACTTAAGGCGTTTTAAAAATGATAATGACACATCACCTGCATGATACACCTATTTTTAGGTTTATAAATGGATGTGGAAAAACTTCATGCCGTAGCCATCTACCAGGAATTTAATTTTTAAAAAATTGGGAGGTGTTAATCCAGTTTTACCTTTTTAAAGATAGTCACAATTGTGGAACACTACAGGTGTCATTTATTTGACCGGCGCATTTAGCTTAATATTTACATAGTGATTTAGATTATCGGAATTGAAATATGACTTTGTGTTAGTAAACATAAATTTAAAAACATTTAGACAATAATATTACATATAATATATAATTTATGATTACCAGACGTCCAGCAAAAAGAGGACAAATCATAATATCAAATAACATCATATAGGCCTATATAATATTAATAGAACAAAAAAGAATGAAAGAATAGTGGAAAATAAAATATTGTAAGGAAAATTAGGCTAGTGTGACGTCACTTAAAGAGAGAAAGAATCCAAAAGTGACAATGACAATGTGTTGTCTTAAGCTTTAATAAAATAACATTAATGTAAAGGATAATAAGGTAACAAGTATTATGTAAGACTAATAATTATATGCTTTATATAGGCTTTGTTCCGACATTTTTACCGTGTTCCGCAATTGTGACATTCTTTAAAAATCCTGTTCCGTAATTGTGACTGACCATATTTCAGTCGATTTGAATGTAAAATTTAAATATCTGTTGAAAAACTAAACAATGCGTCTATTTTTTCGGAAAATGGATGGGCAATGCCTAGATACTTTTAGATTTTCCATAGGTCTAACCATTACGGAGCAAAAAATTGAAAACTAAAAGTAGCTGCAAACTGTTCCGCAATAGTGACTCTACTCTATATCTACAGTCCAGTGAATGCATCTATATAAAAAGACTACAATAATATCTACATTCCAGTGATTGTATCTAAATAAAAAGACTACAATAATATCTACATTCCAGTGATTGTATCTATATAAAAAGACTACAATAATATCTACAGTCCAGTGAATGCATTTATATTAAAAAGACTACAATAATATCTACATTCCAGTGATTGTATCTAAATAAAAAGACTACAATAATATCTACATTCCAGTGATTGTATCTATATAAAAAGACTACAATAATATCTACATTCCAGTGATTGTATCTATATAAAAAGACTACAATAATATCTACATTCTAGTGATTGTATCTATATAAAAAGACTACAATAATATCTACATTCCAGTAATTGTATCTATATAAAAAGACTACAATAATATCTACATTCCAGTGAATGCATCTATATAAAAAAGACTACAATAATATCTACATTCCAGTGATTGTATCTATATAAAAAAAGACTACAATAATATCTAAAATTCCAGTGAATGTATTTTTATAAAAATGGCCCAAAATTAGATCAACATTCCAGTGAATGTGCCTTATTTAAAAATGACTACAGTTAAATCTATGATTTCAATGACATAAAGAAGCAAATAAAACTGCCTCAGGATTTGAGAATTCATAAGAAATAATGATGTACTACAAGACAGACAGAGCAAAAAGCTAACACCGAAAAATTAAAATCTAAAATGGAAAACTGAGAAGTAAATTGCTGGTGACAGGCGCACTGTAAATTGATAGTTAAATCAATGCTTCCTTGAAAAGAAAATTGCTGTTGATAGGTGCATTGTAAATTGATAATCAAACAATCTTTATCTTGAGCAGACATACGTCAGAGGGTTTGTAGGATATAGTCATGGAATAGTTGGAAAAGAAATAGACGTTTTGCGCACCGTGTTTTAAGTCTAGATCTAGAGGCCTAGCACCGTATTTTAAGTCTAGATCTATAGGCCTAGTAACGTGTTTTAATTCTAGATCTAGAGGCCTAGCACCATGTTTTAAGTCTAGATCTATAGGCCTAGTACCGTGTTTTAATTCTAGATCTAGAGGCCTAGCACCGTATTTTAAGTCTAGATCTAGAGGCCTAGCACGTGTTTATACGTCTAGATCTATAGGCCTAGCACCGTATCTTAAGTCTAGATCTATAGGCCTAGCACCGTGTTTATACGTCTAGATCTATAGGCCTAGCACCATATTTTAAGTCTAGATCTAGAGGCCTAGCACCATATTTTAAGTCTAGATCTATAGGCCTAGCACCATGTTTTAAGTCTAGATCTAGAGGCCTAGCACCATGTTTTAAGTCTAGATCTAAAGGGCTAGTACCGTGTTTTAAGTCTAGATCTAGAGGCCTAGCACCGTGTTTTAATTCTAGATCTAGAGGCCTAGCACCGTATTTTAAGTCTAGATCTATAGGCCTAGCACCGTGTTTTAAGTCTAGATCTATAGGCCTAGCACCATGTTTTAAGTCTAGATCTAAAGGCCTAGTACCGTGATTTAAGTCTAGATCTAGAGGCCTAGCACCGTATTTTAAGTCTAGATCTATAGGCCTAGCACCATCTTTAAAGAAATAGACGTTTTGCGCACCGTGTTTTAAGTCTAGATCTAGAGGCCTAGCACCGTATTTTAAGTCTAGATCTATAGGCCTAGTACCGTGTTTTAATTCTAGATCTAGAGGCCTAGCACCGTATTTTAAGTCTAGATCTAGAGGCCTAGCACGTGTTTATACGTCTAGATCTATAGGCCTAGCACCGTATTTTAAGTCTAGATCTATAGGCCTAGCACCGTGTTTATGTCTAGATCTATAGGCCTAGCACCATATTTTAAGTCTAGATCTAGAGGCCTAGCACCATATTTTAAGTCTAGATCTATAGGCCTAGTACCGTGTTTTAAGTCTAGATCTAGAGGCCTAGCACCGTATTTTAAGTCTAGATCTATAGGCCTAGCACCGTGTTTTAAGTCTAGATCTAGAGGCCTAGCACCATGTTTTAAGTCTAGATCTAAAGGGCTAGTACCGTGTTTTAAGTCTAGATCTAGAGGCCTAGCACCGTGTTTTAATTCTAGATCTAGAGGCCTAGCACCGTATTTTAAGTCTAGATCTATAGGCCTAGCACCGTGTTTTAAGTCTAGATCTATAGGCCTAGCACCATGTTTTAAGTCTAGATCTAAAGGCCTAGTACCGTGATTTAAGTCTAGATCTAGAGGCCTAGCACCGTATTTTAAGTCTAGATCTATAGGCCTAGCACCATCTTTAAAGTCTAGATCTATAGGCCTAGCACCATCTTTAAAGTCTAGATCTTTGGGCCTAGCACCATATTTTAAGTCTAGATCTATACGGTAGCATTAGAATTGTAGCTAATCCGACTCTGAACAGACTTATATATTCGCTTGACCTGGATCTTTGTCATGGAGGTGAGGTAAAACATGTTCCATTTTTTGTTTCAACTATCATTTATTAGTAAATAAGCACACATAATCGCTCTTACGAAAAAGTCACCAATAAACATAAAGGAGATATTGTTTCTTTTTAGCGGCCCCCGAAATATGTGAAATGTCTGTCCGTCTATCTGTCCGCCACGTTTAGATCTCGTAAACTAGAAAAGATATTGAAAATTAGTAAGCATTATAAGTTAGACCTAATTTAAACGAATAGTAATCTTATAAACTTCATTTTCTTAAACTTTTTTTTATAGAGGAAATTATTTTTTTTTTTTTTTTTTTTGAGGATTCGATTAAGAGATTGAGCGTTTTCAAAAAAATTACATTTATAAGACTTCAGTTAGGCCAGGGGAGGCGCGGTAGCTGAGCGGTAAAGCGCTTGGCTTTCGAACCGAGGGTCCCGGGTTAGAATCCTGGGGAAGTCTGGGATTTTCAACTTTGGAATCCTTGGGCGCCTCTGAGTCTACTCAGCTTTAAAGGGTACCTGACATTAGTTGGGGAAAAGTAAAGGCGGTTGGTCATTGTGCTGGCTACATGACACCCTCGTTAACCGTAGGCCACAAAAACAGATGAACTTTACATCATCTGCCCTATAGACCGCAAGGTCTGAAAGAGGAACTAGTTAGGCCAGGTTCACATCTAACTTTGCATTCACTTGCACCTATCCTTTGATCTGCTGCACCGTTGGGGCACTACACAAGATCTGTCAACCTTCTTTCTCCATTCTTATCTCTCATATGTCTTTGATATAATTTCATTTGGATGTTCTTTCTGAAAATATTGAAGCCTGTCTGGGTGGACCACTTCGGGGGCCGATTTTGAGTTTGTGTTTCCACACAAACTGTCTTTGTAACCTTTTGTTTTTAATTACTTCTTATATTTTACTTGTCGTTACTAACATAAACGATGGATAAAATCGTTTTATGTCATCAGTACACGCGTGTTAATTTTGAAGACAACTCTAAGATCGGGGAGAGTTCTGATTGAATCAAACAAATAAATTTGGGAGCAGACATTTCAGGATATTGAAATATCCGACCAGGTATAAAGGAAATCAATTTTCTTATCCTTCTTTTTGTCCATGACCATATTGTACACAGATCAATCCAATGGAAGATGGAACAGAGCTGTTCAAATCTAGAAGGCTTACTACGTGAAAAGTTCGATTTAAAAAATGTTAACTATTAAAGAATCTCCTAAGAACTACAACTTTGTTAAAATAATTCATGGATTAAAAAACAAACTGGCATTGTTTTGTATAAGAGCAGAGTAACCAGTCATTATTTTGACCACATACATAACGGATACTTTGAATGATTTTTGAAACACTTCAATCTCACTAATAACCAAATCAAAATCCTTTTCCGTAACGTCAATGAGGAGACAGGATGACCACCAATTGGATTTGAACCCTCACCATCAATTACAACCACTATCATCCACGACCAATAATACGATTGTTTTTAAATCGTACCATCCGTGCAGACCACACGAAGCCCCACATCGAAATTCTTACAACAAAGTTCCATTCGCGATCAAAATGTCCATATGAGAGCTAAATTTCTATGTAAGACCTAAGTGTCCATTTGATACCTAGATTTGAGACCTTAATGTCCACTTGAGAGCTATAGACCTGACCTATTTCGGTGGCCCAAGTCATCAAGTTATCATACAAACAACATAACACCATTCGACTTCATTTTTTCCCCATAAAGATACCAACTAAGGTTCGGTGGACTATGCACCAACGATATGTTGAGTACCGCTCCTTCATTAGAGCTGGGCGGAATACCCAATAAAGGTGAGTGGACTCCCCACTAGAGGTGAACGGAGTCTCCAATAAAAGCGAGTGGATTCACCGACAAAGCTGCGTGGACTAGTCCCCTACCATTTATGAAGCTGTTCTATCAAACAGGGCGCCGCTATTTAACAAAGTGTAAAGTTTTTACAATAGTACAAACTAGTCCTTAAACAGTTCAACTACTTCCATCGGGCACGACGTCAATAAGATAAGATAAGATCATTTTTATTGGTCCAAACAAATGGGAATTCAGTTTGACTACAATTGACCACCTCAGCGTAACTACTGTAACAATAACAATATAGATGCGAATACGAACAACATTCAAACAGGATTTATCTCGAGTCTAGGTGGAGTGTAACACTTTAACATTTAACTTCACAACTATTTGGATTGAGACTCGTCTCAATCGTCAGCATACACTAGATGTACTTCTGCTTTGACCAGACACAATTCAATAAGATTCTGTCCCATGGTCAACTCAAGATACACTGAGTAGCCATTCACCAAGTTGTTCAAACGAGAGCGGGGGGGGGGGGGGGGGGAGCTCACATGCGTGCGAGGTAATAGCATTCATTGAAATTTGGTCGAAGGTAAAATGGTAATATGAGATTAATCCCATGTCTGCAGAGACCAGGACATTCTCTACACATGAGATGATCGAGAAAGTGTCACGTTATGAGCAGTTTGTGATGGCATTAGAGGCTCGGGCAAGGGGAAGGGGAGAGATGGCGACCAAACTGAACCAGAATACAGACAAGCGCTCATAGTGTTGAAAACTATTCAATGTTCACTATTTGAAATTAGCAATGTTCTATACTTTATTGTAAATATAAAGGGATTAAGTATTATATGTTTGTTGAATATGAAATGGACTAGTATTCTATATAATAGGATTAATTAGGACAAATACACATGACTAATATTCTATATTAAATTTAAAAAAAACAACTGTACCATTATGTGTCAAAAAAACGCACCACAAACGAAGAGATTAAAGACAGGATTAGTTCAGCGATTGGACCCAACGATGGCCTTCTGACTACTGCCAGAAAACGCAAACTAAAATTCTATGGCCGTACTACAAGGTCCTCCTGTGCTCGCAAAGAGCTTCTTTCAGAGAACAGCAACAGGAAACAGAAAAAGAGACAAAGAAAAAGCGATGGGAAGAATGGACGGGCCTGTCATTGAAAGAAATTCTATCAAGGTCAAAAGACTGAGAGAAATGGAGAAAGACTATCAACAGATCATGTGTGGTGCTAAACATGTTAAACAGACTAAGGGATAGGTTAAGGATTGTATATTACATATAGTGCCAATGATATATCTAGTATGTGCAATACGAACAGAGCTAATTATCTATATTTTAGGTTGATACAAATAGAAGCAACATTCTATAGAGTACTACTATCAATATGCCTATATTATATTTAAATAGAGCTAATACTCTGCATTCTATGTTGATGTACATAGAATCCATATTCTGTATTGAATACAAGGCTAAAAAACTGGTGGGGGGGGGGGGGGTAATTCTGTTTACAAACATTTATTATTTCTTTTATTTCAAGATGAAAACTAAAGGAAATTGATAACAAGGAAATAGAAGCTTTGCAACACAGTGGCCGTTAAGGAGCATGAGAAACTGATCAAGAAATTAAAGAATACAGAAACAAATATCACCTAGAGAATTGATAGCGAGAGAGAGAGAGAGTGAGAAAGGGAGGAAGAGAGAGGGGAATGAAGAGAGAGAGAGAGACGATGGAGATACACATAGATGTTGATATGGCAACATGGAAGGGGGGGGGGGGTTGACGGAGATAAGATTTGATGTGAGAGAAAGAGAGAGACGGGAGGGGTGAGAGAAAGAGAGTTAAATTTGAATTTTGAGTTTTGGCACATCGACACAATTTAGGCCATGTCGTGCCCGTAATCCTTTAAGGATCACTCTCCCTTTACATAACAAGGGCTAAATTCTATACAGTTAAATCATTAAAAACAAGGTCTCTTCACAGTTGAAATAGTAAAGGTAGTAAAAATTTAACAATTTTGTAAAAATCTTATGTAAATATCATAGGGTCACAGTTCAAAAATCAGATCTTCGTAGATAACGAAAGAGAGATTGTGTAATAAGAGAAATAATGAGAGGAGTGGCGAATGGGGAGAGATGCAATGAGTGAGTAAAACAGTGCGTGTGGAGAGAGAGAAAGACAAAGGCGAGAGTAAGGTCTTAAGACTAAGAGTACGTTGGGTGAGAGAAAGAGAGAGAGAAGACGAGAATGAGTGAGGGGGGACGAGAGAAATATGTGCAAGAGTAGGCTTATACAAAAATTTTAGAGGGAGGGGGAGAACAAAATGAGAGCAAGAGAAGAACGATGTGACACTATGAGAGAGACAAGTAGAACCAGGAGTTTGTATCCACAAAGTATCAATCAAACAAACATTCAAGAGGAAAAAAAAACATTTCATGTTCACCTAAAACTAACCTTTATCAAACGTAATTCTTTAAAGTACCTTACTTGAGTCTCCTGAGCAGCATGCTGAACAATGTAGTCAACTAATGACAGTTGGACCTCACAACAGAGTGAGTCCTTCACATTGTCCAGTGTCTCTATGTCCTATAGACAAAAAAAAATAGTAAAGAACAAAAATAAGCTTTTATTATTATAACAATTAGTATAATGCATAATCAGATAAAAATGCACACACTTAAGAAGAATACATGACATTAATCCAAGCCTGGACAATGTTGCTTGAAACGAAAGTGATTACAATAATCTTGATCATACCATGTAACGCTTCCTAAGATACAATCTTAGCTTCAGGTGTATCAAACCGTCCATATGGAAACAAAGAGTTCTAATTGATTTGACTTTATTGGGGGTTCCTTCAGAAATGAAGACCATTAGGTCCTAACCCATACCTCATGCAGGACGGCGTGGAGCCCGAACCCGGGACCATCGAGACCACACGAACAAAAAGATGGCTTTAAGTCACAGATAATCTTACAAGTAAAACGCTTTTTTTAGAAGTTTCCATGAGATTGATCTTTTAAGAGATTATTGTTATCATAATAAGAATTTGTAGAAAACAAAGAAACCTTTGCTCATGGCTCAATGTAATCGTCACTAGCTTTCATGTTATGAAAATCTGATTTTAAGTAGTGGAACTGTGTGGCACTATCGTAATGAAACCATTACATGTACTTATATGAACTGCATCTTTCAGCTTACTATAAAACTGGTTTCTACGTACATGCATATTTTATGCATATTTTTTTTAAACGTACGCTAGCGAAAAATCAAAAGCATTTCGAACACGTTACAGGCAAGGGTGAACTCGCTTTACGAATACCGGTAATGATTTTCATTTTCTAGGTCTAGAGTGACATATTGACAGACGGGCAGAAAACATGAACATCGGGTCGCAAAGAATATTTACAATCGGAATACAAATTACTAAGGTTAAAGATGAACACACAAAAAAAAGTAACTTTGTAATATCCAAAGGCAATTAAGAGTTCAGAAATAAAAACCTAGATAACACCAGTCAACATAGAAATAAAATGCATTGTCTTTAGAAACCTACAGCGGGAGAAGTCCGGACACCCGGCTATCTCAATCAGACAGAAAGGTTATTGATGAAAATGGGTAAAACGGGGGGAAAAAATCCTAAAAGACCAGAATTGACGTTTACGGTCGAGGGAACTCAGACAAAAGGACATTTACTAGTTGGTAAATAATTGAGAGGATTTGTTTTTCTTGTGTTTTTTCTTTTTACCTGATGGAAAAGTAGAAAGCACAGCAGACGACAAAGTTGATATCTAAAGCTAAACAGTTGACTATTGTTCCCAAAAAATAATAATATGAAAAGCATTATGTGACCGCACGCACACACACACACACATACATAAACATATACACATATATACGCACAGACGAAACGCGTACGGGGTTAAGCTGACGTGAATGCTTGTCTACCGATTGTTCAGTCACTGAGTAGAACGCTTTTGTTCTCGTCTTCATTTCATTAGACAAACAATGTAGAAGTGGCTGGGTCACAGCATCGTCACTTTGGTGTTTGTGTTGCTTTGTACTAGCATTGTCCAATGGACTAAAGGGAAAAGGTGTTCAATCATGTCTCTATGTGCCATGTACCTGAACAAGGAGCTCTCCGAACAAAGAAACTAGTTCATTTGTTCACCCACACATTTCTACATATTCCTTTGCTTCTTTTCCCATATTTCTTCATTTCATTGCTTAAACTATCTAAACAGGATCTTAAAATTGAAAAGAAAAAAAGAAAAGATTTACTGTGTTCCAATGGATAGTAAATATCTCACAAAATACCAACGTTGCTTAAAAAAATAATAAAAATATGTATTTGTTTGCTGTTTAACTTTGATGACATTCAAATCCTTACATCTAGCACGTACAAGCCAAATTCTCCAAAATATTCCATGACTCAGCGTTTAATGAAGTGATCTGTCAGCCAGTTAAAGTGTGTAAAGTATAAGAGTATAAGAAATAGCTTGTAAAGATCTCAGCATTTAAGACAACAGCAGATACATCGTTTGGTATCTTTTAGATACATAAATTGAATCCTATGTAAAAGAGAGCGATCAAAATCTAGAAGACAGGCTAAACAACCGGTAAGCCATAGACAAACTATCGAGCCAAAATACTAAGCAACTGAATGTCATCAGTCCAAGAATTCAATATAGTTCAGCGTCCAAGCACAACTAAGTGCCAGCTATTGAAGTGTACCAGTGGACTCGGCCGCTTCTGAAAGGCACTTAGAGAGGAAATGGTGCAGACTGCATCTTTAGACGTTTCACTAAGCACCATTTTTTTTTTGTTCAGCAGGCAACCATCTTAAACCAAACATTTTCTGCTCCAGTTCATGAAAATTTGCAGAAGAAAAAAAATGATTAGACAAGAAATTGAAAGGAAAAATAAATGGGGAAAAGAGTGGGGGGGGGGGGGGGGGGGGGGGCAAGATAGTTGAATGCTTGGGTGGATTTTAGATCAGTACATAGTTGTAAGGCGACTTAATATTCTTAGTAAGGTAGGTTATAACTCTAGTTAGGAAATAATTATCTGGGAACTATATGAATCAGTGCAAGAAAGTTAATTTAGTAAGTCTAATTCAAGTAGTCTGTCTCGTCGCAAGTACGCTGGAGTTGTCCATCGTTAAGAAACAAAATTAAATTTTAAAAATTCGTTTCGCCACGAAAGAACAATTTTGTAATGTCCGATCGTTCTACTAAAGAAATGCTAATAAAAACAGGATTCTGCTAAATTACAGAGCAACTAAGGAAAGAACTAACGCCATAAGAACAGTGGTACGGCCAAATTAAAGACTTCATTAACAAAGCAGTAGCAGCCAAACAATGTGTAGTCCGGCTCAATTATTGATCACTCCAGCTAAGCGTTAACAGCAATACAAACGGTCGTCTAACTCAACAAAGCACTGACGGTCATACATACTGTAGTCCATCTACATCACAGAACAAGTCAGTCAAGTAAAAGCAGCACTTCAAACAAAATTATTACCCAATTCAATATAGAACTAACAGCTTTAGAAAATACAGTCCATCGAGCTATAGCGTTGACCAGTTCGATAAAGCACGAACAGCGAGACAACACACTGCTAACAAAACAGAAAGACTATCTGGAATCATACTGTTTACAGATAAATCAACCGCCGGAACAGAAACAAATGCAAATTATCGATTTTCAATTGTATTTTTTGGTTTAAATTGTGCAGCCTAGCGGAAATAACAGGAATTTTCAATTAACTCCACCTTGAAAGAAACCAAACAAAAGGTAAAATCATCAGCTCAGAATATGACTAAGTCACCTAGTATTAGAGATCTGTCCTATAAGTTTATACTAGTCTACTAGACCTACATTTTAAGAGTTAGAAATCATGTACAAGTTTTGTATCCTGGCTACACCAAAGTTTTCTGACCAGATTTAATTAAGTGACCAAACTGAAAGATTTTTTTTCCAGCAGCACTGCACTTTCAAACTGTCCCATTGAACTAGTCAAAAGTGAGATCGTGTTTCCAATAATGATAGATGATATTACGACGAAATCTTGGCTATTTCAGCCACATCGCCCAGTTTCCTGGTGACTTCATTCATGGCAATGCTCAATTCATTGGGTCTGAACTATTGTTTCTTCGAGGCCTGTTGGGCCTATAGCCAGCCTAATCAAGGAGAAATATTGTAGTAGTTTGTTTTCCATCTCTTCCTAATGTACTTGTCACAGATTTGTACATAGCTATACAAGAATATCTGAAGGGAAAAAAACAACGTCTGAAGTCTGGATACTATGCTATATAGATTGTACAAAAAAAAAACATTTTGATCATTTATCGATGGCAGAGTTAAGGAAATGTAGGAAGTGACTTGACTGAGAAGAGGATCGTTTGCATTCAAGAAACGTCTTGCTTCACAAGAATCTCTTATTGGAACATATAGCATAATGTTCGTGCACTCGATTGGTCAAGGATAAATAGAGCTTTACTTTGAGCTATTCAAACCAACGACTATTACATCATTGTAAAATATCACGGACTAAATGCCTCCACTTAGTCCTGTAGTCTTGTCTATTGTCAAACTTTGTTTTCCTCAACCATTAAAAAACTAGCCTAGACAGAAAAAAAAAAAAAAAATCGTGAATGCTAGCTAAATTAGTAAAACAAAAATCTGTCAATTTTAGACAAGGACGAATGCATTCTAAACAGTGTTTAATTGAGTACCTTAACGATTTGCTTTCATGTCAGTATCCTGATTTGTATAAATGTGTGTATGAGTGAATGTCTGGCACATTGTGATGAATGAACTTAAATGGCTGTGTGTGTGTGTGAAGGTGAGAAAGAAGGAATGTGGGCTAGTGTAGGGCTTAGCTTCCCATCTGCGTCCCATGACACATCTTTACTTTCCAATTATGGCTTCTACCAGTTCCGACCCCATGTGTCAGTGTCCAACGTATTCCCAGCTCTGTCTGCTCGCATTAATGGATGCAGAGGAAAGAAAATGTAGGCACGTGGTTAAAACATTAAACAGGGGGGAGGGGACATTAATGGGTAGGCAGAGAAGAATGCATCATTAAAAAAAAAGGGGGGGGGGGTAGGGGTATGTCCATTTTGAATCTATAGTTAATGGAACCAACAATGCTAAAGATAATGAGTTCCTAAAGTAATTTTGGGGAGCAATGTCCTAAGTAGTAACTCCATGAAGTAATTTCGAGAAACAATGTCCGAAGTACAGATTTCATGAAGTAATTTCGAGGAACAATGTCCTAAGTAGTGACTTCATGAAGTAATTTCGAGGAACAATGTCCTAAGTATGATCACTTATTATAATAACTTCATGAAGTAATTACTGGGAAACAATGTCCTTATTTGTGGCCCCTATGCACTAGTTAATTATATAATGAAGTAGCTTTGGGGTAAAATGAAACTCTCCTAGGTTAAATTAATCATAGGGATTAATGAACTTTAAAAAAATGTGTTACAGATATGGATGTAAATGTGCAGTCCTTTCCCTTCAATACGTTTTTTTTAAAGGTACGGTATTTCTTATATTTTATTTATTTAAGACCTGGGCATATTTTCAGCAACCAAATGCTAGAATCTCATTCGAAGTCTTCTTTAAAGTCTTTTGTAATCGTGTGAACACAAGAATACTACCCCGTCACTCTTTGAACCCACCCCTCCCATCCATCAAAACGTCGTGCTAAAGTAAGTATTTCACTCAAAGATTCTAATTTCTCAGTATCGTAGATAAATGTAGAGAATGTGTTTAAGAAAAAGAGCCATTAGTTTACTTTAAATACCGCCGTGGTTGTTATTAGTAAGGGCTAAATACCTGACCATGAGGCTATCAAGGACCTTAATAGTTTTCTTTTTGTTTCATTTAGAAATGCTCCAATGAAAAAGAAACCTTGACCAGTTCAGCAGAACCTACTCACAAGACAGCCTCTCTCTTTCCCCAAGACAAAGTAGCAGCTAATTAAACAGGAGATTTGTCTTCCAGCTAGAATATCTTTTATGGAAATGCTTTGGCTTCATGAGAAATGCTTCGGGGTATAACAAAACAAAAACAAAAAAACAACAGAAGGGAATAGAAAGAAGAAAGGCTCCACACTTGAAAAAAAAAAACGTCTATCTGTTTAATTGCTAAGACTTTATATAGCTCCATCGTGGGCTCCAGTTTGAATACAACAGTTAAAGTACAGTTCGTATTTAAAAGTGAATGAGACTGTTGTGTAGTTAGCCCAATGACCCAATAGTTTTCCTTTTTTAAGTAAAAATGCACATCAAAGTCAAGAAGTGGACTTAGAATATTACATTTTATAAAATGTTAGTGTTCACTATTAGCGTTGATTCGATCGGGACCATAACTTCAGTAACCATGTAAGAAATTCTATATACTGCAGAATGTGTAGGAGAATAGGTGTCAACGCCCCATTCAATTAAAACCTATGTCGATCGCTATGGACATAGTAACTCAATGTTTGATATTTGGCACATCGGCACTTATTAGGCCAAGTCGTGCCCAATTATCGTTCAAAGGCAATATATTCCTTTACCTAGCCCTATAGGGCTTGTATACTTTTTCCTCAAATTATTTTATTTTGGTAGACATCGCTATTTCATTAAATAAATGCGAGACAGAAACAGAACACAACATATAGTATTTATGTCGAGACATAAGCCAAAAAAACATGGACAAACGCATTTCTACAGCTTCCATTGTCAATGTAATACAAAGGATGTCATTGGTGAGTTTCGTGTCATGAGAATCCCGCAGTAATGATAGCACATTAACAGCCATTAAACCAATGTGTTAATCCTTCACGGTTGATCTGTAATTAACTCGAGCGATTGGCTGGGGCTCTATCGACAGTGATCGAAGTGTTCAGCAGTAGTAAACAGATCGGTTATTGGCGTGTCAAGCAGTAGATGCTTCAGCTATTGATTCGTATTAACCCGGATACTCCCGTCTGCACGAAGTCAGATAGTGACGCAGGACCCGTAACAAATATTAGGCCTGAGTACTTGTGACTGCTGAGATAAGCAATGGTGCTACTGAAGTAAAATCTGTGCTACAGAGCTAAACAGCTGTGCTCCTGTGGCAAACAGCTGTGCTTCTGAGGTAAACAGTGGCGATACTGAGATAAGGATTGATGCTTATGATATAAGCCATAAGCAATGGTGCTAAAGGGGTAAACTATTGTGCTACTGAGATAACTAATGCTAACAAGGTAAACAATAGTGCTAGTGAGTTAAGGAGCGGTATAAATAAGGTATGGTGCTAGTGGGGTAAGCATGGTGCTAATGGGATCATAAATAGTGCTAATAGTGAGGTAAACAATAGTTCTACTGAGGTAGACAATAGTGCTAGTGAGGTAGACAATGGTTCTACTGAGGTAGACAATAGTGCTAGTGAGGTAAACAATGGTTCTACTGAGGTAGACAATAGTGATAGTGAGGTAAAGAATGGTCCTACTGAGGTAGACAATAGTGCTAGTGAAGTAAACAATTGTCCTACTGAGGTAGACAATAGTGCTAGTGAGGTAAACAATGGTTCGACTGAGGTAGACAATAGTGCTAGTGAGGTAAACAATGGTTCGACTGAGGTAGACAATAGTGCTAGTGAGGTAAAGAATGATTCTACTGAGGTAGACAATAGTGCTAGTGAGGTAAAGAATGGTTCTACTGAGGAAGACAACGATGCTAGTGAGGTAAACAATGGTTTACTGAGGTAGACAACGATGCTAGTGAGGTAAACAATGGTTTACTGAGGTAGACAACGGTGCTAGTGAGGTAAACAATGTTTTTAGGTATTTATAAAGTATATCAGCAAAGGGAAGTGGAGAGTGAGACAAGAGTATCGTGAGACAAGGTTTCTTGGGTTATTATTGTTAAAGAAACTGTTTTCGCACATAAAGGCACCTATGGGTAGGGCCGCCGCTACCTATTGTGCAATGTGTGCATCGCACGCAGGCGGCCGAATGTAGGGGGCGACCGCTTCATTATTCCAAGGTTATCTTTCTTTTTTTTTAATTTTTAGTTTCATAAAAAATAAACCAAATATTTTGATGTTTTATATAAATGTTAACTATTTCATTATCCTTTTAAAACTATTTAAAACAAGATTACAAAGAGAGTTTGTGTTACCACACAAAGCAGAGGCGGCCCCCGTTGGAGACGGTCCCTGTCGGATCCGCTTATTCGCTGGTTGACGGAGGATGGTATCGAGCAGGGTATGAAACCGAGACCGTAGAGATAATCAGTCCTGCGCGCTAACCGCACGACCAGGCATTGCTCTTAATCTAATGTCAAACTGGTTACAAACTAATAGCCTACTATTGATAATATACCTACACATTACGGAATGACAACTACCGGATATGTACAATGTGTCAGAAGAGCGATTTTAGATAATCTTTTGGTATTGGGCATTTTCATTTAAATGAAACTAGAATGAGCATGTAGATCTACCTAAATGAAACTACTAATTTAGCAATCTCAATATCTATATCTACTAGATCTAGATCTAAAATATAAATTAGGGATAATGTAGATGTAATTTAGATAAGATTTAAATAAAAAAAAAACACTAGATAATAAATTAATAGACTAATTGCAATATGAAATATTAAAATAGTAGATTAGTTTTAGTATTTTATAACATTGCAATATTGACATATTTACAATCTAGACTTTAGAAATAAAAATCTACACTTTAAGCCTAGAAATTAAAATTATAGATCTTGATCTAGTCCATGGTTTTATCCAGGAATTCGGTTCAGGGGGGGAGTTGGCATAACCCAGGTGGGGGGGGGGGGGGGGGGGGATTCCCAAAAAGGACCCTGAGGGACGGTAGTCCCCCAGTGGGGTCCAGGGGCAAAGCCCCGGTAGGGGGTCTGGCCGATGTCCCCCAGAAGCTGAAGCAAAATACCAGTGTCAAAATGAAATTTCTGAAGCATTTTTAATTTAATTTACACAAATAACAGCCTGTATGACAATGATTGACCTTCATCTGGTACTAGACTCACATAATGGTTTGGCATAAAAGTCTTATCTCCACTAGAACAACTAAACAGACCTAAATACATTGGATTCTTTCTGCTGTTTTCATCATTGTCAATTACGAAAGTTATGCGTTCATATGCATCATTATAAGTAACTTGTTTCTTATCTCCATAAACAACCGTTATTGGACGGTTGAAAAAAATCGAGGCAGTTGATAATATTATGCCATCTCCCCATGTTCCATTCTTTTCCATTGCCTCAAGATATTTGTCAACAGAAGAAAAGCCTAAAAATATGTAAAATTATACAGTTATAACTTAGGAATATGAGTCATATAATGAATTAAATAGGCTAGGCTTGACACGATAACAATTAGCCTCCGGTACTCTCCATGCTATCCCAGTCTGGGTTGGCAAGTTGTCGTCGAAAGGTGCACGGATGGCTACATAAAGTGAATTCCCATGCGTACCGATACATTGAAGTGGGTTGCATTAGCAAAATTTAGCATGGTATCAAATTTAGGCCATGCGCATGTGTCTAACAACTAACACAGTAGAACTAGATTATGAAACTAAGTCTCTCATATTCTGGCGGCTAACCAATAGTTTTCGCCATATTGCCACGTTTTAGGCAGTCAGGCCGTGCAGGGTTTTAGGCGAAACCCTCACCCATGCAAGGGCAAAGTCCAGTAATGCTGACCTATTATCGCTCACATGAAAGGCGTGGAAGATTAGTTAGGCGGTGCCCACGAATTAACAAAAGTTTCATAAATTTATAATCATACCTTCAATAGTTTTGTCCAGAAGAATTTCCCGATGGTCTTGTAAATAACTGACCAATGATCGTCTAATGTCAGTTGCCGAGTGTTGCCAGGATTGAACGATAATTGATGCGCGATGGCCGAAAACATGCAGTTCCCATCAGGTGCAGTGTTGTGTACCGTAAACCCTGGAAACTCAAATGTTGATTTTGCTCCATTCTCATTTATTCGAAATTTTTTGGAAAAGCTGAACATCGATAATTGCCGCTTCATGTTTACACTTTTATTATTTTCCCCTTCATCTATAATTAACGATTTTCCCGGGATACCAAAAGTAGGGATGTCAAAAACCGGACGGTGGAAAACCGAAATAATTATTATACAACATACAATTTTATTTCCTTTATTTCTTCTTTTAAAGCGACTTAGTGTTACTCTGATCCCCCTCTGGGGGGGGGGGGAATAAAATAATTTCCTCAGGGGGGGGGGAGGATTGTGGTTTCAAGGGGGGATTTTTTCCCCCCCTCGTGGGGGGGGGGGGGGGGGGCTAATTTAATCTTTGATCTAGTCTAAATCATGGCTGTCTGGTAGTGCGGTTTTCGCGCTGGACTGTCGTTTAGATTCATCGATGGTCCCAGGTTCAAACCCTGCCCGCTCCCATCCCCCGTCGTCCTACGGGAGGTTTGGACTACAACTCTGAAGGAACATCCGAAACATGTAAAACAACAAACATTCTAAACTAGACCAAGAAATTCTAGATATAGATTCTATAATGATTTTAATTAGAACTTAAATCTAGATCTAGTTTTAAAAATCTAGCTCTAGTGTAAAAAGAAAAAAATCTAGATCTAGTGTAAAAAATCTAGATTAGATCTAAATCTAGCTATTATGTCTTTTTAAAATGCGAGTCACATTACGAGGTTTAATAAAAATTACTATACCGAGTTGTTTTAGCATTTAAAGAATTTATTCCATATGACGTCAAAGGAAAAAAATCCACTACGTCACACAACCTAGTTAGACTAAAAAAAATATCTATACGAGCAGCTTGTCGAGTGTTCATAGACATTGGTGCACCGAGTGAGATCTTTTAGCATTTCAATTAAAGAATTAACTCCATATGACGTCAAAGGAAAAAAAATCCATTACGTCACACGTCCTAGTTAGACTAAAAAATGTCATCTATACGAGCAGCTTCTCGAGGGATCATAGACATTGGTGCACCGAGTTTGTTCTTTTAGCATTTCATTTAATGTGCTAGTTAGACTTAATATATATATATATATATAAGGATTAAAGACGCTTTTTTTTTGTTTTGTCTGTCAGTCTGTCTGTCCGTCATGTTAATTACGAGAAAAAAAAAGACTAAAAGCTATAGAGAATCTGATTAAAATCTAATTTCCCTTCCGAAACATCGCATTAGTTTTAATTTTCTATAATAGATTGTTCCGGATGTTTATATATTTATAGTGAGAGAAAATAAGAATTCCAGATTAATCAAATGCCGTAAATTAAATTTGTGGGATGGTCTGTTATGAAAATTAGATGTACCATAGCCTTATGGTGTTAGGAAGTTGTTTTCCTTAAAAATGGGAGCATAATATTAACGATAATTAGATTTTCTAACGTTTTAGCTAGAAAGTTAAATGTAGTGTAAGAGAGAGTGTAAGAGAGAAGTGCGATTTTACATAAATAGAGTTAAACTATTTTTCATTAAAAATCCGGAACAACCAATTTTCGGAAATGAGAAAATTATGTGTTTTATTTATTAGAAGAGAGATTTCCAACATTTATTAGCGTTATTAGATTTTTTATTTAAAATTCGGATCATTTTTGGTGACGATTTGTAAGAAAATTAAGGTAATGTAGGTCGATTTCTTTTTCGAAACAAAATCCGGAACATTCTTTACCGATTAAACAGCTTTTATTATGTTTCGGCAAGAAAATTAACTGTAAAATAAGTCTAAAAAAGGATTTTCAATAATCGTTTCTAGTAAATTACTTTATTTTAAAATCCAGAAAAACCTATTGTCGATTTTTGAAAAAAATAAAATTATTTGACATAAATTTGTTTTAAGTTAAAAATTCGGAACAATTGATATTGATAAATAAACTATAGTGACGTAGTGTCAAAGAATATAATTGTAATATTAGTCAATTATGCGATTTCAAACAATCATTTGGCATAATTTATTTTTTATAAAACAATATCTGGAACAAATTTATAGTTAATGAAATATAAATCAATATAGATATTTTTATTTAGCATTTATATGCTATTTACATTTAAAAACCGGAACAATATATTAAAGATCCTGTGTTTCTTGCAATGTTTAAGCATGGAAATAAAATCTAAAAGTTAGAAGAGCCTCTAGTGTTATTTGTTAATCTAATCGTGATGGACAGACCGACCAACAGACAAAACGCACAAAAATAATCTTCTTTTATTCGGATTGGGGCACTAAACAAAAAATAAATAAAATCTGATTTTTTTTAAAAGTTTAAGGAATTGGTTTAACACCGCGTCATGTTGCGACGTCACGCTACTGCACGAAAGTCGCTGCATAAAAAGTCCATTTTAAATAAATGTGCGTGATATTTACATACAAAAAGCATTATTAGCCTTTATAAACAAACAGAAATGTTTTCTTTTAGCTTTAACAGCTAGTTGACCAGAAAAAACATCTTTAACTATTATTTATATTAGTTGTAAACATTTCCTGTACATTTTATAGATATATTTGACTAAAGTGATACTGAAAATACCAAGGAGGTTATATTTAGATGGAGATGGCGTGACGTCACTAGGTTGAAGCCAAATCGCAGCCATCTTGGTCTACTCAAATTAAAACGTGTAGTCTGGGTTTTTTTTTTGAGAAATTTGTTCGATAATATTTCACATTATTTAAATATCTGTACATTGTACAATATCTTATAAAACGTTAAAAACACAGTGTATAGAATACTCATCAATGCAATAGCAGAGAAATATCTGCAAGTGCGGTATCACTACGCTGCAAAACATTACACTTTTAGGAATCATATGCAAAAAGGTGCTGTGAGCAGACAGGTGCATACAAAACTAATTCTCTTCAGTGGTAAATAATTAGTTATCTCCCACTAGCTCATTGACTTTGTATATTCAGTATGGTTTATCAGTGTGTTCTTATATAATGTCTTCATGTTTGTATAAAAATTTATCTTCCCACATTTTACATACTAAACATTTTAGATGTAGGCCAGAGTTTAATTAGGGAAAGATAAGTTAGTATTACTGTAACATTATTATTAGTAGTAGGTAGTAGTACTCTTTTCACTTCAATTTTATCAATTTTGTGGTGATTTCAGTGCGGTAAAAAGTATAAAAAATATAACAAACCTCTTGCAAATCATTTTTGTGCTTTTTTCTCAGCCCACAATAGTGCTTAATTTCGATGTAATCATTATATTTCGGTTTTGTAGGCCTCGATCAGGTGATCGTATAAATCACTTTACATGCTCTACAGCGCTTTGTAATTGATCCATTGGAATATCTAGACCACCAGATATGAACTTGGGCCTTAGAGGAGTTCAGAAAAAAACATGATGACAAAATACGAGGCTAATTTGAGTCGTTACGAGAATTAAAAACTGGTATCGCAATGAAAACGGATGGAATGTTTTGAGTAAACCAATATGGCGAATAGGCTCCGCCCACTGGCTTCAACCGATAATGAACATTTGATAGCAACCGCCATCTCCATCTAAATATAACCTCCTTGGAAAATA
Organism: Biomphalaria pfeifferi; assembly: GCA_030265305.1. Taxonomy (NCBI): domain Eukaryota; kingdom Metazoa; phylum Mollusca; class Gastropoda; family Planorbidae; genus Biomphalaria; species Biomphalaria pfeifferi. The sequence continues at coordinate 1,469,220 of JASAOG010000055.1, forward strand.
CATTTAATGATGAAATAATATTTTTCATATCTCTTCTAGTTTTCGAGATCTGAGTGTGACAAACGGACAGACAGACGGACATTTTGCACAAACCTAATAGCGGCTTTTTCCCCTTACGGGGGCCGCTAAAAAAAAACATGATATTGGTACATAAGAAGCGTAGAATATTCTTGGGTCATCATAGATGTAGATCTACACTAAGTTGTAGGGTACTAGCTGTTTGGTGCAACAACCGACCGACTTACAACAAAAAGGAGGGGGGGGGCGGCGAAAAAATGTTTTATTTTGATTGTAGTTATTAATCCGCGTCTGAATATTACCAATGTTCACAAGTGAAAATATCTTAAGTAAGAGACGTAGTTTCATCTTTTAATAAGACCTTGTCAAATGTCGACCGTTTTCGCGAGAGGCGCATGCAACAATAAGGGTTGTAACTTTTTGAAGAAAATATTTCAAAACGTCTCCGTTAGTGTGATTCTTCTAGAGTTTCTTATCTGAGATAGGTCGAATTTCTTCCTACTATTGTAGGCCTACTTCATTATAGTGACATTATAGTGATTTTTGTGGGAAAAAGGTCCGCGACAGAGACGTCTTACTTAGCACGAAGATGATTCTAAAAAAGAAATCTCGCCCATTACAGAAGTACGTGTGCTATACATACCTAGAATGTCCCTGAATAAATATTGTTGACCAGGAATATCTCTTTATTACTAGATTTTTTTTCTTACTAGGATGAATAGTGCGTTCTAAAAGAAAAATTAATGTTGGCCTTTTTTGTGTAAATGCTAGGAGAAAGAATTTCTGAAGCTGATAACGGCAGAATACGCTCAGCGCCGGGGCCCGGCCCCCTTAATCAGACCCCTTGCTGACTTGAGCGGAAACCCGCCGAATGCTCAATTCTATCTTCAGAAAGAACTTTATACAACGCTTAAAAATTATGTAGGCAACATTATTTCCAAACAAAAACAACGGAATTGTTTTACATCGCAATTAAAGGTCCCCAGGTTCTAAAAAGGGGGAGGGGAGCTCAAACGAAAATTTCGTCATGTCGGGGAAATGTTCGAGAAACACTGCCTTTATGCGTTTTATTTCAAGTAACTTTGTAAGTGACTTTTACTTAGGATTATTTATTTTAAATCAATTTAAGAAAAATACTCAGCGCTGAGTTGCTTCATTTTGTCGTAGTGGTGTGTTGGATAAATTTGTAGGCACCTCCAAATTCGCGTATTTCAGATGATTGTGGACTCAATGCACATCTCTCCAAAATACAAGCGTGATAATTATTATAATCAAATTTACTGAACGTTGAAAAAGTTTCACCGTCAATGGCTTTATCACTTTATTCTGCAGAAAATGGTCCATGTCGGTTTTTTATAGGAATAAATTAAATAAAGGCAACATTACAGGTACAAAAGGAGTAAATGATTAGGGTCTTATCAATTCTGAAAAGACACGAATATAATACAGAATTTTGTTTTTTAAATGCTCTTAAAAAAAAAAAACAATAGATGCAACGCATTAAAGAATGCATGATTTTGAAAAGCAGCCTTATTACCGCAATGTCTCGCTTTGAAAGGATTCACAAATAGTTTATTTGACACACACACACAAAAAGGGTATTTGTATCAATTAATAAAGGCAATTTCGAAATTTGAATGAAATAGAAAATAAAATCCTTAAATTGTATAAACACATAAACACTTTCACAAAACATTAGATTGTACACCAGATATGTCTCATACCGAACAAATCACTGGCCTAATATTATTCTGCCTCTTTTTCTTATATGTGTCACGTTGCAATACAAGAACATTTTCTGAGGTTTTGCCCAATCGCTGGTACAACTGGAGAAGGACTTTATAACGTCGTAATAGAAAACAATGCAAAGTTAAAATTTAACATAAAACATCTAGAGGGCATGACAACGGTGCGAATATGAAAGTGGAAAAAAGGAATAATCTACGAACATGGATATAAATTACATTGCGGCTTTTGGTACAGTGTCCAGCTCAGTCGTAATACATTTTTTTTTTGTAGAAAAAAAAAAAGGGGGGGGGGGGCGGCATTTTTAAATTTCGCACGCAGGCGGCCACAATCCTCGCGGCGGCCCTGCCTATGGGAACACTTTGAAAATCACTACATTAAGGTTCATTTATACATTTTGTTGTAAAAACACCCGAACCTAAAAATATCTCCACGTCTAAATATACATTGAAACATTACACAAAAAAGGAACAAAGGCAGACAGATGTACATACAAAATGCATGAACACAGGCGTTGCGGAAGTGAGATCCAATCTTGCCTTTCAGAATCATTATCTACGTGAACAATCCGACAGTTCCACACGCGCCAGACACTTTGGTAGACGGGCTCTTTCTTCGCCGGAAGAAACCAAAGACTCCCCAAAGTACTTGATGCTCATTTTCAAACGTTTCTAGAATCACGTTTTGTGATAATTGAAGCCCCTCCCTCTCCCACTATCTTTTCTACGCCCCCCCCCCCCCCCAAAAAAGTCGAATCGGAATACCCCGTTTGAATAAGTGTGTTCTGTTAATTTAACGCATAATGTTTTTATAACTGACAGCAAGTACATCAAGCAATGGTACTAATACATATGTATATATGCAGGTAGAATTTAAATAGTATAAACACACGCACATATTTAACTTTTGTTTATATACACAGATGTAGACAAAGATATAGAATCTATACTTTTCTTGCGGACTCCCCTGGTCTGTAGTCCAGCCTGCCCTCCCTTAAATCCGGCCCTAATGCAAGGCAAAAGACAGATAGGAATGGAGAAAGACGATCGACAAATCGCGTGTGGTGCCCCAACATACTAAGGGCTAGGTGAAGGTCAAGTATCAGAAACATTTTGACAAAAGGCAGACAAGAGACGTGGAATAACGTCAGCAAGAAAAGATTTTGGGGTCAGAGTTCACCAGCCCAACGCTAACATAGATTATGTGGACAGTCCGAGCTAAAAAGAATAGATCTCTGAAGTTTGGAGATCAGCACTTGACAGTGGAGGCGACAAACAATGACAAGCCCAGCAACCATTGTGTCAGATCAAGATATGGAAGGCACGCTGTGGAAGAGTCTTCCAATGGCCAATTAGAGAACATCATGTAAGTTGGGGTATCTGATGACATGACATGTGTTACGTGAAGGCTTCTGGGGTAAAGGCTTTGATCTGACGTGGCTGCTCTGCCGAAACATTCAACAGACAATGGCAAACATTTTGCGCGTGTCCATTGAAAAAAACATCTTTTGTCTGAGATCAGCTCCATAGAAAGTTGTGGTTCATACTACATGGTACCAGGTAATGGGGAATAGAAGATATAGGGCACTTCACCAAAATTAAACTATATATTAAGTCTTTTTAGCTTTTTCTACTGAAGTAAAGATTAGATCAACTCTGTGCTATCAGCGTGTTGTTAGGGAAACGTAGATGATAGATAGATAGATAGATAGACAGACAGACAGATAGATCGATCGATAGATAGATAGACAGACAGACAGACAGATAGATAGATAGATAACAACATACGGCAAAGCGTAAATGTAATATTATGTCTGTTACTTTCAGTCTTTAAAATGTCCTAGGTGTATGCATATAGATCTATTCACTATCAGGCTGTAGATGTAGTTCCATGAATGTTTCGAATAAAAGTGTGAGTAGATAAGACATACGTATGTAAACGTGGATCGGTGTAGCTTACAGAACACTCAAGCAATGGTATTGACTTGACACTTGTATAGATAAAATGGGATATTATTGAATGTGCGATTTGTTGTTTGGAAGGGGGTGATGTGCAGGAGGGGGGGGGGGGGGAGTACACATCTAAAAAAAAAGCCCCTGCCCGGCCTGATAGGAAAACTCCATGCGATGCGATCTCATGCTTCTTTTTTTTTTTTGGGCAAGGGGGGGGGGGGGGGAAAGGAACTCAGCCACAAAGATAAAAAGAGAGATCAATACAAGAGAATTGGGGGGGGGGGGGGGGGGGCTGGAGGCAATCCAAATTATTCGGATCAACTCTGGACGCCCGTATGCACATCCGAGTAGCGGGGGGGGAGGGGGAGTATGTTTATCGGTAGAGTCAACCTCTAAAGCTAAATACAGATTTCTCTGTGGACAATTTTTGGTGAAGCCAATGGAATGCAAATACGTCAACAAGGCTTGCTGTTTAGAATAAGGGCTTCAAGTGCCGTTGTTTGCAGAACATTCTGTAACGGCATATTGCTTACGTATACACATATATCAGAACCGAATTAAAGGTTGAAATGTGTAGGTCAGTTTCAAGTGTAAGCTTCTTCTTTTTATACGTCCAATGGACAAAGAAATACAGGTCTTTCAAATGAATTGATAAACATGTCAGAGAGTATGGCGTTAATGTGAAAGTTTAGTGGAGTCCTTTCCATTGACATTATTTTGTTGTATATTTAAAGGTCCTGATAGTAAATATAAAAGTGAACAGCTAGAGTCATAAAAGCGGGTTGAACTTACAAACAAATTTTTACAAATCTGTATTTTTGAAGAAAAAAAAAAGTGAGTTTATGACTAATTTTCAATTTATTATTTCTTAAAGAGTTTATTGTTAGATGAAAATCCCACCGTTAGCCCGGAAACTATATTGACATGAATGTTTTTATATACAAAGAAAATCATCAACAGATTTATAAATTGTTGAATGTGTGCTGACAGTTCTAAATCAATTGAAATCTATATTTAATAACGGCGCAACTCTGACAGACTAATCAAATGTGAAATCTGTAATTGTATGGTTGCTCCTGCCCTAAAAAAAAGTTTTATTTTTAAGATACTTTTTCAAAGTTGCCACCGTGTCCATTATCGGCATTATAAGACATAAGCAAGTTCATGCTAAAGATACATCCTCAATTTTAGAAAACAAAATGCTTTCCGCTATTTAACCTTCAACAAATTCCCCTATCCCTTAGTCTGTTTAACCGTTTGAGCACTACATAGGATCAATCGAACGTCTTTTTTTCAAGAATCGCATCAAACTGATTTTAGTGTCGAGGGCTATGCCTTTGTCTTTCCTTGTTAGATGAAAATCCCACCGGATAATGGAGGATGCTCATGAAGGTTACAAGGGAACAGAATTGGCGAAAGAAGATTGTTTGGCAGGGACAGAAGAAAAGCTGACTTGGTCATGCGCATAGACTTCCGCAGCATTTGGTATTTGATGGTTCTTTCAGTAAAAAAAGGTCAGACCTAAAACATTGTTTCTCAAACTGTTACTAGTGACTTTCCTCTAACCCCCCCCCCCTCCACCCCCAAAAAATACTTAGCGCTACTTCCTTTTTATCCAGCTAGTGGGTCTGTAGGCTAGAGGGCAAAGCGTTTTCCTGCATTGTAAGCTTCCAAATCCATCCTTTGGTCTATATCACATTATTTATCTTTGTAAGACAAGTGCAACTCAAATACAATTTCATTAAGAAAGCCTAGAAACAGTTGTAATACTTATTCTTTGAGATACATTCGAGTCTGTTGAGCAAGTACGTTTGTAAAGGTCGTGATCGTACTTGTGTTCAGAAAGACATCTTGTAGCTTGCACCTAATTTCTTGAGTAAAAATGTTCAACTGAACGATGGTACGTCACCCGTTCTGAAGTAAGAATCTTACTTAGTCTTCTTTTCAAAAGATTTATGAATGGATTTCGTTGCAGACGTTTCTCGCTAAAACAGTATGAAAGGTACTACCGGTACATAGAGGAGATAAAACGACTTCACTAAATTTAATCATTTATTTGCGCCCCGAAGTTTGAAAAATGCTGGCATCAAAAGTTAAGCAACACACAAAAAAAGAGGAACTTACATTATTCTAAGCTTTACAAAATATGGATTATAGATGATTTAACTATTGTCTTTTTATTGTCTATTTAACTATTTCATTGAAGGCTGTTATAGTACTTTTACTCATACAATGTTTACTGAATTATAAACTAGAATCAGATTTATTTACAATAAAGGATGTTTTCACTAATGCAAAGTGAAAAATTTTGATTAACACAGAACATTGTATCCAGTACGGTGATTACATTTCATCGGATATTACGAGTGGAAGTCTCTTGTGGAATTAAAATTAGCATAAGGGTAATTTATAATACAGATCAAGAAACTAAATAAAGTGAACATATTTGTTAGTTAAAGTATATTTTCCAGAACTAGAGGTAAAAAAATAATATTTCTAAAACATCGTCTATTCCCCCCCCCCCTACCTGTGGTGCCACTCTATGAGTATGGCGCCTGGAGCATAATGTACCCACTAGCCCCCACCCCCTTTACACCTCTGCCTTCATGTAAATGAAATTATTCAGCTGGCAGATGATGAAATTTGAATCCAATGAATACAGCAAGTCACACTTTGTCATTCTTAGTAATGCAACACATCAAATATGACAAGTCAATAACAGGACAGGAAAACTCCTTCTTGACTTCAGAAGAATCTAAATCCAGTTCGTCTTCGAGTTTTAGATGCCCTTAAAAAACGTTTTGGTGGTAAAATGTTTTAAAGGACATAGTTGGAAGCAGTTGAAGAGTAGGGCAGTCAATTTTGAGATGAGGTGTAAATCATACAATACTTTACAATCAAAGCACTGCAGTGAAGTAACGTAGGCCTACTTCTACTGGCTCATTACAAAAGCTACGAAAATGAATTCATGTGTATGTAAAGAATTCAAGAAGATTTTACTAACGATGATTGGATAAAAATCATTAGTTATTCATTATCATCAACTATCCATTGACTTTCATTGTTGTGTAGCTGTTAAGTTTATAGTAATTGTTTAGCAATGTTTTGACTTAAGAAAGCATCAAACACAAATCTCTTACAATGTTTTTCATACAATTATAAGGTTACCCTAAAAAAAAAAAATGGCTAAGATAGAAGTATAATGTTAATATCTAATTACAAATATATTGTTTTGTTTTAACAATTTTTGTCAATGTTTATTCTTTCACTACAAATGTATAAATATGTGTGTGCTTGAAGCTGGGACAGTAAAAAGAACAGACCATAGTGCTTGGAAATATGCATCACGAGGAACCAGATTTTGAAATGAAAGTGATGGATGGACATTTTATGTCTGTTCAGGTGCATTCAAGATATATTTTTTTATGAATACTGTTGAAAAGTGTAAAATGTACATTTGTAAACAAATTCTTTTCAGAAAATAAAACTTACTATTAACATTTGTAGATGAAGTTAAAGCGAAAAACGGTTTTACAAGTGAAACTGTGCTACTTCTATACCAGGGTATACATTTTTAAATGAGCTTATGAAAATTAAATACCAGTTATAACTATGAAGAAATTCCCTTTTTAAGCTGGGAAAAGTAAAGGCCATTTCTCTAATAGGAAGAAATTAGAATAATATCTAGAACTCTAGATGTAGATCTACCACTACACTAACTGTCTATTATAGTTTATATATCTGGGGTTTTTGTTTTTTTTTTCAATTATATACATTTACTATTAGTCTATAATATATCTAGAATCTAGATTTTAAAGACTAGATGCTTTATAATAATATAATATACGAGGAATAATTTAGCAATCTAGATACTGTGTAGTAGATAACTAGCTCATATTATAGACTCTGGATATAGATCTTAGAATCTTAGTATTCTTAGATTAGAATTAAATCAAGATAGTAGCTTAGATTAGATCCTAGTAATACACTAGTGTCACTAATACTTTTAGATTGTTCTAGTAATCTAGTAGTTAAGTAGTTGGCTAGACTTGAGATCAATTTTAAAAAAAACAAAAAAAATTTTTAACTCTAAGATCTATAGATTACGGCTCCTAATTTAGAAACTATAGACACTAGTCCTACTATATATATTATATCAAGTAACATATGAAACTAAACTACTAGTCTCTTTTTATAAGACTCATTTAGTCTTTATGTTAGAATTAGATTCTAGATCGAAAATATATAGAACCAAGTTAGTTTAGTAGAGTTAAGGTGAGTCCGGAGTGATCTAGAATAGATTATTATAGATAAATAATATAGTATAATTAGTAAAGATAGTATTGTTATAAACCTGGTGGTGGCACAGATGGGGGTAGTGGTGTGAGTGTAGTCAGCTGATGCAGATCTCCCCAGGCCAGCGCTAGATGAGCGGTCAACCGTGACAAGTTATGACGGTCAGCCGAGACGAGTGTCAACACGACGGTTCGGGAAGGATCGACGCCGTGAACAGAGCTCAGGAGCGTCATAAGAGTTGTAGTCATCTGACCACCTAAAAACGTCGAGCGGCGTTATGTCCGGTTCTGGAAGGCCAGTAAGGACCCTATATAAAGAGCGGAGGTGTCGCAGTCAAGACGGTCGAGAAAAGGGGTTCACGACAGAAGGTTCACTACAGCACAGTTCAACGGTGTGGTTCTGTACGGAGCATTAGGACGGTTCAGTGCGAAGTACTGTCAAGTACAGTTGAGACGACTGGCGTGTTGATCTTGGTCTGCGATTGAGTCTGACACAACGAGCCTAGTGTGTGAAGTCAGTCCCGAACTGTTGAACCCAGTGCAAGACCGGAACGAGACGGAGAGGCCAGTGCAAGAATTGATACGGCGGTACGGTGTTATCGGAGAGATATTTGTACAGTGTACGTGTTGCCAATTGTACAGTATTGGCTGTTACTTATTCAACTATTAAAGTGTTACGTTACTTTGGAGCCCTGAGTTGTCAAGTTCTTTAAGTTGGTGGTGTATGGTGCAAATCCCAGAGAGCCTGGATAGTGAGATTCGTAACAGTATTATAATGATAGATTATTTAGATATTTATTAAATAAATAAATTATAATTATACATTTTAATAATTTTATATGATAATCTATCTAGATCTAGAGACTAGAAAAAAGAATCTAAATTCAGTACCCTAAATTCTAGTAGAATCTACTTTTAATTTATAATTATTAATTTCAAAATTGATGTTTAAATTTTAATAAATATAAAAATATAAAAAATATATAAGTCTAAGTCAGACTAAAGTAAGGAATTATCGCGATTCATAATACAATAAATTAAATTGAATAAATCAACTACTACTAGTAAGACAGTCACAGTGACAGTGTACTACTTACTACTAGTAATCACTAGTAGATGATAGATCTAGTACTACTACTATTACTACTAGCTACTAGTAATACTACTTAGGACTTAGTTAAACTTAGTAACTTAGATTCAATCTAGATCTAATTAAATCACTTTAAAAATTGCAAAACATACCACCTTTACCTTATGTATTAAGCATAGACCTGGTGAAATTTAGAATTGATAACTGCGATAATATTTCTAATGTAATTCAAATTACAGATTCTAAAATATCTATAATCTATGGTATGGACATCAACATAAAATAAGCGCCATATTGTTTACAAATAGCCTCCCCTGTTGACAGAACGGACATAGTTTGTTTCGAACAAAAAAAAAGTACATTATAATTTTTTTAATTTAGCTCTTGGGTACTATATAAAAGATTCAGTACATTGTGGTAAAATATGTTATATAATTTACAATGATATATATATTATGCCATATCCCCCAAAAAAACATTAATTGTATATTCACCTTATGATATAAATTTATATCTTGATTTAGATGGTAGATCTATGATCATGTGTTTTTTGCTTTTTTTTTTTTTAAATCACATCTATTATCAGTAAAGTTTTGCCGGTTTGACTTTTTTTTTTCTTGTCAATGAAACTTGAACTTGAGCCCAATATTTTGCAACATTATTATATTAAGTAGATTTAATTAAATCCCATTGCCATATTTAAAAAGTATAATAAATAAGCGTGTGTTGAAAAGACATATTTAATATATATATATATAAATATTTATTTCTGATTTGACTGCTCATGTGCTGCTCTAACTGGTTGCCATTGAGCTCTAATAATGGGAAATGAGCAATGGCAGAAAGAAAACATAAACATTATGATTAGCAATGGTATAAGATATTAATTGATATTCGAAACTGCACTATAGAAAGAAAAACAATGGCAAATAGTGCAGTTGTTCGATCCCTCGCAAGAAGTATTCGTCCATTCGAGCGGAATTTCGATATATGTAAATACAGGTAGTTAACTTAACTTTACTGACTTTACTAAATCAATAACTTGAGTCTAGACATCGAAGACTTTTCTAAACTAAGTCAAAGTGCTCTCATTGATTCCAGTGATTCTGATCTATTTTACTATCTAGTCTAGTGATAGTCAATAATAGTGTCAATCTAGAACTAGAATATGTAGATTATCAAATTATTGGATTAAATATATATAGCTTTTATCTAGAGGAGGCTCTTATAGTTTGAACACTCAATCAAATTCTCCTTTCTGAATGGGTCGCTTTTTTTTGTTTGTAATTCATTTGTTTTTATGTTTGGAGCTAAAAACGACATTTTGGGACTGCGAATGTCCAATTTTAGATAAGTTCCGGTAATTTTGTTCCGTTTTTCCAAAGCAGATGGCAGTTATTTAGATTCTCGGTAACCATGTATGTTAAGCTGTTGTTTTAACCTCCCCCGGCAATTCCTTTCCATATAAGGGATGAAGGCTATATTATGAGCCTGTTTGATCGTAGGCTGATGGGCATATCAAAATAAGCTTCCAAACATCTTTAGAAAGACATTCCAATCACATTTATACCGTTAGCTGTTAAATAAAATTTAAAAAGGGGGTTTCCAAACAAATAATAATGAATTCAGCTCATTCTCCTTTTTGAACACAGCAAAATCGTATTAAGAAATATTATTGGGATTAATAAATCTATGATTTTTTCAATGAATAAACATGGCCTAGATCGAGATATCTAGAATATATAACTTATGAATGAAAGAAAAAGTGTGGGCTGCTAATTGAAGCCAGAGACCATGCCCACTGCATGTGATCACGCAAGATAAGCTGGCGGTGAGGAGAGGTATACACTCAGCGTGTAGTGTCACAAACTATCCAACAGGCAGTGGACGGAAGGGGGAGAGAGTCATGAAAAGAATTATAAGCATCTATGGGAGGGAGGGGATGTTAAAGTTTCACAAAACAAACATCCAAATTATGAAAACAAGAAGAGGGATGGGAGTTAAAAGAAAGACAAGAGAGAAAATACAAGTAGCCTAGTAGAAAATATCATGTTTATTAAATTAAAATAATTAATTTATAGCTCTATAATCTATATAAATTTATTTCTGTCTGTTTCTACACCTAGGTTATATAGGTATGTAAATAAATAAACCATATATGATATATATATATATATATAGCCTATATAAATATATATAAATATAAATATATTATATATATATATAGCCTATATAAATATATATATATATAAATATATTATATATATATATATATTATATATATATAAAGAGAGAGAGAGAGTATATGAGGAAATAGACTATAAATACATATTGCAAAAGTGAATCTTCTTCTTTTACTGCAATCTAAATAATTTTTAAGTAACACAGATATAATTTATTAGCAATTACATAGTGGTGTTCAACACTGGTGCTCACTGTTCAACTAAAGGAGAAAGCCCAAAAACTGCGTTCAAAATAGGAGCATGAAGTGACCCAGTTTATTTTAAAATAAAATCTTGACTATGGGTGGCAATTCAAAGGAACACAGCTATTTTTATAGTCCTTTAGTTGCAGAATAAGAATATGATTTCAGTTTTTTTGTAAGTTAAACCTTTACCAAATAAAAAAAATAAAATAAAAATTTGACCTATTTCCCGAAAGTCGGTGTTCAGTTATAAGAATCTACCATAGAATATCTAGTAGTAATCTAGTTGTAGATCATTAGTCTTAGACTTAGTGTAGTTATGATTAGTAAATTAGTAGATATCTAAATCTAGTCTACTTTAGTAGACTAGTCTAGTCTAAACTAGAGTAAGACTAAGATAGTAAGAGTGCTATTAGACTTATTAGTGACCTAGCATAGTACTACTGTAGTTGTAGGCAGTCTGAATATTAGTTATTAGTCTATTAGACTTTAATTATAATTATTCTATGATTTATGAGTTTGATTTGTTCCTTCAAGTTTCAAGACCTTGCTTCATCTTATCTTATTTTATCTTATATAATACAGACGTTACTTCAAAAAAGATGATTACGTCCTACGCGTCATGCATTTAGTCATGCATATTAACCAATGACTTAAATTCTGCCAAGTCACTGGTTTTTCTGGCTAGCTCAGGCAACCCATTCCGTGCTCTAATAGCACTAGGGAAGAAGGAGTATTTGTACAAATTTGTCCTAGCATATGGGACGAGGAATGTGCCTTTATTTTTGTGTCTTTCAGAGTATTTTATTAAATTTTGTTTTTGTATTTGAAGATTATGGTTCAGTGTTTTATGTATAATTGCTACTTTACTTTTGAGTCTTCTGTCCTGAAGGCTTTCTAAATTTAGTGATTTTACTAATGGTGTTACCCTAGTTAAATGTGAATATTCGTTTGTTATGAATCTCACTGCTCTATTTTGTGTTTGTTCCAGTTTCTTAATGTTTTCTTGAGTTGAGGGGTCCCACACGGTGGATGCATATTCTATTATTGGCCTAACCAAGGTTAAATAACATTTTAGTTTTATGTTCTTATTTGATTTATAGAAATTTCTTTTAATAAACCCTAATGCTTTGTTGGATTTTTTTATAGTTTCATCAATATGTGGGTTCCATGACAGTTTTTCATTTATTATAACACCTAGGTATTTTGAGTTTTTAGTCTGTGTTACTGGTTTGCCATGAATAAGATAAGTGGAATTAATTTGTTTTAGTTTTTTTGTTACTCTTAACAACTGACATTTTTCTGGGTGGAAAGACATGCTCCAATTTGATTCCCATTTCTGTAATTCATCTAATTCTCTTTGCATCTACAATGCACTAGTCACTCTAGAATCTATTACTCAGTAGTGTTACTGTTTAGTTTTGCAGTAAATAAAGTAGATTTTTCTTTTGCCAGTAAATAAAGTACATTTTTTATTTGTCATTTGTTTGATTCTATTTTTACTTTATAAGATCTACAACATAAGATTACAATTTATTTAATCTAATTACAATTTAGAAACTCATAAATATGTCTAGAGCCAATCTAGTTTGTAACCTAAGAGTAAAAAGTGGGAGACTTATGAAAGATTTAAACTGTGTAACAGTAAGAGTAACTTTAAGAGTAGCTGTTTGACTGACCAATTTTTTTTTAGATTCTCACTCATTTAATTTTTAGCTCTTGTATGCTTGTGATAGATTCTATCTAGTTACCTTACCTTACCAATAAAATCATGCTCATCACTATTAGTGATATTTTTTGGCTATATCTAGTAATGATATATATTTGTTTTAATTTTTTGTCAACATATATACATATAATTACATATACTTAATTAGTATACATTTTTTTAAAAGTTAATAGTTCAGTTGAGTTGTGTGTCTTGTTTGTTAATGTAGAAAAGTAAAAGTTGAGCTTGTGTTGCAGATGTCAGAGGACCTTTACGCAATGTGCAAGAACATCCTTATTACAATTACAAGCCAGCAGCACGTATGTCAACAAAGTCCATTTCATGAGAACATTTTTCAAGTTGCCAAATTTAAATCCACTATCAAATTTGTCAAAAAGAAAAGCTTATGCAGAACGTCGTTTACTAGGGTAAGTATGTTTTTTTAAAAAAAATTTAAAAATTGGGATTTTTAATTAATCATTTTCTTTCTTCAGATACTGTCAGTGTTTTGACTTTAACATTTTTTTTTCTAGATATTCAATGGAACAGATGTATGATATAGTGTCAGATGTAGGATCTTACAAGGAGTTTGTACCATGGTGCACTAACTCAGCAGTTTATGATGTGCGGCCTACCGGATGTAAAGCAAAAATGGAAATAGGTTTTCCTCCACTATCTGAAAAATATAATTCAGCTATAAAATTAGTTCGGCCCAATCTTGTACATGTAAGATAAACATAGTTGAATGGAATTCATGCAATTTTATTTATGAACATTTTAAAAAACTTTTACAATCTTACATTTACTTTGATTTTTTGATTTTTTCTCTAATAGATTATCTTCATTAGATTTCAGATATTTCAAGATAAATTCCTAATGTTATTTCATTGAAAAACTACTGGCACTTTATCATATAATTTATTTTTTTTTCATCTACCATATTGTTCATGTATGTGTCTTCCTTTCAGTCTGAATGCACAGATGGCAGACTGTTTACTCAACTTGTAACTGTATGGAGATTTAGTCCTGGTCTAACTGACAATTCAAAAACCTGTACTCTAGATTTCTCAGTGAGTGTTTTAATTGATGTGATGATTTTGAAAGAAAAGTATCTTGGTAAAATTTGAAGCAGAATTAAATCCGAAAATTCTCAGAATTAAAAATTAAATAAAACTTATTGAACTCCCGACATAGAAAAAAATACTAGGAACCTTTCCAGTGCATGAAAAGAAAAAAAAAAGTTATTTAAAAATGTCCTATATAAATACTGTAATCAGGAGCAGTGGCATAGTGAATGGTGGGTGGGCAGAAACAGACATTTTTACACTAATTACAAACAATACTTTTTTTTTTCTCCAAAATTCTTTGTTATGTAATCCAGCATCAAGGCTGTATTCTACAGTTTATTAATTAAGTAAAATTTGAAATTTTTATGTTCTAAAATTGAGGATTCATCTTTAGCATTTATTCCAATAAATCTCCCAAAAAAACTGTTCTTTGATTATTGACATTTCTGTTGGTAAAAGCAATAATAACAGGTTATTAATGAAATATGATCAGAATTCCCACCATCCCTTAAAATGAGGATTCTTCTTTAGCATATATTTCAATAAATCCCCAAAACTGTTTCTTGAAACTTACCTAAACACTTTCAACATTTGTTCTCAATTAGGGATGTCAAAATTCGAAACAAATAAACATTCCTAATATTTATTCATTTGATTTTAGTTTTATTTTCGACTTTTTGTTTTTAGATGGTGATGATTAGTTGATATGATTAGTTCTTGGCGTTTCCATGACATTTAAAATACTTTGATTAAAGGGTCAAAGTGAATTACAAGTTTAAGTAAAAATAAATTTAACATTCGTACACCTATCACCTTGAAATTATACATTTTTAACGTCAATGTAGTAGAAAATTTCGAATATCATATACTTATAGCAGGTTGTGTCAATAGATTTTGGCAACGTATCAAGATTGAATCTTAAAAAATCGATTTAAACAAAACCGTTAGACATAAATCTGAAACACATTAGAGCATCAGTGCCCCTTTTAGTATGAAAAACAGTTTAGTATTTTGTGGAAGCCAAGTTATGTAGTGACTATTTGCAATACATGTATGGGCCTATATCGTAACTATTTTGAATTAGGTAATAAATGATATTGTTATTTGTATTATATTCTTAGTAGTGAATATATTCTATATAATGATCTATATTAGTATGTGTTGCTACTGGAAACATAGAAATGGGGAGGAGGCACCAATAAAGTGCTGGGCGCCAGCTATGCTCACTACGACTCTGGCCAAGGGTGTCCTTTATTTCAGGATATATATCTATTTTTTTTAGGTCTGTCCTGTTTTATTTAAGTTCAGTTGATCAAGTAACCATTTATAAACATAACATTTTGAAGCCCATGCAAATTTTGCTTTACATGCTCACAATGATTTGAAAGTCTTATTTCCAGTAAACATTGCTTAGCTATAGACACAATGCATCAAATATTTTTAAAGAAATTAAATTTTGTTACATATTAATTGATCTTATTTAATAATAGCTATAATCATTTCAGTTCCTCAATAAACATTGAATAAGTATCAATCATTTTGTTTTTTCAGGTTGTGTTTGAATTTCGCTCTCAACTTCATTCTCAGTTGGCAACTGTATTTTTCGATGAAGTAGTAAAGACTATGGTGAATGCTTTTTTAAAAAGAGCTCGTGCTCTGCATGGCCCAGAGTCTATACAAAGTCAGAAGCCTAAAGTTATAGACTATACTTCCTGACAGCTTCAATTATTATTTGATCTTATATATAATTAATACTTTTTCAAAGAAATCTTTTAACCTTATATGAATTTTGTATGATTAGAAGCATAAAATTAAGAAACAAAAAAGTTGTTCAGCATTTATTTTAAAAGAAAATAGTTTAAGTCTTTCTGCAGTTGTAGTATTTTAATGTAAAATATCACTATATACCAGTATTGATTGTTACTCTTGTCCTTAACAAATTTTTGAAAATTGTGTTTTTAAACAAGCTACAAAATTAACTTTTTTTTTGTTCCCTGTTAATATTCATTTTTTTTTAAAATATCTCTATATAATTTTTAGAACATTTTTTCTAGAGTTTGTTTAGGACATCATTATGAAAAATTTTTTTATTCAATTTCAGACAAAGAAATTTGGTATAGCATAATATGGATCTATAGCATCAGATTTGTTTTCTTGTTTTGTCAAGGAACACATAGACTTGTGGTTTTTCCAGTTCAATTTGAAGGAAGTTTAAGTTACCTTAAGCCAATAGACATTCTAAAATATGCACTAAATATACCATTTTACGACTTGAATACTTATAAGTCAAATAAAATCAGTTACAAGCTAGAGATCTAGTATCTTTCCTATGATCTGCCTTGCATCCCTCTGCCATATTTATTTGTCATTTTATCTAAATTAGATTTTTAAATTTTGTGCATAACACATTTATAATTGAAAGGTATCTGTATTTCTTATATTGAAAAAGAGAATATTTCTGTTTAGCTTCAGAACTTCAGTGTATATAAGTCTGTATATTAATGTAATAATTATATGTAAATAAAAAATGTGATAATTTTTTTAAACAAAGCTTGATATCATCATGCTTACGTTTAGCACAGATGTCACTGTTAACTATGTTTATAAACTGACTATGTAGGTGTCTTTTGATGCAGGAAAAAATTTGGAAATATGCTGCTGTTTTTTTTTTTTTTTTTCCCAATGTTTTTAAGTAAATAATACTTAATATTTATTTTAAAATTTACGTAAATGAAATTTGAAATAAACATCGCATCAATTGGAATTTTTTTATGATAATAAAATTGAACAAGACAAAATGTATCACAATTTGTTCATGTATTTCATATTTTATTTGGTATCCCGGTGTTGCACTTAATTTTTGCCTGTTTAGCGCTGAATCAAGTTTGAAAATATCTGTGCATTAATGTAACTGTAAGGAGTAATGCCCCAAAAGAATGAAGTAAAACACAACTGTCTATCTCAATTTGTCTATGAACTCTCCTTAGGAAAAAAACAAAACAGTTAACAAAATATGCTAAAATGAATTTTATAATTTCATCCAAAATTCTCATTATGTTTCAAATAGTGGAAGAGATTTGATGATTTTTCAAGCTCTACAGATGAAGTTTTTTTTTTTAGGTCTGATATTATGGACAACAATAGTTTCAATAAAATATTTTCAGTACGCTTTTAAGGACTTAATTTTGGTTTTAATTAACCTAGAGATTCTGTATTGCTTTCCTATTTGAATGTGAACGAAATATTTTTAAAAAAGATTTAAAATGTCAGGCTGTTCTGAATAGTCATCAATTGTTACATTTTCATTTTGTAATTTGTGAGGATAGACCACCAAAAGGTATGAAAGAAAAATTAAGAGCTATTTAAAGTTATTTTAAAATTCATTAGATAATTGAACATTATGTTTCAAAAGATGATGGTATTTCATAATAGTTAATATCAATATGAAGCTAGGTGTTGAAAGGAATGAATGATACATACATATGGAACATAAATGAAAAGCAGTACCAGGGACCAAGTGTTTAAAGGAGAAAAAGTAGTGAATTAAATGCCACAAAAATAAGGGACTGTAACGACGGAGGCCTGAAACATATTTCATAATAGACCTGTATTTGGACACTGTGTTTGTTTTCTTGTAGTCTCCTTTGTTCTATTGTTCAGTATGTTCACGTGTTCACGGTTTACTCTTAACTGTCAGTAGTGTGTAATCACTGTATTAGTCTCTGCTGGTTGTTCTCTCCTTGTTTCACATTAATAAAAATGGAGTGTAACTTTTAAACATCAGTATTGTTAGTGTATTGTGATAATATAACACTTAGAACCATTATAATAGAGGATTTTTTAACTAAATGTTTAGATTTGATGACTTAACTCAAATGCAAGTCAAAAAAAAGAATGATAATCTAGATTTATTTTGATAAATGTATATTTATTCATAATTTTTAAAATGTAACAACATACAAATATGTATCTGACACAACAGTAACTGCAACCTACAATAGCCACTCTCTTAAAACATAGAGAGACAGATGGCCAGCTAAATACAGTTCCTCTCAAAACATTAAATGTAGAGATATCATGTTAAGATTCACATTTTTTTAAATAATATGTATGCACTGAGTATGAGTTTGAAAATATTTGTAAACACTAAAAATTCTAATGTAACAGTATAGAAATAATTAGAAATAGGAATTTTTATCACTTTGAACATAAAAGTTTGAAAAACCTTGAGGGCTAATGTGTCATATTGAACCAAAATTTGATAACCACCTGACATCTCATTTAGCTCCTTTTTGTGTGTGTGTGTAAACAAAAAAAAGAGGAGGGGGGTTGAATAAATAAATAATAAGAATATATAAATTTCAATTGCATTTCTTAATTTTTCTTCTCTGACCTCTCTCTCCAAGGGGCACTTACACAGGCCCTACCTTCAGAGGTGGTGCAACACAACTATTTGGAAGATCACACATGCAGAAATTACTTGCAAAACTTTTATAACAAATTTGAAAACAAAAATCAGGCTGCTTGATTTTTTTAGACAGACACATTTTCATAATTCTAGGAGTCATCTAAAAAAAACAGTTAACATAAATTCATCTTGCCCAGACTATACTTTATGCTTCATTGAAATTTGGTTCTGCTTATGACAATCTACTAAGTTTTGTTTTGCTGTTGTTTTTAAAAAGCATGTTGACAAAATTTTTATACAAACATGTTAAAAGTAATAGGCCAGCTTGGAATAATTACACTTTTGCCTAACATAAAAAGACTAAATCATTTTACACGTTATTCTCCATGTTCACTTAAGCAATGTGCTGTCTGGCTGTTAAGTAGAACAGAAACATTGAGACCATATATCTTCCAGTTTGTTTTCTGTCATGCATCATTCTGTTTACCAACTTAGCATATTTGTTTAAGTTTAAAAGAATCTGGTTTAAAGTAATTAAAGAAAAAACATACATTAATATGGGGAAAGGTGTGAATATTATTTTTAAAAAACTGCTCTTTGGTACTTTTCAATATGTATATAATTTGACTGTTTGTTAGTTGTTTTTTTAAAGCTACATTATTTGTTTTCTAAAAAAGTAAATATTTTTCTAATAATCTCATTGTTGCTAAAGTTGTCAAAGCTTTATGAAACAAATAAACAGTTACACAAGGGATGAGAAGGATTGGTCTAAGGCTCAATAAGTAGTTTATAAAGCTAAAAAAAAGTGTCAAGTTTATAAAAGAATATTGTAGAAATTTCCAGGTCTTTGATAGGGCTATTTGAAAATATAGAAGAAATGAGTTGCAGCAGTGGAGTCAATGTTCAGTTATTTCATCAAAGTTTTGTGTTCAGATAAAAGACTGTCTGTTGGCTTAAAACTAATTAAAGTTCAAGATATCATTTATAGACTTACTCCAGTGTTTTCTTTTGTTTCAAACCTATACAACATTCAAGTGAGGAACACATAAGCCTCTCATTGTGACATCTCACTTAATATGCTTGTCACTGTTTTTCAATTCATTCACACAACCTAAGGCTATTCCAAATTATTTAAAAGTTTCACCAAATCATTTTGATTGTAATGATATAAACAAAATTTCATTGTAATTAAAGCAATGACAACAATAATTATTTGTTATGGAATATACTGAAATATCACATTGAACAATTCACTTGGTATAAAACATCACATTGATATTAAATGGCATAATTACAAATTAGAATCACATTAAAAATATATACTAATGTAAAATATGATTAGAGCACTGTAAACAGTTTAAAAAAACAAAAGCACCTTAAGCCCATTTGAAAAAAAAAAATTTCATTTAATCTCATAGTCTAGATTATGTAGTCAAACTAAGGATAACCACCAGAATCTAAAACCACCTAAAATATTACAAGCTTAAAACCCCAAGAGGATAAAAAAAAATTGTATGAGTTCTGAAGCCTGGACATTGTTCAGGATATCACTTAAATAGTGCTGGGCACAAAACACTATGGTATACAGATTGCCACATACTGGTCAACCATATTTTACCTGTCTTACTTACCAAGGAATTCATGTTAATTTACATTTTTTTAAAAAGAGAATGTTGCTTGTAATTAAAAGTACTATTTAAAAAGAAGTCATCATAGGGTAATACAAATAGAAAGATTTATACTTTGTTCTATGAGATCATAGGGACTGATTCAGGGACTGTTGGCCTAGTTTTTATCATGATATTCAACAAAGAAATTTAAATCAGATCTCAACATTGTAAATGAGGCTCTTTTTAGATATGTTTAACACAGTATGAAACTAGCTGGTAAAGGTTACTACTTAATGTAGTGCTACTTTTAAAGACAACAGTTAAAGAAAGGCAAATAAATTCACTGCCCCCAAACCCTCACTCTTTCTTACCAACAAAAACCTTCATTTTGTATTTCAACAAATAGCTATATCATTTGTATGCAATTTCTTGAGGATTAGCTGATCGAAACAAATAAACATTGTAAGGGAAGAAACAAATCAGCAGAAACAAAAATTATGTCTCAGCTATGTCATAGTCTTCAAAGAGTATCTATGTTCAATATATATATATATATCTACATTTCTATATACATTTTTACCATATATTATGCAAGAAAGTTTGAGTTAACATTGTAGTCTAAGATGTCATCTGACAATGTTGTAATGTTCATTTGAAGGATTTGAATAGATCATCTGTTTGATTGTCAATATTAAATTCTTATCTCATAAATTTATAGTCATAAAATCCAGTTTGGAATTTAAAAAAAAGGAAGGGAATGGATAAATGCAATTTTTTTTTCTCTCGCACTGTCAACTATGCTGCAATATTTTTAAATGCAATCAAGGTTTTATTTTTCCAACTAAGAACATAAATAATAATTTAGTAGACAATGACAATGCCATTTTTATTTGTATTTCATTCACATTCATTTTCAATTTTTGGTTTGCTGACATCAAATAAAAACTTCTAAAAACTAAAAATTCTAAATATAGGATTACTGTTTAAGTGAAGATAAGCCTACATTTGATAGAACATTCAGCTTTATCTAATACAGAGACTTTGATTGGGAATTTCAAACAGCATTCTTTATTTCTTTGGCTTTAAAACTAAGCTGTATCTTGGCACCACTCAAAAGTTTAGGTTCAAAAAATTTAACTATCACAAAAAATGTCATTATAAAAACATTCTTAAAATATTGTTGGACTGTTAAGTAGTTTTAAATATACACTATTAGCCATTGAGATACATCTGCTGTAAAATGTGGGAAAAAAAACAAATGAACATTATATTTGAATCTTAAAAGAAAGTATTCAGTAGAGATCGTTTTCCAACTCTGGATTCATCCTCTTTAAGAGGGGTAAACACAGTAGTAATATCTGTTGTGTTGATAGCCATACAATACTTGGGTTCCTTGCCATGGCTACAGCTGATACCTTCAGCCATGTTGATGACTGCCATGATAAATCCACACACTGCAACCAGAATGCCAAAAGCCATCAAAAGTATGGCCGGAATGTTCTTTTTGGAAAAAATAGCATCTTGTCTTAGCCTCATTACAGAAGCTGCTGGAATAATGAATGCAAGTGGAGCAGCTGCTAAGATGCCCTGTAAGAGAAAAAAATGAAACTAGAAAATTTCTCACTGTAACTTTAGAGATCTGAAAAATCAATCTCACCTTCATACTTTTGCTAACATAACATATTTATATGTAATAAAAACCTTTTTTTTCTTGTTTTCAAAAAGATTCAAGAGCAAAGCTTGCAAAGGTAATATTCAATATGAATTTTCATGTGCTAATGCCATCAATGAGCAAGGTTTTTAAAACGAGTTTTATTCCCTCAATCTAATCTTTAGGAAAAGTCTAGAAAATAATCACAGAAATGGATAGAATCCAAAAAAACTGTTAGGCAAATTTATCAAAAAATTAAAGATACTGTATGAAAATCTTGCATACTCTAGTAAATAAATATTGTTTTTAAAGGGTTAGGGTTAGGGCTTACATTAAGTTCCAAAACTGTTCCAAGGCAGTCAGTGGCCATTGAGATAGCTCCTGTGAGAACCACAATAACAACTGTAACTGTCACATGTCTCCACAATGGAGACTCAGGTGTAGAGGGAAATATAGCTGTTTCTACAACCTGGGTACAAACACAATACAAGATGACTAGCTTTATTGTAATGAGTTTTTAGACAAAGATATACATTATAATTATATAAACACCCAGCCATTAAAAGAGCAACATAGAGAACAAATGAACCTCATGATAAGGATGCTAGTGTGATAGATGAGAAGAAAATCAAAAGTAATACTCAAAACAAACCTCTCTGGTGACAAAACATTCAACTGGATATGTCAACATTATGGTTATAGCAAAGAAAATTCTAGAAATGTTCATTAGTATGTCATCTCGACAATAGTTTTCAAGCAAGTCGCCTGTCAAAAAGAAACAAACAGTAGACATTAGTGACAAATGACATGATATAAATGTTTCATTTTGACAAATAGAAAGATATTTATATTTTATTTTTACTTAAGGTCATGCTGTAACAATACTTAATGCAATGTTATTTTTATATCTTCTTTATAACTTCTATTACCTTCAGTTAAACCAGTAAATGAAGCATAGCCTGTGATGCCAAGTATAAGCAACATCACCATAGCAAAGAGAACACTTAAGTGTGTTACAAAACCCCAGCGTTTCTTTGTTGGATTTTCAAGAGATGAATGAATCAAAAATGTATTATGATGACACATGTATGCTGAGAAAGAAATGTATAAAATACAATTGGGTTCACATATTTAAGAGATATAAAAATTATCATACGAGATAGAATAAGTAGTACAAAAAAAAGTAGAGTATAAATTGTCTTAAAATTAGGTTTTATATTGGTAATCAGATGTGCTTTTTACAAAGCTTATAGCAACTCACTCTATCTGTCCGTCTGTGTGATAAAAATTTTATACACATTATTTTTCCCAAACCCAATCTTGGATTAAGCTTAAATTTTGCACCAATTTTTTCTTTTACCTGACAAAAGAAGAATCAATTAAAAAAAAAAAAAAACAATTAGTTAATTAACAATTGGTAATTAATTATTTTGCTTTGTATCTTGAACAAGGGAAAGAAATCATACTTGACAGATGTGATATAAGTTGAATTAGTCCCCTTGAGAAAACTTAAGCCCTGAGTGAACATTTTTCTCATGCATTTAAAAAACGATCATGTAAACATTTACAGAGATACCCCCTTCTTCCCTCCCCCTTTTACAAGTGGTCCAGACAAGTGATAGGGTCATAGTGCATTTAGAGAGCTAATAGCTAAACAAAAAGAATTGGTAAAAATATATCCTTTACACATATTTATATGTCTAGATCAACAAGTAACAAAATTATAAGACTGGTCTAAACTGATTGATAAAATTACCCTTAATATAAGCTTTGTATTTTTATGTTTTTATTTTCTTTTATTATTTATTTTTTATTTATTTTATTTTATTTATTTATTATTTATTTATTTTTGCATCAAAACCAAAACATTTTTTTTTGGCTTTGCTTATCTTACCAAAAGCCATAATGCCAACAGCTTGTGATACATTGTAATTGGCAAATTGCCAAGCATCAGATGTTGGAGAGCTGCCAATTTTAAATCAGAAGAGAATCATGAATTAACAAGGTCATTTTTAAAATTGTGGTTAATTATACACAGTATATATATGTATGAGTTAATTACCTATTACCCTAATGTAACCTCATTATAGTACCTGTATTATTTTACAACAAAAAGAATATTTCTAAAGAAAATAATTTATTAAATAAATACAATAAATTAATATAACTTTGTGTAGGCCAGTTACTCGCTTAAAATAATGCCACACTCCCCAGAGCCAGCAAGTTTAATCACTGAGAGTTTATGTCATACTGAAAGAGTTAACAACTTACTTTTTATTTTTTTAATTATTTTTATAATGTGTTATTTTCTTCTTCTTTGTAAAATCCTACCAGGCACTAATTATGACTTCAGGGGCGTAGCTAGGAATTCGCCATCATTTTGGGGCCTGGGGAGCTTGACTGACCTCTTTGGAGGGCCCTGCATTTTGCATAACATTTAATATTTAATGTAAAAAACAAGCATTTGGGGTCCCCCCCTCCCTCAAGTGGGGGCCCAGGGGAATTTTTCAATTCTCCCCCCTACCCCACCCTAGCTACGCCACTGTATGACTTACAGTGTTCCAATGAATGTACTCAGTCTGATAATAACAGCAACCATAATGAAAATTATCAGCAAAATTGACAAAAAGGCCCACTGTAAAAAAAAGAAATAAATAGTAGATAGTATCTTAATATATCTTGAAGAAATTGTATAACTAAAAACATATTTAAGATCATTTTTATTCACAATCATTTAATGTATGTATATTAATCATTTTTAGAACAAAAAATAATGTTTTAAAAGCTCAATTTGAAGTCCATGTTAACATAATAATATTATGGACTTAAAATTATAGATAATGCACTAAGAGATTTTTACTTTAGCTTAATTGTGACTTCAAAGCTCACCTTTCCAAGCTTGGCAATATTTTTGTACAAAGAAAGAGGCAATGTGACTATCAGTGTAACAACAGTTATAATAAACTGTCGGTTGCCAAGCACTGAGTGTAGTATGGTAGGATCTGTGGTTTGGTGGAACAAAATTTATATAAAAGTAGAAATGGCATAATTATAGAACAAATTGGCATTCAAGTTGTGAACAATATAGCCTATGAAATATAGGTTTTATTTTCTTTCAAATAGATGTTAATGGCATCAATTAAATTGAAGATTTTAACAATTACTTCCTCAAATCATAACATTTTCTCAATGAAGATATTTTGAATATCCTGGTGTTATCTTTAAAGATAAAGTGAATGTATAGTATTTTGTGTGGATATACTGACCGAACTGAAATTTACATATTTTTTTATATCTAATGCAGGGAAAATTTTATAGGCAAAGAAAAGTGAATGCATTACTAAATATTTTATTATCAACCTTCAGAATGAATGAAAGATGCTAAAATATTTGACAACATCTGAATTAAGAAAGATCATTTTAAAATAACTTGACTTGTAGAATAGTACATTAATAACTTACTTTCACCTCCAATCCAGGCAATAAACTTTGTAATGGTATCACCAATGACAACATTGTAACTAACCATAGCTGCAGATGATAATGACATTTTAAGCACCTGAAACTTCCAAATGCTCTAAAAATGTTTGAGTTAATTTTATTTCAGTCTATCCTTTACAATGAGTGGCACTAAATGAAGACTGATTAGGTATAAGTTTAGTAAGCTATGGGTTTTTTTTGGAAATTATAGTCTTGTACTTTAATCACAAACTCTAAACCTAAATCTTCACCTAACCCTGCCCTCTTTTTCTTTTTAAAGTTGAACTGAACAGATAGTGGCAAAAAGATAGAAACAGACAGCTAGAAATAGACAGTTGGTAACAAACAGAACAAAATTTATCTAGAAATAAAACAAAAAAAATTCTTGCACATTTTTTTTATAATAAGTTAAAACTGGTAGATCTATTTGGGCTTATACAATGACCATATATTTACAAGAACCAACATTTTGTGGTGTGACAATGACAACAGACTAACTAGAGATATTGGGGGGGGGGGGGGGGGGGGGGGGTATTTCTTTTAAATTTGTCATTTCTTTATTTAACAGCATGTATTTAAATGGTTAAATTTTAATTCATTTTTGAACTTTGAGTTTGAGTAACTTACCAATAAATGGATAAAGAAATTGTAAAACAGTCAAAATGTAAAAACCAGTTCGTCCAAAAGCCACCAACACCATGTCCTAAAATAGATACATCACATGAACCAAGTGCAATTGAAGTTAAAAGTTTGCTTCATTAAATAATAATAACAAGGATGATAATAATAAACAAAATATGTTTCAATCTCTGGCAAGAAATATTTAACATTTCAACTATTGTAATGAAAATGTTTTTGAATTAAATCAACAGAAAAGAAATCTGAAATGTTCAGCTGCATTCATTAAACAGCTGCATTCATTAAACAGATGCATTCATTAAACAGATGCATTCATTAAACAGCTGGAACATTTTTGAAAGCAACTATTTTCTTACCTGATAAGTGTCTGTATTTGAGAGGCGGCCAGCTTCAATTAAAACTAATATAGAATAATCTACAAGGATAGGAAAAATATTTAAATATAAGAAAGAGGTTTTTTTAACAATAAACACTATATATAAAGATACAGTTAAATACATGCTTGCATAGAAGTGCTATGTAAATTAACTAATATTTTCAATTATATGTATGGCCTATTCCCCCCCCCCCCCCCCCCCCCCATTTTTTGCACACAAACACACACATGCTCAAACAAATGATTTGAAATACTTTGAAGGTTTCTCAAGAAATTAAATTTCAATTATGATGGAAAATGAACTAGGGTCCTTGCATTGAAAACCTTTTGTACATATTAAAAATTTCATTTTGAGATTTTGATTAAATATATAACTTTTTTATTTGACCTAGGAGTTGCTCCTAGGTTCATTATTTATTAGACAATGTTTACACTTTAAATAAAAGTAACATTTTGTTTTTTTTCATTTCTCACAGCAGCCTAACATCTTAAAATGATGTACCCATGGCCTTGGTGAAGTCCACCCAACTCTAATGGGTACCTAACTTTTGTTAGGGAAACTAAAGGCGGTTGGTCATTGTGCTTGCCACATGACACCCTGCTTGTTAACTGTTGGCCAAAGAAACAGACGACATTAACACCATCTGCCCTATAGACGGCATGGTCTGAAAGGGAACTTATCTACAACCAGCCTGCCTGTCCCACCTTCTTATTCCATTACAAGTAGGTCATTTGCTGCTCTAAATACAGGTTTAAGAGTGCATCAATGCATACCCAGCATTCCCTTTAGTCCATGTACGGAGGCTTCCAGATGAAACTTGTGCAGTTACCTTTAATGTCCTAGCTTATACATTGTTTCAAGTCTAACGCACAGTAGTTTAATGGCTCAGAACGTAAGCATTTCAATTCTTCAGTGAGCTTTACAAAGGCTTCCCAGAAACTCTCCAATTACCAGCTCAAAAGTCAATTCAAATTTAATTTACTGGCATAGAAAAAAAAACTTGCCAGTAATGAAGTGATGAAGAGCTCTGACAAAATCAAACGTTGAGACCCGAAGGAGACATTCAAAGAAAGAGACAAACAACAGGAAAACACCTTCAATTGACTTTTCAGCAATGGTTTCATCTTGTACTAGTAGGTCGAGGCTGGGTTTACAGAGCCTTAATAGTCCAACGGGAGAACATATCACTTCCCAGGTCCCATTTTTTTTCAATTGCCATTCACTATTTTTAGAACTTACTTAATATGAGGAAAGGAAAATGCATACAGTCGAATTAAGAAAAACAATAGGACCTGTCCACTGGGCCGGATTTTAGTATGTGGAGGGCCCGGGGCAGAAGTTTTGTGGAGGCCCCTACAATTTTTTGAAAGCCTTTATAAAGATCCATTTAAATGCGTAAAAATGCGAAAAACATGCATGAAATGAATATGTCGCATCACAAGAAGAGAGATGTGTAATAAACTAAAATGTTTAAGGGCTGAGTTTCAATTTTTTTTTTTTTTGTAGCTTATGTTACGTGACAATTAATAATGCGTTTGTGTAACTGTTTGTGCTCTGCAATGGAATTGTCTAAGGTAGACGCAATGGAAAGAATTAGGATGACCTATTATTATTTTTTAAATCTTTTAATAAATAATAGAGACAAAACCAAGCAGCTCGGGGCCTAAGTGACCAATGTACAAGCAATTCGACGGCTAAGTGACCAATGTAAAAGTAGCTCCAGGACCAAGTGACCAATGTAAAAGTAGCTCCACGACGAAGTGACCATTGCAATGTAAAAGTAGGCCTATGTCTAGGGCTGAGTGTACCAACGTAAGTGCGAATTTCAAATTTGAGAATAAATATTTTTACAAGCTTTTTCTAAACAATGATTTTTAATCGAAAGGATGCTTGGAAGCGAAATGTCCATACTAGTGTATTTAAATAAAATGACCTCTCAAGGTCACATGGTACATTAAAAAAAAATAGGACTCTTTACTACAGTTACCGCTATTTGAAAGAAGAAAAAACAACAAGAAAATATTTAAAAAAATAAGTTCTTAACAAACAAAGCTTATATTAAGAATAGTTCAATCAGTCATGTCATTAAATTTGCAATAGATCTAGACTTACAATAAAAAAGCATTTATACAAATAAAAAAAATGTGAGGGGGCGACCTCAATTCGAAATCATGGCTCAAGCATTTACAGGCTTCTCAAGCCAACACGGCAACTACTCTGCTAGTGGAGAGCCAGTGAACATGGAAGATTGTAGAGTTATCTATAGATTCTATAGTTTCGTCCTATTTTTCTTATGTAGTGTTCACTAAGACTCAAATGACGACCTTTAAAGCTAATTCATCTTATACCACCACTTCAGAAAAGGACAATTTCTTTCCCTTGTTCGAGATACCAAACAAAATAATTACTTACCAATAGTTAATTAACTAATATTGATTCTTGTGTTATCAGGTAAAAGAAATAATTGTGCAAAAATGCCAGCTTGATCCGAGATTGGGTGTGTGAGAAATATACAAACGTTTTACCAGACGGACAGACATATAGACTGACTGACTGAGTTTATATAAGCTTTTTAAAAAGTTTAGAAGCTTAATTTAAAGAATGACATGTGTAAATTTGTCAATATGCATGAAGCACACAAGGTTCCCATTAGCTGAAGTTTATTTTTTATTGAACAATACCAATAGTTACATGAAATAGAAAACGTAATTTAAAATTCAACTCAAAGATAGTAATGTTCAGAGATTCAAAATGAGAACTAAGAAACGACTTGAAAAAGACAAGTTTCAATTATATTTGCATTCTAACGTTTCTTCACTAGTATTTGGGGGGGGGGGGGGGGGGCGCTGGGGGATTTTTTAAAGAGAACAAATACGAAAAGGGGGGCGGTGGGTTGCCACCCATGACATGAATTCTCCGCCAATAAATTAAGTTGCCCAAAACTGACCAATATCGCATTCATTTCATGCATCTTTTTTTTTTAACTCACCAACTAAAGTTTAATAAAGTAAGGTGTCATCAAATTGAAATGAACTATATCGTACAAGCGTAAAGAAATGTTTATGACTACATAAGGGCGCCAACTCGTATTTTATTATACGAGTTTATGATTTGTGAAACGCTCGTGACTTCACAATGACTCCCTACTTCTTGTGACCGAACAAATCTTCGAGACACTGGGCTGAGCTGCCACTGAATGCTCCCAGGACAAGATAAACTTGTAAGAAGACTGGACAATATTTTAATGAGAGAACACTTGAACTATTTTAGTTGGACGTGTTCATAGTTCATACCGCTCCTTAGTTCAATGCTGACTACCATTTAATGATCCTACTTAGAAATGAGCTCAAAAGAAACAAAATGGAACTACTAAGTCTACATCAATATGTTGGCGTGGCTTCTTAGGCGACAGTAAGAATACGTGTGAATCAAACTATGGACCAAACATGTGATCTAGAGCTATGAGACCATGTGTCATATCTATTTGATCGCCAACTTCCAAATCTAGATCTATTTCCTTATCCTTAACCTCACAACAGCTTAAGAAAGTCAAAGTAAGTCCACAGCTAAAGCGCTAACAACAACAAAAATGCCTTAAAGAATAAAAGACTTAATGCATGGCAGAATGGGAAACATCATTTCTTTCGTATAGACATGAGTACATCCTACAATTACATGAAGAGAAAGAAGAGTACATAGCAGAATGGGACGCCACATCATTTCTTTCGTATAGACATGTGCACATCCTACAATTACATGAAGAGACATAAGAGTGTACATAGCAGAATGGGACACCACATCATTTCTTTCTTATAGACATGTGTACATCCTACAATTACACCAAGAGACAGAAGAGTGTACATAGCAAATTTCAGCGCCCTATGCAACCGACTATAGAAGGAATTTTTTAAAGAAAATGTTTTATTCAGAAGAGCAGGATTTAAAAAAATAACACCGATAGCGCCCCAAGCGCATTGCGCGCAGTCAATCGTCAGTGCTACTGGTGCCCTGAGAAGGTCCTGCACGGAATAATGGCTGTATTGTTTCACCCCACAGTAGGCCACTACATTTTGATTTTTTGTGTAGCTAACCAATGAACACAGAAACACCGGAAGTTGTAATACATGATCCACTCTATAAATCAATCTCGATTTGTTGGTAGTTATGCCTAGAGGATCCTAAATTGCATAGTTACCAAATATGCGGTTATATTATTTTTTTTCCCATTTTTGTCTTTTTTTTTAGGCTCCTTGCACTACACTTTAAATGGCGGTAAATAACCTTTCTAAAGCTCTATCTCGCTGTAAAACGACTGTTTAATTGAACAGTGGAACAATAGTACGCCTGCATAATTTACTGCTTACAACAGTACGCCCACATGTACTGCATACAATAGTACATATAGAATGACACCTCCATCAGCAAATGTAAGAAGAAATGTTAACTAGGTGTTTCTAATACTTGAAAGAAGTTTATAAAAATGCATATCGATAGGGATTTACTTTTATATAAGTTTCTGAATATATGGGGCATTTTCATACGCACGACCACTTGCAAGCTCAATTGGTCCTACATTTAGATACAATTACATTATTGCTATGCAGACCTTATCTTGTGGTCAGTTTGTATTTAGTTTGTGAGGCCACGTCCAGCCGTTCAATACGATTGCAATGATACCTACTTCCACTTTCAGATAATGTCACTAAAAAATAACTTTGATTTCGAGTATTGCTATTGTAAGTGTAAAATAAATTTCTTTTCAGGTCATTTAACTTATCGCTTCAAATTAAATTTATTTACTCAAAATATAATTTTATTAAGTGCATGTGTTTTTTTTCGAATGACACACACACATACATACACACACACACACATATATATATATTGACCAATCTTGATAAAACTTGGCATTAATATATCTTATTCGAAAACTCAGTTAAAATGTTATTTCTTTCATTTCTCTAATCCATTGAAATGCAACAGAAGTCAAGACTTACCTGTAACAAAAGCAACCAAAATGATTAAAATAAGTCCCAAACCAAAGCCAGCTTGCTTGAGAGCAAAAGGCATTCCTGAAACAAAGAGAGAGAACTAAGAGGAGGCAACAGAGAAACAAAGACAATGAAGAGTGAAATTGAAAGGAAATATGAGAAGGAAATCTGCAGCACGTTTGTAGCAGTCTCTTGCTAGCTGGGCATTCAAGGAAATAATTGAAATAATTATCAAATACAAAGAAGCAGTATTCCACGTGACTAAATGTTTTGAACGCAAAACAAATGTCTAATTATACATCACAAAACAAGACATTTAAAACAAAACGCTACAACAAATTGAACATCAACAACTGAACAATTTCCATCATGACATGTAGCAATAGAAGTGACATGATAATGAGTCGTATAATACAATGTTTTATGTACAAAACATGTTTAATGTTTAACAAAACCATTAGCCTATAAATAGAATTAGAAAATAGATCAGAGTGTGGATGTGCCGCAGATTGTTGCATATATATATATATATATATATATCTTGAAAGCGTTATGCTGCCAAGACTGTTTCCTAGAAGATAAATTATTTGTTTTTCCCATACAAATGACAGACCAAAGAAGTGTGCATATAAGTGTCAAGAAAGTGAAACAAAGGTCAGGGGTCAAAGTGGTGTATGTGCTTTAGGGTAATAATTGTGGAAGATGTTCCTTGCACTGACATCGTTGATTGTGCTAGTAATATTCTAAATACGATCAAAGCTCATCAATGTGTCATCTTGAAATACATTGGATTCACCAAAGAACAAAAAAAAACTAACAGTGTGCTGTTTGAGGTGTGTGTGTGCATATAGCAAATGCTTGTGGTAGCTGCCCGTATCATTTTGTACATCTTTCAAGTTTCTCTTTACTTCTTTTGTCATTCGCCATTATTCGTGTACGTGTAGTCTTAACACTAAAACATTTTATCGAAGCTTACTTATAAATAATAACAGAAAAAAATGCTAGTAACTCTATAAGCCTATCAGCGAACTCTCCTGGATCTTTTTAATTATTAAGTGCACATGAAAGCTCGAAGTGAGAGACGCGGGCTCAATGACAGACCGGACTGCTTTTTAAAGTAAAGAACACTAACTAAAAATTCTAAAGGTGAAAACCATCTGTCGGCCAAGTCTAACTATAAATCTCGATAAGTTAATTTTTGTTGAACAATTGTGTTTATCTTTTCTGTATTATCAATGTACAATATGAGTTTACAACTGGGTTTAATTCTTCAGACCGTACGTACTAAATGGTTTGTCAACAAGTTACCATTATATCTCTGTGAAATATACTGCAATACTGTACAATACTGGATACTTTTCTGTACATAGTTTTTTTAATCAATGTATATTTCTCAAAAATCCTATTTTAAAAAAATGTTTCTGTCAACTGTCTTGCTTAAAAATATACCTACCTATGTTCTAACTAACGACTTTGCGAGTCTCTTTAAACGAAGTACCACATTTCAACTACCCCTAACCTTTGACCTATTCCAACTAGTGTACTTTTAAAAAACAATATACTCTGACAAAAAACATAGCTTTTAAGTTTTATTTATAACAACTTTGGTTTACATGGCTTATTATAGGTGAAGAAGTGTGAACCTATTTAAGATATTTGAAGTAAACTTAATGGACTATTAATAGAGAGGCGACATACTAAAATGATTTATTAAATAAACCAGTGTTTCCCAAACTTTTTCCTTAATGGAACACTTCGCGCATTCTGAGAATTGAACGGAATCTTTTTGCTTATTTTTTTTACAGAGATTAATTTAAGTCGTGGCCTACTAGTTAATTTTTCCAGAAGTTTGTGGAACACTTATTCAGGCCTCGCGGAACATTGGGGTTCCAAGGAACACAGTTTGAGAAACACTGAAATATATCAATATTATATTTGATTCATTTCAATGTTAATAAACTTGCTTCACTTTGATCTAAAAGTCGTTGTAGTTTTGGTTCAAGTCTGCTAGATCTAAACGTCGTTGTAGTTTTGTATTAAGTCTGCTAACGCCGAGGCGAGCTACGATCAATCTTTTCAAGCGTTGATCTGATGCCTGTCAATGACTGATAGATCAATCAGCGGCTAATAGCTGGTAGAAAAAGCTTGGCCATGTATTTATCTATTTCAGTCTGTAAACTAAAAGATCGGGTCAATGACGAATGGGCAAAGGTTCTATTCGCTACAGGACTGACATATCACATTATCGTAGTTAGAGTTCCAAATCGCCTGCATTTTGTTTCCACACAGACAGTCCTAGTAGAGCAGTGATGCTCAACCTAATTTCACCTGCGGGCCATTTTAACTTTCGACACGCGTGTTGCGGGCCACATCAACAATATGGTAAAATATGAAATCAAAATTCACCTGAAACAATTTAAAACTATTGGATCTAGTTCTTACATTAATTAATGGGATAGTTAAAGTCTATCATTTTTTACGTATCTAAAAATATTGCTTCATTTCTACTTAAAATGAGAGCAGCATTGTAGCTACCTTTACCAACAACTATTTTCTTGTCTCTTTTTGGTGAAATCTCTAGGCGTTGTTTAACCAATCTTTTATACGTGGCTCAAACCAAGAATGGCTTCATATTTGTTTTATAATGCCACTGTATATGTTTTTTTTTTTTAAACACCCAGACTGTCTTTACAAACAAAATATGTTGGCTTATTATCATGTTCCACAAAAAAGATCCATTCACTTCTCCGGGTAGATTCTACATTCAGAGTTCCATTTCACAAACTCATACTCGTTAAAGGTCATGGTACCAACCCACCAGAGAAAACGTGTGGGACCTAACAAAGGTAAAGCTATATTTTCAACTTTTTTTTTTGAAGG
Source organism: Biomphalaria pfeifferi (assembly GCA_030265305.1). Taxonomy (NCBI): domain Eukaryota; kingdom Metazoa; phylum Mollusca; class Gastropoda; family Planorbidae; genus Biomphalaria; species Biomphalaria pfeifferi. The sequence continues at coordinate 1,503,557 of JASAOG010000055.1, forward strand.
GGGGAGAATTTATTACTTTTTGTGCCGACTTTTCGATGGGCCGGATGCAACCACGTCGCGGGCCGGTTTTGTTCCGCGGGCCGTACTTTGGGCATCACTGTAGTAGAGCAATGCAATGACGCGTGTAACTAAAGACCTACGATTCATTATGGAGAGAAGAGCCTATTGCTTCCTGGAGAAGGGGGGAGGGACAAATTGTATATGCCTAATTACATAAAAATAAAATAATCAATGTAAACAAAAATATTTTTAGAAGATGGAATCCGGCATAATTGGGCTTTCACAAAATTATACATTCGAAACAGTATCTAGGGTTAGAAAGAAATCCCTATTGAAAATAATTGATGATAAGATAATAATCAAGCTCGTCGACAGTGATTTTAATTTCAACCAAGACATTTGACAGCCAAGAAGTGTTCCATTGTCTACACCGTCTACAGCAGCAACTATTCCAGGCGCAATGACAAGTTCTGCCATCACGTATTGATTTGTTGGGTCCTTCCTTCATTCTCTCTAACAACAATCACACACACACACATTCACACTCACACACACACACACACATTGTGTCATGAGATTTAGTTTAAAACAAGTTTCTAAAATGAAATAATATTTTAATTTGTGTTTTGTAATTTGTTGTAATGCCAATTTGAAGAAAAGACTTGCTTTTCTAACGAAGTACCAAATGTAAACAGAAAACAAATCAAGGCATTGAAGTAACAGTTGAAGTTTTGTCAAAATAAAAAAATTGTGTCCTTAAAGTAATTCAAAGGCTAAAAGTAATTAGTTTCTATAAAGAGAGCAAGTCGAGACTGATAGATAGATTTCATCTCTACACCATTTACCCCGAGTCTTTTTGGTTCCATCTCTAATAACAGTCTACAGTGAGGAGCTCTCCAGCGAACGCGTTTTGACAGCTCTGTTCATTTAGGCTCACAACCAAGTTTATGTGGTCTCTAAACACTCAGAGGACAGTGTCCAAGCCAATTTTCAACCAGATAATTGAGTAAAGCTTCGTGTTTCGTGTCACATATTTAGCCTGAACTTCATTAAATTAGACGTCACTAAAATCTTATTAGGATGTACAGCTGTTGTAACTTGTTTTGACACCAAGTATTTTAAAACTGGTGTTTCTCTAACGCTAAAGTTTTCACTCTAACAACCGGTTTCACTAAATGAGCAACTGGTGGATATTTCTGTATATTAAATGATCTACTATCAAAATTTTATAAGTTTTGACAAACTGGACAGAAACTGTAGCACTCAACTAATGTTTGAATGCGTGGTGCTCATCTATTTATGAGACAAAGTTACCATTATAAGTCTATAAATCACTACCTTATCTCTTATTAAGGACACACACGTTCAATCAAGAGATACGTCTTACTCGCGGTATCCATGTGTCAATCGAATCGTACATGATAATTTGAGACTTCAACTGGGCTAAGTCGTTAATTTTCCAGGCAGTTTCCGGCAACCCATTCCATGCTCTAAAGACACTAGGGAAGAAGATGCACTTGTACGAATTTGTCTTAGTAAATGAAAAAAGACATATGACTTTATCTTTCTCGGTGTTTTATTAGTTGTCGTTTTGTATTTGTACATTATGGTTTAGTCTTTTATGTATTATAATTATTACTATTTACTTTATATTTTTCTGTCCAGAAGTGTCTCTAAATTTAGTGATTTTAATAATGGCCTTACTATAGTCAAATTCATTTGTTATAAATATCACGGCTCTTTTTGGCGTCAGTTTAGTATCTTTATGTTTTCTTGAGTTGATGATTCTCTAACAGAGGATGCATATTCTATGAATTTAGTTGTATGTTCCTATTCGATAAACATTCACTTCAATAAATCCTAATGGCTTAATGCTTTGTTTGAATTTTTTTTTATTCATTTCATCGATATTAACATTCAACTATAACTTTCAATTTATTAAAACACCTAGAGGAATTTTTACGGTTTCAGTCTGTCGGACAGGTTAACTATGACTATAATATAAAGGACTTGCGAGGTACATGCAGCGCACGTGCATCGATAATGGCCTTGACCGTTGTAACAGCATCTTCCTGTTGAGTAGAAAACCTTTTCGCGGTCTTATGAAAAGAAACAATACACGACAGACGAGAGAAGCTGAACGTTCCGATAAATTCGAGTAGACTTGCGTTACAAAACAACAACAGACTTTTCACGGGATCTTTTTGCTGATACCTCTCGCGGTAGACAGAATAATAAAAATGGTAGACATAGAAGAGGAAACGACGTCGCTTAATTTATTCATTGTGTAATGTTTGAAATATAATAATAATATAATTATTGCTAGATTATTGTTCAAATTTTAATGAACGTATTAATTACAATACCGAATTCGTCCCTTCAAAATAAATTGAACGCCTTCGCGCCCTCCAAACCTTTCTTTGGAAAAACGTCGCGCTCACTATTTTGAGAATCCCTGCTGATGGGAATATCACACGACCAACATTTTAAAACACAAAACTAAATCTCAATTTGATTCAAACAAAACACGTTTTTATTTTTACTTTTTATGATGAATAAATTAATAAAACTAGCAGACACTTTATATCAATGTAGCTACATAATCCTATCTTTGGTGACAAATTTGTTAATTTCTTAGTTTTGTTTTAATTCTTTGACAATTTTATTTCTATTCTTTAATATATTGACAGTCTTGTTTATAATCCCTAATATAATGACAGTTTTAATTACATTAGCCACATACACAAAGTCTTATTTCTACTCATCACATTTTAAGAGGATGCTCAGTAGTTTATTGATGACATACTCAATGACAACAAAGTACATCAATTTCTATAGACGTCTACCGCATTTCAGAAAAATTCATTTCTTTTTCAAAAAATATTTGCCCGTTTTCAAAAGTAAGCTACATGTAAAAAGAAGTGAATAAAGTTGTAGCTAGATATAAAGCTTTTTTCTTAATGTCTAGATCTATCTATACATACTGACAGAATGACACATTCTTAGTGTATACTCAGTATAGTAACACTCTACACAGGATACAGTTACTGAAGTGAGAAACATTGTTACACTTAAGTCTCAAGATACGCAAGTGGAGTGGTCAAGCGCTTGGATTCCAAACCCATGGCTCTCGGGTTCCAATCTTGGGACAGGGAATTCGGATTTCGGGATTTTAGGACGCTCCTGAGTCCATCCAACTCTAATGGGTACCTGGCATTAGTTGATGAAAATAAAGACAGTTGGTCATTGTACTGGTCACATTATACGCTCGTTAACCGTCAGCCATAGAAAAAGATTACCATTACATCATCTTCCCTATAGATCGTAAGATCTGAAAAGGATATTTTACTTGTTCTTACTTACTCCCCAGGCTACAGTGAGTTACTCTAGTGAGACACACTGTTAGAATACAGTCTGACTACACAGAATACAGCCGGCTGTACTCACAACATGACCCACTCCAAGCACCCCCCACCTCATCCCCCACAATCACACGGGAACACAGCATTCCCCGTACGTCCATAAATTACATCCAGCCGACGAGAGAGCTTTGATTCGATGACTCGAGGCAACGGTCAACGGAATCTAATCGATAAATGGTAACATGGTATCAGGGCGCCAGCGCGCCACATGTTGATGGAGATATGGCTCCCCGACCTAAGCCCACTTCAACCAATATTTCTTATCATCTAGTGAAAAACAAAGATATATTAGGATCAGAAGCACACCAAATCATCTTTAGGCAAAGTGATCAAGTTAACATGTGGTGCGTGCAAGATAAATAGTCTACAAGGTAGAACTAAATGAGTTCGATATAAGAACAATATTGTGAAAAAGGCAGTAGAAGCTAAGAACTGAAACGCTTATCTTATCTTATTTTAGAAAATAAACACGTTACTTCAAAAAAAAAGGGATGAATACGTCCTACGCGTCATGCATCTAGTCGTGCATATAAACCAATGACTTAAATTCTGCCAAGTCAATGGTTTTCCTGGCTGGCTCAGGCAACCCATTCCATGCTCTCGTCTGTAAAGTATATAGTCTACATCTAGATCTAAGTTTAAACAGTATTTAAATTAGTACTGAAAATATCGACATGGAAAATTTGGACAGAAGTGAAACGAAATGAAAACTGACTAAATTTTTTAAATACAGCAAGTTCAGCAAGAATTTTTAAAAATTAAAATTTACTTTTCAATAATTCTTTTTTCTTTAAAGAAAAAACAGAATATGATTGACATTACATTGGAATCGAGGTCTAGAACTAGATCTAGTCTACAATCAAGCACTAGATCTATCACTAGAAGTATGATTTGCTTACTTACCTATTATGCCAGAGCCTATAATGGAATTGATGAAATTGAATGACGTCATTGGTATGGAGCTCCGAGGCTTGCCGTCATCTTTCTCCTCCATCAAGCCCCTCGTGTCACTCACGCTGGATGTGTCCGAAAAATCGGACATCGTCTGCAATTAAATGTGTAGTATATATTAAAACTGAAAGAGTGTAGATAGAATTAAACGTGTTATAGAGTTTTGGGCTGTGTTATGGCCTCCACCGATATTCTTTTCTATTTTTTTTAAAGTACACATCCGGGTAGCGCACAGCCCATAAGGTACTTCCGGTTAGGAGGCCATGCTAAATTTAGTTGTCAGTGGAAGAGAATGTCTGAAAAGATTTTCGATAAAATCGATTCCCGGAATAACCAGATTTTTTTTTTCGAGAACGCTCATTTTATTCTCTAAACATGCAGCTCTGAGAAAGTAAGCATAGCGATTAGACAGTATTTTACTATCGAAATTATATTATTTTCGTTTCACAAAAAGAAGAGATAACATAGATCTTATAAAGAAACAATGGTTTTTCAATGTAAGCATCAATGCGCCATTTTATTTAAACTATGAGAACAAAATGGAGGGAGGATGTGCCGAAGATGTAAACAGCTAACTAATAGATTACATTTATATCACAAAATAGTCTTTCCTTCTTTTATGAAGCGTTGAAGGTTAATGCGTGTAGCCAACATAATTATTTGGTTATTAATCTCGTTCTAAAAGTTTTGTAGGTTATCAACTAAAGAATTCAATTATTATATTTAACACACACAAACACTCACACAGATGTTTCAAACAGAACTGTTTTATGAGTGTATATTGACAGCGGAAAATAGGAAGGATGGATGGGTAGATAGATCTATATATATATAGTTCCTCCTTCGTGATCGAAGATGAGCATATTACTCATGTCCTATGAACTCGAAGATGACTGTAAAGTCCAATCCTCGCTTTAAAAAAGCCAGTCGCATACGTGGCGTGGGTGGGTAGATAAATAGACAGACAGACAAACAGACAGATAGATAGATAGAAAGATAGATAAATAGATAGATAGATAGATAATTAATTAATTTGAACTGTTCTTTACAGTCTATGTTGTTGAGACCAACTCATACATGCGCACAGATTGTTCAATCAGATTGCAGGAAGCGATAAGCTATTTGTAAATGAGCATTAGGAAATAGATTGATTGATTGACAGGGGAATTAGCTCGCTCGGTTAGCTGGCTACGATCTGAACAGATACAACATATTCTCATAAACATTTTAACTCCTTGATATAAAAGAAAATGCTACGATCTATAGAGAAGGGATAGGAGTCCCCAATGACTCTGTGTTGGTAACTAATAAACACTACAATCCAAACATAAATTACTATTTATTACTTCAACACATCTTTAGATCTAATTATTATTTAAAGAACAACAAAATCATGTGTGTATCGAGTGAAACTGGGGAGCTTATTATGAGGCCAACAACGATAATGACTACATTGAGCTAATAATAACAACAAAAAATCTCGATATTATCAACAAAGACATAACTTAGAAACAAAGAAACTTTTCAATTCGATTGAGATTTTGGAGTGGCCAAACTAAAAAGTCGAAAGTGATGATGGAAGTTTGCCAGTCGAGAGCCTTTCAAATAGTGTTACAAACAACACTGACAGAATTGTGACATATCAGAACCAGCCAGACATTAAAATAGTGTTACAAACAACACTGACAGAATTGTTACATATCAGAACCAGCCAGACATTAAAATAGTGTTATGCACAATATTGACAGAATTGTGACATATTACAACCAATGTAATTAGGTCACACAACTAACTTGTCAACTGATTTTCAGAATAGATATTCTTTACTATATAGCCGTGTGCGCCCCGCAGACATCTAGTGAGATGTTATGGCCACAGGCGACATATTCTGCCTTAGGTCTGTAGTGATATCTTTTTTTTTTACATACTTAACAAGCCTGATTATATATATTGTGTATGCCTCCCCGTTAAGTGGTAATTTCCAAAAGTTTAAAATTAAATATTTTGACTAAAAATACATTGTGTGTTTCGTTTCTCTAATCTAATTGTACATATAGTCGAATGTGCAATTGTTTTTTTTTAAATAACCGAATGGCAGTATCATGTTATAGGGCCACAGGTCTAGCGACACGTTTGACATGCCCGATCTATTGAGATTGTCAGAATGAAAGAGGGATTAAATGAGTGACAAAGAATAATTGAAAGAGTGCTTGACAAAAAACAAAAAGCCTATAACTGAGATGTCTAGTTTTATTGTTGGATATTGCTGTGCCCCTACAATTCATATGTCATTGTTAGAAGGAGATCTATGTAGAGAACAAGTGAGAACACACTAGAACACACATTGTCATAGATTTATCAGGCCAAATAAATTCTTCCTTATTAAATTATCCAACAGTAGACCCAAGTGTCCCTCAGACCCCCCTTGATTACTGTGGTATCTTTTGTTTTTGTTGAATATTTAGGCGTCTCTTGCTCGGTAAGTTATTGATTTCTAAAGCGCGCGCGTTCTCAAGGGTGTTGTGAATCTACTTCATCGGTTCGCAAATAGCACCCCGACTGAGCGCTCAAATGGGCGCCACAAACGTGTTTTCTATTAACTATTTCAATTTGTTCGAAGCTCCTCAGTTTTTGGACTTGTAGCGCTGTGAATCAAAATTGTTTGAGAGATGAAACTACTGCTGCATTGTATTACAGAATTGGAACCAGACAACCGACTGATCTTATGGGCCTTTGATAATTTTCAACTGAAGCCCTGGATACTTTAATCTCCCAGAAGTCCTAGAGCCACAAGGTAACCCATATAAGAAGTCAGTATTTCAGTTGTTTTTTCTTCTTGTTAGACTATTCACTATCCCTGTGCAAAGATGCAAGCCTTAGATCAAGTTAGATGATTCCTTGCTATTTACTTTTTGAAAGATGATTGCAATGAATTTCTGTATGGAACACTCCAGTTCTACTCACTCAGTCAACGACGAGAATGTTAAAATTTTTTTTAGCTTCAAACACTAAACTGTAGCTTCAAAATAGCTATGATAATAACTGTTCAGTGAAGTATTCATCTAGGAATTTTAGTCGCGTCAGAAACTTCTTTTCCCAAGTTTTCATCATTGAAGTCAAACTGAAGCATGCCCTTTCTAATATTTACCTGGACTTAAACGAATAAGGAATTAAATTCTCTTGTCAATGTTATGGAAAAGTGTCGATGGATCATTATTAAATATTTTTATAGTTATTTGTTAACTTGAGTGCGATAAACAATAGATAAAATGATTCACGTATGATATGTACTTATAGATTAGAATTCAACATTATTGTTGTTTTACCATTTTCTTAGTTGCCCTCAGGTACCTGGTGCAAAGGGGAATAGTCTGTGTTGCAAGTAGGTAAAGCCGGCATTACTAGTAATTAAAATAAGCCTACTCAACCTTATTTTTTTGTATCTGCATCATGGCGTGATCGAGAGGTAGGTGTTAAAATCAATACAGACAAAAATTGTTTAAATAGTGTGTTACGAAATAAATTTTACGAGACATGTGTTATACGTGTTAAACTCAGCTAAACACAGTCATTTGTTGTGCTCACCCTAAACACTGTCATTTATTGTGCTCACACTAAACACAGTCATTTCTCAGTGCGGTGGGAGTTTATTGGCTTTCTACGACATTATGAATGTTACATATATAGATCTAGCAAAGAGTGCCGTGCCACAGGATGAAATACCATCACCACAGATTTTTAGTGGAAGAAATTTCTGACGTCAATCGATCGTCTGCTGGTCATTTCACTTTAGGGTTACAAGACACCTGCACGCCCAAAGGAGGACAAACTGAGAACAAAGCCTTACAAAGAAAGACAAAAAAGGACACAACTTTAAAAGTCTAAATGTGTATTTTGAGAAGCAGGCTTATAAATCAATGGTTGTAAAACTGCTATATTAAGTATCGAACAAATCCAAGGAACTCTATGTTCGACATTTTCTTCTGATTGTATTTTGTAAGAAAAATCCTCTCATTGGGCATTCTATTTATATTGACTTATAAATTACAAACGTTCATTTGAAAGAGAGGATAATTACGACCTACTCGTATACACGTGTTAATCTAGTCGAATTCATGTGTTAATCAAGCATGTTAATTAAAGACTGAAACTCTTAAAGTCACTGATTTTCCTGGATCATCCAGTCAAGCCATTGCATGAAGTTGGAGCTATTGAGCCAATTAGTCCTTTCTTATGAAATAAATCTTTCTTTTTTTGTGTGTCTTTCTAAGTATTTTATTAGGTTGTATTTTTGAATTTGCAAGTTATTGTTCAATGTTTTATGTATTATTGTTATTTTACTTTTTAGTTGACTGTGCTGAAGTCTCTAGCTTTAGTGATTTTACTAATGGTGTTTAGTCAAATGTGAATATTTGTAATAAATCTCACGGCCCTATTTTGCATCTGTTCTAGTTTCTTTATGTTTTCTAGAGTTGTGGGATCCTAAACAGAGGATGCATATTCTAATATTGGTCTAACCAAGGTCAAATAGCAATTTAGTTTTATGTTCTTGTTAGATTTGTAAGAATTCATTTAAATAAACCTTATATCTTGTTTGATTTTATAAATAATTCCCAGTGTGTATGAATTCCACGAAAACTTTTCAGTATTATAATAATACCTAGGTATTTTGAGTTTTTATTTGGTCAACTGGTTTACCATAAATAAGACCTAGTGTTTATTTTTCATATATATTTTTTGGCATGTTTCTGGGTGGAAAGACATTTGATTCCCATTTCTGTAATTCATCTTATTCTCTTTATAAAGATTTAGTAATTTATGTTGTTTTTACTGTTGTATATATTATGTAATCATCTGCAATTAGTCAAATTATCATTCCTAAACGCTCCTTTAACGTTAGCATTAGACCCGATTTAAAAAACAAACACATTTAGAGAAACAGACTTCATTTGAAGAGCCTTGCATATGCACAAACCTGTTCATGAAGGAAGTTGTCAAAGAGCTTCTGTCTGCTGGAAATGTGTTTCCACCAGAATATTACAGGATTGAATTTCCATTCTTTTTGTCTTACATGTTTTGAACATTCCTTCATATTCTGAAGATAATTACATCATAGCCCAAACCTCCCACAGGACGAGGAGGGATGACAGCGGGTAGGGTTCTACCGGGGACTTTCGAGACAACCGAACGACAGTCAAAATCGCATACCACACTACCAGACACTATTGTTGGACAATATGCCATTACACAGCAAACAACAGATTAAAAGCCGGACACTTTAGGACAATGCTTGTCGGACGGAGGACACGACCACATAAAAGGAGGACTTGTCTTCTTTTTTGCCGGACGTCAGGTAGTCTTTTTATTTATTATCATTCATGTATTATTTTTTTTTTTTTCAATAAGGCTCTTTCTGAGTGGAGCCTTAAAAATGGAGAAACAGCTTCTCCTTAAATACATTTATTGAATGCTGTAGAAATATCTTGGCACAATCCCTTCAGCTCACCCACACACAAACACACTGCCCGTTTCTCAGCCTTTCTGTGCTGGTCAAATCCCCAGGGTTGTCCAAGATTAAAGTGTTGTAAGGAAATAATTGCCGGTGTGAATTCCCATTGTGATCGGTCCGAGTTACATCCCTTGCAGAATATTTCAAGTAGACGGGGGACACGCTGAGTGAAAAGCGAGGCAAATAGATCACACAAAAGAAAAAAATCAATAATGTAATTGAGTTGTTTGTTGGTTTTATTTTTGTTTTGTTTTTTGTTGTTGTTTTGTTGTTTAATATTTTTTTTACATTTATAATTTTAAGTCACAGACCTATGTATGTTGTACCTAAACTGGAAAACGGATACAAATTCTTATCCGATAATGATCAGATCACAGACCTACATATATATATATGTTGCTATGTATGTAGCTTTTTTCAAGCTGTAAGGGAAGTCGCTCCGATTCTTGGAAAGCCGATCTTTTTTGTCTAAGAAAAGTAATGATATTCAGTTTTCAAAGTTTAGAAATAATGCAATACCATTTTGCGGATATTAAATAGAATGGGCTCTGTAAATGGGCTATTATTAATATTAATCACACTTCTATATTTTGTACGCAAATCTATGATGTAAAGCCATTTCCTGTTAGTTTCCATTGAGATAAATTGCAGCTTGAAGTATTCAAGCCTGTTAATTTAAATCATCTTATATGATTTTAGATTGTATATTTAAATAGATTGATTACCTAGATGTTTCTAGATCTAGATTATGTATCTAAAAATTGCAAAATAATAATGATGAGATGAAAGTGCTCTTATTTTAAATATACAATTACTCGGACTACAAGATCTAGATCTAAACATTAAGTTATATGCCTTGCTTCAGCTTTTTGTTTTTGAAGTTTTTCACATTTTTGTGTATTGTTTGTCCAGTCTATGTATAATATATATAGGTCTGTGATTCAAGTATTTTTATGACTATGAGAGTAGATCTTGATATCGACAAGTAGACCTTATAATTCAATTGACAACAATACTTTTAAATAAAAATTCTTTACTTTGAAAATTACACTTCCCAGTTAAAAAAAAAACATAACTATCGCAACTAGGGGCTAATACAATTCGTATGTATTCAAAAGTCTGTAGTTAAACCCGCCAATTTTTGTATTACTTTGATCATTGCTTGTCACCAAAATTTGTAAATGTCTCTGGTGTAATCTGCAAAAAATCTAGTCAATTCAAAATTACATTTAACCGTGCGAGTGACGATTCTCGATAGATCGAGATCTACAATTTCAAGTCTGGATCCCCCAATCCATGTTAGTAACTATCCAAAACACCTTGACTCTTACAAATACTTGGCGTAGTTATTGAAGTAGTTATTAATTAGAAATAAACCATGGTATATCGCTGAGGAACTCGTATATTGATTGATTTATGAACAATCTTGACCTATTACATTTAATCTATTCGAAAGTCATGGATAGTTTCTTATTATAGACGATTAATACAAAACAGATGACTATATATTCACACCAAAGGACGATCTTATTTGCTTCAAATGTTCCCTCAGATTTTAATATTATTACATAGCAGCCCAAACCTCCCGCAGGTCGGAGGGGTCTAGAGGCAGCAAGGTTCCAAAATGGAACAATCAACATCATCGAATGACTGTCTAGAGCGCATATCTCCCGAACATGCCAGTTTTTTAGTCTTCTTGTTAATAAAATAAACTTTTATAAAATACTATAAAAAAAAAATTATCTTTGTACAAAAAAAGAAAAATCGCTATAGCAACAGATAGTTTTATATTTCACCAATAAAAATCGTCTTGTTTCATAGATAAGTGACACGCCAGCTAGTCTTTTTTTTTTTCTTCGGTACTGAAAATGTTTATGTTCTTGTTTGTAAGCAATCAGTAATGTGACACTCCAGCCTTCACTTAGTAACGGGTATTCCGTTTGTTTTATTGTTGTTGTTTTTTATGTTTTGTGTTTGCTTGTTTGTTTGTTTTTGCTAACAGTAAATATTTTCGATTTGTTAAAATTGTGTTGTTGTTGTTTTCAGTGTTTTGTTGATATTTTAAAAATAATGACAGATAAGTTGGATCAACACAACGGAAACTGAACTTAATGAACAACACTTCCTCTTCCGGCACATAATAAATGTTTATTTCATTGATTTAAGTGACTTGAGTTATTCTGTGACTTGAATTAGACTGATATTTCAATTATATTGAGACTTGGGAATTAGACTATGACTTGAGTTATACTGTAATCAGATTTTAATTGTAAGTGTATCGAGCATAGATAATAAAGTGACAGTGGTGGAGTCTAAGATTGTCTGGTCAAACAAAAACAATGAACCTAGAGGATCATGGCTGAAGGCAAAGACAGACAACAAAAACTCCGACAAAAGTCGGGGCCATGGTTAAAAGGTAACCATAAAATTTAAAGATTTAAAATCAAAACCTGATGTTAAAATTATGGGACAGACTTAATTCTTAGTTTGGCTTGTCAGGTCAGCTTTGAAACATTTAAAAAGGCTGTATTAATTATAGATTCACACAACAGATCATAATATTCTGGTATTTATGAAGCTACTCAAGTGTAAAGTGAGTTATCATTAGAAACTACACAAGATGATCAAATACATAAATTTCTGCTATCTTAATGGAGGTCTGCATAATTGTATTCAAATAAAGTTTTGCTTCTTTCCCTGGTGATAAATTAGCCCCGAATCACGTATGATTTCTGACGGAAAGATTTTATGTCAAGGGAAAATCGAACGGGGAAATCCGGAAATACATCTATCTGACCTACTTTTAGATCTAAGAATGCAATGTCAAACTAAAGCAATATCAATCAATCACAATCCCTTTCTGCTGTATTCGACCAGAATTTTCTATTCTTTATAAAGCAATCCCATTCGACCAAATTCATCATTTCGTTTTGCATTGTATATAAGACCTTGTTGATATGGTTAATGTTGAACACATTGCAGTGGGACTCAAACCATTAAAATAATGCTGCTGTTAAAGATAATCATGTGTATTATAAAAAAAAAAAATTAAGCTTTAATTGAAACCAGTGATGCCCACCCTTATTTGGCCTGCTGTTCTTTTTTAATTTGTAACACTCGTATCGCTGGTCACATCAACGAAATGATACCAAAAAAAAAAAGTAAATAAACAATTAACCATTTTATTAAAAACCTGTGAATCTAGTACTTACAATAATTAATGAGAAGTTTATCCGAAATCAACTTTTTATCTGGATGCGCAAATGAGAAAGCAAGTTGAAGCACTGAAGCTTGATGTTCGTCCATAGGGCGACCACAAAACATCGGTCTCGTTTGTTTCATCTTTGAAAAGTTTTGTTCACAAAAATAAGTGCTTGTAGTCATTTTGTATGCATTACTCAACATAAGTCACACAGGGATGTCAGGCTTTGTAAGTCAGTCAGTTAAAGTTGCAGTCTAGCGGAGCAGTTGGACACATTAGACGAAGACAGATTTCCGTAAAGACGTATTTCTTTATTCAAAATATGAAAACCCGAAATATTTCATTGAAAACGTCATTAGAACCTTCAAAGTTGGATCATGTTCTGGCTACTAAAACCATGCGATTAGAAAAGACATCTAGCTGCTGACCGTGTTTTCTTTTAGGAACGACACATCTAGCTGCTGACTAGGGGCGGACAAATGTCAAGTGGGCCGGTAGAGCCACCGAAAGGGCCGCATGAATGCCAGTAAATTGTTTCAAGATTTATATTATTCTCTTAAAAGGCAACACTTTGAGCGTCATGGATAAATAAAAATATTGTTTACACTTTTCCTTCATCCGTCTATAGTGCTTCTAGTAGACGTCACTAAACGACAAACAAGAAAATTAGGGCCTCTATTTTTTATCGAGATCGACGTTAGTGTGAATCTATAAAGGGATCACCAACAACGTTCCAAGTCCTATAGAGGACATGTCCAGTCACATACAAATTCTTTTTTTGTTTGATGGAGTTGGACCGCTACGAAGTCCTTCACAAATCACAATTATTATCTTGAACAGTGTTGAAATGTGTTGGTTGGAATCAAACTGCAAAATAATCTAAAAAGAAGAAGAAAAAGAAGGAGCAGAAAATAAGTAATAACAACTATTGCTGGAATGCTTTGCAATATTACAAAGAGAGTTTATGTTATCACACAAACTCAGATGCGACCCCCCCCCCCCCCAAATCGAATTCACCAATGGACAAGGAATATTCAAGTCATAGTTTAGTTTTTATCGTTTAAAGTAATGAAATTTTAAAAATCATATGGCGTTATTGTTCATAAAAGCAAACAGTGCAACACGTCGTCTTTGATAAGACTCTTCTTCTAAGTAGAGTAACGTTAACTGATTATGTAAGAACTTTTTTTTTATTTCGGGATCTTTGGGCGCCCCTGAGTAACCCAGCTCTAATGGGTACCTGACATAAGTTGGGGAATAGCGGTTGGTCGTTGTGCATTACACCCTCGTTAACCGTAGGCCACAGTAACAGATGACCTTTACACCATCTGCCATATAGACCACAAGATCAAGAAGGGGAACTTACTTACTTTACTACTGGGTAATTGCGTACTATGTTTTTCGCATCAGATTCACTTCTTACTGTTTACATAAATAAATCTGCACCCCCTAAGCAGTAAGAATATAAGAAGATGTGAATTTTGTACAAATTCTCTAATACATTTAAATCTAGATCTACGTCTGGCCTCTATTTAGTCCAATTTAGATTGTCGTCATCTACAAAGTTTATGATGACAGCATTTACGAATGAACAGGCTTAACGCCACAAGAAACACTAATGCCAAGACTCAAAGTTATTGACTTAAGTCGAAATACAAAGAGGCTTTGCTAGAACATGAGATTATCCTGACAGCATGTTTTACTGAACGTAAGGATATTAAAAACAAGTGGATATATTCTGTGGTGTAGGCCTATGTTTGTAGCCAGCTTTAAGATGCAATCAAACTAGGTTTCCAAGTTATTGAGAAAGCAGTATATGAGAGTAAAGTTCTCTTTCAGACCTCGCGATCTATAGATCAGATGTTTCTTTGCCAATGGCTAACGAGCAGGGTGTCATGTGGCCAGCACAATGACCAACAGCCTTTACTTTCTCAACTAAAGTAAGGTACCCGTTAAGGTTGGGTTGACCCAGGGGAGCCCTACAAATCCCGAAATTCAAAATTCTATTCTTCACCGAGATTCGAACCGAGAACCCCAGGTTTGGAAGCGCTTAACCACTCAGCCACCGCGCCCCCATGACATTGTGAGATGGACAGTTAAAATAATGGAAGACGAAGAGTTGTATTTGTAAATTGAAGTTAAAATGTGTGAGAAAATGGCAAGGAGTGAAAGCGAATCATAAACAATATGTTCGTTAATGGGAGATCTTTACATGTCTTGAATGTGAATGCTAATGTATATGGTAGCAAAAACTTTTCACAATAAGAGATTCCCCATTATACTTTATTCATTTAGTAATAGCGCTTATCAGATAGTTTCAAAATCATCAAATAAAATAATTCATATACTACTTTCGATACATTATTAAAATTTACACTATGAATTTGAAGTCAGGTATGATTGGACGCCCATCATGTGGCATTATTGTATAGAAATACCCGGGCCGGTTTTGACACCCAGTCCGCCCTGCTGCCGGCCGTGTTTTTTTCTAGGAAAGACATATCTAGCTGCTGACCGTGTTTTCTTTTAGGAAAGACATATCTAGCTGCTGACCGTGTTTTCTTTTAGGAATGACACTTCTAGCTGCTGAGCGGTTCAGATTAAAAGGTTGACAAGGTGTGCCCTGCTGCTGAATAAAAAAAATTGCAATTTCGTTTCGAAGGCGCTTTTGTCCGGTATACGCATGCTACATCAACTTGATGTCTTTCCCTTATAGTTTGGTGTGGATGTTACAGATGTGACGTGATGTCGTAACTTTCTTTTGGTTCACGTCTTTATGTTCGGGCTTTATTTCTGTTTTAAAATCTTTATAAGTTCTGCGGTTCAACGCCAGAGATTTAATTAAATGTACAGTATTGAACACATCATCAGGTGATCCACATTCCATTTAGTTTCACACAGATTTCGTCGGTAAATAATACAATGAACCCGGAGACGCTCGGTTCCATTTGACTCGACAAATTTGCTAATAACAATTGCTGCCAGTCCAATGTTACATCCATCTATACATCTGGTACCATCAGTAGTCACTCCAACTTATTCCTCCCAAGAATGGTTGAAACCTCTTTTAACAGGTGTTTTGCCAGTGGTGGTCCCATGCATGCTTCTCAAAGCTACTAACTTCTCTATGATTTCAAAATTGCTGTTTGTACCACGAAATAATACCAAGAGTTTGGCCGGGTACGGGATTTTCTCCACTTTGTACCAACGTTTCGGAGGGCAGGATAAAACAAGGTAACGAGTCGGATCTAGCCCTTGGGCCGTAGTTTAACTGATTTTAACAATAACTAATCTAGCTAGATCTAAAGCTGTAGTAGATCTAAAAAGACTAAATCGGAAAAATTGCTCTCGTCAGCTCAAGACCAAGAAGATGGTACGCAAACATACACATTCGCCTCCCCCATCTAGTTTAGTAGATCTAAATGATTATAAACTAAATTATTTTCATTTACTTACATAAACAAAATGTTGTCTTTATTTATTGCATTTAATGTGGATAGTTTATTTAATTGTATCTCAGTGTATTCAATTATAAGGAATGCCGACATTTTGAATCACTCTTCAGAAATATGTTGTCAACTTCAAAACTGGCTGTCGTTTCAATAAACTTATTTTTTTGGTATGAGCGCCTTTTTATGTGTTATACTGAAGAAGCTGAATTTATTATATTTGATATCTGTTGTAACTAAAGAAATTTGGGCCAACTCTGAGAATCAGATACTTTTTTAAATTAACCTATTGCCGATGAATTTACGATGAATTTACCAATTGCGTAATTAAATTTAACTTTTCCATGGCTACTCTTTACTAGATGAATTAAGGTATTGTTTCTTAACATTTTACTTTCGATGTCCCACCAGAAAGAAAAAAAATTGTTTGCGCTGAATTGAGACAAAGGATCAAAACGTGCTTTATCCCGGTACCACACCTTAGTGTCAGTTTTCAAACAGCAGGAGGCAAAGGCCATATTTATTTTGTGTAGCATTGACATTCGACTGTCCTATTCGAATTTAAGAGCTATTTTTGAATTTCAAAATCATGTTCGAAATAGAGTCATATTCGAATTTGAGAGTCATATTCGAATTTGAGAGTCATATTTGAATTGGAGAGTCATATTCAAATTGGATTATGGGTATAATTATATCAATAATATTTCCAAACTTTGGTTACATCATTTCAACTTGAGTAATTGTAATGATGTCGGTACCTCGACTTTCCGCATGAATCTCACTTGACTAGGCCTCACTTGATTCATGATAAAGTGGCGCAGATTTAAAAAAATCAATCTTTCCCGACTCCAGATTTCCTTGAATAATTTATACACTTTGTGTTTCACGTTGCTCGTGGACCTTTTTTTTTTTGTCTGCTGATGTTATAAAAGAAAGTATGTTTAAATATAGCCTATGCATTTAATGATATGTACTGGACACTGTTTTCTTATAAATGCGGAAGTAGAAACATTGCCAACAAAACAGTAATGCTTTTAAAAACGAAACTATTCAAGATTTCGATCATTTAACATAGTTTCCTCCAGTACAGCCCCGAATAATGTATTACCGTAGGGTAAACATGGATAGATATATATTAATTTATTCAAAATGTTATGTTTGTAAAGTGTGGGATTTTTTCTTTCAATCTGTGGGCAGTGTGACGTTACATTGACAGTTATGTGGGCAGTGTGACGTTACAAAGACAGTTCTGTGTTGACTAAATTATAAATTTAACAGTAAATTCTGTCTGACGATGACTAATCATCAAGTTTACAAAGTCAAATTATGATTTTGTGATTGGCCTTTTTAAAAAAATTTTTGGGGAGGATATGGTTAACCGCTTTGTTTATTCTTTTTTAGTAAACAGCTATGAATACATGCATTAATTCGCCCAAGATAGAGGTCTGGCCCAACCTTTCTGTCAAAGATTCCGATGTGTAATGTCAGCATTCTTAACCTATTTTCTTGTCCTGTTTAAGAATCCCCCACATCAACATCAGCGCATGCTTCTGGAACAATTTACACTTGAAATGTAGCAGACAGGTTGGAATGTGTTTATTGAGTTAGTCAGTCTTCTGCACAGGTCAAAAGGTTGTATTCATTTCGCTATTTCGTTATCTAAGGGTTTGTTTTTGTTGTTTTTTTTTTAAATCATTTTTGTAATTTCATTACACAGTTTACAGTTATTGACCTAGATTTTACAAAATCTTTTGGTAACAACAACATCAGATTTATATTTAGACTTTCGATACAATCAAAAGTACGCTTTATCAAAACAATAATCCTTTATCAACTCTTAATTTTCTTTTTTCATTAGATACAACATTCATGTAGTTTTTGTTGTTTTTTCTGAGTTAAAAGTGAAGTGACTATGAACACACATTAGATTCATTTGAACATGTCAAAATAATTTCTTGATGCTTCTCTTTGAATCAATTGTAAACAAAAAGGCTTGAAGCACAAGATTAAGATATTAACATATCAATCTGAACCTCATTTCTTGAAACAATGCTGCTTTGCATTGAGTAGGCCTACATTGGTAAGCATCAGAGTTGAAAATGGCGTCATTACCGTGTCATTTCAAAAGGTGTTTTGTCAGTACTGGATTGAAAGTGCTGTCATAACTAAAAGATTGTTTTGTCAGCCCTACTTTGAAAGTGCTTTGTCATAACTAAAAGGTTGTTTTGTCAGCCCTACTTTGAAAGTGATTTGTCATAACTAAAAGATTGTTTTGTCAGCCCTACTTTGAAAGTGCTTTGTCATAACTAAAAGGTTGTTTTGTCAGCCCTACTTTGAAAGTGATTTGTCATAACTAAAAGATTGTTTTGTCAGCCCTACTTTGAAAGTGCTTTGTCATAACTAAAAGGTTGTTTTGTCAGCCCTGGTTGGTGCTAATTAACTTTTTACAATCGTAGAGAAGTTGACATGATTAGCTGTCATGTAACTTAAACATTGCATTAAATGTTATGAACGTAAAAGACATATGTATCTTGTTATGAAAAACCAGATTCTTTAATATAATGATCAATGTTCTTAGTGTGACAGGTTGGTTATATGAGCTTATTCTAAAACTAGGGTTTCTGCGCATGATCAGGACAAAACTGATGGCATTCTGTGAATAATTGATACGCATACGTCAATGATACCAACCTACGGTACGCAGGCCATATCCGATCCGTGAAGCGGTACTATCTGACCTAATGACGGAATTCGTCCACAGTGCAAGAAGAAGACATGTTGAAAAGAAACATGGACAAAAAAGGATTGCATCGGTCCAGAAATGTGTATGGACACGCCTCCCCCGTTTGCCTCTCTTTTCTGCTGATATTTGTTTATTTGCGTCTGCAGTCTAAGAGCCTAAGGTTCTGGCTATAACATTACTTCAGTTACCACCGAGTGTCAAGATCTAGAATGTCGCCCTACTATTGATACTGGCTTTGTGTTGCCCTTGCAATATTTGCTGTGACATTTAATTAACTTAGATTTTTTCCATTTAATTGAGTTAGCTTTTTTTTTTCATTTAATTAACTTGATCATTGTTTTCCCACGCTGTATCATGCTGCATTCAAAAGAGCTACACACTCCAATGGTGAACTAAACACAGCTTTAGCCAAGGGAGCTACACAATAAACCATTTCTTGTTAATTATCTTTTTAAAAAAAAAACACCACAAAATAAAAAACAAGCAAAATATAAAAAATCTTTTTAAAAAAACCAAGCTTATCAAAAGGGGAAGAACTCTGCCCTTAAAACTATATATATCAATAATGTATAAGCTATTTCCCTTATTTGATATAAAACAAAATAATTAATTACCAGTGATTAATTGACTAATGTTGTTTTTTTTAATTATTGATTCATGTTTTGTTAGCTACAAATAATAATTGTTTAAGGTATCAACTCGATCGGAGAATGCGTGAGGGAGAAATAGCGTTAACAAATATTTAAGGGGACTAAATTCAATAAATTTTACCTTATTTGTGAATACTGAAGAATTAGTTTCCCTTGTTGGTAACAAACAAAATAATTAAAAAATAGTCATTAATTGACTAATTGGTTGCTTTTTTTTTATTGAGTCACGTCTTGTCTATGCTAATAAAAAAATGTCTGAAGTTTCAACTTGATCTGAGAATGAGTGAGGGAGAAATAACGTGTACACACTTTTTACCAGACAGACAGACAGACGGACAGAGTGAGTTGATATAAGCTTTGTAAAATAAAAAAGACAAAAGTATATTACTATATAAAATATTTAAAAGCGAGTAGGAAAAATTGATTATTCATTATTGTGGCCAAAGTTAAACAGTTAGTTGATGTCCGAGCATAGAGAAGTGAAAGGTGACTGACCAGAGGAATACCAGAGTACTATAGAAATCAAAAAGCATTGAGAGGTATTTTGATTATCAATAGATCTGTAGATAGATAAGTAGGTAAGTAGGTAGGTAGATAGATAGATAGATAGATAGATAGATAAATAGATGATTGGATGGATGGATGGACGGACGGATAGATAGATAGATAGATAGATAGATAGATAGATAGATAGATAGATAGATAGATAGATAGATGATTGGATGGATGGACGGACAGATATATATATATATATATATAGATAGATATATAGATGTGTCAATTCATCAATTTACTACCATTACATAGAACTAGATCTAGATAGTTTACAAGTTTCCTTTTTTTCGAATTAAATATGAATGACAAGCCAACTACTTACATGACTTAAATATGAATGACAAGCCAACTACTTACATGACTTAAATATGAATGACATGCCAACTACTTACATGACTTAAATATGAATGACAAGCCAACTACTTACATGACTTAAATATGAATGACAAGCCAACTACTTACATGACTTAAATATGAATGACAAGCCAACTACTTACATGACTTAAATATGAATGACAAGCCAACTACTTACATGACTTAAATATAAATGACAAGCCAACTACTTACATGACTTAAATATGAAAGACATGCCAACTACTTACATGACTTAAATATGAATGACAAGCCAACTACTTACATGACTTAAATATGAATGACAAGCCAACTACTTACATGACTTAAATATGAATGACATGCCAACTACTTACATGACTTAAATATGAATGACAAGCCAACTACTTACATGACTTAAATATGAATGACAAGCCAACTACTTACATGACTTAAATATGAATGACAAGCCAACTACTTACATGACTTAAATATGAATGACATGCCAACTACTTACATGACTTAAATATGAATGACAAGCCAACTACTTACATGACTTAAATATGAATGACAAGCCAACTACTTACATGACTTAAATATGAATGACAAGCCAACTACTTACATGACTTAAATATGAATGACAAGCCAACTACTTACATGACTTAAATATGAATGACAAGCCAACTACTTACATGACTTAAATATGAATGACAAGCCAACTACTTACATGACTTAAATATGAATGACATGCCAACTACTTACATGACTTAAATATGAATGACATGCCAACTACTTACATGACTTAAATATGAATGACAAGCCAACTACTTACATGACTTAAATATGAATGACATGCCAACTACTTACATGACTTAAATATGAATGACATGCCAACTACTTACATGACTATTTCCAAGTATATATGTTCCTTCCCCTTGTGCCATGATAAGCCGCGATCCAATTAGCCCTGTCAACGTTGTGCGATAGATCTAAATACACACGCGCGTTCACATGGGCATCTGTAGATGATCTGGGACCGACTTCGCAGAGGCGAGGGATGCTCAATCTGAGTTGTCCCCCCACTGTTGAGTGGTCCAGGCTAACTGTTGAAACCCCAGGTCCTACTGAATGACGACCTAGGCCTGGAGCAGGTAAAAGCTTGCTCCGTCAGTGGCCTAGCATGACATGTCAACTCTGTCAGAGATCGCATCTATCAAAAGTCCGTGAAAGGAAAAACTCACGAGAGTACCTTTGAGACCGCTTGGCAGAGTCGTACTGGAAAGAGTGAGGAGACTTCGAGTTGCGACAAGCAGAGAGAGAGAACGAGAGAGAGAGAGAGACGTCACACTGTGGCAAACCGTTCAAACTGTGCGGGGAGGGTGTTAGTCGGTGAGAGAGACTAGTATTAAAAAAAAAAAAACAGGCGAGAAAGGGAGAGTAAGAATCGATAGGAGGGGAAATAAGCCAGTGGAAAACAAATATCTCTCACGTTTGTCTGCTCGCGGACCAAGTAGCGAGACAGAAGACTCTGGGAGTGAGGGCTGATGAGAGGTGCCGTTACTTGTGCGTTGCATTAATAGCTCTGTTTTGGAGGGAGAGAGAGAATGAGGGAAAAATATTTCGATAGACCAGAAGATGAAAATGGATTAGCCAAACAAGTGGTCCATAGTTTGAAGAGCGGGATTCGCTCAGCGTTTTCTAACCTAACCTTTTTTCTATCAAAATAACCTTTTTTTTCTTCTAAATGCGCACATCCATCTTACCTGCTTCCAACATTTTACATGCCAATTTTATAATAATGGAAAAACAAAATATCCTTTCCCTCCTAATTTACACCCTCCCAACTGAACAAGTCCAGTGAGGGCCATCTTTGATGAGAAATACTGGTTCTAAGCCTGGGCACACGTGAAATCATTTAGTCATCCTTTAGAACAGATGCAGGTTAAAAGAGATATACATCCAGCATATGCCAACAGGTAAACAATGATTCTATTTATCTTATATCAAATTAGTAGAGGCTTATAAGTCAATATCATTGCCTCCGACCTTCTACTATTAAAACTAGGCATTGTAACACTATTAGTTGACATTACTTTTATTGCTGGTCATCAGGATTTTCACTATAACGTCTATAAAGTAAGCAATGTCAAGGATATTACATTGGATTCCACTGTTGTCAGCAAAACAGGAAACGAATTGACTTATAATTTGAGCACAATTTCAATGCGTGAGTTGAACTTGATTTTCGCATCAAATGTCCTTAATTACTATTAATTAGTCGTCCTTTTTTTTTTAAATAAGTTTTAAGGCATAGAGTGAAAGGCTATGGTTCCTTCATATAAAAATTGTTTTGTGCATTAAACGGAAGACAGTTTGTCTGAAAACACAAACTCAAAATAGGCCCCCGAAGTGGTCCACCCAGGCAGGTAAAAAGTCAGGTTTCAATATTTTCAGAAAGAATATCCGAATGAAATTCTATGGGAGACAAATGACAGAGAAGAATGGAGAAAGAAGGTTGTCAGATCTTATGTGGTGCCCCTGCGGTCCAGCAGATCAAAGGATAGGTGAAAGTGGATGTGAAGTTAGATGTGAGCCTGGCCTAACTGATGACATATAATGAATAACTAATTGATCTAATTGTTTTGTTAAGGGTCAATCCCTTTCAAATCCTCAAGAAAAAAACATTTCCGTAAAAAAAATGTTTCTTTAGTTCAGTACTCCACTATGGCAGCGTAGCACTACAGTTCACGATAATATGAAAAACTACTTATTAATTGTTGTTTTAAATTATTTTCAACTTATATGCATGCTAAATAGATTTTTTCTATTTAAAAAAATGTAAACATTTTTTATGTGTAAATGTAGTAGTCAGTATGACAGAACTTACTTAACTTAGCAATACAAATGTAAAAAAAATATTTTTGACAAACAATCTATAACAATTTGCATAAATGTGTTACAGATATGTTTAGTAGACATCTCCCCTACTAAGGTGCCTCCTGTGTTTGTTACTATTAATAGTGAATAGTTCTAAAAATGGTGTATTTTTATGAAAAAACTGCTTGCATAAGTGATTTAAAAAAATAGATTTTTCGCTTTCACAAAGAAAAAAGCCGTTGCATCAGAACTTTGAATAGTCTAAAATATCATGATGTCGGATTTTTACCATCTTTTCTAGTTTACGAGATCTAAACGGGACGGACGAACGGACAGACATTTCACACAAAACTAATAGCGTCTTTCCCCATTTCGGGGCACCCTAAAAATGATCATTTATATATTTTTGTAATGATTATCAACACTTCCTGTATTTTGTACATCGGATACACCAAAAAAAGCTAGCTATTTATAGTTTCTCCGCCATGTATTAAAATCTCCAATCGGGGATTTGGGATTTGAACCCTAAAAAGTTTTACTCAAAGTAGTCTACTCTTTCATTCCACTTTGGTTTTTAAGATCCCATTTACGTTCTTTAAGCCAGTGTTCAAGGTATTTCCCAAACTGTGTTCCGCGGAACTCTAGTGTTCCGCGAGGTCTGAATAGGTGTTCCTCCAACTACTGGATTAATTAACTATTTGGCCAGCACGTGAGTTACCCTCTCTAAAAAAAAATTTGCAAAGTGTACCGCTAAATAAATGCGTAAGTTTTCCGTTAAGGACAAAAGTTTGGGAAACACTCATTTAAGCAATCAAATACAGAGAAATAAAAAGCCAAAAAGAAAGTATAGGAAGAAATAAAGTGACGAGATCAACATTAGAATGGAATCTAAAGCAAAACGTAAGAAAATGAAAATAAGTTGAAGAGATTTTTAAATACACAAATAGACAATGTCAAGAACGTCATATTGAAAGGTCACAGTTGCCAACTAAATAATAAAACAACGTTCTGCTACAAGAGAAAGAGATTGGAAGTTTGTTTCTTCAGTCTTCATAAGAGAACACAATTATTATTTGGTTTACTAATTGACTTCGCTTATCTATACGTCCATATTCTGTACATTAGATACACCAAAAAGCTTGAAATTTTGGGTTTGTCTCCGTGTAAAAAATCACCAATAAGACTTTCTTTTGGTGATTTAAAAATTCAATGTATAGAATATATAGAATGTTAAGAGTGTGTATGTATGTTTGTATGTATGTATGATCCGCATAGTAATCAAAATCGTTGTTTAATGTCACTCCCACAACTGGAGGGCCCTAAAAATAGAAAAAAATTGGCTTATTGTATCTCTGTTAAAGAACGAAACTTTTTAACGAATCGAGTAAACCGGTTTTTTAACATTATTTTATATTAGATATGAATATGATTGTGGAGTAATTGTTAACTAAACACATGTTACCCGCGGTTGTTTTAAATAAAATGTAATTATGAGTTGATAGGGTCTGCGTAATGTGGTATACGTTAAGTGCGAGGTTGTGGCACTTTAGTCCAAGGAGCTGTCAAAACGTAATATGTAGCTGGGAAATGTTCAAGCAAAGCTGTGCAGCCGATCTTGTACTGGAAAATCTTCAAACAAAGCTGTGCCGCCGATCTTGTAGCTGGGGAATCTTCAAACATAGCTGTGCCGCCGATCTTGTAGCTGGGGAATCTTCAAACAAAGCTGTGCCGCCGATCTTGTAGCTGGGGAATCTTCAAGCAAAGCTGTGCCGCCGATCTTGTAGCTGGGGAATCTTCAAGCAAAGCTGTGCCGCCGATCTTGTAGCTGGGGAATCTTCAAGCAAAGCTGTGCCGCCGATCTTGTAGCTGGGGAATCTTCAAGCAAAGCTGTGCAGCCGATCTTGTAGCTGGGGAATCTTCAAGCAAAGCTGTGCAGCCGATCTTGTAGCTGGGGAATCTTCAAGCAAAGCTGTGCAGCCGATCTTGTAGCTGGGGAATCTTCAAGCAAAGCTGTGCAGCCGATCTTGTAGCTGGGGAATCTTCAAGCAAAGCTGTGCAGCCGATCTTGTAGCTGGGGAATCTTCAAGCAAAGCTGTGCAGCCGATCTTGTAGCTGGGGAATCTTCAAGCAAAGCTGTGCAGCCGATCTTGTAGCTGGGGAATCTTCAAGCAAAGCTGTGCAGCCGATCTTGTAGCTGGGGAATCTTCAAGCAAAGCTGTGCAGCCGATCTTGTAGCTGGGGAATCTTCAAGCAAAGCTGTGCAGCCGATCTTGTAGCTGGGGAATCTTCAAGCAAAGCTGTGCAGCCGATCTTGTAGCTGGGGAATCTTCAAGCAAAGCTGTGCAGCCGATCTTGTAGCTGGGGAATCTTCAAGCAAAGCTGTGCAGCCGATCTTGTAGCTGGGGAATCTTCAAGCAAAGCTGTGCAGCCGATCTTGTAGCTGGGGAATCTTCAAGCAAAGCTGTGCAGCCGATCTTGTAGCTGGGGAATCTTCAAGCAAAGCTGTGCAGCCGATCTTGTAGCTGGGGAATCTTCAAGCAAAGCTGTGCAGCCGATCTTGTAGCTGGGGAATCTTCAAGCAAAGCTGTGCAGCCGATCTTGTAGCTGGGGAATCTTCAAGCAAAGCTGTGCAGCCGATCTTGTAGCTGGGGAATCTTCAAGCAAAGCTGTGCAGCCGATCTTGTAGCTGGGGAATCTTCAAGCAAAGCTGTGCAGCCGATCTTGTAGCTGGGGAATCTTCAAGCAAAGCTGTGCAGCCGATCTTGTAGCTGGGGAATCTTCAAGCAAAGCTGTGCAGCCGATCTTGTAGCTGGGGAATCTTCAAGCAAAGCTGTGCAGCCGATCTTGTAGCTGGGGAATCTTCAAGCAAAGCTGTGCAGCCGATCTTGTAGCTGGGGAATCTTCAAGCAAAGCTGTGCAGCCGATCTTGTAGCTGGGGAATCTTCAAGCAAAGCTGTGCAGCCGATCTTGTAGCTGGGGAATCTTCAAGCAAAGCTGTGCAGCCGATCTTGTAGCTGGGGAATCTTCAAGCAAAGCTGTGCAGCCGATCTTGTAGCTGGGGAATCTTCAAGCAAAGCTGTGCAGCCGATCTTGTAGCTGGGGAATCTTCAAGCAAAGCTGTGCAGCCGATCTTGTAGCTGGGGAATCTTCAAGCAAAGCTGTGCAGCCGATCTTGTAGCTGGGGAATCTTCAAGCAAAGCTGTGCAGCCGATCTTGTAGCTGGGGAATCTTCAAGCAAAGCTGTGCAGCCGATCTTGTAGCTGGGGAATCTTCAAGCAAAGCTGTGCAGCCGATCTTGTAGTCATTTGTGTACAATAAAAGTAACGAAAACATGTCTCCATTTTTTTTTCTCTGTTCGTGACCAAAAGTTCATTCCACTAGTTGCTGTTTTCTGTCTTATTACTGGATAATGGGACTTCTGACAGCGTCTTGCATGGAGCAAACAAATTGCCAAATAAAAGAAAATTGTCTTCTTTTTCCCCGTTCACATTGTTATGTTGGAGCGTGGTTCAGTGTTCAGTGTTCAGTGTTCAGGTGACTAGAGACCAAGATATACCATGAACTGCGCAGTGGTTTTCTAATCAGGGGGCTCTCCATGTAGTTTTCTTTCTATTGGGGGTATTTTGGGGCCAGTGTCTTGTACGGGCCTCATGATAAAGAGAACAGTTTTGAAGGGCATGGTCAGCATTGAGCTTTCGGTACATATGTTGTCTCATTTTGTTGGGTCCGGTCGTGATTCGAAAGATTAAACGTTGATGTTGTCGGGATAGCTTATAATAGGCGTCATCTTTCTTGTGATTCGAATGAGAGATTGTCCATTTCTCATTTATTTTATTTACTATTAGTTTCTTCTTTTTTTCTGAATGGAGTCCAATCAGAAATTCTGAGTTTGTTCTTCCACTCTTAGCGAGTGTGTCAGCCTTCTCATTTCATTCTAGTTCTATATGTGCAGGTATCCATTTAATAAATTTTTTTTTGCTGTTGTTGTTGAGCTTTATAAGTGTTGTCCTGAGTCGTTTTATATAGGAGGAATAAGAGTTTTTCAAGCTGTGTTGTTTTCGCATCGGTGTGTCTAAAAAAATATAAATTATGTAGGCTACTTGCAAAATATTCTTTCTCTCTGTGTGTGTGCGTGTGTCAGCATTTGCATTTCTCTCTTCCCCTTTAGACGTCGCATGCTAATAAATTAATTCCGTTGAATTGTTTAGAATGTTTTGATGAGTCGAACAATAAACAGACATTTTGCTGTTCATTGTGGACACAGGTGTGTGCATTTACACTTGTTTACAGTGAGGGTTACTTTATTAAAACCTTTGTGTCTACACAGTACACGTGTTAATGTTTCTCTGGGATGGTTAGCCGCTTAGTTTCCTTATGTTTGCTGGTTTAAAACTCTAACAGAGTGAGAGCAGACCAACTTTTAGTTGGACTACAGACACAGTTGCAAGCTCCGTCTCCACGTTAAGAAACAAATAGCTTTTTACCTCCACTGTCTCGAACTTGATACAAAATATTCATTAACTTCACTAACCTATAAATATTTAACTACACTATCCTGTAAATATTCAGTAACTTCACTAACCTATAAATATTTATTAACTACACTATCCTGTAAATATTCATTAACTTCACTAACCTATAAATATTTATTAACTACACTATCCTGTAAATATTCATTAACTTCACTAACCTATAAAATTTATTAACTACACTATCCTGTTAATATTCATTAATTTCAAAAACCTATAAATATTTATTAACTACACTATCCTGTAAATATTCATTAACTTCACTAACCTATAAATATTTATTAACTACACTATCCTGTAAATATTCATTAACTTCACTAACCTATAAATATTTATTAACTACACTATCCTGTAAATATTCATTAACTTCACTAACCTATAAATATTTATTAACTACACTATCCTGTAAATATTCATTAACTTCACTAACCTATAAATATTTATTAACTACACTATCCTGTAAATATTCATTAACTTCACTAACCTATAAAATTCATTAACTACACTATCCTGTTAATATTCATTAATTTCAAAAACCTATAAATATTTATTAACTACACTATCCTGTAAATATTCATTAACTTCACTAACCTATAAATATTTATTAACTACACTATCCTGTAAATATTCATTAACTTCACTAACCTATAAATATTTATTAACTACACTATCCTTTAAATATTCATTAACTTCAATAACCTATAAATATTTATTAACTACACTATCCTGTAAATATTCATTAACTTCACTAACCTATAAATATTTATTAACTACACTATCCTTTAAATATTCATTAACTTCAATAACCTATAAATATTTATTAACTACACTATCCTGTAAATATTCATTAACTTCACTAACCTATAAATATTTATTAACTACACTATCCTGTAAATATTCATTAACTTCACTAACCTATAAATATTTATTAACTACACTATCCTGTAAATATTCATTAACTTCAATAACCTATAAATATTTATTAACTACACTATCCTGTAAATATTCATTAACTTCACTAACCTATAAATATTTATTAACTACACTATCCTGTAAATATTCATTAACTTCAATAACCTATAAATATTTATTTACTACACTATCCTGTAGATATTCATTAATTTCAAAAACCTATAAATATTTATTAACTACACTATCCTGTAAATATTCATTAACTTCAATAACCTATAAATATTTATTAACTACACTATCCTGTAAATATTCATTAACTGAAATAGCCTTTGAATATTCATTAACTACTGCCGTTTTTTTTTTTACTTGGTTCAAGGGGTACTTTTAAAAATATATAACTTGGCTCACTCTTAGTTGTAATGATGCAGTCTTTACTGGTTGACATTAGCGTTGGTTCGTCTATGTGTAGATAATTATTCACTTGCGGTTGCGTGAGGTGGAGCCTGAACTGTGATTAACTTACATATGTAACGTATTATTTATAAGTCGTTTACGACACACCAACTAAGTCTAATATGAGCAGACATTTGATTTAATGAGCACAAAAATCAATAATAATAAAAATATCCAGCCATATGTCGCTGGTCCTACAAATAGTTATCACAAATATATCCCTGTATGAATACAGTTACTAAGATACGTTAAGTTTCAAAATACAATATCAATACAATATCACATATATATTCCATTAAGCTCCACAAGTAACTGTTAGAATAACTTAGCCAATAACCGAACAGTCTCTGACGTGCATTTCCACTTGCATCACCAAGTGTCCAACCTTCCTAGACTGGAAATAAAGACTCACTCACATTAACTCACATATAAGGAAGACTAAAACATTCAGTTCACATCACGTGCAGACAGGGGTGTAGCTAGGGATTTGGGCGCCCGGTGAGCTTGACCTTTTTAGGGGCCCTTGCATTTTACATTTGACATCATGACATGAGATAATGTAGTTAATAAATATAAAGGCCTAATTCTAAATTCAAATTGATACAGTATGTATGTTATTTTTTGTAAATCATTAAGACTTTTTAAATGAATAATACCGTTGTTTATTGGCAAAATAATGCACAAGTGACAAATCTCAATTCATATCACATCAAGGTGTGCTCTCTGTGCAAAGGCATCTATAACATCATCTAGATCAATGCTGTCTAGTATTTTTGACTCCACGTGAATAGCAAGTTTACATGGCAGTGGCGTAATATTTAATATTTAATGTTAGAAAAAAAAAAAAGACTTTCATTTGGGGCCCCCATCCTAGCTACACCACTGCGTGCAGACTGTTAAGTGAAATAAGTACATGAGTACATAAGCAAAGGGATATAAGTCTTTCATACCATAGTTACAACAAATAAACAATCAATTCAATCTCTCTATACATACCCCTGTCATCTACAATATCCTTAAGAACTAAAAACATTTCGCCAACAGCCCCCCCCCTCCCTCCGCATGTCCAGACCCGCTGCCAGAAATATTTGGGTCCCAGACAACTGGGTAAATATGGGCCCCTCCGCCTTACCCCCAAATGCAAAAAAAAAAAAACCCACCATCAAATACATAAACAAGATGATGGAAATGTAGTTAATCTGAGACTACACGATGTCGACTCATGCGTGCTGGGCTGTTCAAAAACACACTTGTAGTTGTTTTGTTATAAAACATGAATGATTGTCAAAATATAGGCTACGCAGCAGCAGCGTAGAACAAAGATCCGGACGAGAGTCCTGTTTGTCTTCCCCCCACCCCCCGGTATCAAACACCAGTTAGGAAGTAGCAAAATAAAAACATTTCAAGAAGAAAAACAAGTCTACGTGTTATGAAGTGTGTGTGTGTGTATGTCTGTATGGTGACGGTGGGAAGAGGCTAGCGTGCGAATGATGCAAGATAAGCAGTATTGTTGGTCGAAGGTACGACACACGAGTCCAGATTGCCAGAGTGAAAAGACGTGTTCTTGTAGTGAGATTTTGTTCAAAACACCATTTTCTTGTTAGTACTAAAGTCTACTACAGTTATGTCGTTGTCTCTCTGCAGTTTGGTGCTACAAGTTAACGAGACTACTTATATATTCACAGTTTAATAACTAGTTATTAATAATCTTGTCTAATTAGTCTTGTTACATAATGAAATACAGAACTTTTAAAATGACAAAAAAAAAAATAATTGAAACAAAATCAGCAACAACAAAATGTACACAGCCACCTCCATTACATCTAGTGTTAGCTTAGTAGGCCTTTGACATGTGCATAGATCATTATCTTACAACTTGCAGACACGCATTTAAAAAGGTGCTATTATTGTTGTAACACACATTCATACTCATGTATACGCAGCGGCGTCGCTAGGGTTGGAGTCACTGCATCCTCGAACCCCCTTGTGACGCGGTATACCTACATATAATAAACAGACACGGTTACAAAATATTCATTTAAAAATAACGCTAAAGGAAGAGAAACTGTGATGTTTCCAGAATACTTTCATCTAGGAGTGTGTCTCAGTGGTTAAGCGAGTCAAGTTGTGGTTCGTAAGTTTTCTCAGCTATGGTTTGACAACGAGTGTAAGGATAGGTTTCATATATTGGATGCTTCAAATTGATTTCAACTCATACCAGAAAATAAATTTGTATTTGATGTAAATTAATCCTTTTATATAGTAAGTAGATCTTTTTTTTTTTTTAATGCTGTCAGAAAATTAGAAAAGAGAGAGAGAGACAGAATTTAAAAGTAGGCCTAGATTTCGTTTTAAGGTCGGTTTAAACTATTTATCAAGAAAATAGGCAAACAGGAAAGAGGGTAGACCTAGGGAACACGCAGCTCTAGGACAGTCAGAAATGTCAATAAACTTTGCTACGGGGTAGGGAAATATCAGAATCAACTATTCTACAATAATTATCCTCATTCGGCTATAGGTCACGTGCGCTCCCCCCCTCACCCACACACAAACATCTGTCACAATGTGCACTGAAGATCAATGTTTCTAGTATTGGACTCAGTACATTATACTATACGAGCATGTGCAAAATAATTGACAGCTGTCAATATCTACTACATGAAATACAAATGACATGACAACTAAAACCTGGTGTATAGGGAGAGTAGTGTCTAGCAACATCAAGTAGACATACTCCAAGAGGGGATAGGGACGCTTCGCCTAATAGGTTTATATTTCAAAAGACAGATTTACAATGTCACAACAACATACGTTATATGTGTTCATCTGAAGGGGAGTCTTTGTGTGTATGGTTCAAGACCACTAAAGTCCATGGTATAGTTTAACAAGGAACATTTTCTTCGTTTGGTCGATCTTTGCAATTGATTCGATGTTAAGAGATCATTATCTTGAAATACAGCATGACTTGTGCACCTGCAATGTTGATGATGATATCGATAAGTCATTTTCTTCATCTGTTCTGGTTTTCCTAATGTGTATTGAGAGATTGTCAGGCAACAGAACAGCGTATTGATTTATTATGTTCGGTTATGTTGATGTGTTGCTATTAGTTTATGCTGGCTACACTTGCAGCGTTTTGTCTTTATTTAGACCAAATGTCAAGGTTAGCATAAAAAAAATCATAGATTATGTAATCGCCACTCCGTATTTAGACCTTAAAAGGCCCTAAGTAGTAAGCTGTTTGAAATATGGGGCCCTTTATAAGTTCAAATATTGTCAATGCTAAATATCTCTTGGGGGCCATAATCTATAGTTTGTGTATCCTATAGATAAATCCGGCCCTGTGTATTTGATTTCATTTTTTTAAATATTTGCTTTAGCAAGATACCACGTGCGCAGAATCAATTCTGAACCTGGCTTAATGATACGACAGTCACCAGCAAAGAGCAGTTGATATGTTGAATGCAGACGAGTAGTTGTGGCACATTAACCGGAATGGAAAATAGCCGCTAATAGTTTTGTATGGTCTGTCCGTTTAGATCTTGTAAACTAGAAAAAATATTGAAAATCCGACATGATATTTTAGACCTTTCAAAGTTCTGATGCACGGGAGACTATATAGTAAGGGAGATGACCATTTACCATAATTTTAACACATTTATATAAACGATTATATATTTTTTTGTGAAAAAAAAATTGTTTTACTAGATTAAATAATTTCTATCATATTTACTACCTACATTTACGAAAATTTTTAACCTTTTTTTGCATAAAGAAAATCTATTTAGTATGCATATTAGTGGAAAATAGTTTAAAACAACAACTAATAAACAGTGTTCCATATTATACACGTGAACTGCAGCATGGCGGATTAGAAATATCACACATCAAATATGCCTAACTAACTAAAGGAAAAAGTGGGTGTTTTTTTTTTTTGTTTAGGCTTTCAATAAGAGATTGTCCCTTTACAAAACAATTAGATCAATTAGATAATCATTCAATAACATCAGTTAGGCCAGATACAAATTTAATTTCATCTTCACCTATCCCTTAGTCTGTTGGACCGTTGGGACTTGATAGAATTTTATTCACTGACAGGCATGTCCATTCTTTGTCTTCCTCGTCTTCCTGGTACTGTTCCCTGAAGGAAGGGTCTTTGCGAGCCCTGAGGGCCTCGTGATGTGGCCATAGAGTTTGAGTTTACGTTTTTTGACAGTGGTTAGCAGGTCATCGTGGGGTCCAATTGCTGTATTGACCCTGTTTTGAATCTCTTTCATTCGGGATTCGATATTTGTAAGTGACACCTAGGATATAACTATATCTTTATAACTATCAATTCATTAAATAGATGTGAATATTAACAATGTAATAATAATAACATTAATAAATCTCCTATCATGTGGCATCAAGTCGTTAGTCGAAATAACAATACAACAGTATTAAGAAGACTTTCTACACGAGGGCGTCTTTCGTTCTGGTATTGATGGAGATTGCGTTGTAGTTAATGATGGGCAAAAGTTAACTAAAAATTTTAAAACTTTTAGTTAAACTTAAAAAAAAATATTAAAACCAAAGTTAAATTAGAAAAACAAATTAGTTAAAATCGTAGTCTAATTAGTATTTTTAGTTACAAACTAAAAAGTTCAATTAAAATGTGTAAAACCTTTTACACGTGGTAGCGGTTGAAACGCACATCCCTGGTTTTTTTTTTTTGTGATCATGCACATGTGTTGATTATTTAAGAAATGATAAGATTAACAACTGTTTAGTCACATCCTGCATTTGAAGAGGGATGGGTAAAGTAAGATGCTGGTAGAAGTTCAGGAGCCAATATCTGCACTTTAGCAGCCTTATAAATGCTAAACCTATTTTGCTAAAAGCATGTATGCAATATTACAAACGGGGTTGTTCAGATTTTTTAGTCACGTGGTGGTGTTGAATTGTCCAAGTACCAGAGATAAAAATTGTAGGCCCCTATTTGATCAAATTTGGTCGTACATGTTGTTTTTTTATGTACTTAAGTAGGCCTATATATTTAAGACAATTGGTAAGGATTTATTATTACTAGCGGCTAATAAAACTGTTTGATTTAGGATCAGAAACTAACAAAAAATGTGTTATGAAAATGAGTATTACTGTCATCTCGTATTTTCTTTATGCACTCAAGCCTTATAAGAAAGAAGAGAAAGCACGAAAATGCAGTGCGAAGTTCTCAGGGCCCTGCGGGGGTAAAGAGTGATCAGCGTTGTATTACAACTATGTATCATTCTTTCATCTAACGACGTTGTCCTCGAAAGACTACCAGTTACAAAACTTTGCTTAACGCCTCTAATGACAACTGCTGTCTGTGATATTTTTTTACTTATTTCTGAAAGGAGTCTTAGCCCAAAACTTACTGCAGGATGTAAAGGGTGACTGCGGGAGTAGGAGGTTTGAACTTGGGACCATCGTAATAGCAGTCTATATCGCATGTAACACGGCCTAGAATCCGTAAAGTAAAATGTGTTAGCAATGGATCGTTTGCCGAGTTTTATGAGCTGCTTAGAATAAACAAGTAAACAACTCCCAATGTAAAACTAAGTATTTTCAAATAATAGGCCTAGATCTAGATAAATGTTTGTATTAAGATTTTTGTAAATAGAGTCAGTGTTCCGTAGAGTTAGCCTAGCATTGAGATTGGAATCCTGATTGTGTTTTGAGATGTACGTGGATGCCTACCCCTCTTTGAAATCAGCGGGGGGGGGGGGGGGGGGGGGGTTGACAACAAGGGCACGTCATATTTCTTTGTTTCAAATGTTTACAGTATAATGGAACATTGTGGTGTTTGTCTGTTTACCACAATGATTGAAGACTGTTGGTCCTTTAGAACATTTCTATAAGTCTGTTTCTTGCTAGTTGACTTGCACATTGAGAGTTGTGCATCTTTCATTTTAGTGGATTATTGGTAGCTATTAGTTGGGAAGTAAGTTAAATTTAAAGAAGTTATGTCGATTGTGTTACTTGTGTTAATAGTCGACCTTATTCTATTCCTTAAGACGTTCTAAAAAAAAAACTTCATTCCTATAAAAAGTTGTGTTTTGAGATCATGGATATTTTCTACTTTGCTTAAGCATTGTGTAGACCAGTGGTTCCCAAACGCTTTACTTAACGGAACACTTCGCACATTCTGAGTATTTAGCGGAACATTTTGATTATTTTTTTTTAGTGAAATTAATTCATGTGGTGGTTTACTAGTTGAATTATTCAAGTAGCTCGTGACACACCAATTCAGGCTTCGCGGAACACAGTTTGGGAAACACTGTTATAGAATTAAGTTTAAAGAATAATTAATGCTTGTTCAGGCTAAAAGTAAAATGTCAAAGTTTTTTAACCCCATACATTTCCCTGACTAATCTCTCAGAGTATTAAAACAGTTCTGTTTTTCTGATAGTGTTGAGCTCGTTCTTTCTTACGAATGTGTTTCTGCTCCACGTTTTTTTGTTGTTGTTGTTGTTTTTTGCGCTGGGTAAAATGTTGATGTTGCAGATATTCCATATTGTGTTTTACAAAACATTTAAGAAGATAAGGAGACAATTTATCAATTCAGTGCAATCCGGCTTTATGTCTGAAATATTTGCCAAAAATCACTTCGCTCATTGGGTCATTGAGCCTTAAGGAAAATATTTTATTTTTAAAATTTCTTGCACCTAAATACAAGAACATTACTCGCAGTGACACTGAACTTTAATTGTAATCGTCAGTGAGAGCAATACTAGAAGAAATTTTGTATTTTCTTATTTCAAATTTTGATGTTCAGTGGTTCTATTGAATTGCAAGTCCCTTCGTGGTAAAGAAAAAAGTTTGGGTTAGGGTTAAGCGGGAAAACAAGTTAGTCGGGGTCCTCGCACTGGTCCTAGCATAGTAACTGATCATAGCATTGTAACTGGTTCTTGTGTTGTAATGAGTTCTTAATTAAGGAGTGGTGGATCCACTAGTTGAAGTTAAAGTTGTATCATTAAGTTGTTCAGTAATAAGTCATATCAGTTAAAGTTGGACGTACGGTATCATTAAGTTGTTTCAGTAATAAGTTATAGGCCTGTCAGTTTAAGTTGTAGGCTATTAGTCTAAAGTTGAATATTATTAATAAATACTGAATGTTAAATAGCACAAAAAAAATATGATACTGAAGTTCTTCGTTGAGCGGGCCTGCAAAGCATCCACACAATCCTGATGCAGGCCATATCTGCTGGATGGAAGACTCCCACGTCCCTAAACGACTCTGTATGGCCAATTAAGGGAAGGGAAGCGCTCACAAGGTGAATAAAGAAAACGCACGAACACCCTCAAAGCTTCTCTGAAAGCCTTCAGCGCTGATCCTGACACCTGGGGGACTGAAGCATATGATAGCGCATCATGGCATTGCGGTGTAAAAACTGGCGCACTAATTGCAGAGTACAATCATCGCTGAAGAAAGAGAAGCGTCATCAGAAAAAAAAAAGCAAAACCAATGACACTAGCTCCAGCTGGAATAACCTGCCCATTGCTCAGCGACCATTCCGGTCTCACGAGGAGGCACAAAACACTCAGCCCCATGGCTGACGACGGACGAAATGTACTATTATACAAACTTCGACAGTTTTCTTATCTTATGTAATACAGACGTTACTTCAAAAAAGAAGATGATTACGTCCTACGCGTCATGCATTTAGTCATGCATATTAACCAATGACTTAAATTCTGCCAAGTCACTGGTTTTTCTGGCTAGCTCAGGCAATCCATTCCATGCTCTAAAAGCAATAGAGAAGAAAGCGCATTTGTACATATTTGCCCTAGCATTTGGAACGAGGAATGTGCCTTAAATTTATTTATCTTTGTGTTTTTCTGAGTATTTTATTACATTTTGTTTTTGTATTTGAAGATTATCACAACTGTAGTGGCCTAAAGCACCCAGTCGCAGGTATCAGACCCACAAAAGTGTTAATAAATTTTAAATTATTGATTGATATATAGATCTAGATCTACTCCATAGACGCAGATTTTTGTTGGCAGACGGATCGCGAGCGATTAATTTTACATGAATATAGAAAAATAGAATCTTTTCTATGCTAAGTCTAAGGACAAAAAAAATGTAACACGTTCAAATGCTAAGAGAAAAACCAAACTTAAGAATTTGATTTTTTTAAAAATCTTTCTAGACTGGATCTATCTAGATCATTGACTTATATACGTATCTATATTATATGAGTCTATGATCTAGACTAGATCTAAAGTCTAGATCTAGGTTGTGAATTTTGTGATACGGACAAGCAACAGCTTGGAGGTTATTGGTAACCAATAAAGTAATCAACAACCATTAGCTGTGTGCCTAAACTAAATTGAGTTACTAAAAAATTAACTTCCGGTATTATCTTGTTTACTGAGCTTCATAATGCGGTCTTTTATTTACATTTTTCTTTACCCCCAGGGACATGAAAACTCAAGTTTTTGTTAAACAGTTTACCTACCGTAAATTATCGCAAGGTAGAATCTAAACTCTTGATCTTCTAGATCTCGTCTTTAAAAAGCCCTAGAGTCTAGATAAAATGATAAAATTATTAGATCTAGTGACTAGTCTTAACTTACTGAGTTACTGTCTTAGTAAATTAAGTAATTCTAGATCTAGATTCTAGTACTACTTACTACTAGTACTATTTACTACTATAGACAATATAGTACTAGATGATAGATCTAGTCAATCTAAATCTAGTAGACTTACTCACTTAGACTCAGTGAGTTAGACTGACTTAGTCTATATTTAGTCTTAGGTCTTAGATATCTATTCTAATCATCTAGTAATCATCTGATGGAGACTAGTTTAGACTTAAGACTAGAATGTCTAGATCTCTACTAGTATTTAGACGTGTAGATAACTCTAGATTGACTAAATGTAGTATACTAGTAGTATTAGTAATAGTAGTAGTACTAAGTAGTATACCTAAGAGTAAGACTAGTCACTAGCCTTAGTCTAGATCTAGATTATTATAGATCTACTTATACTTATGGTGGTATATTTATACTATTACTTATAATTACTACACACTATACTATACTTTCATAGTATTAGTATTATACTAGAGATTTAAGAGATCTAGCCTTATTTTAGATTCTAGTTATTATTTTTATTTGAATTAGATTAGACTTAGTAGACACTAGACAGTAAGTTGAGTAAGTAGACTCTAGATAATAATAATCCATCTCTAGACTCTAATGACCTAGTCTAGTTCTGACCTAGTGACTAGCTCTAGATTGCTATGATTCTAGATCAAGAATTAGTAGAATCTAGAACTAAGAAAATCTAGTTTATCTAGTCAACACAATGAATAATTTCGAATAATTTAATAATCAATAATACTGTAACTAGTAGTGTAACTTGTAACAATAAAAAGTATAGTATTGATTTTTTTTTTTGAGAAAACAAGAATTGCTGAAGCCTGTACTGTAGATGTATAAGTATAATATAGATATTAGATCTAGGTCTAGATTACTCTAGATCTATAGATCTACAGGGTGTTGGTTATGTTGGGCTGTAGTGGAAGTAGGTTCTGCTTAAGGTGGATTAGGAAGGGGCATTCAATATATATGAGTTTCAGATTTCCAGGAGCTCCTTGAAAACAAGGAGACCTCGGGAACCTTATTAAAAGTTATAATGGTTTAATTTAATCATTTACACCTAGAATTAGTGCAGGGCTTATGAAAGTTCAGGGCCGACTGCGCCAAAAAGATTGCAGTGGCCTAAGGCCAGCCCTGATTATATCCAGCTCGCGGTCAATGAATTTTCATTTCGCTGCTGCCTCTTTTGGTTTAACTATAGACCTTGGTAAAATGGAAGTCATGTTCCAGAAGTCACCCAATAAAACCTACTCAGCCCATAGATCACCGCGCATAGACATCTCTTAACGTGGTAGATAACTTCACATATCTGGGAAGTATAGTATCAAATGACGCATTGCTTTAAAGGGAGGTTGATATGTGATCAGGGATAATCGTGCTTTTGGACACCTCCAAGCTAGAGTGTGGCGAAATAAATCGCTCTGCCTATCTACAAAAATCAGTATCTACCAAGCAGTGGTTCTCTCAACCCCTCTTTGTGGATCTGAGACATGAGTACTTTATAGAAAGCAGCTAAGACTTCTTGAACGTCTTCGCCAAAAATATTTGCACACCATCATGGACATACGGTGGCAAGACCACACTACAGTGATATTCTTGCGAAATGGTATGAACTTCTTATAGTCGGACTGTCACGCTGGGCAGAGCACGTATCCTGTATGGGGCAATCTTTTCTTTGTAAGTGAGCTGAAAGGTATCAGCGTAACAGATATGCTCACAATATCGCTTCTTTAGAATACTAACGCGATTTTTTAAAGTCTCTTTTTAAAAAAATGCGCTATTTTACTTTGTTACAAGGTGCACATTTTACTTTATAACAGAGAAATTTTGTATCACTGGATGCTTCGTACTAAAGACTTAATGAATATACTAATTGCACTATTAAATGTCAGAACTTAAGCATTTTAGAAGTTACACTGCAAAGACTTTCTTCCAAGCCAATAATAGCCCAATAGTTTTACGCAAAAGATGCAATGTAAAATGTTATGACTTGAGCTGTGGTTTTCTATATTGTTGAGGGAACTTAAGAGACTTTCTATTCTAATCGCCTTTTGTATTTTTCAATTTTCAGAAATGATATGCATAAACATTACACCATTTAGAAAATGTAAAGACCTGAAAGAACTAACTATTGACAGATAATTCATCATTACTAAAGATAATCAGCAAGATACAACATTACTACTTAATTTTTCATTCCTCCTTACATTTGGTGTGTGGAATGCTCACAATTCAATCCCTCCATGACCGTGTTGCCCAGATTTATTACACTTATGGTCTGTTCTGTGCCAGCCATCCTCTAGCAACTATTATTTCTGTCATTTTGTCAGTCTTCATAACATGGTAAGTTAATTAGTTTGACAAAGTTTTAATTTCTCTAATTTTGTTGACTTAAACAAAAAATAAACTTGCTATTACATCTGATCCTTGTTTTTTAAATTATATATATATATATATATATACTAGCCGAACATTACCAGCGGCCTGCGGGCCTTAGTTTGCGTAACACTGTCGATATAGTCACTGAGAGTGTTTTGTAAACAATTAAACAAAATAATAATGTTATAAGTAAAGCGAATGCATGAATGTAAAAATAGTATAAATGTAGGCCTACATATAATTGATTAGAATATGAAATGAATAGACTTTATTCTGTATGTTCATGTGTTAAAGTATAAAGTAGATCTATCATCTTTGAATTAGATCTTGAGATAGATCTAGATCTAGACTAATCTAGAGCTAAAGGGAAACTCCAATGGTTTTTCAAATTTTAGTTATTGACATTTAAATTCTGCTTAAAATGTTGTAAACATTTTACCATTTTGTATTTAAATGTTTAGAAACATTTATATTCAATAGATTAGTCAGTAATTTCTTGAAGAAACGAATTTATGTAAAAATGCTTTTGAAACACAAATTTGAAGGTTAATTTTATTAAATAATAAAATCAATAGACTATATTTTGTATTTTCATGTGTCAAAGTAAAAAACTATATGTGCAAAGTGTAGTTTTAAAAATTAGATCTAGATCCTTTCGATCTTTTAATGTAAACATGGTAAACATAGCCTAGATCGATGAAGTTATATTGCTTTCATAGAGTTGGTCAACTTTTATTTTTGAGGGTCTTAAGTTAGTTTTAGGGCTACAATACATACACTACGGTCTAAGTTAGTACCCAAGGAACATTTCTGGCAAGTTTTATCAAGATTAGTCAAACGGTTTTGATTGACACATAAGACCTCTATCCATTGTGTTCTTATTGTATACTGCAGACATTTCTCTTTTGTTTCCACCAAAAGTTAAGCTCAAAATATTATTGATAACACTTTGAAATTATTAGTAAATTTATTGTATTTCCTTTTTGTGTTAGCTATCCCTTGATCAATTTACCACTACCTGGTAATAGACCAATAGAACACAGAACACCTAAAGCAGGTTTTGTACCTCTGCTTGGACTACATTCACAAGATGGAATACACGATGAACGAAAGCCAAGATGGGTAATTAAAATATGACCACATTTTGTACTTGTGGAGTATTGTACTACTTTATTCCATTGGAAAAGCTTTTGATATATTTTTTACATTTATGTAATAAAATAACTTTTGATAATTTCATTACATAAAAATCATGTAATAAAATAATAACTTTATAATTTTACTAAAATACACTTATGTAACAAAATAATTTTTTATAATTTCATTACAATACTTTTATATAAAAACATTTGATAATTTTGTAGCTCGTGGGGGAGCCAGTTGCATACATTCAACAAATTGTTGTTAAATCTACTGTGTCACCATGGCCACAGACCATGATAGCAAGTGATGCTTTCCGTGCTCCACTGGCATCTGTTTTCAAGATTGTGTCAGAACTGGAACAGTTCAAATCTATGGATGGGTAAGGATAAAAATATAACTAAAAGATCTATCTTTAAGAGAAAAATAGCTTACTAAAAATTTACATTGGTTAAGTATTATATGATTATTGTGTTTGAATCTTTTAGGAGCAAAGAAGTATCCATTGCAGACAACTGCTACAGAATCTCTGAGCCTTTAAAGGCTCGTCATCTTCAAGGATTGTTACCAGACTATTCTTGTTTATTGATATCTCCTGCTAATTTTTGGAACCAAGATATCACCAAGTAAGTTACTTTATACATTTCTTTTTCTATACAAACCATCACTCATATTAAAATTATTATTATATAAAAGATGTATTTAATTTAAAATAGAGATATTATCTTAGATATTTATAAAATATATATGTGTGCATATATATGGCATTCTTCAGTTGCAAAATGACCATGAATCGTCATTTTTAAAATGAAGTGAATGCCTGGGGATTAGCTATGGTTCAAATAATGTCGCCCTTACAGCAGTTCCCCCTCTCTCCATTCAGCTGATCTATCCAAAGATTAATAATGTTTGGGATCAGCTGTAGCGCAAGCTCTGCCAGGGTGTAGCACTGTGTGCTGCAAGCTGGTTAAGAGTGACCTTCTGGTTTTCCTTAGGGTTAACTCCCAAAGCCTTTCCCATATTGGTTTATAGCTGCAAGCAAGCAGCAGAGGTTTGAAGTCAAGAGTGTTTCTTCTCTTAGGTGGTAGCCAGCCCCCTACTGCCAGAAGCTTACTGGTTTAGGCACGAGTTACATAATGGTAACAGTTCCACCAGACCCAACATCTTAGCCAGTTGAACTAGTTGTCAGAGGCTGTCTGAGAAACACTTCATAGGTAGTAAAGTGCTTAGAAATTTCCATTAACACATCTGGCAATGACAACCTTACGGAACCTATAATTTTTTAAAATTCTAATTTCTTCCTTCATATTCTTAAACTTAACCTGAAGTATAATTTAGTTTTCTATGCTAGAGTTTGATGTTAGAAATGCTCTTACCTTTTACAAAATGT
Organism: Biomphalaria pfeifferi; assembly: GCA_030265305.1. Taxonomy (NCBI): domain Eukaryota; kingdom Metazoa; phylum Mollusca; class Gastropoda; family Planorbidae; genus Biomphalaria; species Biomphalaria pfeifferi. The sequence continues at coordinate 1,546,676 of JASAOG010000055.1, forward strand.
ATGATGTAAACCAACTGCCAATTTTTTGGAAGTCAAAAGAGTATTATTATACTTAGAAATATTAAAAGGATTTATTTAATTCATGATTTCAGGTATAACAAAGACCCAGATATTCTTAAAACAATGTACAGAAAATTTGGTCAAGTTGTTGAAAGTCCACCTTCAACAAAAGGTAAGGCATAATCCTATCGGTAAGTGACGTTTTGGCGCCGCCGTTTTGGGGACGGGACGTTTTGGTGCGAGATATCATTTGACGATAATTTAATAAGCACGTAGCTTTTATAACAATGTTTATTTCACTCTACCATAATATTGTATGCATAGTATGAATTCTAACATCGTTCAGCGAATTGTTGTTGTTTTTTTTTTAATTATAAAGGTTTTGCTTATTTCATGATTATAGGCCTTTAATAAATCAGATTCCTGAATGGTAATGACATGCTATATGTGAGTTCTGCTAATCGCACTAGTTGACATTTTTGGATTTCTTTCCAAAAGATTTTTTTTTATTTGACATTAGTGTAATATACAAACTAGCTAAGTGTCACACTTTAATATAACAAAAACTATGTTAACGTCTAAAGCTCTATTACGCTGAATGACGACAATAACTCCACACATAGTAAAGATCCAGACACTGAATGTGGTCAGTACAAACTCTAACGTGAATCCACAAATATAAACAAACACTAAGAGCGACAACAGATAGAAACAAATTCTCTACACTAAGATACTATGAAAAGATATATTTAGTGATGGGAACTAAACTAATTTTTTTTAGTTAAACTAAAACTAAGTTTGAACTAAAAAAAAGTAATTAAACTTTTAGTTAATCACAAATTGAAAAAATTAGTTAAACTAAACTAAGACACTTTAGTTAAACTTTTACTAACTATTTTGACCTTTTTTAAGGACGAAACAGCCAAACATAAAAAATATAAAGTATAAAGCACAACCAATCTCTTTAGCAAAATATAATAGACATTTATTTGTGCACATCAAAAAAGATTTAAATGTCTTTATGGGATAGATGTAGATCTTAATATAATCACTAGAATGATACTATTATAGAAAGAAATTAGAAGTAATTGTCCAAGTTCTAATATAAGTTACCTTTAGAAGTAATGATAAAACTGCATGTTGACTCTCTAACTAACTCTAGATTCTAGAATATTCTGGATCTAATACCTTCTACAAACGAATGATCAGAAATATAATCTGGATATAGAATTAGATCTAGCTATTACCCTAGATCAAATAATTAATATTTTAATCTAAAAATAATCTAAGAAATACTAGTTACTACTACTACTAGATCTAAAATCTAGATAGTCTAGTCTAGTAGATATCTTAGTAACTCTAGATCTAGAGATTTTAGATTATTATAATTATGATTAAAACTAGATATGGGTATTTAGATCTATATACTCTAGTAGATAATAGATCTAAATAGTAGATATAAGTATAATTATAATAGAAGTAGATGTAGATCTAGTCTAGATTTAGTTAATTTAGTATTAGTTCTAGTATAGTGATGACTATTATTAGTATTATAGTCATTATAGATCTATCATAGTATCATCTATGCATCTTAGGTCTTAGTATAATAAGTAATCTAGATATATCTAAATCTAATCTAGACTCTAATTCTAGAATAGTAGAATCTCTAAACTAAAAGATCTAGTCTAATAAAGTAAAGTAATATATTATACTTTATTATAGATTTTAATTAATAGAATATATATAAATAGATCTATATTATTGACTTATAATTTTAAATTTATATCTAGTTTTCTAGATCTAAGACTACTAAGAGTTAGACTCTAGATCTACTTAAGACTAAGAGACTAAAATAATTAAATATAGACTATTATGACTATAGATCTAATAGTAGTAATAGACTAATAATACTAATAGACTAGACGTCACTAGAGTCTAGACTCTAACTGTAGATCTAGTAAAAAGTTTTAAAATTAAAACAGTCGACATTTCTTTTAGAAACTCTAGATGTAGTAAAAAGTTTTAAAATAAAAAGAGTTGACATTTCTTTTAGATCTATAGTCTATAGTAAAGCAAAATTCTTTGCCTGCAGCTTTACAGGAACATACTGGTGTTTAATAAAAAGCAACAAAATGTAGATCTATAGAAGCAAGGAATTATCAGGATTTATCAAGCAGCGAAACTTGCTAGAAATATAATGAACACGTTTATTTTTCTTGCCTTTCAAATACCTTGAATTGGCGGGAATAGCGGCCATTATAGGGTAAAGGTCAAAAGGCTTTCTACTGACCTGTGCACCCTCTAGTTTATTCTCCTCTCTATTATTCATTATATATATTCTCCAAATTACATAGATCTAAATATTTATTGTTATGTATGTTAAAAAAGTTTGTAAAATTTGTAATTAAACTTTTTAGTTTGTAACTAAAAGAAAAGAATTAAACTAGGATTTTAACTAAACTTTTTTTTTTTAATTAGACTTTGGCCTTAACTAATTTTTTTAGTTAAACTAAAAGTTAGCAACTTTTTAGTTAACTTTTGCCCATCACTAGATATATTTTGAGAAATTGGGTAGGGGTGATTTGGGTGACACATCTCACATTGACGCAATTAGAGTTAAACAAATGAAGACAAGACCAGGTCTGTCATTCAGAGAACACTAAATGGGGATAATCAAACAAACAATTTTGCGGAAGCAGCACATCGGCGACTACAAGCCGAGTTTGGAATGAGCCACCCAACCATATGGAAATTCATTGTATTCCCTGTCCAGAAAGGCCATGACCTTATATATCCAGGGAGACCAGCCGCCTTCTAAACAAAAAAAGTATATTGACACAGACAAAAGAATCAATGTAATTGTACAATCTTATCAACAGAGGAACATCATTGAATACCTCAAGGGACTTGCACACAACTTTTTAATGAACCCTTGAATTCCAGCGACTTAGGCAAATAACCATGGTGTCTATGTATCCTTAACTGAAAGTATTTTGAGAAACATGGTACATGTATTATATTTTTACTTATTATTAGCAAGTGTTTGGTATGTATAGCTGGAGATACCATACAGTCACTAAATAAACCAATGTTAATGTAAACAAATAATTGCATCAATTTTTAGTCTATCATCGTTTCATTTTGTTTTTGATTTTTGTTTTTAATTAATTTTAATTTAAAATGTTTATTAAAGAAAATGATGTGAAAAACAAACACACATTTACAATTAGTACATAAAAAATATGTCTTAACACAAACACTCATGCAAAACATAGATATAAATAATTCTTTTAAAAGAAATAATACAATAAATGTACATAATGTATTTCGCGCCAAAACGTCCCGTCACCAAAATGGCTCGCGCCAAAACGACCTTCGCGCCTAAACGGCGGCGCCAAAACGTCCTGCTTTGTAATCCTATAAACATCTGTTATTTCAACTATAAGTTTACATTTTTCTGTATTACATTTGCACTAAAACTTGAACGCAGAATTGGATGTTTAAAAGTAAAGCATATAAGTTCTCAACTGATGAGGGCTAGAGTTCCCATCCTGATGACATTTTATTTTTTAAATTCATGAGTGTTGGGGAATTCCTGAGTCCACCCACCTTCAACTAGTTGCAAAAGAAAAAACAATTTTAAATGTTTCATCATTTTTTTGATTGAAGTTTATATATATGTATATATTGCTGTGAATGTTGTGCATCTATTTTATTAAAATTTCTTATGTTGATCATATTTTTAATTATTTTTAGATCTTCTATTTGGTCTACCCTGGTCTCAAACAGGCATCACTAGATACTATGTACGCAATAGACAGAGGATTATAAGCTACGCTGTAACAATTGTCTTGAGGAAATATGATGCTGGGTAAATATTGACACTCATAAATTTCCTAAATTGAAAGATCTATAAACAAGACTTAGTAAATAATTCAGCCGAAATTTTTTTTTTTACTGATTCAAGGAAATTTTTGTTCAAATCTAAGAAAATAAAATAATTCTTGTGTGTGTTGTTTCTCTTTCCTTAAAAAACATTTATCAGGTAATCAAGTTTTATTATTGAAAAAAAAATTATTTTTTTTGCAGTACATCTGAAATAATGAGATTTAAAAATATTTTTAAAATATTTCATTACTTTTGTTGAGGTTTTTCATGTTGGTATATGGCAAATCTAGGATGTTCATCTGTGTTTGAGATATTTTTTTTTTTAAAGCCTTTTAAAAAAAGTAGACTGGTATATAGAAAACATAGTTTTTTCCTCATTTACAAACAGGGCATTAGATGCTTTATTTTCCAGTTATATAAAGAGAAATCATTGAATGGAAATGTGAGGTCTTGTCAGAAATACATTTCTCTTTTTTTTTTTTCTTTCGTAGATTTATTTCAGCTTTGTCAAAAATGTTAGAGGAGCACCATCCTGACACACTTCATAATGTGAACAATTCAGCCATTGAAGACATTGTTCATGTTCATTTCAAAGATGTGAACTATATCATAGAGTACACACCATTGCTAGTGACCTACTTAGTGCTACTCTTGTACTTGTACTTCTCTGTGTGTGAGTACTGATCCAAATAGTATCCAGTTTATCTCAGTTAGATAGTAGTTTCTTTGTCTCTTCTGTTTACAATGATATTTTGAAATCTAGCTTTGAATTTTCATGAGATGGTTATGATTACAAATGACAATCCCATTTTTTTGTGTGCTAATTGTTAGCTGTTTAGTCCATACATTTTCTTTCAACTGACAAGTTTCCAACAAATGAGTTGAAACGATTTAAAAAGAAAAGGTACAGTGCTAATAAGTTATGTTTGCTATTAACAGGTAAAATTGACATGGTGAAATCTAAAATTGGTTTAGCCATTAGCGCTGTTGTGACAGTTCTTGCCTCCCTTTTGATGTCTGTCAGTATCTGCACACTGTTTGGTATGACACCAACATTAAATGGAGGGTATGTGTTATCTTGTTTTTCTTACCCTCCTGCAAACAAGTTTTGTATTTCATAACAAGCTTATCTTTGCATTTAATAGATTGATAGATAGGAAAGTTACAAGTGATAATATCCTACAGATTAATATTACAGTTTGAAATCAGTTTATCTTTGAATTATTGAAAAAAGTGGAAAAGTCCTAAATTTGAAATAAGGTATGTATGGGAAGTATTTTCAGTGACAAATGGGAAAGTATGTAGATTTTCTTTAAAGATGGGATTGTAAAATATTCTACACTAGTGAAAGACACAAAGATAAAGGCACATTCCTCGTTCCATATGCTAGGACAAATTTGTACAAATACTCCTTCTTCCCTAGTGCTATTAGAGCATGGAATGGGTTGCCTGAGCTAGCCAGGAAAACCAGTGACTTGGCAGAATTTAAGTCATTAGTTAATATGCATGACGCGTAGGACGTAATCATCTTCCTTTTCGAAGTAACGTCTGTATTATAGAAGATAAGATAAGACTCTATAATTCAAGTTATAAACTCAGAAACCTAATTTCGCATATTTTGCTTGTTAGAAATGAGTCTGTAAACTTTGTTATGTTATATTTCCATAAACTGTTTTCAAAATTTACTTTATGAAACTCATTGGAAGAAATTTAATTTTCCAATGTTCCACCTTGCAGCCAGACATGTTTGGAAAAGAAAATCAATCAAAAGCATTGCATTCAATGTAGATGTAGTAGTAATAAAACATAGAAACCAAGTTCTAGGTTTTTATTTAGTACTGGGGAAAATGTTTAACTTCAAAGAACAAAATGATAAGTTTATCTTAATTTAGCTTAAATCATATAATCCCACATTTAATCATGATTGTGCTTTAATTGTATTTTAGAATTGATGATACAATAGTTTCTTTCATATATTGTTTACTGTTTTACTGTTTTTGATTGTTTGTTGACACTAGATCTTTGATGCTTTTCAGTGAGATTTTCCCATACCTGGCTGTGATTGTTGGTGTGGAGAATGTTTTGGTCATCACAAAGTCTGTTGTGTCCACTCCTGTCCATTTAGATGTGAAGATACGAGTGGCTCAAGGTATCTACATAGAGCTCTTATGAATAACATTGTTTATCTATTATTAGTTTTAAATTTGTATATTTAATTACCAGTCATTTCCTTCTTATCCTGACTAGGACTAAGTAAAGAAGGCTGGTCCATTACAAAAAATCTTGTTACAGAACTGGCTATTGTCTTAGTTGGATTTTTTACATTTGTTCCTGCTATTCAGGTGAATCAGTTTTATTGATACGTCTTAAACATTGATGTGAAATAATATTTATCTTTAATTTAAACGGAATAATTTATACCTGTATTAAGTCAATACAGTCAATACAATACAAATTTCATTGGGTCATCTCAGTAAGCTAGAAATATCCACATGGAAGTTTTCTTGCTATCATTAACAAGATCTCTGCACTCAGTAATATTCTATATACAGGCAGATCCTGCCATGTTATTGTTTAGCAAGTGAAGTGTAAGAACCAAAAAGGACTATCCCATTTATTATTTGATATAATTGTGTTGTACTAGAGGACTCTATATTGACTTCTATTTTTAACCAAGCTTTGTTCTTTTCAGGAGTTTTGTGCATTTGCTTTAGTTGGTTTGCTGTCAGACTTTTACTTACAAATGGCTTTCTTTGCCACAGTTTTATCTGTTGATATTCGTAGAATGGAGGTAAAAGTTTTGCTTAGTTAAGATTTTATGTTTTTTTTTATAGCCGACTTTTTGTTCTCTATGGTTACTTTGATTACTTTCAGATGTTAGGCTATAAAACTATTGCATTAGATGTCATTGTGGCTTTGTTTTGCCAATCTGTAATGTTGATAGCTTTTAAGAATGCATAATAATAGAACAAAAATGTAATGTCTTTATTTATAAAGATAATTTAATAACTGTATTATTTAATTAAAAGCAACATTTATTGTTAATGAAATTGAAAAATCACAGTTCAAACAATAGATTTTTCAGGAAACTATTTTTTTTAAATACTCAAAGTACTTATGTAGTCTAAGATTTCAATCTATCGGTTTTTTATTTGGTTTTTAGCTTTCAGATCTTCACCGTCAAAGTGTCCAGCAGTCTGTACAAGACTACAGCAACATGCCTTATGTTAATATTCAACCTTTGGTACTGTGTCCAGTGGCCTCCAGACAGACTCATGTACCTCCTAGGAGTCACTCTGTTCCGCCACCAGATCCCAGCTCAGTGTTCCCACCTGTTAGGCAGCAGGGCCACATAACTCCACCACCATCACCAAGTCTGCCCACTGCTAGCAATGCCCACTACAGACCAGAGACATCGTCTGACAGACCAAAGTATGAAATGCCAAGACGTGTCAAATTTTTTTACTTTCTGGCCAGATTTAGAATTGTTCAGAAGTTAATTATGGTGAGTAATTATGGATGTATACAGTCAACGTTGCTTTATTGAACCTTATGTAGATTAAATCATTGAGGTGCTAACAACCATCCATCCCAATGGCACTACATCCCATGGAGGCTCTAGGCCTGCTTCAGCACATCTTTCCATTCAGATCTATCCTGTGCATTTCATCTCCATACCCAGACTCTTAGCTGTTGTAGATCTGCCTCTACATCATCAAGCCATTGTAATCGTGGTCTGCTTTTATGGGTTTTTTTTGACGTTAAACAATCTTTGCTGCTCTGTTCTTTGACATTCTTTTAAGTTGACCTGCATAACGCAATCTGTTCTTTTTTTATTTCCCTCACTATGGAGGGGGTCTATGGTTAGTATACCTCTTGGTTGATGTGACTCCTTCATCTGGTTTCATTATGCATGGCACCATAAATTTTTCTGAGGATTTTCCTTTCCCAAGTATTTCCTGGTCTGAGTAGACAAACATGCCCTGCATTATTAGCTGGGACATTCTTTATATAACATTCTAAATTGTCATTAATTATGACCTTTATTGATTGATATACAGCCAGGGAAACGGACTGTTGCTTACAAACTTTGTTCATTGAAAAACAAAAAGTACAATTGTTGGATTTGTTATAGTTTTTTTAATTTCAGTATTTGACTGTTTAAAAAAAAAGTGTCTGAATTGATCAATTAAAAAAAAAGGACTTACAAACATACACATTAAAAAAATATTTTTTAGATAGTTGAATTGCAAGAGAATGCAATTTATTTCCCTTTTTTTAAACATATTTTTCTTTTATTAAAATATGTTGTACATTTGCACATTCAGAAGATTTCATTATGCTAGTAATTACTAGACCATAACTGTGTTAAATTTTTTTTTTTCAATTTTATTTAAGGTGTTTACAGTAATTTGGATTATCCTGATATTCTATAAAGCTGGTCTTGTTGTTCTTACTGGGGATGATACAAACACAACTTTTAGAACATTCCCATCCAAACACAACAGTGATATCAGATCTGGCATGGATCCTCTCAGGTTGGTTGACTACATCAGCAAATCAAGCAATTATGTATTTGTTAATTTAAATTTTATATAGTGTAACTTTGAATAAATTTTTAACTATCTTTTGAAAGGTCAGATGATGAAATCCCTTACCTAAGCGGGAAATTTCTGAGGGATGATGAAGAAGTAGGACCTGTGATTCATACGGACTTAGAATTGTGGCGAAGACTCTCCACCAAGCATTGGCCCTTATTGTTTCATTATTATAACATTAGTCTTAGTGGACGGTGAGTCTTCTTCTTAGACATCAATTTAGTTATTCCAATTCATACTGTTATTTATAACAGAAGTCTCTTTCACTAATGCAGAATCTTGTTTTATAACTGTTTAGATACATCAGTTTATTACCAACTATACATTTGTCTGAAATCATTGACCCCAAAAAGGCAATAATGATGAGACATCCATCTGATGCAGAATCTGTTTTACCACCAATTTCCATTCAGGAGACTAATCCAGGTCTGTTTTTATTTTTTTTTTTCCGCAGATATTTATACTGACTTAAAGTTATTGTTTTACTTGAATTCTCTGCTTATCTTTTGATGGTCAACCAATTACACAGACTAAAAACTCGAAACTACCTAGGTGTTATAATAAATGAAAATATATCATGGACTAGGCATATTGCTGAAATTATTTAAAAAATCAGACATAGCATTAGGTCAATTAGGTTTATTATAAGAAATTTGTAAAAATATAACAGGAAAATGAACCAAGATGCTATTTATTAGAATATGCACTTTCTGATTGGATCATTTCAAGAAAACATAAAAAACTAGAACAGGGGCAAAATAGAGCCTTAAGATTTATAGCAAATTCATATTGGACTAGAGCATGTTTCTCAAACTTTAAAAAAAATGTTTTATTTAATGTTTTTCTTGTTGAAATAATGTTTCATAGATAATTATAAACCTCTTTGTGTACTGGAAAGAAAAATCTTACTAGAGATAGTTAGAGGTTCCCCCATTTTCCAACTAGGTTCTAGCTGTAAGCTCTTCCTAGCCTGGTCTGGTGTTTTCCCACATTCTGATCTTCAAAACATCTCTTGCCTGGATCTAAAGCACATTTTTCTCATAGTAAGAAGAAAAAAAAAAGTTAAAGTTAAAAGAGGTGGAGTGGGCTGATTATGAAGTGTTTTCGGACATTCAGAGTGTACTATTCATCCTAGTAATAAAAAAAAAAGAAGTCGTAGGTCAAATTAAGTCTTTATATAGAAGGATGCAGCACTGGGTCATTGGAGGTATATATAGTGCATGTATGTTTATAATGGGTGTGGGTGTGATCCTATTAAGATTATCTTCATGTTAAAAGTAAGTCAACTTGCAGTCTGCAGCTGATCTTGATTGATGCCTAAAATGAAAATTACAATGGTCTTTTTACCCCCCCCCCCCCCCCCCCCCCCCATCTTCTTTTGTCTAGATTGTGCCTCCCCCCCCCCCCTTTTTTTTTTCTTTTTTGAGAGGATTGGGGGGGGGGGGGCACACCCCACAGTCTGAGAAATGCTGGACTAGTGTAACACCTTTATTAAATTCACTAAACTTAGTGACACTTCAGGACAGAATATTAAAAAGTAAAGCAGAGCATACATGAAACACTAAACTGTAATATACATATTCACTAACACAATCTAATAAAATACTAGGAAAGACACAAAGTTAAAGACATAATTGTTATTCCATATAAAAAAAAAATCACCCCTTTCAGACCTTGTGATTTATATGGCAGATGATGTTAAGGTCTTCTATTTTTTTGGGTTAATGGTTAACAAGTGTGCCATGTGGTCAGCATTACAACCAACTGCCTTTACTTTCCCCAACTAATGTCAGGTACCCATTTAAAATTGGTGGACTCATGGGCTTGCTAAAAATCCAGAGTTAAATAACACAGCCTTCGCCAAGATTCAAAACCGAGACATTCTACATATAAGATAAAAGAGAATTGCATCACTAAAAGATACATTATAGTATATTAAATTTAGTTCAAAGACATTGAGAAAAAACACAGATTAAACAAGCAAAATTTGATGAGTTTTTAACTTATTGAGTGGAGCCTAATGCAAAGTGAGAGAATAATTCACTATCATAAAGCAAAGTGAGAGAATAATTCACTATCATAAAGCAAAGTGAGAGAATAATTCACTATAATAAAGCAAAGTGAGGGAATAATTCACTATCCTGAAGCAAAGTGAGAGAATAATTCACTATCTCACTTCAAGTAGTTTGAAACATGCCAAAAATAGTTTTTCTCGTTTGTTTGATGATTTAATTCTCAACAAATTTTGTTTGATGACTTAATTATAGACTTAATTATAAACAGATTTAGCTTGATGATTAAATTCTCTAAAGATGTTTTGATTAATTTAGCTTCTGTTAGCTTAAATAGCTTCCACAATTTATTAATGAAACTACATTACTAAAAAAATCGTAGTATGTATTGGAGTACTTGAAGTTACAAGAAACATATTGCCACATTAACCTTTAATGCTATTTTATTATATCTCTTGTAGAGAATGACTCCCAGGAAGGGGACCGATATCCACAGTTCAAACACTTTTATCCCAAGTCTGAGAGAGAATATTTCTTCACTGTGTTGCTGTGCATCTTGACTGTCATCATCATCACTTACTTCATGATTTACCTTTACCGCTGCATGTGCTCAAGGAACTACTCACGCTGGCGCCACTCCTGGATCAGGTCAGCCAATAGGAGAGCCAGGGTCTATGTGAAACAAATTAAAGAGTCAGTACCCCTAGTTCTCTCTGGACATTCACAGGTTAGCACAGCACTCAGATATTGATTTGAAATTGCCCTACGCAGTTGCCAGATACAGATGTAGTTATTCATAATTGCCCCCAAACAGAGGTATTAATTTATAAAAATGTATACAATTTGTTGAACTTTGGTTAATAGACTTATCTTATATTGTTGAACAGTATCACCGTAAATAAAAGTATTGTTTATTTGATAACAGACCATTCAGCAGTTATGCTTTATCTATAGCCAATGCTCTATTTCTGGTTAGTGAAGGGCTATTTGTCTCAAAACTCTTTTTTTCTAAAGTGTTAGAAATCGGCATGTTAAAAACATACTTCATATGTCAGTTACACACATGTTGGACATTTAAAAGGCCCCCCCTGGCCAAACGTTTGGTCGTCACTGCTCTATAAATAAAATGAATTTTTTTTTTTTTAAATATTTTGCATCATTCACTAAAGTAGTTTGGTATATTGAAGTAGTATTTATAGTTCTACAATAAGCTGCTTAGCTTAGCAATATTAATTAACATTATCAATATTCAGAAATATTTATAAGATTTAATTATTTGCTCTGATGCTCTTTTATAATTCTGGCTGAACTAGAATCAATTTTTATTAATTTTCTTTTAATATTCAACATTAATGATATTTTCAGAATATTGAATGCTTGCTTGGTGATAATGGATTAATCATTAGCAGTTGTCTAGGGGGGCAACTCAAAATATGGGACTCAAACTCAGGAGAGTGTATCAACACCATCTCCAGGAAAAAGTAAGTCAAATCTACACCTCAAACTTACATATGATAATTTTTTTTGTTATAATGGGCTTGTAAATAGCTCCATGAAATTGTATATTTTTTTTTAAAATTTGATTACTAAAAGAAATCATTCATAAAAAAAATGTTGAGCCATTCCATTGTGTATTAAATATATTAATAATTCACTATTTTTTACGTACTTATCAATTTGTATATAAATATATTCATGCATTTTTTTAAAAATTGCTTTTGTTCATGCTAAAGCATGCTCAGTGACTTAGTACACTACGGTCCTATCTCTATGTGGACCAGTGAGGGGAGGGGGATACCTGGGAGAAGCTTATCTTTATCTTTAATTAGAACCAAATGAATAATCCGATCAGGCAAAAAAAGTCTTTTTCTCTACATCTTTTACTTCCATCAACACGCTATATAGTTTTTCATCCAACTGGTAATGTTTTAGCTATAAACAAAATAATTTTTTCAGTCATCTGGTAGTGTGGCTCATTTCCTTTTAGTTTCTCTATGAAACTTTGAACCTGACCACATTTTATTTCCTTTAAGTCTCCTGCTCCTACTTTTTTTTTAGTTAATTTTTTGAAATAATTTGCTTCTTTCTTAAAAAAATATTTATAGTAAAGTTCCTTTAACTCGAAGAAGGCCATGTGTTGGTCGTAATATTGAAGACAGTGATGCAGATCTATATGCAGAGTATCATGGGAGCAGAAGTTCTTCTGAAACATCTTTAGCTGACATAAGCGGCAGTGGTGGAGCAGGTGATGGGGTCAGAATTAGGAGAGGAAACTTTTCCTGGACTGAACCTGGCAGTGGGAGGCTAAAGAGGACAGGAAATGCAAACAGAATTAGTCACAATATTTTTCAAGACCTTCGACCTGACCTAATTTCCACTGTCAATACAGAGTTTTCCTCCCTTGATCCCAAAATGCATCAGAGTTCTCGTAACGGATATGATTTCAAACACTGGTTTGAAGGTAAGACAACTAAATTTATTGTTAGCATATTACCTTAGAAGTAAAGTCCAGCTTAATGGTCAATAAGAATTTTTTTTTATGAATGTATGTCAAGAATTGTAGAATTGATTTATGACATTCATAGGATTGTATGAGGAGCATCGCAGATATTTAGAAGCAGAAGGTCAAGTTTCCAATATCAGAACTTCTAGTGCAAATGATGTAACAGCATTAATAACACCTTATGAGCGACTTCGTAGCTGGAGCTATGGTAATTGAAACAAGTTTTGTTTTTTTTTTTTTAACTTTAAAATCTGATCATTAAAAGAAATGCAACTCAGTGTGTTATGGATTAAAAAAAGAATGCAGTAAGTTTTTGTTCAGAGCTTGCTTACTTCCATTTTATTTCCAGTTTGACTTTTTAATTTCAGTTTTTTCTTTTAGGTTTTAATTTTCTTTTAAGATTGCTTTTGAAAAAAATTAATACTAGCCATAAACAATTTTGTCTCACTTTGAGACCTTTCTTTTTCATCCTAAATGAGACTCAGCTCTTTCTGTAATTTGTTTTTAGAAAATTTTTCTGGTAGGAAGTACCAAATTAAAATTCATGATCTATTAGCCCAAAAACTAAACTACTTAAATTTTACTTTGGATTTTAGGATTTCCGACTCCAGTTTTAATGACCTCTCTGGGATGCTTTCACATCCTTTAGAAATGTGGTTAAGAGAAATAACTTGTATTTTTTTTTTAACATTTTAAAAATAATTTCCTTGCACAAATTTAAAGTAGTGAGCAAATAATAGTTATTCAATCATCTTGTGATCTGTAAATTTTGAAAACTCGACTCCAGTCTTCATTGCATAAACATATAGAATCTGCATCAATTCTTCATAACATGTAAAAAAAAAGAAAATAAGTAAAAGATAAAAATATGAATGAAAAAAAAAATTTAAAGGGAAACTGCGATGGTTTTAACAATTTTTTTTATATAATATGTGTTTTGATTTACAGATAATGAATGTATTATTCTTTTTTTTTTTTAATTTGCAGCAATAACTTAGTAATTAATTTTTTTCTGATGTAATTTACCTGCGTATCCAAAACGATCAGATTTTCACCGGTTTCTATGTAACGTCACACTAACCTATTAATTAAATCTCTTGACTTATTGTATAACGTGAGACCATACAGTAAAGTTTACATTCTTGTAAAAGAAATATATCTTTGTCTATGCAGTTAGATCTAGATCTTGAAAGGAAAGAAAAAAATGCTTGTTGAAAGTAGATTTACATGCTTGACCAACCATGGCAGTGTGTATTTTCTCGCCTGACCACTCAACACACACAAACATTATCGCTTGGTTGTCTTGTCATGACCGACTACACGTAGTCTAGACTAGCTTTACACTGACCAGTTCGTTAAATTAGAATCAGTCAGACTTTTTACTTTTTAGAACAGCGAGGGGCTTAGATGAAAATGTTACTTTTTTTTTCCAGTTGGTTATCCTAATGCTTTTAGACCTCTCTCTCTCTATATATATATATATATATTTAACTGTACCATAGCTCTGGACTAGGCCGTCACTAAGCCTAATAGCTACTGTAATAATGAACCGATATGATTGGTTAAAAGTAGTTTCTCTTTCAGTATTGTTTAGGGAAGTGACGTTAACTGAGCTAAAAACAAAATCTCAAAGAACCCCGTTTTTTTTTATTTAGATGTCAAGAATTTACTGACTAATTTATAATACATAAATGTTTCTAACCATTTAAATACAAAACGGCAAAATGTTTAGTATTACAACTTTTTACGCAGAATTTAAATATGTCAATAACTCAAATTTGAAAAACCATCAGAGTTTCCTTTTAAAGGGTACTCTTTTGTGATGTGAATGAAATAAAATATTTTCCTATGGCTTAATTAAGACCATTTTGTTTCAGGTGAACAGTCTGCACTTGATGTTTCCAACACAGATGAAGATATTTACTGTGAACAACTTTCCCCTGTGTGGTGTCTGGCCAGCATGCATGGCCTGATTGTACTAGGTTGTGGTAATGGTCACATTGAAGTATGGGAGGCTGAGACTGGTGAGCTCAGATTTCACAACAGCATTCATGAGTCTGGAGTTACTGGACTTTGTGTTATCGCCAACAAGTATGTTGGATGAGTATTTTTAATTGTTGCATTTTTGTATAACACTTAATGTATACAAAACTAGGGGGAGAAAAAATTAAAAGACATTCTATTCATTATTGGAAATGTTTTCATAGAAAATGTGATAATACTGAGCTCTTTTTGTACTGCATCTAGATTTTCTCTGGTTGGGGCATCATATACTTCTATCTGAGGGATTGAGACATCCTTTATCTTTCTTGTTTTCCTTTATGCATATGCATGTTTCTTCACAGGATTTTATTTTATTTTAAATTATGTAGATTGTCTGTTGCCAATTTTTATTAGTTTTTGGGGTTTAAAGCAGTTTTCAGAGTTACAAAAATGTGATTATTTCCTGTAGAAAATTGAATCCACCTTATATATTTTTGGGGGCATGGTGGCTGAGTGGTAAATCGCTTGGCTTTCGAACCAATGGTCTCGTTCAAATCCTGATATGAATTTCAGGATTTTTAATATGTCCCTAAGTCCATCCAACTCTAATCCACCCAACTCTAATGGGGTACCTTATTTTATTGTCGGAGAAAGTGAAGGCGGTTGTTTGTTGTGCTGGCCACATGACACTGTTGGCCATTGAAATAAATGATCTTTACATCAATTGTATAGATCTCAAGGTCTGAGAGGGATACTTTTATACTTTATACATGATAGTTACATTATAGAGGGATGGCTGCATTAATTGTTTGTTCTGTACAAGTCATATCAATGTTTTTAAAATTTCATTCAATTAATAGAATTGTGGCTGCCAGACTTGATGGTACCTTAGACTTTTTAGAAATGGAAACTTTTAGAAATCCTGTCATTCAACCAACACCACTACTAGCTCAGTGTCCCAGACAAAATTCAGGTAATTATTTAGTTGTATTTCTATCAGAGTTTTTTTATTTTTATTTTGCAAAATAAACGTATGCATCTACAATACCGATCATGAGCTGCTCATTTCTAGGTCATTCTCGAAGTTACAGCAATGGAAGTGCTGATGGTATTAAGATGTGGGATGAGGTGATTCGTTGCGCTGGTGTGACGACTTGCAGAGCACATCAACTACCCATTAATGTCATTCATTGTGCCGGAGGGAGGATTGTCACAGCTAGTCAAGATCATACACTTAAAGTAAGTCAGTCAAGATCATACACTTACAGTGAGACAGTCAAGATCATACTTAAAGTAAGTCAGTCAAGATCATACACTTAAAGTGACTCAATCAAGATCATACACTTAAAGTGAGTCAGTTAAGATCATACAATTAAGTGAGTCAGTCAAGATCATACACTTAAAGTGAGTCAGTCAAGATCATACACTTAAAGTCTTATTATTATTATTATTATTATTTAAACAATAGATTTTGTTTAAAACTTCATGTACATTGTGACTCTGTGATGTAAACTATTTGAACAAGATTTAAATATTTGGTAATTTTAATGATAACAATTGATGTATGTTAGCAAAATTTGTATGTTGGTAAATTATTTTTTTTTAGCTTTGTAAACATAAAAAAAACATACAATTCTCTCTGTATGTATTTTATAAACATTTAAACATATTGTTATGTCTATTTGTAGGTATTTAGACTTGACAATGCTCTCTGTCTGTACACACTCCATGGCCATGAAGCCAGTGTGACTGCCTTGTGCTTAGATCAAGTAGCACCCTTTGCAGCAGTCAGCGGCTCTATAGATGGCACAGTGAGGATGTGGGATTTATTAACCGGCACATGCATTCACAAGTTCTGTTGGCACAGTTCCTCTGTGGTGACCCTGACAATGTCACAGCAGTACATAGTTAGTCTTGGCTTTGACAACACCATGTGTATTTGGGACAGATCAAAGTCCACATTATTGCATTCTATTAAAATGGTAAGCACTTATTCCAGGCTACGTGTATTACTAACAGTATTAAGTTTTAGTATGATTCCCTGTTATCTTTGCTTTGTTTTTCTTTTTTTTTAGAATTCAGCTTCAGCTGGTATTGGTTGTGCAGCACTCTTGTCTAGAAATCTGATAGTCACAGGAGGCCAGGTAAGTTATAGAAATATTATTTTACTTTTTGTGTGTGGATCACTTTGTTTTGGCAGCATTCTTCAAAAGTTCTTTGTTTGATGCATCCCTCTCAGCAATGTTCTGTTCAGTGCTAATTGACTAAGTCATTCTTGCTTGTTGCCATCGTCATTTTTACATTTGTATCTCTAATTTATAAAGTCATCCTTGTCATTAAAGCTATTCCTCATCTTGTCATGAGTATTGATATATGAGAACAGATAAATAGTCCCAGTAGACCTATGTATAAAAAAATAGTCAATAGGTGTATTGGGATACATGAAAGTTACACGCAATTATTTAAATACATATCAAATTACAAGTCCTATCAGAAATTGAAATCTAGAACTATGTGATTTTAATCAAGTGGAAAAATTCTATTTTTTATTACCTTTTATTGTCTGTAAAAAAACTAGTTTGTTTTCTGTCCAAAGAGATTTGAAACCAAAATTTTAAGGCTATCCACAGTATTTTAGAATTGACTAAAATACACTGGTAAAAGAATAATAAAGTGGCTTTGTTTCATTATTTTCAATAATTAACACTTGAAGTTTTAAGTATTACATTTGTCTATTACATCTGCAGGGCAGTATTTTCTTGTGGGACATTCCTAGAGGTTCTTTGTTGAGGAAAGTTGATTTTGTGGACAATGATCAGAAAGCTTTTGTCAACCATCTTGTGACTGTGTCCAACAATGGGGTAGTCTGTGATCAAGGTCAAGATCTCAAGGTTGTTTTTTTCCCAACAATTCTAGAAAAAGCTGAATGAGTATGAACATAAAAAGTGACCATTGGAACTAAAGACTCTATGGAAACTTGCCTGGACTGGTCTAGATGTTTGAGCATTATTGACTGTGAACTTTTCCTGTGTTTATTGTTATACCTTTCAATTTGATTTATGCCAGCACAATGTGATATAAAACAAAACTTAAGTTGGATAAATTATTCACACATTCTATATGTTGTTTTTATCAACCAATGCATGTTTGTTGAATGCTAGGCTATTGTTGATGTTGTCAAATCATAAATGCTAATCTCTTCTTTCAAAACTTACAAAAATGCAACAAAACATGATCTTAAAGTACTAAACTTTCTAGAATATCTTTGTCACCTCAGTTGTGCCTCACTGCTGTACAATCTCAGCTCTAAAAATATGTTGATCATTTATTCTAGTCCAACTGTCTCTACGAAAAACATAACTTGCTTTTTTATCATGTATGTATCTCTTGACTTCTGAACCAACATGTTTTTTTAAGAGTGACATTACCTACATGGAAACTTTTTCCTATAAATCAACTAAAATTTTTTTGTTCTTTTTATTGCTTCTCCTTTCTTGACTTTTTTATTGATCTTCATAAACTTTTAAATTTATTTCATTTGTGATTTATGAATGAGTTCCTTTTAATCCTCAACAGAGAATTACTTTTTTTTTTATTTGGTTTAATTAGTATGTGAAATATAAGAGTTACCAGACTTTAATTTATCATAAACTATATGTTGCATATGTAGATAGATATTCAAAATTAAAATCCAA
Organism: Biomphalaria pfeifferi; assembly: GCA_030265305.1. Classification (NCBI taxonomy): domain Eukaryota; kingdom Metazoa; phylum Mollusca; class Gastropoda; family Planorbidae; genus Biomphalaria; species Biomphalaria pfeifferi. Next base: position 1,565,355 of record JASAOG010000055.1, read on the forward strand.
TGTATTACACTGTCATCAATTAACAGAGCTGTGGATTCCCTACAATGCTAAAGGTGTAAGACAATTGTGGCTGTTTTTTTTTATGTACAAGTTTGCTTTCATCACTCAGTTTTGTTTCCTTTCTGAACATTTAATTATTTCCATGACATTACTAGTTTAAAATTTTACACTTATTTTGGTTATTTCAATGATTCATTAAGAAAAAAATAAGAATATAAAAAAATCTATATTGAACTAACTCCACCGACTTGTTCATACAAAAGCTCAGTGGGTGATTCTAGTTTTAACAAAATTGTTTTCCTGCCTCTTAGTTACAGTGCAGTAGTGTCCAATCCTTCCTTTCTAAAATTCAAGATGTTTTGTCTATGACTTGTGTTTCTACATGCTTTACTGATTGAAAACTACTGAATCCATTTTTTTTATTATTTGATCTCAAATGTTCATGTATGCTTTTCATAAGGAACAAAGCTTTGATGTGATGTTTGCTAGAAATGTGTATACTTTGTTTAAGACATTGATTGAATCTAAACATTTCCTACAAGTATGTAAAACACAATGTACAGTGGACTATTTCTAAGGTAGAACTGTTGATGTATAGCTTGTTTGATATAAGTTTTTACAGATTTTTATAAGATTTTATATTTGAGCATTTGTACAATAAACAATATGGATTTGCTCCCTATTTTCTGATCTCTTGTGCTAGTTAAATGTTTTTCTTCAAGGTTTTAAAATAGAATGGGTTAAGAGAAAAGGAGAATGCACAAGGTTAATTTCAAATTTCCCAGCAAACCATAAAACATTAAAACTACTTTTACCTTCTTTCTACAACTTATAGAGCAATTGTTTTCCTCTTCAGAACTAATGAGTGTTACATTAAAAGACTATCGAACATTTTTTCCCTACCCCCCTTCCCTCACCCAGAGCGAATTCTGGTTGGGCAAATTTATAGATTCATTACATTTTATACTATTCCAATGATTTTTTGCCTTTATATCTAGATTTAGAAGATGATGCATAAAACGAGTGTAAAAATACTTTAAAAACAAAGCTTATATTGAGTGAAATAGCATCAATTATATTTAGACCTAGACTAATAAATTTGAGATTGGAAATATTTTTTATCAATTGTTTAAAGAATGCACTGTGTGCTATGGTCCAATAATTTTTTGGAACTTGTTGGGAGAGGGGGTATCTGGGAGGGTTCCTGATGCTTTTTCAAAAGCTACTTTTTAAAAAATAGGTGCACAAGTCTGAATTTGAGCCGGGGGGGCTGGGGGGGGGGGGGGGTCTGAAGCCTCAATGATGGAATGCAGACACACTAGGCACTGAGTATTCAAGAACTTAATTTTTAGCTAACAACCTAATTCTCTACATGAGTCTAATTAATTACTAACTGATTAAGTAATTAGTTTAAAATTTTTATTGATTCTTGTCATCAACAATGATCATTAACTTGATCGGAGAATGTGTACAAGATTCCACCCAAATTGAGTTGATATCAGCTTTGTAAAAAAAAAAAACAGCTACAGCTACTTAGTTGCTATTGTATTGCATTTACTACCATACACAGACTCTTAAAAAAACAAACTTAGAAATAGAAAACTGTCAAACAATTTATTTTATATGTAACTCAAACCATTCCATTATTGGGGTGCAATGCCTTAGTCAACATGATACAAACACACTGGTTCTCTGACATCAATACCTAAGAAAACATGATTCCATTGTTAGATGACATTTAATTCATCCTGAATAAAGTCCATTTCATGCTGTAAGGCTTGCAGTTCATGATAGACATGTTCCTGTTCAGAGAACTGGCTGCTCTCTACAGAACTTGGGAAGTCCAGGTCAGGCACTACTTGAGCTTTCTCTTCTGAAATATAAGTTGACCTGTCCACAACAAAGTGATGGATCAAATACAAACCAATGGGCTTAATGGCCCCCAAAAAACTATAAACTACACATTCTATCAAATTAATTATAATCTCTCTATGTTTGTAAAATAGTACTAAAAATTAACTTTGAAAATAATAATAAGGCTTGTCTTCGAGTCCGAAGATTAGTGAGGAATACAGTATTTTCCGCGGCTGCGCAGCCCCAGCTGTGACCTACATATTATATCAACTTCCCTTGAAAGTGAGGCGTCATTTGACACTATACTACCTAGATAGGTGAAGTGGTCTACCACGTTAAGGGGCTGTCCGTTTACTGTGATCCTTGAAGCTGAGTATGACTTGTTATCCCGAGGTTTATAGATAGACCGAAAGAGGTGGCAGCGTATGCAAATTCGTTTACCGCGTTCTGGAAGTCATGTTCATTGTGAGCTAGCAGGGCGCAATCATTGGCATAGAGAAGCTCCATCTCCTTTGTTCTTGTATGGGATAGTATACGCCAGAGATTGAACACATTGTCGTCAGAACGAAACCGGATATAGATGCCTTCGTGCAATCGCTGCCTCATTTGACCCAGCATTAAGCCAAAGAAGATAGCGAATAGAGTAGGGGCAAGTACACAGCCCTGCTTCACACCATTTTCTATTGGGAAGTGATCAAAAAGGGCACCATTGTGTTTGATCTGGCCTCTTTGTCCCACGTGAAACTGCTTGAGAATGGATAGGAACGTAGGTGGGCATCCCAGCCTAGCCAAGATCCTCCACAAACCACCGCGACTGACCATGTCGAAAGCCTTGGTGAGGTCCACAAAGGCAGCGTACAGGTTTAGGTTCTGCTCTTTGCATTTTTCTTGTAGTTGTCGCAGAACATATATCATGTCAGATGTACCTCTACCGGCTCTGAAACCACATTGGCTTTCAGATAAGATCTCATCCACTAAAGACTGGTTTAGTCGGTCAAGCAACACTTGAGCAAAGATCTTTCCTGCTACTGACAGAAGTGTAATGCCTCGATAATTGGAGCAGTTAGACTTGTCACCCTTTTTGTATAGGGATATGATTATGGAATCGGGAAGTTCAGGTGGGACCATGCAATTCTCCCAGCATAAAGCGAACAAGTCTGTTAGCCTCTCAGTCAGGGCGACACCACCCATTTTAAATATTTCAGCAGGAAGTCCATCAGAGATAGGTGCCTTGTCCCTTTTGAGAATTTATATATTGTTAACCTTGAGTGTTTTGTCTTGTTAATGATGAACGTTATTCTATTTCTTAAAATTAAGTTAATAGACAATTTTTTATTTCTTGACTATAGGTTTGATAAAGATTTGGACCTTAGCTTAATTTACTATCAATTGGCCAATAAATCTAAGCAAATTTTGAGCCTCTTGTGCAGCAAAGTCTTACTTCTAAGATCCATGTATGTACTATACAAATATCTGAACTACCTGGTTCATCAGCTTCACCTAAATTGGATCCTGTTACAGCTTTCAACACAGGAGAGCTGGGCCCAATGTTAGCTCCACAACTTACCATAGGCACTACTCTGTCTGAAACAAGAAACAACTTACAATTGAAATAACCTGGTTTTGGTGAAATGGTCATTTTGGTGATAAAAACAATAAAAAACCTTTTTTTTTTTTTTTAAACAATTTGCATGTCTTTATGTTCAACTGATGAATTTTAAAAAACGGTTTAGCTTTCACTCAAGGACAGAGAATTCAGGGTGTATATTAGTAAACTTGGTGCATGTATTATTAGTTAATCCGATGAATATACATTTTTTTTGGTACATGCATTGATAAACCACTCGGTGCATGTTTTAGTTAACCTGGTAGGTGTATTTGTTAGTTCACGAGGTACAAGCATTGGTAGATAATTTGGTGTACATACTGTTCAATTAAGTTTGTTCATGAAATGTTAGCTCAATTAGTTTTAGTTAATTTAAACATATAAGTAAGGTTAAAAGTATTTACCATTATTTTCATTTGATTCCTCATTTTCCAAGGACTTGAGAATTAGTAAATTTAAACATATAAGTAAGGTTAAAAGTATTTACCATTATTTTCATTTGATTCATCATTTTCCAAGGACTTGAGAATTAGATCTAGCTCATTTAATTCTTTCAGAACATCTGATAGCAGCAATGAAGAAAAAACAAAAGGAAAAATAAATAGAGAAACCTTTAAAACAATTCACCACCCTGTTCGACTCTTCTTGTTTGTAACAGGTGCCAAAATATTTAAGACAATATTTCCAATTCATATTCATTTTTGGGCTCAATTGGTGTTGTACAAGATGCTTGGAATAAATTTATATGGTTGATGTAACCGGAAAAAAAAAACTTGACAAAAGCAGGATATGAGTAAACATTATATAGATATTTAAATATATAACCTTACAATATGTAAAATAATTCTAAAGTAGAGAATGACCTAAATATTCTTAAGGAAAGATCATGGATTTATTCAAAAATACTTCATCATTTACAAATACGACTGTACATCATTCTTGAATTGGTAAACTTTTCACAAGTATCATATTGAAATAAATTTGGACAAAATCTTTACCCAAAGAATAGACATTACCTGGATTATCAAATTCCTTATCCTCTTCTAGACTGACTAAACTAGAGTAATTGATACAGCTGTCTGTGCTATTCTCATAAAAACAAGAAGACAACTTGGATGACTTTTTGTTGGGACGGATGAGCTCTATTAACACTTCATCATAGGCCATTCCTTTCACATACAGCTCATACACATAGAGATTTCTTCAGAAATAGAATACAGCGAGTCTAGTGCATGACCAAAACACAGTTGCTACAAGTATCAACTACAACTCTTCTCATGTCTGACATTAGTTTAATCATTAAATACATTTAAATAAATGAATGTTGGGTTCAATTACTTTTTATAAAATCTTTTAGCCTTTGCACCTCCATATTTGTTGTACTGCTGAGATACCTCTGCATAAACTGAGGACCATTGATGTTTTTCACATACCTAAACAAATGTGTACATTTTAATACAAGTACATTTTTTTATAAATCACACTAGATTTATGTATCAAATAGGTTATATTTTGTTCATTTAAAACAATATTTTGAACTTCAATGAATCCTTTTATTGCACATAGGGACACGGTGACTGAGTAGTTAAGCATTTGGCTTTCGAGCCTAGGATCCTGGGTTTGAATTTCGGTGAAAACTTGGATTATGAATTTCAGGATTTTTAGGGCGCCCATGAGTCCACCCAACTCTAATGGATAGATGACTTAAATTTATTTGGAGAAAGTAAAGGCTGTTGGTCATTGTGTTGGCGACATGACACCCTGTTTTGCCAAAGAAACAGGTGACCTTAACATCATCTGCCCTATAGATCTCAAGTTCTGAAAGGGGAACTTTACTTATTATTACACATTGCTAGCAATCTACTAAATTCAATATTTTAAAATCTTACCTTCCAATACCCTCCTCTTTCATGAACAGCCAGGAAAAAACTAAATAAAGTCACTCCAATGTTTTGCCAGTCAGGACAAGGTGCTAACTTTAAATTATTGCACAACATAAATCTGGTCACATCTTTTTCAAAAACTTTTTCATTGTTCACATATCTCTTTTAAAAAAAATTAAATGAATTTTAAAAATGTCATTTGGAATGAAAATAAAATTAAATGCTAAAATGCTAGGTGCCCTAACATTATCTTTTTTTTTTAATTGAATAGGTAATTTTTTTTTAAGTTAATAAAAGTAATTTCTTTTTTTTTTTTACATTTAGTAAATTTAGTCTTCAAGCAATAAAACAGAATAAGAAAAAGTACTATGAAGAAAAGTGGGAGCATTATAATGGGATCTAAAGACAAAAGTAAGAAACAGTGATGTGCTATCTTGGTGGATAAAATACAATGTGAAGGACACTAAACTGAAAGATTACACATGGAAGTTGAATAATGAACAATTACTTGGTGCTACAATTGAGAAAATGTATTTATTTGATTCTAAATGTCTAAAAAGTGCACAAAGATTATAAGATACTTTTTAAAATATTTAGCTAATACTTAAGATATTCACCTTATCACTACTTCTAGGATTCTGTACACCAGATTTACCAAAAAGTTAGCTATTTATAGATTTGCCTCCATTTATGAGAATCCCCTACAATTAGAAAAAGTTTTTTAAAAAGGGACATTATCTCCCTTTAAAGTTACAGGCTACAAAAAAATCACAGTGCCGCTTTCGCTCAGGGAGATCCGCCATTGACATGATTTTCTCCATCCATCAACTTCAGGAAAAGCACAAAGAGCAAAGGAAGCCTTTGTACATTGCATTCATTGACCTGACAAAGGCCTCTGATCTAGTTAGCAGAGATGGCCTCTTTAAAATCTTAAGATAATAGGCTGTCTGCCAAGCTGCTAAATATTATTGTCTCTTTCCACCAAAATATGATGGGTACTGTGCAATTCAACGGCACCTGCTCCAAAAGTTTCATTATAAACAGGGGTATCAAACAAGGATGTGTCCTGGCCCCAACCCTCTTTGGAATACTCTTTTCAATGGAAATCCACCAAAGGCATATATCTTCATTCTAGATTTGATGGCAAACTTCTAAATATTGCTAGACTGAGGGCAAAAACTAAAATGAGAACCACCCTCATAAGAGATATGATTTTTGCGGACGATGCAGCAGTAGTGGCACACTCACAAGAGCAGTTTCAGTCACTAATGTCCTGCTTCTCTAAGGCTTGCAAAGAGTATGGCCTAACCATTAGCACAAAGAAAACTAATGTTATGTGACCACCTGCTACAGTACCACCATCCATCCTCATTGACGATAACAAGCTAGATACCGTAAATGAATTCTGCTACCTTAGATCTACAATTCAAAATGACATGTCTCTAGAAGAGGAGATAAAAAACGCTTAGGGAAAGCCGCATCAACCTCCATTAGACTGCGACCAAGAGTTTGGGAAAACCAGAAGCTCACCACAGCAACCAAAATGGAGGTCTACAAGGCATGCGCTCTTAGCACACTACTGTGCGGCAGTGAGAAAACTAAACACATTCCACTTGCGCTGCCCTCGAAGGATCTTAAAAATAACATGGAAAGAAAGAGTGTGTAATACTAAGATCATCGTGAGAACGGGCTTTCCCAGCATCTTTACAGTCCTCTGGCAACGCCATCTGGGCTGGCTTGGAAATGTTTGAGGGATGGAGGACAATTGCATCCCAAAAATCATTCTGTACGGGGAACTTGTGTTTGGCTCAAGATAAACTGGTCGCCCCCAACTCCGTTACGTTGATGTGATAAAATGGGATTTAAAATTAGTAAACATTGATACTGACCACTGGGAAGACATAGCCTTAGACCGCACTAGTTGGAGAGAGACAGTGACCAAGAAAGCTATAGAAAGTGAGAAAACATGGGCCTCGATTCTTGAAGAAAAGCGTGCCACACGGAAAATGGCCAGCTCCTCTACCACCAAAGTGAAAGCCACCTTGACCTGCAATATATGTGGAGGGGAGTGTCTCTCGAAAAAAGGGCTCCACAGCCATATGAAAAAGTGTTCGAGATGAACCATAGTCGTCTACAACTGAAGGAACCAATAGAAAGTTACACGGTAAAAAAAAAAAACAACATAAGTCATAAATGTGAATTAGAGTTATAATATATCAATATAGAATAATCTTTGCTAACACCAACCTGTAAATCTAAAATAAATTGTTCCTCTTTTGAGGAATGTAACAAAGATGTTTTTAACTCCAAACATTTTAAATCCAACTTTTGGTTTGACACATGTTCCTCTGACATTACTGGTAATTGTTCATTTGATATATTTAGTACATGATCCTTTGATGCTAGAAAACTGATATTTTCTTTTTTGTGCATCTGTTCAAAAATGTCCGACTTAAGACACAGAGAGCTTATGGTTATTTTTCGATTACTTCTTTTGTGTTCAGTTTTCTTGTCAACAGATTTTATGGATTTCTTCTTTATCTTCTCTGTAGTTAAAAAAAACAACACTTTTAGTGTAACAAATTAAAAAGCAATTATTGAGTTAAATCTTAAAAAGTTTTAAAGTGATAAAATAATGAATAGATTTACCAGCATGAGTAGCAAGATCTTCTTCTGTCCTAAACCAACATGTTTTTAACCTTTCTTCACATGGCAAAGACAACAGTTCCATAGCCTCAGCAATTGCTTCATTTACTGTAGCAAGTCCTTTAAACGAACTTTTTTCATTGAGCTTTGAGGTGACAGTAGCACGAATACTTTTTCTTTTTTTGGTTTTCTCAAGAGAAATAAAAGACAAACCAAAATTTAATCAACTAGTAAAATTAATTTTTAACTGACTTTTTAAGTCAACAAAATTCCATTCTATTTTTTTTGTTATAACTAACTTGATACGAAAAATTATGCACACATATTCTATATGTTTTAAACAATTTATACTTAGTGTTCAAATTATAGAAAAGGCATTATAATCACTGAGTCTTCAATTTTGGTCAACATTTGCTAGCTGGAAATATTTATTAATCCATCCTTAGTGTTAGCCACATTACTGCAGACGATAATAAGATGAGACCTCATGCTAAAATGATGTCAACTTTTTGACACATTTCTTAACATCTCTCAGGAAATATAATTTATAGAATGTATTAACATATTTTTTTAACCAGTGTTGTTGTTGTTTTTTCAAAAGTTATCCAGCTCTAATAGGATTCAACATATTGTTAATAGTTTTTATATTTATGAACTTACCACAATCTGAAAATCTAACATTATTTGTTTACTATTTGGCTTATTTAAAGTTTTATACACTACTTTAAGATTGAACGAATGCTACGTCCAAGCCCAAACTTCCCACAGAAAGTCAAGATGACAGTGGACAGAAGTCAAATTCGGAATCATTCATGTCACACACTTAGTCTAGAGGGCAATTTTAAAACATGACCAGGGTTTGCTAGCTTTCTTTTTATTAAATGACAGAACTGTTAGATATGAATGAATCTCTTGCTATGTGATTAAGCATAGCAAAAATATGCTATATAATAATAAATAATAAAAAAAAAATAGTAGAACATATAAAGAATACTATTCTATCTATTCAGATTCAATCAATATCTATTGTAGAAGAATCCCCCATCAAAGAGATTTAAAGATAGAGAATCACTATTTCAATGGCAAAAATTTAAAAAAAAAACGAGCATGGGAAAAAAATGCACTGACCATTGTAATAAGAAATAGATCAAAATAAAATGACACATTTGATTTGCATGTAGACGGCAGAAACTTATGAAAAAAAATCAAAGCTTGGCAACCAAACACAATCAAATCATTTAAAATGAAAGCAGTATTGAGAATGCTGAAGAAAATAATGATAGTAGGTCTCTATTAGTTTTTCATTAAAAATGTATGATATATCCGGAAAAAAATAATAATAAGCCAATAGATCTACTATAAATGCACAAGTTTAAAGCTATTTGAGGACCAATTTATTTTAAAGAAATTCAACTAATGGAAATAAAGACAAACAAGGAAAGCAGTGTCATAAGAACACATTTCAGTGATAAAAAAAGTGGTGTTGCCTATCACTGAATACCACATAATTAGCTTAATTTAAGAACAATATGAATCACTGAAATACTCAACAATAGTTGTTTTTTTCTTTATTCCTGATTTTCATGCAAAACCTAACCATTTTTTGCCTTTCTCCTTAAATAGGTGAATCACAACTGACCTTGTGGTTTTGAGATTTCTTTATAGGCAATCTATCTACATTTCCTGGACCAAAAACTTCAATGCAATTAGTTCTGACCCAGCCATGAGATCTATTGTTTCCTAAAAACTCAACATGATATGAAATCATTTCAAAATTATCCCATTCACCATGAAGATGGTTCAGTGGATCCTCAGTAACAATGGCTGGCCATCTGGAATAGTACAAAAAGACTATTAAAAGAATTACCACAAGACTAATTTTAGTCAAAGCATGCATAATAAGCAGAGAATTATTTTATTCAAGGAATAAGTTACACAAGTACACAAGTTGCAGTGATTAAATAAAGATAAAAAATTAAAAAGTTTATTTCTTTTTCAATGTCTCTGTATTTAAAAACAAAAACTTTTCAATGGAAGACTTAAATGCACAATGTGATGCTCTGCTGGTACAACAAACAATTGTCAAAATATAAAAAACCCTGTTTCAACGTTTTCAAAGTTTCATTTCAATGTGAAATAAATTTCATTAATATATGTGTTCCTTAAAGAAATATATTTCAGTCAATGCATTATATTTTAAAAACTTCAAAAATAATAAAGCTGTTTTTCACTTTACATACTTGCAGTAACGTTTCACTTTACATACCTGTAGTAGCATTTCACTTTACATACCTGCAGTAACCTTTCACTTTTGCCCAGACTAATGCACCAACTCTGAGTTCAGACTTTATCAAATCCAGTTTAGCTTTTTTGGCCAGTTTATCATAAGAATAGGTGTCTTCTTCTGGAACTTGACAACTAGTTAAATAGAAAGATAAATATTCATGAAAAGTTGAACAATAAATTAAATAATATTTCTTAAAAATGCTAAAAGAATCAATTAGATAAAGATTCTCATTTATTTTAAATGGTGTTTTTTTGTTTTTTTTAGCTTTCATTAAAATACACAGTTTTATATTGTTATGACCCTATTGGCGGCGCAAAAGGGTTAACTATAGGCTCAGTTGACACACACGAGAATCACTCAGGTCAGCGGGGGCCATGGACAAGGGACAGTACTACGATTACATGATTACACGCAAATATGACCAATGTTATGGTCATGTGATCGAAAGCCTGCGTGTACGAGTGACACAGTGCATAGAAAAGCGGGAGTTCAAGACCGGAGAGCGTCGAGACCAGCACAGTTAGTCGCCATGAGATCGGTCCTGGTTGAGTCCTGATGTGTTGATGTACAAGTCCAGAAAGAGAGACAGTAGAGTTCTTTAAGTTGGTGATGTACAGAGTGACATTTTAGTTGTTGATGTGTTTGACGCCAATTGTCTAGTATTGGCTGTTATCTACTTATTCACTCATTATTAAAGTACCAGATTATTTGGAGCCTTGTTGTCAAGTTCTTGATGTGTTGATGTATGGTGTTGTGTTTAGCAGTGTTTACAGAAGGTCAGAAAAGGAGGGAGAATCGTAACATTGGTGTCAGAAGTGGGATCCTTTCTGGCTGAAATGTCTTCGAAGAAACTACTTAACCAGTTGTTGGTCAAAGAATTAAGGCAAGAACTTCGCGAGAGAGGTCTGCAGCTCAACGGTAACAAAGAAACACTAACAGAACGCCTAAGACAGGCCCTTATTGAGGAAGATCAAGATCCAGATGAATACATATTTGAATTAAACCCAGATATGACAGAGATCCTGAGTAACATGCAGGGCCAGATGGACTTAATGAAGGAGAGCCTCAAGAAAATAAACGCCATGAATGAAAAAGTAAATGAACAGATGAGCTCTATGAACGAGAAGATTGACCAGAGAGTCAACACTGTGGAAAAAGAAATGGAAGAGATAAGGACTCATGTCCAAGAACAACTGAGCAAGGAACGGGGTACTAGAACAAAAACATTAGTGCCCGAAATCTCTGTGAAGATAAAGCCGCCTGTGTTTGATGGATCCATCTCATGGACTGTTTACAAAAGACAGTTTGAGGCAGCGGCCAAGGTTAATAACTGGAACACTGAAGAAGAGAAAGCGACTGCTCTGGTGTTGGCTTTAAGAGGGAAGGCAGCAGAACTGCTCCAGTCAATGACAAATCAACAAGATTATGCTGCCATTGTTAAGGCTATGGAGCTCCGTTACGGAGACGAACATTTACAAGAAGTTTATAGAGTTCAGTTGAAAACCCGACAACAACGCCCCGGTGAAACCTTGCAAGAGCTAGAGGCGGACATAGAACGTTTTGCTCATTTGGCATATCCAACAGCAGCACAAGACTTTCTGGACGTCGTTATCACTGATGCATTCATTGATGCTATTCGAGATCCAGAACTGAAGAAGGCAATAAGAATCAGTGGTAAGCGCAAATCCAGCGAAGCCCTGGTCTACGCCCTTTCCTATGAAGCCGCCAAAGACGCCTCTAAGAATATCCATCATGGGCGTATGCTGGAAGTCCAAAAAGAAGATCTTACACAACTTCTCAGAAGGGTAACTGAAGTGCTAGAAGAACGCAGACCAAATAAGAAGCAAGAAGGACGGAATAGAACCAGTGTACGTTGTTGGAATTGTGGAGAACCTGGACATCTACAAAGGAACTGCACAAGAAGATTTCCCCGACAAACAGAGTATCAGCACAGACCGGAGACAGATGCAGGGTCAGGTGCTCATGTCTACCAGGGAAACTAACTTTCGCCGGTTTTATGGGGCAAAAATCGGCGACCAAGAACATGACAGCCCCTGCAACTATAATTCCATTTGCTGTGTTAGGGAAGGAATTTGAAACTAAGCACCGAAAAGGGCAAATTCACCAAAATGCTGATACACTGTCTCGACGACCCTGCAAATCAGAATGTAAGCACTGCAAGAAGGCTGAAGAACAGGAGGTAGCTATCAATTGTCATCGGCTCGGAATAGATGTTTCCGGACCCTGGTGTGATAAAAGGATTCGAGAGGATCAAATGCAAGATGAAGATCTGGCTCCCATTCTTCTATGGAAAGAAGATGGACAACGGCCAGATTGGAAAGACATCTCTGAGAAGGGGGTAGCCACCAAGGCGTACTGGGCTCAGTGGGACTCGCTGACGTTGGTCAATGGTGTCATCAAAAGGGTTTGGGAATCTGCTGATGGAACATCCAAACGCCTTCAGCTGATGTTACCGAAGGTGAGAGTTGCTGAAGTACTGAAAGAGATGCATAATGGCGCTAGCGGATCTCATCTTGGTGTCAATAAGACTCTGGAAAAGGTTCGTCAGCGGTTCTACTGGTTCAGATATAGAGAGGATGTAGAGGAATGGTGTCGAAGGTGCGACATATGTGCGGCAGCAAAAGGCCCTCGACGCAAAACTAGGGGTCTTTTGCAACAGTATAATGTTGGTGTTCCATTCGAGAGGATCGCAATAGATGTAGCAGGCCCATTTCCTGAAACCAAGAAAGGAAACAAATACATCTTGGTAGTCATTGACTATTTCAGCAAATGGCCAGAAGCTTATGCCATACCAAATCAAGAAGCTATCACAGTGGCCGAAACACTCGTGGATAACTGGATCAGTCGCTTTGGTGTACCTAACGAGTTGCACTCTGACCAGGGAAGGAACTTCGAGTCCAAAGTTTTCCAGGAGATGTGCAAGACACTTGGCATCGAAAAGACTCACACGACAGCTCTCTATCCGCAATCGGATGGGATGGTAGAGCGATTCAACAGAACCCTAGAACAACATCTGTCTAAGGTTACTGATGACCGACAAGACGACTGGGACACCCATATCCCCATGTTCCTCATGTCATACAGAGGATCCGTTCATAGCACCACAGGATATGCCCCAGCGAAGATGTTATTTGGTTGTGAGCTTCGTCTACCATGTGACCTGTTATTTGGGATTCCGAGAGATACGCCAGTGTCTTCAACTGAATATGTCACCTATCTCCGAAGACGATTGGAGAATGCTCATGTATTGGCCCGCAGAAACATCAAGACCAACAGTGACCTGATGAAAACAAGGTATGACAGACGGGCCAATACGTCGGGGTTCCATGAGAATGATCTAGTGTGGCTCTATAACCCACAGAGACGAAAAGGCAGATCCCCGAAACTCCAAAGAGACTGGGAAGGTCCATACCGTGTCGTAAAAAGAATAAACGACGTGGTCTACCGGATACAGAAAAGTCCACGGTCCAAACTGAAGGTTGTCCACGTTGATCGACTCCATCAGTACCGTGGTGAAATAGAATCTGTTCGGGACGAACAGATCTAAGAAGGGGGCAGTGTTATGACCCTATTGGCGGCGCAAAAGGGTTAACTATAGGCTCAGTTGACACACACGAGAATCACTCAGGTCAGCGGGGGCCATGGACAAGGGACAGTACTACGATTACATGATTACACGCAAATATGACCAATGTTATGGTCATGTGATCGAAAGCCTGCGTGTACGAGTGACACAGTGCATAGAAAAGCGGGAGTTCAAGACCGGAGAGCGTCGAGACCAGCACAGTTAGTCGCCATGAGATCGGTCCTGGTTGAGTCCTGATGTGTTGATGTACAAGTCCAGAAAGAGAGACAGTAGAGTTCTTTAAGTTGGTGATGTACAGAGTGACATTTTAGTTGTTGATGTGTTTGACGCCAATTGTCTAGTATTGGCTGTTATCTACTTATTCACTCATTATTAAAGTACCAGATTATTTGGAGCCTTGTTGTCAAGTTCTTGATGTGTTGATGTATGGTGTTGTGTTTAGCAGTGTTTACAGAAGGTCAGAAAAGGAGGGAGAATCGTAACAATATGTTATAGTGATCTATTTTAAATTTAGATTAGTTAGCCCATTTAAAAAAAAACATAACTTTCTTCTTTATTCATATCTATCTAAATGTATTCACACCTGCTGAAATAAGGATCTTCATTCATTTCACAAGTCCAGGATACATCATCTGATATTTCTTTCGCTGTATCCTTTCTCAGTTTTCTCCACTTCAAGCAGTTAGGATTATCACACTGCACCCAAATAACTGAATCTAACTAGTGTGTTAGTAAATGTGTTTATGTGGAAATAAAATGATCACAGTACATTATTTGTGATATCTACCATCACTGTTTTTTTTTAAATAATGTAACCTTAAAGATAGCACAACCGACTACTTGTAATACAATGAAAACTTACTATAAATATCATAAACAGCAAAAAAAAAAAAAAAAAAAAAAAGGAATGGCTAATGTTTGTACAGTATTAACAAATTAATATTCATGATTGAAATAGTTTGATTTCTGCATCTGCAAGAAATTCCAAGGGAAAAGTTATGATCCCACAGTTACAAACTAATTAACAACCATTCCTTAGTTATATACTAATTAACTACCATTCTTTATGACACATCATAAAAGTCTGAATGGTTACAGGTATTATAGGCTAGCATATAGTGATCAACACAGACAACCACATCTACTCCAACTCAAGACTACTTATTTAAGCTGGGTAAAGTTTAGTTTAGAAAACATAACTTGACTTATCATTGATTTTTTTTATTTTAGTAGACCTCAACTAGAAATAAAACTACTTAAAATTTTATATATACATTTAAAGAAATTTACATTTATCTTATCTTATATTAGATAATACAGACGTTACTTCAAAAAAGAAGATGATTACGTCCTGCGCATCATGCATTTAGTCATGTATATTAACCAATGACTTAAATTCTGCCAAGTCACTGGTTTTCCAGGCTAGCTCAGGCAACCCATTCCATGCTCTAATAGCACTAGGGAAGAAGGAGTATTAGTACAAATTTGTCCTAGCATATGGGACGAGGAATGTGCCTTTATCTTTGTGTATTTCAGAGTATTTTATTAAATTTTGTTTTTGTATTTGAAGATTATGGTTCAGTGTTTTATGTATAATTGCTACTTTACTTTTGAGTCTTCTGTCCTGAAGGCTTTCTAAATTTAGTGATTTTACTATAGGTGTTACTCTAGTCAAATGTGAATATTCATTTGTTATGAATCTCACTGCTCTATACCTAGGTATTTTGAGTTTTTAGTCTGTGTTACTGGTTTGCCATGATTAAGATAGGTGGAATTAATTTTGTTTTAGTTTTTTTGTTACTCTTAACAACTGACATTTTTCTGGGTGGAAAGACATGCTCCAATTTGATTCCCATTTCTGTAATTCATCTAATTCTCTTTGTAAAATATGTGTCTTGTTTTTTTTTTTAATTGTTCTATATATTATGCAATCGTCTGCAAATAATCTGACTTTTTTTCCTGAAGTAATGCAATTTGGTAAATCATTTATGTAAATTAAAAATAGTAGTGGACCCAAGACTGTTCCTTGAGGTACACCTGAGTTTACTGTTATCGGTGTTGATTTAGAGCCATTTATTATTACAGTTTGTTCTCTCCCTATCAGAAAATCTTTAATCCACTGATGCAGTGGACCATTAATGCCAAAATATTTTAATTTTTTAAGCAAACTATGGTGGTGAACTTTGTCAAAAGCCTTAGAAAAATCTAGTAAGATAGCATCTATTTGTTCACTATTATCTAAACCTTTAGAAAAATCATCAATTAGTCCTATTAGTTGTGTTTCACATGATCTATATTTCCTAAAGCCATGTAGGTATGGTGTGAGGACATTTTGTTTGTCTAAGTGGTTTATGATGTTGCTACATATTATGTGTTCTAAGATTTTACATGTGATGCTGGTAAGTGATACTGGTCTGTAGTTTCCTGGGTCAGATTTTTCTCCTTTTTTAAATAGGGGGGGGTGACATTAGCTTCTTTCCAGTCCTTTGGTACTCTGCCCTGGTTAAGTGAAGCCTGAAAGAGTATTTTGAACACTGGGGCTAGCTCATTGCTTAGTTCTTTGAGTAATCTAGCTGGAATACCATCAGGTCCAGACGCTTTATTTGGTTTGGTGTTGGCTAATAGTTTTTTAATTCCATTTTCTTGTACTACTATATCTTCTATGTTGTCTACTTGGTTCAAATTCAGTAATATGTCTTTGTCTCATGGGGCTGAGAATGCTGATGCAAAGTATTTGTTTAGGATGTTTGCTTTAGTTTCATTATCATTATGTATTATGTTATGTTCATCTTTTAATGGCGCTATGCCTGTTGTTTCCATTTTCTTAGACTTAATGTATGACCATAGGTTTTTGTTGTTATCTTTAGATATTACATTGTTTATGTATTCACTCTGCAGCTGTCTGCTTATTTTTTGGGTTAAGTGTTTAATTTTTATATACTTTTTGTAAACTCTTTCTGCCTTAGTTTCTTTAAATTTTCTATATAGGTTTTCCTTCTGTTTACAAAGCTTCTTTAGTCTATTATTAAACCAGCATTTATTTATTTTGTTTGATGTGTATTTAGTTGGTATATGATTTTCTATAATGCTTTTAAGATGGTTTTTAATGAAATTCCAGAGGTCATCGACAGGTTGGTTAATGTCTTTTTCTAATAAGAATGTTTGTTGAAAGTTTAATGCAGCTTGGAGTAGTTGTGTTAGGTTACATTTATTCCAGGGTAAGATTTTTCTTTTGGGTTTTGAATTGGCTACTGCTTTTATCTGACTGTGTATTTTTATGATCTCATGGTCTGATAGACCAGGGATAATATCATAATCAACTACTAATCCAGGTCTGTTGGTTAAGAAGAGATCTAATGTGTTGTTTAATCTAGTTGGCTTTTTAATGATTTGATCTAAATTTAGGTTGTGTAAAATTTCTATGAAAAGCTCATTTATGTCCTTAAGGTTTTGGTGTTTATCTATGGTTAGTGTTTTCCAATTTATATCAGGTAGGTTGAAATCACCCATAATAAAAAAAAACTGTATTTTTATTTGTCTCTTTAAGTGTAGTAATCTGATTACATAGTTCCTGCATGTATCCTAAACTAGAATTTGGTAGTCTGTAAATGCTGCCTATTATTAGGGATGTTAAGGTGGTATTAATTTTACAAAATGTTGATTCTATATTTTTTGAGTTAGGTAAGGTAATTTCTTCTGCTATAAGAGTGTTTTTTATTGCTAGAAGAACTCCTCCATGATTATCAGCCCTATCTTTTCTAAAAATTTCATAATTACTATTGAAAATTTCTGCATTATAAATTTCAGGATGTAGCTAAGTTTCAGTTCCTGCAATTACATCTGGTTTCTCACATTCTAATAAAATTTCTAAGTCTGCTGTTTTGTTCCTAATGCTTTGAAAATTTATTACTTAGGTTTTAAGGTATTTTGGTATTACTTCTTTAGTAGGTTTGTTTAGTGAGGCTGTTGTATTAATTTTAGTAGATTTAGGTTTAACAGGAGTGATTCTGGCTAGTGGTTGGTGAATTTGGTTTGGGATGGTGTTTAGGATATTATATGGGTTAGAAGTGTCTGCATCAAAGGAATCAAACAGTCCTGATGTAAACTGAGATAACCCACACGGTACTCAGTGCCATGATGCTGAGTACCATGATGCGTCTTTGTTGCCTAAGGCATAATACACAGGTGTATTCATATGGAGACATGATGCATGGTACCATTCATCGCAGGTGTCACATTGAATGGCTTTCTGTTTCATGGTGCATACTTTTTTGCAGATGTTGCATATATCTTTAGATCTAGGCCCTGGATTTGACTCTACATCTCCTGCTATTAATATTAACAGTTATAGGTATTTATTTCTGCTGTGTCTGATTGAGAACTTCCATTTGTGATGGGTGATCTTCTTTAATGTTATGGATGTGTATGTTAGGTTATTTTTGAAGTTGCATTGATCTAGAGTGTGATGATTGATTATGACTGTTGTTTCCTTTTTAAGTTTAGTGTTGACTAAGGTAGATCTAGTTCTATGTTCAGCTAGTGTGTATGTAGTAATTATTAGGATAAATAGCCAGAGCAATTTCATGATGACTGTTGTTGAGTTTAGTTTTTAAAGGTCTAGTCTAAATCTAGTTTAAGGTTTACAATGCCTAAGTTAAATCTAAGTCTAAAGAGAAAGCTAATTTACAATGACAATTAAATCAAATCAAATGGTTTATTAATTAAATTCAAAATATGGACCTAGACTAGATCTAATTCTAGATCAATATATTTACGTGTATAACTAACTATATAGAATATTACTATTAGTTATTATTAGTAGTATTAGTAGATGATTAGTAGATCTAAAGCCTTAATTAAAGTCTAACACTAGACTGAGTAGATCTAAAATCTAAGGATATAATAATAAATATAGACTAGATCTAAATAATATTAAATATATAGATTCTAGATCTATCTAATTATATTTAGATCTATATAAGGCTAATAAAAAAATATTGTATTTTATTTCTCAAGCTAGGCATGGGCTAGGGTTATTCAACCATTAAATAGCAAAATTTTCTGAAAATCTTTCTTCTTTAAAATAAACAACAACACCTCATAGTTGTATAGGTGAGCACAAGTTTTGCCAAGCTACATTCTGAGTAATATTTTGGTAATATGCTGATGGTAGAGGATAACAATTTATCTAAATTTCCATTTTAAGTTTTTTAAATGAAAAGAATTAATACAATGTAACATCAAGCTAACATTCATACACAAGAAATAAGAAAGGTTAACTAATAACAATTAAAAGGCTCACAATTTAATACTCAATGACAATCAATAACAAATGTAATTTCAGCAGAAAAAAAAAATCTTTAATAACCCAAAAAAGATACAATTGTATAATACTCCTTGACTACTACCCCTTCTGAAATATTGTCCACCTTTAAAACAATCCAGAGGTGATAAAGGTACAAAGCCTGTATTGTATTGATGTTGGTACATATATATCCTGCTTGGAACATTAACTTACCTTATGTCTTAAAGAAACAACAGCCTGTGGTGACGTTCCTGTGCTTTGTGATGATAGGGTATTAGATTGACATTCACCTTGCATTTTCACCTTTAAGTAGTCATCAAGGACAATAACTTTATTATTTTATAAATCATTTATGTAAAGAAAGTATTCTCTTTTTAGATTTCTTAACAAAGAAATGTTCTTTCCTGTCTTGAATCAGCCATTAATCCATCCATCTGAACTTTAGGTATTAGATCAAATATTTATGACATTCATTATAGGTGAAACAATCGAGTACTGCCACACTTATGATACAAAACGTGTAATGCAATTTTTTTCATGATACATGCCTTTCCATTCATTGAAGCATCATGCAAAAATTCTTATCAAAGGAATATTTGAAATTTACAAGAATAAAAACATTATAAACTTACACAAAAAAGATAGGTGTCATAAGGAATTTTTTTTTTGGAAGGGTAGAGCATTTACATGCTTGCAACTTCTTTTCATGGAGTATAAATTCTATCTTGTCTGATAAATTACAGATAATTATTTGTCCCCAAAATATCCATATTATATAAACATATTCATAAGCAATTCAGTAGTAATTTAATGATTAATCTAAAATTAGTGTTTCTTCTTTGACAGTAATTTTTTTTTTAAATAAGGAATTGATATTCTCCATTGGTGTAGCTGGGGGAGGGGGGCCCCCAAATAAGTGTCTGAAATTTGTTTGTAAATGCATAAATTAATATATTTGATTAACAAATAGTGTCAACAGGAGTCAAACCTAGATCTAGGTCTATCAGTAAGTTGACTTTGTTGACATTTTAAAAATATTTTTTTCCCACAGAGTTCAAAGTTTTTTTTTAAAGTTAGTTTTAAATTATCAAACGCAAATCTTAAATAGATTTGTAGCCGATAAATTATTTTCCTCTCAAAAGAGATCAAACATGTGCTTGCAGCAAGAACTAAAAATATTTCTCTCTTTGTTACTAGTACTAGATATAACTGGCGAGTATTTTAAGGTTACGCTAATTAACCTTGAAGAAAAATGTACAGAATCGGGTATAACAGATCCAATAGTTATTCTTAATAATGCTAGAATTGTCCATTATTCGGTTTTGGCTTCTATAATTTCAGAATTAAAGTTCACACTCAAGTTATTACCCTCTATTCAACTTCCTCAATCCAATGGACTAATGTTTTTCTAAATAAAAAAAACCCAACAAAACAACTGTTCTTATAGAGTCTTTTAAAAGAGTGAATTGCAAGGGTGGGAAAATGAATCGAAAAACCTAAATGTATGTCTTTTCGCCAGAGGAAATTTCATAATCATGGCATATTTTTTATTTGTGAAATTAAAAGAATGTTATTCTTTCAATGGGAACTTCCCCCATGACCAGAGTGGGGCTACAAAACAGCGTGCTGCAGAGGTTAAACTTATGATAATGCAGCCACAATGAGTGGCCGTCTATCTGGCCTGCGGATACGTCTGTTAGACATAAATTCAAAGGCAACATTTCAGAACTGTGATAATCACTCTCTCAACCTGGCAGCTTTTCATTCTGTTGAGATAGATCCAACAATTGTCAACTGTACATGAATCGTTCAACTTTTTTTTCAAATTAACTTCAGAGATGGGCCAAACTGAAAGAAGATGAAACCGGGAGTTAAAAAAAAAGAGTAATACAAGAGAAGAAGCTATGTCAGCAGTTTCCTTGTATCTTGACAAAATCATCAAGCTGTTGGAGAAACGTTCTGAATCAAGAAGAGACAAAGCTGAGCAGATTTGGTCATATTCAATAATAATATTTTCAATAATATTGTAGGAGACGTGACACTGTCCTTAGTCATCCTTCAGCTTTCAAATTAGTGGAGGGAGCACGAAGAAAGGGTCATCCAAAGACTGAAAAGCTGGCTAGGCAATGTAAAACTAAAAAAAAAGACCCGGACCAGCCTCTCTCTTACTTTATAAAATACAGATGTTACTTCAAAAAAGAATGATTACCATAAGTAGGTAACTCGCTAAAAAATTCAAACTCACAAATATACTAATAAAACCTATATGGTTGAAAAGGGCTTGAAAAAATATTTCCAACCATACTAAATTTATCATTGTATGACAAGTGGAAGGGGAGATTTTTGTGATGCATGTCATTTATGGCATAAGACTAAGTACTACGGCTACGCGTGTCCCTAGGCCCTAGCCTCGGACTAGGTAATTTAGATCTAGACTAGTCCATGCATGTTTGTTTGATCATGTTAATCAATAACGTAAACTCCGCCAAGTTACTGGTTTTCCAGACTGACTCAGGCAACCCATTCCATTCTTTTGTTTTTATTCAGGTATCAGGTATCCATACTATCCTGTTAAAAACAGCAACTGAATGAAAATAATGGAGTGATTCTGTTAGTAGTGACTACTACTACTAGACGTCTAGTACTACTCTACTAGTGTTAAGTCACAAGTTAGTGTTACACGAACTGTCACACAGCACCTCGCAAGAATAAGAATAAACTTATTATAAACGTGAAGAAACTTAGAAAGTCAAAGGACAGGACAGGTGATGAGTCAGTAGATCTAGATCTATATAGACTAGACTATATCTAGAGAGAGTCTAGGCTAAATGCGAGTTTAGATAGATGTAGATCTAGGTCTAGATTATTATTAATATTATACACACCTGGAGTGCATTACTTTCCAGTGGCCAGTGGCTCTATTACATTGTGGACCAAATGATAAATTGTTTTTTTTTTCAATGGAAGAGTGAGCTTTCATTATAAATCTAGATCTGTGGCATTTACAAAATTAACTTTTGCGTGCTTCGTGCTTTTTATAAATATAAAGTCAACTTAAGGCTAACTTGCCTAAGCATATTAAAAATATAGTTTATAGATCTAGATTTCTATTGTCAATTAAGTTGCTCAGATAGTCAAGAATCACATACTGAAAAGATGCTAGTTCTGAAAGGTATGAACTTTACTTATCAGGAGACGCTGTATGAATAAGCGAATATTTCTTTAAAAGTTCAAAGGAGAAGGCAAAATGAAAGATTTCGATGCAGTGGCGTAGCTAGGGTGGGGGGAGGAGGGGGAGAATTGGAAAATCCCCCCGGGCCTCCACTTGAGGGGGGGGGGGGCCCTAATGAGTGTTCGAAATTTGTTATTAAATAAATTAAATATGACGTCACTGACATGTAATCTTGCTTTTCACGTTGTTATATACGTGAGTGACCTTGTGTGTACTTCTCAGAGTATTAACTCTTTCTCTGTGGGGTTACTCGTTACTCTCAATTTCAAGGAGTAACTTCCATAGCGCTGACTAGTGTTGTGTTAATCTCAGGAAGTAACTTGGAATATAGGGTAGTTTATTTCATCATCCTTATCATTTTAGAAGAAACCTGATAACCGAAACCGAAAAGAAACGAGACCATGAACGTGTCGAAGAAAAGTATCACTATTCAGATGACTCATACAAAGATACAGCAGTCGAAAGAAGTGAAAATGTTTCTAGATGAGAGAAGTAGTGCTGAAGAGACTCCTAGGGAATACCTTTTACCACAGTAAGAGAAAACATCTGAAGTAAGTGATGATGAGTCTAGTGATGGTCTTCCAAAATCACTTTCTCCAAAAGTGGAAGAAGCTGTAATTAAGTATAAAGACTTCGAATATATCCAGCCTGAAATTTTATCTGAGGAACTGCGAGCAAAATTATGTTAAAGGGTAGCTTATTCCCCCCCCCCCCCCAAAAAAAAAGATGAACGGTATTTTTTCCAGTAGAGTTTACGCAAAAAAAAAATTAAAAAATCAGAAGTTTGACATCATCATAGTTCACTAGAAAGCTTCCAACAGGAGAATATGATGAAAATAACAGGGAATGAAATAACCAGGAGATAAAATGACCAGGAGATGAAATGACCGAGGGATGAAATGACCGGGGATGGAATGCAACCGATCTTGGCTCTTCTTCTCTCCACACTTGGGATGTCTATTTTGTTTCGCATGCGTACTGTT
Source organism: Biomphalaria pfeifferi (assembly GCA_030265305.1). Classification (NCBI taxonomy): domain Eukaryota; kingdom Metazoa; phylum Mollusca; class Gastropoda; family Planorbidae; genus Biomphalaria; species Biomphalaria pfeifferi. The sequence goes on from JASAOG010000055.1 coordinate 1,588,758, forward strand.
TTCTGAGGCATCAGAAAAGACATCTAGTGCATTCAGCAAACCTGGAGTTGGTTTCATCAAATGAAAGAAACCTGAGAGACTGAAAGAACATAAAGTAGGAGTCCACCACAGACAAGCTCTTTTGAAGTGGAAGTTAGAAGAAGAAAAGCTTAAGGTAAAACCAGTTGAATTGTTACATATGTTTCATGCGCAAATTTAGAAAAATCAGCAATATTGAAAAGATATCCTGAAGCGTGTAGCAGCAACTATTAATTACTTGGCAAAAACAAACTCAAGCTTACGTGGTCACAACGAAAAGTTAATTCACCCAATCCTGGGAACTTCCTTGCATCTTTGAAATTTCTTGCAGAATTGGATGAAGTTACGAAACACCACTTACATAGAATCGAATATGGCACCAGAAATTCAAAATGAGTTTGTAAACATGATGGGCAATAAAGTTAGGGAATGAAATGTTGTGAAAGTCAAGCAAGTTTGTTATTTTTCTCTGATGCTTGATTCCACCCCAGATGTTTCTCACCAAGAACAAGGTCTCCCTTATAGTTCGTTACTTGGATGTTGATAGTTTCGAACTAAAAGAGTCTTTCATTGGTTACTTTGAAATTTTAAAACCTGATGGGCAACATTATGAAGAACTTGTTCTGAAAACTCTTAAGACATTGGACTGGACTTCAATAATCAGTGCTGAGATCAAACCTATGATAACGCAGCCACCATCAGTGGCCGTCATTCTATTAGCCATACATCCAAAAGCAAAATTTCTGAACTGTGATAATCACTTTCTGAACCTGGCAGCTCTTCATCCTACTAAGATAGATCCAGCAAAAAATGTCACCTTTTTTTTTTGTAACTGTACATGAATAGTTCAACATTTTTTTCTATTTCACCCCAGAGATGAACGAAACTGAAAGAAGCTAGAGCCAGGAGTTTAAAGAAAGAGATTAATACAAGGTGGTCCGCAAGGAAAGAAGCTATGCCGGCGGTTTCCTTGCATCTCGACAAAATCATCAAGCTGTTGGAGAAACTTTGTGAATCACCAACTGAAACAATGGGCACTAGAAGCAGTGCACAGAATCTTCTTCATGCATAGGAAAATTATGACTTTTTTTTCTTATCTGGAATTCTGGTCAAATCGCATGCGCCAAATTAATAAAGTTCAGAAGAAACTGCAAAAAGTCTGGACTCCACATACGGGAAGCTGATGAAGAAATTAAAACTCGTTCATGCTTTCTGCAAAATGATGAGAAACAGACGAAATTTATCACCCAATCCATCGAAAGAGCAAAAGAACATAGTGAATGCTATAGATTTCCTAATATCAAAACAACCAGAAGAAAGAAAAGACTTGATGGGAAGTTTAGTTCTGATGTAGGACTGTCAATAGAACTGCAATTCAAACGTGTCGCAACAGAAGTGCTAGGCAGACTTCATATGGAGGACAGATTCCAAAGGATGGAAAACCATGTGGAGATTGTGGACACCTTTGGGTTTCTTCTTAAATACACGCTACACGCTGATGAAAAACTGTGTTACTTTTTCCTGTTTTAAGAAATACAGGCAAATCGCTTGTTTAATGATGACATTGATGCACGAACACTTTTAATCAACAAACCAGTGCCACAATCACCAATTGAGGAAGCTGGCTTCATATGGTAATGATGTGTGCTCAAACCTTGCAACATTATGGGCAGTGCGACACAGAAGAGTTTTGAAAGACGAGAACAGTTGAAATACATCAGTAGGCCGAAAGTGGAACATCATGGTAGTATAAAAGTAGACTATATATTCATGTATAGGCTAAAGGTGGAAGTCAGTTTAGAAGCGCAGGTCAAGTAAAAAGCATAGGTCATGAGAAAGGTGAAGGTCAATCAAGACATAATTAGGCCTAAATTATTCGATGTCAGGTCACTCAACGAAGTATGAAAAGTTTAAATCCAGTTGGTCGAGATGTTTTGAAATGCATATCTTGTGGATCATATAGATCTAGACATCTTTTGTCGAAATGTCCTGACAGCTGGGAAAATCTGTCAAAGAAGGTCAAAGTTGTAGAGGGCGAAAAGGTTACTTGTCTGTTTACTGGAGACCATTTTAACTGGGCAGTGCACGCTTCAATTCATCGTGTATATGCTGAGGAAAAACAAATGAAAACATAGCTACGAATTTAAGACTGACGTGCTTTTAAATGGTGTATGAATTTTAAAACTACTGCTGCTAGTACTAGTTAGACACTATTATATTTTCTAAAGGTCAAGGAGAGAGAGAAAAGCACTGTAACAGAGCAGATTGTAAACTGTTTCTCCCAAAGACACACGGCTTGTTACCCCACTACATAATCAGACTGCAGAGCATTGTCAACAGTTACGCCAATTTAATCTTCTTTTGTGTGGCTAGAAATGACTAGAAAATGTTTACAACACCAACAGAAATATGGCGATCTACAGTTGCACTGGTCTACATCAACCTCACCATCGGAGAATACAGAAGAAACAATGAAGTAGGGGTCTGAATGTAGGCTACAAGTCTTTTGGTAGGGCATCTTACCAACCCAACATCCTAAGAACATTTGACGCCATTCATGGCGTCTTTCCAACCCTACATTCTTGTGATGTTTGTCTCCTTTCCTAATGTTCTACCAACCCCATATTCTCAAACATTTGATTCTATTCTTAGTGTCTTACCAACCCTATGTCCACCAGTCCTAATGTCTGATCAATCCTATGTCGTCAAGCCATTTGACTCCATTGACAGTTTGGTTGTTTTCTTCAACTTACAGCCTATGTAACGCACTAGCGGATCCAGAACTTTGGAGTGGGGGGGGGGCGATTTTTTTCAAAACCCCAGTAAACCCTAACCCTATGCATAAACGTGAGTACAGCATATATATATATGTAGTGGAGTGGATACCTTTTCAGAAAACACCGGCCACCCCGATATCCACGTGACCCTTCCCCCTAGATGGCACCTTGTGTCCGCGCATAACAAGGCACACCAACGTGGGCACTGTCCATTCGACCGGCATCTCTTGTCGCTGTAGTGTCCGTACGTTACTGGACCTACGTCGTCTCCATTCCCTGTTTGTGCCTGGTTCTACACCATGTGTTTATGGATGGCTGCAGGTTATCACATTTTACTTATTCATATTAGATTATAAATTTAATTAGTAGTTTATATAGAATATCACTACCGCGGTTTTTGTTCATGTTGGACTATTCTTATTTTTAGAAGCCAGCATGTAGATGAATTCATTTATTGAAATGCGTACCTGTAGTATTCTATATAGAATGTTAACTGTCCATCATGTAAATGTATTTTTACAACAAGTGTTTAGATACTGGCATTTAAGAAACAGTATATTTGTGAGTGTATAGATTTGTTATATTTAATTATAGTTTTTGTAAGGAAAGGAAAGAGCGAAACTCTTCAAACAATGTATGCTAGTTTTATGTAGAACAACTAGTTGATTTATTTTTAGAGAACTACGTTGTCATTTATTTGTATAACGTTTGTTGGTGTTCCATATCTCTCTTGTGTTTGTCAAAGAGATGATTGGTTCACACTATAAGGTTTTGTTTTTCGTTAGATCTAGTATTTAGGCCTATTAATTATGTTTAGTTTATGTTCATTTGTAATTATGTTTTATGTTTGCCTTTGGCAGGTCTTTAGTATATAATAAACAGTTTGGAATCGTCCTACGAGTTACCTTTGTCATGTCACTTAGTTTGTTCTGTGCCAAACCCACCATATATATATACACACACACATATGGGAAATGAAAAAAAAGCAGTGTTTCTCAACTTTCTGCGAAGAAAAAAACCCAGACCCGTTGAGCCCTTTCTCTTGATAGTCTGGGGGAGCGCTGTAAGCTCCATAGTTGGGTTTGGGCGAAGCCCCGACGCCAAAATCGTTTTTTTGTTTGCATTCTTCATTTCACTCCTGACATTTACAGCTCATTATTCATCAGTGGAGTTCCGGGCAAGGCACCGACGCCAGAAGCGTTTTTTAGCATTCTTCACTGCAGAAACGCATTCTCCTGACATTTACAGCTCATTACTTATCAGTGGGGTTCGGGGCAAGGTCCCGACGTCAAAAGCGTTTTCTTGCATTTCAGTTCATTATTCATCCTATTTAAAAATTACCTTTTCAATGTTTTACTTGAAAAAATATTCTAATATGAATTAGAAAGGCCCTTACTACATTGCAAAAAAGGGGAGGGGCGGTAGAATGAAAACGATTAATCCTCGCTCCTTTTTATAATTTCTGTTAATGATTGCATTTGGCATTAAAGAATAGTGGTTGTGCGACTCGATATAAGAATTTAATTTATAGCACATATAAAGTATATTAGTGACATTTTTCTTACAAATTTGTAATTTCTTAACTATAATTCAAAAAGGAAAAGTATCGGTTTGTCCGATGGGCGTAAAGTGATTGCATGTATCGCCCCTCCCACCTGATACAACCCTTTTTCATTTTATATTTACTAATGATAAATTTTGAGATTAGAGAGTGTGTGAGACATAATATACAAATGGGTTCATATATCAATGCGTAGCTTATATTACACAGATATTCAACTAATTTTGTTCACAAACTATGATTTCCCCATAAAAGTAGGACCGCCCCCTCCCCCACTCAAAGGGTTAAGGTGGGAAGGGCAGTAGATGTATTCGGCCCCCCCTTCCACCCAATCGGAAAACAGGGGAACGACATAATATAAAGATCGGTTAAAACACCAATAAAACGTTTTAATCATATAGATATTTAATGATTCTGTTAGCAACCTGGGATTTCTACAAATTTATTGGACCGCCCCCCCCCCCCCCCACTCGAAAGTCTATGTGGTGGGGGTGGGATTGATGCTATCGCCTCCTCCCGACCCCACCAAATCGGCCAAAATGCCTTGGGGTGGGGGGGGGGGGCGAAATAATCTAAAAAAAGGTTGAAATATAAATAATTAGAATATATATTAACATAAGTAATACATTCGTATACAAATTGTGTGAATCCTATACTAAAATTCGTCCGCCCCACCCCTTCGGGAGGGGGCGATCGCCCCTACCGCCCCCCCCCCCCCTGGATCCGCCAGTGAACGGGGCATCAAGTGATGAGAGGCATCAATCCGAATGCAACATCTCAGTAAAAACTGCGCACGTTGTACATACATAAACAAATGTAAACTACTGTATTGGATTTAACAATTTATTTATTTTGCCATTCTGTTAATCTCCGAAGTTTTTTCTGAAATTAAATGTAAGTTATAGAGCAGCAGCAGCTTGAATCAAATTTACTAGATTTGTTTATATCTCTCAAGGTAACGCACTTTTACAAGCCTACTTTCTTCTAGGGCACATGGAACACGTTGTTTCTTTAGTTCAGTGGTTTATCTAGAACTAGTCAAGTTCCCCTTTCAGACCTTGCGATCTATAGGGCTGATGATGTTAAGATCCTCCGTTTCTGTGGCTCATGGTTAACGAGGATGTCATGTGGCCAGCACTACGACTAACCGCCTTTACTTTTGCCCAACTAATGTTAAGTAACCATTAGAGCTGGGTGGACTCAAGAGGCGCCCAAGGATCCCGAAATGACAAATCCCAGTCTTCACCAGGATTCTATCCCGGGACCTTCGGTTCGGAAGCTAACCGCTTTACTCTGCAGCCACCACTCTAGATCTAGGTAAGTGACTTATTTTATTTTCATTTCATTGGGTGGTTAGTTTTGGTTTTAGTCGTTTTGAACAAAAACTTGACTGCTTTTTAAAATGTTAATGATAATAATAATAATATTAAGGCTTGTCTGCGAGTCCGAACATTATAGGAATGCAGTACTTCTTGTTCCTACGCAGCCCCAGCTGTGACCTACATATTTTGCCACCTCCAGAGCAAGCATAACCATTGTCCGCTGGTGTCGATTAAGATTTTCTTTTCGCCGTCTACGTCTGTCCTCGGTAGTGGATTTTCTTTTGGTTGTTGCCGTCCTGCAGTGTGCGGACATTCCAGCAGGCGACTTTTAGAGGTATCCAATTATTGACTCTGTTTTGGCTAGTCATTTGTTGGCTAGTTAAATAAATACTGTATTACCCAAGGAGGTTTTATTTAGATGGAGATGACGGTTGCTATCAAATGTTCATTATCGGTTGAAGCCAGTGGGCGGAGCCTATTCGCCATATTGGTTTACTCAAAACATTCCATCCGTTTTTATTGCGATACCAGTTTTCTAATTCTCGAAACGACTCAAATTAGCCTCGTATTTTGTCATCATGTTTTTTTCTAAACTCCTCTAAGGCCCAAGTTCATATCTGGTGGTCTAGATATTCCAATGGATCAATTACAAAGCGCTGTAGAGCATGTAAAGTGATTTATACGATCACCTGATCGAGGCCTACAAAACTGAAATATAATGATTACATCGAAATTAAGCACTATTGTGGGCTGAAAAAAGTACAAAAATGATTTGCAAGAGGTTTGTTATATTTTTGATACTTTTTACCGCACTGAAATCACCACAAAATTGATAAAATTGAAGTGAAAAGAGTACTACTACCTACTACTAATAATAATGTTACAATAATACTAACTAATCTTTCCCTAATTAAACTCTGGCCTACATCTAAAATGTTTAGTTTGTAAAATGTGGGTTAGGGTTAAATGGCACTAACAACATTAACTAAACTCTAACTCACTAAAGTTTAGTCTTTAGTGACTAAAAACCAAACTAACCGATGAAGCGATATCCCGTCGTCGTTGCGTCACGCCATCTCCATCTAAATATAACCTCCTTGGCAAAGTAAATTTGAGTAACCACTAAACAATGACAGTAGAAAATTGATTTCAAATTATTTCTTTCTTTGCGTGTTTTTCTCCCCACCAATAACTAGTTCATTGCAATACTGTCACGTAAACAATTAATAGTATGAACGTGGCTCAAGATTGATAAGTCTGGTTGGCGCTCCTAGTGCTAGCTCAGACGGAGAAATTGTTCACTCTCCTTAAAATGGTTGACGGCAGGGATCAAAGGGTCCTTAAGTCAAAAATCTGATAATGCTACTGAAAAGAATCTTGGATATCATTCCTTTTCTCTCAAAGCAGAATCTGGCCATCAATCTACATCACGATTGGGTTGAGGAAAAATTGTATAGACAAAATCTCTTAAGTAGGCGAATAGACAGTTGCTATGCAGTCTTAGTTTTCTCTCTTTTTTTAAAATTCTGGGCCCATGTATTAACTGAAATAAACGACGGGTAAGTTTACCTTCAGAAACAAGGATCGTCAATTCGAGACTGGGCACTTAAATGGAAAACAAAAACATCAATAACTATTAATCGAAAGGGCAACTTTGAAGCCATTATTACCTTCAGCGAAAGTAATTGCTCTGATCTGAGGATTAGTAAAGAACATTAAAGACGTATGGCCACAATAAAAAGAAGCCAAGCAAAAAAGGTGAAGATTCTGTATAAACACATAAGAACGAGCTACGGCTTGAATATTCTTCTTCCTTCGACGTGATAGTTCAAAAAATAATCACCCGATAATATGATCATATCATATGGTGTGGTAGGTAAATATGAATTTTGTCGCTATCCTAACCATTGAATCCTCAGATTGAAATCAATCTTGATAGTGCTCATAGCGACTTTGACAAAAACAAAAGTTGTCTGCAGCGAAAGAGGCTACAACAGTTTATCGCATTTTTTTCAGAAGCATTTGAACTTCTCAAACAAGGACCTGTTTGAAATTTCGAGTTTAAAAAATAAATAAAAAGATATCCGCTAGAATGCCACTAGATGCTTCAGTTCTAAATATTGTCTAAATATTCGTGATGCCTATTGAATGCCAGATTCTGCTTTGAGAGAAAAAGAATGTTGTCCAAGATTCTCTTCAGGTAGCATTAACAGATTTTTATATATTTCTGACTATTGCGGTAAGAGCGAAGTTTTTTCAGATTTAATTAAGTTGATCAAGAATAAATACCGTTCAACGATGAAAAAATTGCGTTTCACTGATTAGGCGATTGGTGGAAAACATAGATTTCGATAAATTATTGATAGTTTTGCGACCAAGAAAGCAACTAATATTTATTTGCAGTATATTATGTTTACGTTTAATAACATATTTTCGCTGTTTTATATCCGAGTGGGGGGGGGGGGCATCACGAGGAGAAGCCGCACTGGGCATGAAACACCCTAGCTACGCCACTGTCTGTGTGTTACTTGTTTTGTTTTTGTTGTTTTTACTTTATGCATACATGAGGTTTGTTTTGCTTTCATTTCAACAATACTTGTTTTTGGTTTTATGTTCGTTTCACACTTTTAGAACGTTTCTCACTAGTACTGTGTAATAGATATATATGTGTCAGAAACACAGCTTGGTATTACATTTATTATAAACATTTTATTGAATGTACTGCTCAGGAAACTGTTCGTTCTAGACACCGTTGCATTTTTTTGTTTAAGTTGAATCTTGGTTTCGCTTTACTCTCACTGTACACATTCTCATATTGTACGTTTGAGATTTTAGTGTTTATAAGACAATGACATTGTTTGCTGTTTTTCTTTGTCATATCTTCTTCTATTTTGTTTCCTAGTTGATTAACTTTCAGTGTAAAATGAAAGAAAGAGAGAGGGAGAGAGAATGAATGAAAGAAAGAATTAAAGAAAGAAAAAAGCTCCTATTGTTAGTGTTGTGTGTAACCTTTGTTATGTGAGAGTGTGTTATGAGTATGATGTACTCATGAGTATGATGGTGTCTCTTATTTGGTTCAGTGTTCTTTAGTTATTAGGGTTATAAGTGTATTTAAGCTGACAATAAGAACAGGATAACAAGAAACTGTAGAGCCTATTTCAAATATGGGGCATATTTCTTTAAGTTTTTTTTAAAAACTTTTACATTTATATAAAAACGGTGAATGTAAGATAAGAAGATACAATACATGATTGTAATTTGTAGGCCCATATATAATAGCCTATATTTACAATAAGGCTTGTCCAGGCCAAGCATAACCATTGTTCGCCGGTGGTCAAGATTTTCTTTTCGTCATCTACGTCTGTACTCGACAGCGTTTTTTTTTTTTTCGGTCCTCGTCATCCAAGACATTTATTCATATGGCTTTCAGTGGCTATATGGATCATTTCATTGAAATAAGATGAATGCCCTGAGCATATATAGAGAGAGCTATGGTTGGAAGACTTAGCACGATGTCGCTCAAACAGCACTTCTACCTCTCCGTGCAGCTGATGTATCCAAAGGAACAGCAAGTGCCAATTCAGTTTGGGATCCTCTGCTGCAAACTACATAAGGGTCCCCGGCTCCAGATTTTTCCTTTGGGTTGACTTTCAAAGCCTTGCTTAAATATTGGTATAGCTGCAAGGCAGCTGAGATTTGAATTTATTAGGTTGGTAGTCTGGTAGTCAGACTGAAACCAATCATTATAGAAGGCCTGAACACTGACCTGCAAAGTCACAACCTGTGGGCAGTTTAGACCAATATCTCGTTGCCACGTCACAGCATTATTAATTTGTTTTAAAATTGTGCATTACACATAAAAGATTATTAAAGTAAACAATATGTGTGAATTTAAATTTACAGAGCCTATGTGTGATATGCTAGGACAAATTTGTACAAATACTCCTTCTTCCCTAGTGCTATTAGAGCATGGAATGGGTTGCCTGAGCTAGCCAGGAAAACCAGTGACTTGGCAAAATTTAAGTCATTGGTTAATATGCATGACTAAATGCATGACGCGTAGGACGTAACCATCTTCTTTTTTGAAGTAACGTCTGTATTATATAAGATAAGATAAGATAAGGTCATGACAGCCTTGACCTGATGTCGTCACAGTGGATATAAGTTTGGGCCACACCCGCCATCTTCTGCAGGTAATAGTTTTCATTTCTGAAGGAACCAAATATTCTAATATGATTTTCACTGATAAAATGTACTTCAAAGCTACTTCAATTGAGTTTGGTCATTTACCTTCAAGCCAAAGGTAGCAAGACTAATAAAAAACTAATAGGCTTATATGTCATTATTTGTATACACATTTATTTATAAATAAATATACATGTTTTTATATAACAATATGTCAATACAAATATTTGTGTTTAAATATGACAATGAGCTCTAAATACTTGTAATTGCAAGTTATGATCAGGTTTATATTGAGTAAAAGACAACAAATAGTGCTAGTGAAATGCTGCACTCATCTTAAATCCTCAGAATTGAAGAAAATGTCTTAGTGGTACTACCAAGGATACTAAATATTCAATTTAAATCTTAAGAAAAACTCCTGATACTAATTATACCATTATTTTAAAATGTCATTAAATTAAACCTGTGCATTAATTTCTTTAAAACTTTTATAAAATAAAAAACAACAACAGGGAATTACAAGTAATGTATTAAAGTACTGAAAAACAATACATTCATATAATAACAACTTGAATGCAATAAATATATAAAACAAATAATTTGTAAATGATGAATTCATATTAAAATGGATCAAATATAGAACATACATTTAATAATTTGTATATACTAAATTCATATTAAAATGGATCAAATATACAACATACATTCAAGGCACAACAAAGTTGAATGCATTACAGATTTAATCAACAAAAAAACATACATATGACAGTTTCAGTGCTGTACACTATACTATATTATGTTCAGTTTTTCATGAACGTGTGGTCAACACACTGACAATGCAGCACTGCCTACATTGTTTTAATATAAATATGATTGTTCCAGGTACAAATATATATATTGAATAGGTTGTATTTCCATGTGTTTCTCTAAAACAACAGTTTCACTTGTGAACATATTGTTAAATATATCTTTCAGGGTCGACTATAAAAACAAATTTTTTTTAAACTTCTGTTTGTCTGGAAAAATTATTTACTAGGGAAAGGATAATTTCTTCTATATATATTTCTTTTTTTTTTTTAGTTAGTAAAATTGAATTTAAACCAATTCTTAAGAAGTTCCAATAATTAATTTTTCATTAAGAAGTATTTTTTTAACAACAGTTTAAGGTTTACTCATCAAATTTTCATAATATTATTGTCTACCAAACATGAACAGAATAACTTAATTTTTTGCTATTATTAGGCCTAAAATGTTATTTTTAATACAATCTATGATCTTTTGTTTAAAAAAAAAAGGGATTAATTTCTTAAATTTGTACAGAATTTTCATTTTGATATGGTCCAACTTCATAGTAAGATGGTGCTATGGATGGGTTATAAAACATTAAACTTCTGTCTGTTCTTAAACCATGTGACCCATCATAGAGTCTGTCATGTTGATAGATAGAATCTTCATCTGATAATGATGTGTTCAGCTTTTTCATTCTTCCCTGCAGTCTGCGCCTTCTAAATATTGAAAATAAAATTATAACAAATTTAAATTATTATAAATTTATTTCTGAAGTTCTTTTCTTAAAAAAAAAATCCATCTGAAACAACATTTACCTTGAAGTAAATCATAGTTAATTCAATTTAGGCTAATATATAAAGAATGCTAGTAGAATAAATGTAATTCTATATTAAAACATTAGATTAGTCAGTTTACTAAGTTACCTCATGACAATGACAATTGATACAACAATCACAACTATTAGCAATATTCCAGCTATACAAGAAGTGACTATTATGACAGTTCTTGAGTTAAATTCTACTGAATCTGTATTATCTAGTCGTGGTTGAACTGTTGTGGAAGACATCCCAATGGCTAAAAAAATGGAAAGTTACCCAATTATTAAATCTTCAGCCAGTCAAAGAAGTTTTGAATTGATTATAATAAATCACAGTGAAATTATTTACGACATATGTTAGTATTAAGTTTTCATTGTTTAGACAAATTCCACAATGCTACGGACAAGAATGCATTCACAATTCATGAGAACAGGATAAATGGATTAATGAACTTTAAAAGCAATTCTGTCATGAAGTGTAAGCAACAAATATATATTTTGTTAATGTTCCAGGTCAGTTTGTTCAATTTTTAGACATGCTTTAAGCCAAAAGCTAGCCTACCTAGATGTAAATCTAAATAGGTGATCAAACAATTACATCTAAATAGCTGATCAAACAGTGTGTTTGTAACAATTTTAAATCTAGATCAATTTTTATTTATCAAAATCATAAACAGGTTATTTCTTAAGTATGGTGTTCTTGGTTATAATCTCATAATTTTAACTGCATAATGAGTGACAATGAATGAGAAACATAAAATCTGTTTCCACCCTAGTTCAAAATTCACAACAGATATATAGACGTACCTGAAAACATATTAACCCAAGAATTTGATGATACACTTGTATTACACATTTTTTGCGAGTCTTGAGGATTCTTTTCTCCATTAGAATAGCATGTGCCATCAATATTACAAGTATTATTCTGTGAGAAAATTTTTTTTTTATTTAATCAAATATCTTGGAATGATTTAATAATAGCTTTGAATGTAATAATTAAATAAATATCAATCTTGACTTCATGCAACTGAACTATCAAATAAATTCATTTTGGTGAGTCATAAGAATAAGCTTATCCAAATGAACAGCTTTGTTTTCAAATAAAAAAAGTTCTAGGTAATCTCATAATATTATTTTAAAGTTATCTCAGCAAGCTTAGAATAACACAAATAATTGCTTGAAAAAATGACTTACTAAAAATGAACATATTGGGTTTGTGAAATCACAGACTGCACAGGTGGATTTATACAAAACAAAATAAACTGAGTCAGTGCTTAAACCACCGTTTCCATTCTTCACTCTAATAGAATAACTTCGTGAATCAGAGATAGGGCAGAAAATTCTATATTTTGAACGATAAATTGCAGGAACATTTATCTGCATGCCATACAGTGAACCAGCACTTGAAGTCTGTAGAGACAAAAATGTATTTGAGTCTATGCACTAAGTCCAATGTCAATACAAGAAATAAAGTGACAACAATTTTTTGACCAAAAAAAACCAACAACTTACATTTAATGGTGACAGTTCACAGGTAGCATTGTCAGTAAAATTGTCACCCAGTATTTCCGATTTGTTACAGTTATTTGAATCCACAGCACATTTGGCATTAATTTTATATACCAGTGGTGGAGAGTCTCTCCAAATGCTACAATCCTCTCCAGTGTAAAGTGATGAGCATTGACAGGTAGCTTTGAAGACATTAAAATACATTAAAAACCATGCATACATATATCATGTTTTTTTCCTAAGTAACTCTATTCTTATTGTTCTGTATACTATTTTTTTTATCTGAGCTCTTTTATTTGAAAATCATTTTTTATTCATGAAAGTTAAAAACTATGGTTTTAGAACAAAAATCAGATTTGTATCCAAGATAAGTTAGATTAGGCCTAGATCTCTTGGTACCGGTAATAAGAATGTTGCATACTTTTCAATTTTCATGTTGTTTTATACAAAGCAAAAAAAAAAAATAATGAAAAAAATAAATTTACACTGAACTGCTTAATTAATTCTTAAATAATAAAAAAAAAAACTATGACAATATGATCAACTAAGAGATTAGGGAAACATCTTTTGTCTTCACTTTTTCACTGAATATGTAATACCTTTGAAAATGATTTTTTTACTTCACAAAGTAAAAAACAAACACAATAACATACCATTAATGCATGTTCCTTGACCACTACAGTTATTGGTACAGAGAATATCCACAATTTTTGTATCCCACAAACCAGCTGTAGCAGTGATAGTGGCTAAACATGATCTCTGTAGATGCTGAACTAGAACTTTTGCCCAGACGGTTGAATTGGTAAAATGAATATCTTTAGCACAAGATTTGATGTCTGCATCATAAAAGTCAGATGACAAATTGGAACAGTAAGTATAGGATGGCATGCTGAGAACACTTGTGTTGCATATATCCAAGCCTTGTTCAATGGTATAGGTAAAGCTGGAAGGCTAAAACAAATTAAGTTTAACAAAAATATATATTGTTTCACAAAAATATAAATAATGTTTCTACACTCTTTTTTGATAAAAAATATAAAAAAAAGTTCCTTTTTCAGTCCTTGAGATCTAAAGGGTAGATGACATTAAGGTCATTGGTTAATGAGTAGGGTGTCATGTGGCCAGCACAGCAACCAACTGTCTTTATAGTTGGGTGGACTCAGGGGTGCTTTAAAAATCTCAAAATCCAAGTCTTCACAGATTCAAACCTAGGACCCCAGGTTTGGAAGCCATGCACTTTAACCACTTAGCCATCTTAAAATATTTATTTATAATGGCCAATTGTGGAATAGAAGATGGGCAGTTTTATCTAGTATTGCATAAAGGTTGGTATAGATTTACTAATAGATTTATCCTAATAAAAAAAAGACTGTATACATCTAAGTCTAAAGAAAACTTGAATTACAAAACAAAGATCAGGATATGAAAATAGTTTCTGATAGAGACAAAACTCCAAAGGATCAATGAAAAAAAGAAATACAATCTATGCTGACTACCATCTCATTAGAAAAAAAGTATTAATTAATTAATTAATTACAATAAATGCTATTCCACTGAGGAATAAAGTAGAGAGGCTAACCAAAGAGAGAAGCAGAGAGACAAGGCAAAGGGAGAAGTAGAGGGAGGCTATATAAAGGGAGAAGCAGAGAGACAAGGCAAAGGGAGAAGCAGAGAGAGGATAACCAAAGGGAGAAGCAAAGAGGCTAGCCTAAGTCAACAAGGATGAGCAGCAGAAGTTTCATTCTTACAGTTAACAAGTATCACAAACCACAAGAACATGATGCTAAGTCACAATGTTAAAATTATAATAAAACTTTTATTTTAGGACTGAGGAAAAAAATTTCAAGCTAATGTAATAACACAATCAAATTTAACAGAAATACAATCCAGACTATCTGTTGAATTGAATGACTATATTTTCTACAATCATTTCCTAACAGAAAGTTCAAAAAAAAACCTAGCCAATGGGAAATCATTGCAAGAGAAGCTTAGATGTAGCATAATAATAGTGACTGATGAAAATGAACTAATTTAACAATTGAGATGAAACACAATTGGCTTCAAGATAGAAAAGACTAATAGTTTTTTTTGATAAAGTAAAACATGTCTGCATTTTCAAAGCCTTTCTTTTTTCTAAGAAGATTAACCCTTAAAGTGCTGAGCTTTTTTACAAAATGGAATTACACTTCTAGTGTTTAGAGGCTAAACTACCACACGCATCTAAAGGGTTAAAAGAAAAAAAAATGCATTGCAAAAATAACACTCAAGACATTAGAAGCCTCTTGAATTGAGATTAAAAACAAAATACTGGTGTAGCTAAAGTATATAAATATATATATTTCAAGAAGAAACAAAAAATAAACATAATATATTCCTAACAATATAAAAAAACATTTTCTATAGTTCAGAAACTGCAAGAATATCCTTAAACATCCTATATTTTTGTGGATAAAAAAGCAAAAAGTCATTAAAGGACATACATAAAAAAAAATTTCTAGTATAATGTCCTAGAAATAAATTTTTTATTATAATGCAAACATTTATTTTAACTAAATACCGTGCTTTGAGATGCTTGATATTGCCATATATAATCACTCTGTCTGCGCTTTCGTCCAGTTGTTTGAGTTTGACTATTGCTTACAACATACTTAAAGTCTTGAATAAGGATAGCTGTTATATTTACACCTTTGAAATAAAGAAACAGACGTAATAAATTGAAGTACATGTTTTAGACAAAACTCCTTTCAAATACTTGTTATTATTAAAAAAAACATTAATGGTGTTGACCCATTGCAGTAAAAAAAAAAAGTTAATTTCCTAAGCAGTAAGTTAACTCTAATGAAAAAAAAAAGAGTCTTGTAATAGCCAATGAGAAATGAATGAAATCTTATATTGGGAACTTCAAACCTTTGGCAGTCACAATAGTAGCGGTTGTCTGTCATAAGCGGAATTCTAATGGATAGGGATTACATACCTTGACCATCAAAATCACATGCAGTAACATCCCCTTGATCAAGATATGTAAGATTACCAATCACATCACAGCTACAGTATGAAGCAGATGGTACAGATATGGGGAGACCTTTATAGCCTTTATACAAACTTTCAGTCTCTACAACACTGAGAAAGCAAGAGGCAATAATAAAGATCTGCAATGTATTATTTAGAGAAAATGTAATGGTTTTGCTTTCTAATTACCTTATGCACCAGTCCTAAACACTATCAGTCAGGCCCTAGACACAACAAACTGTGGCTTGTTTATTGTAATAATTTTAATGGCTTTTGAGAAGATTGTTTTAAAGCACAGAATTTTCTATGAACATATTCACTGTTGAGTTACATGTACATATTTTTGCAAGTGGATTGTATTAATTTATGTGTTTGTTACATGGTGTTATGACGAAATACAAAGGTGAGCGACAAAAAGCGCATAATTTCTCGATAAAATAGCGCAAGACAAAATAGCATATACTTATATATGATGTGTATAAAAATACCAATTTTAGTAAGTGAAGGTCCTTGGCAGCATTTTTGTTAAGGGCTCTATCTTCTTCAATATTTATAGATCTAAAAGTATGCCATCTTTGCAAAGAAAGAGAGTATTTAAATATTTTATCTCATTCTCCTTTTTCAACAATGTTTAAAATGCACAAGTTGCTAAAAAAAATATATGATTTTGAAAAGTGATTACTCCTTTCAAGTGCTAGGTATATGATTATGTGTGTTACACATGTGTATAAAAGTATAATCAGAAATCTTGTTCATCTGTGGCATCTCTCTTTGATCAAACAATGGCAAACTTAGGTGTGTCAGGATAAGTTAAGATGGCGATCACATTTCTTATACTGCCAAATGTTTGCTTCATCTCAGGCAGTGACAGACCAGTTCAATCATTAATATTGCTATTTCCCCTCCAACTATGTCTAACATCATCACTTAGATATCAAAGTTCAGGAGTATCAATTTGGATTGTAGGCCTCAATCAACTTCCCTTCTCTCCCAAGCATACAAGAGGTAAGAATATAAACCCCGCCTTCCTCTCCTTTCCATGACAAAAATCAGCAGTTTTTTTTTCTTAAATGCTGTGTAAATCTGACAAGTATGGAAGTATATTTGCGTGTTTTTGAAGTGCACTTTTGGAATTTAAATAAATGATATATTTTGAAATTATTCATTTTAGCTTATTATAATTCTAGCACAATGTTAACATATTTTTATTTTGAGATATCAAAAGTATTTCCTGCAAAACAACTGACTAATGATGATAACATTAAAAAATAAAAATATTTTTTCTCTATTCATATTTTATGATATCTAAAATATTTTTTGCAAAATGACTGAAAAATATTTTTTCCACATTATTTTGTTCACCTTATTTTGTCAGGTTACCACAAAGTTTATGTAATACAATTATTACTATACAGGATCAAAAAGACTCCATAGGACACATCAAGAAAAGCTTAGATACATTAGTATGACTTATGAATAGGTAACTATAACAGACATGATTTTCTAATCTGAAATATTATAGAAAAAGAGCAGTTATCAGAGATAGATGATCAATCTTTAATCTTATCAGGGTCTCTGGACTCATGTATGTATTTGCATAAAATATAAAATAAATATAAAATTGATATATATTTATTACAAACTTAAATTTTAAATGTTAATTAATGTAATGTTTGCTTATGAATAATTTTAAATTTTGTCATTGCAGACCCAATTATTAAGCATTTAATGTAACATAATCCAAAATTAGTTTTAAAAAAAAGAAAAGAACAATCACCTCCAACTCCTACTGAAGTCATTTGGCTCCTCAAGGCCAGTACCACTAATATAATACCACACATCATCTCTGCCTAGTAAATCATTGGTTTTGTTTCCATCATAAATACCACACAAACCTGAAAATATTTTGGTACATTCAATGAATATAAATTAATTATTCAAAATACAAGAATACAATGAGTTTCTGATAGCATTTGTGGTTTTAAGATATGTTTAGTATGGGATAAAAGCATTTTGTAAACATACAAGTAACTTTGAATGTAATTTTTTATTTTGCATTCTATTTCTCCAGACTACTAAATCTACTATTTTTTATTGTTTAGCCAATATTAATCAAACATTTTAAAAGAAAAAGTATTCCATTAGAAGACATACATTCTCAAAGATGGTTATTTAATTAATACTAATGTAGAAAACATGACTTAACATTGACATTCATAGTTTCACATAGGACTATGTTCGGATCTACAATTAATTTTTACACCATATAAGGTTAAAGACATATCATATGCTGAAATGATCAAGGAATGAGTTGAAGGAAGTGTACACATTGCTTCAACTTAGATTACAAGTGTAATGATAAAACAGTTGATCTTTTACAAAATGACAACTCTTTAAAAAAAAATCACAAAATCACAATTAGGTTGACATATAGAATAAGTATAAGCATAAGTATGCTAGACCATAACAAAACAACATTCTTTTTATGATTACACAATAGTGTGTTTGAGTTTATTATGTAATAAAAATGATTGAAGCTTTGTTATACTTTTGTGATATATAATGAAGGGAGACTATTCAACTTTACCTTTAGTTTGACCAATGTCAGTAACAGAAGGTCTGATGTAAATATTCATAGAAGCTTCCACTGAATTCTTTACTTCTACCACAGTTCCAGTTGGCAACAAGATCTGTAAATATTAAGTAAAACTTGTTTTTTAAACTGACCAAACTTAGAGGGGATCTCTTTGAACCACCTCAGAACAAGATCATTTGTGTATAAATAACTAGTTGATTATATTACAAGAACAAAAGTAAAGCACACTATGTACTATCATAAAATATTATAAATACAACTAAGTCTTTAAAGTATTTTAATGAAAAGCCTGAAATTCAGGTCAAGTTAGACCTGTATAAAGTTTTGCTAACCAATTAGTATAGAATTGGGTAACTATCATTGGCCAAATTTTTACGTAGTGAAATCCCAAGTGGCAGTCAATTTTACTATCTCTAAAGTTTTTTTTTTGGACTTGAGAAGACAGTGAAGGAGTTGGAAAAAAAATCCAAATTAGATTATTCATAAGTTAATACTAAAAGGTTAGTCAAATGTATTCTAGAGTTACCTTAATTGTGTCGCCATTGTCACTCTGATATACCTCAGTCTTTGGTGTCAGCGTATCATTCAAGAATAAGTTTACTGTCAGTGGATGTTGTTCATCTTTAATGGTCTCACACTTACTCACTCTAATAACATCATTTCCAGAACGAATAGTGAAACCACAAGCACTTGAGCCAGCACCAGTAAAGTAGAAATAGCCATTGATCTAAAAATGAAGTTGAAAAACAGAAACCATTAATGTCTTTAATTATAAGTTCAATTAAAAAAAACACATTAAATTACTTTCATTACAACCTTGACAAATAAATTTTTTGTCCAACACATGCACACAACAAACATCAATTCAAAACAAAACCTTAATACCTGAACAGGGTATACATTGTGGAGGTACAAAATGAATTCTCCTGCAGACATCACATCATATTTCCTAGATTAGAACAAAAAGTGAGTTTAAATATTACCTAAAAGAGAGAAAAAAATAGAAGTAAAACTATTAAACTTTGAAAACTCAGTTATCAGTTCCTTCAAACAACAATGACATAGACAATAAAACATACAAGATAACGTCTTGTGTACACAATTTTAACACAAACACAAAAATGTTTTGAAAATTGATGACAGAGTAAAAAATGTGACCAATAATAAGGCATTTCATTATTATTTAGAAAGTGAACTTACCATTGACACTCCTAAATTATTTTAAAATATCCAATCAGGCTTTAAGTATGATAAAAAAAATAAAAAGGAGATAAGACTATCATAAAAAAAACCTTTCAGTTTTAAACCATTTCTTCTGCAAGACTAAAAATGTTGAAAATCATTTCTCAGTGAAATAGGAATGAGTCTAGAAAATGTTATGCCTAAAAAAAATGGTGTTTTCATATTAAGAGCATGACCATGGATTACTGGAGAGTCAGTGAGACAGATGCTATTAATTGAATGACATGTAAACACATTAAGATTAAAAAAACATTTAAGATACATTTAACACGTTTCAAAGCAATATTTAAATACATTAGAGAAATACTTATCTTTATCATTATTTAAATAGTTTAAAATGTAAAAAAGGATTCTTTATTACTTCCATTATGTGAAGAGAAAAAAATAGCCTAATTTAGCATTAATTTTTACCGTACCATAGTCTATTAAGCTTTATGCATTTAGTAGCTTATGAATTTTTATTATTTTTTATAATGTACGATTCTACGTAAATATAAGTAATGTCACAAAGCATGTAGTATTATTACTATTGCTTTAGTTTAGCACATCTTTGATGCTCCTATAGCATGTTCAGTGCACTTTTGTCCAATCTCTTTTATGCACATAAAAGGGGAGGTGGAGATATCAACAAAATCAACTCAGGCTGAGTCAAATCTGGAAATAAAAGCCCTAGTCTACATCAGGGGGGCGCAGTGGCTACTTAATTTTCAAATTGATTTCTAAAATACTAATGTATTATAAAAAACTTACGTGTTATCAAAAGTGAAGACATGTGGATCACCAACAATCCTACACAATCCAGGGAGATCTCTATTTTTGACTATAAACTACATATAGGATAAGAAAATTATTTGCATTAACAAAACAATGAGGTTTTATAAATAGAATCAAATAAATAAGTTATAAACTTTCTTATAAACAAGTTTTATTCCAAATGTTTTCCTTTCACTAATTGTATCAATGAAGTATGATACATTCTTTAATGTCCAAACCTATGTTAAAAACTAAAGGGATGGATTTTTACAAAATGTACTAAATGGCAATTAAAGGGCAATTGAACTCTTCCTAAATACAAGAGGTTGCTTGTCATAACAAATATGAAAAATTTTGGTGAAAATTATAACATGAATATAATAATAAGTAAGCTTTCACATAAAAAATAATGTTTATCTTACATTTAATCGCGTAAGATATTTTTCATACAAAGTTGTTTGCACAATATCAACTTGAATCACATCAACAGAAACAGGTTGATTTGTTCTGATAACTCTATCCTTAACAACTTCAACTTCCAGGACTGTGGAGTTAGCTAAAGATGTTATAAAGGCACCACAATTAGAACATGACTCCTTTGACTTTATCACCAGAAGTGGAATGTCTTTGCCATTGTAACATTTACTGAAATAATAGGCAATACAAAAAAATGTATGTCAAGAATAAATAAATATAAGAAATATTTTTGAAGCTTCAAAAAATTCTTACAATTGAAATGCATATAGGTTAATATATAAATAATTTCCTTCATGAACCATTCAGGTCAACAACATAATATTCATGACAAAAATGATTCATTGGATAATTGGTATCACTGCAAGATCTTCTGAATGGGTGACAAAAAAAAAAGAGCGTTACACTTACTCATTCAATAAAAATTAACTCACTTTATAGAGCTGCTCTGTATTCGAGCTTGGATCAAAATGCTGCAGAGAGCTTCATATTTCAAAATACAGTACAATTCTATACTTATGGTTTTGCTACTGCTTATAGATATTGTTGAGCCTTCCACTTCATCAATTATTTCACTTGGTGTTGTGACCTTAAGATAATAAAAAAAAAATTCCATGTAATGAGAACAAAAAGCTGATTAAACAAGACAGAATTAATTAAGGTTATTAATTTTGACAACATAACAAGTTAAATAAAAAAAACTTTTTAAAAAACCTTGCTTATATTGAGTTAAATTGCATCAGTTATTAGAATCAGTGATGTAATTAATTTTTAATGACTCAAAATGTAACCATATACGTTATACTCTAAAAAGGTCTATAATCCACTAAGTATATATGTATATAATCAATGTGTTGTACTTCAAACCATTTAAAAAGCATGCCAGTTTTTGTTTTTTAAAATGAAATGACTATTAATGTGGCTTAAACCCTATTAAAATTGTTATGCTTTGACTGCCTTTTTTAACAATAAAAGCCACCATATGAAACAAAATTAACTAGTTATGATTAATTGATTAACTAATTTGTTGATTTTTTGATTGTCTAGGACAATGAATAATTGTGCAAAGTTTAAACTTGATCCAAGAATGGGAAAAATGAAATGCAAAAGATTTTGACCAGAAAGATAGACAGAGTAAGTTGATATACACTTGTCAAAAAATATTGAAATTTTTACTTTTAATTTTTTAGAACAAAGAAAAAGTTATCAAGATGAAACACAATTACCTTTAAGTTCCATGGAGCAAGAACATAATTAAGTTCTGGACTCTTAGTCTTTCCACAGCGTTGAGGATTGTAAGCCACCACAATACATGAAAGCTGCAATCAACAAACATTTGTTTGATTAGTAATCACTTCGTAAATATATTATAAACTCTACATTGTTTTGAATTAGATATAAATTATTTAAACAATATTAAGACATAGATAACATAATTAATTCTTTCTCTCCTAATTAACTATACCATCATTGATTTGACCCCATTAAATTCAATTAATTTTTTATTTTATAAACTGTAATTTATATTATATGAAAAGAGCATGTATTCTCCTATAATTCTAGACCAAAAGTAACGTTTTCTTATAACACACAAAAATGTTATTGAAGTTTAGTCAGAACAGAGTAGAATGTACAAATGTGAAAAAAGAACAATTCTGTGAGAACATGGAAAATAATTACGGAGATGAAGAGTTAAGCACAGGTTCGATCCACAAAAGGAGTAGAACAGAATTCTTATTTGATCATTATGTGGCCCAGCCAACGGAAACATCAGCATTCTACCAGTCACCTAGATGGTAACTAATTTCAACACTAGCTCTAAGCCCCAGCCATTTGAGCATGCAAATACCATGACAGCCAGAGCTCAGTGCTTCTCACTGAAGACAATCAGCATAGGTACACAGCTAGCTAGTAAGATTATAAATATGGTCCTGATTTGAACAGAACTATTAAAAAAAAATAGTTTTGTGAATCAATTGTTGTCATTGCAGATGATGCTATTGCCTGATGGTTTTTGCTTTGAAATGCTGTTGACAAGTTCCTAGCAAAATAAGATGCTTACATTTTAATAATAATACTTAATAATATTGATTTATTTGAAGGAATATTTGCATTTTTAATCTAAGCACTGTATATGTAATCATTTGACACCTGCATACTTAGTTATTCTATTATTATATATTTCATTATCATTGTATTCATTATCAATATCATAGCATTAAATTAATTATTTTATTTTAAAAATCATTATCCACATAGTTAGTTACTTTATGTAGGAAGATATGTGTATGGTGTGTCTGTCAGGCTGGGGATACATGATTTTAATTATTCTGGATTTCTATTTCTAATGCTCTCACACAATAATATCAGAATAGAATATCTCAATTTTAATTGCTGAAAATTAATAATACTTTAACATAGACATAATAATATGTAATAAAACTTTAATATATGTCATGGCAAATCAATTTAACTCCTGACACCAATTTGTTATTGTATAAAAGTTCACAAAGATAGGAAAACAAAGAGTACAACACATTAAAAATAAAAACATACTTACTCCAAAATTAATAATAGATTTTTTCTGATCACTTGTAAGGTCAGAAACTTGTACTCTAGAAGTCACAAGGTTTGTATTAGCTAACACAAAGGAATTAGTTAGTATTGTCACATTGTATTCAACTGTGCCAACTTCATCTGATGCTGTCT
The DNA here is from genome assembly GCA_030265305.1 of Biomphalaria pfeifferi. Lineage (NCBI taxonomy): Eukaryota > Metazoa > Mollusca > Gastropoda > Planorbidae > Biomphalaria > Biomphalaria pfeifferi. The sequence continues at coordinate 1,612,519 of JASAOG010000055.1, forward strand.
GAATGGTGCAATCAATATAGGATTTAGAAATTGTCACTATAAAGGTAATCACTGGAGGACCTGACATTATTGGATAGCTTCCTACTGATCCTAGGAATCAAACAAAATAATTTTACCATTATGCCTCATTTATATATATATACATTATTTTTGTACTTTTAAAATGTAGTAAGTTGTTTCAAGATTGAATTTTCATCTATGTGCTCTGAGAATAAAAAAACATTTTCATATTTGCCTAAAAAGAAATTAAATAAAAAAGCAAAAACCTTTTCTTTCAATCCAAATGAAGCATAGACTAGCGCAATCAAACTGTCAGGCTTCATGTAGTATTAAGACATTTTCTCTCTTTTTTTAAAATTGCTTCCAATACAATTTTTATCTTTGTGAATTTCTTTGTGCTTAATATTGTGTCCTATCCTTGTGTAATGCATGCAATTCTTATTACTTTCTATGTCACATTTGTTACAATGTTTTGTACCTCTAGGAACTGCTTTTTATTTTCAAACTAGGGCATTAGGCTTATGTTGATTTGGTATTCAATTTGAATTAGTTGTACAACTATAAGAAATGACTCACCAAAACATCCTGATGAAGAGGTAGGACTGGCTATGCTTATAGATGTAGTTCCTATGCAATTAAAACCATTTTGGGTATAATTAAATACAAGTATTTTTTTCTTTTTAACATACAAAATTTAACAGCCAATGACATAAGTACATTTACTATATCATTAAAGCAAATATCATATTAGGCAAATAAACATTTAAATGCAGCATAGAATTTTAATATAAAGAAATAATTATTTATTTCAAATCTTGCTTTATTAAGTTTGATTTCATTATTATTAAATTAAAAAAAAACAACAACATACAAGAGCTAGTAATATGAATCCAATAGTACTAAAAAATGAAATGGATAATTCATTGGAGATATTCAATGTAAGCAGAAATTAGAGTGAATTTAATCATTTGAGGAAGCATACACTAAACATTCAAAGCATTTAGCGCAGTTATATAATATGTATATAATATATTTTTATTTACAGGGTTGTATACAGTGATATATGCAAGGGCTGCCATTAATAGCAGTACAAAATATTATTTTGCACAAAGAATAAGTAGGAATATATATTGAGCTGTTAGGATCCAATAGCCAAAGCATTCACTTACATCTCCTCATTGTGAACTAGATTTGATAAACATTACCTTTCCAGCGTACATCAGCTCAGAACATTCAGATTAGTTTAGAATTACCTTGTGATGGTTTTAAAGCAATAAATACATGTCATACATAATACATGCATAAGATTTACACAAATTGTTGATGTTTTTGTTTTCACAGGTTCGTACATTAGTCAAATGTTTCTCAACCTTAGTTCTCCCCACTAAAACTGCAATTCAACATTTTATTTCTAAGTACCTTGCAAATTGATAATTTTTTTGTTTGAAAGGGATTTGCACCATGACCAAAAAATGTTCTAATCCTACCAGTTCAAATAATATCACCAGGTTGAAAAATTTGTAAGTAGTAAATACAAGAAATATATGGAGCCAGTTTGTGCTATACATATATATACAGTGTACTGTGCACTTAAAACAGAAAGGTGATGTATCGTTCGAGCTGGTGTTCAATGAGTATTGCTGAAGTTACAAAGGCCTTGTGACAAAGTGGATTAGAATTACCTGTGGTAGAAGTAGTTCCAGGGGAAGAGCTTGTTACATCTGGTGGGGCACCACTGGCAGTAGTTGAAACAGTTTGACCAATGGCAGTAGAGTTAAATTGTACTGTGGTGTTTAGTGATGTTTGTGGGGATATTGAAGATGCCAAAATAGTACTAGATGATATAGTTGCTGGCAATGTTACATTGGATGTTGCATTTGTAACAGAGAATGTTGTAGGTGCAGATGATAATGTAGTAGCTAATGGACTACTAGAAGTAACCACTGATGTCAGAGTTTGACCAATGGCAGTAGAGTTAAATTGTACTGTGGTGTTTAGTGATGTTTGTGGGGATATTGAAGATCGCAAAGTTGAACTAGATGATATAGTTGCTGGCAAAGTTACATTGGATGTTGCATTTGTAACAGGAAATATTGTAGGTGCAGATGATAATGTAGTAGCTAATGGACTACTAGAAGTAATCACTGATGTCAGAGGTGGTAAGGTAACATTAGAGGATGTAGTTATTGAGACTGTAACATTAGATGATGTAGTTTCTGCTAATGTAACAGGTAATGTTGTTGTTGGTAATGTAACATTAGATAATGTGGTTGTTGGGAATGTAACATTGTCTGATGTAGTTGGTAGTGTAATATTAACCAATGTGGTTGTTGCTATTATAACATTCGATGGTGAGGTTGACTGCAGTGTAGAATTAGATGATGCAGCTGTTGGTAATGTAACATTAGAAGATGTAGATGTTGAAGATGTAACATTAAATGATGCTGTAACAGTTGATAATGTAGCTACTGGAGTTGTAGTGTTTGATGGTGAAGCTGTTGGTAATGTAATGTTAGAAGATGTAGATGTTGAAGATGTAACATTAAATGATGGTGTAACAGTTGATAATGTAGTTACCGGAGTTGTAGTGTTTGATGGTGAAGCTGTTGGTACTGATAATGTAGATGTTGACAATGTAACATTAGTTGATGTAATCGTTGGTAATGTACTGTTAGAGGATGTATTGGATGATGCAGATGTTGCTAATGAAATATCAGATGATATAGTTGATGGAACTGTAACATTAATTGGTGGTATAGTAACATTCGTTGTTGATAGTATTGTAACATTAGTTATAGTTATGGGGGATGCTGTGGGAGTAACATAAGAACTAGATGTAATATTAGTCACATTGCTGTACTGTGGACCTGTGATAGGGGGTATGGTGGTACTTGAAGTGTTTTGAAATGTTGGTGCAGTGGTGTTTAATGACGTAGTTGCATTACTGGAAAAACTGATAATAGAGGTTGTGGTTTGACTTGAAGTGCTAGCACTTTGAGTTGCATTAGACCCTGATGATGTTTGACTTGTAGAAAAAATTGTTGAATTCTGAGTAAGAATGTTTCCTGCAATTATCAAAATAGTTATTTAGATATCTATTTAATATAATGCACTATAATGCACTACACTGAAAGGTTAAACTATGAGATTTTAGCTAAGGAATAAATGTTTGATTTGAGCAATCTGTAGCAACCATTTTAATCTAGAAGTTTGAAAATTGCTACGTAGATGTTTCTTAAGCTAAAAAAAAGATTCTTTAAAGAATAAAATAGTTACAAAAAATCATTCAAGAGGTCATGTAATTATAGTAATTGTGAAATCTATAGATATTTTGTTTTAAAAATAGATGCAAATATATATTTTTAAAGATAATGTAGTGAACAATTAACTCTTTCAGTGTGAAATTATTTTGATCCAAAAATTGAGTTTTCCATGAAGAAGAAAAATCTTTAAGGGGATAGAATGACTCAAACTAACCTTTTGGATTGGATTCTAACATTATTTTTATTAAAAAATGAGCATGAAAAAAGGAAATATATTAAAATTACTTAAAAATTGACCTACTGAAAGATTTAACCTTTTAATTATGCATTTAATGGATAAATATTGAACATATATCACATTTAGTGACTTCAAATTTCATAAAATATAAACAAACACACTAAAAATGTTATTATTTAAATTTTTTTGGGTGCTGCAAAAAAAAAAAAAAACAACTAAAAAGAAGGAACCGCTCCCTGAGAGTAACCCTCACTAAAGTAGTTTGGTAATATGTATGTTAAAACCAACATTCAAAACAATCCAATTCATACTTAGAATTAGACAAAAATAATTTTAAAGGTTTTTTTCGTTTTTTGTTTTTTTTAAAAATAATTTAAAGTTTTTTTTTTCTTTTTTTAAAACAAAAATAATTTTTAAAAGTTTTTTCTTTTTTGGTAAAAGCAACAAGCTTTTTTTTTAGTTCATTAAAACATAAAGCTACCTATACTAACATCACATCTAAACTTAGCATCCAAGAAAACACCAAATGTCCAACACCACTTGAGGTTTAAACAAAGAAAAGATAGCAAAGCAAAGAAAAAGTGTACAGCAAAAATGCCAATCTTTGTATTTACAATTGTCTTTAAAGATAGATTATATATGAAAACAAAGTGTGATTTCAAAATTATCAAGTCTTTTAATATCAAATATTAATATTAAAGTAATTATTAAGTAAATATATACTATTGATTCAAAATTTTAAAATCTAGGTTTAAAATTTAGTTTTTTTTAAAAAAAAATGCAATTATATAAAATAGTTTTTTCAAAAATTATTTTTACTTAAATTATTACCTTAATTGAGATATTTTGTAATTTTATATTTTCATTACAATCACTTTAAGCTATAGTGAATATGTAAAAGTTACTATGAATTAACTTACCTGATGTTGATTGCTGTGTCATCTGAATTGAAGTTGACTGTGTTGACAAAGGAGAAACTGTTGTTCCATTGAATGCTGACACAGATGTAGTTGCGTTAGCTATTGAAGTTTGATTGACAACAGTTGTTGATGATGATGTAGGTCCAGAAGTAACATTAGATATCACAAATGAAACTGTTGTAGCATTGAGTCCAGAGGTAACATTAGATGTCACAGGTGAAACTGTAGCTGAGCTGAGTTCAGAGGTAACATTAGATGTAACAGGTGAAACTGTTGTAGCATTGAGTCCAGAGGTAACATTAGATGTCACAGATGAAGCTGTTGTAGCATTGAGTCCAGAGGTAACATTAGATGTCACAGATGAAGCTGTTGTAGCATTGAGTCCAGAGGTAATATTAGATGTCACAGGTGAAGCTGTTGTAGCATTGAGTCCAGAGGTAACATTAGATGTAACAGGTGAAGCTGTTGTAGCATTGAGTCCAGAGGTAATATTAGATGTCACAGGTGAAGCTGTTGTAGCATTGAGTCCAGAGGTAACATTAGATGTCACAGGTGAAGCTGTTGTAGCATTGAGTCCAGAGGTAACATTAGATGTAACAGGTGAAACTGTTGTAGCATTGAGTCCAGAGGTAACATTAGATGTCACAGGTGAAACTGTAGCTGAGCTGAGTTCAGAGGTAACATTAGATGTCACAGGTGAAGCTGTTGTAGCATTGAGTCCAGAGGTCACATTAGATGTCACAGGTGAAACTGTTGTTGAGCTGAGTCCAGAGGTAATATTAGATGTCACAGGTGAAGCTGTTGTAGCATTGAGTCCAGAGGTAACATTAGATGTCACAGGTAAAACTGTTGTAACATTAGATGTCACAGGTGAAGTTGTAGCGTTTAGTCCAGAGGTAACATTAGATGTCACAGATGACGCTGTTGTAATGTTGAGTCCAGAGGTAACATTAGATGTAATTTCTGTTATATTTGATGTGTTACTTGTTACTGACACAGTAGCTACTGTTGTTGGAATAGCAGTGGTCAAAGCTGGCACAGCACTATCTATCACTTTACTAGCAGTTACAAGTTTCCAATTAGCAAAAACAATTTTAGAATAGACAGTCAGAGAAGAGCTACAGCCAATGAACATATTCTTGGAGGGTCTCTGTACCACGTTGCGAATAATAAACTCAGTTGTACTGACCACCATGACATTGTTGAGGTACAAACTGAGACCAAATTGGACTGACCAAGAAATTTCAACTTTCATTGCAACATTCAAATTAATTTGGTCTGTGAAGACTGTCCATTCCATGGTGGCTGTACTGATGGTAACCATGTACTTTCCTCTCTTGTAATAAATGGCAATGCCATAGTTATTAGCTTCATCTCCTCCACTGGTCAAAATGTACATGTTTTCTTTCAACTCAACAACCTTAGTTAATTGAAAATAAAGAGTTTAGCAATAGTTACAAAACAACAACAACAACTAAATAACAAAACAGAAAATAAAAGAAGCACTTTAATCCCTCTGTAATATGATAGGAATTGTTTTAAAAAGGTATTTTATGTGGGCCAATGTAATCTTTCTAAATCAACATATATTTGTTAATAGTTCCGTGTCTATTTCCAAATATAAATTTCCAGACATAAGATACAAAGTAGAGTAACTTTCCAGACAGAAGATACAAAGCAGAATAACTCTCCAGACATAATAAGATACAAAGTAGAGTAACTCTCCAGACATAAAATACTAAGTAGAGTAACTCTCCAGACATAAGATACAAAGTAGAGTAACTCTTCAGACATAAGATACAAAGTAGAGTAACTCTCCAGACATAAGATACAAAGTAGAGTAACTCTCCAGACATAAGATACAAAGTAGAGTAACTCTCCAGACATAAGATACAAAGTAGAGTAATTCTCTAGTATGGAACAAGAAATGAATGAGAAGTAAGTAATAACTTTGCTTTGAGTGCTTTATTTTTGAATACTTTTTAAAAATTTAATTATTAGAAAATAAGTATAATAGAGTACATAAGTTAATTGAAAAAACGAATTGAAAACAATGCTAGGACTTGTACTCTTTTGACAGAGATAATGCTGTGGTTTGGATAGTCAAAATAATCAGTGAGGCTCTCACTGGACTAAGCAGAGGTCTCAGAACATAATAGTTTCATGCCATAGCTTGCTCAATGTACTATGGCCCAATCTCTTTTGTGGACATGAGGGAGGGGGTATCTGGGAGAAGCTTTCTCTTTAGGAGTTCAAGAAACAACTCAGCTCAGGTCTCAAACTCAAGCCCACTTGCTAGGTAGTCATGCAGTTAATGCTACTCAGCAACAGATGTTACATTTCTGCTTCTACTTGACCAGTGTCTGGTAACACTAAGTAATAATCAACTAGAAAAAACAAGGGATTTTAAAAGTAGAGTCATAAAAGGGAAACATTTGAGGCTCTCAAGTCATGACTCAAAGTTTGAGAATGATAGTGCTCTAGAATAATAACACATGGCCCTTGCATATATCCTATTACTTTTTCTTTAATGCATCGCTGCATCTCTTTAGACAAATAATCAGAATGTTAACTAAATAATCAGAATGTTAACTAACGGATGTTAGAAATCAAACACATTTTTCAGCTTGTAAAATGGTACGTATATTAGTTGTGATGAGTTTCATACCTTGAGTAAAAATGATAGAGTCAATCCATATTTACAGCTTTCTGGATTCCACAAACAGCTGTTGGCGTCTACTGAAGACAAGTTGACAAACTGATCTACACCATTTAGTTCTATGCCCATAGTTCCATTAGCTAAGCTTGTTAAACTATTTATTGAGCCACTGATGGTAAAATTTGAGGTGGGGGTGATAACAACATTGTTTGTAATATTCAAGAAATAATAGTCAAAAATGTAAATATCTTGACCTGTGGACAGAAAACAATTAATTACAAAAACTACTTTATTGCTTCTATTCCAAAACTAATCATTTTACCTTTAAATATGTATTACCATAGCAAAATCAGAAGAAAAATAAAATAGCAACATACGGTTAATCAATGTCCAAACAATACTGCCATTGGCAACACAAATTTCTTGAGGATTGCTTTCATTAACATAATTGATACCATAGCATTTCCCTGCACTTCTACATGTATTGCTCTGTAAACAATGATGGTCTTACATTTAACATTGAAAAATTGTGAACAGATTTTAAAAAATAATAAATTATATAATTTTATTTCAGGCAGTTAATTAAAATAGTGTTTAACTGATACATTTTAAATTATTCCTATAAAAAAACTGAACAATAACATTGAAATGGTTTTTAAACAAAGTAAACTATGATAATGGGTACCTTAAGAGAGCAGCCAGTGCTGTTACACAGGTAGCAGACAGAATCATAAGCTACAAAGATAACACTAGAACTGACTATGCTGACATTCTTGACATTGCTGACCACTACATTATAGATTCCAGCAGTAGGGAGTGAACACAGAACTTGTTGAGAACTGATGTACGTCACAGATACAGTCACAGATGTATTGCTGGTCTTTGGTACATATGTGGAGTTGATCATCTAGAAGAGAAAAAAATATAAATAGAGTGAATAAAAATGTCAATATAGTTTGCTGATAATGCAATTTTATCATTTAACTTAGACTTTTGAACATTTTCTTCAATATTCTAGTGAGATGTCCCAAAAAAATTGAATGAACCAATCTGCTAAAAATTATGATTCCAAAGAAAAAAAATTTACTTGTTCATTAAAAACACAAATTTCAAAATTACTATTGTTTTTATTTGTGCAGTGGCTTTGAATGTGACATAATTTGTATGATAAATAATCAAGAATATAAGACTATTAAAAAAAACAGTACCGGAAGCTTTTAATGTGAATATTACAAGACATTATATATTTGTTTATTTTGATTAAAATACATACACTTTATTTTTCATTATATACGTTTAAAAAAGGATTGCAAAGTTTTTATTAGTGTGATTTTAGATTTTTAAAAAGTTAAAATGTGGTTGTGCACAAGGCATGATGTTGAGTGATATAGAGCTTGGCTTCCATCCTAAGTTGTTCTGAGATTGAATCCCTTTGCAGACTGAGACTTTGAACTAAGGAATTTTTAAGATGCTCCAGAGGCCAGCCATTCTATGGGGTACCTGACTTACACTAGGTAATTGACGGCAATGGTTCACCATGCTGGTCATGTGATACCCTAATTAACTTTGGCTGTAGATACATAGAACACAAGGTCTGAAAGAAATACCTTTATCTTTAAAAATTTAAGAAAAATGAGCTTGCTTTAAAAGATCAACATGAATACCTCCATTTCTTGTATATAACAAGTCAAATCATTTGACTGAACAAATCCATCTCCAATAACCATTACAGTTTTACAATCAGATAATTTCAAGTCACAAATATTTTCAAGAGAGCTATAGACAGTTGGTGGTATTGTCCTATTCTGAGAGCAGTCATCACCAATGAAGCCAGCACTGCAGTTACAGCCATCTAAAGAGCATAAATTGGAGATGATTCTTCAGTTGATATTAAGTTTTAAAATCTATTATCAATTTATAATATATATAGATAAAAAAATATATATATATAATACTAAGGCTTGTCTTCAAGTCAGAAGATTAAGGAGGAGTACAGAATTTTATATTGCTATGCAGTCCTATCTCTGATCTAAATATTTTGTCACACCCAGCACAGCCAATAATCAGTTTAGGTTCTCTTTCAGCTGTCCTCAGCAGGTTGTCAAGAGCGGGGGGGGGGGGGGGGGGGGGGGGGGGGGGGGGGGGGGGGGGGGGTGTTTAAGATGTGAGATTGTGTGTGTGTTTGTTTATTTTATTAGTTGTGAGGGTGAACTGCTTTAGCACGGGATTTTCAAGGGGGAACAATAATGTTTCCTGTGGTCAGTCTAGCAGTTGGAGAGCTGACCTGGTCTGAGTAGGGTGTTGTTGATTGTTGTCTGTTGTATTGAGAGATATTTCTGCAGTGTGTGAACTGACTATTTTGGGGTAATACTATGTTGTGGCAATGATGGCCTATGTTAATTGAATCTAGTCTAAGCCCCCTGTAGTATTTAATTTGGGCACATTTAGTACTTTTAGTTATTGATGATTATGTATTCAATATTATATGTGTAACCTATTGTTGGCTGTAAATAAATACTAATTCTATACTCCTTCGTCAGGTGTATTGTATAATACTTGTACGTTTTAAGGATCAGCATTGGAGAATCATACCCTTAGTATATCGAGCTATTTGTCTATAGCAAGAACTACCCCAAGCCCGTTACACAGGTAATATGTATATATATACTCATCTAGTGCAATGAATTTAGATCTATGTGTAACATGACAAATGTTCTCTTCAAATTATTAAATTTCGCTACAAAAATAAAAGTAGAGTGTGAAAATGGGTTTAGAAAAATATTTATATCGAATACAAAATACTGTGAAAATGGGTTTACAGTTTGTTAAAAAGTTTTGTTCCTTAATAGAGATAAATTTAGGTATTTTAAACAATTTTAGGGCCTTTTGGTAGTGGGAGGGACAATAAATGTACATTACTCCATTATCATCTAAGGAATAACATCATACTCCATTATCATCTAAGGAACAACATTATGCCAAGTTTTATCAAGATTGGTCTAACGGTTCTGATTTCTATACGGGACATACATACATACATGTATGACCCAACCTTTTAATAAAGTAGTCAATAACACGACACAGTAGTATATGAAAAGATTAATGACAGTACAAAAGTAGTATTGAGAAAGTGGATTACTTTTAAAAAAAAAATAATTAGTACTATTTTAGTAATTGAAACTATTTGACAAAGTAATACATAAGTTCAAAGTAAAGTGATTTAGTTATATTAATTTCATTACATCTGTAAGTAATACACATTTTTTTCTTCAAGTTTTGAAGGAATGATGGGTCTATGTTTTGCTCAATAAAATATTGAAAGTGATTTGAAACAAAGTTCATCCCTTGTAGGCCTACAGTGTTAGTCCATAAAGATGCTAATAGCCAACAAACAGATGTGATATATAAACTAATGTATCTTGTAAATAGTAAGACTGGGTGTGTTTCATTGTTTCTTCACTAAAGATTACAGTACATGAGCATTTGTCAATTGTATTTATTATAATTAAGTGTATGATTTCCATTGAGAATAATCCATCTACATAGATATAACATTTAACCATTTATTTAAAGATGTTATACCTTCAAGACAAAGACCATGTCCACTGCAATTATTTGGACAGGACAAAACATCTATCAAGTTCTGAGGTGGACCAAAGGTCAGGCCACTTGTGGTAGTCACATTCACCCACAACTCTATATCGACCTGAATGAGTGTCTGACATCTCTGGTTAATGGTAACTAAAGCTGAAGCAGTCCAGTCTGAGCTGTTAGATAACAGGACATCTAGGCCACATTTATCTAGGACATCATTTACTTCCTCTTGGTCTAAAACATCTTTACAAGATCTAAAGATAGCACTCTGTTCTATAGCTGTTTTACATGTATTTAAAGCTAATGTAGGAACACTGGTAGGTTTCTGAAAAAAAAAAAAAAAATCTGTAAATAGATATTAAAGGTATACATTACAATACTAGCAAGATTTTAATTAAATATTACAGGTAATAAAAACAGGGTTCTTGGATGGAATGTTTATTAGGTTAATCTTAGTACTTAAGACCATTTGTCAAGATATTAAAACAATGTCCAAAATTGTACCTGAACTTCATAAGTTACATTGTACTCAAACTGCCCAATGACTTGAGTGGTGAGACATTTTTTAGGAGGATTCTGTGTTGTTTTATTGTTTAGTATTTTCATAGTGATGTCTTGACCTTGTATTTGAAAAAAATTATTAATAAAAACAGATTTTATTTTTATCAACAAAAGAAACAATGTAATACTAAATTTGAATTAAAATGAAACTTCAAACAGAACCTAATTTGACTACTAACCACTGTTTCTTCTTCCTCTTTGTGGCTTACTGCATGCAAGTGTAGCAGGATTGTCATAACATTGTTTGGTTCCACTGACTGGACAGTCACAAAATGAGAATGTTGAAGTGATAGATGTGGACAGAGTTCCACAAAAGCCAGCGAATAAAGTGTCATCCAAAACTCTGAAAAGATTTGAATTTGTAATGTTTTGTTCGATTTTGCGATTAGAAAAAAAAAGATAATTTGTATAGTTTATATCTTTGAATGATGAAGTAAAACACAGGATAAATAAAAACATTACCTCCATTGTTTCTCAAAGCTAACTTCATCTTTGAACTGGGTTGTACTATTGCCTACACTAAAGTCGTTGTTGGCATCCCCATCAAAATTTCCACAAAGTCCCTCAGAATTTCTATAATCTTTAGCTGAAGGATGAATGAAGGCATTTAAATATTTGTTACGGAGTATACCTCGAGTTGGAGATACGGTTATTGCTGTGCCAGATGGAAGAGAGACCTGTTGAAAATATATTATTTTTTCTTAAAAAGGATTGGATAAACAATACAGAAATATTCAGAGGTATTTGTTGTCAAGGAACATTTCTAATTCATCTGTTTCTGTTATACAACTCATTTTGTACAAGTAAAATTAGTAGATGAAAAAAAAAAAAAGGGAATAGTTTTGAAACATTTTAGTGCCAAACCTTGTATGTGTCACTCTTTAATTGTATAATTTGAGTATCATCTGTCAGATTGCCATTAATGTATGCTTGTATTGTAAGAGGGTGGATCCTGCCAGGTTCTCCTCGAGATGCCCAACATTTATCAAAGACCAAAACATCGTCTTCTATTCTGATAGCTAGAGCACAGAGACAAGAGGCATAATCATGAACATCTGTACATCTCCTTAGGTAGCCTCTTACTTCATAATGTTGATTTCTATCTCTTGTCAGAACAAATGGTCCTTCTAAATAGTTGTCATATTTTCTGTAAAGTAGTGTATAATAATGCAAACCATTTTAATTCAAAACATTGTAGAAGAAATTTTGTTTCCGAGCACTTTTATATAATTAAACCTAATTCAAAGTACCTTCCATCATAGGATCTAATGTGAGGATCTCCATCAATGACACATTCAGATTTGATATCTTTATCTTCAACCACAACCTGATTTGATACAAAAATAAAGCAAAATAATGAATCGATGAGGTTTAAAATAAAACAGAAAATATATCATTACATAAAGGATCTCAATTGCTCTCTTAAATGAACTACTGTGAGACATTTGGGTTGAACTTAGTGGAATTCAGATACAATTAATTAATTAATTGAAATTAGTTGAGATTAGCTTATTGTGCTCCAAATACTTACCTTCACCATTTGAAGAAAATAAGTTATTGATTTGAAAGTAGCTGTGACATTCAGATGTAAGGTTTGTGTACTGTCTTTGAGACCATCTAATCCTGCAAGTATTGACACTTGAATGCCCTCTAGCCATGAAGTAGAAGTTATCTTGCTACTACAAGGACCAATGATTAGGTCTCTAGATACTATCAAAGCTTGAGGAACTCTTTCAGCATTTAGACACTGGAAGAACAGACATTTTTTTTTTCTATGATTTCTCATAATATAATTCCAAAAATATACAAAAAAACAATGACTACTGGACTAAAATTAATGTCATGTAGGCATAGCAAATTGTAATACTGCTTTACCTTAATGTCTCTGCCATTGTCAATAAAATAAGTATTAATTTGTATTGCACAGCTATCTTCAGTGACATTTCCAGAGCAGAACAAACGAGGTGGAAGGGTTGAGAGAATTGTAATTGATCCTGAGTCAAGGCCTTCAGTTACTAAAACTTCTTTCTCTTTGATCTGAAGAAATACAAAGAGTTTAGCTCTAATAAGATGTTAAATAGTCTCATTTTTTAAACAATGTCCAGACATTATGAAAGTCTGGGTATAAATCAGTTGACAATATCATGACACAGAACTGAATGGAAATACAGATTTCTTTTTTGAAAGTTTAAACTAAGATTTCATAAGATAATAGTCTTTAAGTTTATTTACAATATTACTAGAAGAAAAAGAGAATATAAGACTTCATAAGCTAGTTAAATAAAATCAATTAGGAGAATTATAATTTTTAATTACCATTAATGGCTAGACTCAAGAAAAAACAATAACAAAGTACCATAGACAAAAAAAAACTGGAGACACAATACCAACTGAAAACTATTTCTATTTGTACCAGAATTATCTTTACCTTTTTAAGGTACCATATCTTATTATTAAAAATATTTCATTACCTGCAACTCAGCTCTCAAACGATCACTAAACCTTTGTGGTCCCATTGTGTTGTTACAATCACTTTGGATGCAAGCTGTGACTCCACAATAAATCTGTACATTGAAACAAGTAATATAAATCTTTCTTCCACATTGTTCTGATTAAATCCATTTTGAATGTTAATCAATAAAATCTACTTTTTAATATATTTTGTAATTTAAAAAGATGAAATATTTTTTTTAATCTAGTGGTATCTTATCTAATATAATACAGACGTTACTTCAAAAAAGAAGATGATTACGGCCTACGCGTCATGCATTCAGTCATGCATATTAACCAATGACCTAAATTCTGCCAAGTCACTGATTTTCCTAGCTAGCTCAGGCAACCTATTCCATGCACTTGGGAAGAAGAACAAAGTACAAATTTGTCCTAGCATATGGAAGGAGGAATGTGCCTTTATCTTTGTGTCTTACTGAGTAGAAACAAATGTCAACTTTGAAACTCAACAGAGAACTGCTATGCTATAATTTTTACAATCATAATAACATAAACTAGATTTAAACTTATTCTGCAAATACCTTGAGCTGAAAGATAGGTGTCGAATTCACAAAAATTGATTTTCTAAGTAGTTTATGTAATTACATTATTAAAATAATTTAATATTTAAAACATCAGATCACTAATGAATAAATGATGTTAGTTCACATAAACTAAATAGGCCTAGGATGATTGATATGAAAAATTTGAAAAGAAAATGTTTGTTTGATACATTCATATAGATGGTTTCTGACTTAGAAAACTGAAACCCTACATACAAGTTGAAGGTTAAATGCTGAAAATGATGCACAATTTGAGTGTCTCTAATTAGGTTAATTGCAAAAGTATTGGCTTTCATTTTTGGAACTTCTTCAAATACCTTCATTTCTGTACTATGTTCAATGCAATCTTACAGCTTATTGATCATATCATAAAGGTAACTTGTTTGTCCATGTTATAGCCAGAGTACAATGGTGTAATATAAATTAAATAAAGCATGCTATTTTGATATAAAAGTTTTTAAAGCCTTGTTAAATAAAAAATGAAGAAAATTATACAATTTCACAGAGGTGTAATGGTTGGGTGAACAAACCTCTTGGTTATACTCCAAAATACCAACTTTGCTTTCAGCAAGTATATCAAATGTTCTGTTTACAAATTTATTTTGCAGGAGTAAAGATTCATTTTTATACCATGCAACAGTGTATTCTAAGACTTCTGATTGTTTAGTCAATATTTCTGTAAAACTACAAGTAAAGTTGATAGGTGCTGTGGAATTCTGTACACTGATTTTTAGAGATGGAGATTTGTCAAAGGTTGGTATAACTGAAAGGAAAATCGGAAAAAATTCCAAAAATAAATATCAAATTAAGAAATAAAATAAAAAAATATTTAAAAAAACATTGTAATTACATATATGTTACTGCCAAAACTAAAATATATGTGTTACTGCCAAAAGTGTAGTCTGTTTACGCCATTTTGTGCAATGTGGCCAATTCCTAATGTACTTTTTAACTACAAGCATTTATTCTACTTTGGCTGGTCTCTTAGCAAATCCATGGACAATGTCCAATGTGCTGGTTTAAGACTGTTCTGTAAGGGGTGCAGCTGTAGATTCCTGTGTAATATCAGTTGACTTTGATGTGATCATTTTTAGTTTGTCTGACAGTTTTTGAAGAGAATGACATGCCTTTGTAACCTTATTGACTTCTTTTTATTAATTTAAAAGCAGTTTCATTGTGAATATTATTCCTCGACTATTGCGAAGCAGAAGGTTTTAATTAAGTCACTGGACATTCTGGCCCTAAATTTTTTGTCACATTATACATTGTCATGTATTAAATACAGAGTTGCATAATAAATCCATGTGATAACTAGGCTTTATGGGTCTTATAACAATACCATTTTTAATACCATATTTATTGTAGTAACTCTCAGGAAGGCATATCAACAAGAACATGTCATGATTTCAGTTTTACATTATGTCTCACCAAGACTGAAATCCTGGCACAAGACATCACAGAAGTAGCTATGATAAGTATCATAACTCACATCCTATAGTCGTGCAGCTATTGACCTACCTGGGATCAAAAATTGCCAGCAACCTAAATTTAGATATGGAGGTGACAAAAGAATTGGGAAGGCTTCTGTAGCAATGGCAAAACTCTCTAAGGGTGTCTTGGAAAATACTTAACTAAAGCAACCAAAATGGTAGTCTACAACGCCAGTATAGTGAGAACTCTTCTTTATGGTGGTGAGAGCTGGTCATCAAGAACATATATTAGATTGTTTTCACATGTGCTGCTTGTGATACATTATGGTGGTGAGAGCTGGTCATCAAGAACATATATTAGATTGTTTTCACATGTGCTGCTTGTGATACATAATGTGTATCACCTTCGAGTCCATAGGAAATGAGAAATGTGCTCATCTTCGATCATGAAGGAGGAGCTATATATAAACATATATATACCTGGAGGGATCTTGTCTCCTATCAGGAAGTTTTGAAACTGGCCAAAACTACTGTAGCTATGCTCATTTGAAACAGAGATGTCTACATTGGCTTGAACATGCCAGATGGAAGAATTCTGAAGGACATCCTCTATGCTGAAATTGCAAATTTTGCAGCTCCAGAATTGGCTTATTTAGTGTAAAGCAGACACCAAAACCAGTGATTCATCTGGGCACTCCATTGTCTTTCAAGACAAGACTATTTATTACATTTCCCAGTAATATAGTTAAATACTTAAACAAGGGGAAATAGTGTCATTAAAGGTGAACATTGCAGCATTAGTTTCTTTACTATTACTTGAAATATTTGTGAAATTCTTTTCAAGGCCATATCTCTATGTTCCCAACTTATTTGTATTGCTTAATTGTTTAGTATCCAATGCAAAATATTCAAAATAACCACTTTGTAATTAATAAGTTGAACCTTATAGTGCTGGACTGTAATTAGAATAGTGCTACAAACAACATCATTCAATCTTTCATCAATTCTCAGAATTTTAATCATTCACATAGATGTGCACTTCAAAAATACTACATTACTTACATGTAGAAATATTATAGGTTTGAGCTAATTCTTCATAGACATACAGAAAATTGAAGCCACCAATGATAATATTTGACAAGACTGAAGTGTCAATATTGTTTCCTATATAAATATTGGTACTGTTCAGTAAAATTGTTGGTGTACGAATCAAGAACTTGGGCTGTGATGCAACCAGTTTATCATTAATAAAAAACTTGAGACCTGAGGAAAATGAGAAAAAGAACAACTGGGTGATTGAATTACTTATTTAAAAACATCAATAAATAATTATAGTTAATTGTTACCTATACACCACATAAAGAACTAACAGGCTTTCTGCCTACATGGTTAATTGTTTTCATGTGAAGATTGGTTTGTGCTGACCCATTTCACTCTTCTAATTAGATATTATACACAGTGGCACTGTGATCTGAAAGGGCTGTGTAATACTGATACCTAAAAACAATATTAAAATACTACAAACTATAGTTACCAAATTGAGTGTGCCAAGTAAATTTCAAGTTCAGGAACTGTCCCACATCAAATTGATTGGTTAGGACTGTCCACTCTCTAGTTTTAGTGCTGATTCTCAAATAGAGAAGACCATTTGATATCCACATGGACCATCCATAACGAATTGCAGCTTGGGCACCATTACCAATTATGACCATTCCTTCAAACAAAAACAAATCCCATGCATTGTGAAAAAAGAAATAGAGCTAAATGGATTTAATAGAATATAGATTTAGTTTAATAACAGTTTTGAAAAGTAATTATTAATTAATTGATTAAAACAATTTGTTTATAGCAAAATAATTTTATTCTTAATACAAAATTTTTTATCAGCATGATATTACCTTCTTTAATTTCATTAATCTTGAGAATAAACTTGACAGTAAAGCCCTGTGGACAGTTATTAATATTCCCAAGACAATCTCCACTTAATGATGGAAACATAATGAATTGATTTCCATTCAAAGAAACAAGTTTTTCACCAACTGGTCCAGATACAAGAATTGGTGGCATGGTACCATTCCAGGTTAGGTTATACTTGACAGTGGTGATGAAGTTCTGTATAATGTCCAAAATGTCTAACCTTATTAACGAACTGATCTGTGATACTGAAACATTATATAAACAACTATCAACAGTGCTAAACTATTTTTTTTTAAATTAACAGTGTCATTTAAAAAAAAAATTATATATATTTAAATCTACATTTAAGTCAATAATTATCAAATTACAAAAAAATAAATAATGATGAGAACAAATTACAATAATGTGAAAATGTTTACCTGACAAAATAGACCAAGAGTTATTATTTGCAGAGCTACATGTTTGAGTCATATTATTTGGATTTAGGAAGCCATATTCATAGCATTTATCTTGTATTCTACAAATGTCAGTCTACAAATAAACAAAACGCATCGAAGTATAAATTATATATTTCTTTTTAAACTGGCATTAAAATAAGCTAATACAAGCCTTAAAGAATTGAATAAAAAGGAAAATATTAATTACCCTGTTGCTGCATCCATTGATGTCACAATTCTGGCACAATGAGTTGTAAGTGATATACTTGAGTGACCTGTTGCTATATAGTCCACCAATATAGCTGCAAGTGATCTCTGTCTTCAAGTATTTTGTCAAATCAAGTCTTATCATTTCACTCCTCACATAAGTGGCTTTTAGATTGTCACTTTGTCCCGAGGTTATAAAAGAACCATTTGAGTTTTCCTTTTAATATACAACAAATGAAATAGTTCGCAACTGAAGATAACATTAAGATATTGAAAATGTAAAAATTTTCATTCATTTCAATGTCTAGTTAAAACAGCAGAATATTATTAAGAAATTAGAACAAAAAACAGTCTGCAGTGAAACAATTTTTTTTTTTTTACTGTCACAGGTAGCTAGCAATAGGAATATTTTAAAATGAATCTTTAAGTCTCTGCTGTTAGCAGTAATTTTAGGTGTAAAATCTGATAAAACAAATAAAAATGTAGTTTTATTTGGTTTAGATAGCTATTGAATAACTAACTATTGTTTTAAGCTTTTGAGGTGTCAAAGTTTAGCACTTTTTATTTTCTATCAAGCCTTACCACCATCTCCTTGATAAGGCAGCTGAATGATGTTATGTTAACAAATCCTTCTCCATATATGACTACTGATGAACAGTCCTTCAGATAAGAATCACAAAATGGCTTCTCTATTGAGTAAAGTATAGGGGCTTCATGCAGGTTCACAGCACAGTTACCTCCTGCATAGCTGACATTGCACTGACACAAACCTAGTTATAGAAGATTAATAACATTCAAGAATGTTCTGTGAATATCAAAGTTCCTAGCTCTAGAAGAGGAACTTTGTTAACTACTTAGGTCAAAAGCATCATCTCTCTCTTTTACTTTGATGACTTAAACAATTCTCAAGTATTTCCAGAAATAAATATTATATATGAAATGAACAACAGTACAAGGAATAAGCTTGTTTGTTGTATGCAGTAGTGTTCATGGAATTATTGAAGCATAACTTTGTAGTCTTTAAAATGTAGAATAATCTTAATGTTCATCTCTTAGTTACAACAAGAGTGAGTGATATTAAAGTCTACAGCTATGATCTAATGCCACCATTCCCTGCCATCCTCTAAAAGGTTGGGGCTAGGGCATGTTCACCTCTGAAGAAACATCTAAAATTTTCACAGCAACCAAAACATTTTGTTTTTTTTTAGAAAACCTTGCACAATTTTTTTTCAAATAAAAAGTATAGTTAAAGTAATTTACCCAAGATACAAGATCCGCTGTTGCTGCAGTCATCTGGACAAAGTGTATCTACAACAGTTGGTAGCTTTGGGATGCCATCCCCATCTAGAGTCCACAAATCTACATCTATAGTAACTGCAATCTCACACTTTTGTTTGATATTTTCAACGGCCACAAGAGACCAAAGCACTTCACCCGTCAACTTTTGATTTCAAAAATAAAGATTTTACATTAGCTTAAAACTTAACCATTAAATGATTCAAAGACAGTTCTGAAAATATTATGAAAATAAGCTTTGATATAAAGACTTAGCTAACTAACCATGTAATCTTCAGTGCAAAATTCAACTGTATTGTTAAAGTCCTTTTCAATCACATTCTGACAATCTTTCACTGAAGTTACAGATAAAATTTGTTCCAAACATTTATTCCTGGCCGCTTCTGCTGTTATATTCAAGTTTACATTCTAATGAATCAAAGCAAAAAAAAAATTTTTTCATAATAAAATTTTGTAAACTGTTAGTATAGTTTATTTGTGTATGTTTTTATATATGTTA
The DNA here is from genome assembly GCA_030265305.1 of Biomphalaria pfeifferi. Taxonomy (NCBI): domain Eukaryota; kingdom Metazoa; phylum Mollusca; class Gastropoda; family Planorbidae; genus Biomphalaria; species Biomphalaria pfeifferi. The sequence continues at coordinate 1,632,593 of JASAOG010000055.1, forward strand.
AATAATTTAAAATAAAAAACATTTGCATAATGTGATTTAAAATAAAAATCAAATTTGTTTGTAAGAATAGTTTTCTTTTTTAATTTAAATGCTTACTTCAGATATATAGGTTATATTAAAGTTGAATTCTTCTGGTACAGTAGTTGAAAGACATTTCAAGGGATGATCTTCACTTGCAGCAAAAAGGGATGGTGTTATGTCAATGCCTGTTACATAACCATCAAATTTATTTTCAAACATTGACTAAAAAACATTTTTAAATAACCTAATATCTCAAGAGCATTGTTTCAAGCAATGGCAGCAAACAATCTCAACAAAATATACCTTGTATCAAACAATCTCAACATATACCTTGTATCAAACAATGTCAACAAAATATAACTTGTATCAAGCAATGTCAACAAAATATACATTGTATCAAGCAATGGAAACAAAATATACCTTGTATCAAATAATATCAACAAAATATACCTTGTTTCAGACATTACAACAAAATGTGCCTTATTTTAAACAATCTGAAAAGAATATACCTTTTATGTAACATTACAATAAACTATACCTTGTTTAAATGTTCCTTGTCTGTTAGCTATACCAGTGATTTTTGTAACAGTGGAAGTGGTAGTGCCCCCTGTGATAATCTCATCATTCTCATTCTCTTTTGAACACTGTACTACATCCCCAACACTACTACAGAAGGAGGGCTCGTTATTCTGACATTGACAGTATAATGTCTGATCCCTGACTTTCATTGAAGTATCTCCACAGAAGCCATTATACAATGATTCATTCTGTGGTACCCTGTAAGAATACAACAGATAATTAAAATTAGTTTTTTTTCTTTTTTATTGCGTAGAGATTAATATAAAAAAAAGTATAAATTATTGGATTAATGTGGGCCTATATAAAAGTAACATAATTAATATGGGATGTGTTAAAACATTTCAAAGCTATATTGTTTATCTAAAAAAAATATTACCTCCAAATCAGACTATAAGCTTTAGGTTGCAGAGGAGTTCCAGCAGGATACTGAAGGTCATTATCAGCATTGTTATCAAAAGTGCTACATAGACCTAGTGGAGTAAAACACACAATTACAATTTTCAGCTAGGGTGCTTTTCTTAAAATACCACAATTACTATCAGAAAAATAAATGTAAAAGGCAGTAAAATGATATGCCTACCCTCAGTCTTTCCGAAGCTACCTCCTGCAGCAGTCACCCAGACATTGATGAATCGACTCAGTCTACCACGTCTTTGTACCTTTACATACACTGAGTCTCCATTAGGAAGATAGATCTAGGGTATCAAAAAGAAAAGAGCTTAGACTATCTCATTGAATGGTAGAAAACAATAATGACCAGCAAAGAAATAGTCTTTTAATAAAAACAATAGATGGTTAAACAAAAATGAAAAATCCAGACAACTAAGCATTGGCAACTAGAACCAAATATTTTCCAAAATCTAGTTCAGGAATTTAGAATCTGAAAACATTTAAAAGACAACTACTGACCTTGAATTTGTCATTTGGATATTGGTAAATTCTGAATCCTTTTGCTAAATATCCATTTCTGTAGAGTACAACCTTCAAAGGTGTGTATTCATTGTCATCATCTGTGCTAGGGCATTTACTTAACAAGATAACATCATCATCAACTTTAACAGCCACACCACAGTTACAGGAAGCTCTTCCTCGACAAGAACGATAAAAAGTATGAACCTAAAAAAAAGAAAACTATGATAAAATTGTATATATATTGTTCTAAAGATGATAAAAAATGGATTATGGTAACTTACGTTAATTATTTATCTCTTTTTTTTTTTTTTTTAAAATTATGTCAGTTTTCCCAATACAATAAGATACTACAAATTTTATTTCTAAAGAAAAATTATTATGATGATATTATATTAAGCAGGCATATAGAGAAAAACAATAAAAATAAAGTTTTATATCTACAATACTTTAAAAGAGTTATGTTGAAATTAAAATTAATTATTTTATATTTAATTTTTACAACAAATTCCAAACTTATGGTTATGTTCGGAAAAATACCTTTTTATTTATTTTTTATTTTCTATGTTATTGGCAGTCAAGACTTGAAAAAAAAATATAGGCCCATGTATAAATTACCTCATAGGAAAGATCTTTATGTCGATACAATCGAAATTCTCCTTCCTGGAAATTGTTGTATTTACTGAAATCAAAAGAAAACACATTTGATTTATGAGCTCTTTTTTTTATCATCTTATTTCACTAAATGTAGACCTAAAAGTAATTACCTTCCATCAAAAGTAGTTATGTGTGGATCATTTTCAGAGCCACAGGTACTTGTTCTATCCAAATCTATAACAGTTATCTAAAATAAAAACAATTAGGAAAACAAAAAACATTAATGAAAAGCTACCAATATGTCTAATACCAATAATGTCTTTTTTTTTTTTTAATTTTAAAATCATATTGTATTAAGATTGTTCTGTTTTTTTTTTGTTTTGCATGTTTCAGATGTTCCTTTAAGATTGAGCCTAGGACCATCAAGAAGGTAGTCCAGACAGCATACCACAAAAAATTCACCTGTTAAATTGAAATAATTTACAACTATTGGTAGTGATTTTTAAAAAATATGAAACAGAAAAAAAAATTATTTTCTTCTGAACTTTTTTTTTTTTTTTTTATACTATTTAAGTATTTCAAATAGTTATCCAAATATACATTCTAGTATATTTTATGGATTCCCTATCCACCTTCATTGATCAAAAGCTTTAAAAAAAAACTATTTAATTTTTGTCAAGTGAATTTTGTTTCTTTGAAACCAAACTGTAAGCAGAGCTAATAAGTTATGTTCTTCTGTTTCTGTGACCAACAATTTACCACGGTGTCCTTTTCAATACAAGGTACCCATCTTTGCAACTAGAATTCCACACCCTTCAATAAGGAAGTCAAGTGGTTTATCACAAAGCCAATAAGACCTAATCAGTTCAACTTGTTGAAAAAACTTACTGGTACTCTGCCAACAATTGATTGGCTGAAAAGTGTGGTTCTGTTTGATCTGATGGACATTGATATCTCTAAAATTCTCTTTTGGTCTTTATCTTTCAGAACATCTATTGTGCCCTTGACATGCAGAGTTAATGTTGGCTCCCAACTTGTAGTGTCAATCAACAAACCACAGAATGCTTGACTCAGGTCAGAATCTTTCCATACTATCACAGCCTAGAATAAGAACGTTTTGTGAATGGAAAGAAAAATAAAAAAAAACATTATCTCACTTTGGGGAAAAAAGAAATATTCAGTCATTTTTAGCGGCCTCCGAAAGGGGAAATGACGATATTAGTTTTGTGTGGCCTGTCTGTCCGTTCATCAGTCCTGTTTAGGATCTCAGAAACTAGAAGGGAAAATGAAAATCAGAGATCATGATATTTTAGATCATTCAAAGTTCTGATGCAACAGATACTTTTTCTTATCTGAAAGCGAAAAATCTAATTTTATAAAACACTTATGCAAGCAGTTTTTTCATAAAAATACACCACTTTTACAACTATTCACTATTAATAATAACAAACACGGGAGGCTCTTTAGTAGGGGAGATAGATATCTACCATATTTTTAACATATTTTTGCAAATGGTTTAACATTTTTTTGTGAAAAAAATATTTTTTTTACATTTGTATTTCTAAGTTACAGACAAAAAAAATGTTTACTATTTTTTTAAAGAGAAAAAATCTATTTAGTATGCATATAAGTTGGACAGAATTTAAAACTAACAATTAATAAGTAGTTTTTCATATTATTGTGTGAACTTTTGTGCTGAAGTGAGTTGTAGAACTCTCAACCAAAGGAAAAATTTCTTGAGGATTTGAATAAGAGATTGACCCTTTACAAAACAATTAGAAATTCATTATAAGACATCAGTTAGGCCAGGTTCACATCTAACTTCACATTCCGTTTCACCTATCCTTTGGTCTGCTGGACCGCTGGGGCACAACACAAGATCTGTGAACCTTTTTTCTCCATGTTTCTTCGTCATTTGTCTTTGATAGAATTTCCTTCTGAAAATATTGAAATCTGCCTTTTTACCTGCCTGGGTGGACCTCTTCGGGGGCCGATTTTGAGTTTGTGTTTCCACACAAACTGTCTTTGTAACCTTGTCTATAATTAGGATTTAATCTTAGAATTTCCTGCCAAGGAAAATGTCATTTACTATTGCAATCATATTTGTTACGTATCTAGGTAACAATGCCTAGATACTATTTTTTTTTCTTGACCTGTAGGTTGTCTGCCCCTTTGTGTAATAAGTTTTTTTTTTATTTTATTTTTCACGGTGAGTCAAGCCACACAGACAGTGACCGGTCCTTGACCTATGTGTGTACCTCTGGTTGAAAGGAGGGTGTTTTTTTTTGTTTTTTTTTCTTCTGTCTCTTTGAAGAGCGTTCTAGATCTGGGTGTTGATGACTTATTCTGTTCTAGAAATTACTAGATTTGTCTTGATATCGACGCGCGGTATATTATATAAAGACCGCCCGTGTAACGTTGACAGACAGACATACGGAGACAGCCGTGAGACAGAATAGCGGAGACATTGCGTGACCCGTGCGTGGTATACCAATTGATCGTGTAAGTTAAGATTTTTCTTTTTTTCAAGGCCTTGCTTGTATTTGTAATTATATTTTCAAACTATTGTATTGTAATATTTTTACATGCCATTTTTGTAAAAGGGTTTTGGTCAACCCTTCCATTTTGTATTGAGTTATATTATGATTAAACATTAAGTTGATATTTTACCTTCCGATTTCTTGTGTCATTTTTTTTTGTTATTTTCATTGTAAGTCTTTGATTAAATTCAGACTTAAGATAAGTGACACAACTACCTTTTTCTATTGTCACGTTCCCCTAGGCAAGCCATTTAAAAGTAGAATTCAATTTGTAATACGTGACAAAAGAAGTTTGAGGGCTTTCGTCCCGGATATTTTTCTGAACCTATTTTCGTCTTACTTGAGTAATTTTGTAAAGGCGAAGTTGACTTTAACAAAATTTTTTTTGTGTCAAAGAGTCGGAAGTAAAGTATCAATAGTATTGACCAAACTCTCTTAAGGTTTTTTGTTGTACTGATTTTGTACTGTATATTTACATTGTATACATTTTTTTTTGCTTGTAATAGTTGTTAGTTAGTCATGGATATTCAGGTTTTTCTTGCAAATCCCTCTGTGGAAGAGCTTGATGCTTTTACTAGGAAGGAACTGGTCCTTATTTCTAAACAGTTAGGGTTAAAAATAAAATCAAATGCCCTTAAACAAGAAATCAGAGATAACATTGTAATCCATTATGTAGACGAGGAAGTGTTTTCTGAGGACCTTTTAGAAACCCTTAGACCCGATGAGGGTAAATCAGATTTAGAACTTCAGATAAAATTAAAACAAATGGAAATAGAAGCCCAGTTAGCTTTAAAAGAGAAGGAAATTAAACAACAGGCCGCACAAAAAGAATTAGAGCTTGCAGCGGCTAGAGAGCAGAAAGAAATTAAACAAAAAGAATTAGAGCTTGCAGCGGCTAGAGAGCAGAGAGAAATTAAACAAAAAGAATTAGAGCTTGCAGCGGCTAGAGAGCAGAAAGAAATGGAAATGAAATTACAAATAGAGTTAAAAAAATTAGAGTTAGCTGCTAATGTAAGACCAGATTCTTCCCCTGCCAGTCATACTGCTGAAGCAACAAAATTTTTGAAAATAATTCCACGCTTTAATGAAGCCACAATTGACAATTATTTTCCACAATTTGAACTTGCTGTGAAAAATTTTAATGTACCTGAAACTTTGTGGCCCACTTTGCTGCAAACAGTTTTGACTGGTAGAGCTGCAGAGGTATTTTGTTCTTTGACCATTGAACAACAAAAAGATTATAATGTTGTTAAGGCCTTAATTCTTAAGGCATATGAACTTGTTCCGGAAGCTTACCGAAAGCAGTTCAGGGATTGTCGCAAATCGGATGGCCAAACCCATGTAGAATTCCTGCGGGAAAAGGAGCGACGCTTTGAGAAATGGCTCACTTCCAGGGAAATCGGCACCGACTTTGCAAAATTCAAGAACCTAATGCTGATGGAAGAGTTCAAGTGTTGTGTGGCTGGACGTCCGTACGCATATAGCTGATCGTGGCGAGGAAGATGTGCACAAGGCTGCAGTGTTGGCAGACGATTATATAATATCACATCAATTTGCCAAGTATACGACGGATGTCAAGCCAAAACAAGTCAAACAGCCTGAGTCCATTGCTAGCAACTCCATCAAGAACAGCAGTACAAATGACAGAAAACCTACTACAAGTAAAGCTACTTGTTCCTACTGCAAACGAGAAGGCCATAAAATTGACGATTGCTGGAAATTGAGGAAGAGAAACGAAAAAGCTCCTTCGAAAGTCAGCGCTTGCACAGTACAGTGGTCGTCGAGGTTTACTCCCTCATCATCAAGTCATATCAAGAATAACTCGACACCACCTGTTTCAAATGTATTGACTGTACAAGACTCTCCGAAAATGTCTCCACGATGTTCCAATGACTCAAACAAGAGTTTTTCAAATACATCAAGCCGATGTTCCAATGACTCAAACAAGAGTTTTTCAAATACATCAAGCCGATGTTCCAATGACTCAAACAAGAGTTTTTCAAATACATCAAGCCGATGTTCCAATGACTCAAACAAGAGTTTACCTAGTACATCACCCCGATGTTCCCATGACTCTATCCAGAGTTCCCATAATACATCATCCCGATGTTCCCATGACTCTATCCAGAGTTCCCATAAGACATCACCCCGATGTTCCAATGACTCCATCAAGAGTTCTCCAAATACATCCAAAAGATGTTCTACTGACTCAAGAAAGAGTTTCTCCACTGCGTCTCCTAGAGATGTCAATGACTCCAGCGAGAGTTCGACCCAAGTCCAGTCTGCATCAACCAAAATTGATGTTTCATTTCGGAAGGATTCGTATCACTACCCGGTGATTCTACAAGTCTACGACCTATCACCATTTTGAGAGACACAGGTGCCTCACAATCGCTACTTTTAGAGGGTATCTTGCCCTTGTCAAAATCATCATCGACTGGGAAGAGCATCCTGTTACGAGGCGTAGAGCTTGGATGTATAGATGTGCCTCTACATCTAATCGACATAAAGTCAAATCTCATTACTGGACCGGTTGTTGTAGGTGTCCGACCAACATTACCATTGGAAGGCATCTCGTTGCTGTTAGGCAATGACTTAGCAGGTGGAAAGGTGATAGCCGAACCCATCGTCACTCAAACACCCGACTTATCTGCCACACCCGAGGAAGACCTAGAGTTATATCCAGCGTGTGCAGTAACAAGGGCAATGAGGTTGAAAGCATCTCAAGAAGAGAACGTCATGAAGGCCAACAGTAACCACGATGATGTGGACTTGAGCACCACATTCTTTGCTTCTCTTGAAGAAGAACCAACGCCAAATTCTGAAAAGCCGGCATCAACTCGAAAACAGTTGATTGAGGACCAAAAGAAGGATCCAGAGCTCGCCAAACTCCGAGAAACCGCAATGACATCACAAGAGGCAGAGCTAGCATCAACGTGCTACTACATCCAAGATGATATGCTCTTCAGGAAATGGAAACCTCCAGACGCATCCAACGAAGAAGAATGGAGAATATGCCATCAAATCGTGTTACCAGAGAGATACCGAGCGTACATCATGAATCTGGCTCATGACACACCAATGTCAGGTCATCTCGGCATCCACAAGACATACCACAAGATTATGTCACACTTCTTCTGGCCACGTTTGAAGAAAGATGTCATCCAGTACTGCCGATCCTGTCATGCCTGTCAGATGGTTGGCAAGCCAAATCAAAAGATCCCTGTTGCTCCTCTGAAGCCGATTCCAGCCTTTGAAGAACCTTTCAGCAGAGTACTTATTGACTGTGTTGGTCCTCTCCCAAGGACAAAAGCTGGCAACCAATACCTGTTGACCATTATGTGTGCTTCAACTCGTTTTCCTGAGGCTATTCCTCTAAGGAACATAAAAGCATCAAAAATTGTAAAGGCCTTAATCCAGTTCTTTACTCTATTTGGTCTACCAAAGTCCATCCAATCGGACCAAGGAACGAATTTCACGGCCAATCTTTTCAAGCAAGTCATGACTCAGTTGGGCATCAAACACTGCATGTCGAGTGCATATCATGCCGAGTCGCAAGGCGCTCTTGAGCGATTCCATCAGACTCTCAAGAACATGATCCGAACCTATTGCTTTGAGCACGAAAAAGACTGGGACGAAGGAATCCACATGCTGCTGTTTGCAACCCGTGAATCCGTCCAGGAATCGTTGGGATTCAGCCCTTTTGACTTAGTCTTTGGCCATTCGGTGCGCGGTCCCTTGAAATGTATAAAAGAGACTTTGTTGTCACCAACAGCCACTGAAGGACTTTTAGACTATGTAAGTAAGTTTAAAACTAGACTTTATGATGCTTGTGTTCTGGCCAAAAATAACTTACAAAACACCCAATCCAGCATGAAACGCTGGTATGATAGAAAGGCCCGTGTTAGAGAATTTTCTCCCGGGGATAAGGTGCTTGTATTTTTGCCCATACCAGGTCAACCCTTGCAAGCCAGATATTTTGGTCCCTATGAAATTGAGACCAAAATTAGTGACCTCAATTACACAATCAAAACTCCTGACCGTAGGAAAAAGACTCAGCTATGTCATATAAACATGCTGAAGCCTTATGTATCTCGGCCAGATGACTCAGATAAGAGTAATTGTGTTTTAAATACAGTCAAAAGTTGTTCAAATAGCCATGTTTCTCCTATTGATGATGATATTGTAAAGGAGAAATTTGGGCAATACAAAATACCTAATTCTTTTGTATTACAGAATTTGGATGTAAAACTGTCTCATCTGTCTTCGACAGAAAGGCCAGTTATCATGAAACTCATTAATGAATTTAATGACATTTTTTCTGATGTACCAAAACAGACTAATGTTATAATGCATGATGTAGATGTTGGCGAGGCTACTCCAGTCAAGCAGCATCCTTACAGGGTCAACCCTGAAAAACTTGCCATACTTAGGTCAGAAATCAAGTATATGCTTGAAAATGACCTCATTGAACCAAGTTCCAGTAGCTGGAGCTCCCCATGTGTCTTGATACCTAAACAGGACAAGACTTATCGTTTTTGTACAGACTACCGTAAGGTAAATGCTGTAACAAAGACCGATTCGTTTCCTATCCCTAGGATAGACGATCTCATAGATCGTATTGGTGACCCTAAGTACATCACCAAAATAGACCTACTTTCAGGTTATTGGCAGGTTCCCCTGACTGATAGGGCAAAGGAAATCTCCGCCTTTGTCACCCCTGATGGTCTGTACCAATACAAAGTGATGCCATTTGGCATGAAGAATGCTCCTGCCACTTTCCAGAGAATGATAAATGCCCTGCTTGCTGACATGGAGAATTGCCACGCATACATAGACGATGTAGTAATTTTTAGCCAAGATTTTTCTAGCCATTGTAAACAACTGCATTGTCTTTTTACTAAACTTTTACATGCAAAAATTACTGTAAACCTGAGTAAGAGTGATTTTTGCCAGGCTTCCATCCAATACTTAGGCCATATTGTAGGACAAGGCCAGGTGAAACCTGTAATGGCCAAAGTAGAAGCTATCCAAGCTTTCCCTATTCCTGCTGATCGGAAACAACTCCGAAGATTTTTGGGAATGTCTGGATATTATAGAAAATTTTGCGAAAATTTTTCTGTCATTGCCAGTCCTTTAACAAACCTCCTGAGAAAGAACGTCCGATTTACTTGGACGGATGAATGTCAGAAAGCCTTTAACCAAATTAAGCAGATATTATCTAGCTCCCCCATTTTGATGGCTCCTGACTTCGGAAAACCTTTTAGGTTAGCTATTGACGCCAGTGACACAGGTGTTGGGTCAGTCCTTTACCAAGAAGATAATTTCCAAGTAGAGCACCCTATTTGTTTCTTTTCCAAGAAATTTAATAAACATCAAAGAAATTATTCTACTGTGGAAAAAGAATGTCTTGGGTTGATTCTTTCTATACAACACTTTGATTTTTATATCAGTGGGTCCAGATGGCCACTGGTTGTATTTACTGACCACAATCCCCTTACATTTATCCACAAAATGTCTGGCAAGAATCAACGACTTCTCAGGTGGAGTTTATTTTTACAAGAGTACAACCTAGATCTTAAACACATAAAAGGCAGCGAAAATGTTATCGCCGATGCCTTATCTAGATTGTAAAAAGTATTTTGATGTATATTTTTTTTATATATATCATGATAAATACATTCTGTAATGTAAATATCATTTTTGTAATTATTCTAAAAAGATTTCCATTTCGTGGAAATGTAAACTTTTTATTTTTAGGAGGGAGGTGTTACGTATCTAGGTAACAATGCCTAGATACTATTTTTTTTTCTTGACCTGTAGGTTGTCTGCCCCTTTGTGTAATAAGTTTTTTTTTTATTTTATTTTTCACGGTGAGTCAAGCCACACAGACAGTGACCGGTCCTTGACCTATGTGTGTACCTCTGGTTGAAAGGAGGGTGTTTTTTTTTTTTTTTTTTTCTTCTGTCTCTTTGAAGAGCGTTCTAGATCTGGGTGTTGATGACTTATTCTGTTCTAGAAATTACTAGATTTGTCTTGATATCGACGCGCGGTATATTATATAAAGACCGCCCGTGTAACGTTGACAGACAGACATACGGAGACAGCAGTGAGACAGAATAGCGGAGACATTGCGTGACCCGTGCGTGGTATACCAATTGATCGTGTAAGTTAAGATTTTTCTTTTTTTCAAGGCCTTGCTTGTATTTGTAATTATATTTTCAAACTATTGTATTGTAATATTTTTACATGCCATTTTTGTAAAAGGGTTTTGGTCAACCCTTCCATTTTGTATTGAGTTATATTATGATTAAACATTAAGTTGATATTTTACCTTCCGATTTCTTGTGTCATTTTTTTTTGTTATTCATTGTAAGTCTTTGATTAAATTCAGACTTAAGATAAGTGACACAACTACCTTTTTCTATTGTCACGTTCCCCTAGGCAAGCCATTTAAAAGTAGAATTCAATTTGTAATACGTGACATATTGAAGAATTTATATATAAGAACTGAGTTGATCTTCAAAGCAAGATCTATAGAGCTGTTGCTGTCATAAAATAAATATTTTGAAATTGTATATATTTTGAAATTGTTCAATTATATCTTATTCCATTTTTTTAATTTTTTTTTGGTTTATTTGTAACAAAATTTTTTTTTCAAAGTATCAAGCAAATTTAGTCTTGGAGACAATTTACATATTAAAAAAATGTCTACCTGTGGAATAGCTCTTGCATCGGGGCACTTTTGCTCTAGTGGAGCTTTAATAGTTGTGTCAATCTTAATGATACACTGATCTCTCGAGTCATGTGGACAGAACAGTCTGGGTGGAACATTACTATGAATAACAACATCTTTTACCTCCCCTTCATAGATAGACAAAAGTGTAGTTCTAATCTGGAAATAGATAAGTAATTGTTTTTTACAATTGTTTTGTTGTGCTTAAGGAAGACTGGTACAGATTTATTTTTATGAATTTTACTTACTTCAAATGTAGCATAGATATAGTCACTGTGAGACTCTTTACCAAGACTTGCTAAGCAGTTTGTTGAGAAACAGACTGATACTTTACATGAAAGCTAAAAAATAAAATTAAATATAGATACATCTATATATAGTTTTTTAAAATTATTATTATTATTTTACATTTTATGTAACTTCATTTCTACCAATATATATAGATCATTATTAATATATTTCATTTATGAAAGTATCAGATACAATAAGATTACCTTGGTGTTGTATGCCAGATCATTTAGATCATCTTCAGACAAGTAAGTTGTGTTGTATTCTATAACTCCTGCATCATCCTCCTTAATAAAAGTCACCAAATATTCCAGTGATGTATCTTGTAATTTTTCAAACTCACAGGTCAAGTTCACTTTGCCAGTAGTTTCATCTACTGCAAAGCTTAGGACAGGTTTCTTCAGAAGAGTTGGTAATCCTGATCAAGAACATGTTTTCATTGCAATATAAAATTACTGAAATTCCAAGTCATAGTTTGAAATAAAATGTATACAAAAATGATATGCTCATTAGTTGCCAACAGGTAAGTAACTACAGTGTGACTAGAACAGCTCCACACATACAAACATGAAGAGAAATCTGCTACTAGCCTCCACACATACAATCATGAAGAGAAATCTGCTACAAATCCTCCACACACAAACATGAAAAATCTGCTACTAACCTCCACGCACAAACATAAAGAGAAATCTGCTACTAACCTCCACACATAAATATGAAGAGAAATCTGCTACTAACCTCCACACATTAACATGAATAGCAATCTGCTACTAACCTCCACACATAAACATGAAGAGAAATCTGCTACTAACCTCCACACACAAACATGAATAGCAATCTGCTACTAACCTCCACACACACAAACATGAATAGCAATCTGCTACTAACCTCCACACATAAACATGAATAGCAATCTGCTACTAACCTCCACACATAAACATGAAGAGAAATCTGCTACTAACCTCCACACACAAACATGAATAGCAATCTGCTACTAACCTCCACACATAAACGTGATTAGCAATCTGCTACTAACCTCCACACATAAACATGAAGAGAAATCTGCTACTAACCTCCACACACACAAACATGAATAGCAATCTGCTACTAACCTCCACACATAAACATGAATAGCAATCTGCTACTAACCTCCACACATAAACATGAAGAGAAATCTGCTACTAACCTCCACACACAAACATGAATAGCAATCTGCTACTAACCTCCACACACAAATATAAAGAGAAATCTGCTACTAACCTCCACACATAAACATGAAGAGTAATCTGCTACTAACCTCCACACATAAACATGAATAGCAATCTGCTACTAACCTCCACACATAAACATGAATAGCAATCTGCTACTAACCTCCACACATAAACATGAATAGCAATCTGCTACTAACCTCCACACATAAACGTGAATAGCAATCTGCTACTAACCTCCACACATAAACATGAAGAGAAATCTGCTACTAACCTCCACACACACAAACATGAATAGCAATCTGCTACTAACCTCCACACATAAACATGAATAGCAATCTGCTACTAACCTTCACACAAACATGAATAGCAATCTGCTACTAACCTACACACACACAAATATAAAGAGTAATCTGCTACTAACCTCCACACACACAAACATGAATAGCAATCTGCTACTAACCTCCACACATAAACATGAATAACAATCTGCTACTAACCTCCACACATAAACATAAATAGCAATCTGCTACTAACCACCACATATAAGCATTAAGAGTAATCTGCTGCTAACCTCCATGCACACAAACATGAAGAGCAATCTGCTACTAACCTGGAACAATGCCTAAAGCATTCACAGTTTCTTGTTCAGCAGCAATAATGTGAAGTAGTTCAAGTGTAAAATGAAGTAAACTAATTCCAGTTTCTGAGGTTCCAAAAAATAAGCCACACTCTCTTCTTGTGCTGACTGACATTTTACGCTCCACAGGCTTAGCTTGCTGGCTGACTACAACACTATCAATGAAAACCTAGAAAAAAAAAATCTCTCTTAAAGTATTTTTTTTTAATTTCCTATATTAATATATTTTTGTTTTAATTAAACAAACAGAAGGTAAACAACAAAAAATGAACTATACACCTATATGGTAATATATTTAATTATTAATAAGAATATAGATGACTTTCTACCTTTAGACCCATTTGTGAACTCCAGGATATGTCGAGATTGTGGAAGCTTGCTGTGTCGACATTCTGTAGGTAGACTATCCATTGAGAAGTTCTTGTTGTTACAATAAAATACAGCCTACTCTGTTTGTAATAAACAGCAATACCTGAAGAATCAGCTTGATCCCCACAACTGGTCAACAAATAGCCATTTTCTACAAGTTTGTCAAATTTAATGTGCAATGAGATCATGAATCCAAACTGGCACTGCTCAATGTCAGACAGACATGGAGATACTCTCTCTAGACGAAAGCCTCCTTCTCCAGTAAACACAACTCTTCTGTTGAAGACATTCTCTGAGATACTCAGGCTACCATTTATATTTATTGAACCAATTGAACTATTAAGAATGCCATTTGTTATTCCAAAGAAAAGGATGCGAATCTGTTCAACTGCTGTTACTGGGGAAAAAAATGAATGAAATATGTTAGTAAAAGCATTAAACATAAATATCTCAACAAAATTTGTTCTTAATTTTCAAATGTCTATGAAAGGTGACCGATTATTAAGAGACAAAATAGAATAGTACCTTTGATGTTAGTCCATTGTGTGTTTGAATAAGTAGTCAGGCAGGCAAGTTCAGGTTTTAATGGATTGTGATAGCCATCAGCATAACAGATGCCATTGATACGACAAATATTTTCCTGTTCAGAAAATGCATATTAAATTCCATTGCTTTTTTTTAAATTATTTAAACAAAAGTTAACTTTTAAATATGTTACAATAAAGATGGTAAAGATGAATTGTAAAACTTTTTTTTACTTTTTCTCGACATGGACTTGCAGAGCAGTCTTGACACACAGAGTCATAGGTGGTATAGTTTAAACTATTACTTTGAGACACACCATCGTTGCTGATAGTAAGTTGAAATTCACCAACCAGTTCAAACGGGCAGACAACTATCTCAGTGCTAATGTACTGTCCTTCAATATTTATTCCACTTGAATTCTAAATATAGAAATGTTAAATATGAAAAGTATTTTAGCGCTGTGCACTAAAAATTTATTTTAACAGATATTTTTGAACTTTTAATATCGTAACATACTTAACAATATTAATGTGCAGTAGAGGAAAATATCAATATTAATAAACTAATAATTTTAATAAATATTTAAAAGAGAAAAGAATTTTATTGTAAAAATGATGGATAATCAAGCGTCCTCTAAAAATATTATTGTACTTTTGTCTTTTTCATGTGCATTTTTCATTCAATATTTTGTCTTGTAAGTGAAGTTCCCCTTTCAGACCTTGCAATCTATAGGGCAGATGATGTAAAGGTCATCTGTTAACGAGAGTTTCATGTGGCCAGCACGATGATAAACCTTTACTTCCCCTAACTAATGCCAAGTACCCATTAGAGCTGGGTGGACTCAGAGGCGACCTAAGATCCCAAAATTAAAAATCCCAGTCTTCACCGGGACCCCCAGTTTGGAAGCCAAGCGCTTTACCACTCAGCCACCAAGACTCTATTCTGTCTTGTACATTCCACTAATATAACTAAATGCTTCTACACTTTCTATAACTATTTTAACACTTACATATATATACTTGATGTGGCAAAAAAGTTTATCAGACTGGACAAATCTCATTCCATAAATTTCAATTTTTTGACAATCTCTTTTACGTTTGTCACATTTATCTCCCCCATCAATGGAAACTAATAGAGGATGTTTTTTTTTGTTAATACTGCAATCAGTACCAAGCCAGTTGCTGTTACATTGACAAGTACCTGTGAAATATTAATTGGTCACTTACCATTGGTAAGAATTTCAATCCTAAAGTGGAATAAGTAAAAATACATTTGAAAGTTATCTGGTTACAATAATACAGCTGGGTGTGTCAGTGGGAGATAAACCTTAGCACATCTGAAATACTCTACATTGTCATTCATGAATCTGAAAGAGCCTCTGACAAACAAATCAAACCCAAGTTGGCTTATAAGACTAAAACTCCGATGGAAACTGCTTTTATTGATGAGTAAAGGATAAGATTGATGGCTGGCACACCTCAGACCTCAAATGTTGTGCAAAGGATTCAGATGTGAACTTCGAGAGGACAATCAAGATTGGAGCCCTAAAGCATTTGTACAATAGTTTTCCTTTGCTATCTCCTGCTTTTGAGTGAGTCAAATCTATTGTCTGGCATTCCTTTGGAACACCTCAGAAAGATCCAGATAGGGCCATGATGCATAATCTACTTATGACCTTTTTATCTAAGAGCAAGATTGCAGCATAACGAAGTTTTCCAAGCTATCTCAACACTAGGAGCCATATGTATTTTACTAGAAGTCTAATACTTATGATAAATAGTTGCAAACATTTCTTTACAATTAATCATTTTATTACTATCAAACAAAGATTTTAAAAAAAATCTAAGCATACATCTAAAAAACATTTAGAAAAATCAAGAGAAAAACATAACAATATACCTGCTACACAAGTACCATTGTTGTTACAATCATTAGGACAAATATTGTTTAATAAATTCAAAGTCCCATTTACAGATATCCACAAGTCTACATTGAATTTAATTTCTAATAAACAATATACTTGAATGTCTACAAGAATGCTTTGAGCAAAACTTAAATCATCCATAATCTGAGGAAAAACAAAACAAAATTAAATTATTTCTTTTTATTTCATTGACAATCAAAACTCAATGTTCTAATACTTATTGACATTGATTGTACTTGAAAATTATGGTAAAATTTAATACTGGTCAAAGGAAAGGACAAGACTCTCTCCCTCACAGACTTGTTCAGAACAAAAAAATAAATGGAGACAAAATGATCTGAACTGATACCTTGTGACTACTTTTCCAGAAAATGACAGGAAATGGAAAGAAGAAAAAATGATTTTTTAAAATATTAGTTGGATGCAACCAATTTTTGATACATTACTTTTACTTTTTTGTCTCAATAAAAAAATATATTGTAAATTACATTTAGAATACTAAGAGGTATACAAATGGTACAAACCTGTATATCAGAGATGCAGTTTTGTAAAGAAGAATATAAAGTTGTGCCAGTCAATGAGCCAATTATATTCTTGCAGGTCTGGTAGGTTTGGCTTACTTCAACAATCGAAGTACAATATTCAGTGGCTTTCTCTTTTGTTATTCCTGATTTTGTTGGCCAAGTAGGAAGCTGTGGACATATACTTTCATTGTAGACATGATACATATAAAAATATCAATGGGTCTGGATGGTTCAGGAAATGTTAAAAGGGATAAATATTGATTTCTGCTACAATTAAGATATTGTGAATTCAGCATTGATTTCAAGTGCTGAATGACTGAGCTTGTATCTTTAAAATATACAAATTAAATTATTAAAGATTCCTCAAAAGTTATTGGTATCAAGGTATGAAGTAAAGAGAATTAAAATATAATATTTTCTTATTATTTACAGACATTTCTTCCAAAAATGTTACTACTATAACCAAAAAACTCAAAGTTTAGGATGAATGATTATCACTAAAAACCTTATTAAAATGGCAATGACTTTTTCTTTTTACTTTATGGATTGTCCTAACACAGTTTAAATCCAAAACAAAAGCTGTTTCTATTATTTATGTTAAAAATACATTTACTTCACACATGCATCTATTGATTAAAAGTGAGTTAACTTACTGAGTATGTATAGTTTACATCATACTGGAACACCAGAGGATCTTGGGTAGAAATACAGGCATCAGAGCTGTCAGTACTTTTTATAAGAATATCTGTAATATCTGTTTCTGATGATGGTAATCAAAATTTATTTTAGTCATTCTACCTGTACTTACAATATTTATCTGTAAACAAAGAAGACTAAATGTATAGATTTATATATTTTATATTAAGTGTTAAAACCCTTTCATTCTACATTACCATCACGTGTAAATACTGATTGCACATTCTGACAAGTCTGGAGTCCTTCATTGACTGAACATATAATATTAGTTGCCTCATCTTTACAGTTACAAGATAATAAAGATTCTTTAGGTATCACAACATCTTGTACACATATTCCTGAATAATAGCTGTCTTTTGGATTTACTCTATAAAATAATAAAAAATTATGTGTTTTTTTTTTTGGAGTGATTAATTAAATAAATAAAAGAATACTTAGTCTTACTGATTTATTTTTTAAGTGAACAGCCATAGTTTTTCCAAATATTTCTCATTACAAATCATGTACAATGAAATATAAAACTTCCTTTGCTTACCTCCAAGATAATATAAACTCCTTCACTTTGTTTATTCCAAGCAATATATTTTGAGAAGTTGTGAGATCATTTGTTTCATCACTGTCAAAATTACCACATAAACCTGGAGGATTGAAGATAAAAAATCAAGTATTGATCACCTTCTGACAATAAAAAAAAAGACAAAGAATATTCAACTTATAATTTTTTAAAAGGTAAACAAAGTTGAACTTACAGAGCTAAAGTCTATAACAAAGTTGATGTCAGGTCCCCCCCCCCCCCCCCCCGCCTCCCAAACCTAAAAGTCAATGAAGAAAATGATGCAGACTGGAATATAAAAAAATGTATAGTGTACCTGTACTTTGTTGATAATCAAAAGCAGTAGCAGAAATAAAGATGTTCAGAACATCAAAGGCAGAAGAACCAAAGCCAACAACATCTCCATGTACCTCTATGCTCATACCAGTAGGTAATAGGATCTGACATTTGTTTAAAAAATTAATGTAGCAGATAATAATACATAAATCATTAACATTTTTTAAATTAAATTTATAAAAAGATTCCAAAAAGAATAAACCATTTGAATAAAAAATTGAATAAAAATAATAAACCTTGTATCCACCAGACTTGAGTCGTAAATACTTTGTGCCAACTGTTAATTCTCCAGAAGAGTAATATTTAGGCTTAAGAGGCTGCCTGAGTTTGCTGTTGGATGTGCATCTTTCTAAGACAATGATGTCATCTCCTGATCTAACTGCAACACCACAATTGCAAGCAGCTCTGTCATTACACTTCTGTTGGAATGCTCTCACCTATAAAAGTTAAAACAGAAAACAATTTTTTGCTCAAAATTTTCAAAATTCAAAATTAAAATTCAAAGTGAAAGAAAATTGTATGTTATATAAAGAAAAAAAAGTGTAATTAAGGTATAGAAAACCAAAACATAAACATTCCAGCATTTCTTCTTTACTTCTGCATGAACAATGTAGGAAACCTATTAACACATATTAACATTACAGATAGTTGAATTTTAACATAGGGAGATATATTAGGTGTTTCAACTTTTTTTTTTGTCAATACAAAAATGTGTAGATTCTAACATAGGTGTGGGATGTGTGGCTGACAGGCCAAAACCACTTGGCTATAGCTTGGCTACCTAACCTGACTTGAGCAGAGTTGTGTTTACTGCATGCCTAAAGGCAGCACAGAAAACCTTCTCCCAGATAGCCAATCCCTCCCCTGGTCTACAAAAGAGATTGGACTATAGTGCAATTGAGCAGGCTATTGAATGAGACATTCACTATATGAAATAAAATAAATAACATAGGTTAAAAACAATACTAACAATCCTACTGGGATCAGAAAAAAAAGTGTATAACCCTAATATTATACATGTCTGGTATCAAACAAACATTGATAACAAGATTAAATTTTGCTGAATAAATGATAGATAACATATGAATAAGTGTATATAAATTATCAGAGAAATAGAAATGAATAAAGATTAAAAACACAAAGCCCAAATAAATGGAAATAAAAACAGGAATATAAGAAATAACATAAAGCTATTTAAACTTATTTTCATTTTTCTTGACTTTACATTTGTATCAAACCATTTTTTAAGATATTTATCTATTAAATAGAAGAAAACCATACATTCTATATAATCAATGCACAAGATTCCTAACACAAAGGAAATGGTCAATAACTGAACATAGCTTAGCAAGCAATATTCAAGATTTAACTAATAAGTGTGAAGAGACTAACCTCATAAGGAAGCTTTTTGTGTCTGAATAAAACATATTCTCCTTCTAGGAAGTTATCATAGACCCTGAAAAAAAAAAAAGGCCATAGTTTTGAACAAATCAATTGTGTTTTTAAACATCAAAAAAAGCTGATTAAAATCCTTTCCTTTTTAAGGCTTGAAATTGTGACTTACATTCCATCAAATGTTTTAAAATGAGGATCTCCAGTTGCCTGACACACTTTTCTATTACTATCACGATCTAAGACCACAACCTGTAACATAAAACATGAATATTTATTTTATTTTATTTAAATTTTAATCTAGAAATATTTCTAAACATAGTGGAGACAAGAACTTGGGTTTGCATAATAAAGTTTACTTTGTACTTAGTCTTGTACTTGTACTTACTTTGAATATAGTCATATAATATATAGTGTGCAGTCCTTCAAATAGTTTACTAAAATCCTTGTATACACTTCAGTTCATGGTATACAAGAATTGATGTTAGTTTCTTGTTTTAAATTAGTCTTTAACTATTTCAATAGGGAAATCCCATTCTTCAGGCAGATGGCTACAATTTGGGTTTATTATAATGCTGAGGTGGCAATGTTAAGATTATATTCTTTTAAGATAGCATAAGATAATTCTATTTCATCTGAGCTCAGAGATAAATGGTTGTTTAACAGTTAGGCTTAACTAACAAAATAAAAGCCTTGTATAGCTAATACATCATATTCTAGGTACAGTATATAATGCATTATCAAGATAGATATGGAGACAAAAGGTATTTGTATGAGATGCAATGAAGTGTTCACTTATTTGCATTCTCTCATACAAATCTTGATTGGACAAAATGATAAAAGGTGTACAAAAACTTTACAATAGAATTTCAGTGTGACTTATAAGAATAAATATTACCTTAACAGTTTCTATTATAGTTGAACTGAATTCCGAACCTGAGCCCAAAGCAGTTGCCACAATTTTCACATCTCTTTGTCTTTTTCCATCTTTTAACTGATCTATGGTACCTAATATGGGAATAAGCAAGCTGCCGTTAGCCCAACTAGTTGAAGTGATGCGATATTTGCATGGTCCATTGACAGAGAAGTCTGTAGTGGGAAAAACAAGCTGAGTGACTGGTAGTTGGTTAGGACACTTGACTTCATTATCCACAACTATGAGAGAGGCTTGGACTGATATGTAACATTCAGTGTCTCTGTCTTCTGGCAGACAGAAGAGGCGAGGTGGAAGAATGGAGTCTAGAGTAATCATTATTTGCTCTCCTTCATAAACTTCTAGAGGTTTCGGATCAATCTGTCAAAAAAAACAACAAAAAAAAACAACAACATAAGCATTGAAAGCAAAGTTGGAATTTCAGCATAAAAAAATATAAATTAAAAAAAAAAAAATTATTAAATCAATTACATCTATTGCAATTTTAGGGTGGACTTCTAATGTGGCACAATGCTTAAGTATTTAACAGCAGTTAATTAAGTTACATCAGTGAAACTTTTGTAAAAGAGATCTTAATATCTTGTTCTTTATTTTTTTAGCAAAAATTGTATATTTGTAGTTTGTTATTTTTCTTGAAAGTGCAGATACCACAATGTATAAAGCCAGCTATTGAAATTGAGGCTTGATTTCAATTTTTTTTAAAGATATATATAAAAAAGTTTTTTTATAATTTTTTTTTTATGCTTAGGAATTGTGTTGTTTTATTTTAACTGTAAATAGGAGCTATTGAAAAAATGTTATGCTAAAAACTCAAAATCATATTTATAAACATTTATTATTAACAAAGTTCAATGTTAGTTACCTTGAATTCTGCAGTAATTTTATTACTTTGTCTAGTCGGACCTAAAGTGCTATTACACTGATCAGTAATGCAAGCAGATATTTCACAGAATATTGATTGTCTAAACCATAAAAAGTCTATATGGTCTTCAGATAACACAGATACCATCTTGTTTCCAACTTTTATTGCAGACTGGAAAAAAAAAAAGAAAAAAATATATCTTATATAAAAAATCAAAACTATGTTAAAGTAGTTAGTTAATAAATATTTAATGAATAAGTTTTAATTACCTGATTTTTAAGATATTTTTTGCCATAGTAAAAGTCAACAAAATATGTCAAATTTGCAACATTCAGTTCATCAAAAGAGCAAATGAATGATGCTTTACTAGTTGTAGAGTTAACTAGTTCTAGAGTAGGAGCTTTAACAAATCTTGGAAGTTCTGGAAAGAAAAAATGTACATGTTTATTGAAAACCTAGTTCACATATATTTTTAATTAGCTTCTAAAGAAAAATAAAATAAACAAATTTTTCTAGCTCTAATCTTTTGCATTTATTTATGACTTAAAAATCAACCTAAAATCAAAGTAATAATATAAACATTTTGATATAATATATATATATATATATCTTACAAAGACAAAAAGATCAAAATTTGTAAATTGACTATACAAAAAAATGGATGCTTTATTTGAATGAATTGTATTACAAATATAATTTAGAAAATAAATGTCAGAAAAAAAACACAACAAAGAACTACTGATAATGAAAATAGATATGACAGAATGCCATTACTTACCAAAGTTTATACCGAGATAATTGATCATAGTATGGAAAGCAAAGACGACACTGACATCTGAAATTGCTACATTTGAATAAAATGCTGAGTCCAAAGTTCTGGCAAAATAACAACGCCCTGGGGCACTCAAAGTATATTTTATAAATTTGTACTTGTAGTCATAGCTTGCAAGTTTATTATCAAGGAACAAAACAAGTCCATTGTTAACACTCCATGACAGTTTCACATCCACAAATGTACTTTGGTACAAACTTGGTTTGAAATTGGCCATCACCTTGGTGAATATTAAAAAGGAAATTAATCTCAAAACAAAGAATATTATTAAAATTAAAACTCTAAGTTACGTTTACATCAAATAGTTACCTTCCATTCTTTGAAGCCATTGCGTATACGAGCATTCAGTTTATTGCCTTGATACCAAATGGACAATCCACTGGTTCTTAAAGTGTCGGCACCACAAGACAATATGTACATTTGATTTTTAAACTTAAAGATGGCCAGAGAAAATTTGATGGTTATACCATAAGGACATTTAGAAAGGTCTCCTAGACAGGTACCTAAAAAATGAAGTGAAGTTAGAACTAAAGATTATATCCACTTAAACATTTTCATTTGACTAGTTTCAATCATTTGTTTTTCATACTAATACTTTTTATAGCGCTCACAAATCTTCGATCAAAACTACTAAAATATCAAACTCACTATCTATACTGGAGAAGTTGAGATACTGATCAATCCCATTCAACAAAATTGCATTTCCTCCTAAAGGACCACTGATCAAAACTGGATTGCCAAAAACTTCAAATGTGACTGTTCCAGTGTATAAGATATTACCAGTGATGTTGAGGAAATTGTAACTCTGAACATTTACTTGACTACCTAAGCAGAACAAAAGAAATCAAATAGTTAACATAATTCGATATTACAATACAAGTAAATACATAGTTTTGTGACAACCAGTCTAGGAGGATATTATAAAAACAATTTAATTTAGATCTTACTTGTTATTGATGTCAAAGTGGTTTTGTTTTTCACATTGCAAACAAAACTGTCATTCACAACAGCACCATTTTCATAACACAATTTGTTAACAGTGCAAACATCATCCTGAAATTAAAGTAAATTAAAAAAAAAATAGCAACATTTTATTAATATTATTTTTAAAGTTATAAAAAGACTATTAAAAAGTCACATTTTAAAATTGAAATTATACATATATATATATATATATATATATTTGAGTGATATTTTAAATGTTTGTATTATATAAACATTTCAGGCCCCATAGTCTTCACTATTTATCTTTGTTAAAATGCTAGTCTGTATATATGTAGTATAGTAGACACTAGCAGGAAATATAATTAGATGTAATTTGTGAAAACAAATTTCAGGTGTGACAGGCTTAAATTAACTTCTGATGTCAAGAGTAGTTTGTATTTTTCTCTCTCTCTACTCTGTTCAGTTTTTTTTCTCTACTCTTCAATGTTGTATTTTTGGTTTGATTTGCTTGCTACTTCTTAAAGTCCAGTAATGTTTATTGATCATTATTTATTCATGAGGCAGTTCACCCTCTGAAACAGTCTGTGTGTTTGATCCGTAAGAGATGCTTTACCTGTTTAAACTAATGGACAGGTTTAGTGCTATTCCCTTAGACTTATTATTTTTAAGATTTTTGGACCCCTGTTTAGAATGAGTTAATTCATTTGTTTTATCTTCTATGAGGTTTTGTTTACTATTTGTTATATCTCTTATATTTTCTATGAGGTTTCGTTTACTTTTTCTAGTCTTAGAGTAGACATTGAGCTTTGTGTTTATTTCTTAAAGGGTGCCAATGTTGGCATTACAGGACTGAGATTCCATTTCCCAG
Organism: Biomphalaria pfeifferi; assembly: GCA_030265305.1. Lineage (NCBI taxonomy): Eukaryota > Metazoa > Mollusca > Gastropoda > Planorbidae > Biomphalaria > Biomphalaria pfeifferi. The sequence goes on from JASAOG010000055.1 coordinate 1,656,871, forward strand.
TGTTGGTCTTGTATTATTCATTTAGAAGTGTCTGTGTCAGTCAGCATTGAGTTGTCATTTACCAGTGTAGAAGAGTTGATGCCAGTTGTGGATTAGTCATCATCATCATCAAACTCCATTTGGGTAAGGGCTTGAGAGGCTTAAATCCTCTCTTGCAAAAGCCATAGACAGAAACCCTGCTGTCTTGCGTAGTGCATAAATGTCGCCATACAGGTCGAGAATTTCGGGTTTCCCAGACCTGTCGAGACGGAGATCAGCAAGTCTGGGGTAGTCAAACAGAATATGAGGCACGGTTTCCTCTTCTTCCCCGCAGCGGGGGCACTGTGAATCAAAATTTGGCCATAGCCGCGAGAAATATGAGCCAAGAAGACAATGGCCTGTCCTGCACTGTGCTATAATAGCTTGCTCAGGCCTGGACAGCCTCCACCACGGGGAAGTGCGGTCAGGGCGTTTCATGCGCTCCCAGACTCCACAGGCTTTTTGGGACTTGTCCCAGCACTCAAACCACTTTCCATTTGTTTTTTGAATTATAGCCAGGGCTTGATGAAAGCTTACAGCCTGTTCAGTGGGTGGACTTTGCCCTCCCTGGTGGGCCAAAGAGTCTGCAATTGTGTTGCCAGTCACACCTATGTGACTCGGTACCCACTGCATTATTACAGGGGTGCCATAACGTTCTTTAATGTTATGTGAAGCCATGATGACAGTGTTGATATTGGGGGGCCATGGTCCGGGGCTTTGCAAAGCCTGTAGTACAGATTTTGAGTCAGTGACCACAACAATCTGTGTTGCCCTCAAATGTCCATCGCCAAGTTGAAAGTCAATGACTTTTAAGGCTTCACAGACTGCCATGGTCTCCGCATCAAAACTGCAAACACTACCACATGGTCCAAAGATTTTGACTGAGTAAGAGCCAGGAAAGTCGATGTAGGCTCCATAGCCTGCTCTTCCAGAATCTATTGATGCCGACCCATCAGTGTATGCAAAAATAGCACTGGGCTTGAAGGTATTAATGGTCTCCAGAGCTAGGATTTAAAGGTCGTTAGATGAACGACTTAGCTAAGTGGCATTAGGGTCTACTAGTTTCAAGCGTATGTCTGGGGTCGTTGGGCGACACCAAGGGGGAAGGGGATGAAAGCGTTGAATGTTTTGTCGGTTGGTGGAGAGGCCAGCTTTATCAGATAGTCTAGTAGCATGATGCATAAAAGACTGCATCTGAATACGTCTTCTGAATCTCCAACCATCCACTAGTTTTCTAGCTGGGAGGTATTCATCCAGCCTTTTATACCACTCATAGCAGTTCAGTACTGACCTTTCCCTCCTAAGGTTTAGTGGACCTATATTAGCCAATATTTCAGCCGCATTTACTGGACTTGTCCTAAAAGTTCCACAGACAAATCTTAGTGCTTGGGACTGTATTTTATCAAGTTGTTAAAGAGCAGTCCTAGAGCCATAAATTTGCACAGGCAGGCTGTAGTCTATCTGTGATCGGACTGCTCCTAAATACAGGGATCGAAACATGTCTGCTCGGGCTCTCCACTTCGTGGATGCCAGCTTCTGCCCAATACAATGTTTCCCTGAGGCCTTTCTTGCAACATCCTGGATGTGCTCAAACATTTTTAGTTTGCGATCTAAAGTTACACTAAGGTACTTGGGTAGCTTTTCCATGCTGAGAGACACTCGTTGAGGGAGAGCTGGATAGGTTGCCCAAGAATGCCAGTCCCGAGCGTGAAAAGAGAATAGACCGTCTGGGAGGTGTTTATTTCTAGCTTCCATTTTTGTGTGTATGAGCAGAGCGTATGGAGATCTTCTTGTAACACTTTTTGTATAGAGGTTGCGCTCCTTCTGGATTTCCAAAGGACAATATCATCAGCATATAGCAGCTTTTGGAATTTTAGCTGAGCCGGTAGGTCATTTATGAAGGCTGTGAAAAGGGCGCATGACAGGACCCAGCCCTGGGGGAGGCCGTGCTCGAGGGTCATTTCCCCTGAGACTTGTACGCTCTTGTAGGAAGTCTCTAATCCAGTCATATATCCATCCCTGCACCCCCATGGCTCTTATCTTATGAAGCAAACCAGGCCACCATACTTTATCATATGCCTGTTTTATGTGCTTTTGGTCCTTTGGAATCCATCTGCTTTGCTCTGCACAAAGATGTTGACTTGGTCTATAGCTTTCATGTCAGCCCTGAAACCAGCCTGTTCTGAAGCTATAAGACGGGCATTCTCAAGGTACCAAACCAGACGCTCATTTACCATTTTTTCAGCCATCTTTCCCACACAAGAAGTGAATAGGAATAATGGTGGCACGTTTCCAGGCCATCTGCCCAGGTTCTATTTACAAATGCCAAGAGCACGGCCCTTCCTTTCCCCCCTACATGCTTAAGCATTTCGGGGGTGATACCATCCGGCCCGGGAGCCTTTTTAAGCTGGATTAGTTTAAGTACTAACTCATTTGCTGATGTTGTCATTATTGGAAACTCATACTGTCAGGGTATGGACTACTATGAAACCATGTTGACAAGGTTCCAGCTTTAACATGGTGCTTATTTCTATTATTCCTAATTAATATTGTGATATATAGCATTTACGTTAATTGAAAAGGATTTTTGAATTGTATTCTGTATTTGTGATTATTGAATACCTAGACATACCATTTTTCTATTCCTCATTTCCATCATTCTCATTGTATATATACACACACATATGTATATCATGTAATTAAATTCTTGAGCTGTTATTTTAAATCAACATCCACATAGTTGGTTACTCTATGTGGGACAGTTTGTGAATGGTGTATTTGTCAGACTGAACCTAAGGACCATCATTTCATTATACTATTGAGAGATCAAATGAAATAATTACATAGAACTAATGATGTTGCCACTGTGATTGATATTCAGCCTAAAGAGTGGTTTTGTCAGCACATCCAATTTGAACTAAAAAAAACATTAACTAGGGCAGGCCAATCGCCTGAAAGTGTTTCATAAAATCTAAGTTACTTAAGGTGTTCAATCTTTGACATTTGTTCTCTATTCTTGATGTTAAGGTACACTACTGGCTGTCACTAGTCACATTTGTCTAAAACTAAATTATTAAGATTATTTGGCGAGTAGGATCATAAATAAAGTCAAAGGATACTAATAAAGTTTGTTGGTCCTGCAGATCTATATTTGAAATCAACACAATGAGTGATTTATGTAGCCATTTATACAATCATTCTATGGCTTATTCATCCTAGCTGCCTGCATATTTTATAGTAGGATTGTGTCATTCCTAATTTCTCCATACCTCTCTTCATAGTTGAAAAAAAATGTTCGAATATTACAACCATGTTAATTACATTGTATCACTAAGTACTGTAGCACTAAATTCGTATATTTATATTACAGTTAAATCTGGTTAATTGGACCACCAGACCAACCACTTATTTGGACCAAATCCTTAGGTACAAAAGATATTTTATTATGTAAGTCTATTCTGGTTAATCAGGCCAGCCAATTATTAGAACCTAAATGATCACATCCCAATGTGTTCCAATGAATCCTATTTCACTATAGGCTTATATTTTTGGTTAGATTCAATCTTTTTTTTTGTCAAATTATTAATTTTAGGTTTACTTTTTAAGGTTTTACACTTTGATTTTAGTATTGTAATAAAGATCTTACCCTAACAATGCATCCAGGATTCAAATCACATTTTTGACAATTTGAGTCATAAGAAATAAACTGTTTTGCTTCACTGAATGCTTTACCATCATTACTTATTGAAATGGCCCAGCTTCCAGTCTCGTTAAAATCACATCGAACTGTTTCAGTGCTAATGAAAGTAGCTTTAATATCACTGAAATGTGGGTCTTTTTTTATCCCTGTTGAGTCAATCTACAAGAAACAGGGTATCATTAAAATGAGAATTACTTATCAAAAATAAAAACTAGGTATATTTTACAGCAGCCTAATAATACAGTAGTAGAAATATAATAAGTTAATTCAATTTTTAAAAAAAGTTTAATTCTTGATAGAATTTAAATTCAAATTAAAAAAGTGTAAATGAAATAAATAGAAGTCTATTTCATAAAGCGCTGGTTGTGAGTGTGTATGTGTTTTGTGGGTGAATGTTGTTCATATTTGCAACTACATTTTTATTGTTACAGTAGTTGTGCTGAGGTGGTCAATTGTAGTCAAACTGAATTTCCATTTATCTTGTCTTATCTATCTATCTTATGTTAAGTAAAAAAAAACAACAACTTAATTTGTAGTTATAGAATTAAATTGAGCAGTTGAAAATTACAAAAAGATTAGCTTTGAATTTACAAAATGCTTAAAAAAAACAAATTTAGTAACTAAGTCCATACCGTGAGTTTTTGAAGACGACATATAGCATGCCCTGCACTAAATGGGTAGCCAGTCAAAGTTGCACTACTGCAATTATCTTGTACTAAATCACACAAAGAACCATCTACTATATTTAAAACAGTTGGAGGCTTGGTTCTATCAATGGAGCAGTCAAAACCATCATAAGGTTCCTCACACAGGCATCGATATTCTATTGCCATAATAAAATGATTTTGTTTCGGAAATTAGTTCTTTAAAGTATAATTGTTTCAATTGAATTTTATATTGTCTTTTGACTTAACTTCTTTTTTTTAAAAATTTAACCAAATAAGATTTCACAATCATTACTTACCTGTGCAGTTACCATGGTTATTACAATTGGATGGACAAAGGTTTACTAGCTGTGTGGTCGTTTGTAGAGAGATTTGTGTGATGCACTGAATTCTGATATTGTTTTGTAAAGCAGTAGTCCAGCTGATATCATCTGTCATCTACAAGTATCAGTGACAACACAAGCATTACAACAAAGAAAATGCTAACAAAGAAAGTTAAAGTATTGCAAGTAGAGTGGTGGTTAAAGTAATGTATACAGCATGTCACATTAGAGTAAAATATCTGCTTTCTTTCTCAATGATCTACTTCAATGCTTATGAAAATAATGTCATCAAATGAGAGTGATGCAAGTCAAAGTTTGAACTATGAAATCTATATCAAAAAGTTTGTACCTTGATGTCAAGAACACAAAATTCTATTGCTTTTTGTATGTCAATCCCAAACTTCTTATCACAGCCTGCAGTAGCTAGATATGTGTTAGTTATAGTCTCAGTGCACAACTTTCTGACATAATTTTCTTCAAGATTAGATGGTGTAGGCCACTGCACACTCTGTTGCACAAATATATACAAAACAATATTATTTATGTTCGATTTTGTTACTTTAAAAAAATTCTTGGAAATGGATTTTTTATTTTATTTGCTAAATAAATATTCTTTTATTTATATTACCTTAACATCATAGGTATAGTTAATATCATAGTCAAAAGTGACTGGCACAGTGTCTGGATCATAACAGTGATCTGGTTCCAAAGATTTTTCTATTAACAGTGCAGTGATATCTTCATCTAAAATGTATTATCACAAAGTATAAATATGTTGTGATGTTCTATAAATTTATAGATATGAATCTAATTGTTTAAATAAAGAAAATGACTACTCCATTAAAGGTAGGTAAATATTTTAAAAAATGTTTAACACAAAATTCCTTTTATTAGCATACTAGTCATATTTTTTACAAATTCTAAATACATGGGCAGTATTTAACATATTTAGCACATACATGAAAAAGATAATTCAATTAATAATAATTTAAAGATTTGTAATTTAAAAATAATAATAGAAATGAGTCTGCACTCTAGATATTTGACTGTGTGAGATATAAGGGACTAAACTGAAATCAGCCATTAAAAAATGAATGAAGCCAATTCGATAGCATTATGCACTGAAATTTAAATGGGCATTGTAGGAATTAAATTTTTTTAAACTATAGAAATACTCTATAAAACAAAATAATTAATTTGTAGGAAAAAGAACAACAATAATATTATGGATTATTTCCCGTTTGTCTTCTATATCTTAATTTTTACTACTGGAGTCTAATTATTTGATCAATCCAAAAAGAAACATGTGTACATTCAAGTAAGTTATATTTCATAGTTGTTGCATTTAAAGAAATGTTTTATTTTTATACCTAATAAAACTAAATTGTCTTTGTGTCATTATATATTTAAACAACAAATTATTATGTAAGTAAAAATAAGAATACATAGTTTTTAATGTTCAAACAATGAAAAAGGACTACAAATCTAGCTTATTTTGTTTAGGTTTGTTTCTCACAATATTTGAATGTAGAGCTTTTTGAATCCGAGCCTTTATTGCAGAAGACAAAGTTTTCATTAGTAGAACAAGGTTGGCTATCATTGAACAGACAGCTACAGTACTGATATGTCAAGTCATCCAGAAGCTCCATTGGACAATATCCTGAGTAAAGAGATTCATTACCAGTCACTCTGAAATGTAAAAAAAAAAAATTGGTAAAAGTAACAATACTAAAAAAAATACTATTTTGGAATTATTCATATTTAAATAATATAAAATGTTCTAAGTTTACTTTTCTTAAGTGAATTACAAAAAAATAGGTAGTATAAATTAAATGAAATTTTTTTTTTATGTTGAGACTGCTGTAAAAAAATATATACTTTTAGACAAATAATGATATAACTGAATAAAGCCTAAATAGATGAGAAGTAATACAGACATTGCAAAAATTAATTTCCTAAGTAAATTGATCATGTCCAACCGTTCATTGTATATTGTAAAAACAAGCAATATGAACAGAAATATAGCTGTCATATTAATATTAATAATTACTCTGGATGATAAAAATTTCATTTATTAAATTAAAACCTATGAAATCAATTTCTTAAATCCTTTTTAGCCAAGAATAATTTGAACAGTTAATTAAATATTTGTACATTGAAATTTATCAAAACTTGTTCATCAACTACATCATCAATCTATCATATTTTATCAAGTTATCTCTTGGAAATCAAAATACCTCCAGAATTCAGAGAATTTTGTTTGTTGCCAATCATTAACTTGTAAGTTAATTCCATTTGGTGAAAAGAAGTCATTGGCTGGATTATCATCATAAGTGCTACAAAGACCTGAATGTTAATAATATGAAATCAACATACAACAATAACTCTTTGGAGAAAATAGAGCAATATATTTCATCATATACAGATAAAGCAAACATAGTTGTGTAATAAAACAAAATGTAAATAATGCTAATCAAAATGTTTGACATCTGTTCTCACTATTCACAAAGAACACCAGTAATCACCAGTAAGAACTTTATTTACCTTGAGTACGATTGTAATCCGCTGAGGATGCTGTGATCCAGACATTTAAAAATTGTGGTCCATCTACAAAAAAAGATCCCCCATTTTCAACAATGACAGTTGTGCCAGTAGGTAGAACTATCTGTAAACAAAAATCACAGCTGTATATAATAAATTATAGAATATAATAGTCAGTCCAAATTATACCATAAAACAATGAACTAAAATGAATTGAAAACATTAAATTAAAAACAGAATGACCTTGTATTGGTTTCCTTGATCGTATCTGAAAATTCTGAATGCAGGATCAATGTTTCCATTTTTAATTATCTTAACACTCATGGAATAGAATGCTTTAGTGCTTTGAGGTCCACATCGATCAATAATGGCAACATCATCATCCACTTTGACAGCAACAGCACAATTGCAAGATGCTATGTCTTTGTTGCACTTACGATAGAAAGTATGCACTGCATAAGGTAAACTGGTGTGTTTGTAAAAGACAAATTCTCCTTCTTTGAAGTTGTTGTATGATCTTCAATTAATATTAATAAAACAGATATTTAAACAACATTTTACAAGCAAAATGCTCATAACAAAAATGTATATGTAATCAATGCAATCAAACCTTAACCTTTTTGTACATGGTCATCTAAAAATGATACATTTATACAAATATAATTAATTTGATGATTTAGTATATATATCTAAGCCTAATTAAAAAAGTTAGTTAATGCTTAATTTGTGGACATTTTAGAGACTAGGCAAAGACAAATGTAGAATCACTTACACTCCATCAAATGAAAGCATATGAGGATCATTTACTGACTGACAAATCTTTCCTGTATCTTTATCAACTACTGTTACCTGTAAGGACATTTTCATTACAAAATTATTATGCAATAAAGAGAATTATCTAAGAACTCTAAAATTGTGTAAAAAGTTGTACTCACTTCAACAACTTCTGATGTAATGGTGTTATAAATTCCTAAACATGAAACAGTCAGTGTGACATTGATGTTCCCTGTGACATTTCCATCTTTCACCATATCCACAGTTGCCTGGAGGGGAATACTTAAGCCTTGAGTCCATATGTCTGTTGTCAACACCTGCCCACAACTGATGGACCTTGCATCATTCACATTAAAACCAATGACAACTTGTCTTAATACATTTCCATTCTGGCATGTTTGCTGTCCACTAAATTTACCAACAGTAACAATAGCATTGAGACTGGCATTAGTGGAGGCTCGTAATGATGGAGGACAGAATAAATAAGGTGGCACTTTAGAAATGACTTGAATTGAAGCTGAATTTCCACCTTCAACAAGAGTTATGTGTCTTTCCAAAATCTATAGATATAATTGTGTAAAGAAAAAAAAAATATGTAAAGAATAAATTTAAACTATTTTAAAATTTAAAAACTATAAATATTTGATGACTATTACAACACATACTATATTTAATCTTATATAATAAAGGAGCATCTTGTATGTTGTTTTCTCCAATAACTTTTCAACATCTAGAGAAGATATTAGAAATCTTAAGAATCAATTCATTATAAACCATAAAAGTAATCCAGTCTATTGGAAAAGTAAGTCAAATTCACACTTTTGATTCAATGCTAATTCTTTTATATTATTATCATAGAAAAAAATATTGGATTGACAGTCAAAAGTTAATCTTTTACCTCTATTGTAATAGTGAAAGTCTCTGAAAATGTTGGGCCTGACAAATCTTGGCAGTTATAGACATAACAAGGTGTTACTGAGCAAACAATCTTGTTACGAAAATAGAATAGAAAAAATAGTGCACATTAATTAAATATACATACATTCATATCTTACATATCAATGTATACAAATCAAGAGTATGAAAAAACCAAACAAATGGTAACCTAAACAAAACTGAACTGAGATAAAGATTTGTTTAGTTCCAGTTTTATCCCTTTACCTTGGAGCCATAAGTCACATTACTAAGGAATGACTCCGAGAGGACACTCATGTTTGTACTGTAGTTCAATGTTTCATTCTGAACCAGCTGTTCATCAATGCTAAAAGTGACTGTATACTTAACATCAGCACGCTTCAGTGTTGTGAAGGAACATATGAAAGATGTTTCATTTTTGAAATCCACACTTATAGTAGGCTTGGAGAGCAAAGTTGGCATTTCTAAAAAAAAACATTTTTATAACTAAGAATATCTTAAAAGCTTTTATCAGAAAGAAAGAATTCTCTTTAGAGGAAATGATAAATACTTCATTATGTCTTTCTATTTTATTTATTATAATGGGTATATAATTGATATGTCCTACCTGTTGTTACACCATAGGCAAGTAAAACAGGTTTAGCAGCAGAAAAGATGTTTAAAGAACCAAAAGTCATATCAATGAAACATTTGCTGGTATTAGAAGATCCAATGAACAAGTCACTGAGCAAGGTTCCCTTGGTGTGTCTGATTTTGTAATTCTCTTGATTGTAAATCATATCATTCCATTTGACACTTAGGCCAAGTGATGCAGCCCAGCTAATTTCTGCCTTTATAGCCCTAAACAAAATACAATGAGTTGTTACATTTTAATTTGTTTCATTTCAAGCACATCAATGGATAAACATTTATATTACAATTTAACAGCTTATTTCAAATAACAGTATAAGGTTTTAATTGGTTAATCAAACATTGTGTAATTAATTAAGAAAATGTCCATCGAGTGATAATATATTTTGTTTAATAAGATTAAAGTAAAGGCAATAACTTGTCCAGAGCACATGGCACACAACAATGCAATTACTATAATCATCAATTGATAACATTGAGATAACTTACTTGTTAAGCTCAGCTTTAGCTACTTGAAGAGACCATTCTCTGTCCAATGTGCGCAAAGTTACCACTATCCATCCCTTGCAGATTGAGACTGCAGGACCAGAACCTGTTTCCCTTTCTCCCCAAGTGTTTAAGATGAACCCATCACAAACAGATTTCAATTTCACAGTAAATTGCAAGGTAAATCCAAACTGCAATGCTGATTTTGTATAAGTACTGTCAGTATCCAAAAATGTAATTTTAGAAATTTTCACAGACTGACCCAGTGCAGAGAGGATGATGTCACTAAATGCATTGTCAAACTTGACGTTACTAGAATAGGTCACCAAGGAATTTCCTTGTGTTGCAAATGGATAACGTTTGACAAACACTGCTTCACCTAGAAAAAAAAATTTCCCAATACTGTTACTTTGTCCAGCATGAAAACTTAGCTAAACATTTACAAATATTTAACTTGGAACTTATTTTTTAAACAATTGTAAGATGGGATAATTTTAATGGTCCAAACAAATAGACATTTAGTTTGACTACAATGATATACAACAATTAGTGTAATTAACAATTTTTAATTTTCTTCAAGACAGGATGCAACAAGCAACATGCTAAGATGATTAAGTAAAATTCATTCAAGCTTTTACCTGGAATGACTGTCCAAGAATTGGAATTATTTGCACCACAATATCTAGTTGGATCATCTTTGAATATGTGTCCTGGTTCGAAACATTTGTTGTTTATATAGCAGATTCCAGGCTAAATAATTAAAAAAAAATGAAATCATAAAGTAAAACATTTTAGCACAAAGTAAATGTATTGTTGCAAACAATGGCTACAATAGCTGTTACCTTCTCAGTACAGTTTTGGCCATTACAAGTCTGACAATAGCTATCATAAAGAGTCCAGGTCACTACAGAACTTTTATTGACACCATTACTAATACTAATCTGTATGCCTGCAGAGCTAGTCAATGTAACATTGCAGATTACTTTGGTGCTGCTAATAAAACTGGCTTTAAGTTGAATTTCTGTTCCCTAAGTTAGAGAAGAAATAAAATGAAAGTAAGTATATTAAGGTCAAAAGAGTAAACAGTGAGAGATTTATGAAAAATAGATATGAATTAATTGAGAACTGGAAGTGATTTACATACATGCATAGCTTACATTGACTAAAGTTGTGATAATAAGTAAATTTAATTAGACTGAATGAAAAGTTGGACAAAAGTATGGTTTACCTTGACCTAAATGTGAGATTCTTACACAAACAAAGAACTTACATTGATAGTAATGTGACAAGTCAAGTTTTCAGAGTTTACAAATCCAGATCCCAATATTTCCTGTAACTTACAATCAGTTCCAGAACTGATGTCACAAGTACCACCTTGACTGTATAGTGTTGGAGGAGAGGACTTGTTTACTGCACAATTATAGTCTAGAATAAATACACAAAAATTATCTTACTGGAACAGATTACAGATACTGTAATCAACTAGATGCAAACATTGCATTTAAGGCTAATTGAATAATTTTTTAAAATTATTATTCATAGCAGCTTACCTGGGAGACAAGTGCAATTCGACATATCACTGGTTAAGCAGAAACCAAGGTCTGGTGGCAAATAGCTGGTACTATTGAGCATCCATAAGTTGACATTAGTTGAGATTGTGTGTACACAGGACCAGAGGAGCATGGTTACATAGGTATTTGTTGCAGTAGTATCTTCTGTGACCTGAGCATATTAAGAGACATCAGATTTAATAACAGGTGAACAATGATTTGGTCTGTGAAGTATTACAGAACTCTTAATGATTTAACTAGGTGTATTAGACAGTCAATGCAAATACTGTTTTCATTGATTTGTTAACAAAAGACAAAGCTACCTGAAGATCAGAGATACAAGAATTCAGAATAAAGTCCAAGTCTGTAGGCAATAAATACTTGTTGCATGCTCCCATGACAACACTTTGATTGAGTTTGGTGTAACAAATAGTTGTGATATTCTCTTTAGTCAGGTTGCTTCTGGAGGTTGGCCAGGTTGAGGCCTAGGAGTTGAAAAAAGTAATTAACATGTGGGACATAGTTCAGATATACATTTTTCAATTTTGTTAAATGTATGCATAAAAGAATGATGAAGTGAATTGTGTGAAATCTAAAATTACAAGTTAAAGATATTTTTTTAAAATAGAAAATCAATGATAATCTTAATAAGTTGAAAAGGTGATCAAATTTATCCAAAGAAAACTAAATGACTTTGATCGCTTATAACACATAACACATATAACACTAGTTTTACTTACAGCTGGTTGATACTCTGTATTGATGGTGTATTCAAACTCCTTAATGAGATCACAACATCCTGCTGGTGTTCTGGCAAACTCAATTAGTGTTTTGGTTATATCTGTACCTAATAGAAAGAAGGAAAATTATAACTAAATAAATGCTATATATTATTTTAAGGTATTTAATTCTACCAATTTTTCTGTAATTTTCAAATTGGGCCACCATCCCACTGTACCTATTTTTGTACTATCTAGTACATGGCAAAATGTGTTGGAATCTTCAAATATCTAACTATCCAAATATAATTAAACCATGTGTTCCATTGACTTTGTGAAGTTTTAGGTAGAAAATGTCTAAAAATTTACAATGTTTATGAACTAGGCACATTAACATTAAGTCAGCCTAAAGTTTATTGATATATAAATTTGCTTGATTTAGACTCTTAGGGGTCAGAATATTTTTAAGATTGATAAGAAAAAAAAGTTGAACTTTATTAGGTCTAAAGCTAGAAAGTTAGTAAAAAAAGAGGGCATGGTCCTTAGGAACAGGAATGACAGGTTTAGGGACTAAGGTCTGCTAAGATAAAACTATCACTAAAAGAAATAAAATACTTGACCAGCGTTAAAGATTTTTTATCATTCAAAAATGCTTTTCTTTTTCTAAAACTATCGAGACAAAAACAATGATTGAATCTGGAGCATTGTAGACTCCCATTACAAAGTTTCAGGAATTATTGAGCTGCAGAAATTCTTAGGTTTACTATTTATCTTTGTTTTAAACAAAAATGTTCAGGTCAGATTAAATCAAATGAAGTGGGTTGGGGGGAATTACACAGAATGGGGAGGTCAATTAAGTAGTTCAAGTACATTTCTATTTGAAGTGATTGTCATAATATTATCTTTTGTTACACAAAAGATAAGTTAAAAGGATATTTTAAAGGAAGATGGATAAATACCTCTTTGTATGTTACCAGTTGATTTATAGTCTGCATCACACTCAGTGTAACTTGATTCTGCTGAACATGAGGAATAGCTGGATTCACATTGACAAAGTACCCCCACTTTTGGCAGACTTTGTTCCACTTTCTGGCATGCACCATTTATCCAAGAAATATCAGCCCTGTAATAAAAAAAAAATGTATAACAAAATAAACAAAGTTACCTAGCAAATTTGTTATCACAGAAAATTTCTGCAATCATAGATGATAGACTGACATAATAAATGTAAATGGACTGGAACCAATAAGGGAGACCAAGCTAAACATTGAGGAGATCAGTAGAACAAGCAGAAAAAATGGCAGGACGGACATGGATCCAACTAAAGGGAATTGCCCAAAACAATCTGAGGTTGAAGTATTGTTGTGGCTTCAAGCTCCTCTGGGAGTCAGAAGGATTAAAAAAAAAAAAAAATTAAAAACTTTTGCTAAAATATGCTTCTAAACATTTAAAAGAAAAAACACAAGATTTCTGAAATTTTCAAAAAATATTTTTCACTCTTTCTCTCCGTAATTATTTATCATGTTCCGATGGAATTCTTCATTTTGTCATTAGTATTTTTTTCCCCTGATAAGGTTAAGATTGAATAAACTTTCTCGTTTGTTACCGAAAAGTGTTTTATTTGGTATAGAATTAAAGGGGAATGCATGCACTCTTTTTATATAACACAAAGTAAAGTTTATAAAATCTATTTTAATTTAATGAGGTCAAATCAATGATGGTATCGTCAGTTAGGAGAAAAAGAGTTAAAAGTATTTCTTTAAATATGATCTTACCTCCATCGTTGAATAAAACTTTCTATATCTCCAGTATTATTAAAACTGCTATTATTTGTCAACAGAAAGTCATTGGTCATCACACTATCATCATTTCCACACAGACCTAGAAAATATAACAAAAGACCATTCATTAGTTGAAATCAATCAGGACGTTTACAAATTATCCCAGTTTAGAAGAAAACTTTACCTTCAGCCATGCCAAAATCACTTGATGAACCATAAATCACAGCATTGAGATTTTCTTGATTGACTATGACCTCAACTTGACCACCAGTAGGAAGATTCACCTAGTGATGAGAGATCATAAACAATAAATGTTAAGTAGTAGGCTACATTGTATTATCATCTATCAATCAAATAATCAATCTTTTCAAATTACAGAAAAGTGATAAAATTAGCAAATTAACTAAAATTACCAGAAAAAAAAATTGTACCAAAAAAAAGTTTCTTGAAAATACTGAAATTCAATAGAATAAGCATTCAGAACAATTAATTATTCAACCATTTGAATGAAATAATTCATATTGCTTTGATTTTCCATACCTTGTACATGAGACCATCAGCATAGCGTAACACTTTGGTTCCAGGGGTTAGATCACCATTCACATACAGACGAACATCAGTTGTAAAGCTATTACCACACTTGTCAAAGACCACCACATCATCTCCTGAGAGCACCATTATGCCACAAAGACAAGTCAAGTTGCTTTGACTGTGGCACTGTGATTGCAAAGATCTTACCTGTCCAAATATTTAATTACAGATGTAAATTGAATTAACCACAAGCTAGAGGGTAATTTCATTAATAAAAAAGCAAAGTATGTCGCATGTATACTAAGACTTATTAAAAAGAACAAGATGTTTATATTTTGTACCAAAATCACTATCTACTTCAATTTCTAAACTTTAAAGGATGCAAATTACTGTGACATTATATGTATTATTGTGGTAAGAACTAAACACTTATCACTACATTAAAATATTAACTGTTTATTACCTCATACAATTGAGATTTGTGCTGGTAAAGTATGAATTCTCCTCTTTTATAATTGTTGAACAGCCTAAAGAAAATTAAAGCATAAGCATAAAAATATAAATCTGACATTTAAAAAAAGTAGTTGCAAAAAAAAAAAAGCCCCACAAAAAACTTATGAGCTTACTTTTTATCAAATGTTTGGATTGTAGTACCAACAAAACACTGACTTCTTTGCTGACTATCTTGAACAGTGACCTAAGAAAGAATATTGATATTCAAGAATACAGTGTTTAAATGAACTCTAAAACTATTAAATATTCAGAAAAAGAATTTTAAAAAGAAATCCTTACATTTATTGTTGCTACATCTCTCTCACTTATTTTGTTACTGCCTTGATATATCTGTGCTGTAACAATAATCTTCATTTCTTGTACAGGCTCAAGAAGATTGTCTTCAATAGCTATGACATCAACAGCACTTGTCATTTCCCAGTTATCTTTAGTTAGTTGTATTCCACATTGTGTGCTTGTCTCCCCATGACTGAAAACTATCTGGGCCTGCCAAAAGCATTAAGTTTTATTTTACAACACAATAACTCATTTAGCACTCCAAAGAAATTATAAGCAAGGCAAGTCAATATATCATAGGGAATGTATTTAGACAAGAAGTAGCAACACCTTATCATGAATTTATTATATAACTATTTGTGATAAACACAAAGTTTTAAGAGGAAAAGAAAAAGGAATATTTGATTTACCCTAGTTTGTTTCTGACACATTAACTGTTGATTTTGTTGAACTCTAAACAAAATATGAATAGTACAGTTTTCCCAGTCACTTAAGTTTCCACAAAAGAAACCTGGAGGGAAAGGTGAAGAAATATGGAATCTATCTCTCTGACCATCCTCTGTAACTTGTAAACTAGATACTGGAATCTAAATACAAAATTAGATTTCCATGAGCTGTCTTTAAATAAATTGCAATTCTTAATTTTAACAGAAAATATATTATTTATAAAACAAAGAAATTCGAACTAAATTTATTTAATCTACAATTATAAATACTTCATTGCTATTTATGATTTTTATTCATAACAAAAAAAAAGAAAGCTTTTAAAAATATTTAATAAGCAATCACAGCCTAAAAGAAAGCATTATTTCTTTTTAAAATATAACCAAAAAGAAATGACATAATGCACTATTAATTATTAAATGATGACAGAATATTGTATTTAACCAATTTTCATTTACTGATAAGGTTATTGGTGAGTACATAATGAATTAACTTAAAATTAGATGCAAATGAGAATTTACAATTTATTTATTCTATTAGCATCATAGTACTAAAGATTGCTATTCCTTTAAATGTCTAAATAAAAAATATAAATAAATCCTAAATTGACCTGTATATCAGTAGTTATTATATCACTGTATCTCCATTCAGAATATGTACTTGAATTGTTCACATCATAAAATCCTTGAATTGCACATCTCAGCTAAAAAAATAATTTCAAAAATGAAAAATTTCAAGTTATTTAAAGTATTTTATTTTCAATTAATAAGTTTATTTCTGAAAACAAGAAATCTGAAACTTGAGACATACAGAATCACCAAGTTTAAATCCATAGAGGTCATTTAGTGACAGGATACCAGGCTTGCCACATTGTAAAGATGATGAATTCAGAATGGCACCAGTGCTATTTTCCCACTTAACTCTGTACGAGACTGTATTTAAGCACAAATCAGCTAAAATAAGAAAAAAGTATTTTAACAACTCATAATCAGAATATTTTCTGTTTTTAATAATTTTGCAGAGAAAATTTGTTTAGAAACAATAGTTTTAGATTTCAAAAGTGTAATACAATTTCAAAAGTAAAACAAAATTTCAAAATATCTGTACTTTTACATATTCCCCCCAGAATATACCTTTGCTTGTGGTACAATTCACTTGGAAAAAGGGAGATGATAAGACTTTTGATGTTGAAATTTCAGGTTGTCGTATATTGGGATACGCTGGAAAAAAATTATTGTAAAAGCACTTACATTATTTCTGGACTATTATAGTGATCTTTAAATTGATCTAAACAATTACATTATCACTACATATAAATTCGAAGAAAATGTACTTAATTTGTTCTGTTGTTCAATTTTAGATGGCCATTGGGGTTCACTTATTTTTTAAAAAATTGTCAATCTTATTTATATTTAGCCTATACTAGAATGACATGCCTAGTATTAACAACCTGACCTAACCTCTCCTTCATACTTTTAAATATTAGAAATAATAAATATCATTATGGTTTTAAAAAATATAACAGTTTAGAAATCTCAATTTATAAAAAGTTATATAAACAAAAAATCAATGCATGCTATTCATTTGGTGAGCAGCGATTAAGTTAAGCAATGTTTTTAACAGTGGAGCTAACAACTATACCTCAAAAAAAGCATTTGGTGCAGTAAAATGAACTATAGATTTTTGATATATCAGTAAAGAGATTGTATACATATTTAATGTAAGATGGTATTGTGACAAGCCGTTTCAATGTGTCTAGGGGTTTTTAGTTTGAGAACACACACTTGCACAAATATTACTTACAAGCACAGCAATAAACAGAGGCAATAAATGCTTTAAATATATATATATATATATATATATATATATATTGTTATAAACCTGGTGGTGGCACAGATGGGGGTAGTGGTGTGAGTGTAGTCAGCCGACGCAAATCACCCCAGGCCAGAGCTAGACGAGCGGTCAACCGTGATGAGTTACGACGGTCAGCCGAGACGAGTGTCAACATGACGGTTCGGGAAGGATCGACGTCGTGAACAGAGCTCAGGAGCGTCACGAGAGTTGTAGTCATCTGACCACCTAGAAACGTCGAGTGGCGTTCTGTCCGGTTTGAGAAGGCGTCGCAGTCAAGACGGTCCAGAAAAGGGGTTCCCGACAGAAGGTTCACTACAGCCCGGTTCAATACAGTCCAGTCGACTACAGCACAGTTCAACGGTGTGGTTCTGTACGGAGCATTACGGAGTGCGGAGTACTGTCAAGTACAGTTGAGACGAACGGCGTCTGTGATCGAGTCCGACACAACAAGCCCAATGTGTGAAGTCAGTTCCGAACTGTTGAACCCAGTCCAAGCCCGGAACGAGACGCAGAGAGCTGGATAGTGAGTTTTGTAACAATATATATATATATATATATATAAATAATACACTTGCACAAATGTTACTTACAGGCACAGCGTTAAACAGAGGCTACAAATGCTTTATATATATATATGATTTATTATATACAGAAAAGATAGGGTGTAATGATTTCACAGGGGGCTGGGGTGAGATCTAGATTGTACACATATCATCACTAGATGTTAAGAGCCAAGTGGTCAGAGTGTCATTAGGCTTTTCTTTCTTATCTTATTAGTGTGCGGTGCTGCCGTAAGTAGACTGGTATGGCTAGTGCTGACGCTGTCTGCTGATGGGCTGGCGGAATGGGTCCAGACCGTGGGCAGTCCAACTGGTTGTAGGGGCAGTGATCAGCTGCAGCTGCTGTCAGCGAAGCCGGTGACGGGTCTTTGGCGAGCGTTGTCAATTGGACCCTGGTGATGTATGAGTAGGTATCCACAGATCTGGTGTCAGCAAATCTGGTATCAGCAGTGAGGTTGAATCCACAAGTGCAGACTACCTATAGATAAAAGCTGCAATTATATGATGGAGAAGTCGTTTAGCCCTAATGACACCGCTGGGATGTAGATGCCTTTCTGAGAAGGACATCTTCAGAAGGATAACATCATATAGAAACTACAAGCTAGTTTCATAAATTAAGGGAGCTAACAAATAAATATTGCATCCCATCAAGGGAGATAACAATAAAAAGGGGAAATCCCATAAGGGGGAATAACGAGTGGTAACAATGTTATATGGGTAATGTTCACCAGTCACTGTGAATAGCAATTACATATATTGCTAAGTTAAATGAGATGAAAGGGAAGGGGAGATCACGACTAATACTCGCCAATGCTTTCACATAAATTAACGTATAAAAGTAAGTAATCATGACTTTACCAAAGTAATGTTTTGGCCAACATGGCCCATAATATAGGTAAAATATATAATGCATAGAGATTTCTACGTGATTCCTTAGAAGGGAATGAAATGTAATACATACTTGGTTATATGACATGCTACAGAAATGTTATGATAATTCCCAGCCAAGGAATTTATCAATAATAATACACTAAGAGCTCCTGGTGAGCGATAATTGAGATAAATTGATAATGGCTAAAGAGCTAAATACATGTGAGAAGAATTATCAAAATATTCTAGCCTAGATAAAGGGGATTACTTCGAATATTTTGCCACAAAAGTCATAATATAAAATACAGACATAAAATTAATCTACTTACATTATCCGTGATAGGAATACACAAATATATATACACAAATAACAGTAAATAAATGCACAAATATATACACAACTAGGTTAAATGGTTTTCAAGCACTTTACTAAGTTACATACCACCAATCCAAGGTAAAAGAAAGGGAATGAAAATGCGTATAGTTCGAACAAGAGAATGATCTTCTCACAATCAGGTCTTGAGTAAGAATGAGCTAGGACCTAGGAGTTCGTCCAGATAAAGATTGGACAGGGGTGGGGAAGGAGTGGTGGGCGATAAGCTGACAACTTGAAGTAGACAATCTGGCGCCATCAAGAGAAAAATCCCATTTGGCCAGAGCAAGAGATTACGTCCTGACACTGTTCAGCACTAGTCGATCAGGGAAGATGTCAGCAGGGGAAAGCATTACCTGGTGTGGAGTAGGAGAAGGTCCAGTCCACCATTCGTCCACGCCGGTATCCAGTGAATAGGCAACGGATTGTTCAGCCAGATTAGTCAAGGGGAGGGAATTCTTGTCAAGATTCTAATGTGACACATGTCAAGATAGGGAAGGTAAAATGTGACATCAGTGCCCTAAAGAGGGGGGGGGGGGTGGATTGGAGGGGAGTTGGTAGTATTATAATAAAATAATTAAATGCTTGGACCTGAGTGATACCTTGAGTGAGCTAAGACGTGTCGTCACAGGTATAGATAATTTGCTTAGTTAAGTTAGAATGAGTATACGAACTCAGAAAAAAAATCTAACATGTCCTACACAGGCTTCAGTTTTACACTGACTGCAGCAGTTACATATACACACATTTTTTTTCAATTACTGAGATCAGCAATTAGTAGGCCTACCAAAAATATAAACTAAAAAATAATGGAATTATTATTATTTATGAAGATCTAGTATTAGCAGTAGCAATAATCAAAGATGTAATGTAAGTCCATTGGCTAAGACAGAGTTTACATTTTCATGATGTGTTAAAATTGTTTTTGATGAGCAGATACATTAATCACAAGCATAATTTCAAAAATACATTTGCTATTGGAAATTACAAACATCCTTGTCAAAGAAAAATCATTAAAACAACTTTTTTTTCCCTTAATTATCTAAAAAAAAAATTAATTAATTCCATACGTTTGACTAAGGTAAATGATGTTTGACTGGATGCTGGCTGGCAGGTTTCAGAGTCTTTGTAAGGAGAAGTTTGATTGAACATATAGCAGGTATTATCAATAAAACAGGTGTCAGTCTGGAGATCAAGAAATTGAAAAGTAGATTGGATAAAAATGATATAAATTATAACAATTTCAAAAACATTTCAGCACTTATTGGATACCTTAAAATAAAAATGACAGACCACTTATTGATAAGTATAACATGACTTTTTGTACTACTTAATGATCTTATTCTGACACTATTTACCTTCACTGTGCATGCCTCTGGCTTTGTTGTGCAGGACACACAAGTAGAATTGTAGAGCCAGTAGTTATAATAAGAACTAATCAGCATACCATCATTGCTAATGGCTATTGCATAACTTAATGACTTATTGACCAAACATATAACTTTATTTATGTTGATAAATTTGGCAGCAACTTTGATCACTTGGTCTGACGTGTGGATTGTTTTGTTGACAATCTGTTTTAGAAGCAAACATAAAATTTAAAAAAAAAAAAAATTGTTAAAGAAAAACTACATGCTAAATAGCTCTCTGGAGGCTTTCCTTGCATTGTGGAGGAACTGTGACAAAATCCATACAAGATTAGGTACTACTCCCAGTCATTAGTTTAAAAGTCAGTTCAGTGCACTCCACAATATTGCTTAACCAGCTCTTTTTTCTGGCAAACTTTTCGACATACTTCAAGTCCATGTAAAGTGTCTTAAAAAATATAAATAATTTGCTGATGGACAATTTTTTTTACAAAACATGCTGACATGAGGGATTCCACAGTATTTAGCTATGTTTTTCCGGTTATCGTAAAGATCCTATACTTTTAAAGACCTGAATTAGTCTTTTAGCCTCAGCTTTCATGACAGTCTAAAAGTGATGAGTACTATTTCATTTCAAGGTAAGGGGTGATTTTTTAAAAACTTCTGCACAGTCTAACCATCTCTCTTTAAGTTGAACCCTAAGTATTTGAATATCTCCACTTCTTTCATTGCTACACCATTTAACTGTAAGCAGAATTTTATGATATGCTTCTTATAAGTACTTTGCTCTTTTTCAGCACTGATATCTATGCAATCAGCTTTTGCTGAAAATCTAATCTAGAATACTGTTTAAATCCTGGTATGCATTTTCTCCTGTGAGGTCTATATAATGTTATTCTAAGATTGAAAATTAAGTCTCCTGTTCATGACATAAATCCCATAAACAGCATTTCCATCTTCATTTACTCTGGGAACATGGTGAGCATCTTTGGCACATTCTAATTAATATCCTAAAGGTTAATAAAAAGGAAGAAGAAAAAAAAAGATTGCTGCCAAATCACTTTCAACTTACTGTAATTTGCTTCAGGTGACAGGTTAAAGACAAGTTATTGAGGAAATTTTCACCATAAATGTGGAATTCTGGTTTGCAGATCTGAATATTTGAATCACAAATACGTTTATCTCCAACATCTATGACAGTTGGTGGTTTCCTGATGTCAATATCACAAGCTGGACCACTAAAATTTTGATTGCAGACACAGATACCTGATAATAGAACATTTTAAATATAAAAAAATGTTTAGCTTTCATCAAGAAAAACTAAATCAGCTTTATCTTACCTCTTAAGTAATTTTTCAAACATATAATTATTAACAAATTAATTACAAGAAATCTTTTTTATGTAATAAATTCCAGATGTTACTTCAAAAGAGAAGATAATGAAGTCCTAATAATTTAGGTACATGCCTTCTTTGCACTGTCCCTTATTGTTACAATCCTCTGGGCAAATATTTCCAACCAAAGATTTATTTATGTACACCGGATTCGACTCAATGATCCAGTATCTGTAACAATAAAATATCTAGTAATGACTCAGTATCTCTAACAACAAAATTATCTAAAATAACAATTTATCTAACAAAGACCATGTATCTGTAACAATAAAATGTGTCGTTAAGTAATGCATTGTTCTCTATGTAATCTATAACATTTTACATCCTAAGAGATGATATTTTCCCTTTGCAACTTCTTGTGTGACTAAAGAGGCCAATCCTTAATATACAGCTGTGGTCGCAGGTTGGGCACATGAAGAGCTTCATGTCGCGTTTGCATACATCCGTATATCGTAAACGTGGGCAACCAGCAGCTCTCCAGCCTTCTATTATATCGACATACAGAATGTCTTGTGGAAGTCGACCTATCGGCATTCAGCGAACGTGGCCAAGCCAGCCAAGGTGTCTACTGCTGATAACAGAGCGGATGTCCTGGCACGCTGCTCTTCGTAGCACTTCCTGATTGGTTACCTTGGTTTCTCTAAGTAATAGTTCAATAAATACTCTATCATTTTAAAAAAACGATTAACAAATGCTTAAAAAATGTAAACATTACTTTAAATCCACTTGAAGATTTATCAGGCAGCGTATATTAAGGTTATCTAGTGTTGACAAGAAAAATTCTGTTGAATCAAATATCTGAAAGAAATATGGAGATTCAACTTAAAAGTTGTTTAAAAGAAATACTTTGTCACAAAAAGACAACAACTTAAGAATAAATACATAATTATTTTAACAGACTTTTCACTAGAACCAAACTGTAGTTGACAGCAACTCTATTGTTTCAATAGAGGAATATGTTTGAATAGGTCTCACTTAACCTTTTCTCTTTCTATATGCACTTCACAAAGTAGATAAAATTGTTAACTCTTTAAACTTTGATTCTATGAGTTTGGACTACTTTCTATGAAATGTATGAAACATTACCCATTGTATTGTTCATTTTCATCTAATGAAATAATAGCTTATCAAATATTGCTTGAGGAAATTAAATTACCAGGATATCTTCCATGCAGCCTTTTATCAGGTAGTCAAAGTCAACACTTTGTAAAACATTGCCAAGACAGGCAGGACCAGAAATGGTGCTACGAATAGAGTTTTCACAGTACTGTCTAGCAGAAGCTTCAGTAAAGTTAGCAGTAGGCCAAGTAGGTACCTGCAATCATGAATTGTCATTTTAATGTAAAGTAGAGAAAAATAGTTTTTTTTATATGAAATATGTTCCTAGATAAACAAGATAAAAGGAGTTTACAAATTCTAGATGGTCATTGCAAGTCATTCATGCTGAAACATTAGTTTATACACAAACTTACACTCAAATCGCATACACATTATGACTTCAAATTAACCAACATGAGACAATAAGAGATTTTGTAGGAGAAAAAACAGAAGTAGGTTTTCTTTTTTTTCCAATGTTTTTGAGACCTGAACATGACATACAGATGCCCAAACATAATAGCAGCTTTTCTTAACAGGTCAAACTTAAAAAAAAATTAATTAAATTTTGATTATTTGTCTCAAGAACTGTTAAATTAAAGTCAGACTGATGCGCTCCTTGGTCATTGTGATATTCTTGTATGCTGGCGAGTCTTGGACCCTAACTGCAGAATTTGAGAAGGGGATCCTAGCCAAGGGATAGATGAAGGTTTAGTGCTGTTGATAAGCATTTACAAATAGACATTTTCAAAATACATCAACAACATTCCATTGCCAAAAGTAGCCACTAGTGAAATAAATGAGATGGTTGGCAGGTAAACGTTAAAAACATCACAAAATGACAATGACTACAGGCTGATGCCATCATCGCCAACCAAGAAACTGAAAGGATTTACGTCTAGCAAGCAATAATTAGAATCCAATTATCAATAATAAAAAAAAGAAAAAAAAAAAAAGAAACGATAGTTGATTAATTTAACATCAATATTCTAAAATTTCTGAAGTCTGTATAAAATCAAAGGTGATCACTAATATAACTTACTTGAGGAACATAATTAGTGTCATACTCAAACTTGTAGGCACAATTTGGTTGAAGTGCAGTGGCATACAAGTCAGTGGTGATATCAATACCTTTTTGAACAAGTAAAGTTATGAAAGTGTTAACATGTTTTAACAAGTATGGTAAGAAACTTCAATTCATTTACATCCAAAGAAAATAATATTTATAATTCTATGACATTTTATATCGCAAGAGATTTTCCCCTATCAAGTTCTCTAAATATAATGCTAAATATGATTGAACAAGATCCTACTTGAAATAAGTTCCTTTGAATGATTCAGTTTTCAAAAAATAAATAATGTAATAAAAAATCAATACATTAATGCTTTACCTCTAAATATATTTTTGAGTCCTGCTTGACAATTTGACTTGTATACAATTGTGTTGCATGCACTAATATTACCACATGTGCAATATGTATCTGTAGTTGTTACAGTATCTAATGTTCCACAAAAACCACCAAACATAGAATCTACTTGCTTAACTCTATAAGCAAAAGAAAAAGATACTGCATAAATTGATGTAAAAGATAAAAGGATATTACTGCAAAAAGGACCATAAGATTTCTTTAACATTTTAAGATTCAACATCAAAGCTATCTGCAAGTAACTAATGATTTTTTGCTTATTAAAGTACAATTTATAAAGATTTATTTCCCTCATAATAGTTCCAATCAACAACAATTACGTGCAAATGTTTAATTCACAAAAAATCTTTATTTGTACTTTTCATTGCATTAGCTACATTTTCCCTTTAGGTTTCCTATTCTTACTTTTATGATGGCATTTTTTGGGTCAAATTTGATTATCTGGTAAGCATATCTTTTTTTTTTACAAAATTCTTATAGCTTTAAATCAACATGAAATCAATGTTTGTCAAGTTTCCTTGTTTTTATAGCATGTTGGACAGGGAAACCAGGAGCCATCTTCCAAAAACTATGGCCTGGGCAAACAAATCAAGCAAACCTGGAGACCAAGATTCACTACATCAAAAGTTCTGATGGCCACTTTCGTTTGCTGGACATGGGTCATTCATAGAGGTTGAAAGAAACTAAAAGTGGTTCAGCAGTGACATATCCTAGGCATAACATACCAAAATCATGTCACCAAAAGAGAAGTCCTTTCCTTGACAGACACTAGCCTTCTGAGAGAAAGGTGACTGAACGTCATATTCTTGGCTAAGATGAAACATGTTTACCAATGTCAGCCATAACATAGAAGCCAAAACTAAAACAAGGCTGTCCATGTATAAGATGGTGTCGAAGATCTAAAATCTGTGTGCACCAGCTGGGAAGAGGCTGTGGAAGTCCTCTATGACCAATCTCTTGGAGAGAGCTTTCCACCCTCTGCATGAAACATATGGGAAGACCTAAATCTTAAGTTTAAGTAGGTCCTTTACTGATAATGTGATGCTTAAAATTATGGATGACACCAAAATTTAAAATCTTGAATAACATTCTTGAGTCTTGAGAGATAAATAATTAATATGAAATCTATTACCATAATAAAAAAAATGTCTATATAATAAGACCAAAGATATGCAATTTACTAAGAGCATTATTAGAATACTTTAACTACTTTCTCTACCTCCAGCTCAGTGAAAATGTGTCATGGTCTGTAGCGATTAGTTTGCTATTTTTGATCATCAAGTCATTAGCTGAGTTCTTGTCAAAGCTTCCACATAAACCTTGTATTTAAAAAATGAGAGACTATGAAATAGGTATTAACAAAGTATATATTAAAAAAAAATGAATGGTAAAACAATATTAACCTTTATTACTGAATAATATCACTGCCATGGAATACAATTTTCACTTCTAAAATAGCAAATGAAGTACAGAAATAAATGGTAAACCCATTTTTCTAAACTAAAATTTAACTTTTACTTTCAATTAACACAACAACTTAAATAAAATTAAAATGGAACTAATGATCTAAACTTACAGTAAGACACTAAAAGGTGTTTCAATAAAAATTCTTTTATTGTGATAACATGGGAGTAAATCAAAAGAAATTAATTCAAAAAACAAAACAAAAAACAAACAACACCCGTCTGAAATTATCCATACCTTCAGAATTTCCATAGTCATAAGATGATGCTTGGATAACAATGTTAATGTACTTTCTGCCCACAGTAACCACAACTTTAGTGCCAGTGACAAAAGTTATCTGAGAACATACAGGTTACATTTTCAAGTTTAATGACACAGACACAAAAATGTTCAAATGAAGTAACTTTTCCCACTAAAATATAGCACTTTAGAAAGAAGTAAAGCTCTTGCCAAGAGTTAACAAGGATGTCAAAACAACTAGTACAACAGTTCAATGCTTTGACTTTCCCCTAACTAATGTGTCTGTTACACATTAGAACTAGTGGACTCTAAATAAAATAATTCAAATTTCAGGTCTTTCGAAAGCACATTAAAAATACTTGCTAATCAAACACACACAAAAATGTAGACATATACAATATTGATTCTATCTCAAGTGTACCTCATATTTCTTTCCATCATCATATCTAACAATCATCAGATCTGGGCTCTGGGGTCCATCATTGATCATGTCAACTTGTATGGGAGACAACCTGTCTTCCAAGTTTTGTGTTGGACCACAGCGGTCTAAACGAAACACTTGTTTTCCTGATCGTACAACTACTGCACAGTTGCATGATGCTTTATTGTTATTACATTTGCGATAATAAGCATGCACCTTGAAGGATAAATTAAAAATAAAATCTTATTGATAAGATACAGTAATATATTTTAAAAAAAGAAAAAAAAGGTATTCTATAATGGGTATTACTCTGAAAAAAAGTCAAGAATGCATAAAATCATGTTTAATTATTGAGAAAAAACATCAATACATGCCTGTTGAGGTACTGTTGTATGTCTGTATAAAATAAATTCACCAACATTAAAGTTGTTATAATACCTGCAACATACAGAAAATACAAAGATGATAGCTTGATTTAGGCTTTTTAGTTTTTTTTAGATAAGAAAGAAATAGGCTACTTGTAAAGCTATAGTGCAAAACTACTCACATCCCATCAAAGGTAGTCATATGTGGGTCATTGATGGACTGGCAGATTGCTACTTTATCAGAATCAAGGATTTTCACCTAGAAGAGAAAAAAAAAAATTAAATGATGAGTTTATAAAATTTTTTTACATTGCTCAATGTTTTGCAAAAAGAAAATTAATTAATTTCCAACTAGCAAAATAAAAATATATTGAATTACAAATTCAGTACAAAAAAAAATTAATAATGTAAAAAAAAAAGTTTACTGTGATGGTTTCAACTGCCACTATATAAGTTTCAGTTAAGTGGGCAGAAACTTCAATATATCTGGTCTGATCTCCATCTATTAGACCATCTACAACTGCTCTCACATAGACAGTCTGAACTAACTGCCAGTTACTATTGGTGAATACAACCCCACACGAAGGTTGCTGAGATGGTACACTGCTACTCCATTTAACAACTAATTGTGGTAGAACATTGTTTGCATCTGGGCAATGGATGACCTTGGCACTGGAAACAACCTTGAGTGAAATAAACATATTGCAATCTGTGGTTTTATTCTGATCACAGAAGATTAATGGTGGGAAATTTGAAGCCATTCTCAAAACTCTGTCTTCTGCGCCTTCTGTAACTGTTAGACTGGTACTGCCCACAATCTGAACAAAAGAACAAAAAATTATTTGTAAGAAAAACTCTTTATCAATATTTTGAACATTCAACAATCTAGTATAATCAAAACATAATAATTAAATGCATTAATAGTACTAGAACTTACTAGATTCTAGATATACAATATAGTCCTTGAATTAATCAGGGAATGATCAAATTTAGAACAAGTCATGCTCAAAGCTACAGTTGGAATCTTCCTTTGAATTTTAATTATTGAATTGAGCTAGGGCCCAGCAACAAGTCACATCAATTTGAAGGTCTAGATTTAGAATCTAGATCAATCAAATGATACAATAGAAAATCTAGATCTAGAAAGTCTACAAAATCTAGTTATTTTTCCTTTAACAAGCAAAGGGCAACTTATTGCTAAAGTTTAATAGCATAGATATCTAGATCTAGTTAAAATTAGAGATGATTTACATCTGGATAGATATCTAGGTCTATGGATTTAAAACAAACAAAGTAAATGCCTGTGAGAGTAGACCAATGACTATCATGGTCTATATGCACTACATCTAACAGTCACTGTAAGAATGAAATGATGCAATTGGTTAGATCTATATCTACTTTTTGTTTAAAGAGATTGATGTAACACAAAGTCACTTTTTTTCTAAGCATCTAATAAAAAAAAAAGGCAAAATGTTTACTGTTACAACTTTTTAAGTGAAATTTAAATATGTCAATAACTTAAATTTAAAAAACCATCATCAGAGTTAACATTAACATTTTACTACTGAGTACCTTTATTTGTAGATTAAAATCTGGACTTCTTATTATAGGACTTCGACCTTTGTTACACATGTTTACATTGCAAGCAACAAGGCCACAATAGATCTGCAGAAAGATTTATTAACAAATTTGTACTTACATTGTTTTGTGTGAAATTCATTAGGACTAAGAATATCACAAAATTATCTTCTTGATTAGTTTGTTTTATGCTTTTCAATCAGAAACAGCAAATGAATATTCAAATAAGAAACAGGTCAAGTCATTTACTAAGATTCTAAGAAACAGAACCATATATTTCTATGGCACAACAAGGAGAAACAGAATCAGTTATTTATATGGTATAAATAGAAGATATAGAGTCAAGCATTTAAATGGATAGTAAACATGAAACAAAAATAAAACAATGTAATTGCTATTCATGTAGCACAAGAACCATTAATTGAAATAATATGTGATTGAGAAAAACAAAAAAAAAGTTTATCACACTGCTAAAATTTTATATTTTCCTGTAAAAGTGGTTTTGATAATTCTATTAATCATGGCCTTAACAGAACTTTTATCAAATCAAAATAAACATATATTTTTATTACTCCTTAGGGATAGACAGTGTGCTGCTACTTGGTAACATTCTTCAAAGGGGGCCTTCGAAGTAAAGTTTCATCCTTATATTACTATAGTTAATTTTGTAAAGCTTCAAAATAAAAGCAACAAAAAATGTTTCCTATATAAAAGAAATAGATCAATAGGTCAATGTTGTACTAGTTGGGGTGAAAGAAAGCCTTGTTAGTCTTTCAAGATCCATCAAAAACATTATTAAAACTAAGAGAGTCTTCCTGAGTTGCTAGACTGTACTGTCTAGTCTGACGTGTCCAAAGAATGGTGCACTTGGAAATAAGGGATGGGACAAGTTTGCTTATCATTGGCCTGGAGTCCTTAAACATGTAGCTCTAGACTCTCAAGACAACCACAAAACCTCCCAAGTAATTACCTTGTTTAGAGAATTGAGCCAGTGGTTGTAGCTAAAATGTTTCCATCTAATAAAATGTATGTTTGTTTCAAGAAAAACAATATGTACGTACCTTGGAAGTATAATTCAAGCCAATCATTGAACGATGTGAGACTTGATGATTTGAGTCATTACTTTGAACTTGACTCTCAAGCACAAAGTTATCATCAATGTACCACTGAGCCCAAACAGTTATATTGCTGTTGTTATTTCTGTATTCAGCCCAATCACAGACAAACACAAAATCTGAGCTATTGAGGTTAAACTGAGTTTTGACTTGGGGTTTAGCATCAATTTTAGGAAAATCTAAGAAAAAAAAAAGTAGGTCAATTTTAGCAGTTATTTTTAACCTTCAACTCAGGGTGTTTACTCCATCATCCATGCTACATTAAGGTGTGGATAATAATGCTTCAACAATGAAATATTATGAGTGACATAATTAGAATGTAGAGGGTAATAAAACCTTTTCTATCAGTCCAATCTGATCTACTCTTTTCTGGATCACAAACAAGATCTGGGTTTGAGGAATTGCTTTGAGTTACTTTGTAGCAAACATTAGTGATGAAACAATAATTTGGCTGCAAAAGAGATTGCATTTAAATTTTAAATATATCACCTACACTAACCTTGCATTTACATTTTAAAAACTTGTACAAATGTAAAAAAAAAAAATAAAGAAAAATACAAACAATACCCAAATAGTACAAGTCTTTAGGTTGCAGTTGAAACATTCTGAGCTGTAAATTTGATAAATTACAGATGAGCTTGAAATATTCTCCGTATTTTGAACTGTAACTTTAAAGCTGGCTTTGTAAGGTATTGTGCATGAGATTTTTTCATATGTAGTAAATTTAGCCAATACTCTTTCAGTTCTATTTCTGCTTGAAAAATTTGTTTCACCAAAATACTAAAAAATAAATACAAATCTTTGTTTGCAATTTACAATATAAATTTTAAGTTATTAGTTAAAACAAAAAACATATCAAATAATAAGATACTTATAAAAAAAATACCTTATTTTGGATAAAGAATAAATTTGCATCTCAATACACATTAAGCTACTATTTTTGGAATTAAGCTTACATTTATCTCTTCAAATATGCATATCAATTGTTTAGTGTCAGCAAATGGTCCTCCAATTAAAGTGATGATATCACATTTGTCATGCAGGACATCACAAGAAGATGGTACCATATTATTGATAGCAGGTGGAGTAGTTGAATTGATTGAGCAATCAATTCCAATGAAACCACTTCTACACTCACAAATGCCTATGTGAAAATAATTCATAATTTTATGTAAGATTTCTTGTATAAATTTGTTGATAAATTTACTTAAAATCAATGACCTTATATATTACTATTATTTCTTTGTTTAATTTTCTGCGAAAAAAATAACAAATAGTAATGTGTATTTTGTACAATACAAACAAAAAATTACCAAAAGTAGTTTGTGATGTTGCTAATTTTTTTGAAAAAAATAATTGACCTGGCTGCAAATTTTAGAAAAGCTAAACATTTAGAATGATATATAATAATACAAAGCATACATTTTTAAGTATAATTACCATTTGTACAGTTGCCATTATTGTTACAATTGTTGAGGCATAGTGCATCCAGGTAACTTCTATCAGGCTTTTTATCAATCCATAAGTTCACAGATCTACCTACAATACTTAGGCACTGTTCAAAAAGACTTGCTAAAGCTTCAACAGCATAATCAGTGTGCCCCATTATCTAAACATTAAAAAAAAAAAAGTAAACAAAAAAAAATGTATAAAATGTTAATTCTCTCACATATTCTAACCTTGTGCTATTCCATTTGGTTTAAAAGACTAGTAGTTAAAACAATGACAAACCTTGATGTCAGTGACACATGATTCAACAACTTTGTTAAAAATATCAGAGGAGATATTAGAACATTTCTGTCCAATCTGTGAACTTGTCAGGTAATTAATGCAAAAGTTTGCTGCCTTCTCCTCAGTCCACTCAGTTGCATTAGTCCAACTAAAGATCTGAGAGACAAGTGATAGAAAACTAGAAAGTTCATTTGTAGTTAGGGTTATACTTGAACTTGAACTAGTGATGGATTATAATAGAGATTGGTTTTAAAAAAATGCTACTTAACCTTTTGAACCCACCAGCCTGATTTATTGGTCTGCATGTAAGAAAACACATCATGTATGACTATTCGACTTATGGTAAATGACAGTAATAGTGGCGCCCATGAGTTTTGTATTTTTTGTAATTGGTAAATTGGTTTAAAAATGAAAAACACTCTATTGATTCAGGTAATCATAATGCAAATAAATTAACTTTGCATGATGCAGTGAACGATACCCTCAATGATTCTAAGAAACAAAGATCTAGAAAATGATTACATGATTACAGTGATAGTGAAATGGAGATTAACTCGACGATCATCTAGATTCAGTAGTTTGCATGTGTGTTAACTCTTTGGCTCCGCAACAACGCACAGGACGTTGATTTTAATAAAGGGGGAAAAAGTCAGACCAACGCTGGGGGCATCGGCTATTTCAAATTTATTTTTTTCGTTTCTATTTCTCCAATTCTTGTTTTTTATTGCTTAATTTTTTATCTAGAATAGTTTCCCTTTGCTAAACATCCGGAATTTCCTTCATTTAACGTGTTTTTTATTTTGTACAAAGATGACATTTATTTTTTCTGTGTGCGTGTTTTTTTAACATGGAGCTTCAACCAAGGCCATATAAACTTTGTAGATCTAAATATTTCTTTGATAAAGAAGTATAATAATTCAGATGACAGTGATTTTGTTTCATCTGATGGCGATATTGATAAATCTAATTATATAGATCTAGGTCTGCTCTAGTAAATTAATTTATAGATCTAGACCTAGGGCTAGGTCTAGTAATGATGAAGTTTATCAGCTGATGAAGCAGCTCCAACCCCAGCTAATGTTCAATGTAGATCTAGAACTAGTTTAGCTGTCTCTACATCATCTAGATCTAAATCTAATCAGATAGAGGTAGATCTCTAGATCTATCATCTAGGCACTGAAACAGATCAATTTCAGATTTGTTCCACCAAGAAATTGGGTTGTCAACCTAGACTTAGTCAGCACTGCATCTATTGACCTGGAATGTTGTTGTTTTTTCATTGACAAACACATTGTTGATAGTCTTGTCAGCAAAATAAATAGCTATGCTGAACATAGGATTAAATTGAACTCCCCTGCTAGAATAAGATCCATTTTCAGAGAATGGAGACCTATAACTATAAAGAAAGACAGAGTATGTAAACACTGTAGGCCAGGGAGAATGGTTTATGTTTGCGCTGGATGGGAGTCGAACCCACACATTCATATTGACTGCTTCCATGAATATCACAACTAGAAGGAATATTTATATACTAAGTACATGAAGAATTTTAGAAGAAAATACTATAAATATATATATGCTGTACAGTTGGACTAGTTTTAGGGTAAAAGTGTTTTGTTCCAAGAGTGTTGCTTTTTTTATAGGCTTTTCGTTAAAGTAGTGACATTGGATTATTAGTTCCAGTTTATTATTTTTTGCATCTATTGCTGTTTCTTCTATGGTGTTCTGTAAACAAATGGATAAAAATGAGAAAAAAAGCTATTTGAATTCAATTTGAACAATAAATTTCTTTAAACATGCAATTGGATGGATATTTTCAATGTCAGTTGTTGAGTTTTTCATTTTTAATTTTTATATTCAAAACCCCAAATTACAAGAACAACATGATTTGCAAACTAGAAAACATAAGAAATGGAAAGAGCATCCATTTCTCTTTAATTCTATATCAAATTTATTATTTTCCAATAATAAATAAAAAAGTTATACAAGTTATATCGAAGCAAAGTAGCGCACTCTGAAATGGCGGGAAAATTAATTCCGTCCAAAAGTGGAAAATAATTCCGAAGTAATTCCGGAGTCAAAGAGTTAAGTGTAATTTTTCCTTAGGAGCCAAGGGGAATAGGAAATTAAGGGCAGGGAACTGAGGGTTGAAAGGGTTAAACATAGTATTACTATCAAGAGCAAAAAGTCAAAGTAAAAAGCAACCATTTGAGACCTTGTGATCTATAGGTCAGATGATGTAAAGGTCATCTGTTTATTTGGCTGATAGTTAACAAGGGTGTTATGTTGCCAGCACAAGAACAAACAGCCTTTACTTTCACCAACTAATGTCAGGTACCCATCAGAGTTAGGTAAACTCAGGGGTGTCCTAAAATATCAAAATTTAAAAACATAGTCTTTATCTACATTTGAACCTGAGTCCATTTAGTTTAGAAGCCTAGTGCTCTACCACTCAGCCACCACACTATCAAGAGTAATTATCCTATTTGTTCAGTAGCACAAATTCTTACTGGAGAGGTATAGTTGGCATCATACTCAAACTCCTCAACATTACAAGACGACAAGGCAAGAGTCCCATTGATGTAGTTTGCTGTTACATCCACTCCTAAATAGAAGGAAAACAAATTGAACATGAACCTAAGTTTTGAAATCAATCATTGTATTTATTGATTTATAAAATGTTGACATACACAAGAGTGTACAGAAAAAAAAAAGAGTAATAAGAAAAAAATTACAATCGGAGTCATATACATACCTCCTTGGATACTTTTAGCACCATCCAGAGCTAATGGACACCTCAGAACGTTGAAGTCCCTTGAACATGTTTCATTACTCTGGGATGAACAAAAACAGTAAAGGTTCTGATCCAAAAATGTGCTGTTGTCTGTTTCACAAACACCACGATAGTGAGATGATGCTGGATTGACTCTGTCATCAAAAGCAAATTACGCAAGTATAATATATGAGACCAGTATCTGACATAAAATAAATTATTCTTAATAAATAAATTTATTCTTCAAACCTCCATGATAATGAGAATTTGTCTGTATCCCTTGAATTTACAGACAACATTTCACCAGTGGACAAGAGGAAATCATCAGCTGCATCTCCATTGGCATTACCACAAAGACCTGAAAGTAAAATTTGATGCATATTTATTTTCAAGTAATTTTTTTTTATGCAAAGTAAAAATAATGGTAAAATTGAATGATAACCCACTAAATGAGAAATAAATAAATTTAAAAAATCTCTATTTTTTTAAATCAAATTACAATTGGCTGGCAAAAATTAAAAAACCTTTAATGCCCAGTTCATGACAATTAAGTTTAAAAACATTTTTTTTTTGTATTACAACTCACAGAATTGAAACAAAGTCGTAATGACAATTGTGTTTGGTTTTTACCTAAGGAGTTGTTGAAGTCTAAAGCTGAAGCCTGCAGCCATACATTCAAAAATTTGTTACCAGCTATAACCTTAACTTGCATTCCAGTGGGTAATAGAATCTGAAAGATTTTTAATCAGAATAAGACAAAGTTTTTACATAGTAAGAAAAACAGCAATCAAAATGGTCTTTGTTGCAACTGTCATTGTATTAATTAGAAGTCAATGTGTTACTATACCGTGTATTTTCTGCCTTCCAGTTGTTGAATTATTTGAGTGTTTGGTGTAAAATCTCCATTTCTGAAGACTTTGATGTCCAATGCTATTAAAGGTGGAGACATTTTAGGGCCACACTTATCTATGAGGATGACATCATTGCCAGATTTCACCGTCACTGCACAGTTACAAGCTGCTCGTTCATTGCATCTACGGTAGAATACATGAACCTAAAAAAAAAAAGGATATTGTACAATACAAAAAATATGCTTAATTATTTAAATTCAAAATAAAAAGAACATATTTTTTACAATCACATTTTTGCAGTAATTAAAGAGATCAGTTAGTTAATCAGTTAGCCTTAAATCTAATCTGTAGGCATATGTATATTTACTACTTGCTTACTTCATAGGGAAGTGTTGCATGCTTGTAAAGGGTGAATTCTCCTTCTTTGAAAACATCATATGTTCTAAAACAGAAAGCAATTGTTTAATATATATATAGATATCAAATGGAGCAAAACATTAACACAAATGTATATATTGCAATGAAGCCAAACTGAACCTACATTTTGTCAAAGGTAGTAATATGAGGGTCATTGACTGAGCCACACAATGTAGGTTGGTCTCTGTCAATAATTTTTACCTATATGAATATAAAACAAACAGTTTCTCCTTACATTGATAGTTAAAAAAAAAAAAAAGTTACTCTTAACACGGAAATGTTATTCTACAATTGTTTACATTTATGACCATAAATACCTCTTGCCTGCCAATGGATATTTTACTTTCTAATGTAGAATTGTACTCCATCCTAATAGACACTTCAATTGATCTTTTGACATCCCCATCTACAAAAGAGTCCACAGTGGCAACAACTGGTATGTTCAAAATACCAGGCCATCTCAAATATTGTATACTACAGAATTTGTCTCCTACAAAATAAATTAAGCAGTGTTTGGAAAATATCTGTATAGCTTAGAATTACAGAGCATTTTACCCATCTTTAGAAAACATCTTACTCTATAGATGTGTTAAGTGAAATATGCTCTTTTCAACTAAATCTCACCTTTATTCCTAACATCGTATGGGAAGCTTAGCTGCTGAATGAAAGTAGTTTCACTGCTTGGACAAAGTAACTCATTTGATGATTTGATGTAAGTAAGAGAAGCATAGACAGAGCAAAGACTGGAATCTTCTCCTTGACAAAGTAGATTTGGTGGAACATTTGATGACACTTGAATGTAAGCAGTTCCTGATCCTTCTATTACAAACACTTCTTGTGGAACAATCTTTAATTATAACACAATTTTTTAATAGTTATGTTAATACTTAGGTCATTATAAACTGCTATTAGTTTGAAATTATTTTGAAACTTGCAGACTGTCTGTAAATGCATACATTCATATAAAGAGAAAGTAGAAACTGTCATTTGTTAGTAAAAGTTTTAACTACAGTACACAAAAATGTTTATTTTAATTTACAAAAACATACCTTTATTTCCACTGAAAATAAATTACTGATTTTCTGTGGACTTAGTGTACGGCTACAGTTGTCTTTGAAACAAGCAGTAAGAATACAAGAAACCTGCAATACACAGAAATGTTTACTTATCAATCATAACAAATTGAAAACGAATTTTTTTTTTTAAATAAACAGCTTTATCTGTTGTTTTCTATAATACTAAAGAAGAAAGCTGAGATGGTCAGCATCATTTACTTTTGGCCAGATGATACCATCTCCCATTTAGATACAATTAAGCTGGTTTGCTGATCAAGGGAAAAATGCATTAGATACAACCTCTTCACACAACTCAGCTGCCTTTCAGAAGCAATAAAATTTTAATACAATATCTTCTTGCTGTCCAGAACAATGGGGCTTATAAACTTACAAAACTAGTTGAACAAATAATGCTTTGGCTTGAATTAAATATAATGTTTTCTTACATTTATTTAGACAACGAATAAAGAATATTTTTGGCATCCCACTACTTATATCTGGCCAACTTACATTTGACATGAATCCAAAGTGAGAGATGGAAATAGATGTCAGAGTGACAACTGTTGAATTAAGTCCGATGTCCGACACATTCCTCTTGACCTCTGTCTGATTGTTATGCTGCCATTCAATAAAATAGTAAACATTGTCTCTTGCATGTTCAAAGAATTCACATTGGAATAGAAACTCATTTGTGCTTTCATTATATCTTGTGGAGAGCTGAGGTTTGCCTTTTACATATGGGTAGTCTGTAACAAACAATAAAGCAACTGTAAACATCAAAAAATGAAAACAAATCTAGAAATTTTTGGAATTACAGATTGTCCCTCATAATGATTTTATATTTTTCTCTTTCCCTCTAAATATATATATACTTGAAATAATGCAGAAAACCGTTAAATATTTTTGAAGATATAAATTCAGACATTACAATGATGCTCAGCCATTGTATCTTTGTTTCATACAACAACAAAAAATAAAATGAACAACCTTCTTTGCGACTCCATGAGTTAACGCTTTGATAATTGTCACAGACAAGAGAATAGTTAACTGGATTTTCAGCTCCATAGGCATAGCAATTATTGTCAATAAAGCATGTTTCTTCCTGAAAATTGACAATGTTAAAAAAACAATCAAACATAAATCTGAACAGTGCTTGGGATATTCAAATGTATTTTACAAAGACAAGTATAACCAGACTTTCAGTTATAACAGTAAAGCAAGAAAGGAACACAGTCTAGTAAAAGGTATATTTTACTAACTTACAAAGTTAATTGTGAATTAACTATTAAATCACTCAATGAGTCTGCATTAAAGTAAATCATAAACAAATGTATCATATTGTTTATGTGAAACATCACATCCATCACACGTGTTTGGATCTTGTTTACATGTGAAGAATGTGAACTAAAACTGAAGTACTACAAGAACTCACAAGCAGCCTGCAGACTCCAGAAGCACTGCACCAATGGCATTGAGGGTGGTATAAAGTGAAGATGAAGACATCACTGAATGACTGATTGTTGTTTGAGACTTGCACTTGATAGCTACCAGCCACAGGAGGAACACATGTTATGTCATTGAAGGAAAAGTAATCAGCTTGCTGGTAAATAGGTGTGCTTTTAGTCACTGTTGTGTTGTCAAGAAGCTGAAGAAAATACAAGGACAGAATTATTTTTAAAAAAACAACACTTTTATTTAAAATTAATTTCTACATTAAAAATAAATTTATAATAAAAATAGTAATAGCAAAATATGTTTTCTTTATTTAATTTTTTTTTTTGTATTAAGGTTAAATAAGGAATTTCTTGCCTCAATTTGTTGTAGTTTACAAATCAGAGTATCCGAGTAAGCAAAGGTTGCACCAAACAGTTGTATGGCATCACATCTGCTTGTTGTAATATCACAAAGACCATTGTTTGCCAGGGATGTAATTAGTGGGCTGATGGTGATATTCAAAGAGCAGTCAGCTAAACCAAACCCAGGAGAGCACTTGCAAGAGCCTGAGGATTACAAAAATGACAGTTCAATACTGTTGAACCATGTTTACTTAAAAGTTATACAAGACTCAATTAGTTCCACTAGTTTGGATATAATGAAATAGTCATAGTTCATTTTACCTGAAGAACAATTTCCATTATTTGAACAAGAATTAAAACAGAAGCTGTTAATGACATCCTGATTGATTGTTGTACTGTTCTGCCAAAGTTTTATATTAGACATGTATTCCAAGCGGCACAGAGATGTAAAAACTGATAGGCTGGATTTTGCCCAAAATAAATCATCAGACAGCTGATTAGAAAAAAAGATCATCAAAAATCAATTTGAAATGTATGTATTAATATGTTGGGCTACATTTAATAAAGTATAACAGTAATAAGAAAAAACATATCAGGCAATAAAATGATTTCCTTATGAGAATATAACTTTCATCAAAAAGATTCTGTCATAGAGACTACGAGTAAAGACAAGTGTCATGTGACTGTATTCATTTAAACAAAATTAAAGCATCCATGCTGAATATTCTTGGTTTCTATGTATTAAAATGTTGAAAGATAGATCTACCTGAATATCTTTGACACAGGCTGACACAGAGATTTCATAACGCTGTGCTAGAAGGTTACTACACTGTACACTACCAGTCCTATTGATCATTTCAGCACAGTAACTTTTGGCAAAGGATTCAGTGTAGTTTGAATGTGTAGGCCAGGTAGCAGTCTGAAAGGTCAAACACATCTTTTACCAAATTATAAATGCCAAGTCAAAGCAAAATGCTGTCAAGACAACATAAAGCATTTTATATATTGTTGATGTTATCAAATACTATTTATATTTATAATTATTAAACTAAATTACCACTACAATAAATAAATCTTTAAAAAAAAAACAATGTTAAAAACAATTCATAAAAAAATTAATAAGCGTATAAAATATTTATACAATTATTTTTTTATTGTTTCTTCTTGAAAAAAAAAGTAAAAAATTAAAAAAATTGGAAATTCTATTTGTCTATGTTAGACCAAGTGCTTATAAATATTTATTATCTAAAATGAGTATTATCAATAGTAGGTATTTCCCTCAAGTAAAAATTGGTTATTTCATGCAAATACTACTTACTTGGTTAGGTATACCATATATATATAAAATACAGGAATTAGTACTGTATTGAATGTTCTTTTTTTAATAATAAAATATAAAAATTCATAATGGACATGAATCAACCGCAGTCTTTAATATAATTAAATATATAAGTAAATGTATAGCTACTTTTAAAAGAAGGTTTTTTAAGTATAATAATTTTAGAAGTAATTGTATAAAATAATTCAGTTTCCCACATGCATTAAAAAAAACTATAAATAAAAGTCTATCTATTAAAATAAAATATACTATGTTATAAAAATCTTACCAAAGTAAAATTCTGTAATTGTATAATTAAAAAATAATAATGTATGCATGAAAACAAAAGACAATGACATTTTAGTCATAAATATTCAAATATATATAGTTAAATGCTAGAGTAAAGATAAGTCCAGTACTTCTTTTTTACTCTTAAATAGCAACACTTGCTTACCCCAGCATTTTGAGATGCACTGTACTCAAAGACAATAGCCCTATTACATAATGGAGGTAGAGCTCTCTTCTGTAGTTTCATTGTGATGTCTTCACCTACACACATGGTAGCTAGTTAGCATCATATTATATGTTGTCATTCTTTTGGTCATCCTACCATATTCTGCTATTGTACATTTACTATAAAGTGATGTGATTAATTTTTTTAGGTAAAAAAAAAAGTATGTATAATAGTCTAATTTAAGGCTAACCACTATCTCAAAACAACACTACTAATATTGAATTAAAACCTTAGTACATTGATTTTGTCTTATACTATATAAAATAGAGTCCAAGCACTCATGTTTGATAGTTAAATGTTACCTTTGTAATAACTGTAAGGATCATTACTCTTATTACATGTGTAGATATCACCATTTTGATTGCATGAACTACTGGCTTTACATTGGCATAATGTATTTGAAATTGTTGTAGTTAGATTACTTCCGCAGTAACCTGAATATATACTTTCAGTTGGCTTAACCCTGAAAAATATTTAGATCAATCAATTATTTACTCACAATTTGCTTAGATATAATTTAACATGAGAAAATATTAAAGACTTTACTAAAAATGTATTAAAAAAAGATTACCTCCAAGAAATAGAGAATGGATCAGGTCGATTTCCAGTTTGTATAAACAAAGTATTATCCGATTTTAACAGCTGTACATCTTTATCTCCATTGTAGGCTCCACACAGACCTAAAATACATTTTTCAAGATGATCAAGTCATGTAACTCTAAAAATATATTTTTTTAACTTTTACTTAATTTTTTTATTTGGATAGTTCAAATATTGAGCTCAACTTTTCCAAATTAAAAGAAAAACACCAGAATAAGCTGTATTTAGGCATTGTATAGTTATAATAATATGTATATAATATATATATATATAATAATATAATATAATATAAGAATATGTCATTTTTTAATAACAATGAGACTAAACATATATTTTTTTGATATATCACATGGTAGACTCTTACCCTTGGTTCTGTTAAAATCATAAGCTGAAGGTATTATAAGTACATTCAAATGTTCAGGCTGCACATCTACTTCTATCACAGTTCCAGTTGGAATGGAAATCTTTATAAAAAAAAAAAGGTAAACTTAGTTTATTTTATCTTGTTTTTAGTAATGATGAATAATAACCAAAACAAACCAAATCTAAAATTTCTGTTAAAGTGTATGTATTAAGAATAAAAAAACAATACCTCATATTTAAAACCACCTCCAATGCGCCTTACACTTGTACCAAGTGTTAGATCTCCTTTTTGATACAGCTTAATGTTGATAGGCTGTTTGGTGCTTGCTGTTGAAGATGCTCCGCAACGATCAATCACAATGACATCATCCACTGATTTCACAGCTACTGCACAAGTACAAGATCCTAATATTTTCTTATTGCAACGTCGATAGAAACTGCGAACCTAGTGTTGAGAAAGAATAAAATAAATGAACATTTCAAATGTAATAAATTTTTTTTTCAACTCTAATAAGTTTCATTACTTTACAAAAAAAAAGACTTAAAAATAAAAGATGATGTACCTCATATGGAAGCTCTGTATGGGCATAAATGACGTATTCCCCTTCATAAAACATCTCATAATATCGACCATCAAATGTGACTATGTAAGGATCATTCATTGAAATACACACAGCTCCAGTGTCTTGATTCACTGCTGTTATCTTAATTAAGAAACATTGATAGTAGTTATTTCACACACACACACAAATTTAATAGAATCATAAATCATTAATATTCTCAAAGTTAAATGACTTGATTTACAGGTTTTCTAAAAGATTGTTTATAGCATGTATTATTTATAGCATTGAACATTTGAATGAAGCCATAGTTTGGAGTACATTTCTTATACACTAAAAAGCTATGCTGAATGAGTAGCACTTTTGAATATTTTTTCTGAAACATGTTTATTCAGTATTTGTCATAAAAATATTGGGGGGAAAAAATTCATTATACTATACTATACTATACTATAAACTCTATACTCACTGTAAGCTTTTGTAGAGCACTAATCCATAGGTTTTGATTGTTCTTGGCCTTTACTATTCCTGTAATATTCACCAGTCTAGTTTGATTTCCATCTTGAACATTATCTATTTTAGCCACAACTGTAATTACTACCATTTTCTCCCAATTCTTAGAGTTAATCTCAACACCACATGGCACTGAATTGTTAGACTGGTCAGTGCCCAATGAAAACATAAGTTGTGAGATAGATCCAGACACAGGGCATAAAAGATCACCATTGTTCTCATCTACAGCAGCTTTAATCACTATGGAGCAATCAGAAGTGGAGTTGGCTGAGTTGCACATGAAAGCTGGTGGAAAAGAGCTCTTGATCTGGATGACTTCTCCTTGTTTTCCTTCTACCACTACAAGACTTGGGGCACTCATCACCTTCAATGAAGTGTTTTAACAATTTTTCAAAAAAATACAACTTTTTAAGAATAACAGCTAAAGAATATTTAAGTATGTAAATTAAAGTACTCTTATAAATACAATCTGTAATGTTTATAAAGATATTTTTTGTTTCACAAAGATATATTTTTTACTTCAGCCTATAGACACACCTTGATACACTTTTTTTTTTGTTTTTTTCATCTCAACTAATACTGTTCTAATTTACTATATATGATAATAAAACAGAACATTTTTAGGAAATAGGCTCACTTAAATTCTTAACTAAAAGCAAAATAAAACTTTTTTTTAAAAATGCCTCTTACGATTGTATAATAGATATTTCTTCATTGCATGAGAGATTTACCATTTGTATATATATATATAATAATATA
Organism: Biomphalaria pfeifferi; assembly: GCA_030265305.1. Lineage (NCBI taxonomy): Eukaryota > Metazoa > Mollusca > Gastropoda > Planorbidae > Biomphalaria > Biomphalaria pfeifferi. The sequence goes on from JASAOG010000055.1 coordinate 1,700,110, forward strand.
TATATATATATATATATATATATATATATATATATATATATTCTACATCAACCAACCCAAAGGCACCCATTACAATATTTTGGTTACACAATTTAGTCTAATACATTTTAACTCATCATTCAGTTATGGAGTGTACAACAATAATATTAACATAGGTATGTTGTTTACAAGTTTCACAAAATGTTCAATAACAAGAACTATTTACTAGTCATGTGGGACAGTATCCATCTTTGGCGAGATATGTTATTTTACTATCTGGACAAATCTGGATAACGAGAAATAGGCCTACTATCCAGTGCAACCGTAGTAATAATGCACACTTTTTGCCTCATAAAGTTTCCATGTATCTATTAGATATCTGAAATTACCCTAAAAAGCTTATGAACATAAAATGTTCAAAATTTTATAATTATACGGTGAGAAATCATTAATATTAAGTTTGCTTAAAATGTCACCTTTATTTCTAGTGTTAACATCTGACTTCTTCTGAATCCACCTTTGGTTCTTTCACAACTGCTCTTGATGCATAAATCAATACCACAGGATAGCTGTAACAATCAAATAAGAAATTAGAAAAAAAATGTTTATAGCTTTTTTCAAATCTGTGCTGTAAATTGTACAAAAACAGAAAAAAGTCAGTAGTTTTTACCTTGGTGCCATAAGGTAGATTGACCAATTTGCTATTGTTCATAAAAACAGAATATCTTGATTTGTTTTGTACTGTTTCAAGTTTCAAATGCTCCATGACTTCATCTTCTATTAAAAACTCCACCTCAGCAATTTGAGTGTCATTAGTCTCAAAAATGTCAAAACTACAGCTGAGTGTATATGAGCTATCATCAGCAGAACTGGGATTTTTACTTATACTCACATTTGGATTAGCCACAGGTAACACAAAATTACCTTTAAAAAAGTGATGAAAGGAATAAAATTAATATTGAACTACATTTGCTATCTTAGTTTAATAATGATTTATATGATATAAAGCAAAAATTTTTGTAGAAGATCATTAGTTCTAGAAATGGTCATATAAGGCATAGAAAACACAATAATTTGTGATCAATCAATTAATATAGTACTATAATTACATCATTAAAAATCTTAAATAAACCAAATTAAACATAGGGCCTAATAATTTGTGATAAATTAATCAATATAACTATTAAAACTATAACTATTAAAACTGTTAATTTAAAGTTTGTTTTAATTCAAATTTCTAGACTACTAACCATCACCACAAGACCATTCTTGAAATACAAATCCTGGCCATCTAACTAACTTTTCTTTAGCTGTAGCAGAAGTCAACGGGGAAAGAGTACACTGATTAGCATCACTTATTAACTGGATAGACCTACAAAGGAAGTTTGTCTCCTTCAAACACCAGTTACGACATTCAACTATACTTGATGTGTTTTTAGTGATTCCAGAAGAATCAATGATAGTAAATCCAGGTTTTGACAGCCAAGTTATATTTCTGGTTGGGCAAGGTCCTGAAATACATTAGTGAAACAAAATATATATTTTTTTTGCCAGATAGAAAGAAGAAGTTCATTACTCATAAATGCTCTTATAAAATGTAGTACCTAACATTTTTGTGTTAATGTTTTTATTACTCTGCTAATATTATTTCATTCAATTGTAAATTTTATATTTTACAATCAAGGTATTAACCTATTATACAAGCAAGACTTATGGTGAAAAATGAAAAACATTAAGTCGGTTTAACATAGCTAAATTTGAGATGTTTTGAAGTACAATTTACAAATCAGATTGGTATTTTCGCTAAATAAAATGGAGCATTAGCAGACAAATCACTATCAACCTGTAGATAATACAGTATAGGCTAGATTTTTTCTAACATATGTAAGTTGACTAATACAATACAATATAATGTGATTATTTTTTTAAATTTGCAAACTATTTGCTAAGATGTTAAAAAAAAGGTATTACTGTTTTCACAAAGCCACATGTAATTATAAGTCTTTTCATCTGGGTAAAGGTCATCGTCCACACTGTTGAGACTACATTGTTGATTGGTTGAATTATAGTCAAAGGATAAGCACAAATCTTTTCCTACACCTGATGTGTTCAGACATGCTTGCTTACAACTATCAATACTTCCTGTAATCACAGTTCCATTCTTGATGTAGCCTTTTTCTTTCAGCCACAATACATTCAAACCTTCGCAGGAATCTAGAATAAATAACAAATTGTAATAACTAATAAAACATTGGATAAAAGTGTAGTAAAACTCTTAGAGCTTGAAATAAAGACATTATTTGATTGTGGTAGGGTTATTTGTTTATACAATTTTATAGAGTGTAACCCATGAGTTGTTTTTTTCTTTTTCCAAGTATAATATTTTGGACTTGATTTCATATTACTCAGAGAGTGTTTTAAGTGAACCTTGCTATACTATAAATAGCACCATCAAATTTTTCAATCATGCTTACTTTTAATTTGTTTCATTATGAAAATATAATTATACTATTATTACATTTTGATATCGTTAGAACAGACTTGTTCAAGGACTTTAAATTGGTGAACATGAAATTATTTATTTAAGCTATAATATAATTCATCCATTTTAAATTAAAATTAATTAGATTTTTTTTTCTGGTAATTATTCAAATATTTTTTAAAACATTATTTTAGAAAATAACAAAATAATTTTCATAAATATGTTTAAAATATACAGGAAAATTACCTGTCTTAGTAATAGTCTCCTGGTTTTTTTTTACTATTAACAGTGAATAGTTGTAAAAACGGTCTATTTTATGAAAACACTGCTTGCATAGTTGATTAAAAAAATTAACTGATTCGCTTTAAGAAAATAAAAAGGTTTGCAGTTGCATCAGAACTTTGAAAGGTCTAAAATATTATGATGTCGGATTTTCCATTTCTTTTCTGTGATCTAAATGGGACAGACAGATGGACGGGCGGACAGACCACACAAAACTAATAGCGGCTATTCCCCTTTTAGGAGGCAATAAAAAAGAGACTAGGTTATAATTATTCAAATATTTTTTAAAACATTATTTTAGAAAATAACAAAATAATTTTCATAAATATGTTTAAAATATACAGGAAAATTACCTGTCTTAGTAATAGTCTCCTGGTTTTTTTTTACTATTAACAGTGAATAGTTGTAAAAACGGTCTATTTTATGAAAACACTGCTTGCATAGTTGATTAAAAAAATTAACTGATTCGCTTTAAGAAAATAAAAAGGTTTGCAGTTGCATCAGAACTTTGAAAGGTCTAAAATATTATGATGTCGGATTTTCCATTTCTTTTCTGTGATCTAAATGGGACAGACAGATGGACGGGCGGACAGACCACACAAAACTAATAGCGGCTATTCCCCTTTTAGGAGGCAATAAAAAAGAGACTAGGTTATAATTATTCAAATATTTTTTAAAACATTATTTTAGAAAATAACAAAATAATTTTCATAAATATGTTTAAAATATACAGGAAAATTACCTGTCTTAGTAATAGTCTCCTGGTTTTTTTTTACTATTAACAGTGAATAGTTGTAAAAACGGTCTATTTTATGAAAACACTGCTTGCATAGTTGATTAAAAAAATTAACTGATTCGCTTTAAGAAAATAAAAAGGTTTGCAGTTGCATCAGAACTTTGAAAGGTCTAAAATATTATGATGTCGGATTTTCCATTTCTTTTCTGTGATCTAAATGGGACAGACAGATGGACGGGCGGACAGACCACACAAAACTAATAGCGGCTATTCCCCTTTTAGGAGGCAATAAAAAAGAGACTAGGTTATAATTATTCAAATATTTTTTAAAACATTATTTTAGAAAATAACAAAATAATTTTCATAAATATGTTTAAAATATACAGGAAAATTACCTGTCTTAGTAATAGTCTCCTGGTTTTTTTTTTACTATTAACAGTGAATAGTTGTAAAAACGGTCTATTTTATGAAAACACTGCTTGCATAGTTGATTAAAAAAATTAACTGATTCGCTTTAAGAAAATAAAAAGGTTTGCAGTTGCATCAGAACTTTGAAAGGTCTAAAATATTATGATGTCGGATTTTCCATTTCTTTTCTGTGATCTAAATGGGACAGACAGATGGACGGGCGGACAGACCACACAAAACTAATAGCGGCTATTCCCCTTTTAGGAGGCAATAAAAAAGAGACTAGGTTATAATTATTCAAATATTTTTTAAAACATTATTTTAGAAAATAACAAAATAATTTTCATAAATATGTTTAAAATATACAGGAAAATTACCTGTCTTAGTAATAGTCTCCTGGTTTTTTTTTACTATTAACAGTGAATAGTTGTAAAAACGGTCTATTTTATGAAAACACTGCTTGCATAGTTGATTAAAAAAATTAACTGATTCGCTTTAAGAAAATAAAAAGGTTTGCAGTTGCATCAGAACTTTGAAAGGTCTAAAATATTATGATGTCGGATTTTCCATTTCTTTTCTGTGATCTAAATGGGACAGACAGATGGACGGGCGGACAGACCACACAAAACTAATAGCGGCTATTCCCCTTTTAGGAGGCAATAAAAAAGAGACTAGGTTATAATTATTCAAATATTTTTTAAAACATTATTTTAGAAAATAACAAAATAATTTTCATAAATATGTTTAAAATATACAGGAAAATTACCTGTCTTAGTAATAGTCTCCTGGTTTTTTTTTACTATTAACAGTGAATAGTTGTAAAAATGGTCTATTTTATGAAAACACTGCTTGCATAGTTGATTAAAAAAATTAACTGATTCGCTTTAAGAAAATAAAAAGGTTTGCAGTTGCATCAGAACTTTGAAAGGTCTAAAATATTATGATGTCGGATTTTCCATTTCTTTTCTGTGATCTAAATGGGACAGACAGATGGACGGGCGGACAGACCACACAAAACTAATAGCGGCTATTCCCCTTTTAGGAGGCAATAAAAAAGAGACTAGGTTATAATTATTCAAATATTTTTTAAAACATTATTTTAGAAAATAACAAAATAATTTTCATAAATATGTTTAAAATATACAGGAAAATTACCTGTCTTAGTAATAGTCTCCTGGTTTTTTTTTACTATTAACAGTGAATAGTTGTAAAAACGGTCTATTTTATGAAAACACTGCTTGCATAGTTGATTAAAAAAATTAACTGATTCGCTTTAAGAAAATAAAAAGGTTTGCAGTTGCATCAGAACTTTGAAAGGTCTAAAATATTATGATGTCGGATTTTCCATTTCTTTTCTGTGATCTAAATGGGACAGACAGATGGACGGGCGGACAGACCACACAAAACTAATAGCGGCTATTCCCCTTTTAGGAGGCAATAAAAAAGAGACTAGGTTATAATTATTCAAATATTTTTTAAAACATTATTTTAGAAAATAACAAAATAATTTTCATAAATATGTTTAAAATATACAGGAAAATTACCTGTCTTAGTAATAGTCTCCTGGTTTTTTTTTACTATTAACAGTGAATAGTTGTAAAAACGGTCTATTTTATGAAAACACTGCTTGCATAGTTGATTAAAAAAATTAACTGATTCGCTTTAAGAAAATAAAAAGGTTTGCAGTTGCATCAGAACTTTGAAAGGTCTAAAATATTATGATGTCGGATTTTCCATTTCTTTTCTGTGATCTAAATGGGACAGACAGATGGACGGGCGGACAGACCACACAAAACTAATAGCGGCTATTCCCCTTTTAGGAGGCAATAAAAAAGAGACTAGGTTATAATTATTCAAATATTTTTTAAAACATTATTTTAGAAAATAACAAAATAATTTTCATAAATATGTTTAAAATATACAGGAAAATTACCTGTCTTAGTAATAGTCTCCTGGTTTTTTTTTACTATTAACAGTGAATAGTTGTAAAAACGGTCTATTTTATGAAAACACTGCTTGCATAGTTGATTAAAAAAATTAACTGATTCGCTTTAAGAAAATAAAAAGGTTTGCAGTTGCATCAGAACTTTGAAAGGTCTAAAATATTATGATGTCGGATTTTCCATTTCTTTTCTGTGATCTAAATGGGACAGACAGATGGACGGGCGGACAGACCACACAAAACTAATAGCGGCTATTCCCCTTTTAGGAGGCAATAAAAAAGAGACTAGGTTATAATTATTCAAATATTTTTTAAAACATTATTTTAGAAAATAACAAAATAATTTTCATAAATATGTTTAAAATATACAGGAAAATTACCTGTCTTAGTAATAGTCTCCTGGTTTTTTTTTACTATTAACAGTGAATAGTTGTAAAAACGGTCTATTTTATGAAAACACTGCTTGCATAGTTGATTAAAAAAATTAACTGATTCGCTTTAAGAAAATAAAAAGGTTTGCAGTTGCATCAGAACTTTGAAAGGTCTAAAATATTATGATGTCGGATTTTCCATTTCTTTTCTGTGATCTAAATGGGACAGACAGATGGACGGGCGGACAGACCACACAAAACTAATAGCGGCTATTCCCCTTTTAGGAGGCAATAAAAAAGAGACTAGGTTATAATTATTCAAATATTTTTTAAAACATTATTTTAGAAAATAACAAAATAATTTTCATAAATATGTTTAAAATATACAGGAAAATTACCTGTCTTAGTAATAGTCTCCTGGTTTTTTTTTACTATTAACAGTGAATAGTTGTAAAAACGGTCTATTTTATGAAAACACTGCTTGCATAGTTGATTAAAAAAATTAACTGATTCGCTTTAAGAAAATAAAAAGGTTTGCAGTTGCATCAGAACTTTGAAAGGTCTAAAATATTATGATGTCGGATTTTCCATTTCTTTTCTGTGATCTAAATGGGACAGACAGATGGACGGGCGGACAGACCACACAAAACTAATAGCGGCTATTCCCCTTTTAGGAGGCAATAAAAAAGAGACTAGGTTATAATTATTCAAATATTTTTTAAAACATTATTTTAGAAAATAACAAAATAATTTTCATAAATATGTTTAAAATATACAGGAAAATTACCTGTCTTAGTAATAGTCTCCTGGTTTTTTTTTACTATTAACAGTGAATAGTTGTAAAAATGGTCTATTTTATGAAAACACTGCTTGCATAGTTGATTAAAAAAATTAACTGATTCGCTTTAAGAAAATAAAAAGGTTTGCAGTTGCATCAGAACTTTGAAAGGTCTAAAATATTATGATGTCGGATTTTCCATTTCTTTTCTGTGATCTAAATGGGACAGACAGATGGACGTGCGGACAGACCACACAAAACTAATAGCGGCTATTCCCCTTTTAGGAGGCAATAAAAAAGAGACTAGGTTATAATTATTCAAATATTTTTTAAAACATTATTTTAGAAAATAACAAAATAATTTTCATAAATATGTTTAAAATATACAGGAAAATTACCTGTCTTAGTAATAGTCTCCTAGTTTTTTTTTACTATTAACAGTGAATAGTTGTAAAAACGGTCTATTTTATGAAAACACTGATTGCATAGTTGATTAAAAAAATTAAATGATTCGCTTTAAGAAAATAAAAAGGTTTGCAGTTGCATCAGAACTTTGAAAGGTCTAAAATATTATGATGTCGGATTTTCCATTTCTTTTCTGTGATCTAAATGGGACTGACAGATGGACGGGCGGACAGACCACACAAAACTAATAGCGGCTATTCCCCTTTTAGGAGGCAATAAAAAAGAGACTAGGTTATAATTATTCAAATATTTTTTAAAACATTATTTTAGAAAATAACAAAATAATTTTCATAAATATGTTTAAAATATACAGGAAAATTACCTGTCTTAGTAATAGTCTCCTGGTTTTTTTTTACTATTAACAGTGAATAGTTGTAAAAACGGTCTATTTTATGAAAACACTGCTTGCATAGTTGATTAAAAAAATTAACTGATTCGCTTTAAGAAAATAAAAAGGTTTGCAGTTGCATCAGAACTTTGAAAGGTCTAAAATATTATGATGTCGGATTTTCCATTTCTTTTCTGTGATCTAAATGGGACAGACAGATGGACGTGCGGACAGACCACACAAAACTAATAGCGGCTATTCCCCTTTTAGGAGGCAATAAAAAAGAGACTAGGTTATAATTATTCAAATATTTTTTAAAACATTATTTTAGAAAATAACAAAATAATTTTCATAAATATGTTTAAAATATACAGGAAAATTACCTGTCTTAGTAATAGTCTCCTGGTTTTTTTTTACTATTAACAGTGAATAGTTGTAAAAACGGTCTATTTTATGAAAACACTGCTTGCGTAGTTGATTAAAAAAATTAACTGATTCGCTTTAAGAAAATAAAAAGGTTTGCAGTTGCATCAGAACTTTGAAAGGTCTAAAATATTATGATGTCGGATTTTCCATTTCTTTTCTGTGATCTAAATGGGACAGACAGATGGACGGGCGGACAGACCACACAAAACTAATAGCGGCTATTCCCCTTTTAGGAGGCAATAAAAAAGAGACTAGGTTATAATTATTCAAATATTTTTTAAAACATTATTTTAGAAAATAACAAAATAATTTTCATAAATATGTTTAAAATATACAGGAAAATTACCTGTCTTAGTAATAGTCTCCTGGTTTTTTTTTACTATTAACAGTGAATAGTTGTAAAAACGGTCTATTTTATGAAAACACTGCTTGCATAGTTGATTAAAAAAATTAACTGATTCGCTTTAAGAAAATAAAAAGGTTTGCAGTTGCATCAGAACTTTGAAAGGTCTAAAATATTATGATGTCGGATTTTCCATTTCTTTTCTGTGATCTAAATGGGACAGACAGATGGACGGGCGGACAGACCACACAAAACTAATAGCGGCTATTCCCCTTTTAGGAGGCAATAAAAAAGAGACTAGGTTATAATTATTCAAATATTTTTTAAAACATTATTTTAGAAAATAACAAAATAATTTTCATAAATATGTTTAAAATATACAGGAAAATTACCTGTCTTAGTAATAGTCTCCTGGTTTTTTTTTACTATTAACAGTGAATAGTTGTAAAAACGGTCTATTTTATGAAAACACTGCTTGCATAGTTGATTAAAAAAATTAACTGATTCGCTTTAAGAAAATAAAAAGGTTTGCAGTTGCATCAGAACTTTGAAAGGTCTAAAATATTATGATGTCGGATTTTCCATTTCTTTTCTGTGATCTAAATGGGACAGACAGATGGACGGGCGGACAGACCACACAAAACTAATAGCGGCTATTCCCCTTTTAGGAGGCAATAAAAAAGAGACTAGGTTATAATTATTCAAATATTTTTTAAAACATTATTTTAGAAAATAACAAAATAATTTTCATAAATATGTTTAAAATATACAGGAAAATTACCTGTCTTAGTAATAGTCTCCTGGTTTTTTTTTACTATTAACAGTGAATAGTTGTAAAAACGGTCTATTTTATGAAAACACTGCTTGCATAGTTGATTAAAAAAATTAACTGATTCGCTTTAAGAAAATAAAAAGGTTTGCAGTTGCATCAGAACTTTGAAAGGTCTAAAATATTATGATGTCGGATTTTCCATTTCTTTTCTGTGATCTAAATGGGACAGACAGATGGACGGGCGGACAGACCACACAAAACTAATAGCGGCTATTCCCCTTTTAGGAGGCAATAAAAAAGAGACTAGGTTATAATTATTCAAATATTTTTTAAAACATTATTTTAGAAAATAACAAAATAATTTTCATAAATATGTTTAAAATATACAGGAAAATTACCTGTCTTAGTAATAGTCTCCTGGTTTTTTTTTACTATTAACAGTGAATAGTTGTAAAAACGGTCTATTTTATGAAAACACTGCTTGCATAGTTGATTAAAAAAATTAACTGATTCGCTTTAAGAAAATAAAAAGGTTTGCAGTTGCATCAGAACTTTGAAAGGTCTAAAATATTATGATGTCGGATTTTCCATTTCTTTTCTGTGATCTAAATGGGACAGACAGATGGACGGGCGGACAGACCACACAAAACTAATAGCGGCTATTCCCCTTTTAGGAGGCAATAAAAAAGAGACTAGGTTATAATTATTCAAATATTTTTTAAAACATTATTTTAGAAAATAACAAAATAATTTTCATAAATATGTTTAAAATATACAGGAAAATTACCTGTCTTAGTAATAGTCTCCTGGTTTTTTTTTACTATTAACAGTGAATAGTTGTAAAAACGGTCTATTTTATGAAAACACTGCTTGCATAGTTGATTAAAAAAATTAACTGATTCGCTTTAAGAAAATAAAAAGGTTTGCAGTTGCATCAGAACTTTGAAAGGTCTAAAATATTATGATGTCGGATTTTCCATTTCTTTTCTGTGATCTAAATGGGACAGACAGATGGACGGGCGGACAGACCACACAAAACTAATAGCGGCTATTCCCCTTTTAGGAGGCAATAAAAAAGAGACTAGGTTATAATTATTCAAATATTTTTTAAAACATTATTTTAGAAAATAACAAAATAATTTTCATAAATATGTTTAAAATATACAGGAAAATTACCTGTCTTAGTAATAGTCTCCTGGTTTTTTTTTTACTATTAACAGTGAATAGTTGTAAAAACGGTCTATTTTATGAAAACACTGCTTGCATAGTTGATTAAAAAAATTAACTGATTCGCTTTAAGAAAATAAAAAGGTTTGCAGTTGCATCAGAACTTTGAAAGGTCTAAAATATTATGATGTCGGATTTTCCATTTCTTTTCTGTGATCTAAATGGGACAGACAGATGGACGGGCGGACAGACCACACAAAACTAATAGCGGCTATTCCCCTTTTAGGAGGCAATAAAAAAGAGACTAGGTTATAATTATTCAAATATTTTTTAAAACATTATTTTAGAAAATAACAAAATAATTTTCATAAATATGTTTAAAATATACAGGAAAATTACCTGTCTTAGTAATAGTCTCCTGGTTTTTTTTTACTATTAACAGTGAATAGTTGTAAAAATGGTCTATTTTATGAAAACACTGCTTGCATAGTTGATTAAAAAAATTAACTGATTCGCTTTAAGAAAATAAAAAGGTTTGCAGTTGCATCAGAACTTTGAAAGGTCTAAAATATTATGATGTCGGATTTTCCATTTCTTTTCTGTGATCTAAATGGGACAGACAGATGGACGTGCGGACAGACCACACAAAACTAATAGCGGCTATTCCCCTTTTAGGAGGCAATAAAAAAGAGACTAGGTTATAATTATTCAAATATTTTTTAAAACATTATTTTAGAAAATAACAAAATAATTTTCATAAATATGTTTAAAATATACAGGAAAATTACCTGTCTTAGTAATAGTCTCCTAGTTTTTTTTTACTATTAACAGTGAATAGTTGTAAAAACGGTCTATTTTATGAAAACACTGATTGCATAGTTGATTAAAAAAATTAACTGATTCGCTTTAAGAAAATAAAAAGGTTTGCAGTTGCATCAGAACTTTGAAAGGTCTAAAATATTATGATGTCGGATTTTCCATTTCTTTTCTGTGATCTAAATGGGACTGACAGATGGACGGGCGGACAGACCACACAAAACTAATAGCGGCTATTCCCCTTTTAGGAGGCAATAAAAAAGAGACTAGGTTATAATTATTCAAATATTTTTTAAAACATTATTTTAGAAAATAACAAAATAATTTTCATAAATATGTTTAAAATATACAGGAAAATTACCTGTCTTAGTAATAGTCTCCTGGTTTTTTTTTTACTATTAACAGTGAATAGTTGTAAAAACGGTCTATTTTATGAAAACACTGCTTGCATAGTTGATTAAAAAAATTAACTGATTCGCTTTAAGAAAATAAAAAGGTTTGCAGTTGCATCAGAACTTTGAAAGGTCTAAAATATTATGATGTCGGATTTTCCATTTCTTTTCTGTGATCTAAATGGGACAGACAGATGGACGGGCGGACAGACCACACAAAACTAATAGCGGCTATTCCCCTTTTAGGAGGCAATAAAAAAGAGACTAGGTTATAATTATTCAAATATTTTTTAAAACATTATTTTAGAAAATAACAAAATAATTTTCATAAATATGTTTAAAATATACAGGAAAATTACCTGTCTTAGTAATAGTCTCCTGGTTTTTTTTTACTATTAACAGTGAATAGTTGTAAAAACGGTCTATTTTATGAAAACACTGCTTGCATAGTTGATTAAAAAAATTAACTGATTCGCTTTAAGAAAATAAAAAGGTTTGCAGTTGCATCAGAACTTTGAAAGGTCTAAAATATTATGATGTCGGATTTTCCATTTCTTTTCTGTGATCTAAATGGGACAGACAGATGGACGTGCGGACAGACCACACAAAACTAATAGCGGCTATTCCCCTTTTAGGAGGCAATAAAAAAGAGACTAGGTTATAATTATTCAAATATTTTTTAAAACATTATTTTAGAAAATAACAAAATAATTTTCATAAATATGTTTAAAATATACAGGAAAATTACCTGTCTTAGTAATAGTCTCCTGGTTTTTTTTTACTATTAACAGTGAATAGTTGTAAAAACGGTCTATTTTATGAAAACACTGCTTGCATAGTTGATTAAAAAAATTAACTGATTCGCTTTAAGAAAATAAAAAGGTTTGCAGTTGCATCAGAACTTTGAAAGGTCTAAAATATTATGATGTCGGATTTTCCATTTCTTTTCTGTGATCTAAATGGGACAGACAGATGGACGTGCGGACAGACCACACAAAACTAATAGCGGCTATTCCCCTTTTAGGAGGCAATAAAAAAGAGACTAGGTTATAATTATTCAAATATTTTTTAAAACATTATTTTAGAAAATAACAAAATAATTTTCATAAATATGTTTAAAATATACAGGAAAATTACCTGTCTTAGTAATAGTCTCCTGGTTTTTTTTTACTATTAACAGTGAATAGTTGTAAAAACGGTCTATTTTATGAAAACACTGATTGCATAGTTGATTAAAAGAATTAACTGATTCGCTTTAAGAAAATAAAAAGGTTTGCAGTTGCATCAGAACTTTGAAAGGTCTAAAATATTATGATGTCGGATTTTCCATTTCTTTTCTGTGATCTAAATGGGACTGACAGATGGACGGGCGGACAGACCACACAAAACTAATAGCGGCTATTCCCCTTTTAGGAGGCAATAAAAAAGAGACTAGGTTATAATTATTCAAATATTTTTTAAAACATTATTTTAGAAAATAACAAAATAATTTTCATAAATATGTTTAAAATATACAGGAAAATTACCTGTCTTAGTAATAGTCTCCTGGTTTTTTTTTTACTATTAACAGTGAATAGTTGTAAAAACGGTCTATTTTATGAAAACACTGCTTGCATAGTTGATTAAAAAAATTAACTGATTCGCTTTAAGAAAATAAAAAGGTTTGCAGTTGCATCAGAACTTTGAAAGGTCTAAAATATTATGATGTCGGATTTTCCATTTCTTTTCTGTGATCTAAATGGGACAGACAGATGGACGTGCGGACAGACCACACAAAACTAATAGCGGCTATTCCCCTTTTAGGAGGCAATAAAAAAGAGACTAGGTTATAATTATTCAAATATTTTTTAAAACATTATTTTAGAAAATAACAAAATAATTTTCATAAATATGTTTAAAATATACAGGAAAATTACCTGTCTTAGTAATAGTCTCCTAGTTTTTTTTTACTATTAACAGTGAATAGTTGTAAAAACGGTCTATTTTATGAAAACACTGATTGCATAGTTGATTAAAAAAATTAACTGATTCGCTTTAAGAAAATAAAAAGGTTTGCAGTTGCATCAGAACTTTGAAAGGTCTAAAATATTATGATGTCGGATTTTCCATTTCTTTTCTGTGATCTAAATGGGACTGACAGATGGACGGGCGGACAGACCACACAAAACTAATAGCGGCTATTCCCCTTTTAGGAGGCAATAAAAAAGAGACTAGGTTATAATTATTCAAATATTTTTTAAAACATTATTTTAGAAAATAACAAAATAATTTTCATAAATATGTTTAAAATATACAGGAAAATTACCTGTCTTAGTAATAGTCTCCTGGTTTTTTTTTTACTATTAACAGTGAATAGTTGTAAAAACGGTCTATTTTATGAAAACACTGCTTGCATAGTTGATTAAAAAAATTAACTGATTCGCTTTAAGAAAATAAAAAGGTTTGCAGTTGCATCAGAACTTTGAAAGGTCTAAAATATTATGATGTCGGATTTTCCATTTCTTTTCTGTGATCTAAATGGGACAGACAGATGGACGGGCGGACAGACCACACAAAACTAATAGCGGCTATTCCCCTTTTAGGAGGCAATAAAAAAGAGACTAGGTTATAATTATTCAAATATTTTTTAAAACATTATTTTAGAAAATAACAAAATAATTTTCATAAATATGTTTAAAATATACAGGAAAATTACCTGTCTTAGTAATAGTCTCCTGGTTTTTTTTTTACTATTAACAGTGAATAGTTGTAAAAACGGTCTATTTTATGAAAACACTGCTTGCATAGTTGATTAAAAAAATTAACTGATTCGCTTTAAGAAAATAAAAAGGTTTGCAGTTGCATCAGAACTTTGAAAGGTCTAAAATATTATGATGTCGGATTTTCCATTTCTTTTCTGTGATCTAAATGGGACAGACAGATGGACGGGCGGACAGACCACACAAAACTAATAGCGGCTATTCCCCTTTTAGGAGGCAATAAAAAAGAGACTAGGTTATAATTATTCAAATATTTTTTAAAACATTATTTTAGAAAATAACAAAATAATTTTCATAAATATGTTTAAAATATACAGGAAAATTACCTGTCTTAGTAATAGTCTCCTGGTTTTTTTTTACTATTAACAGTGAATAGTTGTAAAAACGGTCTATTTTATGAAAACACTGCTTGCATAGTTGATTAAAAAAATTAACTGATTCGCTTTAAGAAAATAAAAAGGTTTGCAGTTGCATCAGAACTTTGAAAGGTCTAAAATATTATGATGTCGGATTTTCCATTTCTTTTCTGTGATCTAAATGGGACAGACAGATGGACGGGCGGACAGACCACACAAAACTAATAGCGGCTATTCCCCTTTTAGGAGGCAATAAAAAAGAGACTAGGTTATAATTATTCAAATATTTTTTAAAACATTATTTTAGAAAATAACAAAATAATTTTCATAAATATGTTTAAAATATACAGGAAAATTACCTGTCTTAGTAATAGTCTCCTGGTTTTTTTTTACTATTAACAGTGAATAGTTGTAAAAACGGTCTATTTTATGAAAACACTGCTTGCATAGTTGATTAAAAAAATTAACTGATTCGCTTTAAGAAAATAAAAAGGTTTGCAGTTGCATCAGAACTTTGAAAGGTCTAAAATATTATGATGTCGGATTTTCCATTTCTTTTCTGTGATCTAAATGGGACAGACAGATGGACGGGCGGACAGACCACACAAAACTAATAGCGGCTATTCCCCTTTTAGGAGGCAATAAAAAAGAGACTAGGTTATAATTATTCAAATATTTTTTAAAACATTATTTTAGAAAATAACAAAATAATTTTCATAAATATGTTTAAAATATACAGGAAAATTACCTGTCTTAGTAATAGTCTCCTGGTTTTTTTTTACTATTAACAGTGAATAGTTGTAAAAACGGTCTATTTTATGAAAACACTGCTTGCATAGTTGATTAAAAAAATTAACTGATTCGCTTTAAGAAAATAAAAAGGTTTGCAGTTGCATCAGAACTTTGAAAGGTCTAAAATATTATGATGTCGGATTTTCCATTTCTTTTCTGTGATCTAAATGGGACAGACAGATGGACGGGCGGACAGACCACACAAAACTAATAGCGGCTATTCCCCTTTTAGGAGGCAATAAAAAAGAGACTAGGTTATAATTATTCAAATATTTTTTAAAACATTATTTTAGAAAATAACAAAATAATTTTCATAAATATGTTTAAAATATACAGGAAAATTACCTGTCTTAGTAATAGTCTCCTGGTTTTTTTTTACTATTAACAGTGAATAGTTGTAAAAACGGTCTATTTTATGAAAACACTGCTTGCATAGTTGATTAAAAAAATTAACTGATTCGCTTTAAGAAAATAAAAAGGTTTGCAGTTGCATCAGAACTTTGAAAGGTCTAAAATATTATGATGTCGGATTTTCCATTTCTTTTCTGTGATCTAAATGGGACAGACAGATGGACGGGCGGACAGACCACACAAAACTAATAGCGGCTATTCCCCTTTTAGGAGGCAATAAAAAAGAGACTAGGTTATAATTATTCAAATATTTTTTAAAACATTATTTTAGAAAATAACAAAATAATTTTCATAAATATGTTTAAAATATACAGGAAAATTACCTGTCTTAGTAATAGTCTCCTGGTTTTTTTTTACTATTAACAGTGAATAGTTGTAAAAACGGTCTATTTTATGAAAACACTGCTTGCATAGTTGATTAAAAAAATTAACTGATTCGCTTTAAGAAAATAAAAAGGTTTGCAGTTGCATCAGAACTTTGAAAGGTCTAAAATATTATGATGTCGGATTTTCCATTTCTTTTCTGTGATCTAAATGGGACAGACAGATGGACGGGCGGACAGACCACACAAAACTAATAGCGGCTATTCCCCTTTTAGGAGGCAATAAAAAAGAGACTAGGTTATAATTATTCAAATATTTTTTAAAACATTATTTTAGAAAATAACAAAATAATTTTCATAAATATGTTTAAAATATACAGGAAAATTACCTGTCTTAGTAATAGTCTCCTGGTTTTTTTTTACTATTAACAGTGAATAGTTGTAAAAACGGTCTATTTTATGAAAACACTGCTTGCGTAGTTGATTAAAAAAATTAACTGATTCGCTTTAAGAAAATAAAAAGGTTTGCAGTTGCATCAGAACTTTGAAAGGTCTAAAATATTATGATGTCGGATTTTCCATTTCTTTTCTGTGATCTAAATGGGACAGACAGATGGACGGGCGGACAGACCACACAAAACTAATAGCGGCTATTCCCCTTTTAGGAGGCAATAAAAAAGAGACTAGGTTATAATTATTCAAATATTTTTTAAAACATTATTTTAGAAAATAACAAAATAATTTTCATAAATATGTTTAAAATATACAGGAAAATTACCTGTCTTAGTAATAGTCTCCTGGTTTTTTTTTACTATTAACAGTGAATAGTTGTAAAAACGGTCTATTTTATGAAAACACTGCTTGCATAGTTGATTAAAAAAATTAACTGATTCGCTTTAAGAAAATAAAAAGGTTTGCAGTTGCATCAGAACTTTGAAAGGTCTAAAATATTATGATGTCGGATTTTCCATTTCTTTTCTGTGATCTAAATGGGACAGACAGATGGACGGGCGGACAGACCACACAAAACTAATAGCGGCTATTCCCCTTTTAGGAGGCAATAAAAAAGAGACTAGGTTATAATTATTCAAATATTTTTTAAAACATTATTTTAGAAAATAACAAAATAATTTTCATAAATATGTTTAAAATATACAGGAAAATTACCTGTCTTAGTAATAGTCTCCTGGTTTTTTTTTACTATTAACAATGAATAGTTGTAAAAACGGTCTATTTTATGAAAACACTGCTTGCGTAGTTGATTAAAAAAATTAACTGATTCGCTTTAAGAAAATAAAAAGGTTTGCAGTTGCATCAGAACTTTGAAAGGTCTAAAATATTATGATGTCGGATTTTCCATTTCTTTTCTGTGATCTAAATGGGACAGACAGATGGACGGGCGGACAGACCACACAAAACTAATAGCGGCTATTCCCCTTTTAGGAGGCAATAAAAAAGAGACTAGGTTATAATTATTCAAATATTTTTTAAAACATTATTTTAGAAAATAACAAAATAATTTTCATAAATATGTTTAAAATATACAGGAAAATTACCTGTCTTAGTAATAGTCTCCTGGTTTTTTTTTACTATTAACAGTGAATAGTTGTAAAAACGGTCTATTTTATGAAAACACTGCTTGCATAGTTGATTAAAAAAATTAACTGATTCGCTTTAAGAAAATAAAAAGGTTTGCAGTTGCATCAGAACTTTGAAAGGTCTAAAATATTATGATGTCGGATTTTCCATTTCTTTTCTGTGATCTAAATGGGACAGACAGATGGACGGGCGGACAGACCACACAAAACTAATAGCGGCTATTCCCCTTTTAGGAGGCAATAAAAAAGAGACTAGGTTATAATTATTCAAATATTTTTTAAAACATTATTTTAGAAAATAACAAAATAATTTTCATAAATATGTTTAAAATATACAGGAAAATTACCTGTCTTAGTAATAGTCTCCTGGTTTTTTTTTACTATTAACAGTGAATAGTTGTAAAAACGGTCTATTTTATGAAAACACTGCTTGCATAGTTGATTAAAAAAATTAACTGATTCGCTTTAAGAAAATAAAAAGGTTTGCAGTTGCATCAGAACTTTGAAAGGTCTAAAATATTATGATGTCGGATTTTCCATTTCTTTTCTGTGATCTAAATGGGACAGACAGATGGACGGGCGGACAGACCACACAAAACTAATAGCGGCTATTCCCCTTTTAGGAGGCAATAAAAAAGAGACTAGGTTATAATTATTCAAATATTTTTTAAAACATTATTTTAGAAAATAACAAAATAATTTTCATAAATATGTTTAAAATATACAGGAAAATTACCTGTCTTAGTAATAGTCTCCTGGTTTTTTTTTACTATTAACAGTGAATAGTTGTAAAAACGGTCTATTTTATGAAAACACTGCTTGCATAGTTGATTAAAAAAATTAACTGATTCGCTTTAAGAAAATAAAAAGGTTTGCAGTTGCATCAGAACTTTGAAAGGTCTAAAATATTATGATGTCGGATTTTCCATTTCTTTTCTGTGATCTAAATGGGACAGACAGATGGACGGGCGGACAGACCACACAAAACTAATAGCGGCTATTCCCCTTTTAGGAGGCAATAAAAAAGAGACTAGGTTATAATTATTCAAATATTTTTTAAAACATTATTTTAGAAAATAACAAAATAATTTTCATAAATATGTTTAAAATATACAGGAAAATTACCTGTCTTAGTAATAGTCTCCTGGTTTTTTTTTACTATTAACAGTGAATAGTTGTAAAAACGGTCTATTTTATGAAAACACTGCTTGCATAGTTGATTAAAAAAATTAACTGATTCGCTTTAAGAAAATAAAAAGGTTTGCAGTTGCATTAGAACTTTGAAAGGTCTAAAATATTATGATGTCGGATTTTCCATTTCTTTTCTGTGATCTAAATGGGACAGACAGATGGACGGGCGGACAGACCACACAAAACTAATAGCGGCTATTCCCCTTTTAGGAGGCAATAAAAAAGAGACTAGTTTATAATTATTCAAATATTTTTTAAAACATTATTTTAGAAAATAACAAAATAATTTTCATAAATATGTTTAAAATATACAGGAAAATTACCTGTCTTAGTAATAGTCTCCTAGTTTTTTTTTACTATTAACAGTGAATAGTTGTAAAAACGGTCTATTTTATGAAAACACTGATTGCATAGTTGATTAAAAAAATTAACTGATTCGCTTTAAGAAAATAAAAAGGTTTGCAGTTGCATCAGAACTTTGAAAGGTCTAAAATATTATGATGTCGGATTTTCCATTTCTTTTCTGTGATCTAAATGGGACTGACAGATGGACGGGCGGACAGACCACACAAAACTAATAGCGGCTATTCCCCTTTTAGGAGGCAATAAAAAAGAGACTAGGTTATAATTATTCAAATATTTTTTAAAACATTATTTTAGAAAATAACAAAATAATTTTCATAAATATGTTTAAAATATACAGGAAAATTACCTGTCTTAGTAATAGTCTCCTGGTTTTTTTTTTACTATTAACAGTGAATAGTTGTAAAAACGGTCTATTTTATGAAAACACTGCTTGCATAGTTGATTAAAAAAATTAACTGATTCGCTTTAAGAAAATAAAAAGGTTTGCAGTTGCATCAGAACTTTGAAAGGTCTAAAATATTATGATGTCGGATTTTCCATTTCTTTTCTGTGATCTAAATGGGACTGACAGATGGACGGGCGGACAGACCACACAAAACTAATAGCGGCTATTCCCCTTTTAGGAGGCAATAAAAAAGAGACTAGGTTATAATTATTCAAATATTTTTTAAAACATTATTTTAGAAAATAACAAAATAATTTTCATAAATATGTTTAAAATATACAGGAAAATTACCTGTCTTAGTAATAGTCTCCTGGTTTTTTTTTTACTATTAACAGTGAATAGTTGTAAAAACGGTCTATTTTATGAAAACACTGCTTGCATAGTTGATTAAAAAAATTAACTGATTCGCTTTAAGAAAATAAAAAGGTTTGCAGTTGCATCAGAACTTTGAAAGGTCTAAAATATTATGATGTCGGATTTTCCATTTCTTTTCTGTGATCTAAATGGGACAGACAGATGGACGGGCGGACAGACCACACAAAACTAATAGCGGCTATTCCCCTTTTAGGAGGCAATAAAAAAGAGACTAGGTTATAATTATTCAAATATTTTTTAAAACATTATTTTAGAAAATAACAAAATAATTTTCATAAATATGTTTAAAATATACAGGAAAATTACCTGTCTTAGTAATAGTCTCCTGGTTTTTTTTTTACTATTAACAGTGAATAGTTGTAAAAACGGTCTATTTTATGAAAACACTGCTTGCATAGTTGATTAAAAAAATTAACTGATTCGCTTTAAGAAAATAAAAAGGTTTGCAGTTGCATCAGAACTTTGAAAGGTCTAAAATATTATGATGTCGGATTTTCCATTTCTTTTCTGTGATCTAAATGGGACAGACAGATGGACGGGCGGACAGACCACACAAAACTAATAGCGGCTATTCCCCTTTTAGGAGGCAATAAAAAAGAGACTAGGTTATAATTATTCAAATATTTTTTAAAACATTATTTTAGAAAATAACAAAATAATTTTCATAAATATGTTTAAAATATACAGGAAAATTACCTGTCTTAGTAATAGTCTCCTGGTTTTTTTTTACTATTAACAGTGAATAGTTGTAAAAACGGTCTATTTCATGAAAACACTGCTTGCATAGTTGATTAAAAGAATTAACTGATTCGCTTTAAGAAAATAAAAAGGTTTGCAGTTGCATCAGAACTTTGAAAGGTCTAAAATATTATGATGTCGGATTTTCCATTTCTTTTCTGTGATCTAAATGGGACTGACAGATGGACGGGCGGACAGACCACACAAAACTAATAGCGGCTATTCCCCTTTTAGGAGGCAATAAAAAAGAGACTAGGTTATAATTATTCAAATATTTTTTAAAACATTATTTTAGAAAATAACAAAATAATTTTCATAAATATGTTTAAAATATACAGGAAAATTACCTGTCTTAGTAATAGTCTCCTGGTTTTTTTTTTACTATTAACAGTGAATAGTTGTAAAAACGGTCTATTTTATGAAAACACTGCTTGCATAGTTGATTAAAAAAATTAACTGATTCGCTTTAAGAAAATAAAAAGGTTTGCAGTTGCATCAGAACTTTGAAAGGTCTAAAATATTATGATGTCGGATTTTCCATTTCTTTTCTGTGATCTAAATGGGACAGACAGATGGACGTGCGGACAGACCACACAAAACTAATAGCGGCTATTCCCCTTTTAGGAGGCAATAAAAAAGAGACTAGGTTATAATTATTCAAATATTTTTTAAAACATTATTTTAGAAAATAACAAAATAATTTTCATAAATATGTTTAAAATATACAGGAAAATTACCTGTCTTAGTAATAGTCTCCTAGTTTTTTTTTACTATTAACAGTGAATAGTTGTAAAAACGGTCTATTTTATGAAAACACTGATTGCATAGTTGATTAAAAAAATTAACTGATTCGCTTTAAGAAAATAAAAAGGTTTGCAGTTGCATCAGAACTTTGAAAGGTCTAAAATATTATGATGTCGGATTTTCCATTTCTTTTCTGTGATCTAAATGGGACTGACAGATGGACGGGCGGACAGACCACACAAAACTAATAGCGGCTATTCCCCTTTTAGGAGGCAATAAAAAAGAGACTAGGTTATAATTATTCAAATATTTTTTAAAACATTATTTTAGAAAATAACAAAATAATTTTCATAAATATGTTTAAAATATACAGGAAAATTACCTGTCTTAGTAATAGTCTCCTGGTTTTTTTTTTACTATTAACAGTGAATAGTTGTAAAAACGGTCTATTTTATGAAAACACTGCTTGCATAGTTGATTAAAAAAATTAACTGATTCGCTTTAAGAAAATAAAAAGGTTTGCAGTTGCATCAGAACTTTGAAAGGTCTAAAATATTATGATGTCGGATTTTCCATTTCTTTTCTGTGATCTAAATGGGACAGACAGATGGACGGGCGGACAGACCACACAAAACTAATAGCGGCTATTCCCCTTTTAGGAGGCAATAAAAAAGAGACTAGGTTATAATTATTCAAATATTTTTTAAAACATTATTTTAGAAAATAACAAAATAATTTTCATAAATATGTTTAAAATATACAGGAAAATTACCTGTCTTAGTAATAGTCTCCTGGTTTTTTTTTACTATTAACAGTGAATAGTTGTAAAAACGGTCTATTTTATGAAAACACTGCTTGCATAGTTGATTAAAAAAATTAACTGATTCGCTTTAAGAAAATAAAAAGGTTTGCAGTTGCATCAGAACTTTGAAAGGTCTAAAATATTATGATGTCGGATTTTCCATTTCTTTTCTGTGATCTAAATGGGACAGACAGATGGACGGGCGGACAGACCACACAAAACTAATAGCGGCTATTCCCCTTTTAGGAGGCAATAAAAAAGAGACTAGGTTATAATTATTCAAATATTTTTTAAAACATTATTTTAGAAAATAACAAAATAATTTTCATAAATATGTTTAAAATATACAGGAAAATTACCTGTCTTAGTAATAGTCTCCTGGTTTTTTTTTACTATTAACAGTGAATAGTTGTAAAAACGGTCTATTTTATGAAAACACTGCTTGCATAGTTGATTAAAAAAATTAACTGATTCGCTTTAAGAAAATAAAAAGGTTTGCAGTTGCATCAGAACTTTGAAAGGTCTAAAATATTATGATGTCGGATTTTCCATTTCTTTTCTGTGATCTAAATGGGACAGACAGATGGACGGGCGGACAGACCACACAAAACTAATAGCGGCTATTCCCCTTTTAGGAGGCAATAAAAAAGAGACTAGGTTATAATTATTCAAATATTTTTTAAAACATTATTTTAGAAAATAACAAAATAATTTTCATAAATATGTTTAAAATATACAGGAAAATTACCTGTCTTAGTAATAGTCTCCTGGTTTTTTTTTACTATTAACAGTGAATAGTTGTAAAAACGGTCTATTTTATGAAAACACTGCTTGCATAGTTGATTAAAAAAATTAACTGATTCGCTTTAAGAAAATAAAAAGGTTTGCAGTTGCATCAGAACTTTGAAAGGTCTAAAATATTATGATGTCGGATTTTCCATTTCTTTTCTGTGATCTAAATGGGACAGACAGATGGACGGGCGGACAGACCACACAAAACTAATAGCGGCTATTCCCCTTTTAGGAGGCAATAAAAAAGAGACTAGGTTATAATTATTCAAATATTTTTTAAAACATTATTTTAGAAAATAACAAAATAATTTTCATAAATATGTTTAAAATATACAGGAAAATTACCTGTCTTAGTAATAGTCTCCTGGTTTTTTTTTACTATTAACAGTGAATAGTTGTAAAAACGGTCTATTTTATGAAAACACTGCTTGCATAGTTGATTAAAAAAATTAACTGATTCGCTTTAAGAAAATAAAAAGGTTTGCAGTTGCATCAGAACTTTGAAAGGTCTAAAATATTATGATGTCGGATTTTCCATTTCTTTTCTGTGATCTAAATGGGACAGACAGATGGACGGGCGGACAGACCACACAAAACTAATAGCGGCTATTCCCCTTTTAGGAGGCAATAAAAAAGAGACTAGGTTATAATTATTCAAATATTTTTTAAAACATTATTTTAGAAAATAACAAAATAATTTTCATAAATATGTTTAAAATATACAGGAAAATTACCTGTCTTAGTAATAGTCTCCTGGTTTTTTTTTACTATTAACAGTGAATAGTTGTAAAAACGGTCTATTTTATGAAAACACTGCTTGCATAGTTGATTAAAAAAATTAACTGATTCGCTTTAAGAAAATAAAAAGGTTTGCAGTTGCATCAGAACTTTGAAAGGTCTAAAATATTATGATGTCGGATTTTCCATTTCTTTTCTGTGATCTAAATGGGACAGACAGATGGACGGGCGGACAGACCACACAAAACTAATAGCGGCTATTCCCCTTTTAGGAGGCAATAAAAAAGAGACTAGGTTATAATTATTCAAATATTTTTTAAAACATTATTTTAGAAAATAACAAAATAATTTTCATAAATATGTTTAAAATATACAGGAAAATTACCTGTCTTAGTAATAGTCTCCTGGTTTTTTTTTACTATTAACAGTGAATAGTTGTAAAAACGGTCTATTTTATGAAAACACTGCTTGCATAGTTGATTAAAAAAATTAACTGATTCGCTTTAAGAAAATAAAAAGGTTTGCAGTTGCATCAGAACTTTGAAAGGTCTAAAATATTATGATGTCGGATTTTCCATTTCTTTTCTGTGATCTAAATGGGACAGACAGATGGACGGGCGGACAGACCACACAAAACTAATAGCGGCTATTCCCCTTTTAGGAGGCAATAAAAAAGAGACTAGGTTATAATTATTCAAATATTTTTTAAAACATTATTTTAGAAAATAACAAAATAATTTTCATAAATATGTTTAAAATATACAGGAAAATTACCTGTCTTAGTAATAGTCTCCTGGTTTTTTTTTACTATTAACAGTGAATAGTTGTAAAAACGGTCTATTTTATGAAAACACTGCTTGCATAGTTGATTAAAAAAATTAACTGATTCGCTTTAAGAAAATAAAAAGGTTTGCAGTTGCATCAGAACTTTGAAAGGTCTAAAATATTATGATGTCGGATTTTCCATTTCTTTTCTGTGATCTAAATGGGACAGACAGATGGACGGGCGGACAGACCACACAAAACTAATAGCGGCTATTCCCCTTTTAGGAGGCAATAAAAAAGAGACTAGGTTATAATTATTCAAATATTTTTTAAAACATTATTTTAGAAAATAACAAAATAATTTTCATAAATATGTTTAAAATATACAGGAAAATTACCTGTCTTAGTAATAGTCTCCTGGTTTTTTTTTACTATTAACAGTGAATAGTTGTAAAAACGGTCTATTTTATGAAAACACTGCTTGCATAGTTGATTAAAAAAATTAACTGATTCGCTTTAAGAAAATAAAAAGGTTTGCAGTTGCATCAGAACTTTGAAAGGTCTAAAATATTATGATGTCGGATTTTCCATTTCTTTTCTGTGATCTAAATGGGACAGACAGATAGACGGGCGGACAGACCACACAAAACTAATAGCGGCTATTCCCCTTTTAGGAGGCAATAAAAAAGAGACTAGGTTATAATGATTCAAATATTTTTTAAAACATTATTTTAGAAAATAACAAAATAATTTTCATAAATATGTTTAAAATATACAGGAAAATTACCTGTCTTAGTAATAGTCTCCTGGTTTTTTTTTACTATTAACAGTGAATAGTTGTAAAAACGGTCTATTTTATGAAAACACTGCTTGCATAGTTGATTAAAAAAATTAACTGATTCGCTTTAAGAAAATAAAAAGGTTTGCAGCTGCATCAGAACTTTGAAAGGTCTAAAATATTATGATGTCGGATTTTCCATTTCTTTTCTGTGATCTAAATGGGACAGACAGATGGACGGGCGGACAGACCACACAAAACTAATAGCGGCTATTCCCCTTTTAGGAGGCAATAAAAAAGAGACTAGGTTATAATTATTCAAATATTTTTTAAAACATTATTTTAGAAAATAACAAAATAATTTTCATAAATATGTTTAAAATATACAGGAAAATTACCTGTCTTAGTAATAGTCTCCTGGTTTTTTTTTACTATTAACAGTGAATAGTTGTAAAAACGGTC
This sequence comes from Biomphalaria pfeifferi, assembly GCA_030265305.1. Taxonomy (NCBI): domain Eukaryota; kingdom Metazoa; phylum Mollusca; class Gastropoda; family Planorbidae; genus Biomphalaria; species Biomphalaria pfeifferi. The sequence goes on from JASAOG010000055.1 coordinate 1,726,232, forward strand.
TATTTTATGAAAACACTGCTTGCATAGTTGATTAAAAAAATTAACTGATTCGCTTTAAGAAAATAAAAAGGTTTGCAGTTGCATCAGAACTTTGAAAGGTCTAAAATATTATGATGTCGGATTTTCCATTTCTTTTCTGTGATCTAAATGGGACAGACAGATGGACGGGCGGACAGACCACACAAAACTAATAGCGGCTATTCCCCTTTTAGGAGGCAATAAAAAAGAGACTAGGTTATAATTATTCAAATATTTTTTAAAACATTATTTTAGAAAATAACAAAATAATTTTCATAAATATGTTTAAAATATACAGGAAAATTACCTGTCTTAGTAATAGTCTCCTGGTTTTTTTTTACTATTAACAGTGAATAGTTGTAAAAACGGTCTATTTTATGAAAACACTGCTTGCATAGTTGATTAAAAAAATTAACTGATTCGCTTTAAGAAAATAAAAAGGTTTGCAGTTGCATCAGAACTTTGAAAGGTCTAAAATATTATGATGTCGGATTTTCCATTTCTTTTCTGTGATCTAAATGGGACAGACAGATGGACGGGCGGACAGACCACACAAAACTAATAGCGGCTATTCCCCTTTTAGGAGGCAATAAAAAAGAGACTAGGTTATAATTATTCAAATATTTTTTAAAACATTATTTTAGAAAATAACAAAATAATTTTCATAAATATGTTTAAAATATACAGGAAAATTACCTGTCTTAGTAATAGTCTCCTGGTTTTTTTTTACTATTAACAGTGAATAGTTGTAAAAACGGTCTATTTTATGAAAACACTGCTTGCATAGTTGATTAAAAAAATTAACTGATTCGCTTTAAGAAAATAAAAAGGTTTGCAGTTGCATCAGAACTTTGAAAGGTCTAAAATATTATGATGTCGGATTTTCCATTTCTTTTCTGTGATCTAAATGGGACAGACAGATGGACGGGCGGACAGACCACACAAAACTAATAGCGGCTATTCCCCTTTTAGGAGGCAATAAAAAAGAGACTAGGTTATAATTATTCAAATATTTTTTAAAACATTATTTTAGAAAATAACAAAATAATTTTCATAAATATGTTTAAAATATACAGGAAAATTACCTGTCTTAGTAATAGTCTCCTGGTTTTTTTTTACTATTAACAGTGAATAGTTGTAAAAACGGTCTATTTTATGAAAACACTGCTTGCATAGTTGATTAAAAAAATTAACTGATTCGCTTTAAGAAAATAAAAAGGTTTGCAGTTGCATCAGAACTTTGAAAGGTCTAAAATATTATGATGTCGGATTTTCCATTTCTTTTCTGTGATCTAAATGGGACAGACAGATGGACGGGCGGACAGACCACACAAAACTAATAGCGGCTATTCCCCTTTTAGGAGGCAATAAAAAAGAGACTAGGTTATAATTATTCAAATATTTTTTAAAACATTATTTTAGAAAATAACAAAATAATTTTCATAAATATGTTTAAAATATACAGGAAAATTACCTGTCTTAGTAATAGTCTCCTGGTTTTTTTTTACTATTAACAGTGAATAGTTGTAAAAACGGTCTATTTTATGAAAACACTGCTTGCATAGTTGATTAAAAAAATTAACTGATTCGCTTTAAGAAAATAAAAAGGTTTGCAGTTGCATCAGAACTTTGAAAGGTCTAAAATATTATGATGTCGGATTTTCCATTTCTTTTCTGTGATCTAAATGGGACAGACAGATGGACGGGCGGACAGACCACACAAAACTAATAGCGGCTATTCCCCTTTTAGGAGGCAATAAAAAAGAGACTAGGTAAAGAGAAAGTGAAATCATCCGAAAGACATTTATTCACATTAAATATTTAAAAAACAAAGACATTTAATTAAGCATTACTAAGATTTTACACAAACATTAAAGTGAAAATGAAATTCATATTTTAAATAAAACTAAAATTACTGCAGGAAACAGAAAAAGCTTCTCACCAATGGATTCCTGCCAAGTGCTAGAGCTTAAAGAGACATTGCAATACTGTCTTGGTGAAAGCGGGTTGTATTGTCCATCGTCATAGCAAGAATCACCAATTAGACAAGATGATTTCTAAAAGTAACATCAAATATTGCCTTATTTTTATGTAGTAATTATGAAAATAATAGTAATAATAGTAGCGCAAAGAGAATTAAAATTAGGTCATTTTTACAATAATAATAAAAATACATTTTGGAAAAATTTTTAAATGGCAAAATATGTAACAAAATTTACCTTTGTGAAACAGGTTTGATTTTGAACAAAGCAATTATAACATAATGAGTCATATGCAAAGTAGTACAATGCTTCACTCCATAATGACCCATCATTGCTAATTTGTATCTGGTATGTTCCAGGGCCTGAGACAGGGCAAGAGAGTTCATTAACACTTAAAAAAGTTGCTGGTTTTTCAATTAAACCATCCTTTCCCAAATATGTTCCTGTTTCATTTGTCTAGAGAAGACAAAAAATAATATCTATATCATGATATTTATAAATTATCTTGTGAATGAATTAGGCATATTTTTTAATTTTAATAGGAAAGTAAATTAGAAAAGTTAAAGGTATCTCTGTATTCTCTATAATAAAAATAGCTATATTTAAAATAAAGAATATATTTTCTATTTCTAAGGTTTATTGAACAAATTAATTTTTAATATTTTTTAGGACTAAATCACAAAATTTATTATGGAATAAAATTTGTTACAAAACTACTTACCATCATTTTCAGTATTCTACAAAGCAATTTGGGTGAGTTAACAGTGTTGTTATTGTAGACTATAACGTTATCACAACTTTCATCTCTTGTATCACATTGTCCACCATTGCTTAAATAAAAGGCTACAGGAGCAGTGCTTTGCTCCACAAAGCAATCACTTCCATTATATCCTGCCTTGCACTGACAAATGCCTAAGGAATTTTAAAATGTATACATATAAGAGAATTGATTGTCATCATAAAAGTAGACATATTCAAAACATAGCTCATACTTAATATTAATTCTGTCCACAACCTGGTCTTCAAATGTGACTCATTGGGTCAAGAAAACATGTTATCATTTACTGAAGAAGGAACAGGGGTAAGCAAATGGTGAGCAAACCAATAAACTTTGGGCAGGAGGGGCTAGTTAGCCTTGGCTGGCTAACAACCTAGGAATAGGAAAACTCTGAATCCTAACCTCTGCTGCCTTGCAGATATACCCAAACATGGGAAAGTCAATCAGGAGCAAAAATAAGGAACAAATGAGTCTTAGGCAGCTTGAACCACACAGTGGTAAACCCTTGGAAAAATCGGCTATACGGGGGGGGTGTCGCTGAGCGGGTGACATTGTTTTGAACAAAGCTAATCCAGACCTTTCATCTCATTTCTATGAGATGATTCATAGTAGCTTCGTGACTGAAGGAGGCCATAGATGTAAAAAGTAAAGTATGAATACCTTTTACACAAGTACCAGAAAATCCACAATTTGCAATACAAAAGAGATCAGTGTAAGTGGCAGATGGTGATTTAGGAGAACCTTCCCACAATGAAGTGTTTCTTTCAACCTCAATCTGACATTGAGTAAGAATATTTTGAACACTAGCACTGTACCAGCTTGTATCCTCTGAGACCTAAGAAATTGATTGTACATAAAAGAAAAGCAATCAAAGCATTCAGTTATAGGCTTATTTAAATATATATAATATTTATTTTTTTTATAAATTATTAATTATAATATTGAAAGTTAATTCTAAATCATATTTAGATATGATTAATTACTTACATATAAATCCAATGCACAAGAAGATATTGCCAAATCTAATCTTACAGCAGAAAGATGGCTACATTGAGTAACAACTGGATAAAATGTGTTCAGTGTAAAATCACACAATTTTTTACTTTGTACGTAATTACTAGTTCCTGAAGCAGTTGGTTTTGATGTGTCTATTACCTGGATAAAGCATTTTAGAAAATGTATTCATAATGCACCTTTATTGCAAGATATATATATATATATATATATTTATTTATATATTTAGAGAGAGAGAGAGAGAGTGAGAGAGATTGTTTAAAAAGGTGACTAGATCAAAAAGACCTAGTAAACTTAGGATAGAGATATTCCTAAAAATGAGGCAGAAGGGAGGAAATGTCTATGTAGATCTATCAAAACCCAAATGAGCAATTAAAATCTGAATTTGTAGCTACCTTGTATACTAGTTACAGGAGTAAATATTATAAGATACTTCTGATTTTTTTTTTAGTATGTGCAAATAAAAAAAAATTACAATGTTAGACTAAAGCATATATTTGTCAAACAAATTATTAGAAAGATATTTCTTTTAACTTATCTGGCATATTGAGAACATGAAAATTATATTACACTTGAACAAAATAAAATCTATATAAAAATAATTATTATAAGTTAAACATAAACATGCTGAGTCTTCTACATACCTCTAAATTAGTATCAGGATTATATTCAAATGATGGAAAGAGTGTATAACTGCTTTGCATGTTGAAACATTTCAGCGGATACAAAGCCTGAGTTAGAAGCCTATCAGTAATATCAGTCTGACCTATTAGTAATAATTATAATTAAATATCAATCAACAATTTCTTAAAAAAAAAAATTTGAAAACATTGTATCATGAACAAAAGTTGACTAAATTGGACCAAATGTATCTAATAATAAATAACTTACTAACCGGAAAAGAATTTGTTATAAAATTGTACATTTTACAGTAAAAATTATAAGTTCAATACACAAATACATTAAATACAATAATTTTGCTTAACAAACAGTAAACCATTTCAAACAAGTAGAAACAAAAGTTAGTTTTTATTGAATAATTGAAAAGACATAGAAGAAAAAGAATAAGAAAGGTTTAAGCAGACAGAGTGCTGTAACAATCAGAGGTAGAGCAAAAGACTAAAGAAGTAGACAAACTTGAGTGTGTGCAAGATGACAATGGCCGTACAGTTTCCTCTTCTAGCACCTTATATCTTGAAAAAGTACACTCATTAAAAAGATGTTGAATGATAATATTTAAAACAAATCAATTTAAAAGTTATTCAGGTTTCTATGGTCAATGGTTAACAAGCAGGATGTCATGTGGCCAGCACAACAACCAACCACCTTTACTTCCCCCAACTAAAGTCAGGTACCAATTAGAGTTGGGAGGACTCATTGGTGCCCTAAAAGATCCTGAAATTCAAACCCAGGACACCAGGTCCAGAAGCCAAGCCCTTAAACAATTATCCACTGCGCCCTCATATTATAAGTAAGTTCCACTAATAAAAACATTGTGAGTCATAGTTTTTATTGAAAGAAATTTTAAATATTTTTTCTTTTCATCAAAAGAAACAAATGACAAGTTTTTGTTACAAAAAAATGTAACAATTCTCTAAAAAAAAATGTACACACACACAAAATGAATTAACAAATAAAATAATAACAAAAGAACCTGTTTCCAAATATGGACATGTGATAAGGTCATATCCATAGCCACAGCTCTGTTCTCCATTTTTATCACAGTGACAGTAAGTGATTTGTTTATTAATTGACTCGTCACTATTGCAATATCCAGTATAGATGGTGTCACTATCTGAAGTCACTCTGTACATAATAAATAATGGGAAATATGAGTCGATGCTATCAATTCAAAATTAATTGTGAAATGAATGATACAGGTTCATATTTGATCCTTGAGTTAATATCTCCTCTTATTAAATTCAAGAGTGAAGTTCTAAGTTTAAGAAAAATTACCATTTTTAAAAAATCCAATGTATACCATTCCATTTTTTTTTCATAATTATATTAGAAATAAAAAAAATAGTAAATTAAATGACATTACAATAAAATTTCAGTTTTATGTTGAAAAAGAAAAAAAAGACTGTAAACATCCAATTCTTAGTATTACAAAAAAAAAAAAAAGGCAAAATCTCACTATAATTGTATTGAACATTCTGTATAAGATAAAAAAATCTTGATTGTAAAGTTTCATTAGTATAATGGGCTTTTCCTAATGCATTCAATCACATTCAGATTCTATTTTAAAAAAATGTATTTGGAGTTGGTAGATGAACTTTACCTCCAGCTTTTAAAATATTCGATTGGCTGCTCTGATGTCCCCTCATAAAGTGTTCCATTAGGAAACATTAGGTCATTGGTGCTATTGCCATCGTATCTTCCACAAAGACCTACAGTACAAAATGATGTCATAAAAAGCAAAAGCAAAGCTTGTTTTAAAACTCGTTTCTATCATTTCATTGTTTGTTAACGCTACCTACTAACCCCTAATATAAATTATTTTAATCATAAGAATGCTAAAGTCGCTTCAAATTTCTGGAATTATTAAGCATAGATTTATAAAATATATTTTTAAAAAAAAAACAACCTGTTGAGCTTCCTCTGTCTCCAGGTGAAGGTTTTAGCCAGATATCAATGTAATTATATGCTTTTATTGCACTGCGATCTACATAAAGAATGGTTCCTGTAGGAAAGATTATCTGAAAAAAAAGATCACTGATTTACATATGTATCTCAGCTGCCCAACCTTTTATAACTTCATAGGCAAGAATGAGCAGATTAGGAAGAAGTATATTATGTTAGTCCTTTATTAGTCTCTTACAAAAATTTCTCTCAGCATAACCAAGATAGTTATGGTCAGAGTACTAAATGATCTATACTTCTGATGCTAGACTTTTCAGCATCTTTCAATAGGGCATTTCATGAGATTCTGATGACTTGACTCTCTATTACTTTTGGTTTCATTAGAACTATTCTAAAATGGCTGACCGAACATTTCCATAGTGCCATTGTTATGGGACAGTTTTATCAAGTTCAGTATTTCCTCTGATGGGGGTGACAGGTTGAAATCCTATTGAAAACTAGAATTTGGGATTTCAGGATTTTTAGGATGCCCCTAAGTCCAACCAATTCTTATGAGTACCTAGTGTAAGTTTGGAAAAGTAAATGTGGTTGGTTGTTGTGCCTAACTCAACTCTATCTTGAGCCATCTCTCTTATTAAGAGATCTATGGTCCTATATGTTTTTTTTAGAGCACCTTAAGCTAACATTGTTTGTAAATGGAACTTAATTAATGAATTTGAAAATTATTTTAATTATTAGATAATGATGTTTGAAATGAACGAATTTTGTGTAAGTATCACAAGTTGTTTTTAAGGACTATTTAGAAGTCTAATAAATAGCATGGCTGCCTGGTCGTGCGGTTTGCACGCTGGACTGTCGTTCAGATTTATCGATGGTCCCGGGTTCAAACCCTGCCCGCTCCCATCCCCCGTCGTCCTGCGGGAGGTTTGGACTAGGAAGTAATTATCTTCAACTCTGAAGGAACATCCGAAACATGTAAAACATTTTACATTTTGCATTGAAATTACCTGATACTCCCTTCCTTCATACTGACTTAAAATTCTAAATCCTGGTGTCAAAGCTCCATTTCTAAATAATTTGACAGTCATTGGGAAAAAATTTCTGCTAGTGCTGTTCCTAAAAGGTCCACATTTATCAATGACAATCACATCATCTCCAGCTCGTGCTGCCACAGCACAATTACAAGAAGCTCTCTTAGCACAAGCACGGTAAAATGTTCTGATCTGTAGATAAATCAAAGTAATACAAGATTCAGGTTATGGAGAAGTTTTTAAAGAAAAATAATATAATTAAAGTATAATAAACATTATAGATCTACTGTTATTTATTTAAGCTTGGTACCTCATACTGCAAAGTTGTATGTCTATAAAATACAAATTCTCCTTCCATAAAATTATGCATTAATCTGAAATAGTTTAAGAAAGGATGAAAAAAAAAATTTAAATCATAATATTTATATGACAAACATTGACATCGTTATTTTGTGAAATGAGTTTAAAGGATAAACATTCAATCTTTAAAGTTATCACTATACAGATTTCAGTATGCATCTGAACAAGCTCATGTGTTGCGTTTTTTTGAGAGACAAAAAATGAATAATGTATAAAACATTAACTCTTAAAAAAGAATGGAACAATTAAGTAATACTCAAACAAACAAAAAACAATAGCTATTTTATAAAGTAGGATACTATTTGATAGTCAATGAATTAATTTTTTGTGATAATAATTGCTTATAATTAATTATTTTTGTTACTCACTTTCCATCAAAGGTTATAACATGAGGGTCATTCACAGAGGAACATAGGGCGTTGGTATCTTTGTCAAGAATGCTGACCTGAGCATAGAATAAGACAAACTATTTAAATACATAATGACAATATTTCCATTTTTGGCTCTAGTAAGAAACAAAACTCACAGAAAGAATTAAGCTAACCTTGATTACAGGGATAATCGTTGCTATCTCCAAATAATAAATGTAACATTTATCTTAATAATGAATGTAAATCTTTACTCAAAAAATGTTATCCACAGTTTGCTTAAATTTGATTTTTTTGTATTTCATTAATGTTAAAATAGAAATGGTATTAAGTTTTCAATCTAAAAAAAACTGTTAAGGAACTTAAATGTATAAAAATAGTTTATTACTAGTACATAAAAAAATGGTAGAGTAAAGCTACTGTTATCATTAGCAATATTCAAGATAATGACACAATTAATTTCTACCAAATTTATTTTATTTAATGACGACATTTGATTTACTGGTAATATAATTTGGACTCTTTTTCTACAATCTAAAAACAAAGTGAAAAGTATGCATGACAAAGTTCAAGTAAAACTATCTACTTACATGAGCAGCTAATTGCTGATAACTTTTAGTAGTACCATTAATCATATAGGCTTTTGTCAAATTTAAAGTTAGAACATGATCTCCATCATAAATGTGATCTATTGTTGCTTTTACATTTATAGTATAGATAGATTGCCAGTCTTCATTGGTTAACTGAATTCTACAAAGGCTTATATCATTGTTGTTTCTTCTGATATTAATGGCAGCTTGTGGAATAGTAGAACCTTAGCAATGAATATATAATATATTAATGATCAGATAAAAACCAAAAAGAAAACATTGAGTAAAGTCAATTTTAAAATAAATAAAAATAAAGAAGCATGTTTTAGTTATTATTTAACTCTACCACCAGACCGCCTTACCCATTCTTCAAGAAATCCCCAAAATGGTGCTATGCTCCTGTACCAAATATTGGGTACTTACATAGAACCAACCTATCATAATTAAACCACAAGTTTAGCCACTGTAAATATCTGCTCACATGTAAACTTTTTGTAGTTCAATGTTCTGAATATCTAAAGATTCACAATGTTAATTAACAAGCAGGTTTAAGGTATATGCACTTCACAAACCTAAATTTAATTGATATTTTGTGCAATTTACTTAAAAGTCATATTTTGTCAAGAATGAAGTTGAAGTTTCATTCACAGAGATTGTTAGAGCTGAACTGATATGAAAAATACTGAACTTTATTTGATCTAGAGCAAGATTGATAATAAGTAATGAGGGGACAATTCCCTCAGAAACAAGGGACAGTTTGGTTTGGAGACTAAGTTCTGGTAGTGGTTTAAAATAAAAATAAAACAAAAGTTACATTCTGAAAGTTTCACCTCACATAGCTTTTCACCAATTTCTATGAGTAAAATAATTTCTATAAAGTAATAAAAATATTTAAGGGTCCTACTTCTGATGCTGCTTACCATTAGGACAAAAGCTGTCAGCTGTGTCTGTAGTAGAAATTTCAATAATAATTTGGCATGATTCAGAACCAGGTCTCAAGTGTCGACATAAAACATATGGAGGGGCAGTAGCCTTCACCTTCACAGTATCCCCTATTGCACCTTCATCTAGAGTTAGATCTTTCCAGCTTGAAATCTTGAATGATGATGAGAACATTTATTAATAATTTTGAAACACTTAAAGCATTATAGACTCATTAATGTTTGTTTGCTCACAGTTTAAGCTAGTTTAGTATTCTACCTCAATTTCCACTCTATAGATGTCTGAGAAGATCAAGGGCCCTCTGATAGTTTCAGTTTCTCCTGATTTATAAACACTTACTGCACATTGGACCTGAGAATGATATTGTAAATATTTAATCAGTATTACTTAGTATAAAAAATATTAATTCTTTTTATTCATACAATTTAGTTAGGACTTGCCTCATATATTATTTCTATTCAGACTTTAAAAAACATGTATAATGATAATATAGTAAATACTTAATTCATTAAAATAGATGTCTTATTTGTAAGTAATGAAAATAAAAACTAAATAGTCTAACTAATGTAATTATGTTAGTATGCATAACACACAACTCTATCTTGCAAATATTTTTTAAATTACAACTCTCTGATACTTACAGTGTCATTGTACTGGAGTTTATTGCTAATATTTTTAGCCAGTGTAACTGAATCTTCATAGCTCCATAAACCATTGATGGCCCAGATCACATTATATTTTAAGAGAGGATCAGGCAGAGATTGAAAATTGCAGTTGAAGGTGTCATTGTTTGGTCCCACAAAAGAGGCAGTAACTAAAGGGGAAGTTACTAGATCCTTCTGTATTGATGATGATTCTGATTGTAAAAATGAAGGTATTTTCATTTCTTAATGTCAAAACATTTCCACTTATTTTTTATTAAAAATTTAAACATAAATCAACTTTTTTTTTGCACAATTATTAACTAATGTAAAAAAAATTGACACTTTAATATAATTTCAGTTTAAGAGAAATGATAATCAGGGGTTCTTATACTACTTTGAAAATGCATATACCTCCTCACCTCTCCACACACATACTTTCTAGTTTAAAAAAAAAACAAAAAAAACCTAAAAAGGAAACTGCATACACTGTAAACATTTTATTTTCCAAATTATAGGTGTGTAATAAGTTAAAATGGGAATACTCTTTTCAATTTAGTGATTTATTTATACTAATCTTAGGAACTAGCAAGGGTGTTGTAAACATATTAAGGAAAGAAGAAAAACATGAAAAAATACTTTTAAAAAAACAACTTATATTACGTGTAAATGTATCAATTAATTTGGATCAGTTGTGTAATTATATGCATAACCTAGCCAAAATAAATCTGTGCGCTTAGAAGTATTTTTACCAATTGCTTTTGTTTAGTTTTTAGCTTTCTCAATGCACTATGATTGTATCACGTCTGGACCAGTTGTGAAAAGGGGAGGGAAGAAGGGGTATCTTGGTGAATGTTTACATGATCATTTTTTGTAATGTATAAAAAACAAAGTTCACTCAGGGCTCAAGAGTACTTAAGGGAACTAAATAAACTTATCTGTCAAGTACACTTTCTATTCCTTGTTCAAGATAGCAAACAAAATAATTAATTACCAAGTTAATTAACTGATTGGTTAATTTTTATATTGATTCTTTTGTTGTTAGGTAAAAGAAATAATTGTGCAAAATTTCAGCTTAATCCAAGATTGGGTGTAGGAGAAATAATGTGTACAAACTTTTTAACACACAGAGAGACAGACAGGGTGAGTTGATATAAGCTTTGTAAAAACATTTTTAAAAATATTTTGCATTATCGTATGAGATTTTCTGTAATAGCTTGTTATTTTGGCACATAGACCATATCGTTTAACAGGAAATGTTTACAATGATAACTTGTCAGAGCATACCATTTAAGCATTGATGGACTTCATGAACCCAGCCTGGAGCCAGCTTCCTTAATGTTACATTCTGTGTCACTGTAATGCAAATACCTCTCAAGTTCAAAAAGTTGACACCTGAACATTTGACATCAGTCAAACACAGAGCATGACACGCTGATAATGTCCAAGTGTCATTAATTACTTTTAAAATGTTACCAGATGATATATCCCTTTCACTACTCCAATTAATTTCTTGTCCCTGACAAAAATCTGTAGAATATATGTACAAGTAAAATCATAAAGTTAAAGAAAATTTTATCATTTTTGTTATTAGATGATTATTTATGAAATGTAATGATGAGATTATCATACATTTAAAATACTATTAACATTTTAGAAACTTCAAGCAACAGATAAATGTTTGACAAAATTTAAAAAAATAGTTAAATAGTAAAAAAATGTTGATTTTTATAATAGGGTAATAGGTAAAGCAGATGTAATATTTATTTCTAATTTTATTGTTAAAAAACTAATTACTATAATTATTTTTACAAAATTAAAGAAAAATGTAAAATGAAAATTCAAAAAGCACATTACCATTAGAGCAATATAAATCTTCATGGACAAATTCATTCATTGACAACAAATAATCTGGATATAATTTACTGCTGTATTTGAATAAGCGACATTCCTTATTTGCAAAATTGTAATCATAGGATCGACATGGAAGATCTGAGTTTGCCAAGCAAGAATTTCTGCATGATATTTCATCCTTTCCGACATCAATAAGAGTATAGAGAAATGCTAAAGTAGAATTTGATGATCTGGTCCACTTAGAAGTAGAACTTAGGCAAGAATCTATGGAATATAATTTACAAATATTTTTTTAATGCAATTAAAAAAAAACAACATTTTGAGTAATATTTTTTCTTATAATATACAATTGTTCATGTGGTTTCATTAAAGGGAAACTCCGATAGTTTTTCAAATTTTAGTTATTGACATATTTAAATTCTGCGTAAAAAGTTGTAATAGTAATCATTAATCATTTTTTATTTAAATGCTCAGAAAATTTTATATTTAATATATTCATTATCTATAAATCAAAACACGTATTATATCAAAAATTGTCAAAACCATCGTAGTTTCCCTTTAAAAACAGTAAAAAAAAACGATTATTACATTTTATAAGACAAAAATTATTTAACAGTAAATATTGGATACAAAATCTATTCTTTTTAGTAAATGCACTACAGGCATTAGCATAGACTATTCAAACATTAATAAATGCTGAATGAATGCGATGGGAATAGAACATTAGAGAATGGACAGGCCTGTCATTGAAACAGATTCTATGAAAGGCCAAAGAGAAATGGAGAAAGACGATCAACAGATCTTGTTTGGTGCCCCAATGGTCTAACAGGCTAAGGGACAGGTGAAGGTTTATTAAAAAGGAATGAAGCTAGATTTAGCATAAAAATTAGCTATACAATGTTTCAATAATGGCTAAAATTCTGCTTTGCAAGCACAGTAGTCCCACATGATTAAATAATAATCTCCCTTCAAAATGTAAGTATAGTAATTATGACTGAATTTTGCTAGATTGATAAATAAACAAGCAACAATTTAATAGCTAAAGAGCTTCCTTGAAGATATGAGTTAGTTTAAACCAGTACTTACCTGTACTTTTTGACCATTGAAGCACATTATTAGTGGCATTGCAAAATAAGGTGAGATTGTCTGGATTGAGATCTAAATGGTTAAAACATTGACCAGAAATATAACAAGTCGATGCCTGGGGGGAAAAAAATTCGATATAAAAATATCAAACATGTGTTGATTATCAAAACATAAATGATAGATCAAAAAAGAAAAAAAGCTTTTGCTAAAAACTATTGAAAATAAATACTATATTCTATCAATCTAATGGGCTTTTATTAAATGCATTCTGTATCGTATACAAAATTTCCAAATGAATTTTTTAAAAATTCTAAGCCAAGACTAAATATTCTGCAAAACGCTTGCCATTTGGCTAAGACTAAGACTAAGACTAAGACTGCTTTATTGATCCTTACGGAAATTTGTTGTGAGTACAAGGACTCTTTTCTCATATAAAGACAACAGAAAAATACACACAAATACAACAGACAACATAAAGAGTTCATTCAGCGACTACACACAGGTATCTTGGTGCATTTCATGTTCCCTGATAAATGAGTGGCGGTGATAGAGTCTGACCGAGTGAGGAACGAACGAGTTTTTGTACCGCTCTGTTCTTGTTTTGATTGACAGCAGTCGCCCACTTCGCGACGACCTGTAGTAGTTCTGATGGAGCGGGTGGCCGTTGTCTTCCAAGATTTTTTCGATTTTTCTTAGGCACTTTTGTTCAAAAAGCTCCTTTAAATGTGGCAATGTTGTAAGTGTAATTTTAGATGCTTTTTTAATGATTTTTTCTAGACGTCACAACAGTTTAGATGAGGCGTTGCCTTGCCAACAAGTTATTCCGTATGTTAGCAGACTCTGCATAGTCGCGCGGTAAAATGTCTCAAGGATCTTCTTGCTTAGTTTAAAGCTATTGAGTTTGTATAGAAAAAGAGTCGCTGGGCTGCCTTCTTTGTCAGAGTTCCAAGGTGGTCTTCCCATGAAAGCTTGTTGTTGATGATAACACCTAGATATTTATATGCCTTTACTTGTTCTATAGATGTAGTGTTTATTTGCAGTTCACGTATAGTATGTTTTTTCTTTCTAAAATCTATTATAAGTTCTTTAGTTTTTGTTACATTCAGTTCTAGAAAGTTGTCAGTGCACCAGTTTGTAAACTCTTCTATCGAGCTTCGATACTGAGTTTCATCTCCTGAAATAAGACCGACTATGGCAGTATCATCAGCGAATTTAATGAGTTTAACTGAGTCATAGATGCTTCTTATGTCATTAGTGTAAAGAGTGTATAGTACAGGAGAAAGTACACAACCTTGTGGAGCACCCGTACATAGTACTCGAGTTGACGATTCGGTGTTGTTGACTTTAACATACTGGGGCCGTTGGGTTAAAAAGTTTAGAACCCATGCTTGTAAGTAAGGGCTTACATTTAAGTTACTCAGTTTGTTTATCATTAGATGTGGCTGTATGGTATTGGCTACACTATCTCTTGGAACCATAAAGACAAGTATTATTTTTGAAGGAAAAAAATCTGGAAGTACTGTTACCATAATGCAAATAGTATGATTGTTGAAGTTGTGGATTTAGATTTTAAAAAATGTTTATGCATGTATCATATATACTTATATTGTTTACATAATGGCCTACCTTTAATGAGCACTTTCCATTTGAGTAACATTGCATACACACTGGGTTGTATGTTATAAAAATTAGCGAGTTGCTTATCTGTCCTCTGGAGTTGTTGATACTAATGAGATAGTCACCTGTAGATGGCAAGGTGCATGAGATCTGACTGGAGCTGATGTAAACAGTGCTAGGTGCACTCAGTACATCTCCAGAAATATTGTACCCATTTTCATTGACCTGTTTAATTAGAAAAAAGTTTTATATTAGATAAATGAACATTTTATTTTATCTTAAACAAAAAGTCTATAAAACATTGAGAATAAAAAAATCAATTATGTACTTGAAAAACAATCTCTTTTTCCTAACAAAAAATGGTTTATAGCATGTGCCTACACGCTAAAAGTAAGAATAGAGAAACCTACATTTGAGACTGACTGCCTACACGCTAGAAGTAAGAATAGAGAAACCTACATTTGAGACTGACTGCCTACACGCTAGAAGTAAGAATAGAGAAACCTACATTTGAGACTGACTGCCTACAAGCTAGAAGTAAGAATAGAGAAACCTACATTTGAGACTGACTGCCTACAAGCTAGAAGTAAGAATAGAGAAACCTACATTTGAGACTGACTTAACATAGATGTAGGAACATCCTCATCTTTTCTCACTAAAAAAAAGTACTTTTTGTAATTTTGTTTGGAAATATGGCAGCTAGTTTAGACATAAATAATACACATATAAAATAAAGCCATATTACAAAACATTTTTAATTGTATATCCCATAAAAATGTCATTAGTTTTGCAAGAGTTTAGAACTACAAAATCTAATCTATTTTAAAGTTTAATCCTGATATTAATTTTTCAAGCTGTATATATTAATAAGCTGCATCAATTTAATTTTAATTATCTAAATGCATCTTAAGATCAGAGACTGACAGCAAAAATAATCCAGTTTGGATTTTGTGTTTGTTCTGTTACATATACATGTTTTAAACTGAATTAAAGGTATTAACAGATTGTTTAATATTACCTCAATTTTTTGGTAAAGACACTTCACTTCAGTAGAAAAAAAGCCTCCAAAGACATTGACAGTTTGCATGTGTTGACACTCCTCTAAAAGAGAATTGCACAATTCTCTATCAAGTCTGAACAATGTAGGAGCAATGGAGCTACTGATAGAACAATCAGTCCCTGTGAATCCAGGGGAACAATCACAGGAACCTTACAAAAAAAAAAAAAAAAAAACCTTTTGAGTAACATATATTTACAAAAGTAAGGTTATATTAAAACAATAAGTCTGAAAAAAGTTCAATAAAAGTTAAATCCTTATTCTGTAACATTTTTTTTTACCTTAGAAAAAGATAGACATAGTAACTTTACAAGTAACAGTATCATCAGATTTTAAGACAATGAACTTAAAATGGAGAAGGCAAACGGAACATTATTCATATACTTTTTTGTAGGACTCAACATTTTATCTCAAATTAATTTAGCTTGTTTAACAGAAACAAATTCAAGAATGTGTAATCTTATTTTTTTTTAAACTGTTTTGGTCTTTATTATAAAGAACTTGTAGTTTCAACATCATATCTCTTTATTCTTTTTATACAAAATTAAACCAAAGTAATTCATTTAATGAAAAATTATTTTTTTACCTTCAATACAAAGTCCTTGATGGGAACAGCTATTTGCACACATAACATTAAGAACTGATTCTGGTACTGCTGTTTGACCATAAGAAGCCTCACATCTCTCTACAAAAACCTGGACAAGAGTCTGGCTATAGCCTCTTAAACCTGAATGCTGTGTAAAAAAATGCATTTAAAAGTATTAACTTTGTTCAGCAGTTAAAAGTATAAACTTTGTTACTTTGTTTAGATAAACAAACTGTATTTAGGCACTGGTTGAAATCATTTTATAAACACATTTTATTAGCTCAATTTATAAGAATACTTTCATATGATTGCAAAGGAAGCACTGAATGCTGAAGCAAAAAAAAATTTAGATCTTGTGAGTAAATGCTATAGAAGATTACTGACTATACAATAGTTTCTACAATACTGGATGTAGAAAAAATTATTCTGTCATGCTATAGGTCCAATATTTGGAAGGCACAAAAGAGGAACTGTCTACTTTGAGGAATTAGCAGGGATACATTGTTAGGCATGATTTACATGCCAAGATTATCCTTCAATATACTATATACAGATTCTGTAAATATAGCCTTTAGAAATAAAAAAGGAGTTCGACACTGTGACAATAAGTACCAGCCAGTCTCTATATTATAAAGTGTGGACAGGTTATATTAGGACTGGAGAATGTAATAATACATACCATAATGTCCAGCACACAGTTATTAAAGTCTGCATCCTCTAATAAATTGAGTGGACATTGATCTCTAGCAATACTAGAATTAACTTCTTTTTCACACTCAGATCTTGCTGTTGTAGTGTTCCAAGCTGCTGTAGCCTTTAAATGAACAGTAAGAATGACTAATTAATTTCAATAAACGCCTATCTTTAAAATTATCATTGATTTGTTTTCATGAGGTGAGAAACAAGTATGTGACAACTTAATCACAAAGCAAAAACTGTATATCATATCATTATGTTACAACTTAATCACAAAACAAAAACTGTATATCATATCATTTTGTAACAGCTTAATCACAAAACAAAAACTGTATATCATATCATTTTGTGACAACTTAATCACAAAACAAAAACTGTATATCATATCATTTTGTTCACAATTTTTGTTATAGTTTTGTTGTTGATGAATCCCTCATGTATTGTAATCCTTTTCAAACCAGCCATGGCTTAAATAAGTTATTAAAGTGTAAAAAACGACACCATCAAGAATGCAAGTTTTTTGGATTTTTTTTTTTAATGATTGTAATGATTGTAATCTTTATATGGTGTTGTGGGTAAAAATAAAACAACAGTACACTAAGTTAGATCTTGATGAAAGTGTGGAAGAAAAATCTGTAATAAAAAGCACCTTCTAATGACTTCTTAATTAAAAATCCCAATCTCTGTGTTGAAAAAAATGTATACATGCAATTTCTTACATTTTATTTAATATTTTGAGAAAACAGCATCTGAACCTTTATTCCATCTATTTTCTTTAAAACCAGAAATCATTTTACAAGGTCAATGTGGTGGTCTTCTAAAAACATTTTTATTACTCTTATCCATTTTAAAAAACTATTGATTTTTGTATTTCTTTCAATATAATAAGGACTAGTCTTCTTCATTCTGAAGTTCAACAAAATCTCTATCCAAAGTTTATCAGGATTTGCCAAAAAACTGATAAAATGAAACTTTTAAATAATATTATTTTTTTATTGGGATAGCTCATCTACAAGTTTGACATTTATTTTCAAATAAATGAAAGATAAATAAAATTATTCTTACATTGTTTGATGTAGCTGACTTTGATAATGTAAATTCTGGCAATGTGTCACCTATCACACAATTACCAGGCATCTCAGATAACTCATGGAGAATTTCTGTGATGTCTGCATCTAAGCGAGAAAAGGTTGACAAAGTTATTAAGTCATGAATAATACTTCACTTCTAAATTTATACTGTCAATATAATTATAACCTAATTATTTCATTTCAACTTAGCAGCTAAAGGTAATAAAAAAGTAAGTAACATTCTCCTTTCAGATCATGCAGCCTATAAGGCAGATAATGTAAAGGTCATCTGTTTCTGTGGCCCACAGTTAAAGAGGGTGACGTGGTCAGCACAACCTCCAAACTTTTCCCCAACTTAAGTCAGGTAACCATTAGAGCTGGGTGGACTCAGAGGCCCCCTAAAATTCCTAAAATTAAAAATCTCAGTCTTCACCAGGATCTGAACCCGGGACTCCTGGTTCAGAAGCCAAGTGCTTTACCACTCAGCCACCGTGCCTCCCTAAGAGCAATAGTTGCATAACAATTATCATATATGCCAATTTAGAATTAGAATTTTTAGAATTACACTGTAATTACAAACTTACATGTATTGTTTAATTTAGTTCCATTTACTTCGATATCAGTGACTGACACTAATCGAAACCCACTATGGTTATAATTTTTTTTTTACTTTAGGATGTTCAGGTGAAAAAAAAACTTTCACTGTTCAAATAGAGACATCTTTTCAAACTAATGTTAAAAGAATACAACTTTTGTCCCTCTGGCTGCATGAATAACATTGTTGAAGAGAGCATGCAAAGAAGATGTATAGAAATGACATACAATCTTAAAATAAAATTTAAAAAAAAAAAAAAAAAAAACTCACAGATCTCAATATGGGAGCCTACATCGCTCCTTTAGGTCCCCAGATTTTAAGGGAGGCTATAATGAAAATTTTGCCACCCAGAAAAGTTTGAGAAACACTGTCTTGCTGTGTTTTATTTCAAGTCATTGTATAAATAACTTGTATTTGGAACATTTACTTTGTATTAAACTCAAGAAAAATATTCAGTGCTGTGTTGCTTCATTTCGTACCAGTTGGATCAATGTGTTTCCATGTATGTCAAATGATTGTGGAGACAATGCACTTCTCTCCAAAATACAATCGCGATAATCATGATCAAACATTTTCTGAACATTGAAAAAGTTACACCGTCAATGACTTTTGTATTTCAAGTCTTTTTTTTTTTATTCAGATTATTCTTTAACTTACAATAATACACAAGACAAACAAATTAAAAGTCCATGTCCAGACCATAGAACACTGTTGAGCAGTCAAGTTTATTGATGAATTGTATAGGCCTATATATCATAATCATTTACACTACCCGCCACAGCTCATCAGTTATAAATTCATTGTTGCAAATATGAGCATAAGCAAGAAGTCAGAACGAGATCAGCTTTTTATGTTCATCACAAAGAACCAGTTTTCAGATTTCTGAATGCACACAAATCTGTACATAGTGTGGTTCTTAGTTATACTTGTGGGATATAGCAACGGTGTTAATTTACATAAATGATTTACCAAATTGCATTAGTTCAGGAACAAAAGTCAGATTATTTGCAGATGATTGCATAATATATAGAACAATAAAAACAACACAAGACACAGATATTTTACAAAGAGAATTAGATGAATTACAGAAATGGGAATCAAATTGGAGCATGTCTTTCCACCCAGAAAAATGTCAGTTGTTAAGAGTAACTAAAAACTAAAACAAATTAATTCCACTTATCTTATTCATGGCAAACCAGTAACACAGACTAAAAACGCAAAATACCTAGGTGTTATAATAAATGAAAAACTGTCATGGAATCCACATATTGATGAAACTACAAAAAAATCCAACAAAGCATTAGGGTTTACTAAAAGAAATTTTTATAAATCAAATAAGAACATAAAACTAAAATGTTATTTAACCTTGGTTAGGCCAATAATAGAATATGCATCCACCGTTTGGGACCCCTCAACTCAAGAAAACATTAAGAAACTGGAACAAACACAAAATAGAGCAGTGAGATTCATAACAAACGAATATTCACATTTGACTAGAGTAACACCATTAGTAAAATCACTAAATTTAGAAAGCCTTCAGGACAGAAGACTCAAAAGTAAAGTAGCAATTATACATAAAACACTGAACCATAATCTTCAAATACAAAAACAAAACTTAATAAAATACTCTGAAAGACATAAAAATAAAGGCACATTCCTTGTCCCCTATGCTAGGACAAATTTGTACAAATACTCCTTCTTCCCTAGTGCTATTAGAGCATGGAATGGGTTGCCTGAGCTAGCCAGAAAAACCAGTGACTTGGCAGAATTTAAGTCATTGGTTAATATGCATGACGCGCAGGACGTAATCATCTTCTTTTTTGAAGTAACGTCTGTATTATATAAGATAAGATAAGATACTCCAACAATAAACTGGGCAAAAGTTAAATCTATTTCTTCTCTAAAAAAATTGTTTTGAGTCCTGTGTGAGGCCCGCACCAATCTAATGCCCTAGGTGGCTGCCTAGTTTGCCTATACCTAGGCCAGCCCTAGCAGAAGAACTTCAATGCATGAACCATGACAAAGTTTGCTCCTGAACAAAAAGGCATATATACTATTATCATATACTATACTCATTCACTTATCAGCATTCTTGATAAAGGCTATAGATCTATATGTTATTTATTTGTAGAACAAAACAGAATCCAGATATAAATGCAAAAGAAAAGCAAGGGACAATACCTTTATAATATTCTGACATCATGTCACATGTTAAATATGCACCAAAAGTCTTTGTGATCCCTGTTATCTTTGGTGGACACTGTGATAAGCTGTCATAAGTGAATGTATCCGAAGATAATCCCTCTGGACAGCGACCATGGTAATAACTTTTTGTTTTATCACCAGTAATTCTGAAAGTTAAATATGAACTTAAATGAAGGGCTTACAAAGATGTTATTATTTATTTTAAAAAAATTAACATTAGATAGATCTATATTTTTAAAAAATTAACATTAGATAGATCTATATTTTATCAAAATATCTTGATCATGCTTCCAAATTTAATGGACCTGATTTATGCTAGATTTACCTGTACAGTCTACATGAGTATTGCCCTTTTCATGTGTAATAGTACTAATAGACAAGACCCTAGTCTGTCTAATCATGCTTAGTCATGCTAGCTAAGCCTACTAGCTAGACAAGTAGGCCTATCTAGATCTATACTTATAGATTCTAGAGATCTAAGTCTAATGCCATGGAAGTCACTGACATTGTCATGGGAGTCTAAATTTATTCATTTATTGCATTTGGCGTGTTGCTCTTAAATTAAAATTTCGACTGAAGATTTCCTTTCCTATAGATCTAGATTCTACTTATAAGTTATATATCTAGATTCTATGTGAATGGATCCACTTTACTCCTCTTTTTAGAGCCAGAAGTAGAGTAGATCTAGATCTATATAGACTCTAGTTCTAGAGAGCCTAGACTCTAGACCCATATATTTTATAGTATAGATATTAGATCTAATGATCTATCGATTATTGAGTCTTACATCTAGTCTTCAGACTCATACATCTGCATCACAGTGACAGTGGTCAGTTACAGTGCATGTTATCATTTCATTTCTATAATCTATGAAAAATAATCTCTCTATGGCCTATTATATATTAATCTAGTAGTCTAGTAGCCTTTGGTAGGCTCATTATTAATTGGAGCCTTGCCCTGGGCCTAGGCAAAATAAATTTGGTGGCCCCGAATGAAATAGAAAACAATAGATATATCTAGAGTCTAGTTCAGTGTTTCCCAAACTGGGCCAAACTAGATCTAGATCTATGTTCTGTGATACCCTAGTGTTTTGCAAGATTCCATTCTTTTATAAATAAAAAATAATGCCTCTATTCAACTCATTTGCCTTATAGATCTAATTCATGGAACCTGGGTGGGCTAAAAAAAACAACATTAACCTGGTCACAAATCTCGGAGATGAGATTGTTTTGAATAGCGTTTGTAATTTATAAGATAAGTAGCCTAGGCCCTAGCTGAGTCTAGACTAGATCTTCAAAATTAAATTAGATAAGCCCATTTAAACTACACACGTTCGAATCCTTTAAAAGGAAAATTTAATCACAGATTCTAGTGTCAACTTTCGAATTTACTTTAGATGTCTAACTGGTCGTGTGGAATGCTTCTGGGCTGTCATCTCGATAGTTCTGGTTTCAAACCCTGCCCGCCGCCAGGAACATCTGAAACGTGAAAAACAAACACAACATTGATTTGTTTACCTCCAACTGTTTACGTCAGCGGTAGTAAAATTCCTATCACGAGATCCTGGCCCAAAAGATCCACAAAGACCTGCAAAACAATAAGTTAAATCATTAATATTAGAACCAAATAGATCTGCATTCGAAGATGCTAAAAAGAAACCTGTTAGTCAGAGCTCATAGGAACGATCAAGGCACAGTTGACGATAAGAGAAATAAACTCTTCAATCAGAGGCTCTTTTCTCATACTGTGGAGGAAGTTTCATGCACGGAATTCCACACTTACACACAGGCCTGTAATACGTTTGCGAGAATAATAAACTACTGCAAAAAGAAACATGTTATGTCTTCTTAATATAGCTTACATGGTAGTGTTACAGCTTACGATCTACTCGGATCTACTGATATAAATTGTAAGCGTATGTTTTCTTTTGGTCTACTGCTTCTTTTGTAAGGTCTTGTCAGCCTTTTGGTTTTTCTTTTTGGTCTTCCTTTCATTTGTAAGGTTTGTCAGTCACTGTGTCCTTCTTCCTTAAGGTAAGAATTTCATGAATGAATATGCTCTAAACACCAAGTGTTGACATGATATTTTCGTTACTTCTGCTCTCTAGTTAACAATTCATTCTATTCCAAAAAAAAAATCTATCATCCTCGATACATTTGGTCAGTTATTAAGCATGTTAACGAGTAGGCCTACAGATCACCTCGACATCGTTAATGTTCAACTGTATTTCCTCTAGTCAAAATCTTCAAGAGACTGATCTTAATGATCGAGCTATTTAAATCTGCTCCTAGAGACTGGTCTTCTTAATGATTGAGCCATTATCAAAATCGCATGACTTGCTTTACATTTGTACGATAACGTTCAGCATCGAAGAGTTTGTTTCATTACCATAAAAAAAACGAAGGTTGTTTTAAAGACATAGCAGCTTTGAAGGTAAATTGTAGCTGATTCAATAAATCCTTGATGATGTATTTGACTCACATCCTAGAATTTTTTTTTAACCATGTTGTTTGCTCATGGACAAACTTTATCCACAAAAGACAACTAGACGCTGTTGAGGGTTGTTTCCACTTACATTATCCTTACATCTATAAAAGGTACGGTAAATGTGAGGAGTGGAATTTTCATGAGAACAGTTTGGCACCTGATAATGTGTGCTCTTTTTAAAAAAAAGTTATAGACGTATAGCGGTTGATGCTCACTTCCCTCACTTATAGAGTAGCAAGGGAAAGAGAGAAGAGAAGCAAAGTTAAGACTAATTAAGAGTCATGATGGCAGTATAAATTTAATTAGCACAGATTATGGTTGGTTATATAGGGAAAAAATCCATCCTAGCCATAGCCCTAACTCCTGGGAGTATTGTTCGTCCTATGCCATTTATTTGAAGGATTAAAATATTAAGCTTGTACACATTAAACCAGGGGTGGGCAACCTTTTTGGATCGAGGACCGCATTTCTTAAAATTTGGGAATGGCGGGCCGCATATATATATACAACTTAGAAAGATACTCTAGCTAACTTTAAATTCATAGTTATACTGTATTATAGTCACGTTTCTTTTTTTCCACACTCCACGTTAAGGAAATACAACAAGAGCTAGCAATTTTTGAAATCAATTAATATTTTTTTTAATTACTGTTGTCTTTCTATATCACAATAACCCCACTAATATACAATTGAAATTAATATGCAGTATTTTACTTTTTACACTCGTGCAAAATGTTCCGGAACTGTGAAACTAGCTTACTAGTTTGTTACCCTTGTGACTTCTGTCAAATTACAGTCAGTCAAAATCGACCAGTAATTATACTTGTTTAGTTTCCCCCCACCCAAAATATAATGCTTGTTCACTGGATGAGACAATATATGTTCCGGAAGTTAAATGTCGGGACGAGCGAAACATGCCTTTTTGGAGCAATACCATAGAATGCTGACCATGTCCTTCAATGATGCATACTAAATCAGAGACCTGAACAGGACTCTGGCCCCAAAGCCCTCCTATAGAACAAAAACTTCGAAGAACTGCCTGATCTGGAAAACATTGGGCGGTTCATCTTAGATATAAAAATACTGATCTGAACCCTCCAACATGTAAAATGAGAACAAAGAACAAGAAGAACAGATGTATGTGTACACAAATAGTATGAACAGCAGCACATTTTGTAAAGTGTTGACATACAGATTCTGGCACTCAAAAGACTCCGGTGGAAGTACTGACTGGAAATTCTCTTTGCTCGGAGTTATGTCCTCTGGAGCTAAATCAGCTTCTGCGCTAAATGGTGAGCTAATGGTATTGAAAACTGGTTCTTGACGTCTTAAAATTTGCTTTTATAAATTGCAAAATTAAGGAATCTAAATAAGTGTTATACTTTTAAACATTTCACTAGAAATAATTTCACCTTTCAGCAAAGGAAAATGACAAAACCTGTTTTCTTTTGATTGCTTGTAGAAATAGGAAGGCATTGTTTGAAAAGATTTAACATCCATTTACATTTCATATGCAAAAACTCATTGCAATGGCAATTATGAAACATGAAATCTGTCTTCCACACTTCATTATTGGTAACAAGGTCACAGTCAATGTCCTTCAAGTAACATAATAAATTCTTCCTTGAGATTTTAAAGTGTTCTCGTTTACCTTGCCCATGCTGAGATAGCGGATATATAGGATTACTGTGTTCTTAATCGAAACTACATGTGGTTAATACACCCTAGCTTTAATGAGTTTTATTACTATTTGGTTTGCACTGATGAAGTTGAAATTGTATGCAGCTTTGTGCAAACTTTCCTGTTTAAAGTTTATGGTTGGGGTATTTAAAAAAACACACCATTTTACTGTCAGTTGTCACCCTTGCCATCTTGTTCCAAGCATACTCAACATTCAACACAGTTCTTCAAAGCATTGAATAAAACTGATCAGAGATTGTGTCTTGAATTGAGTGTATTGATGTATAGCCAATAAGCATAGTCTTCGTTTGCTTGAAACTTTTTATAATGACAGTTTCAATCATTTATATTTATATTATTTTTAATATATTTGCATTTTTATAAGTATATACTGTGGGCACACCTGACTTCTGCAGGTGTCGGCGGGCGGCATAAAACACTCCGCGGGCCGCATATGGCCCGAGGTCCGTAATTCGCCCACCCCTGCATTAAACAGTAATGTAGATTCAACTCCGTCTCTCCGATTTCAAACAGATTATCTAATGTGTTGCGGCAGTTGAATACATCAGCCCGCTTAGTGTGACAGCGGCAGTGAAAATGTTTACGAAAACATTTGAACACTTGTATTATTAGAGTACAAGTCTCTCAGATCTTATGATGTCAACACAGGTGCGGTGGTAGACAGGATCAACAGTGGAAGTACACCGTGAACAAGAGCCGGTAAATGAAAACAACTCAAGAAGACCAGTGTTACTTAAACTATCAAATTGTTTATCCGTCATTCAATCTTATTACAATATTAGATAGGTAAGATAAAGTAGAAATTTAAAAAGTCTCTAATAGAAACATGCTGCCGCTTCATAAATTTACTAATTTAAAAAAAATAACTTCATATTGCTTTAGCCCTGCCTTGCACACCTCCATTCAAGTTAGTGAAGAAGGTGCGCTCTAGGTATTACCTTGCTAGAAAAGTAACTTCATATTGCTTTAGCCCTGCCTTGCACACCTCCATTCAAGTTAGTGAAGAAGGTGCGCTCTAGGTATTACCTTGCTAGAAAAGTAACTTCATATTGCTTTAGCCCTGCCTTGCACACCTCCATTTAAGTTAGTGAAGAAGGTGCGTTCTAGGTATTACCTTGCTAGAAACTCGACTTAAAATGGATGTCAGTATTAGAGAAACAAGGGAGTTCTGCCAAAGACTAGATGCTTATGAAGAAGCTTTGCTAAAGACATATCTTGTTATTATGTGTTTGTGATTTCTTGTAAATAAGCACTTGTCCTCTTTAAGCTGCCTCTCTTAGATTTGTTGCAATATCAAATACTAGCAACATAGGTCTGCTGCAAAGCTAATGAGAAACACTTTGCTGCTTTCTGAGACAACGGATACTTGATACGGCTACGTGAAACGTTGTTTGAACACTTATCTTATCTTATATAATACAGACGTTACTTCAAAAAAGAAGATGATTACGTCCTACGCGTCATGCATTTAGTCATGCATATTAACCAATGACTTAAATTCTGCCAAGTCACTGTTTTTTTATGGCTAGCTCAGGCAACCCATTCCATGCTCTAATAGCACTAGGGAAGAAGGAGTATTTGTACAAATTTGTCCTAGCATAGGGGACAAGGAATGTGCCTTTATTTTTGTGTCTTTCAGAGTATTTTATTAAGTTTTGTTTTTGTATTTGAAGATTATGGTTCAGTGTTTTATGTATAATTGCTACTTTACTTTTGAGTCTTCTGTCCTGAAGGCTTTCTAAATTTAGTGATTTTACTAATGGTGTTACTCTAGTCAAATGTGAATATTCGTTTGTTATGAATCTCACTGCTCTATTTTGTGTTTGTTCCAGTTTCTTAATGTTTTCTTGAGTTGAGGGGTCCCAAACGGTGGATGCATATTCTATTATTGGCCTAACCAAGGTTAAATAACATTTTAGTTTTATGTTCTTATTTGATTTATAAAAATTTCTTTTAGTAAACCCTAATGCTTTGTTGGATTTTTTTGTAGTTTCATCAATATGTGGATTCCATGACAGTTTTTCATTTATTATAACACCTAGGTATTTTGCGTTTTTAGTCTGTGTTACTGGTTTGCCATGAATAAGATAAGTGGAATTAATTTGTTTTAGTTTTTAGTTACTCTTAACAACTGACATTTTTCTGGGTGGAAAGACATGCTCCAATTTGATTCCCATTTCTGTAATTCATCTAATTCTCTTTGTAAAATATCTGTGTCTTGTGTTGTTTTTATTGTTCTATATATTATGCAATCATCTGCAAATAATCTGACTTTTGTTCCTGAACTAATGCAATTTGGTAAATCATTTATGTAAATTAAAAATAGTAGTGGACCCAAGACTGTTCCTTGAGGTACACCTGAGTTTACTGTTATTGGTGTTGATTTAGAGCCATTTATTATTACAGTTTGTTCTCTTCCTATCAGAAAATCTTTAATCCACTGATGCAGTGGACCATTAATGCCGAAATATTTTAATTTTTTAAGCAAACTATGGTGGTGAACTTTGTCAAAAGCCTTGGAAAAATCTAGTAAAATAGCATCTATTTGTTCACTATTATCTAAACCTTTTGAAAAATCATCAATTAGTCCTATTAGTTGTGTTTCACATGATCTATATTTCCTAAAGCCATGTTGGTATGGGGTGATAACATTATGTTTGTCTAAGTGGTTTATGATGTTGCTACATATTATGTGTTCTAAGATTTTACATGTGATGCTGGTAAGTGATACTGGTCTGTAGTTTCCTGGATCAGATTTTTCTCCTTTTTTAAATAGGGGGGAACATTAGCTTCTTTCCAGTCCTTTGGTACTCTGTCCTGGTTAAGCGATGCCTGAAAGAGTATTTTGAAACTGGGGCTAGCTCATTGCTTAGTTCTTTGAGTAATCTAGCTGGAATACCATCAGGTTCAGATGCTTTATTTGGTTTGGTGTTGGATAATAGTTTTTGAATTCCATTTTCTTGTACTACTAAATCTTCTATGTTGTCTAGTTGGTTCAAATTAAGAAATATGTATTATTAGATTAAATTATTATTAAATATTAGTATAAGGTTGAATAAAGACAGTTCATGAATTGTAACAGGAACGCATTAAAAATTAACATTTCAAGGTCTCTTTAAAACCTATACGAAATACGATAATAAAAAAAGTTCCGTGTTAGTAAACAAACAAAAAAATGACAAACTGTTGCTAACAATGTAGGTCTTAGCCAATATCATGTAGGTCAAACATGGACATCAAACAGGTTCAACGAATATTTAAATAAAAAGTATAACAGGAATGATGCAAATGCTCCGGCCCTGACAAAAAAAAAACAATTCACTATTTATCGTGTTTAGAAAGAGAACTTTTTTTTTTCACTTTAGAGATAACCAAAAGTTACCAAACCATTTACTCAAATACTGATAGAGGACTAAGTTATTTCTAAAAGGTGATTAGTTGTCTGTATAAATAATATTTCAAAGAGCTTTACCTGTAGTTGAATTCACGTCTGCTACACTTGGATAAATCCAAATATTTATGGAGTCTAAAAAGTTTTTTTGTATCACCACTCGGCCACCTGTTGGCAAAATGACCTAAATAGACACAGATTAAGCTTTGTTTTAGAATGCAATTATACAATTTGACAACGTATGCACTAATCACTATTTACTATCGTATTCAACTTATAAGTAATGCACTAGATGACACCTTTCACTTCTGAACAAATTAGAATGAAAATTGTGTGTGCATCATTGACATTGATTTATCAAATCAATGCCCATAAAAAGAATACAAATTATGACAACAGCCAACAGGGCTTTGAAAGGGATATCAGTATTGGAGGTGAAAAACTGACAAGTGTCAGTAGT
The DNA here is from genome assembly GCA_030265305.1 of Biomphalaria pfeifferi. Taxonomy (NCBI): domain Eukaryota; kingdom Metazoa; phylum Mollusca; class Gastropoda; family Planorbidae; genus Biomphalaria; species Biomphalaria pfeifferi. Next base: position 1,755,344 of record JASAOG010000055.1, read on the forward strand.
TTTAAATACCAGAATTGCAAAGTCCACAGCAGCACTTGCAAAACTCAAAACAATCAGGAAACACAAATGCATAGCCCTCGACACTAAAATGAGACTGATGCGCTCCTTAGTCGTGGCCACAATCTTATTTGCTTTCGAATTGTGTACGCTGACTGCAGAACTAGAGTATCCAAGCAATGGAATAGAGATGCTACAGAAATATCCTACATATCACATATAAAGACCTAATCACAAACAAAAAAGATTAGAAATAGGATTACAATGGCTATTGGGTCCCACAATGACCTGCTGACTACTCTCAAAAACCGCAAACAAAAACTTTATTACCAGATCACAAAGTCCTCAAGGTTTGCCAAGATCTTCCTTTAGGGAATAATACCAGAAAAAAGAAGCACACAAAGAAAGCGATGGGAAGACAAACAAAAAAAAAAGGACGAGCCTGTTAATGGCATATGGCAACTAAAAAACAACAACAGAGGAATGGAGAAAGACGGTCAACAGATCATGTGCGGGGTCCCAATGGTTCAACAGAATAGGTGTTAGATGAGGGTATTCCATTGTTTAAAGATTAAGGATCAAGCTTATTGAAGCATAATCACTAGCCTATGTATTATAGTAACTATTAGATTTAGGTGTGTGCAAAGTTTATGCTTTCACAGAGCTTCGAGCCTGAAAGCGATCTCGCAAGTTTTGTTTTCCTAAATCATCCAGTAAAATGACAGGAGAAGCAAATTATTGGGCCTCAAATGACGATTTGGTAGGACCTCAAGATACCAAAGTTGGTATACTAATGATTCTTTAACCTATCAGTATAAATACTTGACACATTTCAGTTGCCTACATCAAACTGTCTGCCTCCATCATAACGCCTGACGTAAAATTGGTCAGAAGTTTTTCCTCTGAATAATTTTGGTTCAAGTTCTTCTTCAGGCTGGCAACCTTTCAGTAGTACGACATCTTCATTGATCCTAACAGCCACAGCACATGTGCAACTCCTCTGACTTGGAGTGTTAAATGCACATTCTCGGTTGAATATGCGAACCTAAGATTAGATATAAAACAATAATGTAAAAATAAAAAACATACAAATACTTTGTAATAGTATCAATTAGTTTGGATCAGTCATGTAATTGACCAAATGATTGACCCAGACATAATAAATCTGTGTGAAAAAAAAATAGTCATAACTAAATAAAACTGAAATTTTAACTAAACTTGTATATATTAATACGAAGATTAAATATGCTCAAAATGAGAAAAACATATACAAAAAGAATTACTGGTACAAAAATGTGTTTTAATAAAAGGGAAATAACTTTGCTCTTATATTTAGATTAAAATGCAACAAACCTCATAAGGATATAATGTATGTTTGTAGAAAACAAACTCCCCAGTCTCGTTGTTATCATAACGGCTGCAGAGATTAAAAATAACTATAGTTTACTATTCATTAACTATGGAAACAGTATCACGAGATTTTATTTAAAATTGCATTGCTTTCTCTCAAGCTACATTTAAATCGTGTTTTTACATTAAAACGTTGCCATACCGTATGTATCTTCTTAATGCATAAGATAGTAGTACGTCCTCTAAATTGATTTAGCACAATCTTTCTGTATTTCAAATTAAAATGTAATAACCAGTGGCGTACTGGGTGTCAAAATCGGCCTTTCTATACAATGCGGCCCACAAATTGTATGTCACATGATGAGCATCCAATCATATCTGTCCTCAAAACCATTTAGTAAAGTTGAATAATATATCGAAAATATTTTGCTTTATGAATAATTTATTAGATGATTTGTAAACTAACATAGAAGTACTATTAGTAAATGAATAAAGTATGACACTTGGAATAAGAAAACAATTTCTTCTATCATGTACATTAAAATGTACATGTACTTGACATTCAAATTTAAGGGAATCAAAGATTCATATTGTTAGACACGACGCTGTCAAAATAATCTATAATAAATGTACAAAAGTAATAAAATTACAAACTTTTCCTTGTCTTGATTTCTTCTAAGAATAGCTTCTAATTGGGAAGAGTAAAGAAATTTTGTTACGCTAGCCGTAACTGCACCCCAGAGACACCATTTAGGGACAGATGTTGATACAAGTAGTAAATATATATAGGATTTTTTTTCGGGGGGGGGGGGGGGATTGCGCCCCCCCCGCGCGAAAAAATATGTGTGTGTGTGTATAATCTTTATTACATTCTGACCCATCATTCTTTAGGAAGACACTTATTGTGCCCTAAAATAGGTTCTTCCTGGAGTTAGTGGGAAAATTGTAGACTCCACGCTATTGCCATCAAGGGGATCTGGGGGAACGCTAGAAGCTCCCCCAGCGCGGGGCGGAGCCCCGCCGCCAAGCACTATTTCTGATATTGAAAGCCAACAAAATGCATATTCTGAGGTATCTACAGTGCATTTTCCTGCTATTAAAAAGTTTTATTTCAAAAACCTAATGTGCTATTCTTACTGACTTAGACCCTCCCGCGCGTTCGGCTCATTCGGCGTCAAGCTGTTTCCACAAAAATCTGTCACTGGTAATGTCTGAGGCCTCTTCACACCTGCTCTGAGGACCTCCATGAATGTGTGGCGCCAAATTGTACTAGGATGTCATCGCAACTCTTCTTATGCCTAATTCATTTTGTCGGAGAACATGTCTCGCAAACCTCATGCGACATTCTGCCACAATCTTACTAAAGGGTCGACTTCCAGTTCGGCATAGGATTTCCTTGATTTACACCCGATCTCTATAACTGACTCCTAAAATCTTATCCATCTTTGTTGAGCCACATTTAGTGCTTTTCAATTTCGGCAGATGACTATTCACTGCACTTTATTAATTGAGCCCCGCCACTGGTGGAAATGTGTAACCTCTCTTGAATACGCTCTTGGAATTAAGTGACTGTAGTTTGCAAAAGATTTTATATCGAAAAGTGAAGTTTTATCGTCAAAATCATCTGTTGGGGGTTTTAAACTAAAAAATCTCTGGAGTTATGTTTATTTTAAAATTCAAAACCCCATTTGCTACGGTCATAGAATTTAGTAACTGTAGTTTGCTTTAGAATAATATTGAAGATAGAGGTTTTCCACCTCAAAACGCTATGCAGAGGGATTTTAAACTCAAAACCATCTGGAGGGGTTTTAAACTTTTAAAAAAGCCATCTGTAGGAGAGGGATTTAAACTCAATACCCTCAATTGTCTTCGCTACGCTCAAATAATTTTAGTGTGTAATTTGCTTTTTTTTATATTAAAGAGGTATTTTTTAGCTTCAAACTCCACTGGAGGAAAGTTTAAATTCAAAACCCCTTTGAATACACTCATAACATGTTGAGTGTTTAATTTGCTTTGTTTTTAATATTGAAAAAGTATTTTTTACCTTCAAACCCCGCTGAAGGGGGGTTAAAGCTCAAAACTGAGTCAAAACCCATTTAGCTACGCTCATAACATTTTGAGTGCTTATTTGCGTTTTTTTATACCGGGTTATGAAGAGGTATTTTTTAGCTTCAAACCCTACTGAAGAGGGGTGGGGGTTAACTCAAAACCACTTTGGCTACGCTCATAGAATTTTGAGTGCGTAATTTTCTTTTTTAAATAGAAGAAGGGGTTTATCGTAAATTTTGGAGGGGGTTTAAAAATTAAAATCTTCCTTAACACTGCTGGTGAAATTTGGGGGATTGTCGTTTGTATTTTTTTGCTTTGTGTTATAGAAGAGGGGAATTTAACTGCAAAAAAAAACTTTTTGGGGGGTTTTAAACTCAAACCCCCCTGGTAGGGGGTTTTAAACTCGAACCCGCCTGTAGGGGGGTTTAAAATCAAAACCCCCATGGTAGGGGTTTTTAACTCAAAAATCCCTGGTAGAGGGTTTTAAACTCAAAACCTCCTTTGCTGTGCTAGTGCAAGTGATAGTTTAGTATTAAAATCTCACCTAAAATAAACAAAATCAAATAAAAAAATCAGTCACTAAATTCCGATCCACCCCGGGGGGGGGGGATTTCAATTCGGGGGGGGGGGGTTGAACCCCAATCCCCCGCTGGCTATGCCCATGATATATATATATATATATATATATATATAATAGGTAAGCACAATATATTTCAATTTTTAGTATTTTATTAATGGAAAATAAGTATAAAAAAAAACTTTCTGTAATGAATCATCCATTTCAGAGAATCGAACTCTGTACCGTTGATAAGAAAAGCCAATGTCCTACTCACACGACAATCAAGGTTAACGAAATTCGAGGTTTTTTTATACATACTTGAATTAAATTTCTTTCTTGAAGATAGATCTATAATTTTTTAATTTAGTATTTTGAAAATATCGATTTAAAAGTTTGAACTTTATAGGAATTAAAACATTTTGTATGTTTAAAAATATTATTAGTAAAAAGAAAGAGTACGTTAAATGCTAACATTATATTTGACCTTAAAAATTCTAAGTTTAGTAATACGTTTATAAATTAAAAATAGATGACATCTTTTCCAACGCTTATTGAGCCTACCTTTGAAGAAATGACTTTCGGTTTTTATTTTCGTAGTACAACGACATAGATGAGAGCTTTATATGTGTTTTAATAACAAAATTTTGCATTTTAAGTCCAAATGCCACAATATTACTAAAAATGATTTTTTAAATTTAATCAATTAAAAAATTTTAACAGAAAAATTTTTGTTCTATTTATTGTAATAAAATTTAGATTTTGGGGGTGTAGTACATTTAAATTGTAAAAAATTATTACTTTTATTTTTTTAAATTTATATAAATAGAAAAAAGTACAATTTTAAAGTAAAGGTAATACACTTTGTACCCAAAAGTCTTCTTCAAATAAATGTCTTCTTTGCAAGGCCTATCACATGACTTTCGTTGAGAAGTTAAAGGGCCTTGGTCGTCGTGCTGCTCCTGAACTATTGACCATAAAGAATGAAATGACCTTAACATCATCTGCCCTATAGATCGCTAAGTCTGAAAGGAGAATTTTACTTTACTCATGAGGTCAAATACTGCTTTCTCAATTACTTGGAAACCTTGTTTGACTATCCGCATCTTAGGGATTACACCAAGGAGGTTATATTTAGATGGAGATGGCGGTTGCTATCAAATGTTCATTATCGGTTGAAGCCAGTGAGCGGAGACTATTCGCCATATTGGTTTACTCAAAACATTTCATCCGTTTTCATTGAGATACCAGATTTCTAATTCTCATAACGACTCAAATTAGCCTCGTATTTTGTCATCATGTTTTTTTCTAAACTCCTCTAAGGCCCAAGTTCATATCTGGTGGTCTAGATATTCCAATGGATCAATTACAAAACGCTGTAGAGCATGTAAAGTGATTTATACGATCACCTGATCGAGGCCTACAAAACCGAAATATAATGATTACATCGAAATTAAGCACTATTGTGGGCTGAAAAAAGCACAAAAATGATTTGCAAGAGGTTTATTATATTTTTGATACTTTTTACCGCACTGAAATCACCACAAAATTGATAAAATTGAAGTGAAAAGAGTACTACTACCTACTACTAATAATAATGTTACAATAATACTAACTAATCTTTCCCTAAATTAAACTCTGGCCTACATCTAGAATGTTTAGTATGTAAAATGTGGGAAGATACATTTTTATACAAACATGAAGACATTATATAAGAACGCACAGATAAACTATACTGAATATACAAAGTCAATGAGCAAGTGGGAGATAACTAATTATTTACCACTGAAGAGAATTAGTTTTGTATGCACCTGTCTGCTCACAGCACCTTTTTGCATATGATTCCTATAAGTGTAATGTTTTGCAGCGTAGTGATACCGCACTTGCAGATATTTCTCTGCTATTGCCTTGCAATTATGTTTATGTGCAACTAAAACAACAGCGTGCAGATAGGTAAATACACAAAAAAATATGCCTAAAACAAAATTTAGGTAAAAGTGCATTTTAGCGGTGTCTATTAATTTCGTAATGTAAGGGTTAGGATCAGGGTTAGGGTTAAGGCTAATATTAGGGTTAGGATTAGGGTTAGAGTTAGGATTAGGGTTAGGCTAATCCTTACCCTAACCTTACTTACATAAATACGTTACAAAAATAATAGACGCCGCTAAAATGCACCTTTACCAAAATTTATATAAATAATTAAATGGCACTAACAACATTAAACTCTAACTCACTAATGTTTAGTCGTTAGTGACTAAAAACCAAACTAACCAATGTACAGATATTTAAATAATGTCGTGAAATATTGTCGAACAAATTTCTCCAAAAAAAAAACAGACTACACGTTTTAATTTGAGTAGACCAAGATGGCTGCGATTTGGCTTCAACCTAGTGACGTCACGCCATCTCCATCTACATATAACCTCCTTGGATTACACACACACACAACAGAACAGTAAGTCCACTTATTTGACGGTATTTAATATCCTTACGTTCAGTAAAACTAATGATGTCAAGATTATTTCATATTTTAGCAAACCCTCAATTAGGTATCGGCCCACCGGGCATTGCGCGTATGCCCAAATAGCCAGTCCGCCCCTGGTAATGCCTATTTTTTTTAACAGACAGGATTACAATAGTTTTTATGTGTATATATATATAGTTTCTGAGATCTAAACGTGACATACGGAGAGATTACATTCAACTAGTTTACAGCTTTTTCCCCCTCTAAAAATGTGCACGCCATTAACTTTTTATAGCGCCGGACATAATGAACAATTCTTTGCGTATCAATCGTGTTGGCTGCATGTTAAATGTGATTGTGAATGTGGTAGCTAAAGGTGTTAGCTGTAAGAGTGTGTTGTAGATATGAGTGTATTCGATGTGAGTGTGTGAGAGTGTATATAGTCAAAACATGTTTTTATGCCAATCAGCTTACCTGCCCTGAAAAGTTCGTAAGTGAGAGATACCAGTAGACTCACAAACAGAAGTTTGTCTTTCGAAAGTCGCGTTGACCTGTCAAAGCAAAGTCATAAGTCATAATGTAAAGCTCTCTAATAAAACCTTTGTTACATGGCTTTTATACTTTTATGTTTTTTTTAAACATTGGCGTGTCAGGGAATTTTAAAAATCTGTAGGTATTCAACTATCTGTTATAGTCAGCTCAGCATTTTTTTTTCGTAAAAGTTTTCTTCTGTAAGGTATTGAGCCTGGCTGGCTGCTATTTCGATTTTCTTAATCGTTAAATGTAAATATTGGTATTAATGTAGCCTTAATTAAAAATAATAATCTCTCTTTCAAAGCTAGAAATAACAGAGATGACTTGGGTGTTTGATACTGAGCAAGGAGCTAATATCACTGGTGGTGTGGTATACGCTTTGGACTGTCGTCTCGATGGTTCCGGGTTCGAAGCATGCCCTCCTCCTTCAGAACTTACAAAACAATACCAAATACAGTAATCTAGTTTGGGTGGAGTAGTTGAGGTTTTAACCGGAAGGCTTTATTTCAATGATCATGTTTAAACTTCATGTGAGAGAGAGCTTAAGACGTCCAAATCTTCTCTTTCAAAAGTCCTGGACAAAAACCTGGGGTTCAGCACAATGCGCGTATGTCACCATAAAAGTCAAGCGCATACGACTTCCCAGGACTGTCAATATGTAATTTAACAAGTTTGGGACAGTAAAAAAGACAAAGAGAGACATTGAGTTTGGTCCGACAATGCAATGGCACAATGACCCGTCCTTCACTGTGATCATTCCTGACTTCGATAATAGTTCAATGTTATTAATTATTTTCAAGAGTTGAAAATAGACACTATCTTAAAAGTAGCGTTAAAAGTTTAAGCCTCTTACCCCGATTGTTTTATTGTAACTGCCTAATGTATTGTCCAGCTTAGCTTCAACTTTAATAGTACTGTAGTAAGGTCCATTGAGGTGCACACCAGAGTTTAAAGTGACAGCTATAAACTGCTCGAGGTTCCAGTTGGCATTAGTCAACAGAACTTCACAGTTGACAGCATCATTTTGTTTGGCCATTACGTTGTTTGAAAAGAGTAGGTGGGGAAGTATTAGCTTGTCCTTCTCTTGGCAACTGAAACATTGTTTCTCGTTAGTTATTAAATGGCAGGTTAATGTAAGGCTCTAATAACATAAAGAAAGGGTCCCGGATTGCACATTTGGCATACACAATAGTAGTAGAAAGAAGGGTGAAACTGCAACGGTGCCTGGTGATAACAGATGCCCGATCTGTGACCGCAGCTGTGTATCAAGGATTGGCCTCTTTAGTCGAGACCATTCTTTATAGAAGGCCTCAACACTGACCTGTAACGTCACAACCTATGGGCAGTTAGACCAATAACTCGTTGCCACGTCACATGTCTGTACGGCGTGGCAACGAGCAACGGTTGTAACGTCACAACCTATGGGCAGTTAGACCAATAACTCGTTGCCACGTCACATGTCTGTACGGCGTGGCAACGAGCTAATTGGTCTAAACTCCCCACAGGTTGTGACGTTGCAGGTCAGTGTTGAGGCCTTCTATAACGATGTAGGCACACAAGAAGTTGCAAAGGGAAAAGACCTTCTCACGAGACGTAAAATGCCGCATAGCAGATTACACTGTAGACAATCTGAAAGGTTGTGAGTTAGGCTAAGTGTTTTTAAGTCAAATTATTAGGCTATGTTACTATTTTAATTAATAATTCTTTTACAAAAAAAACAAACAAAAAAAACATTTATTTTTAATCACATATACTTTTTAAGATGTTCACAATACCAGTAGCACACAAAGGACATCAAATTGAACTTCAATGTTGCCTACTATCAGTAAGGAATATTCTCTTTTAAATGTGTCCTACGAAAGTGATTTCTTGAACTCTATCTGAAGCGCAAATAGTTATTCATCGTTCAGGGGTCTGGTCTAAATTGGGTTGCTATACAGAATGAGAATGAAAAGGGAGACAAGCGCGGTAATAATTTTAATTACCAATGCACGGGGCTTTTTTTGTGACGGTACGCACCGGTACGGCGTACCGGCACCTTTTTCAATGTGGGGGAAAATTATTACTTTCCTTGTATTTTAACGTTTATTATTAATATATCAGTAGTTAAAAGTTGGGCAATCCATCACTGAGTACCGGCACCTATTTTTTTGTTTTACAAACACTGCCAATGTATATTGTAGAAGCTGCTATAGATTCTGTAAACACATTATGTTAGTGTCTATCATTTATATTTAAAGGGACCAGAGTATAATTTAGGTCTTTCGGTACTTTAAAAGTAGACGCCTAAACGAAGACAAATACTTTTTCAAAATCTATTTTACTTACATCGTTGCATTGTTGTCGTACGAAGTAGCTACGATAGTGATGTCGCAATCTAGTTGTTGTCCTGCTGTGGTGCATAGCAGATAGGGTGGGGCAGTGGCGTGAACCTTGACATACGTTGTCTCCCCTTCCCTGAGAACTAAAGACTCTGTATTTGTTATCTGCAAGCAAAGGGGGGGGGGGGGGGGGAAGCATAAATTAGTTAATATCAAAGGTTTGTTAAAGCGTATTTGAGTTTAAAAATTCTTCAAAATTGTTATTCGAATTTGATTCTCAGCCCTTACTTTCTATATTATCCTTTATAAGATCCTATTTTTCGGAAAACATATTTTTATTAACAAACTGTTGTCACTGACACACCCATAAAAGAATAATTGGTACATTTTGGTTTTGTTATATAGCCTGTCAATCACCTACTGGTTGGACCAAAGACACTTTGTTTGGTCTAAACGTGTTAGCGTGTATGTACAGGGGTGTGCGGCTTTTGACTTCATATGTGAAGTTAATAATTGCAATAATGCAGAACATTTTAAATAGTAACCTTTAGCTGTTGGCCGTTGAGCTGGCTGTAGGACCCCCCGATGCGAACCGTTGACCGCTGAAACCAAAAAGACCTTTAAAGGGAAAGATCTTGAGCTTTACCGTCTTTACCTGACCTCTTTGTAGAGGTAGAGGCCAATACAGTAGTCTTCAACTTCCAGGGGAACTTTGTCACAAAGACACTTCAGTTTAAAGTTACTGTTAAAACTCTCCCGGCTCGTCCTAAACAAGTAGTTTAAACTACGTGCCAGTGTTAAGGATTCTTGACTTAACTTTGTAGTCCACAAAATGTAGCCTACAATACTTCCATACGAGAGAACTAAACTTTTTTTTTATTCAACTCTTTAATAAAGTCTTGAAATCAGTTAACTATTTGACTGCAGATTCTAATAGCTGTAACATTCCAGACCTTTTATGTATCATAAACCTTATCACGATTATGTGTGTGTGTGTGTGTGTGTGTTCTCGGTTCTTTCAAGTTTTATTGAAAGGAACAGTTTTTGTTCATTTATAAAGTCAACAACTGATAAGAGGACCTAAAAGGTAGTGTTTATATTCAATCGAATATCTTGCATAAAAATACATCCTGCAGAGCTCATTAACTTTTTTCCCCCTCTTTACATGTAGTGTAAATTTCTCATTTGTAATGAACTTTTTATTTACTAACATTTTTATTCGATTATCCCATGGGTACGTATAATCCCAGGCTGAGAAGTGCAAGGTAAGAATTTCTGAAAACTTAGTTTTAGTTATTTTCTTTTTAATCAGTTCTTACCTCGATGTCTGGAACGTATATATGACTAGAGTTTCCATTGCTATAAGTGGCATTGATTGAACAAAATGCTTGGTAACACGCTTGGACATGACATTTGTGCTGAGGAACGAAATCAATAGCATTGATTCACTTTATCTGTCTATCTATCCATCAATCCATCCATCCATTCATCCATCCATCCATCCATCTATCTATCTATCTATCTGTCGGTCTGTCTGTCGGTCTGTCTGTCTGTCTGTCTAATATATGGAAACGAATCACAGTAAACCCAATCTCAAACAGGTCTAGCTCTAATCTAAGAGAGAAAAGTAGATCCACTTAGTCATGTTGTTATTTTTTATATACATGCATTAATGTGTAATAAAAGCAATATAAGACATGTAACTTCTCTTTAAAAAATGACATATCAAATTATACATTTTTAGACTGGCTTGGTAAAAAGAAAATACCGTTTGTCGAGAGGAGAAATTATCCGCGGTCACATTGAGGTATGATGTCAAGGCATCATCAGTGAGTTTCTCTTCCAAGACTTTCTCTGTGTTTCTGTACCACGTGACTAGGTAATCGACAGCGAAGTAGGACAGAGTGGATGCACTGCATAGTAGCCTTAAGTCCACACTACTGCTGGCTGGATCAAATCTCACCTTTGGAATACTATTGTCTGGAGGGGCCATGTCTTAACATCGGAGATAAAACACAATACATCACATGAAAATTTAAAAAAATATATTTTAAAGCAAAGCTTGTAGTAGGCGTAGTTGTATCCATTAGTTTGGATCAATCGTGTAAATAAATTTGTAACAGATCTAGACTAACAATAATAAATCAGTGCGATTAGACATATTTTTACTAATTGTTCAAATTCACGATTTAGCAATCTCACTACTCTATGATTCTATCACTTGCCTGGAACAGTTGAGAAAAAAATGTGTGAAAGGGGGGGAGAGAAGGGGTAACTGTGTTAAAGATAACTTTATCGCTTTTTAAATGCATTTATTTAAAGAAAAGTTGAAAGACCTGAATTCGAACTCGAGGTCTCCAAGCCAGCACACTAACCTCTATGCCTTAATTGTTTATGAAAATAGATGGTTTTATAGTTATCCAGTGTAAGCTTCAAACTTAAAGTGGCAACCTATAAAGTATAAAGGGGGCTTATTCAGCTTACAGCACCACACCAGTCAAGTACAATTTCTTTGCCTTGTTCGATATTTAAAAAAAATACCAATAGGTAATTAACTAATTGGTTATTATTTTAGAATTGATTCTTGTTTAGTAAGGTAAAAGAAATAAGTGTGAAATTTTTTTAGCTTCATTCGAGATTGGGTGTGTAACATGTAAAAATATTTTACCAGACAGACAGGGTGATTTGATATACGTTTCGTACAAATCTTGTTGCATGAAACTAGCAATATAGTAACTCTTTTACAAGAGATCTCGTCGAAGTCCTACACTATTTAAATGTTCAATGATCTGCTTTCAGATTATAAATAACGCAACAATTACCGAGTGATTAAGTCTTTATTTTAATCTCGTGACCAACTTGAATTAAAATCCTAATTGCACTGCTAACGCATTGAATAAAGCCCATTATACAGTTAACGGTGATTTATAATAAAAAAAAATAAATTTCAAAGACATTGGATTTAAACTGAAATAAAACGGCAGATAATTTGTGCAGCCCTCCTGTAGGAAGTAAACTAAACGAAGCATGCATGATGTGTCATCTTGTAGTGTCAACTGTAAGCTTAACGTTACAATGGTTTAACTTCAATAACTTCTAATTTAACTTCAACAAACTTCTAATTTAATTACAATAACTTTTAATTTCAATAACTTCTAATTTAATTTTAATAACGTGTAGTTTAACTTCAATAGCTTCTAATTTAACTTCAATAATTTATAATTTAGTTTCAATAACCGATGATGCAACTTCAATAACTACTTTTAAAGCGATGATACAGAAGTAAGAAAGAAATTGTATGTATATTATTTTTTTAATCATTTCATGCAGAGCCACTATATAGGCTACACGAGTGACATTGCAAGTAACTTTTTTTTTTAAAATTCATTTTAAATCGTATTGATAACTTATTTCTAGTAATGAAGTGAGAACAATAGACGGCTTATTAGTCCACACGTCTAACCAATAATAACAAGCACCTTGTATCGCTACTTTTCTATGGAAATAAGAGAGAAAAAAAGAGCCAAACAGCTTAGCTTCAAATATTTGGCTAGTAGAAAATACGTCTTTTAAAATCTCAGTGAGTTACACCAGCCACACGAGGAGGCACAAAACCCCAGTGCAAAGTCCTCAGCCCCCTGGATGGCAAAAGTGGTCATCATCGAACCATGGTTGGGTATTTAATTTGTTTATTATGAGGACAAAACTTATAAGATCATAGTAAGTTTGATTGAAATATATACATAACCAGATTAATCAAGTGTTATTTGTAAAGATAATATCTTCCATTACTAATGTCATTGACCTTTGATTGTAGGTACTAATCCTTTTAAAAAAACATAGTCAACTAAATTCTTAAAGCATAACTTTTAGAAAGTAATGAATGCTATTTTTTTCCTGACGTTTTTGAGGGGTTAAAAAACAACTCTTCCTACCAACAGGGCAGCCTTTAATGTCCAGTCTCATGCAAGGTCTGTCCGTGTAGTTGACCACAATAATTCTAATCCGCCTGGCTATAACCGGTATCGATAAATTCAGAATGAACTGACCATTACTATAAACAGCATCTATCACCTGGTGAATAAGTTAAATAATTAATGAATGGGGCGGGCTATAGCAAATACATAAATGTCTTTTTTATAGTTTTTTTTTTGTATGTGCATTAAAATGTAACTTATTAGTGCCATTCAATTGAAACATTCGTTTTATAATGTTATTCAGGCTATAAACATTTAATTGGCTTTGCTTCGTGTAAGCATTTCAGAAGTTTAAATATTTATTAACAATATGTTTTTAACTACCTCCTGGTCCGTCCCATTGTTCTTATGTGTATAGTTGGTCAACTCATCGAACTGGTCTCTGGCATCTTCGTACAGCAATCTGAACTGTGTTACTGTGGGCGGGGACGCACCAGCGGCGATATAGGGCTTCTGCAGGACAACTACGGTGACGTTAACAGCTGACGTAAACCTGACGTCATACCATTCGTCACTTCTGTTGGTCGCATGGCACCAGCCTCCTAAACTGAAAGCTAAAAAGTACAAATAGTTCATTAGCTTCACTGTCGGGTTTCTACTAAAGTAAGATTACATTTTTACATTTCTTTGAATTGGGGCGCCTGTGGAGCGTGTAAGCTTGCTTGTAAAAAAAAAGTAAAGTTCCTCTTTCAGAATTTGCGATCTATGGAGCAGCTGATGTAACGGTCATCTGTTTCTGTGGCCCACGATTACTTACGTGTGCTTACTGTATGGCGGGATAGAGAAGTTTGAGGTGAGTTAGAGTATTTTGTTTAAATCATTCGACATCTATTTATTTCAGTTGAAATTATAAAAGGTAAATATTTTTGAGCAAAAAAAAGCATTTTTTTAAAGCTTTATTCAAGTTTCGTATAGATGGGCCTACAATGGTTAGTCAGCTGTCTGGAGAGACAAGTCAGAGCACTGCTGAATTAACAGGGTGAAATCTAACAAGCAACACCTTGGTAATTAACTAATATTGTTTCATTGGAGAGAAACCTATGTACATGTAATTTGTATAATCTACATTCAACAACAGTATCAGTGATAGAAATGGATACGCTTACAGAGGGGTCAATGCGAACGAACTCTCGTACAATACTAATGTTTATACAGCTTGATATCAACAAGATAGGGTCAGGGTGACGTTGTATGTAAGCCGGATGCATATTGACTGCAGGACAGTTTTGTGCGTTGGCGAAAGAGAAAGTAACCTGGACTACAAATAGGTCTACGTTAATTTACAAACGACAGTGGGCTCATAAACATGGTTGTCGTTCATTTATTCCGACCTCTCCCTACATTGATGTCTATAGTTATAGAATAGAGACTATAGATATGCATCTTATTATGTTGTTTTTCTTTTGTCCTTTCTATACTTTTTTTGTTATTAACTTATCTAAGAACGCTGTCGACATAAGATGAAAGGGACTAAAGGAGAGGGATCAGATGAACCTGTATTTTTATTTGTCAATTTTAAATTCATTGCTTATTCATTGTTAGAGTGCAGATCATAAAATTAGCGGCTGGGGCTCTTGGAGGAAACAATTTTCAAAACAGGAACGTTCGACGGTGGCAGATAGGACATTGGTCCCTAGATACAAGCTGTGTATTCAAATAGAAAGCCGCGGATCATTGGTCCCTAGATACAAGCTGTGTATTCAAATAAAAAGCCGCGGATCATTGGTCCCTAGATACAAGCTGTGTATTCAAATAGAAAGCCGCGGATCATTGGTCCCTAGATACAAGCTGTGTATTCAAATAGAAAGCCGCGGATCATTGGTCCCTAGATACAAGCTGTGTATTCAAATAAAAAGCCGCGGATCATTGGTCCCTAGATACAAGCTGTGTATTCAAATAAAAAGCCGCGGATCATTGGTCCCTAGATACAAGCTGTGTATTCAAATAGAAAGCAGCGGATCATTTGTCCCTAGATACAAGCTGTGCATTCAAATAGAAAGCCGCGGATCATTGCTTTGTAGTCATGGAGGACATGGTGGGGACTTTCGACGCAGCCATTTTGAAGCTAGACGTTTTGACGCAAAATGTTATAGTGACATTATATTTGTTCATTTTATTGTTCACTTTAAAATTACAAATCAATACGATGGAGCGACCCATTCATACAAATGCATACATTTAAAGAGTAAAAACAGTTAACAAAGAAGTATAACATTTTTATACTGTTTATATGATTATATCACAAATTAAAAAAAAAAAAAAGAATAAAACAACATCCGTACATTTCGACCAATACTTTTAATGTCCACATTAGTTTTTAAATCAGATGGTTTGTCAAGACTACGAAGTTATCACATGTCACGTTGCCCTGATGATGACCAATGTGACCAATAGGAAAACTAAATGATTATTGTTGAGTAGACATTTAGTTGAAACATTTGTATAAAGGGGTGACAGTCTTTGGGACTTACTATTACAACAGTCGTAAACTCCATAATCCACACTAAGGCCGCTTGCTGTTGATGAGGCTGTTAATTGGCTGGTCCTTGGTGTCACTTGACTAGTAGGTTTATCACACACTGTTGAAAGGACACAAAAAAAAACAGCTGTAAGTCTCGTTGACAGGGAACTTAAAGCCATAAATAAAAAATAAACATGTCAATAATATTTCACTTAGACTAGACCAGAGCTAAGCTAAACTCAGAAGACTCTAAGAAGCGCTGCTATTCTAATGTCTTAGGTCAAACGGTAGGCCTATAGACCTTTACAATCGCTCATGTTTCTAAATAACGTGACTTATTTGGCCTACAACAAAAAGTTGTTTTTAACAATCTTACTGGTTAATAACTTTTCTCTGGTGATTAAACATCCTTGATTGGTCACACAATTTGAATCGTCTATAGTCTATAACAAAACCTTCTAATTTTTATCCATTCTGCGATAAGTTTGTTTAAGGGGTTAAAAAAATTGTTCCTCTTTCAGACCTTTCTCAAAGTCTCGAGAGCTGTTAAAAATATAATTTTATGCTTTCTCGCTCTTAAATAAATAACGTGGCTATTGTTTCGTTTGTTTGATAAGTCATTTGTGCATTTTGCATTCAAAAGTAAAAAAAAAAGATTGCCCACATTTTAAAATAGACTCACAACCATAGACATAAATAAATATCTTATCTTATATAATACAGACTTTACTTCAAAAAAGAAGATGATTGCGTCCTACGCGTCATGCATTTAGTCATGCATATTAACCAATGACTTAAATTCTGCCAAGTCACTGGTTTTTCTGGCTAGCTCAGGCAACCCATTCTATGCTCTAATAGCACTAGGGAAGAAGGAGTATTTGTACAAATTTGTCCTAGCTTATGGGACGAGGAAGTAGGAAGTTATTTTTATTTGGGGGGAGTCAAATATGTTTTATCTATGTGAAAAAAAATGGCGGCGATTGAGCTATAAATTCTAGGACTAATATAACATTTGGGCCAATATATAATTATGATCTTTAGTTTTGAAAAGTACAAAACTGCCATATTCCCAATATTTTGCCTTTGTTTCATAATCATAGACATAGGCAAATATATATATAGGTTTGTGATGTGGATCTATGTTTGTTGACATGGCTTCTTTATTAATGTATGGCGGTCGTCTTATCGATTCAAATTTTAGTCCAAAAAGTCAATGAAAATGAGCAGATCGTGCTCTAATGTTCGTAGTACGATAGGCCAAGGGATAAATTCTAAAGGTTGAAAAGAAAAAAAAGAATATTATACACACACAGCACAGTAACTTTCAGTTTCAGTAAGTCAGAATAATTTAGTATCACTGTGACTGTGACTGTCACTAATGTAATATTGATAGATCTAAATCTAATAAATATGACTAATATTTGTAATAACTAGGTCTAATACCTTTCATACTTTTTACTACTAACTATTAAACTAGTCAGTCTAACATCTATGCATGCAGGCTATAGACTAGATCTAGTATAAGTATAGATTATAGATCTAGTGACAATCTAGTCCTAGTCTATTTATATACGAACTATAGACTATAGACTAGACTATACAGATTACAATTATAGTTTATAGTATAGTATAGTAGTATAGTATTAGTAGTAAGTAGTATTTTTTTTTACTATAGTATTTATATAGACTAGATCTAAATCTAGTATTTAAAACTATTTATAATTATTTTAACTATGTAAATTTAATAGTAAAAAAAACATGGCATATATAAAATCTAGAATTCTAGGGGTATATAGGTTATGGCTGAAAAAACAAACAAACTATAAATACTTTTAATTTTACACTGCTCATAACTGCTGTATATTTATACAAACTTATCTTTTCCCAAATGTTTTCCATAATAATTTTTACTTTATCGTCCAGTCTATATATATATGTCTATGCTCACAACAAATATAAAGCTAACATGCCGATTTGTATGTTAGTAAATCATTCTAACAGCCAATTAGTTACCAGACTCACAGTTTCTAACATTTAAATTTTAATGACCTCTATTTGTAAACATCTCTTTTTGAAATATCTAAACCTACGCCAGTGAGATCATATTTATTATTAACAAACAAGATAAGTTACGCTTCAACTTACAACCAAAAAAAAAAAGTTTAAATAACTGAAAAGATTTCTACAAATAAAAATGTCTTATTAAACTTCAGTTTTATTCTTTGACTAGCATATTTCATATAATAAATATGAAGGGATGTTTTACATATACAATAACTAAAGCTGTTTCATTCTCGAAAGCAGAATGTATGACTGTGTTCGTATTACAAATATATCTATTGTATATATTTCTTGTATATTTCAACATTGCTTCTAAATTATTATGAGAAATCCATAATAGGCTACATAAAAAGGGGACTCGAATTTGAATTCCAATGTAGGTAAGGAATTGTAAAATGGTATTTGTATTTGACTCGGGGCAGAGTTGTGTTTGCTAAGCGCCTAAAAAAAAAGCCCGGAAACCTGCTCCCAGATACAAAAGCGATTTGACCAAAGCGCACGGAACATGCTAGAACATAAAAGAAGCGCTATACGAAGGAAGTTTCAAAACATATAAATCTTTTTTAGTTTTTGTTTTACACGTATGAAGAAAACATTCTGGCCTAAGACGATTAGGAGTTATTCTGTTTTTAGATGATAAAGTAACACTCAAGTCTTTGGTGTAACCTGAGGATCACGTGACTTTAAGTGCGAACATATAGGCTACTCAAGTCACCTATACTGTTGGGGATTAATGCGATGAATGCAAACTGCATACTATGTCTTGCTTTAAAAAATACACATTGCAGTGTATGCATATACTTATTTCGTAAAAACAAAAGGGTCATGGAAGACAAAATAGTTTGATTATTTTTCTTGCGAATGTTTTAATCACTATACAGAAGTACACACTCAATAAGACTTTAAATTTGTTTTTAAATATGATGGTTCTCAAATTCGAGGTTACGTAAAAATGTAATAAAAAAAAAACCAAAGCTCATAGTAAGTGTAATTGTATTAATTAGTTTAGTTCAGTCATGTAATTAAATTTGCAATGGATCTAGACTAACAATAATAAATCGGTTCCCGGTCATTTCATCCCCGGTCACTTCATCCCCGGTCATTTCATCTTCTGGTCACTTCATCCCCTGGTCACTTCATCCACCGGTCACTTCATCCCCGGTCATTTCACCCCCTGGTCACTTCATCCCCGGTCATTTCACCCCCTGGTCACTTCATCCCCGGTCATTTCATCCCCTATTTTCATCATCTGATCATTTTTATCTAGCAAATTGTAATTTTAAAAATCATGAAATTAGCAATATTTAATGTATTCATTTTTTTAAATTTAAATGACAAAATTGTAACACATTAATTTTTAAAAGGAATTAAAGCAAAACTTATACAGGCGACATGATATCCCGAGGATGGGTGAACTCCGAATTTATTAAAAAAAATAAAACCTTATTTCAAGGCTAAAATGACGCGCCCATTTTCAAGAAAGAGCGATTGAAAAATAAAATTAAAGTGAAACATGGTCGTACGTTCACCACACCTTGGCCTTTGATGATAAGTTATCAGCGGCACGGTCAAAATTATTCTAATCGCACTTCTATCTCTCAAATAATTTTCACTACTTCCACCAAACCTTGGCCTTTGATCAGGATAATATTATAATATTACATCGCTCACATCCAATGGAAGCTAAGTACACAACTAGATTTACAATATAATATAAGATTTCTCATTAAGAATACAAAGTGGAAGAGGAAACACTATAACCGCATTAGTAACATGTCATAAAATGTCACAAAGTGTTCTACATAATCATATTTATATATAAAATATTTAATTGGGGATGAAATGACCGGGGATGAAGTGACCGGGAATGAAGTGACCAGGGGATGAAGTGACCAGGGTATGAAATGACCGGGGATGAAATGACCGGTCACCAATAAATCTGTGCGACTAGAACTATTGTTACCGTTTGTTTTCGTTTAGCGCAATTTCATGCTTTTAGAGTTGTCAATGTGCTATGATCCTATCACTTGTTTGGACCAGTTGGGAAGGAGCGTGGGATAAAGAAGGGGTATCTGAGAAGGTTACCGTGGTCGCTTTTTATATGCATTTTATAAAAAAAAGGTATATTCGTATTCGAGCGCTCAAGCATTCACTAACCACTGTGCCAGCAAAGTGCTTATGAAAATAGAAGGTTTTATAGTTATCTATGCCACCACCTTTTTCCGAAAAACTAAATAATTACCAATAGTTTATTTACAAAATAATTCGTTAATTTTTAAATTAATTCTTCTTTTGTCAGGTAAAAGAAATAATTTTGCAAATTTCAACTTTATCCAAGAGTAAGTGTGAGAGAAATAATGTGTAGAAAATTTTATCAGGACAGAGTGAGTTGATATAAGCTTTGCCGTTGCAATAATTCCAAGCACAATAGGCCCTCTAGATATTATGACGTAATCTATTTTCTATAGCGCGTTTCGTTTTTGAGTTTTTCACAGTACACATGACGAACGGACAGACGATTAGACGGACAACACAAAACCATAAGCAACTTTTTCCCTAAAAAAATCCAATGCTTGTTTTGATTGCGGATTGTAACAGAACTGCATTAAGTATATCTAATTGTTTCATGTGCTTTTATGAAACGTTTATTTTCAGTTGTTGTTTTTTATCTCTTCAAGGACATCCACGTGCTATTCCATCTTAGACTAAAGCAATTCGATGGCGTCTTATTTCCCTATTTCCTACGTTCAAGTGAATACAATGATGATTCAATGCTGTTTAATTTTTTTTTGTCACTTTCTGATATCAATGCCTGACATTAAAAAATGTCTATTGAAAGAAAGCTAATGAAGTTTGTATCATGCTGAAGTGTCTCTATTTTGTATGTTCTTTAGTAATCTCTTGACTTATGTAACACACATAGTATACAATCTTTGTATGTTCTTTAATAATCTCAAACTTGTGTAACACACATCGTATGCAATCTTTGTATGTTCTTTAAGGAAAGATACAAAGATAAAGGCACATTCCTTGTTCCATATGCTAGGACAAATGTGTACAAATGCTCCTTCTTTGCTAGTGCTATTAGAGCATGAAATGGGTTGCCTGAGTCATCCAAGAAAACCAATGATTTGGCAGGAATTAAGACATTGATTAGCATGTATGACTAGATTGACCTAGGAACACACGTAGGACATAATTATCTTTTTTTTTTTTTTTTTGATGAATTCTATTTTTCAAAAGATAATAATCTCTAAACTTGTGTAACACACATCGTATAACTAAATAATAGGTCAACAACTAACGAGAATCAGTTCCATGTGTGCGATAGTACAAGTATACAAATTGACAATATTAACAGACTATAACAATACAAGAACAAACAATCAGTTTTTGCTGAATTAGATTTCTAAGTGTAATCAGGAAGTAAAGTTTATTTTAAACAACACGGCGGCTCATTGAAATGGATTTCGGCTATTCTTCTGAGCAAGTCAACGGGAGCCATTGTAACTCTTTCTTTGCTGTCGTCTGACTGAGCAGGGTGTCACTTGTGAAATCTTTAGACTCTGTCCTGTTCTGGTATTCATGGTTTGTCAGGCATGACCGAAGAACGGCCTCATTTCTCAAAGAACAGAACTAGTCATTGATCATTGAATAAGTTTCCGTGTCCTAAAACGATTTGTTGAGAGTGTGATCAGGCTGTTGCTAAATATACAGGCTTAAAGTTTATGTGTGCATGCAGATTCCTAAAAAATGTAGATAAGGAAGATAGAAAAATTTTGTTGTAAATCTAAAGCAGGCAACTCAACGAAGTTCTATAGTATACAGATATGTGTGTTTATTGAAATTATTCACCAGGATAAACACAGCCTTCTACATTCAAAGAGTCTTGTTCCTAATTCTACCAATCCTTTCTCCACCAAACCTGAATATGAACCAATGACAGCCTTCCCTGCTTCGCTCCAGGTCCCTATTACAATAGGCAGCACAAAAGGTTCCCTAGTTCCCTACAATTCAGACTTTCCCTAATCACTTGATACACTGTTCTTTCTTCACATACAGTTTTCCTGTCCTTGTTCCATAGTGCGCTCGTACGCTCCTCAAGCACTGGTGCAAGCAGGGTTACGACAGTATATAACTAGAAGTTTTTAAAACATGTATTTGCATGGTTCCATGCATATATGATCTTTTGTAATGAATGTAGTTCATCAAAGTCTTCAATTCAAATGATCACTATCAAATTGTCTTGTTACTTTCGGACGTTCATTCAGGGGATTATTACGTCCTACCCCAAACCTCGCGCAGGACGGGTTGCGGGCAGGGTTCAAACTCAAGACGATTATCACGACAGTTCACAACAGATTATACCGCACGGCCAGGCAGCAGTGAGACGTCATGGGGCTTAGACTTACCCTCCTTTTATTTCCTGGCTTCAAAATGTTATTTAATGTTAGCACAATTGGATTTGTTTGAAAGAATGACTAACATAGGAGTTCATGTTTTTCAAATGTTATCAGCGTTAAAGAGAAGATAATCAATAGTCCTTCTCGGGCGTTGTAATACGTAAACTAAGATTAATGCAATCATTAAATATGTCATGTTTTTTTTTTCAAATTACGTCATTTCTCTTCGGGTAACTAGTTTTATATTGATAGTTAAAATTGTTATGCTATTTATATTTTCATAAAGTACAAAGTACTAAAAGGAAAGTATAATATTAAATGTGTATTTTCTACTATCGTGGCCAAAGAAAAACAGCCACTCAAGGATGTACATTTCACCTTGAGTACTGAGAATAGAAAGCAAATAGTAATGTAATATTGCTATTGAGAGTATGAAGTTCTAAACAAATAATTTCTTGGATGTCGGTAGATGCAGTAACCGTCAACTTGAACTACAATTAAACACTGTACTATTTTTACTTCTCTTGTTGGGGGGGGGGGGTGCAACCAACCAGATATACGTCATTCTAACGCTGAAGACCG
Source organism: Biomphalaria pfeifferi (assembly GCA_030265305.1). Classification (NCBI taxonomy): domain Eukaryota; kingdom Metazoa; phylum Mollusca; class Gastropoda; family Planorbidae; genus Biomphalaria; species Biomphalaria pfeifferi. Next base: position 1,778,099 of record JASAOG010000055.1, read on the forward strand.
ATATCTTGTTTTCATATCAAGAAATCCACAAGCGCACATAAAACTTTAGGTAAATAATAGTTGTCCGCGAAGCTTCGGCCTTTGTCTGTAGGGCGTGGTTCAAAGACAGTGTGGAGGACATTAAATATTACAAAGGAATTCAACTTGAGATGGAACTAAAGAGTGATCGTCACGCACCATATGACGTTCTGGTTTCTAAGTCAAATTTCTTGTTACAAATTTTTGTCTAGTTTTAAAATTTTCAAATAAGATGATATCGTTAAATTCTATTATTCAATACTCTTGAAGAAAAGTACAGCAGCAGTCATTACACTGAATATAAGAAAAGAATATATATATATATATAATTTTTTAAAAAAGCAAAGCTTATCTTAGGTGTAATTGTATCAATTAGTTTGGATCAGTCGTGCAATTAAATTTGTAATAGATCTAGACCAACAGCAATAAATCTGTGCAAATAGAAACATTTTCACCAAATGTTTTTGTTTAGCGCTATTTCATGCTTTTAGCTTTCTCAATGCGCTATGATCCTATCATTTGTCTGGGACAGTTGGGAAAATGGGTTTGGGGGAGGGGAAAGAAGGGTGTATCTCTTTGAAAGTTACCGTGATTGCTTTTAAAATTCATATAAAAAAGTGTACGACTTGAATTCGAACTCAGTATTCAAGCCTCCTCTATGGGACTAATGTAGCTTTAATCAAGTACAATTTCTTTTCCCTTGTTTGATCCCAAAATTAATAACCAAAAGCTAATTAAATAACTGGTTATTTTTTTCCTTTGATTCTTGTTTTGTCAAATACTAAAAATAATTGCGAAAATTTTCAACTTGATCTGAGATCGGGTGTGGGAGAAATAGCGTGTACAAACTTGTTAACATACAGACTTGATATAAGCTTTGCACAAATGTTTTTCGTTTCCTTCTGTACATAGTAGACTACAAGTTGTTATTAAAATACACCAAGAATGCAGCAATATAGTAGATTTGTTATTATCCTTGTAGGCCCCATAAGCCTATCTATATAACCTAGTAGCGTGGGAAGAGTGGTCGAGAGGCTAAGTACGCTTGAACTTGGCTTGGTTTGTCTACCTATGAATGGGGCTCGAGGTTCGACACCCGAGTCGGTTAGAATTGTGTTAACTGAGCGCCTAAAAGCAGCACGGAAATCCTTCTCCCAGATAATCACTTCCCCCCCCCCCCCCTCCCCACCTGGTCCACAAATGAGATTGAACCATAGCCCTCTGAGCATGCTATAAGCATGAAAATAGCGCTATGTAAAAGCTATAATTTATTTAGTCTAGAAGTCATTACCACTAGAACTGTAGACAAAGAAAAGTAGACCTAATTACCCTTGATAATCTGCAGCACAAAGAATATATAGGATACATCTAAGCCTACATGCCAACAAGTCCATAAATTTTATAGAAAAAAAACGTTGCTATTACGCTTATTGCCATATTTATTACATTGGTAGATCCTCATTAATCTTCGGACTCGAAGACAAGCCTTATTATTAGATCGACATACTAAATCGTGTATTTCGTGTATTTATGTGGAGCAAAATCTATATACTTTTATTTTAGTGTCTGAATCAAATAGCAATATTATAGATTGATGTTCTCATTAGTTACTAATTGATACTCTCATTAGATTTTACAAAGCTTACATCAATTCATTCTGTCTTCTGTCTGGTACAAATTTTGAACACGTAATTTTTAAAATGTTTACCAATTAGTCAATAAATTATGTGTACTTTTTTTTTTAATATAGAAAAAACGATTCTACGTGATTGAGAGATATGGTTGTAAATGTGTACCTCTTCTCCTTAGATAAGATTTGATTTTTTTAAACGTATTTTTATATTTATAATAACAATAAGGCTTGTCTTCGAGTCCGAAGATTAGTGAAGAGTGCAGTATTTCCCGTGGCTGCGCAGACCCAGCTGTGACCGACGTATTTTGCCACATCCAGTGCAAGCATAACCATTGTCCGCAGGTGGTCGATTTAGATTTTCTTTTCGCCGTCTGCGTTTGTCCTCTGCAGCGGATTTTCTTTTGGTCTCAAATGTGTATCTCGCGACCTTCGTGAGTGACCTCCAGCTGTCTCGTTCTGAGGCCGCATGCAACCAGGTGCTCTCTTCTATATCAGTTAAGGAAAGTTGACGCCTAAGCTGGTCTTTGAAGCGTTTCCGTGGGGCGCCTCTGTTACGTCGACCACCTTTTAGCTGACCAAAAAAGACTGCCTTTGGCATACGTTCGTCTCCCATATGGGATACGTGCCCTGCCCAGCGTAACTGCCGGACCATAAGAAGTCCCTCTATACTGTCCATACCGGCGTTCGCAAGGACATCGCTGTTTGTAGTGCGGTCCTGCCACCGTATATCCATGTTGGAGCGCATGTTATTATTCGTATCGATGGATCATTCTGACCGCCCAGGCACCCCCCCCCTTTTTCACCCTCTAAACATTTATCGCACCTCCCTACCTTTTTGTCGTTATTTCTTATCATTTGTTAACTTAAGTAGGAATTATACTTTCTAGATAAGACGATCGGTACCGCCCTTTATTATTTGATATTGAATGTCGGCTGGTAGCACAGTTTATACTAAAGAATAGGATTTATCGTTGAAAAAAATGGGGATATTATTTTCAACATCGATCTAAAGTTTGACTTTAGAAATTGTGCCGCTACTAATGAACCCAATCTATATTAAATATTCTCATTAACATTTAGTGTTAACTAGGACATTTGTTTTTTACTGTGTTATGTTATAAATTGATCAAACATTAAAGCAATGACATATGATCAGAGTTTTTGCACTAACACATATTTACAAGATGCTATATTACTACGTGAGGACTTTTCCTTAGTGATTAGAGACGTGATCAATGGGCAAGACTTGGATAGTAACAACATCCATCTTTTAGACTACACACACACTAAAAGACACTAAACTCTTCTTTGGGTTCATAAAAGTCTATGTTCAAATTTATCAAATATGTCGGCCTGGTGTATGATTATGCGACGCTATATGCCAACACTGCCAACAGAACAAAACAGCACGTGGATTAAGCAACGTTCCCTTTGTTAATACTTGATATGTAAGTTATAGTCCTTAGTCATTGTGAGTTATGCGTCTTTTGTTGTGAACAGGGGCTTCCTGCCTAAGATGGCGTCCAGCGTTGAATGATTAAAAGTGTTCGGCCCAACTACGACAATAGTTGCCTTAAGTCTTCAAGACATACTTAACACCCTTTTGAAACAAAGCGACATTCAATGAAAATGAAGTTGATCAGTTTCATAGGTTGCCGCTTAACGAACTATCAAGTGCTCAACACAACGACCAGACGCCTATGCATCCATCGGAGCTAGGCTCGAAAAGCCTCAATTCAACCCTACAACTTTTCGAGTCTTCACCCTCAGGCTTTAAATCCTCGGTTCGTAAGACGATCTTTTTACCACCTCTTATATCTAATCATTGAATTTTTTTTAAAGATTTTCGTTTAGGGGTTGACGTTATAGGCATAATCCCATGACGTCCTCGGCATTAGGCCTGTGTATTTTTTGTGTGGGCGATAGCAGTTACGTATTTTTGTAGGATACATAATCTTGACATAACCCCATACAGAACTAACTAACCACTGATGTACTGCCAACAGAGAAGTGGACAACAAATAAATCCACACACTAAATCTGCAGGACGTGTTCTGATTTTCTGGTGGCCTCCTTCACTCTCCACACGTTAACAAAACAGTGGGACTACCACTTCCACAGTTCATACAGAAGAACACTTAGAATGTCATAAAGATAAAGAGCTGTTCTCTTAACAAAATACAAACCTACCCATTACCAGCTATCTCTTGTTCGCTCATGCAAGACACACACAAGAGACAGCCGACTGTGTTCCATAATGGTCCTCATTGAAAATGTAAAAAAAAATAAGGTTTAGATCTAGAATTCCTATATTTAAAAAAAACGGATGGTTAAGATAAATGTATTTATTTATAAATATCTATGGGCGAAATTGGAATGGGATTTAGTCACAGAGTGAAAGAAAAATTGAGCTTATGTAGAAAAGAGCTCGCATATTGTTGATAATAATCTTTGACCTGCCTTCATCTCGTTTAGTAATTAAGGGTTTACATTACGCCTGACAATTTATTATATACTCAAAGCCACCCATTTCCGTTGCTATAATAACTTGGGAAGTTTGGCCACAAGACCTCCATCAGCTCCAAACAAACGAAAAAGACAAACAATTACTATAAAATAGGCTTTTAGCTTATTTAGTTTTAGCTAATTTAGTTAACATATTTAATCTAATTAAGCGTATGCCTTTTTTTCTTACTTAGATCCAACAGGGTTTCTTGTAAGTAGTCTATTGTATTCTTCTTTACTGTTGTTCACCCCTGCACGTTCGACCTCATTACTACAGTACCTCTATTCAAGTCACTCCTTCATGGACACGGATCCCACGTTAGGAAACTCTATTTAGAGCGTTATAATTTTTTAAAGTATAAAAAGAAATGTAATTAAATTTGGCTTGGGGACTAGAAAATATTTATCTTAAACAAGCTTTACATCTTCGGGTATTTCCGCTTGTATGCCCTATTTATATATATAAGTCCGAAGATAAATGAGAAATACAGTATTTCCCGTAGCTGCGCAGCCCCAGCTGTGACCTGCATATTTTGCCACATCCAATGCAACCATAACCATTGTCCGCAGGGCCCTATTTATAACAGTTTAATAAATGAATGTTCAGGAACATTTTGCGCACCGTCTTCTAAATCTGTATATAAATGGCTATCATTAGAATATTACAATGATATTACAAAAAGATTTATACATGGATATTTTTTTTCTCGTTTTTCCTCTTTTTTAGCATTCATTGGTTATTAAGAGCAAAATAATGGCTCTATTAGTTGTATTTGGTATTGTCTTCTTTTCTTTTTGAAAGTATTTTTTGATGTTTTTCTTGTTTTTGAAGGTAATGGGTGTATGGGTAAACTTGAATTCAAATCAGTTACGAAGGGTGAAGGTCATTTCGTCTGTATATAATAACTGGACAATGCAAGTGTTCAACCAAATTAAAAAAAAAACAACTCATTTTATTTGTAACAAACATTGAACTAAGAAGTTCAGCAAAGAGACCAACTATTGGTAACGCTTTGGGAAAGTGTGTACAAGGAAATAAAACTTACATTTCAATAAGAGTGACTTTCAATATGGGCACACGAACAATGGCTCACAGACAAATAGTTCACACGACTCATAGTTCCTTGACCATTGGCTCATTCTAGATAATCAGAATCTAAATGCAGGGCATCAAATTCGGAATCTTTTCTCTCTAGCACTAGAATAGAGGCTATTGAATCCGGAATCTTTGCTCTCCAGAACTAGAATAGAAGCTATTGAATCCGGAATCTTTGATCTCCAGAACTAGAATAGAGGCTATTGAATCCGGAATCTTTTCTCTCCAGAACTAGAATATAGGCCATCAAAGCCGGAATGTAGATTATCAAAGCTAGAATCTAGGTGAGCAATTAAGTCATCTAGATTATCAGAGTAGGAGTTTAAGCCGATATTATGTAATCTGGGACCATTATACACAATCTATACGATCAGAGCAACGACCTCTATAAGTTTGCACTTCGACCGGATGCACGATGAAAGCGATTCACGATCATGTTTATTATTTAAAAACAAAAAAAAAATATAAAAAAAATCAATATTGGACTTGATAAAGTGTCTAGTTGAGGGGTAGAATAATAATTGACAATTATAAACACAGTAGCTAGTCATCCGAAGCATTATTTTAAAATTCATTCACGGGGTTCTATAGTTCGTTACATTTAGTGGCACTATTGATTTTCATAAAGACCTGAACGAGCCGCAGTTTGATTAGCTCTGATTCAAACAAAGATAACAGGAATTTTTTGACTGACATTATGCTCCATTTCATAACACTTTTAAAAAAAATATTTGTCAGATGCATGCTATTAAATTTGTTCTTATAACTTAGTTCTTTTCTATTGAATACTCAGCACCTAAACAGCTCAAGTAATAGAAAATAATCAGCCAACAATTTTAGTTCTCAAGTTTAAAAGTGTATGATGCCTAAACTAATATATACCTGTATATTATTTTGGAAGGTATAAACGCTTGAAAAAAAATATCTTGAAGATAATTGTCAACAATCATAGCTAGGCCGACATGTCATTCTTTAATGTCTTTCAAACAAATGTGCAAATGAAAAAAAAACGACTTCTCGTGATAACATGACCTATATATTGTAAGTCGTCGAAATCATTCTAGACAGATGCATTAATTCACCAAAACATGTCATGTGACTAAAAACATATTTTTCGGTGTCCTGTCTATGCTAAGCATGGCATACCTTTTTAAAACAAATCAAATATAAAAGCATGTGTATATTAGGTTTGCATCTTCATGCGGTGAAATGATACTTAAGTTTTGGTTATGTTGTTTAAGTTGATAAATATCAAAGAGTTGATATCGATAACTTTAATCCTAGTAATCCTAAATATAATAAGGGCAGATTAAAAATCGATTTGATTGACTGCTAACTAGCAGCAAACAAGATGGTGAATGAATTTCTAGAAAGTAAACCGTAGAATTTTATCACACAATAACACACACATGCAACAATTTTATTTCACATGATTTTAGCTCTGGGAGTTATTCCCCCATTAAGACCGCCTGAAATGCTCAAGCATGTCTACATCATGACTTAAGGGCTAATCTTCTTCCCTGCTTCAAGAAGTTTATGTTCGTTTTTTGATTGAATTACTGAATTGTAACGATTAAAAATCTAAAGGTTTTCTTTTCAGCTAAAGTGGCTCTGTGAGATGCATCCATTGGTAAACATCTTCGACCTAATACCTCAGAATAAGACGCCCCAAAACTTTCGATAGTCGGAGGTGCAACTTCTAGAATAAAACAAACAGGAGGGAGACGAATCCCTTCCAAAATATTTGTATCCTTTTAGTTTGGCTTGATATGTTTGTTTGTTTTACATGTTTCGGATGTTCCTTCAGAGTTGAAGATAATTAATTCCTAGTCCAAACCTCCCGCAGGACAACGGGGGATGGGAGCGGGCAAGGTTTGAACCCTGGACCACCGATAAATCTGAACGACAATCCAGCGCGCAAACCGCACGATATTTAATGTTAGGGAGCATCGTGGAGTTGACGCCGCTAGGAAGAGATATTGCTTATGTTCTGTTTCAAGCAAAGCTTTTAAAAGTGTAGACCTAGAGGACATTGATAAAGATCAGTACAATCAAATTATAGAGGGTGGGGTTCATAACTACAGGTGCGACTAGCTATTTTTTTCTCTCTCGCTCATTTTCTCTCTGTTACTTACTCCTCCCTAACCTCACTCTCTCTCTTTCACTATCTCTCTCTTTTTCACTATCTCTCTCTTTCACTCTCTCTCCTTTTCACTCTCTCTCTCTCTCACTCTTTTAACGATTCATTTTTCCCCCGCCTTTTGTCTTTCATATTGCGTACATTGAAATCAAACAAAAAGTTGATATCCGGTTGTTGTAATTTATGAATTAAAAACAACCTAACGTTCGTCTGCCAAAATGTTTATCTCCCTTAGTGTATCTGCTTGTATTCATAAGTAGGACATCTCCTGCACCTAAACTGCTGGCGTGTGACCGCACTGAAGAAGGGAGTAGTCTGCAGAAGTTACTTCTAAAATATCTGCGTCTAAAGGATGCACCAGAATTAAATGCTTATATGAATATTTAAAAAGGGGTAGGCCTACATGATTCTGCAGCTTCTTTCGGTACCCCCGCTTCCCTATGAAGATAATGACAACTCATGAGAGAAATGAAATATTAGTATTGTTTATTTTTACACCAATAAATTATAACTGAAAAAAATAAAAAAATCAAACCGTTGCTACTTACAACATACTAATAAACCTGAAAGTATAGAGTCTTATAGGTGTAAAGTTCAAAGAAAAACCACCAGCTCACACACACACACACACACACACCTGAACACTAAGAAACACACACACACACATTATCCATATGTAATAACTTCATTATAAAGTGTGTTTTTTTAAAATACGATATTGTCACAGTATACGAATGTATGTCACTAGCATGTGTAAACAAACAAGCCAATGAGGTCACGAGTAAAAAAAAAAAAAAAAGAAGAAGAAGAAAAACCAGCTTGGAAAAGTGAAGTGTCCTTCACCTAGTCATTCATAAAGTCTGCAGACGAAAAGAGCAGACGAAAAAAATGAGGCCACTTAAGCTGCAGCCTGAATCACAACCTCAACAGATAACGGAATCAGATGTTGAATGTTCTTTGGGGCCATTCCACAGTATTCCACACTCCCATCTGTGGGCTACAAGACAATGCCTTATAAGTCTTTACTTAGTTTCCACATAAAGTAGGCCTCTTTACTAAAACCTTTTTCACCGTCGGACTCAAGAAAGGAAAAAAAAAAAGGAAAAAAGGGGGGGGGGGGAGTATTTTTGTTTAGAAATTACATAATTAGTCAATAACTAAAATTATTTCAGCTAATTATTCATGATTTTAAATCTATTTTTTTATATTGTGTCGTACCTCCTCCCCCCCCCCCCCCCATTCCATTTTTAATACAAAAAAAGGAGGGAGTGGTAAAGCAGCTCTGATTGGTTAAAAGAATTTCGTAATAAAAATATGAGATGCAGAGGGACGGTGCTGGTTTTACAACCCTCGCCACACTCCGCCATGAATCTGTTACAACCCTCTCCACACTTCACCATGAATCTGTTACAACCCTCTCCACACTCCACCATGAATCAAAAAAGACAGTGCACCACGACGAGACAATGCATATGTTTTATTTTATAATTCAAAGGTTATAAAATATTTATTATCTATTCGTCATACATAGCCAAATGCAAGTCTTTGTTTCGTATTGAAAGGACAACGTTTGAAGGAATCTATTAAATAATAGTATGACATGTAATCGCCCCTAATTCAAATAAAGAGATCACTTTGCACAAGTTTTTAAAAAGTTTAAAACATGTACACTGCATAATAGTTTTTGGTTTAAAAACGATTAACTCAATAGCAGAGAATTCTTTATTTTAGAGACTTATTTATTGTTATCTATTTACTGACTATGCCATACAACTTATATTTGTACACTACATCGAACTCTTACTTGATTGCACCACGCAAATGCAAAACCAATTTAATTAATTAAACTCAGCTTGGTAACAGATTTTACTTGAGGTCTTAATGTGAAACTTGCACTGTTTTAGAAACATGCAGATATGCAATGCATAACAATGCAGTATTAACAATTGTTTGACAAGAAGGTAAGAACAAGCTATAAGCGAATCTAATGTTCAAAAATGATGGTATTTTTTTCTTCGTTCCACATATCTGGCTATATGACCTGTATATATATAGATCAGATTTTATAATGCACACTAGCTCTTACCTTCAGCAGTGGATGTTTGGACAAGTAAGGTAATGATTGCACATGTCCAAAGATTCAATAGTCTCTGTCCAGACATTGTCAGTGAAGCAATGACCACTTTAAGTGGTCTGACCCAAAGAGAAGACCAGATCAAGAATCACATATACAATTATCCAGTAAGAGAACAAAAAAAAGTCTTTTGCTTGTTCAAAATTTATCTTTAAAAATCTTTTCTTCAATTCCAATAAACACTTAAATCATTTTAAAACTAGTCAATTCAACCAAAACAAAGTCATAATTATAACATAAATGGGCGCTCTTGTAAAACCCAGCTCCTGGAAACGTCTCAAAACGTTTGTGCCGGATTGTTCTCTGAAAATACGTTCTCGCTGAGACAACGCCCTGCGTTCCTCCAGAACAGCCCACTGCTCCCCCTCACTTGACAGTTGGAGACTAGAGCAGCAGACTATAGAACAATTTAATATAGATTACTAAGGTCCCTAGTGTTGAATACATACAGGAAAAAAATGGAGGGGGGAGGCATAGAGGAGAGACAGTTACTTATTTGAGAAGGTGGTGGGCTGGGTGCGGAGGGTATAAAAAAAAGCGGTAGGGGGGATAATGCGCGTTTGAATTTTTAAGCGCATTGGCGACTTCTTTGAAAAAGAATGAAAGTCAGTGGAGAGACAGTGGCATGAATAGCATTGAGGGTAGGGGAGTAACTGGCGATGGAGGGGTATTTTAATGACAGTTTCACGTCATAACTCTATCAAAAAAAATTTTCAGAAGATCAAATCCTCTACTGGCACTACAAGCGTGGGAGTTGTTTGGCTTTTTTTTTTTTGTAATCCAGTGCTTAAGAGTATAACTAACTTTTGGATCATTTTATTTAAGCATTATTTTAGGTCTACAAGCTACAAATGACTTATACATTCGTCACTATACATATCGCCAGTTAAATTAATGGGCTGAGAAAACCTTTTAGCAAAATTCCTGTCTATGTAGAATGACGTATTCTTTGGGATACAGTTTTGTGTGCTTTTTATATGCAGTGTATACATGTTTATAATAGTAACGATCATATTTACTTTACTTCATTATTAGTATTTATCAGAATCTGTTTTAAAAAATAAATTAGTTGCCGAGTACATTCAACTTTAATGCTTACTACACATTTTAAGCGATGTCCTTGTATCCACTAAGCTTTATTGCCAATATGGCATTTTAAGTGATGTCCTTGTATCCACTAAGCTTTAATGCCAATATGACATTTTAAGCGATGTCCTTGTATCCACTAAGCTTTAATGCCAATATGACATTTTAAGTGATGTCCTTGTATCCATTAAGTTTTAATGCCAATATGACATTTTAAGCGATGTCCTTGTATCCATTAAGTTTTAATGCCAATATGACATTTTAAGTGATGTCCTTGTATCCATTAAGTTTTAATGCCAATATGACATTTTAAGCGATGTCCTTGTATCCATTAAGTTTTAATGCCAATATGACATTTTAAGTGATGTCCTTGTATCCATTAAGTTTTAATGCCAATATGACATTTTAAGCGATGTCCTTGTATCCATTAAGTTTTAATGCCAATATGACATTTTAAGTGATGTCCTTGTATCCATTAAGTTTTAATGCCAATATGACATTTTAAGCGATGTCCTTGTATCCATTAAGTTTTAATGCCAATATGACAGTTTAAGCCATGTCCAACTAAGCTTTAATGCCAATATGACATTTTAAGCGATGTCCTTGTATCCACTAAGTTTTAATGCCAATATGACAGTTTAAGCCATGTCCAACTAAGCTTTAATGCCAATATGACATTTTAAGTGATGTCCTTGTATCCACTAAGTTTTATTGCCAATATGACATTTTAAGTGATGTCCTCGTGTTTAATCCGTTTTTATAGCTATCTGATTTTTTTTTTGTGTTGAAAGTAAATGAGTTGGTAATTGTGCTGACTTCTGGCCATTTGGCAATCTGCTTAACTGTAGACAAACAAAGCATGATCTTTAAATCATTTACTGCCTAGATCGAAATTTTTCGAAGCGCTAATAGTTAATTACATTTAATAGAAAAATTAATTCACTTTTGTTTTAGAAAGCTATCAACAATGCTAGTCGATAATTCCGTGTGAATTTATTAAAAGCCAGATTTAAGTAAGTGGATGCCCCAGGCAGTTTTTTTGTGTGGAGCCCCCCCCCCCCCCCACCCCCACCACCACCATTCAGTGACAATACACTTACGTCATAAACGTTTCAAATTAATCCCGCTTTCCTCCTGGATTAAATATTTAGTTTGAATATTTAAAACAAACTTTTTTTTTTGTTTTCGAAGGTCTCCATTTGAGGATGCGGCACCGGTCCGCTGCAGTGTCTGGGCTCTGAATAGCTTTAGCCTTCGATGTAGGCTGTTGAAATTCGAGATTATTCACTGGACAACATTAATCTTCAATGTAGGCTGTTGAAATTCGAGATTAATGTTGTCCAGTGAATAAAGGACAGCAAGTGTAATGCTAGCAATTGTTCGTACTTAAAGGAATGGAGTTTGACTTAGTCTAATCTACGCGGGTCTTTGTGAGGGGGTGGTGCACCAACAATGAGTTTACCTTTTTATCAACAATGCTATCCATTAAATAAAAAAATATTTGCTTGTACGATAAGGTAAACCCCCACTTCGTCTGAAAAATATTAAATAGGTTTGTTTAGCCTCGGGCGTTTGTAATTGAAATTCGCGTTGTTGTTTTTTTTTGAATGGGTTGGCCCCACACTTAAACATGTTATATAATGTAAGGACACAGGCATAAACGTCCCAAACTGATGAAGCGATTCTAATTAGTATTTAAAACATGTTTAGTCTCTTTATAGGTCGATCTTTTCCTGGGAGAAGAGTACGTTTTAGATGCCCAGATATAACATCCATTTTTTTTCCATGCTCTAATTACACTAGGGGAGAAGGAGCACTTGTCCTTGCATATTGAACAAGAAATGTGCCTTTATCTTTGCGTTTTCTTTCTGAGTATTTTATTAGATTGTATTTTTACATTTCCATTCTTCGTAACTTTTCCATAAACATGTAATAGATGGAACTTTTGTGGAAATGTCATTTCTTATCAATCTCTAGTTCCCAGCTACACAAATTTCAGCACATCTGGAAAAAAAAAACAATTTGTTTATTGATTAATTTTAATTATGGTGTTAATTTTTGCTTTTTATTAAAATATGTGATGCTTAGTATTAGCTATAATTGCATATAAAGTATTTGTTTTAATAATTTTGAATAATAAGTCACTTCCACTTATGGACATATCACATATAGCCTTGATTAGTTTCTCAAGGAAATGTTAAATGTGGGCTTATGAGATAAATAACACCACTACCACCAGTGGATAACAGCAGTTAAAAACACACCTACCATGAAATTTTTTTCCGACTGTTAATTTCATTACAATATCCTTTAGATTTTTTAATTTCCCTTTATTTTTGGCCCTTAGCAAAGAACGTGTACACATAGTGCAAAGTAATAAAATAACAGATTTTGTTACGCACATAAATAGTTTGTTCAAAGAGAAACGCCTGTATGCCAACAGACAATCCTGCAGATTAAACAAAGGGGAGGACAACCATTGTGATTTTTTTAATGTTTGTCGGCTTTTCATTTTTAGGTCTGAAGGTAAATATACGAAGAAAGGGGGCACTAACCAGACTTCTCTAATGCTGGCATCAAATAGTAGGCCTACAGTTGATATCGAAAACAGATTTATTTTTCTTATCAGTAATGTCTATATGTATCCGCTGTAGCCACCTAGCTGGTATTATTTCAGAACAAAGCTTTTAACTCGTCGTCAACAAGTGAACAAGCTACATAGATCTATGAGCATTTGAACCCGATATGAAACGAAGAAATCTTTAAACTGATGCCTATTGATACACATTAGTTTTGATCAGGCAATTGGGACAACTGCACGTTAATTGTTTACATCCATAAAGGATAGGTGATCTCATGCTGTAGTCCAGAACCTCTTTAGTATGACGCAACTTAAAGAGTTATTGACAGCCTTAAGCAACGGAATGCTATTGTTACTGTGTATCTAGACCAACTTATACGTGCTTTAGTAATTAAAGAGCTCTCTCTTTCTAATGAGAGCACGCATTTATAGTTTTTCTTCTTTCATTGTTAATTGGCATACAACGTCAGTGATTGCAAAAGCCTTTTTCTTGAAATAATTCGATAAAGAAATATTTGATATTTGCTCATCAATTATAGATGAAATAGGATGCTAGAGACTTTGAACAAAATTTTATAGCAAGAAAAGTTACATTATCTACAGAATATTTTCGCAATAATTATGAAACTAACATTCTAGACTTTTGAAAATAAGTTGTGTTTCTTTGACCTAATCTCGAAGTTGTCATTTTTAAAATGGATTGTGATTCTACAAAATCTTTGCCCAAAACACCCCAATAGAAAGAAAACTATATGGAGAGCTCCCTGATTTGGAAACCACTGCGCAGTTCATCTCATATATTGGTCTAGTCATCTGAGCCATAGAGTGACACCTTTAGTACAATCACTAAATTTAGAAAGCCTTCAAGATAGACTCAAAAGTAAAGTAGCAATTATACATAAAACACTGAGCCATAATCTTCAAATACAAAAGCAAAATCTAATAAAATACTCAGAAGGACACAAAGATAAAGGCACATTCCTCGTCCCATATACTAGGACAAATTTGTACAAATACTCCTTCTTCCCTAGTGCTATGAGGGCATGGAATGGGTTGCCTGGGCTAGCCAGGAAAACCGGTGACTTGGCAGAATTTAAGTCATTGGTTAATATGCATGACTGGATGCATGACGCGTAGAACGTAATTATCTTCTTTTTTGAAGTAGTCTGTATTATATAAGATAAGATAAGAACGCTGCAACATAAAAATGAGAACAAGGAGGACGAAGAAAAATAAGTACATTGATTTGGATTTTACAAGATCATTGTATTTGAACAGTGACCTACCGTACAATGTTAAGTTATTGTACGTGAATGTGTAACCCATACACAGGTAGTTGATCAAATTGTTGAGTAGGTGGCAAGACAAGATTTAGAGCGTGAAATTATGACAAGTTTGTAGCAGTTCATGCGGTTTACTTATTCTAGTGCTTAAAAATTACCTTCACTTTAGACTTGTAATAATCGCTTTCACTATTGACTTGAGAGAGTCAAGTGTCTACGTGTGATACGAGAGGACATTTTTTTTTGTTAGTCCAAGTATTAGAGTAACATGACCAGACTAGATACTGTGTTTATCTTTGTATCAAACAAAACAGGTTCCTTCGTTCCTGCTGTGACTTATCGCTAGTTTAATAAGAGGGAACAAAAAATATAGTGATATAGTTTCATTATTACGTGATGTATTGACTCTCATAACATACGGGGGAAAATGGTAGCAGGGAAAGACATTCATGCAGATTTTTCAAGGTTATAATAATAGGGCATTGAATACAAATTCGATGGTTTTATTTCATGAGTTTGGGACATGAAAGGCTTGATTGAAAACTTAAGCTAAGATGAGCTTGGATGGCCCCCTGTTCAGGAACATGGGCCACGAGCACATCACTAAAGGTAAATGCAAAGAGGCACAGAAAGTTTCTTGTTAAATTGATTGAGACATTGGTGAAGTGTAATACTTAACTTGTGTACAGAAAAGATACATTTTTTTTTTTTTTATGCGTTCTGTTCGTATTAAGTCGAAAGTTTTGAATTCAATGATATCTCATTCTGCAAATATGCCATAATACAGTCAACGATAATGCTCTTAGTTAGGACTTGAAAATACAACAGAAAAAAAAAAAAAAACGCGATAAATACATAAGTTGCATAAGAGCCAGAGTGAAAGACATGTTTCACTAAAACATTTTCTAATTATTAGTTTAATGACACTAGTTCTTGTGCTGTTAAATAAGAAAACTAAAATATTCATGTGGTACACAATCGACATGTACGTGCTATTACCTTAGGTATAGTTTTCAGCCGTTTGGGCTTCTAATGTGGAGTAACAAAAAGCATTAATACGTTCGCTTGGTAAATGCACAGACACACATACATTCAAACAACTCCCAACAGATGATACACATTAATGCCAATTCGAGCTGGCCACAAGGCTCCGTGACAATTATGCATAAAACACTAAACCATCATCTTCAAATACAAAAGCAAAACCTAATAAAATACTCAATCTCTCCTACACTACATAAGAGAATGAATTTGTACAAATGCTCATTCTTCCCTATTGCTATTAGAGCATGGAATAGGTTGCCTGAGCTAGCGAGGAAAACCAACGACTTGGCAGAATTTAAGACATTGGTTAACATGCATGACTAGATGCATGACGTCTGTATTTTATAAGATAAGAAGATAAGATAAGAAAATACTAATCTAGTGACTTGTAAAGGAATCGATCTCAGGATCCATGTTTTTATAGTGCTATGATAGTGTGATACAATCTGTTTAGATTCTAACTTCAAGTTATAAATAATTTTCTAAACCTCCATTTACGAAATTACAAGGTCTTTTCAAAAAAGGGATAAAATCTCGTCAAGTTTGTATACTAACAACTTTCCCTCAAATCTCTACCCTTAAACACTCTCAAATCTCTACCCTTTAACTCCCTCAAATCTCTACCCTTAAACTCCCTCAAATCTCTACCATTTAACTCCCTCAAATCTCTACCCTTAACTCCCTCAAATCTACTCTTAAACTCCTCAAATCTCTAAACTCATTAGTTTCTGTTCTAAACATAGCAGTTTGGTTCTAGAATGTAACTTATAAATTACAGCCGTTTCTTAAAAAGAACAAATAAATAAGCCCTACGCGTGAT
The DNA here is from genome assembly GCA_030265305.1 of Biomphalaria pfeifferi. NCBI lineage: Eukaryota > Metazoa > Mollusca > Gastropoda > Planorbidae > Biomphalaria > Biomphalaria pfeifferi. The sequence continues at coordinate 1,794,439 of JASAOG010000055.1, forward strand.
ATTCTAGTCGTGCATGCAAATTAGAGACCTAAACTCTTTCCTGGCTAATTCAAGCAACCCGTTCCAATCCAATGGCCACAAGAAAGAAGGAGCACTTGGATGAATTTGTCCTGGCATATGGAATAAGAAATATGCCTATATCCTGATACTAGGAATGTATCCTGATAATAGACTCCTCCACGAATATTGCAGTAAACATTGATGATCTATTTTAACAACTCCTCCTATTAGCTTGCTAATTCTTCAATGGTTCAAAAGATGGGCAAACACTTTGAAATCTCGAAAACGGCTCTAACGATTGGCTATTTTCATCGAGTACTCTTGCACTCGACTCAAACGTTTCTTGGTATTGTAGTGACCTAGTTTAGTTTAGAGATTATGTTAGGTTTGTAAGTAAATATAGTGTATAATGTTTTCAGCAACAGTAAAAGTAGTGAGTTGTCAGACAGACGAATGACTTTGCAGAATAAGCGTACATGGAGAACAAGATGGCTAGAGCTTAGAGAAGTAAGAATAGTGATAGAGACAAATAAGTAAACGACGGATAGAGAGACAAGACAAGCATCCCATTTGTAAATAAATACATCAGTTGAAGTCTTGATTGTGAATTGCAATGTCCCTTGACTAATTTAGACTGGTGGAGGGAAGTATTGTTAGATTTGCGCAGCACACAAAATCCTAGTCAGGACAAATGGACCTCATTCACCAATCGTAAACAAACAACATTTAGCCACGTGATTCTATATATCTTCTATACAAATTATGTAGTCCTTAGTGGTTGTCACGTGATACGTATTTTTCATTGTTTTATCAATATTATGACGTGGCTAAATGTGTTTATTTACGATTGGTGAATGAGGTCCATTGACAGAAATGAGAAGGGTTACCTAAACTGATGGTTTATTTGTAATCCCCGGGCACGAAATACGACACATACAAAATGTTTCTTTCATTGCACTTTGCTTGCCAACTATCAGGAAGAATAATTTTTTTCCGCTCTTTAATCTTATGAGGACCACAGAAACGTGGCACTGGTTTTATCTGAGAAAAAAAAAAGAATAACAGTAATACAAGGGCAACAAGGCTATAGATACCACTACTTGAAGACTTTAGTGATATTGTAAATCGGGTTGGCACGCCCAGTATTCTTTATTCAAATAGATCGATCATTTATCAAAACCTAAAAAAAAATATTAAATAGATTATGATAATATTCATTGCCCGCACGCGCTTCATTCCAGTGTCTAGTCACTCGCACTGATTACGTAAGCTATATAGGTAGTCTACTTGAAAACTCCACTGCAATGCACTTACATGTATGATTCTAAACACCGAAAATAGTCAATCTCTTAGGTGCAAGAATTTTTTGTCCCTTTTTCTTAGTTCGTTTATGCCAAAATACTGATAAAGAAAGTAAATAAAGTTGAAACGTATGCATGGCGAGACAAAGAAAGCAACCTGTTTGATGTTATGGTGTATTAGCGGGAGTCAAAAGATCAACTAGGCAACCATACCTGTTTTTTTTAAGGTAAGGAGCAGCTAGCAGCGAGCAGGAAGTTAAAAGCTGTCTTGCTAGAGCGTGAGGCATGGAGGACACAGGCAATACAAGGAAAACTAGGAAAGCAAAGAAAGGCTTAATCACAAAATACAAATGATATAAAGATTTCAGGATTAAACTAGAAGTTGAAAACAAAAGCTCCAGAAACTTTCAACCCCACCCAAATTATAGAAAAGAGAGATCGGAAGTTTAGAAAAGTGTTAGGAGGGAAAAAAGGAAGTTTATTTCAATATTTGCAATTTAAAAGAATAAAAGCAGATTTAAAAGTTAATTAAATAATGAATGAAACGGATTGAAACATCTGGAAATAATTGAGGCTAAAGTATTTCATGCCGTTTATTCAAATTTTCTAGAAAGTTTTAATTTTAAAATGCATTTTTAAATCATTAGGATTAAATGTAGTTTGACTGAAATTAAACTATAGATCAAACTACAGATCAAACTATATATTCAAACTACAGATTCAAACTACATATCAAACTACAGATCAAACAAGAGATTCAAACTACAGATCAAACTACAAATCAAACTAGAGATTCAAACTACAGATCAAACTAAGATTATACTATAGATTCAAACTACAGATCAAACTACAGATCAAACTATAGATTCAAACTATAGATTCAAACTACAGATCAAACTACAGATTCAAACTATATATTCAAACTACAGATTCAAACTACAGATCAAACTACAAATTCAAACTACAAAACTCGTTGTAATTGCTACATTGTTAAAGCCTTGTTTGCAGTACATGGATGTCTAATTGAACTCCATTTCGCTAGCAGACAAGAAACAGATTCAGGCAGAACTTTGTTTTCCCCTAAGTTATAAAGTATATATAAAGTATACAAAAATGACCGAAGCTGTTTTAAATTAAGACTTTTACAAATATATTTGAGAATCTTTGGATTAGAAATACGATACGAGGACACATGTTTGTTAAAAAAATATTTTTGGAATTAAAAAAATATGCTTTATCAAGAATGATACAACATTTATTGGACATTTACATTTTCAACATTCTTGATACTTACGATGTCATAATAGAATAGAAGACATGTTTTTGTCTGTTACTTCTTTCCTTTCAGTCACGTCTCTTTCAAAATTACTCAAAAATTCTTACTGACAAAGAAACACAATATTTTACAGAGCATTTGAATGAGATAGAAGACGTTAGTAAAGACAACGATTTCTCTGACGTAGGTTCATTGATTGATTCAGAGTATTCCCCTGATAGTGAAGTGCAGCTAAAGGAAGAAAGAATCCTGCGATAGAAATTGGCATCAAGATCAGGCAAAAAGCACCCATATCAAGACAGACTTCATCAAATATGATCACTTTTCGATCACCAATATGACAAACCTTCTAGGGCTCAACTTGATGCTCAACTTTTAGTCGATGAGCAGTTGTGCCAAACAAAAAATCTGGCAATGAAGCTTCACGGGTTTTTAAGTTGTTGGTTCTTTCTGGTGTAAGTGGTGTATTTAGCTTGACGTAAAAAACTCAACCAATGCAAGCTACGTACTGAAAGAAATAGAAACAAAACAACAAGCAAGTGTGACATCATATGAATTTGTTGGAGGACTTGGTAGGTTAGACCTCTCTTTTCAGTAGTACAGATAACAACACAACGGTTTATTTTGTTCAAATATTTTAAGTTATATTGTTTTCATAAACGATAAAGTGATATGAATTGCTTACAATAAGCACATGGTAGATGTTGACTTGCTTACAATCAACACATGCTAGATGTTGAATGGCTTACAATCAACACATGGTAGATGTCGAATAGCTTTCAATCAACACATGGTAGATGTTGAATTGTTTACAATCAACACATGGTAGATGTTGAATGGCTTACAATCAACTCATGGTAGATGTTAAATAGCTTACAATCAACACATGGTAGATGTTGAATAGCTTACAATCAACACATGGTAGATGTTGACTTGTTTACAATCAACACATGGTAGATGTTCAATTACTTACAATCAACACATGGTAGATGTTGACTTGCTTAAAATCAACACATGGTAGATGTTGAATTGCTTACAATCAACACATGCTAGATGTTGAATTACTTACAATCAACACATGGTAGATGTTGACTTGTTTGCAACCAACGCATGGTAAATGTTGAATGGCTTACAATCAACACATGCTAGATGTTGACTAGCTTACAATCAACACATGGTAGATGTTGAATGGCTTACAATCAACACATGGTAGATGTTGAATTGCTTACAATCAACACATGGTAGATGTTGAATGGCTTACAATCAACACATGGTAGATGTTAAATAGCTTACAATCAACACATGGTAGATGTTGACTTGTTTACAATCAACACATGGTAGATGTTCAATTACTTACAATCAACACATGGTAGATGTTGACTTGCTTAAAATCAACACATGGTAGATGTTGAATTGCTTACAATCAACACATGCTAGATGTTGAATTGCTTACAATCAACACATGGTAGATGTCGAATTGCTTACAATCAACACATGGTAGATGTTGACTTGCTTACAATCAACACATGGTAGATGTTGAATTGCTTACAATCAACACATGGTAGATGTTGAATTGCTTACAATCAACACATGGTAGATGTTGAATTGTTCACAATCAACACATGGTAGATGTTGAATAGCTTACAATCAACACATGGAAGATGTTGAATGGCTTACAATCAACACATGGTAGATGTTGAATTGCTAACAATCAACACATGGTAGATGTTGACTTGCTTACAATCAACATATGGTAGATGTTGACTTGCTTACAATCAACACATGGTAGATGTTGAATTGCTTAAAATCAACACATGGTAGATGTTCAATTACTTACAATCAACACATGGTAGATGTTGACTTGTTTGCAACCAACGCATGGTAGATGTTGAATGGCTTACAATCAACACATGCTAGATGTTGACTAGCTTACAATCAACACATGGTAGATGTTGAATGGCTTACAATCAACACATGGTAGATGTTAAATAGCTTACAATCAACACATGGTAGATGTTGACTTGTTTACAATCAACACATGGTAGATGTTCAATTACTTACAATCAACACATGGTAGATGTTGACTTGCTTAAAATCAACACATGGTAGATGTTGAATTGCTTACAATCAACACATGGTAGATGTTGACTTGTTTGCAACCAACGCATGGTAGATGTTGAATGGCTTACAATCAACACATGCTAGATGTTGACTTGTTTACAATCAACACATGGTAGATGTTCAATTACTTACAATCAACACATGGTAGATGTTGACTTGCTTAAAATCAACACATGGTAGATGTTGAATTGCTTACAATCAACACATGCTAGATGTTGAATTGCTTACAATCAACACATGGTAGATGTTGAATTGCTTACAATCAACACGTGGTAGATGTTGAATAGCTTACAATCAACACATGGAAGATGTTGAATTGCTTACAATCAACACATAGTAGATGTTGAATAGCTTACAATCAACACATGGTAGATGTTGACTTGCTTACAATCAACATATGATAGATGTTAAATTGCTTACAATCAACACATGGTAGATGTTGAATTGCTCACAATCAACATATGGTAGATGTTGAATAGCTTACAATCAACACATGGTAGATGTTGACTTGTTTGCAACCAACGCATGGTAGATGTTGAATGGCTTACAATCAACACATGGTAGATGTTGAATGGCTTGCAATCAACACATGGTAGATGTTGAATGGCTTACAATCAACACATGGTAGATGTTGAATGGCTTGCAATCAACACATGGTAGATGTTGAATGGCTTACAATCAAGACAAGGTAGATGTTGAGTGGCTTACAATCAACACATGGTAGATTTTGAACATCTTGATGTTATAGTGGAAAGGCATAGAATATTACTTAAAATAAACAAAAAACAAGGCTACTAAGATAGTTTGTGTGGAAAATCGGTCCCCGAAGTGGTCCCCCCAGGCAGGTTTCAATATTTTCAGAAAGAATATCAGAATGAAATTCTATCAAAGGCTAATGACAGAGAAGAATCTAGAATGAAGGTTGACAGATCTTGTGTGGTTCCCCTACGGTCCAGCAGACCAAGGAATAGGTGAAAGTGAAGCTGACGTTAGATATCAAACTGGCTTAACTGATTTCATATAATGATTATCTTATTGATCTAATTGTTTTGTATCGGGTCAATCTCTTGTTCAAAGCCTTATCAAAAAAAAATTCGAAAAAAAAATATTTAAAAAAATCCTTAGTTAGGTGTCTGATGGATATGTCTCCGACTTGCAGTTCACGCGCTAATATGAAAACCTACTTATTAATTGTTGTTTTAAATTAGTTGATTTTAAAAATTACTTTTTTTCCTTTCAGAAAAGAAAAAAGTAGCCGTTGCATCTAAAATATCATGATGTCGATTTTTAATATCTTTTCTAGTATACGAGATCTACGGACGGACGGACGGACAGACATTCAACACAAAACTAATAGCGTCTTTAAGGGGCCGCTAAAAATATTACAAGGGTCTTTGGCATGGCTTTAGCAAATGAACAGAATTTGTACCAAAGAATTTCAAGAAGAAAACAAAACAGCGTGGAAACCTTGACATTTTTGACGACACAAAACGTGTGGGTTTTTGTCTTATGAAAAAAAAGGACGTCTATCGCATATGAGAGGGGAAGAGAAAAGAAGAAAAAGATCTATCACAGCATGCCTCCTCCCAAAAAAGCCGACTAGATCAAAGTGGATTACTGGGTATCATGGTCATTTATGAGTGGTCATTACACGTTTCCAAAATGTACATGTTTTTTATAATGTTGAATGAGAAAAATCAGACCCAGGAAACTACAGACCAGTATTACTTACCAGCATCACATCTAAAATCCTAGAACACATAATATGTAGCAACATCATAAACCACTTAGACAAACAAAATGTCCTCACACCATACCAACATGGCTTTAGGAAATAGAGATCATGTGAAACACAACTAATAGGACTAATTGATGATTTTTCTAAAGGTTTAGATAATAGTGAACAAATAGATGCTATCTTACTAGATTTTTCTAAGGCTTTTGACAAAGTTCATCACCATAGTTTGCTTAAAAAATTAAAATATTTTGGCATTAATGGTCCACTGCATCAGTGGATTAAAGATTTTCTGATAGGGAGAGAACAAACTGTAATAATAAATGGCTCTAAATCAACACCAAACACCAATAAACAGTAAACTCAGGTGTACCACAAGGAACAGTCTTAAGTCCACTACTATTTTTAATTGACATAAATGATTTACCAAATTGCATTAGTTCAGGAACAAAAGTCAGATTATTTGCAGATGATTGCATAATATATAGAACAATAAAAACAACACAAGATACAGAAATTTTACAAAGAGAATTAGATGAATTACAGAAATGGGAATCAAATTGGAGCATGTCTTTCCACCCAGAAAAATGTCATTTATTAAGAGTTACAAAAAATCTAAAACAAATTAATTCCACTTATCTTATTCATGGTAAACCAGTAACACAAACTAAAAACGCAAAACACCGAGGTGATATAATAAATGAAAATCTGTCATGGAATCCCCATATTGATGAAACTATCAAAAATCAAACAAAGCATTAGGGTTTATTAAAAGAAATTTCTATAAATCAAATAAGAACATAAAACTAAAATGTTATTTAACCTTGGTTAGGGCAATAATAGAATATGCATCCTCTGTTTGGGACCCCTCAACTCAAGAAAACATTAAGAAACTGGAACAGACACAAAATAGAGGAGTGAGATTTATAACAAACGAATATTCACATTTTGACTAGAGTAACACCTTTAGTTAAATCACAAAATTTAGAAACTTCAGGACAGAAGACTTAAAAGTAAAGTAGCAATTATACATAAAACACTGAACCACAATCTTTAAATACAAAATTTAATAAAATACTCAGAAAGACACAAAGCTAAAGGCACATTCCTCGTCCCATATGCTAGGACAAATTTGTACAAATACTCCTTCTTCCCTAGTGCTATTAGAGCATGGAATGGGTTGCCTGAGCTAGCCAGGAAAACCAGTGACTTGGCAGAATTATAGTCATTGGTTAATATGCATGACTGAATGCATGACGCGTAGGGCGTAATCATCTTCTTTTTTGAAGTAACTTCTGTATTATATAAGAAGAATGTGTGAAAAATGTGATGTCTACATGTATTTCAAAAACAAAACAATTACTTTAAAAAATTATCATGTTAATTAATGCATGATGTTGCAGATAAAAATAAACATTTTTTTTCTTTTGTTGCTATGATATTTTTTTAAATTAGATTCAAACAATTAATTTTGTCACTTAACAATTAACATACGTCCTCGTATAACTTGGCGCCACCCTTTCACGGAGAACCTCTGGGCAGTGGACACCAGGTGATAAGAGGCTTTAGACATTGCCAGTGACAGATCTTTATGAAGACAGCTTGCTGCCCAAAGTAAGAAACATTTTAAAACATCCATGGGAATTTTAAGCACCTTAAAAAAAATCATGCATTTAAGGATTAATTATATCGTGACCCAGTGTAATGGCGTTATATGTATATATTAGTTGCACAACTAACTAGAAACATATTTATTGTAAGCATCAGATATATGGAAGTCTTTTAAGTAAGCAATCAAAAAGCACCATAAACGTAAGTTCTTGGTAAGTTTCCGTTAAATGTCCGCAGTAGTCATGTTGTGCCTACTGTTATGCTCGGATGGTTTCATAATACAATGCTGATATTCTCATCCAACCAGTTCACAGTGTCTGCTTCATACTCTCACTGTAATGGTCCGATGATTTCTTTTTGAAAATACGTTGGGATTGAGTTTGAAAAGAAAGCTGAATTACAGCATTGAAGGATGAAAAAACTTCTACAATGTCTTAGCTGATGTAGATACGGTTTTGGTACATTCGGCTTTAGTATTGTTGAGTGGAATGTGTGTGTGTAGGGACCTGCGGTTGGGATAAAAGGGCATATCTAGTGTGTTCTTTTAGAAAAGTTTCCTTTATCTTTTGAAGACATCTTCTTGTACGTACACGCAACACACTTAGCCCCCCCCCCTTTTTTTTCCCCGCATGTGTTACGCTTTGTTCTGTGACACGTTAGAGGCATCTTAGAATCTTCACCAACAACCAAACATAACTTTGCCCAAACCAATAAGTAAAATGAATGTTCAAAATCACTATGTATACTTTGTGAATTTCTTGAGGGGGGGGGGGATTCATAAAAAAAAACAGTGAGAAAAAAAAAAGGGGGGGGGGGTATTTACATAAATTAAAAATATAAGGATAATTAACGATTATACCAGGGATATTTTTGTTTTAATCGGCTGACATTTTTTTTTTGTTAAAAAAAACATATCTCTGAAAACTTGGCTCTTGGCTTGGAGTTTACGTTGAGCTTAATCAATTGTCTGAATTGTAAGGTCTCACATGGGAGCTTGAGGTCGTACTTGCTTGTCTTCTATTTGTACGATAATGACCTGGCAGTGAATGACTATACAAACACTTTAAAGTCCAGTAAGTAAGGGCGTTGACATATTTTTTTTTTGGCAATCATTTTGCCCATTGATAATGTCATAGTATTCATTGTAGTCTCTGGCATGGACGGAATGTTTTACGTAGACTAGTCCACGAAACAAAATAATAAGAGAGAATCGAAGGCGGCCCCTGCGGTTGAGTCTCTCGCATTACATAGGCCTTCGTCTTACAACTACTCGCGGGAAAATCCTATAAACATTATTAAAAGCCATTTTCAAACCATTGTATTTTAAAACGCTAATGTTTCTTTACTACATAGATAGATAGGTAGGTATAGACAGTGAAATAAAACAATGAACAAGACTAGGAACTTCTTGCAACTGAACAAAATGTATTTGACTCTTTTATTTTTTGACACTATGTTTGTTTATTAATAATTGGAGAATATCCAAATGTTTGAAAGCTAAAGAACAACTAATAACTAAAGGATTATAATTGAACAATGACGTGAATCTTATATACCATGGGTGTACCGTGAGATCTCTTTTAAATTAAAAAAGCAGGAACTACGTTCACATTGACAATATAACTGCAAGAGAAAGTTAAATCCTAGACTCGTTCACTACAGTTCTCAAATATAATGAATTCATCCATGTCAACATACACATTTGTTTTCGACACTATGAAAAAAACAACGAAGCCTGCAGCTTCCAGTAACCATGTTTCTTACGAATGTAGGCCTAAAGAGAATTAATAAAGACCCACACGGAGAAAATACTACAGCACTCGCTGATTCTCCTCAAAAGTACTACAAGTAAGTAGTGTTTGTAATTTATCACTACTAATTACTGCAATATTAAAAGGAAAAGCTATATAGAAAATTTAAAGTAACTAAGGCAGAAAGAGTTTACAAAAAGTATATAAAAATTAAACACTTAACCCAAAAAGTAAGCAGACAGCTGCAGAGTGAATACATAAACAATGTAATATCTAAAGATGACAACAAAAACCTATGGTCATACATTAAGTCTACGAAAATGGAAACAACAGGCATAGCGCCATTAAAAGATGAACATAACATAATACATAATGATAATGAAACTAAAGCAAACATCTTAAACAAATACTTTGCATCAGCATTCTCAGCCCCAGGAGACAAAGACATATTACTGAATTTGAACCAAGTAGACAACATAGAAGATATAGTAGTACAAGAAAATGGAATTCAAAAACTATTAGCCAACACCAAACCAAATAAAGAGTCTGGACCTGATGGTATTCCAGCTAGATTACTCAAAGAACTAAGCAATGAGCTAACCCCAGTGTTCAAAATACTCTTTCAGGCTTCACTTAACCAGGGCAGAGTACCAAAGGACTGGAAAGAAGCTAATGTCACCCCCCTTTTTAAAAAAGGAGAAAAATCTGACCCAGGAAACTACAGACCAGTATCACTTACCAGCATCACATGTAAAATCCTAGAACACATAATATGTAGCAACATCATAAACCACTTAGACAAACAAAATGTCCTCACACCATACCAACATGGCTTTAGGAAATAGAGATCATGTGAAACACAACTAATAGGACTAATTGATGATTTTTCTAAAGGTTTAGATAATAGTGAACAAATAGATGCTATCTTACTAGATTTTTCTAAGGCTTTTGACAAAGTTCATCACCATAGTTTGCTTAAAAAATTAAAATATTTTGGCATTAATGGTCCACTGCATCAGTGGATTAAAGATTTTCTGATAGGGAGAGAACAAACTGTAATAATAAATGGCTCTAAATCAACACCAAACACCAATAAACAGTAAACTCAGGTGTACCACAAGGAACAGTCTTAAGTCCACTACTATTTTTAATTGACATAAATGATTTACCAAATTGCATTAGTTCAGGAACAAAAGTCAGATTATTTGCAGATGATTGCATAATATATAGAACAATAAAAACAACACAAGATACAGAAATTTTACAAAGAGAATTAGATGAATTACAGAAATGGGAATCAAATTGGAGCATGTCTTTCCACCCAGAAAAATGTCATTTATTAAGAGTTACAAAAAATCTAAAACAAATTAATTCCACTTATCTTATTCATGGTAAACCAGTAACACAAACTAAAAACGCAAAACACCGAGGTGATATAATAAATGAAAATCTGTCATGGAATCCCCATATTGATGAAACTATCAAAAATCAAACAAAGCATTAGGGTTTATTAAAAGAAATTTCTATAAATCAAATAAGAACATAAAACTAAAATGTTATTTAACCTTGGTTAGGGCAATAATAGAATATGCATCCTCTGTTTGGGACCCCTCAACTCAAGAAAACATTAAGAAACTGGAACAGACACAAAATAGAGGAGTGAGATTTATAACAAACGAATATTCACATTTTGACTAGAGTAACACCTTTAGTTAAATCACAAAATTTAGAAACTTCAGGACAGAAGACTTAAAAGTAAAGTAGCAATTATACATAAAACACTGAACCACAATCTTTAAATACAAAATTTAATAAAATACTCAGAAAGACACAAAGCTAAAGGCACATTCCTCGTCCCATATGCTAGGACAAATTTGTACAAATACTCCTTCTTCCCTAGTGCTATTAGAGCATGGAATGGGTTGCCTGAGCTAGCCAGGAAAACCAGTGACTTGGCAGAATTATAGTCATTGGTTAATATGCATGACTGAATGCATGACGCGTAGGGCGTAATCATCTTCTTTTTTGAAGTAACTTCTGTATTATATAAGAAGAATGTGTGAAAAATGTGATGTCTACATGTATTTCAAAAACAAAACAATTACTTTAAAAAATTATCATGTTAATTAATGCATGATGTTGCAGATAAAAATAAACATTTTTTTTCTTTTGTTGCTATGATATTTTTTTAAATTAGATTCAAACAATTAATTTTGTCACTTAACAATTAACATACGTCCTCGTATAACTTGGCGCCACCCTTTCACGGAGAACCTCTGGGCAGTGGACACCAGGTGATAAGAGGCTTTAGACATTGCCAGTGACAGATCTTTATGAAGACAGCTTGCTGCCCAAAGTAAGAAACATTTTAAAACATCCATGGGAATTTTAAGCACCTTAAAAAAAATCATGCATTTAAGGATTAATTATATCGTGACCCAGTGTAATGGCGTTATATGTATATATTAGTTGCACAACTAACTAGAAACATATTTATTGTAAGCATCAGATATATGGAAGTCTTTTAAGTAAGCAATCAAAAAGCACCATAAACGTAAGTTCTTGGTAAGTTTCCGTTAAATGTCCGCAGTAGTCATGTTGTGCCTACTGTTATGCTCGGATGGTTTCATAATACAATGCTGATATTCTCATCCAACCAGTTCACAGTGTCTGCTTCATACTCTCACTGTAATGGTCCGATGATTTCTTTTTGAAAATACGTTGGGATTGAGTTTGAAAAGAAAGCTGAATTACAGCATTGAAGGATGAAAAAACTTCTACAATGTCTTAGCTGATGTAGATACGGTTTTGGTACATTCGGCTTTAGTATTGTTGAGTGGAATGTGTGTGTGTAGGGACCTGCGGTTGGGATAAAAGGGCATATCTAGTGTGTTCTTTTAGAAAAGTTTCCTTTATCTTTTGAAGACATCTTCTTGTACGTACACGCAACACACTTAGCCCCCCCCCCCTTTTTTTTCCCCGCATGTGTTACGCTTTGTTCTGTGACACGTTAGAGGCATCTTAGAATCTTCACCAACAACCAAACATAACTTTGCCCAAACCAATAAGTAAAATGAATGTTCAAAATCACTATGTATACTTTGTGAATTTCTTGAGGGGGGGGGGGGGATTCATAAAAAAAAACAGTGAGAAAAAAAAAAGGGGGGGGGGGTATTTACATAAATTAAAAATATAAGGATAATTAACGATTATACCAGGGATATTTTTGTTTTAATCGGCTGACATTTTTTTTTTGTTAAAAAAAACATATCTCTGAAAACTTGGCTCTTGGCTTGGAGTTTACGTTGAGCTTAATCAATTGTCTGAATTGTAAGGTCTCACATGGGAGCTTGAGGTCGTACTTGCTTGTCTTCTATTTGTACGATAATGACCTGGCAGTGAATGACTATACAAACACTTTAAAGTCCAGTAAGTAAGGGCGTTGACATATTTTTTTTTTGGCAATCATTTTGCCCATTGATAATGTCATAGTATTCATTGTAGTCTCTGGCATGGACGGAATGTTTTACGTAGACTAGTCCACGAAACAAAATAATAAGAGAGAATCGAAGGCGGCCCCTGCGGTTGAGTCTCTCGCATTACATAGGCCTTCGTCTTACAACTACTCGCGGGAAAATCCTATAAACATTATTAAAAGCCATTTTCAAACCATTGTATTTTAAAACGCTAATGTTTCTTTACTACATAGATAGATAGGTAGGTATAGACAGTGAAATAAAACAATGAACAAGACTAGGAACTTCTTGCAACTGAACAAAATGTATTTGACTCTTTTATTTTTTGACACTATGTTTGTTTATTAATAATTGGAGAATATCCAAATGTTTGAAAGCTAAAGAACAACTAATAACTAAAGGATTATAATTGAACAATGACGTGAATCTTATATACCATGGGTGTACCGTGAGATCTCTTTTAAATTAAAAAAGCAGGAACTACGTTCACATTGACAATATAACTGCAAGAGAAAGTTAAATCCTAGACTCGTTCACTACAGTTCTCAAATATAATGAATTCATCCATGTCAACATACACATTTGTTTTCGACACTATGAAAAAAACAACGAAGCCTGCAGCTTCCAGTAACCATGTTTCTTACGAATGTAGGCCTAAAGAGAATTAATAAAGACCCACACGGAGAAAATACTACAGCACTCGCTGATTCTCCTCAAAAGTACTACAAGTAAGTAGTGTTTGTAATTTATCACTACTAATTACTGCAATATTAAAAGGAAAAGCTATATAGAAAATTTAAAGTAACTAAGGCAGAAAGAGTTTACAAAAAGTATATAAAAATTAAACACTTAACCCAAAAAGTAAGCAGACAGCTGCAGAGTGAATACATAAACAATGTAATATCTAAAGATGACAACAAAAACCTATGGTCATACATTAAGTCTACGAAAATGGAAACAACAGGCATAGCGCCATTAAAAGATGAACATAACATAATACATAATGATAATGAAACTAAAGCAAACATCTTAAACAAATACTTTGCATCAGCATTCTCAGCCCCAGGAGACAAAGACATATTACTGAATTTGAACCAAGTAGACAACATAGAAGATATAGTAGTACAAGAAAATGGAATTCAAAAACTATTAGCCAACACCAAACCAAATAAAGAGTCTGGACCTGATGGTATTCCAGCTAGATTACTCAAAGAACTAAGCAATGAGCTAACCCCAGTGTTCAAAATACTCTTTCAGGCTTCACTTAACCAGGGCAGAGTACCAAAGGACTGGAAAGAAGCTAATGTCACCCCCCTTTTTAAAAAAGGAGAAAAATCTGACCCAGGAAACTACAGACCAGTATCACTTACCAGCATCACATGTAAAATCCTAGAACACATAATATGTAGCAACATCATAAACCACTTAGACAAACAAAATGTCCTCACACCATACCAACATGGCTTTAGGAAATAGAGATCATGTGAAACACAACTAATAGGACTAATTGATGATTTTTCTAAAGGTTTAGATAATAGTGAACAAATAGATGCTATCTTACTAGATTTTTCTAAGGCTTTTGACAAAGTTCATCACCATAGTTTGCTTAAAAAATTAAAATATTTTGGCATTAATGGTCCACTGCATCAGTGGATTAAAGATTTTCTGATAGGGAGAGAACAAACTGTAATAATAAATGGCTCTAAATCAACACCAAACACCAATAAACAGTAAACTCAGGTGTACCACAAGGAACAGTCTTAAGTCCACTACTATTTTTAATTGACATAAATGATTTACCAAATTGCATTAGTTCAGGAACAAAAGTCAGATTATTTGCAGATGATTGCATAATATATAGAACAATAAAAACAACACAAGATACAGAAATTTTACAAAGAGAATTAGATGAATTACAGAAATGGGAATCAAATTGGAGCATGTCTTTCCACCCAGAAAAATGTCATTTATTAAGAGTTACAAAAAATCTAAAACAAATTAATTCCACTTATCTTATTCATGGTAAACCAGTAACACAAACTAAAAACGCAAAACACCGAGGTGATATAATAAATGAAAATCTGTCATGGAATCCCCATATTGATGAAACTATCAAAAATCAAACAAAGCATTAGGGTTTATTAAAAGAAATTTCTATAAATCAAATAAGAACATAAAACTAAAATGTTATTTAACCTTGGTTAGGGCAATAATAGAATATGCATCCTCTGTTTGGGACCCCTCAACTCAAGAAAACATTAAGAAACTGGAACAGACACAAAATAGAGGAGTGAGATTTATAACAAACGAATATTCACATTTTGACTAGAGTAACACCTTTAGTTAAATCACAAAATTTAGAAACTTCAGGACAGAAGACTTAAAAGTAAAGTAGCAATTATACATAAAACACTGAACCACAATCTTTAAATACAAAATTTAATAAAATACTCAGAAAGACACAAAGCTAAAGGCACATTCCTCGTCCCATATGCTAGGACAAATTTGTACAAATACTCCTTCTTCCCTAGTGCTATTAGAGCATGGAATGGGTTGCCTGAGCTAGCCAGGAAAACCAGTGACTTGGCAGAATTAAAGTCATTGGTTAATATGCATGACTAAATGCATGACGCGTAGGACGTAATCATCTTCTTTTTTGAAGTAACGTCTGTATTATATAAGATTTCTGTGGCATTTTACGTCTCGAGAGACGATCTTTTCCCTTTGCAACTTCTTGTGTGACTAAAGAGGCCAATCCTTGATACACAGCTGCGATCGCAGGTTGGGCATATATAATCACCAGGCGCCGTTGCATTTTCACCCTTCTTTCTGCTTCTGTTATATAAGATAAGATATTACAGTCAAGATTCAAAGATGTCTTTAGAAGATGTTTGGGAAGCATATTTCAGAATAATATAAATTCTTTTATTGGCTTTTAAAACTGTATCAATGCAGCGCTCGCAAATAGCAGGAGGCTAGTACATATGCCCTTTTATATAATTCTATAGTTGCATATATAGACTAATGCTATACTGATACATCGGCCATTATTTTTACAAAAAAAGATCTCTTGATTGACAAGGGGAAATAACTGTGTAAAAATTATACAAATAATTTCTATAAATTTTAAACATATAATCATATTCCATTAATCCTAGGTCAAGCTGATGTACCATTCTCTATTAATCCTAGGTCAATCTAGATTAGCATTCTTTGTTAATCCTGTACAGTATACATATCTAGTCCATCTTGTTTTCTTTGTGAGTTGTTTGTTCAGGAGCATTTTCAGATTATGACATTTTTAGATATTTTTTTCAAAGAGTGGATTGGTCTTTGAAACGTGTACATTTTACTTTCAATTACATAGTCAAATCATAGTTCACTAACAGATGGACTGGATCGATTCATTTGTCCTTGGCAAAGTGTATTAGGCTAAAAATACATCAAAAAGGGGGCACAACTAGACATCAGGAGAGAACAGGTACATTAGATTAGCAATGATGCTGGCCCTCTATGTGCAGAAAATAATTTTAAAAATTAATGTTTAAATGTTTTTGATTTTTTTTTTTCATAATTAGTCCTTGAGGATGAAGCTTAAACCTGTCTCCACCCACCCAAATAAGCTACAATGCATATCATATGTACTACAATAGCTCATGGTTCGTCGCGTAGGCTAGGTCATATTTATCATCATTTTGGAAGTAACTTCGGTTTCCAACATAAGGTAAGATTTGTCTCTACTATCGACACACATACTATTTCAGTGATACTTCAATCTGTGGTATTATTTTTCTGTATTGCCTAATTGTTTGTCGAACAACAGTTGTCAGGACATGACGTACTAAAACGAGCTTTACAAAGTCGTCTCCATTCATTTAACATTGTATATAGATATCAATCTACATCATAGTATTGTATTCTTTGTATCGGCCTAATCGGAACTTGGTGTCAGAAGTGAGGTGTATGTTGGTATCGTCAAGCAAATATTTAACAAAGATTACATAATTTTAAAACAGATAGCTATGTTTGAGTACAGTATTCCAATAGGGCCAGGTGCACTGCCGTATTCGCCAATCGGATTGCTATCATCCCAACTTTCTGTACCTGAAACTTTGCAGCCATTACTTATTGAACGATAGATGAATAAAAAGAGATACGATGTTTTTTTGTAAAATCTTGTAATTATTATATTGTCGGAACGAAAGTATGAGTATACATGGGAAAAAACGTAGATATAAGCTGTTGTAGGGGGGTGGGAACAACTTCATAAATCAGATGATATTTATGATGAAAAAATCTACATGCGAAATCAAAGATGTTTAAATAAGGTTAAAATAAGATATCGCTGGGTACTAAGACACAGGGCTTTTTTTGTGACGGTACGTACCGGTACTGCGTACCGGCACCTTTTTGAAAAAGTTATTATTTTTCTTGTATTTTAACGTATATTATTAATTTTTAGTAGTTAAAAGTTAGGCATTCAACTACTGAGTACTGGCACCTAATCACTGGGTACCGGCACCTATTTTTTTTTAAAAAAAGCACTGCTAAGACATAAATGAGGACACTAAACAACCAACTCTTAGAACCATCGAAGATAAAGCTTATGTCTACTGAAGGCTTGTTGACATCCAGAATCAGACATATGTCAAGGCTCCCAGCAGATATCAATCTAAAAGAAAGGATGTACTGTTATGTATTTGTATTGCGTCATTGTTGATTGTTGAACATCGGTTGTCAGGGCGTGCACTCGTGGATACAGAACTTTTGGAAGGAGGTGGGGAGGCTATTATGTGATTTCACTGAAGAAAAAAGAGTGAAACAGAAAGAGGATCTGGGTAAGTAATATTAGCGCCCCCCCCCTCCAACCCCAGTGGGGTTTGGGGCGAAGCGTTTTCTTGCTTTCGCAACTGTTCAAATGCACTCTCCTGGAGTCTACATCTTAGTATTTATCATATTTTAAAAAAGGGCAAGTCAAAGTCCGAGAAAATACGACCTCCCCACCCCCCAGCCAACCCCCCATCAAGGATTAGGTTGATGCCCACCGTATCATCATACTCTTTTCTTCGCTCACCCTTTTCGAATATATATATATAGGCCTATATATTAAATATTGAATTGTTGTATTAGATAGGGAGGCGGCACAATATAAGAAACTGTTGAAATATGAATAATAACATATTTAATTTAGGATACATAACTTTTTTGTTGTACACAATTTGTGTTATTTCTACACCCGTTGGTGTTATTATTTCTAGACTACATACATATATTAAACATAAATGAATAACAGCACCAGGGACCAAGTTTTTAAGAGAGAAAGTAGTGAATTAAAATGCTACCCACTGAAGCTTCTATATATAATGTGTGGGTACGTACCCACTGAAGCTTCTATATGTAATGTGTTTATGTTGTCCACTTGTCTTTGTGAGAGATATACAATTAGATAGAGCCATCATTTGTCTAATACATGCCTAACGGCTGTCTGTGTCGGCTCTATCGAAGTTGTTAGTGAACGGATGCTGCGAGGGTGGGGGAGGGGGCTAGCTGGGGTTTGTCACCTTTGACCACTGGGGTGGTAATTTGCATACGGGCGAAATGACTCTGGATCAGAAGAATGTTTTAATTGGACATTCCGATGGTCTAGAGGTTAGTTTCGCTTGGTGCGTCATCGCTAGGCGGTGGTGTCGAATCCCGAGTCACAGGTTCGAGCCTCGGTCGGTGCATGCCCTTATTTTCGTAGCATTTTAATTCACTACTTTCTCTCTTAAAAACTTGGTCCCTGGTGCTGTTATTCATTTATGTTTAATATATGTATGTATCATTTGTTTCAGCACCTAGCTTCAACTCTATGTTTATATTTCTAGACTATGTTGTTGTTTTTTTTATTGTAGAAGGAAGGGGGGACAGTAGAATTGAAACGATTAATCATGTACCGGTGCAGTAAATATAAACAAGTAGCATCTTTTATTAAAAAGAAAACTTAATAGACCACCTGCGGACAACGGCTTTGTTTGCTATAGATGTAACAAATTATGCAGGTCGCAAATAGTTTGCTTAGCCGTGTGAAACACTGCCCTTATATTTAATCTTCGAAATCAAAGACATTCCCATTATTAATTATTTATTTAAACAAATGTGTAAATGCGATCGCAGCTGTGTATCAAGGATTGGCCTCTTTAGTCACACAAGAAGTTGCAAAGGGAAAAGATCGTCTCTCGAGACGTAAAATGCCACAGAGAAATGCACCAACTAATCACAACCATTGCCCCAACCTTTTTTTGGATGGTAAAAGAGAGAGAAAGAGAAAAGAGAGAGAGAGAGAGAGAGATGTTACTGAACAAACTCGAAAAGCATTCTTGATCTTTGTCTAAACTATTGGCTTATTGGAGATTTTCAGGATGTTTGTTTGTTTGTAAATGCTTCAGAGGTTTCAAAGGTTGTCATGGCCAGGGGTGTCAATGGGGTTAAGCTCCCATTGTCTATAAAATACTCCTAATGGCATGCGTCTCAAATAGCCTCTGACAACTAAGTCCAGCACCTGGCCTGCTCGTGTGGCTTAGATATTAAGCCCGGCGAAACAGCTCTTACTAACAGGTGAAGGGGTGAAGGCGGATACCTGGCGCCACAAAACCGGGATCTTCGGGCAAATGGAGCTCGTCAGCCTAGTAAGGCAGTTCATCTAGGAGAGGGGTACTCTGACTTAAAACCCCCGCTGCCTTGCGGTACTGAGGCTTCAGGAGACAACCTCGAGGAGAAATCAGGAGTGAAGCCCTTTAGGCGTTGGGAGTATCAGCTATGAAATTCTCTCCGGCAGCTTCTGCAGCTGAGTTGGTGCCAAATGTAATGCGATGCGTTCCTTTGGATATCACATCAGCAAGGTCGAGAGAGGGATCATGACGCATGGGCCACCCATGACCCCTTTATCCAAGGCCCAGGAATGCGCCCCGGAGAGGAAACTCTGGTGCTGCTGCAAAGCGGCTAAAACAACACGGAACACAACAGTTACGGGTTATAAGTCCAACTTGATTGGCGTAATGTATGGACGCCACGGGTTGTCTCTGACGGTGGGAGAGGTCTTCGCACCTCACTGATCAGCTACCGCCCGCCTCAACCTGGGCAGCCCCCAGTCAGTTAGGTGCTGATCCACCACAGCCTGCCTGCTCTAATGGGTGCTTAGAGCTTAGTTTAAAACAACAAGTTGGCTGGAAACTTGCACCAAGCAACAAAAGAAGAAAAATTAAACTAAAATAAGAAAATCCCTGTCATGCGACTAGCCACATGGAATGTCAGGACAATGTGTCCTGGTCTCACTGATGATCTTAGGCAGATCGACGACGCAAGGAAGACGGCAGTCAAAAACAACGAGCTAAAAAGGCTACATATTGACATTGCAGCCCTGCAAGAAACCCGACTGGCCGAAAACGGCCTGACTACACTTTCTTTTGGAAAGGGACAGCACAGGATGAGACTCGAATACATGGTGTGGGTTTTGCTGTCAAGAACAGTCTTCTTCCCATGATAGTCCCTCCAGTTGGTGGCTCGGAACGGCTACTAAGCATAAGTATGATGACAGCATCTGGAAAAGTCACTCTAATTAGTGCCTATGCCCCCACACTATGCTCGCTTCAGGAGGACAAAGACAAGTTCTACGAAGACCTCAAAGAAGCCATTGCAAACATTCCTCAAAAAGAACATATGATCCTTCTAGGTGACTTCAATGCCAGAGTAGGATCAGATAACACTACTTGGCTAGACTGCCTTGGGCTTTTTGGAATCGGAAAGATGAATGAGAACGGACAAAGACTACTTGAATTCTGCACATACCATAAGCTCTGCATTACCAACACATACTTCAGAACAAAACTACAGCACTGTGTCTCATGGAGGCACCCTAGGTCTGGGCACTGGCACCAGCTGGATATGATACTGACACGAAAAAAGGACATTGGAAATATACTGCTGACACGTAGCTACCAAAGCGCGGATTGTGATACTGATCATACTTTAGTGTCCTGCCGGACAAGACTGCTGCCAACTAAGATCCACACATCACAGGGAAAAAGAAAATCACGCCTGAATACCACCAGTACAAAAAATCCTGATCTTTGCACCGAATTTGAGAACAAATTAGAGGAAGCTTTTAAAAACTTCTCTGTGACTGAGGTAGAAAAAAAGCTGGACGTATATGCGTGATACAATCTACCAAACATCATCACTGGTCTTTGGAAACAAAACCAAGAAAAGCGAAGACTGGTTTAAAGCTAGTCTACCAGAAATGGAAACTGCCA
Organism: Biomphalaria pfeifferi; assembly: GCA_030265305.1. Taxonomy (NCBI): domain Eukaryota; kingdom Metazoa; phylum Mollusca; class Gastropoda; family Planorbidae; genus Biomphalaria; species Biomphalaria pfeifferi. The sequence continues at coordinate 1,816,001 of JASAOG010000055.1, forward strand.
CTACGAATAAGAGAGCAGCCATGCTAATCTACAAGAAGGATCCCACCCCAAGCAACTTAAAAAGGCTCAGAGCTGCACGTAACAATGCCCAAAGAGTAGCAAGACAGTGTGCTAACAAATACTGGCAGGAGCTATGCGAAGATATTCAATCTTGTGCCGACTGTGGTAACATAAGAGGACTATATGAGGGCATGAGTAAAGCCTTTGGACCTCACACAAGCAAGTTTGCTCCACTCAAGTCAAAAGATGGCTCAATCATCAGCGATCGTGCGCTGCAAACGGAACGATGGGTAGAACACTATGCAGAACTCTACCAGATTGAAAACGCCATCTCACCAAATGCTATTTCCAACTTCCCATCACTTCCAGTTTTGACGGAATTAGATGAAATGCCCTCAGTAAAGGAGCTGAGCACAGCCATTGACATGCTTGCACATGGGAAAACACCCGGAGGAGATGGCATTCCTGCTGAAGTCATTCAGGCTGGAAAACATGCCCTAATCAAATCACTCTGTGAACTGCTAAGCTTGTGCTGGGAACAAGGAATGGTCCCCCAGGAATTGAAAGACTCCATTATAGTTACAATTTATAAAAATAAAGGCGACCGCTCTGATAGTAACAATTACAGAGGCATCTCACTGCTTAGCATAGTCGGAAAGGCTTTTGCTAGAGTATTACTAAAGCGATTACAGGTCCTGGCAGATCGTGTTTTTTCCAGAGTCGCAGTGTGGCTTTAGGGCAGGTAGATCTACAACAGATATGATTTTCTCTCTGCGGTAGCTACAGGAGAAGAGCAGAGAACAAAAGCAGCCCCTCTTCATAGCATTTATTGATTTGACCAAGGCATTAGACCTTGTTAGCAGAAGCGGTCTGTTTGCTGTACTAGAGAGAATCGGCTGCCCAAATAAGTTAAGAAAACTAGTGTCAGCTTTTCGCGAAAATATGCAGGGCACTGTTCAGTTTGAAAGTTCTTCCTCCAGGCCATTCTCCATTAAGAGCGGTGTAAAACATGAATGTGTACTGGCCCCTACACTATTTGGCACCTTCTTTTCAGTCGTTCTAACCAGTGCTTTTAAATCCCTGGAAGACGGAATATATATCCATTGCAGATCCGATGGAAGGCTCTTTAACCTGGCATGTCTTAAAGCCAAAACGAAAAGGCGTCGTATCTTGATAAGGGAGCTGCTGTTTGCCGATGACGCGGCACTCGTATCTCACTCACAAAGAGGTCTACAGAAGCTAGTGAACGCCTTAGCAGCTGCTTGTCAAGAGTTTAGCCTTACTATGAGTCTCTCCAAGACCGAAATCCTGGCACAAGACGTCGCAGAAATACCTATAATACAAATTGGGAACCACACCCTTTCAGTGGTGCAGGAATTTACCTACTTGGGTTCAACAATTGTTAGTAACCTAGACTTAGACATCGAGCTGACAAAAAGGATAGGAAAAGCTACAACAGCATTGGCAAAACTCTCCAAGCGCGTATGGGAAAATGGTAAATTGACCACAGCGACCAAAATCCTAGTCTACAACGCCTGTGTTGTGAGCACTCTCCTTTATGGCAATGAGAGCTGGTCAACATACATGTACCAAGAGCACAGATTGAATAGTTTCCACTTGCGCTGCCTGAGACGCATAATGGGCATCTCTTGGAGGGACCATGTCTCCTATCAGGAAGTTTTGAGATTGGCCAATATGAACAGCATGCATGCTCTCCTGACACAATGAAGATTACGCTGGCTCGGACATGTCACCCGCATGCCAGATGGTAGAATCCCGAAAGATATCTTATATGCTGAGCTTGTGGAAGGAGTCAGACCCAAGGGCCGCCTAAGACTAACATATAGAGATGTCTGCAAGCGAGACATGAGAGCCACAGACATAAGCGAAAGTATGTGGGAAAACATAGCCAAAGACCGGAGTGCATGGAGACAGACTGTGCGTTCTGGGACAACCCTTGCTGAGAACAAAAGAATTGAAGCAGCCTTATTCAAGAGGGAAAAAAAGAAAGCTGCCCTGTCCGCTAGCCCTGAATCAGAGGCATACACATGTACGAATTGTGGCAAAGTCTGCCGTTCTAGAATTGGCTTGATTAGCCACACCAGATTCTGTCCCGTCTCAAGATTAAGCCAAAACCAGTGACTCATTTGGGCGCATTCATTGCCTTTCGAGGCAAAAGGAGCCATATCTAAATGCTTCGGATGTTCCTTCAGAGTTGAAGATAATTTTCGTCCTAGTCCAAACCTCCCGCAGGACGACGGGAATGGGAGCGGGAAGGGTTTGAACCCGGGACCATCCATAAGTCCGAACGACAGTAGGGCCTACAGCGCGCTAACCGCACGACCAGGCAGCCATCCTGCAGTAAACTAAACAATGTCAAGCACGCTAAATTGAACCTCAAAGTTGCCAACTTAGAGCTACAAACAGAAGAGCTTAAAAACAATATTTCTACATTGCTAAAAGGTGCACACAAATTATTATGTAACGTTAGAAACATAACTTATCAACACACCAAAAAGCTACCTATAAATTTATAGGTTTTCCACCTTGTATTCTCGTTAACTATTTACTGTCTAACTAATAACCTTTCAATTTTATTTATTGTAAGACCCTTCTAAACATTTTTTTTATTAGTATAATGTAGGGTTTCTAAAACTATGAGGCGCATCCCACAATGTCCTATCAAGTGTCTTCTCGAGGTCATGATTTTAAAAAAAAGGAGAAATGGTATTTCTTAATTTATAAGTGCATGTTCTTTGTAGCATACTTATCTATCAATGTTTGAATATTAATATAAGTAAAATAACCTTATTAGGTTCCACTGTTTTAAAAACTAAAATATTTTAAGTTCATCTTACAAGGAGTGGTTTCAAGGCGCGGTGGCTGAGTGGTAAAGCGTTTGGCTTCCAAGTCTGGGTTCCTGGGTTCGAATCTTGGTAAAGATATTGGATTTTGGATTTCGGGATCTTTATGGCGCCAGCAAGCTCTAAAGGGTATCTGACATTAGTTGGGGAAAAGTAAAGATGGTTGGTCGTTTTTCTGGTCACATGACACCCTCGTTAACCGTGGGCCACAGAAACAGACATCTACATCATCTACCCGATTCTACCCTATAGATCGCAAAAGGTCTGAATGGGAGACGACTTCTTTTTTTTTTTACAAGGAGCTATCATTTTCACTAGCGGAGTGAGCAATAATAAATTGAGTTAAAACGATTTGATGAAGACATTTCAAAACGTTTCCGCTAACGTGAATCTTCTCAACTTTATTGTCTTAGAATGGTCGAAATAGTCCTTTCTCATCCTGACCTGGGACAAGTTGGGACAAAAAAATGCGCAATATCATATATGTACCTGGAATTTCTATCACATAATAGTTGTTATTAATAGTATTAGCCAGCACTGCGCTGCCTGATTCTTTGTTAGACTTAATTTGAAATTTGACTTTATTTATTTATTTTTTACGACTAGATCTATGAACATAGATGCGAGGGAGGAGAGCGATACCAATCGTTTTACAACGATGGAAAGCCGCCATCGGTAAAAATTTGAGAAGCACTGGTCTAGTGCTGTCTTTACTTTTCTTTTTCTTGTTCCGGTTTGTTAAAAAATGTGAATCGGTCGGCGCCGGCCTGAAGTCCTGTAAACAAGTAGTCTTAGACTTATATAATTAGACTATAGTCAGTATAGTGGCTATACTTATACTTGTGTTATAGCCTTCTAGATTTAGAATCTAGGGGCCTCTTAAGACCCAGTCTAGAATCTAGTCGTAGACCTCTAATCTAGATCTAGTTACTCCAGTCTACAATAGTAAATTAGACTAAACTAATTAGTAGATCTAAAAATCTAAATTATTCTAGATCTAAATTCTAAAAAATTAGTAAATAAAATCTCTATCTTACTATAATCATAGTATAATCTACTAGTCTAGAGTTACGAGTAGAGATCTAGAGTCTAGAATATACTTTTTATATAGATAAATCCAGAATCTAGACTAGAGTAGACACTTAGTCTTATAATATTATTAATAATATTTAATATATCACTTACACTACTAGATTAACTAGATCTAGTGACCATCTACTCTAGTCGTCCTGGTGTCCAGTGACTAGACAGAGACATGTAATCATTAATGTATTGTATTAAAGAATAATTAGATAACTCAAATGTATAGATTTCTAATTGTATTTGAACTATTTGATTTAGACTACACCACTACAATCTACATCATGATGATAATCATGATTTAGTAATATTTAGTTAAGTCTAACTTAATCACTCTAACTTAGAGTCTTTATAGAAGTTATTTAGGTCTACTTCAATTGTCAATTACAATAGTGAATATTACAATCAATACTATACGACTATACTATTACTATAGAAGTGTCAATAGGCCTACAATATACATTATAATTATACAGTGGTACACTTATAAGTGACTAATACAGGCATATGATACTGATAGAATTCTATAATATATAGAGATTATAGTTACACTTTAGTAATATAGTAATAAATATAGTCAGTCGTATAGAGAGACACTAATGATAATACTACTGGTAATCATGAATGTGAGCGTCAAAAATTATTTTTCGCGACATTCCTTGTTGTCTCTTCCTGGCCAAAATCAAATCCAGATTTGTTTATCAAAAATAATTTTGGCATCATTAAGTGCTGCCAACTAAAAATGAGAAACACCCATTATGTACAGATGTATTAATGTTAGACAAAATAATTTAGACCACAATAAAATAGTTCTTTTTTTTTTAAAGATTTATTGCAATAAATTTTTGTGTGTGTGCTAAATAGATGTTCCTTTTCATTGTCACTGAATTATGAATTATTACAATCTCTCAGTAAATACTTTTTTTGTGTGAATTACCTACGTCTGTATTTTATAGGACAAGATCTGGATTGAGATTTTTTAAAAATAGCTTTTATAAATTGCTAGACCAGATTCCATATTATTTTAAATAATTTTATTTTCATAAAGAGCATTTTTCATGCTTATAGCATGCTCAGAGCACTATGGTCCAATCTGTTTTCAGGATCACTAGGATTGGGGAGGTATCCACGGAAAATGTTTTCAGTAATGCTTTTAGTTGCTCAGTACAACTCTGATTGAGTCCGATGCTGAGAACCTCGAGCCTCTTTATATGTAACTATCACAAGCCCAAGCGTTTTATGTCTCTCACGCTTGTCATATAGCGATTTCTATTTATTTATTTCTCTTGCTGTATTTTGAAAGTACGGTAAAGAATGTTAAAAAGGGTAATTAATTTATGTAAAAAAAAAAAAAGCTTATTATTATACAGTGATTGGCATACGCCGATATTTTTCAGAGCCTGCCTAAGGTCAGTGCAACCTATGCGACCGCAGTGAGCCACGCACTGTCATAGAACCCACTCTAATCCTAGGTGTAAATTATTAAAATGAAACCATTTTATAACTTATATCAGATTTTCCATGGTCTTCTGGTTTACAAGAAGCTCCTGGAAGGTGACTTCTCACAATTTATGGAAAAAAGATACTTGCGTGTGTAGGCCTACTGTAATAGTCCTGCCTAGTATTTGTTGATGGCTGTCGGACTTCGACACTCTGGAGGCCTCAGACAGGACAGGGGTGAAGAGCTTTTCTAACCATCAACGGGATTATGGCGCCGACGCCCTACTGGACTTCACTGAAGGCGGCATGGCCAGAGGCGGCCTTAGCAGTGCGCGGGGCCCTAAGCCTTAAGTGTAGGCTATATATCCATATCACATTACGCTAATGTCTCTTCCGCCTCTAACGCTGTAAGTCTTATTTTTGCTACGAAACATAGTACCTTACGTATGTACTGTACTATTGGCCGTTTGACTACATTACATAATGTACTTTATGAAAGATTTTGCCTTAAAGTTTAATCATTTTAACTAATGATTAAGACATTTGTTCATGAACATACAACAAACTACATAATAACATTTCTGCTAAACACTCTGAAGGTTAAGATTATGGCGCCGCAAGAAGAGTGCAAAAGGTCGATTGTTGATGCGAATAATGTGTGCTTGGACTCCTTGGTGCTTTCCCTTCAAGTTTACACCATTGTATTTGTATCCCTGGAAACGACAATTGGCGATGTCCTGACCAATGTTCACCAGCGCAGCAAGAAGCGCCATGACAAACCCTTTCCTGTTAAGTTGTCAACATTTGGATACGTCCAAAAAACTCAATATAAGGGACATCAGGTGTGTAGTCAAGAATGACGGGAAAATATTTTGCAAGTTTGATTTTATCAATAATGTTCCCTTTTACTTCTGATGCCATAATGTTCATACGCTCGTTTTGAATCCTATGCCCGATGTAATGGCCGTGAGCCTCGGCATTCTTAATTCTTCGAAGATGAACTTGCATGGTTGGGTCGACTTCGGCTATCACTGTTGTTCGTTTGTTTCTCTGTTCTCCCATGATATGCGGTGTTGTTTTCTTAAAGGTACTGTACAATCACTAGAATTTTTGTTAAGACTGCGCGCTACAGCAGATTTACTTTTCTAATTTTTCTTGCATCGCGTTATTCGTTGTGCTACCATTTGACATTCTCAGGGCTAAATCCAACCACAAAGTCACACACTTAACGGGATGTACAGAAACCTTGTGCTGCTGAAGTTTATGTCATGTTGAGAACTTACATAGAAATAGTATTTGGTATTATAAAGATGCCTGGAAAGATTTCCAAAGATATTGAGTATATATGAGAACTGTTCTGGTTTTCGAAGCTGACAGTGTCAAGGGAATCTCCAAATGCGGGGCCTGGTGAGGTTGTCCCACTTGCCACCCCCTAAGGCCACTACTGGGCATAGGCATAGCCTGGGAGGGGGGGTTGGGGTTCAATAATGTTCCCTTTTTCTTCTGATTACATCAGGTCCATAAGCTGTTTCGAAACTGTTATATCTTTGACATATGCTGATAACGCGAATGTTTATTTGTATAGCATTAGGGCCTCTTCTGGCCTTGTTAGAATGTTCTTTGTGCAAACATTAAATAACTTTATCCTGATCAATTTTGTTGTTGCGTAGTGCTACTATGCACGAGATGGTCAAATGACTATTAACTCACTCCATGTCACATTGAATCTCAAACGAGTATGTGACAGAAACCTATGCCAGATGTTATGTTCTGGTGTCTGGGCTGTAAATTGTTTGATAGATAATTTCGAGCCTTTCCTGTTTCGTGCAATCTTTAAGCGCGCGCGAGAGTTGTCATGTTTTTTACACCTTCAAATCAATTAACTTCTGATACGAAGCAACTTAGCATATAGTGATTTCCCTGAAATAAAGTTTATGAGGATAAGCTATATAATTGTAATAAACTGGAATAAGCTAATCTGTAGTTCATGTCTGACCATGTACGCTTTATTATGGGCTTGCAATTCAAAATTCTGTAGCACGTACTCGTGATGATTTTTTTTTTCATTTGCACATAATTATAGCTTAGAATATGATAAAATGTTATTTTCTTTTTGTCTTCGAGAAAAAATTCTAGTCAGCTGTCAATTTGAGAAGATCTTTGAGTTGGATGGCTGCCTGGTCGTGTGGTTTGCACGCTGGATTGTCGTTCAGATTTATCGATGGTCAAGGGTTCAAACCCTGCACGCTCCCATCCCCCGTCTTCCTGCGAGAGTTTTGGACTAGGAAGTAATTATCTTCAACTCTGAAGGAACATCCAAAACATGTAAAACATTTTACGAACAAACAAAACAACATGTTTGGTGCATTTTAAAATAGTTAGGCCTACTATAAGTGAAACCAGACAAACTGCTTTATGTGTAATCAGTGCCTGCTTCTCGTGTGCTTCTGATGTGTGTTTTAATTGTAATCAATTATTCATCTGTTCTTGAACCAGTTTCCGAGTTGTACATTGCAGTCTGTCCATCTTAGCATAAGTGGCCGCTCAAAAGCACACCAGCAGTCACATTAATTACATAATCAAAAACCAAATTGACCATGGTGAGGAACACTTCAGGGATGGCATCTTGAGGAAGGCGAGACTATTGGCAGACAAACTAGGTAATGAATTAGTGCTGCCGATAATTTGTAGTCGACAGACACACCAAGCAAAAAAATTTGTTTGGATTTAGGGATTATTAAAGAACACTGCTTTACAGTCCGTATCTGGATTCGTTAGTTTCTTCGTTAACGTCTCTCTTTTCAAGCAATACTAATGCTCAGTTCAACCAGTTTTTGTTTACACCCTAAAACGAAGCAAGAGCATGAAACAAGTAGGCCTATTTATCTACTTATCTTATATCATACAGATGTTACTTCAAAAAAGAAGATGAATACGTCCTATGCGTCATGCATTTACAGTGAAATTATTATCGTATAGGTAGGGAGGAGAGGGGGCACCAGTTCTTTTCTTTAATATGCTCAGGGGAAAAAAATTGAAGCTACGACTTTGAGCCATATGTGGTAACTTGCATCCCCCTGCAAAAAAGCCTGCGGGCGCCCATGAACACCTGAAATATCTTGACTATGAAATATACAATGAAATATGTCTTGATGTGAAATGAAATCTACATGTTCTTAGCAGATACTTAACTACTATTAAAGACGAGCACATCAATTTCAACACATAAAACTAGTCAATTACTTCATATAGACGTTTATTATTGCTTAAATTCTCACGTGACTTCTACTGTGACCTAATCACTTTCTTTCTCTACTTTTCTAAAATCTTCTAACTCTCAGGTCGACCGACTTAGTTACTAGACTTAGATTTCTTTCTACCTTTTTTTTTTTTTTTACACGGCTTCTACAGCTTGACTTTTTTCTTAAATGGCTTATAGCCTGGCCGATTTTTTTATCCGTGGTTCAATAGAAGCGGGTCACAATGTCATCCTTTCACGCTCTATATTGGCCAAAATCACCTAAATATTAGAAACAGCCACAGGATTACTATTTTACCAGTGACTCAAATACAACAGAACAAAACATAATATTGATCTTATATTTAGATCTAGGCTATATAGAATTAACACAAAAAAAAAAGCAAATCAACACAAAAAAACAAGTTCAGCATATATTTGTGTTATTGCAACTTTATTAATATAATTGTTAGAAAAAAAAAGAGTTTATATAGTTAATTATATAATTTATGCCTACAAACAAGCGTGCATCACCAGTTTAAGCAAGTGTAACAAAAAGAAAATCTCAGAATACTAAGTTGGCAACACCTCTGTGACATCATTGTAAACAAAATGGCAGCGTGCTGAGCAACCTTGACGTCGCTAATGCTTTTTGTTGATGTCATATAAGTTCTCTTTTTTACAAGAAAATCTTTTTAAAACGCTATTTACATTTATTAATTGTATTTTTTTTTTTAATTTTTAATTTTTGGTGAATCATTAATTTTTGACGCTCATCTTCATGATTACCATACTACTAATAGAGTCTACATCATGTAGTATGTAGATTATCATTATTGTAGATCTACTCTTCTGGATCTAGAAATATATCTACATTAATCTAGCTAGATTTATATGATAAAGGCTAACCTAGATATTGACTAGATTTAGATCCATAATAAAATTAGACTTAGACATGTGACATAAACTTAGACAATTAATAAAAATAATATAAATATATATATGTATTATGTAGATCTAATTAATATTATAATTTATGATTACTCAGATTAATTACTGTGAATAATGAATCATTTATTTGAATGTGACTAAATCTAGTCACTACTGTCATTAAGACTAAGAGATCATAAATCATCATTATCATTTTATATGTACATGTCAACATATCAATCATCTAGATTTAGAAGACTATCAAGAGTCTATATTATTTTATTTTATTTATTATAAGTAATTATCAATCTGGATTCTGGATCTAAATCTTTACTTTACTACTAGCATTATTAAAAATATATAATTTTGCACATGTCTACACCGGACACCCCTTGATTTATTCCCAGGCTTTATATAGATCTAGAGAATATTCTAGAATCTTATTGTTTATTATGACCTTAACAACTCCTCCCTTTCTTTTATTGTAATTTCAATAATATAGATCCGCCTAATATACTTTTTAACCCGTATATATCTTCTTTAATTAGTGTAGTATCAGTTACACTGAAATTTAACAGCCCGCTCTCTTTCCTTCCCTCTCTTTTGCTTTCTGGAACCAACATTTTTGTTAATTTCTTTGGCCTTTGAATTCTAGTATCACTTTTAGGTATCTGATCCCTACCCACACACAGCTATCTCCCGACCACAACAAAAAAGTTTTAAATTCTTCATACAATCTCGGATTTTTCTTCGGCGTCTCCATATTTGTAGTAAATGAATCCAAGAAAATTGTATACAAATAACTGTTCATGAATATTGTATACATACTCTTTGTTCTCTGTGGCATTTTATGTCTTGAGATCTTTTCCCTATGCAACTTCTCATGTGACTATCATTGAAACACAGCTTCAGTCAAAGGTTTGGTATATGTAATCACCAGGCATTGTTGCACTTACACAGGAATTATGTACAATAATTAACTGCATTGATATTGTCAGTATTTGAATTGCAAACTAAACCTAGATTATATTTTTAAAATGTTTATTGATTATATTATTATTGATGTAATTTTTAATAACTTAAGTTTGTATTAGTTGATAGCTATAATTTTTCATAAAATTATAGCTAAATGGCTGGAGGTTCTGAATCTAATGAGGATGAAATATGGAACTATAAATCTGGAAGAAAAAATAAAGAAACAAATCCAGGTGTTCTTAGTTGTGAAGTTCAAAACAAATGCACTTCTTTTAAAAGGTCATTCCCATCAAAAAAGACCAAAGTGATCAATAATGATGTTCAAGTTCAAAAAACAAGTGACCTTAAACAAGGTAATCTTTGTAATTTTGTTAGTAATATTTCTCGCTACCATTTACTTAAATAGCGTATATATTGTTATCGTTAAATGCATTTATATCTTGTTTTGTGTTAAAATGTATTTTATAATATTTAATGTATAACTCTTTATAAAATTGTTTTCATTTAATAATTATTGAAGAAAAAAAATTTATTTGGTGTTTCAAAAGTAATCCAACTGGTTAAAAAAATATTTTCATTCTGTTTTTTTTTTTTTTATGCCAGATGGATGTTTGCATGAAACTGTCCAGCCAGATAAACTGTTCAGTACATTGGAGGTTATAGATGTTGATCTGCTGAACAGTGAAGAGGCTTCCATTCCTAATAAGGTGATCATAAAAAGTTCCTGCATTACCAAAGATTTGAATCATTTGATAAAAAGTAACAATGCCAATATACGCAAACCTGAGCAAAGAAGGAATCAGGCAAATATAAAAACAAGCCCTTCTAGTAAACCAGTAAAACAATTACAAAGCTCTTCGAAGAGCAAGTCCACTTGTAAGAAAAAAAACTCTCCTCTGAAAAGGAATGTAAAAACTTCCTCCCCAACAAAAAACCTTTCATCATCACAGGGCTCAAACTGTTCTTATTCAGATATTCTGAATCCAAAGTGTATTGATGAATATTTTGTTCAATCAAGCCAAAATTTGAAAAGGAAAAGTTCTAAACTTGTATTTGAAGAAGTATCAAACATTTTGGTGGAAGGGGCCAATAAAAAAACAAAGTGTCAGAAAGAAGAAGAATCAGATACTACAACAGTTGGTAAAAACATTATAAATGATAAAGAAACAGAGTTGTCAAACTGTAGAACTCAAAGTACTGATACTGAACTTAAGAAGCAAGACATTCTACATTCTTTTGTTGAGGTTGACATTCTTTTTGATAATGATGACTTTAATCTGGTAGAAAAAATCACTTCCACTAGCTCATCAGAAGTTGACCTCATGTCTGATCCTATTCTATACAATGAAAACATGGGAGGATTTTTTACTGGTTCAGATCTACTGGCTGAAACAAATATTGCAGATGACGATAAAGATGTCAAGAGTTCATTAGTCAATCACAGCTCTTGTGAAGACAATAAGTTTCAGGGTGGCTATACAAAACCAGAAAATTTCAACAAACAAACATCTAATCCTTGCTTGCCACTTGGCAAGAGTTTGATTGATTCTGTTTTGTTATCAAAATTAAACAATCCATCATTGACAAAACAGACATCTTTATATTCATTTTTTAAACCTAAATTTGGAGTGCAAGAAAAAACTGTTTGTGTTGAGTCAAATAGGAAAAACAAAAGTGTACTAGTGCCTGTCACCTCTCGTCCAGATTTACACTCAGGGAAAAAAAACATTGTATCTAATACAAGTAAATCAGCATCTAGTATTTCAACAGGATTATTATTAGATACACCTACAACAGAGGTTGAGCCTAAAACAAAGAGGGATGCCAAAAAAGTGTGTCCGTTCTATAAGAAGATTCCAGGTAATTTTTTAAATATTTAAACATCTTAAAACATCATGAGTTATTGTGTGTTGGTGTTACAATAGAGTTCCATGGTTGATATGTCTTAGTAGTTTCAGAAACTTACTGATGACCCAATATCCAATTGTATGCTGGACATCCTTGTTTAGAACAACTCTTTATGAAATAAAACAACTAAATCCTTCAAGCTGACATCATGAAAAGATTGGACACTATTATTTCACACAATATAATTTAAGTAATAGATTCACAAAAAGTAGATTTAACAACATGAAATTTGAAGTTTATTTTTTTAACTCCCTTGGCTACTCTTAGTTAAATTGTAAGCTTACTGTTGTTTCTTTTAAAATATAAGCATAGTGTTTACATTGTTGTTTATAATTTAATTACAAAAGACCTGACATTTATTAATTTCAGGCTTCTATGTCTATAAATCAACATTTTTATATTTAATATTGTTTTGAAACATTACTTTCAACTTTGTTCTTTCACATATTATATATCTATTAAATTTGAAAATACATTAGTAATAAAAAAATAAATCTTTACAAAAAAATTCTAGGGACTGCTATTACTGTTGATGCCTTTCGTTTTGGAGTGATCCCTGGATGCCTGGCCTACATTCTTACACATTTTCATTATGATCACTATGGAGGGCTGACCAAAAAATTTTCACAGCCAATATACTGTAGCAAGGTTAGTTAAAATAGTATTTACATCTCAAACTAGTTTGTGTTTCCAAAATGACTTTTAAAAATACTGTATAACTTTTGCTTCAGGTTATCACTAGGATAAACTGGATCTGCCTAGGCTTTTTAATAAAAATAATGTATTTACTACCCCTAGGTGACAGGAAATCTTGTGCAGAAAAGACTTGGAGTTGATGAAAAATGGATTAACAGATTACCACTCTGGCAACCATGTCAAGTAGCTGGTGTCACTTTGACATTTATGGAAGCTAATCAGTAAGATATATACTATAATATTCATATTCTCATTATATGACAATGAACGTTAGACATTTTAAATTTATCCACATTTTTATTTCATGTTAAATTGTTTTCACTGGAAGAAAAAATAATATGACAAAAATATAATTATTATTGTTATTATAGAAATGAAATGAACATTTCACATTTTTGTTAACCTATGTGCCAGACACTATTGAGCTTTGATAATTAGACCAATAACATTTCAATGTCTATTTTTTTCAGTTGTCCTGGAGCTGTAATTATTTTATTTGAGTTACAAGATGGCAGAAAAATTTTACATACTGGTGATTTCAGAGCTAGTGTTGAGATGGAGCAGTATACAATGCTGCAAAATGTAACCATATCTGAACTTTACCTAGACACCACGTAAGAGATTATCATATACATTTTGTTGCTTCAGATGTATAAAAATGTATATACATAACCATTATTTTACTATCCTATTTCAGATACTGCAACCCATGTTATGCATTCCCAGCACAACGTGAAGTTATTGACTTTGTAGTCAGTCTTGTTCTTAACTTTGTGGCAGAAACTCCCAAAACTTTAATTGTGTGTGGGGCTTACACTATTGGGAAAGAGAGAATTTTTCATTGTAAGCTTCAATGTATCAAATGTTTTTGTTTCTTCTTGGCTGTTTTGTTTGAATTCTTCAGTTTATTATCTCATTGCATTTAATCCTAAGCCATAGCTAAAATTTTGGACACCAGAATATGTGTAATGAGTGATAAGAAAAAAGTTCTGGACTGTCTGGAAGATGATGATCTCAAGTCAAGGACAACATTAGACTGGCTAAAAGGACAAGTGCATGTGTTGCCTATGGGAAAACTGAATCAAAAGGTTTAAAATGTAGCTTAGAAGTAGTTTTTTTACACCCGATATTTTTCTCTATACCAAATACTTTAAATTTAACTTTAAAACTTTTTCTGTTTTGAAAAAAAAAAAAAGCTAATGGATGTGAAATATTTTTCTGTAGGGGTTGTTTGAACATCACAGCAAATATCCACAGTTCACTTCTGTTCTAGCACTAGAGCCTACTGGATGGACTTATCAGGACAAGCTAGAGTCATTACAAAATTTAAAACCTAAGTGGAGTAAAAACAATGTGACACTTTATGGTAAGAAGAAACAATTACCAACACCAGCTAATAGATAAGGAATGTATAATATCCATTGCATCAATAATTAGAAAGGAAAACAAATGTATTCTCAAAGCTTTTCATGTTCACTCTTCTCCCCCCAGCCACTTTACACACACAGTCTTTAAAAAGCATTCTTAGCTTAACTATAGCTTTTATATAGTGCTACTTTCATGCTTATAGCATGCTCAGAGCGCTTTGGTCCAGTTGGGGGATGGGGGGAGTATCTGAGAGAAGGTTTATCCGTGCTGCCATTAGACACTCAGTAGACACAACTCTGCTTGAGTCGGTTATCGAACCTCGAACCACATGTAGCCAAGTTCAAGCGTACTTAGCCTCTCGACAACTTTTCCCACAAGCTTATCTTATAAAAATACAGATGTATGTTCTATGCTTATCCATGTGTTAATCTAGTCGTGTTAATTAGAGGCTCAAACTCTGCTAAGTCTTTGATTTTTCTGACTGATTCAGGCAACATGTTCCATGCTCTAATGATTCAAAGGAAGAAGGAACACGTTTTCTATTAGGTTGTGTTTTGTATGTGTATGAATTTGTCACAGCTGATGGAGCCAGCTATTCAATCTTACAAATACACTCTTTGTACCCTGAATCTCATTTCATGCCATTAAAGTTGACATTTATCAATATCTGTACCTTGTTATCAACTTTTTGTTTCATAAATACTGTAATTAGATAAATTGTGAAAAGTCCTATTTTTTCTCTGAATGTAAAAACAAAAAAAGCTGTATTCCATGTATACCCTAAATCTCTCTCTATGGCCTCCTTCAGTCGCGAAGCGACTATGGATCATCTTGGTGAGATGAATGCCTGGGCATTAGCTGTGGTCGGAACGATGTCGCCCACACATCAGTTCCCCCTCTCCACGCAGCTGATGTATCCAAAGGAACGGCAGTACCGATACAGTTTGGGGTCACAAATTCTTGTATATAGAATATATAAATATACAATATGTATCTAAAGTGATCCTAATTTCAAAGCTATTTACAATGATGCAGGAAAGATATATACCTGTTATGAACTTAAACTATGTTGTTTTTTATCTACCTCTCCAGGAGTCCCATACAGTGAGCACAGTAGTTACCTAGAGTTAAAACGTTTTGTACAGTTTCTGAAGCCTAAGAAGATTTTGCCAACTGTCAACAATGGAAATCCATCAGCTAGACAGAAAATGGAAGATATTTTTAAGCAATGGCAGCAAGATTGATTTTTTTTTCCAGTGCTTAGCATTTGCATTTTTGTGTGAAAATAGATCTAACTAAAAGTGGTAAAATTACATTCTACAATTTTATATTTTTTACACAAAATTATGATCACTGTATAAAAATATGGGATTAATTTATTTAATTGTTGTTTATTATTTTGATATTTTTATGATGTGTTCTCATTGTTGCATGAAATCGTTTATATTAGATTAATTAACTAGGCAAGCATAAGGTTTTATAAGCAATGTCAGTTTCATGATTAATATTAATTTATGTATGGATTGGTGATAAATGCAACTAAATTATTATTAGCTAATCAATAGAATGTTTTGATCACTAAAATACAAGGTTAAAAATTAAAACATGAATACTATAAACAAGTATGTTGAAGATTTATCCAAAACCTGTTCCTTTGGTATAAATTACATCTACACCATTACTGCATTATATTTTTTTTTTTGGGTTGACAATTAGGTACTTCTTATTTTAGTTGGGAATAATTGTTCTTTTTTTTTTATTTTACCAAAACATTACAAAATAATTTGTTCATCATTATATTTAGGCTTTACAAATTAATTAAAATTGGGAATTTTAATTGAAATAATACACATCTTCTACCCAGACTATTTTAGCGGGTCTATTTATGAGTTAATGTATAATCTCTGTGATGTTCTTTGGTTTTTCTTTATTAGTCTCGACGAGTATTACTTTGGACCTTTCATCCAATCAGTGGAATACACTTATTTACTTTAAAGATTTTTTATTTTAAGTTGTAAATACTTTAAATTTGTTGCCTGTAGGCCCATGCTCCTAGTTGAGTAGGCCAAAAATGATTTATTTTTTTTAATGAAAATTTACATATTCGTTAGAAAGTACCATTTTTTTTGTAAAAAAAATAAATATAAAAATTTCATATAAATTTACAAAATTTACATAATATTTTTGTGCATAAAGGTTACCAATTATTGGCATTATTCAAGCTTTACTGTCATAAGCACTTGTATTTAGGCTACACAACTTGAATGATTGCATTTATATTTGTCATATATTCTTTCAAAAGGCATTACACTGAACACATTTTTTTTTTGAAAAAAAAAATAAAAAAATTTTAAAACATCATTAGAATTCAGAATTTCTTTTTTTTTTTTTTTTTTTTGTCAGTGTCATTCATTTGAATGTTACATGAATTTTTAGTTCAAATGTTTTAATAAGGTATTTGTATAGAAAGATTATAGTAGAACAAAAAATTAAGACTTTCAGTCAAACAGTTGTGTACAGATTTGAGTAGATCAAATAATCAAGTCTATCATGAATCAGATTATCATGAAAAAGATTTTCTTATGAAAAGCCAAAACTTTTTCTTCCATTTTGAAAATATTATGTTCGCATCTCAGTTCATTAAATTGATTAAAATGTATGCAAATTATCCATAAGGCTGCAAATTCATAAGAATCATAATAAGGTACCCTTCTGAAAATTAACAATATGGGCTGACAAATGACAAGGGTAGGCCTATCATGTGGCCAGCACAACGACCAACCGTCTTGACTTCCCAAACGTATGTCAGGTACCCAGTAGAGTTGGATGGATTCAAGAGAATCTTAAAATTCATGAATCAAATCCAAGACCTACCAGGATTCGAGACCCCTCGATCGGTTTGGAAGCTAATTAATCTCAAGCTTCTCTGTGAGAGATGACGAATCTTGCAAGAAGAGATGGAGGCCTTTACACTTCAATACGGAACTAAAAAAAAAGTCTCTCATGATTTTAATTGTTAGTAGGCCTATTAAAAAGCAACGTTAAATGGTCAGAACTCTTTTTCTTGGCACAAAAAACGCAATAACCGCGTGTTCCAGATTAAATTTAATAATTTGAAAGCATGTCTGCCATGGTCAAGATTCACTCATCATTCATGCTCTTCTATGCTAACGTAATACGTATGTCGACATCTAAATCTTTATAGAGATCTAGGATGTAATAAGGCAAACACTAAGGTTTAATTTTACTCCCATTTTAAAAAGTTTATTCGCATAGATATATCCTTTAGAAATAAATTTTTAAAAACTATAAACAAAACGGAAAGATCGAAACATCCATGTAATGAAAGAGACCACACAAGTACCACAGTCTTGAAGAGCACTGGCCTACGCAACTTACAACTTTATATCCGAGTAATATTAAACATATATAGGCTCATCATCATCTGCATGTCCTTATTGCTTCTTATGGAATATAGGGCCTCAGTAAAAACATGCCACTCGAATCTCCGCGGTCTTTAAATGGTTTCCTAGCTCTTTCCTGTCCTCTCAGCTTCATTTAGTTACATTCTAGTAGGTTAAATTGCATCACCATGTTCTTTTAGGTCTTCCTCTAGGCTGCGTCTTGTGGCTTGGGGGCTCTAATCTAAAGTTTGTCTTGCTCTTTTGTTTGCATCTTCTTTTTTTTTTTTAGGGTGCGACCAGTCTGCCTCCATTTCTGTACTTCTATATTTCTCTGTCCTACCATCTCATACAGCAGTGGTGTTTAGTACGTTGTCATTTAACACTGTATTTTCAAGATATTTCTGAAACATCTATTGATGAAGGCCTCCTTTTTTGTTGTTATATTTATCCCGCTGTTTTCTCTATATGTGACTGCATCAATAAATATAACATACAGATTTGATGGTGGCCTATTCAACCCGAGGCGGCTCAAAGCAAAGTCAAAAAATAAAATCAGCAGTAGGCCTAATCAGGGACTTGCTATTTGCTGACATCTGTGCCCTAAATGCCTGCTCTGAAAATGATCTGCAGAGCATTGTCAGTGACTTCTCAAGAGCATGCTTAGACTTTGGCCTTACCATCAACACAAAAAAAGACTGAAGTCTTATATTTGCCTGCTCCAGGAAAAGCCTAATTGGATCCAACAATCAAGATAAATGGGCATGATATAAACGCAGTGGACAGATTCATATATCTTGGCAGCACACTCTCCAGAAACGGAAAGATCGATAATGAAATCGACCTGCGTATCGCCAAGGCCAGTGCATCCTATTTTAGACTTTCTAAAAACGTCTGGAACAGACGAGCTATTACCACAAAGCTAGGAATCTATCGAGCTGTCATCCTCCCTACATTGCTCTATGCCTCAGAAAACGTGGACAGTGTACAAAAAACATGCAAAGAAACTGAACCACTACCACATGACATGTCAAAGAAAAATACTAAATGGCAAGACAAAATACCAGATACTGAAGTCCTTCGAAGAGCGGGTCTGCAAAGCATCCACACAATCCTGATGCAGTCCCAGCTGCAATGGGCAGGACACGTCTGCAGAATGGAAGACCGCCGCATCCCTTACGACTCTTGTATGGCCAACTAAGCGAAGAAAGGAAAGGGCTCGCAAGGTGGTCAAAGAAAGCGCTTCAGGGACACCCTCAAAGCTTCTCTGAAGGCGTTCAGCGTAGACCCAGCCACCTGGGAGACAGGCACACGACAGAGCATCATGGCGTCGCGCTGTGAAAACTGGCGTACAGGTTGCTGAGGAAGAGAGAGCCACGCTGGCAGATGAAAAACGCCAGAGAAGAAAAGCAATTTTAAGGCCAATGACACTAGCTCCAGCTGGAATAACCTGCCCGGTGTGCAGCCGAACATTCCTGGCTCACATGAGGAGACATAAAACCCCAGAGCAAAGCCGTCAGCTCCCTGGATGACAAAGTGGTCATCATCGAACCACGATGACGAACTATACTTTTTTGTTGTTGCTTCAGTAGTTCAGTTGTTCTCCAAGTTTCAGACCCATGCAATAGGAGTTAAGGATTCTTAGAAATGTGGGAAGATTTCCAGATTGGTTTTAGGTGTGTAGATGCCTGATCGACATGCTAGATTTATTCAACGTTTAATGTCTTCTTCTGTTCCACCTGACATGTTGTCTGCGAATTAAGTTCTATTTATCTATTTTGTTTCGTGTTTATTTCAAGTGCTTTATTTGTTGTTTTTTAATGTTTCTTTTTTATATTATATAATTATTTGTAATGTAGTCTCGCCAACGTATGCTCATTATGGAGCGAATTTAAGGCACATTTGATGGCAGCGTTCGAGAAGCCTTAAGTGACTTCATTAGAACACATAGGAGCTACACATATGTGTGGTGAGAACCACTGTTTTATAAACATTTATGCCTATTTCTCTGGACAGCGACGCATTGTTGGACACTGTGCTGCCCAGGTAGGTAAAGTGGTCAACAACAATAAAGAGAAGGTCATTCACATTAATTTGTGGAGCTAGGTTACTTAATATATTCCGACTGGGGACTTCTGAAGCATGACATCCTTTTTTTTTTTTAGGTTGATTAACAGGCAAATCGAGGCACCAGCCTCAACAAATTCATGGAGGGCAAGTTGAAGGTCCTGTTATGTGTGTGCAAGATGGGCGCAATCGTCTGCAGGAGACGGCATAACAGAGGTGTCAACCCGTAAGCGCCATCTATATAAAGATCAATTCAGATGCCATTTTGCCTTATTATCTTAAATGATACAGACGTTACTTCAAAAATGAAGATGATTACGTCCTATGCGTCATGCATTTAAACCAAAGACCTAAATTCTGCCAATAAGTCACTGGTTTTCCTGGCAAGCTCAGGCAACCCATTCCATGCTCTGATAGCGCTAGAGAAGAAAAAGCATTTGTACAAATATGTCCTAGTATATGCGGATATGGAATGAGTATTTTATTAGATTTTGGTTTTGTATTTGAAGATTATATATTATGGTTCGAAAATCAGTGTTTTATGAATAGCCTAATTGCTACTCTACTTTTTACTTTCTATCCTGAAGGCTTTCAAAATTTAGTGATTTTACTAAAGGTGTTACTCTAGTCAAATGTGAATATTCGTTTGTTATGAATCTCACTGCTCTATTTTGTGTCTATTCCAGTTTTCTTGAGTTCAGGGGGTCCCAAACAGAGTATAACTTAAATAGACCTCAGGCGGACGACGGTTTTGTCTACACAAGATGCGGGAAAATATGCAGGTCGCAACTGGGTTTGTGTAGTCATTTAAACACTGCACTCATCCTTAGTCTTCGGATCGAAGATGTTGTCATTATTTTGAGGTACTCTTTCCTGCTTCCATTCAAGCTGTGCAGGTGCTGTGATCGAAGCTATTCAGTGTCAAAATATCTAGCTTGACAGGTAATCTCGTTCAGAACAAAGTAATTGAGAAAAAAAAAAGTAGTCAATAAACTGTTATAAATAGTAGAGTCTAGATGAGTAGATTAGACTTCTATCTCTAGATGATCGATGTTTATCTGATAACTTGAGTTCTATTTCTGGATTAGTAGATCTAGATATAGCTTGTTATAGTCTAGGCTATCTAATATAGATCTAGGGTACTATACCAGATCTAGTCTATTGATTATAGATTACATAGACTGTCTAGGTCTAGATATAGTTAATAGCTTAGCTAGTAGATCTAGTTTAGACTTTAGTGACTTAAAATGTTGAATATCTATTCTTTCTTAATAAGGTCAACTCAATCTTCAAAATTATTAACTCAAGTAACTTTTGAAATTGTTGAAAGATTAAACATATCCAATTCCAAGGTTTCCAGTTCTACCTCTTGCAGAAGTGACTCTTTGGTTAGTGCTACAATAAAACCATTAAGAGTAAAATCACTTTCGAAAAAACATGAAAACACTAGGATCAATAAATCTTCCTCATTTCCTAACAATAACAGCAACAGGTCTCAAAAACGAATATTTGGAAATCCTGCAAAAGCATCGAGAGAGATTGATGAAGATGAAATGGACTACTTGGAACAACAAGCACATTCTATCAGCAAATATAATAGCAAATTGAATTTTCGTTTAGCAGAGGAAAATTTTAAAAGGTGGGCCCATAAATCTACAGTCTAGTAGTCTGCCTATAGAATAGTCCCTTAAAAGTAATGATATATAGTAGGTTCTTATATATTGGACACTCCATCGAATTCTCCTTCAATGAACGTGTCACTTTTTTTTGTTAGTAATTCATTTGTTTTTATGTTTGAAGCAAAAATAGACGTTTCGGGACTGCGCATGTCCAATTTTAGATAAGTTCTGGTAATTTTGTTCCGTTTTTCCAAAGCAGATGGCAGTTTTTTAGATTCTCGGTCACCATGTATGTAGAGCTGTTGTTTTAACCTCCCCCGGCAATTCGTACCCATATAAGGGATGAAGGCTATAATATGAGCCTGTTTGATTGTAGGCTGATGGGCATATCAAAATAAGCTTCCAAACATCTTTAGAAAGACATTCCAATTACATTTATACCGTTAGCTGTTAAATAAAATTTAAAAAGGGGGTGCCCAACGAATAATAATGAATTCAGCTCATTCTCCTTCCTTGAACACAGCAAAATCGTAATAAGAAATATTATTGGAATTAATAAATCTATGATTTTTTTTTCAATGAATAACCATGACCTAGATGGAGATATCTATAATACAAGGAATACAGGAATACAGCTATCAAAGGAATACAGCTATTTTTATAATCCTTTAGTTGCAGAATAAGAATCTGCTTTCAGTTTTTTTGTAAGTTAAACCTTCACCAAATAAAAAAATTTGACCTAGTTCCCGTAAGTTGGTGTTCAGATATAAGAATCTACTATGTTATATATATAATTTATATCTTCTAGCTGATAGTGATACCTATAGATGCTATGGTTTAAATACTTGGTTTATAGATCTATGTCATGTTTATATTGCCCAGATAACTTTTAAACCCCTCAATAAAACGTCCTGCATTACAATGCATCCCCACCTCCAACATAATTTTCTAACCATCAGATTCGATGTCCTTTTTCTCTCTTTCATCCTACAAACAAAAGTCCTGCAACCCCATATTATAGAGTATGCACAATCACACACTTTTAAGGCTTATCAGTTTGGCCAATATATCAAATGAAATGGCTGTCAACATATTGAATTCTAAAAAGTATACTATACCTGATACCTGTGGTACATTAGTGTTAAAATAGTCAAACACTTTTAAATCCATCAATAAAACAGCCCACATTGCAATGCTACCCCACAGCTAACACACTTTTCTAGCCCTGAAATTCTATGTTCCCTTTATTTTTATCTCTTTCATCCTTCAATGGAACGGCCTGCAAACCCTTGTTATGGAATATGCACCAACATTTCTTAGGCCCATCAGTTGTAGCCTTTTTATCTACCAGCATTATAATACCCCCAAACACACACTATTTTGAATGCATCCTCCTACAATACACTTTTTGCCACTTATATATATATATATTATTTTATTTTAAATTGGTTGTAATGTTCCTTCTTTCAACTCACCCACCTCCTATCACTTCAATTAAATAAAAAAGATTTAATAAATAAGTGGAATGTTTGTATTTTATAAATGTACCTTGTCATACATGTTTGTGGATATCTCTGTGTAAACTAATTGTCAAAATTTGAATGATTGCTATTCATTTAATATTTGGTTATTATCTCATTGGTTACTGTAATTCTCTGTACAACAGAACATAATTACTGACACACATCAGTAAAACAAGGATTTATTGGAAGACTAGAATACAGAAGAAATGTTAGGAAGTATTTTACTGGCGATATTCTCAGCTTGAAATAAATGGCATAGCTTTTAGTTTGAAAAACAACTTGCTAAGGTCATGAAATGAAAGAGATGGGTTTTTATCTGCATTGATTGTGATATACCTTAGAACCTATCTGATGGGACCTCTCTACATTATGAGTTCCTACTGAACTGCTACAGATAAAATATGTCTTCCATGCCAATCTGCCACTGGACCATTTTAAATTTAAAACCCATATTTATACAACTTCCAAGATAGTCAGAATAAGTGACTAGAAATGTGCAGGAAGAGTAAAATGTAATATGTAGAATCACTCGAAGACAAGCTTTATTATTTAGTAGTTTTACAAAGTACAGAGTTTTTAAATGTACATAATTGTTTCAATCTTATTTGTTTTCTTTCAGAGAATCAATAAAAAAATTGTATTATGCAAGAGCCAAAACTATTGAACGCAAATTTTTCAAAAAACCTGATCCACCTAACTTATTGACTTGGTCTGCAAAAGAACAGATTCTATTTCTTCATGAACAGTACCCTGAGGAATGGACTGTAGAGAAACTTGCAGACAGTTTTCCTGTTGATAAAGCTTGTATCAAAAAGGTTCTAACTTCAAGGCTGAGATTACATAGAGAAGAAGATATCGCTCAACACGACTTAGAGGTTCAGAAGAATTGGACTGATTTGAAAGTAGCCATTGAAAGTGGCCAACAGGACAATGACATTTACTCAAATCTCAAAAACATAAACAATGAAACTTTAATTTCCAATGCTTCAGGCATTAGCTACTGTCCATTGCCACCAATTAAAAAGAAGGAGTTAAAGATTGGTCCATTTTCTTCCATTGTAAAAGACTGCCTTGAAAAGAAAGATTCTACTTCAAAGGATGCAATGAGCTTGCAAGACAAACTCACTCGTCTCTCCAATGTTTTAGCTGATGTCTCTAAAGTATTTAACAAAAGCCTTGAAACAAAGTTGGATTCAGACCAATCCAAAGATGTGCACAATGAAACTCAGACATTTGACTATCAAAGATTTTCAAAATATAAACAAAACAGTGAAACCGACAGTTTGGGGAATCAACCTTTTACCATTAGAGAAGATGAAGGAAACCCATCAGCTCCAAAAAATAACATTTTAAAGTTATCTAATAACAAAGCCAAATATTTTGTTTCTGGCAATTCAGTTTATGATAAAAATGGAGAGTTTTTGTACAAAAAACCTTAATAAATTATTTTATAAAAGCATTTCATTAATGTTCTTCCGGGTGTGTAGATATTAGATTTCATTATTACAATATTGCTTCTGAACTTTTTTATTTGTGGCACATTGTTGGTCAATATATAATATGTAAAAACATAACAACCAAGTACCTGGTACCATAATATTTTAGAGGTGTTATGATAAGAAATTCTAAAGTCTGCCGTTTTCATGGAAATTACGGTTCCTGGTCATTTCATCCCCTGTTCATTTTATCTAACAAATAGTAATTGTAAAAATAATGAAATGAGCAATATTTAATATATTCATTTTTTATTTAAATGACAAAAAGTGTAACACGTTAGATAAGAATAAAATTAAATGCCATTGTAAACTGTAAAAATTTAACATGTATAATATAGAGGCAATGTAAAAAAGTTTTATCCTGATATGGGTGAAGTCAGCCTTTATTAAAAAAAACAAGCAAAAAAACTTTATTTCAAGGCTAAATGTGACACGCCGAATTTCAAGAAAGATTGATTGAAAAATAAAATAAAGTAAAACACCTCACCTTGGCCTTTGATGATAAGTTATCAGCGGCATAGACATAATTATTGTAATTGCAGTTCTATATCTCAAATGATTTTCACTACTACCACCAAACCTTGGCCTTTGATCATTACGTCATGCGCATGACAGGATAATATTATAATATTACATCCCCCACATCCAATAGAAGGACTATAGTTAAGTACACACCTGGATTTACAATATATTACAAGATTTCTCATGAAAAATGCAAAGTGGAAGAGGAAACACTATAAAGTTATTAGCAACATGTAAAAAAATATTCAAAATCATTCTACATAATTATATTTATATATTAGATGAAATGAGGGCTTAAAGTCAAAGTCTTAACAGCACAATTAAACTATGAAAAAAGAAAAATATTTAATTGGGGATGAAATGAATGGAGGATGAAATGACCGGTCATCAAAATTACTTACATGTGCAAATTAAATACATTTACAGATAAAACAAAGAACTAAGAAGTGTCTCAATAAATAATAAATACATTTATTTCTTTCAATAAAAAAGGAATATAAAAACAAGACATTCAAGCTAAATGTTTAAGAAGAAAAACATAAAAAAAAGTAGTTAAAAAAAACAATAACAACAGCTTATATATATGAAGTGTAATTGTATCAATTAGTTTGGATCAGCCATGTAATTAAATTTGCAATAGATTTAGACCAACAACAAAAAAATCTGTGATTAGAAATATTTTCTACCAATTTTTTTTTGTTTAATGCTATTTCATGCTTTTAGCTTTCCCAATACACTATGTTCCTATCACTTATCTAGACCAGTTAGGAAAATTGGGGGGGGGGGGGGGGGGGGGGGGGGGAAAGAAAGAAAGGGATAGAGTGAATTTTATCATTATTACTTTTTAAAGCATTAGAAAAAAAATCCAAACTAATATCTCTCACCTTTTCTAGCAGACGCTCTAGCCACTCTGCTAGTGAGCTACTTATAAATACTTATAGAATATTGTATGGTTATGTATTGTTTATTTCAAACTTAGTTTAAAGAGACTAATTCAGCTTTTAGCACCACTTCAAAAAAGTACAATTTCTTTCCCTTGTTCAAGATACCAAACAAAATAATAAATTACCAATAGTTAATTAACAAATTGTTTATTTTTTTAAAGATGATTCTTGTGTTGTCTGGTAAAAGAAATAATTGTGCAAAGATTTCAGCTTGCTCTGACATTGGGTGTCAGAGAAATAATGTGTACAAACTTTTTACCAGACAGACAGAGTTGATATAAGCTTTGTAAAAAAAAATATACCATAATGAAAATTCACATACTTATACATGTTAGGTAAACTCTAAGAAAAATAATACTTTAGTGTGTAAATCAAATCACATTTTATATTACACATGTACATATATGTATATATAAATATATATTAAGGGCATAATTTTGTTTAGTTCATATACTATATAGATGTTTCTGGAAATTTAAATTTAATTAGTAAAAATTTTGATTTGTTTAAATAATATATATAATTTACGAATGAAGCTCCCTTAGATGTCTTTAGGAAATAATGGATGTTGAGCATTAATAGAAGCCTACACATGAAATGAGATATTTATTAATGTCAAACAATCAAACTATAATTTTTACAAATTATTATAATTTGATTAAAAAGACCTTTAAAAAAAAAGTCAATCAGTGGATTAATAATAAAAATAATAATGAAAACCTTCAATGTCATTAATTACACAGCTTAAGTCATTGTGATACATTAGATAATTGTCACAAAATTTGCATTATAAGAAATAAAGCAAAAAAAAATATAATTATAAAAATTTTCATCAAGTGTCCTATCTGAGTATGAACTGTGTCACAGAAAACACACATCTATGTGTATCTCAATCATAAAGTAGTAAGACTACATAACAGTACACAAGATTTTTTTGACTGAGAAAAGGCATACAATATAAATAATTAGGATTATCACACTGATACAATATGCTATTAAAATCATTTGTTCTATTCTTCTTAGTAGTTAAAACTTTAATCAAGAAATAATCACCTTATATGATTTATAAAAGTGAAACCTATTAATTCTGGTAAATTGCATGAAAGTGGCATCTCTTACCTATGTTATTTTTTTTACAGCTGCACTAAGTTTAAGATAAAATCAGTAGAATATAATCTTTACTTTGTTATATTAATGAACTAAATGAGAGTTAGGATCATTATAGCCTTGTGGTAACTTGAGTGTGTGTCCTGGTCCATTGGGCCCATTTAAATAAGCTGTGTCAGTAAGAGTCACATAACAATTAGTTTGAGACTGAGACATGAAACATGGGGAGCTTTCTAGTTCTAAAAGTAAGATATGGTTTAATGCTGGAGGGATGTTAAAAACATATTTTGGAATGTAGAGAGTAACTTGTGGACCTCTGTAAGGCCAGTAGCGTCCTAAGTTGAAACTGTTTAAAAAGGCTTGGCCCTGAAATTAAAATGATACAATTAAAAAAGTTGTGAAATGTACTATCCCAATCCAATTGTTCTACTGGTACTTATGTTTTTGAAAATAAAAGGAATTTTAATACCAACCTTAATCCATGGTCGAGGATCAAGGAATGCATCAGTTGGGGAGTCTGAGAATGTTAAACTACCAGTGTAGATAGATGGCGTCATCAAGTTAGAGTTAACAGACTTTGATGGTTTATTTACAGTGGTTCTAGAGAGAGAAAATCAAATTGTATTTTTTAAAAGTACTTTAATTACCTGCACAATTTTTTTATTTTTCAATTTAAGTTTGTGGTTTTGTAAAATGTTTTACATGTTTCAGATGCTCCTTCAGAGTTGAAGATAGTTTACTTCCTAGTCCAAACCTTCCGCAGGACGACGGGGGATGGGTGCGGGCAGGATTTGAACCCTCGACCATCGATAAATCCGAATGACAGTCCACCGCGCAAACCGCACGACCAGGCAGCCACCCAATTTTTACGAGCTGAGAATGTCTAAGCTAAGTCTATTTTTTCAAAAAGTTGGTTGTATAGCCTTTTATTCTGTGTGCAGGAATATTAGATTCAATAACAAATTTACACAAGGGAAACTCAATTATTTTTTTTTAAAAGGATCAGAAAGTGTAAATAAAAAAAAACACTGTAAACATGATGTTCTAAAACTAAACATTACGTTGCCTAAAATTAAAAAACATTGTATTTATTCTAACCTTTTCTTCATTGCTGCTATTAAAGCCACATTAATATTTTCTGCATGTATTGGATAGATTTCCCAGCTCATGACTAAATCATTTCCTAAAGTGACATTTTCAATGATGCCCTGAAAAAAAAAAGCCAAAATAGAGAGGGAACAGATGAAAGCATTAAGCCAGTAACACCTAAAGAATGTTAGTAACCAGTACTATACAGTTACACACAAGAGTAGATAGAAATGTATGATTAACATTGTAACCGGTACATGAAAAAGAATAACAAAATGGATGGTTTGATACAAATATAAGTCAAGAAATGAATATGAGAGCAGAAAATAACTTTCCTTGAACAGTGCAAGATTGCAATAATGTGGGTTAGTTTAGTTAGAGGGATTTTACAATCTTAAGTTTAATTATACAGAATGACAATTACCTTGGTGTTGAAGTTCATTGCAGTTGAGTAGCCTACCCTGCCCTGATTCTCCACCAAAATGTCTACATGTTGCCCTATGGTACCAGTTATAAATACTTGTGTTGTGCCAACTCTATCCAGTATACCAAATGGTACCTAATATATGTGTAAATCAATAGTAAATTAAAGAAAAAGTGTAGATTAATTTTTGATATGCATATATTACAGCCTTTTCAAGTAAGTATAATTATTGTTGATTTCCTCAGATATAGCAGCTTGAAGCTTTTTAATGATATTATCCCAAGCATTTTACATCTAGGATTTAAAGGGGCGTCAACAATATTTCATACATGGATTGGTCACACCCTTAGAAAAGATGATAACAACAGAACTAGACATCCCTTAGAATGGGGAGATGGATTGGTCACACCCTAAGAAAAGATGCCAGAGCTAGACAGGCCTAAGATTGGGAAGATAGATTGGTATACCTTAAGAAAAGATGCCAGAGCTAGACAGGCCTTACATTGTAACCCCCAGGGCACAAGACGCAGAGGAGGACCAAAAAGAACATTGCAATGCAGTGTACTAGATGAAGCTGAGCGGACAGGAGAGAGCTGAGAAGCCGTTAAAAGACTAGCAAGAGACCCTGAAGAATGTGTTTTTACTGCGACCCTATGTTCCATGAGGAACAATAAGGATGGGTGAAGATGATTTTATTTTCTTTGATTGTCCAATTAAAACTATAAAACCAAAACTAATGGTACCTCAATTTTAAAATGATGTCTGAAATATTGTTAAAGTCAATAAGCATTGAACTATATCTACTTTAAATTCTCACTTTCTGTCCACTTTCTACCAAGATTTAATACTCTGTGAATTCTCTAAATAGAAGTTGAACTTCATGAACAAGTTCAAATTGTCTTCTAACAACGAATTTCCTTTTGTTATAAAAAATGGTTATGAACCCAAATAAATGCACAAATTAAGTTTAATCTGATGCACTGTGTCGCACATTCAGGGAAGGAAAGTTTTTATTTTTTATTGAGTTTACAGATATTTGAAAACATTCTATCTAACATAGAGATATAATAGCAGACTAGAAGACAATATACTGATAGTTTATAAGTACATAAGAGAAAAAAAAAGAACAATATCAACTAAATTATTCTCAACCAGCCATAAGTAGAGCAGAAACAAAGCATTTGACAAGCAATAATTCATAAGAAATATATGTTTCAATTTTTCACAGTTCACCCTCTTCACATGACACACAAGGTCAATCATAAATTTGAAATAGAATAAAGTATGCTATGGCTTTGTGCTGGCAGGATGCCACATAGCTCCCTGGTTAATGAATGCAGATTATAAAAGAATACATTCATGACACATTCCATTTGTAAAAGTATAATTCACTTACAGCATTGACCATAACAACACCTCTATCCCTGATGCCAGGTACAACTAATGGTGTTGGTGTGTAATAGTTTTTGATCAAAGTAAATCTGTACAAAATGAAACCTTCATACTGTAAACAAATAAAAGCACTTAGAATAAAATTCTAAAACAAAAACTTGTTAAATGAAAAAAAAAAATAAAACAATTTTATTAACTACAGTAATATAAGGCATTATTTATTTAAATTTATATTTGGATATAATTGTTTGACTTTAAAAGATAGGTATTGCACACAGTAATAAAGCATACATACGAAATTAATTTCTTCCATTGTTACTGGAAAGACGGTTCTATATGGTCCTTCAGGAGTTAAATATGGTAGAGCATCTTGTATGGTACATAACTAGATCACAAAGTGAGACATTGATTAAAAAACATAAGCACTAAATTAATCTCTCAAGTATACCAGTATGTAAATCTAAAGAAATGAAGGCTGTAATGTGATAAAATATCAATATTTTTTTAAAATATTTAGTCATACCGATACTTTCTTAAATTTTCATTCAAATCAAGTTAAAAATAAACAGAAAAATGTTTTTAAAAACATACAAATTCTATTGGAATTTCTCCCAGATTTGTGATGTTTGGGTTTGCTGGTATTGGCTCTGATGGTAAGGGCAAATACTGAAAAAAAAACAACAGCATACACCTTTTGTTGATATAAAGTATTTAGTACAGGTTTTTTCTTCACTTGGTAGCTCATTTGAAATAAAGGTGTAAAACACTTTAAAAAAACAACAATTACCTTTGATATAATATCTCTCAATGCTAAAAACTTATCAGTCATTTCACCTCCTTCACTTATTGGGGAATCATAATCATAGCTAGTAGGTACGGGTTGATAGGGTGGACTGTTAGCTCCTGTAAACACAAAAAAGTAGAAATAACTGTAGACTGTTGCCTAATATATTTCATGGAAAGTGAAAAGGATAAAAAAATTGATGGCTAACTCTTTTAAAAATCAAAATTCTCAACACATTATTCAGTTAAATACTAACCATTATAAAAACCAAAGTTAGTGCCTCCAACAAACATGTACCTTAAATATATAAATATATTTTATTATTGGTTTATTTAGCTAAACACTGCAAACTAAAATTTTAACTTCAATTGAGCTTCAAATTTGAAAATGGGTAGTACTAAACCAAAGTTTTTCAGCCTAAAAATGGCACTAGGATGGAAACGGTCATTAGAGAAGATGATTAGGCCAATAGGGAAGCAAAACAGAATCCCTAAAGAATGAGTCCATTTCACTATCCGAAATGGAAGAAAACCCCAACATACCTGTTACTATACAAAAGGGGCTGTTTTTATGATAGACACCTGATGAGGTAAAGAGAAATTAATATGAAGGAGTTTCCCCAGAGTGCTTCGCCTTTGGCCTCACTTCTAATCTGAGCATCTTGGGATATGAGCCATCAATGACAGGGATGTAAAAATCTACATCTGCTTGGATCATTCCCTGACAGAAGTTTTTCAAATAGGCAGCTGGAGGCAAGCTTTCATGAGCCCGGAGTATGAAGCATCTTAGACTCAACTCTAAGGACTCTAAGAAGAAGTATACCAAGAAGATAGTAAATTGGCTGTGCCTTAAAACTTTAATTCTATTATAAATTGATTTATCTAAAAATATGGACTATAAGTGCATAGAAGGTGTAAGATATATCATAGTTTTTAAAACATACAGCAAAACTTTAAAAAAAAGGAAACTTATTTAATGTTTCTATACATTACACTCACTCTACTGGTAGATCTAAACCACTAAATAATTAGTTACATGTTAATATTGGCCCCATACGCCAATAATTTATCTAGACTTTTGGCAAGTGGAGTGGAGTCTACCATCTCATGGGGTGTGCCCCAATGATCTAGCCAGCCTACATAAAATTCTGAATTTACCTGCAGAAAAGATTGAAAAGTTAATGCATAAATACTATGCTTTGCAAGATACAAGAACTATTTGTTGACATAATTTTAAATATTTCAAGTTGATATTTACAATAACTTACAATGAGAAAAATCTTATTGACTTCATGATAAAATATATCTATAATTTTTGTGATGGCTAAGTTTATGAAGGTCCAAAAGGTTCAGTTCTTAAAACTCAAGAAAAATATAACTCGCAAGATTCATGCTACATACTGTCATGCTCAAATGCACTAATGGCTACTAAGTGTGTAGGACTAGATTATGTTAGGTTCAAATTTTTTTTATGCGTTGGGTAGGTTGAAACATCTGGAAGTCATTGAAAAAAATATTTTTGTAAACAAATAAGGTGGTGACTAAAAAATTTTCCAAAGAAAGTTCGTAGAAAAGGTCAAGGATAAAATAAAAAATCTAGAAAAGTCTTTTAGTGAGACTGTAAAAGGAAAACAAGGGAGGATATCAGGGTCATGCCATTTGATTAGTAGTCATTGGTCAGTGGATATCTGTCATTGTTCATAGTAGTTCATTGTGGAATAGGCCTATTGATAACTCTTTGTCAGCCAGGTTACCTTAATACTTGTAAGACGTATTCATCACTTGTTTAATACAAATTTATGTTCATTGCTAGAGTATTTATTTCAATGGATTAAGTTAGAAGATATTAAACTCTACATAAATTGTTTTTGACACTGCAGTTCTACAGTGTTAAATTAGATTAGATTTGCCATATAAATTTGGGAATTTTTTTATAGTGATGATGTAATTAAAAAAAAAAGGACTAGGAAAAATTTTTAAATAAAAAGTTAGTTGATAAAAAAGCATCCAGTCTTGGTCAACTCATTTAGTGTTGGCCTACGCTTGTGTTCTACTTGAAAAAATTATAGGCCTCATATTTCAAAAGGAATACTGGGTATAAGGTTTATAGGCCTACTACTTATACAGGACCATAAGGTTCATACTCAAAGAAAACCATAAAGTTCATGCAACTTACAAGAGGACCATAAGGTTCATAATCTCTTTGAGATTGAAAAGCTCCTACTGGATCATCTGTAATTAAATAATATAAATATTCCATACAGAAATGTTTACAAATATATTAGTACCCTATGTTGATACTAGTTAACAAAAGTGGAGACTAATGCAGCTTTTTTAACAAGTTCAGTAACTGGGTATAGGGAAAAGAAAAAGGCAGAAGACAGAATAAAAAAAAACCCATTAAATCACCAGAAAGTTTAAAAAATATCAATGCTATCTTTAAGGCAATAATATGGCACCCTCAACCTAAGCCAACAATCCCTAGACTTTACTTTCTTTCTCTATAAGCTCTATAACTAACAATAAACTAAACTAACCATAAACTAAACTCATCCTTTATACTAAACCTATAGGGTTGTGACCAATTGGTGAAATGCCTGACCACAGGGATTTTACTAATGGAAAGTACAAATTGTCCTCTATTTCAAAGTTCACCTAAATTAGTTTAAAAAAGTAAATGGAATTGCAAAACCTTATTTACAGGTTAAGTCAAAGAAACAGGGGAGCTAATCTTTGTTTCCTAACACCCACTTTAGGGGAATGCTAAAACTATTTCTGACCCCTTGTCCTGGAATACTAATACTAGTCTTAAACCTATTCAGACTCTAGTACTAACCTTAAAGAGCACACTGTTTGTGAGGAAATCAATTACTTATAAAGAACACCCAAAATAACTTTTAATTAAAAAAAAAACAACAAAAAAAAAATAAAATAATTTTATATTACTTGTAGCTCCAAAGTCTATAGTAGCATATACACCATCGATTTTGCCACATTTTAAATAATAGTCTGCTCCACCATCTGTAGAGTAAATCACAACATTAGGTCCCAAGATGGACTTAACTTTGTCACGGAGATAGTGTAGATAGTCATAGTCACAAGCAAAATAGCTGCCATATTCATTCTCTATCTGAAACATTGAAGAGATTTCATTCATAAAACTTAAAAAATGTTCTTTTATATATTCAACATAAAATTTTAATGAAGCGGTCACACAAGTGGTTTCAAATTTGCTATTATTTCATGGAAACAAAATTTATTTTTTATTTAGAAAAAAATTGTTAGAAGAGAAATATACATGAAAATTTAAAAATTATGTAGCCTACATATATAAATGCAGGCTATTTTTAGATTTGATTGATATAAAAGCACAACAAACAAACAAACAAAAAATTTAAACAATTTTTACAAGACTTTTATAAAGGTATGACAATCAGATTTTAACTAGAATTTTTGTAAATTTGAAATTATTTCATGAAAATGGTTATATATACATATGCTTGTGTATTTCAACATTTTATTCTTCCTTGGCACACTCCAAAGTACAACCTCTTAAAATAATACTTGTTTGTATAAATAGTCTATGTTTGTTTCTTTAGCAGTCAGAAGCTATTGGTTATAAAGTTGACTTACTTGCACCATAAGCACAGGACCACCATTGTTGTACAAATATGGTTTCATTTTAGTTAACAATTCAGTGTACCATCTGTCAACCCATCTGATGTAAGCTAACATTTCAGTACAAAATGAAAGAGAGTGAATATATTTATTAATTATAATAAACTGGAAGATTTTGTCTTTAGTAGATTTATTATAATAAACTGAAAGATATTGTCTTTAGTAGATATATTATAATAAACTGGAAGATATTGTCTTTAGTAGATATATTATAATAAACTGGAAGATATTGTCTTTAGCAGGTTAAATGCTGAAGAATTATTGAAGAGGTCTCCAATGAGAAAACTAAAGTAAAATGAATAATAATTTTTGGAATTGAGATTGCTAAAAAAAAAGTTGATTTTTTCTTCTTCTTCATTCTCATTGTTATGTTGGAGTGTTCAGATGAGTAGACCAATACATGAGATGAACTGCGCAGTGGTTACAAAATCAGGGAGCTCTCCCTATAGTTTCCTTTCTATTGGGGTGATTTGGGACCAATGTCTTATACGGGCCTCTTGGTAAAGAGAGCAGTTTTGGAGGACATGGTCTGCATTCTCTGGTGATACTCCACATGGGCAGATTTCACTGGTTCAGTTGATATATGATTTTGAAATTTTTGTATATCCTTCAAATTCCAATGGGTGTCACTAAATGTATGGCTACATAAATGACATAAAAATTCACCAATGACTACTTTTTCATTTCCTACTTTTAAGAAACTCATTTCTCTTGTGACAGACGGACATATTGCACAAACCTAATAGCGGCTTTTCCCCTTACGGGGGCCACTAAAAAAGAGTTACTTTATGTAAATATTATTTCTGCATTAGTTTCTATTCAATTATTTAGTTGGTGAAAAATGAAAGACCTGATATTCATTTAAAAAAATTAATAGCTCAGATTTGTATGATTCACTGGCTGTCAGATTATAACAAAACAGGGATTGTGATTTTTATTATTAGTGATTAAGTTTTTATTTGTTCACATTGACAATAGCTTTAGGGATACCCTCAAAACTTCTCTGAAAGCCTTCAGTATTGACCCAGCCACCTAGAAGACAGAAGCACATGATGGAGCATCATGGCGTCACACTGTCAAAATTAGCGCACAAATTGCAGAAGACAAGAGAACAGAGCTGGCAGAAGAAAAGTGTCAGAGAAAAAAGCAAGGCCAATGACAATAGCTCCAGCTGGAATAACCTGCCCAGTGTGTAACCAAACATTCCGGGCTCATAGCTCTCACCAGCCACATGAGGAGGCACAAAAATCCCACTGCAAAGCCTAAGTCCCCAGGATGACAAAAGTGGTAATTATGGAACCATGATGGACAAACTATATTTACTGTTCACATAAACAATAGCTGCTCTAACACTCTATTGGTGATGATATAATATTTTTAAACATTCTTTCTTAGTAGCAACATAAAGTATGGAATCTTAAAAGCTTCTTACAAGGATCACTAGTTCGTAGCACCATGTTTGCATCTTTTGTTAACAACCAAGCAGGAAATCCACCCTGAAAAATACATGAAAGAATTATTTTTTTCACAATATGTATTACTAGCATGAACAATTTAGTGCTGTGATGATAAGAAACAAAACAAAATGTATCTTTATAAACTTTGCTCAACATACTTTTACATAGATTAAATCACTACAATATCACTATTGTCATTCTAAAAGGTATGCTGTACTAATAAATATGTATAATTCATCTTGTTAGCTAAATAGATGTTATACATTTGAGATGTGAATATTACATATATACCTACAATAGTATTTACCTAAGATAATACTTCAAAACTATAAACTAAAGAAGGTCTTACAAACTCCCATTCACCACAAATATAAGGTCCAAGTCTAAGTAGAACATCTATTCCCACTTCTTGAGCTATCTCCAGAAACTGGGTAAGATTTGAGGATCCTTCCCAAGTGAAGTTACCTGGTGTCAACTCATGAACATTCCATGGTACATATCTAAATTGGAGTTGAAGCATAAAAACTTATGAAAATAAAATATAGGCTAATGATTGCTAAATGCATAAATGGATTTTGTAATAAAATGTTCAAAATAAATATTCGTAAACAGATATAGTTAATTGGACCAGCCACTTATCATCAAAAGAGAAGATAATTACATACTATGAATGAATGCTTATGAATTATTGAAAAGGTAATCAAATAAGAAAAATAAAGTAAAAATTAATAATAATTATTTCAACATTTAGTAGGCAGTATCCTAAAGTACCAAAACTTTTCAAATTATACAGTTGAATCTGGTTAATCTGACAAGCTGGTTATTAAGGTACTGTAATGTAATTAAAGATGAAATTGTTAGAATGTTAACTATCATTTAGCTAACATTTCCTTTTAGATTGGTTAGCAAAGTTTAAAGATGATTAGAGCCCAATGGTGTTCAAAATCTAATAAGACAATTATGAAAATGCATTTTTACTATTACCATAAACTCATTTTTACTAGAATGAAAGATTTATGGAGCATTTAGCCTGTTTGTAAAAGATTATTGCCAATTGTAAAAATATTTAACAATTTACAAATCAAAACATCCAAGATAATTCTTTTTTTTTTAAAGCTTATTCCAAAATTAATTTTAGCCTATAAATGCTGTAGCATATATTTGCATATAGGCTAATGAATGAAAAATAAAAGATAAATATTAAATAAAACTTTTCCTGCAATTTAAAAAAAAAAATTACCCATATTAAAAAAAAAAATCTAAAGTTAAATTGTTATGATGGTGTGCTATCTTTATGTCAGTGAAAGAAATTGAAATAAAGATGTATAGGATATTGTTACAGAACTGCAAATGTAAGAATATATATTTCCTTTAATGGAGAAAGGGGGGGGGCGGGGAGAAATATAATTGGCTTGGTTGTCAGATGGTCATTTAGATTTTTAATGGTAGTACATTCTTGCATGATACTCTTCTGTTAAGTTTCAAATGCATGTGATTCTTTTTGATTCTGATTAAAACAAAAAAAAATGTGGTTTTCAACTAAAATGTTTTCATACAATGGAATATAAGCCAGCAAAAATCAAATCACTACTGAAACATGGAGCACATTCATCAATAATAGGATCTCAATAATATTTACCTACATACATTAAAAAAAAATTAATAAGAGACCAATTAAATACCCCTGCACTGCATTTAATCCAGCAAACTTCATTTTGATTAAACGATCTTTCCAATAGCTAGGGTGCACTCGAGAGTAGTGCATGCTGCCTGATACATAACGATATGGAACACCATCTTTTAGAAAAGTATTGTTCAAGTAATCTATCTGAAAACTTCTCTCTCCACAGATCTGAAAATATGAACAAATTTAAAAAAAAAAAAATATTCAGTGGTTTAACCATAATATGGTTCAGACATATGTTGTAGCTTTTGTGAGTTCAGCATGACAGGCAGATGAAAGAAAATCTTCTGCTGATCTGATAAGTAAAGTAAACCTACTGTAATTGGGAGTGCTGTGAAGTGAGAAATAAAATTGTGTCTAGACATTACCATGTGTGTCCTTGTTACAGCTCACAAGATTTAAGGCTAATGAATCACCACATCGCTCTGGTTTGTGCCATCTTTGATTTAACAAAAGTTTAATAGAGAGATACTTTTTAATTTGAAGTTACAAAGTAAAATTTGTTATATTTTATAAACTAAAATACTATTCCAAATTTAATTTTAAATGTTAGAGATAGTTAGAGTTATAATTTTTTAATTTGTAGATTTTTAAAAATCTGCTAGCATATTCAGACAGATTTCTGTAAAGAAAACCGTATTATGCCTCACAGAAGTACCTAGAAAATTTTAATATTTAGTATCTTGTACATAATATTACCCTGATTGACTCTCACACTTTTGTATGCAAACTACAAATAAAACTTAGCACTATGATATTTAGAACTGACACACACAAAACCGATTTAAAAAGTCATTCAAAAGACAGCTACTTGATAACTAGATACAATAGATCTAGTACATTACACATGAACTTGTGCAGTCATTAGACTTTTATTACTTTAAAAGATTTAATATTTCTCAGATTTTTTTTTTTTTTTAATTGAAATTAACATCATGAATAATCTCGGTAACCATCATGGCAATGGGTAGAAGTTTATATATGTTATAATTATAAATGATATAGATATATATAGACTAATATTTTAAAGTACAGACACTATAAAATTGTAGCAATTAAATCACTAATTAAGTCTAATTATTGTAAAAATATAATTATAGGCAATATATGTAGATAGAATCATAGATTGTCATATATATAGTTTGTCCAACATGGTTCGATGATGACCACTTTTGACATCCATGGGGCTGAAGGCTTTGCAATAGAGCTTTACAGTGCCTACTCATAGTCATATGACTATAAAGACTGTTTGGCTACACACTGGGCAGATTGTCATAGATATAATAATAATAACATAGATGATAGATCTAATCTATATCATTATCCATTGCTACCTGGTCGTGCAGAATGGAATATGCATAGTTAAAATATTTGATGTCTCAATGGTCCTAGGTTTTAAAACAGCGAAAAGTTTCCAATTTCGAAATAAAGTGTTGTCATTATTTAAGCACTGATATTTCACAAAAAATCCATTTTCCAAAAAGTGAATATAATACAAGTGAATCTCACATGCTTTCTTGCTGGCAAACTATTGATAATTTTATCGAAATCAGTTTTTTTCCCACTAGGTCTTGTTCAATAGACGAAATTGCCAAATTAGTGAGTTGTAAATTCGTCATCGTTGACTGTAAGTATTTCTTCATCAAAGTAAGTTTGGAAAACCTTTGCTTGCACGTAGCATCATTTAACTCAATAGTAAAAAAAAATATGTGAATCAAGATGACAATATTCGGGAATGACATTTTTTATATTAAACTCTGAAGCTCAACAGATTCGAATTCTGTTTTGGAAGTTCGGCGACTTCTAGAGAACTTGCGACAATTACCTGAAGCACCCAGACAAAATTCCATGAGAGGATTTAATAAAGGTGACTAAAATTCATATTTATCATGATGTTGTTCTTATGGGGTTATTATTTCATGAACAATTTGGTCCAAGGTAGGTATTTCCATCAGTAGCTCTTTCTTGTGTGTTGATAGAAAATCTATCTTTATCATTTTTTTGACGGGCAATGTTTTCTTGTGGCCAATAAATCTTTGAGGCTCTGCATGACAATGTACCATAAAACTTAGATCCAGATTTGAGATGTTAATTGTACGGTGGAAAATATTTGAGATATATTTGCTCTTTAAACTTTCTATATGTTTTTGTTAAATTTGTTTTCGTGATCATTTATATTATAATAAATTTGTTTTTATTTTGTTGGGACATATACGTATTCGGTTTCTCAGGTAATTTCTCTCCAGGATATTTCTTTGATTTTGTAGTACCAATTCTCCTTCAAATCATTCACGATGCCTAAGGAGTGCCAGATTCTGCTTAAAGAGAAAAAGCATGATGTTCAAGATTTTCTACAGATAGTATCTCCACATTTTCCCCTCTTTCTTGCTTATTTAAATCTAGAGCCTATCTGTCATTATTGTTGCCTAGTCACAGACAAAGTTCCAGTTCCCACCAATCAAGTGATGTCTGGCTGAGAGGCTAAAACCGCTTGGACACTATACACTTAAGAGATTGGACCATTACTAATTAGTAGTTAAAAAGACACCATTGCCATTATAAACTTGTCTATAACCAGTGCATTTGTTTTTATTTATGTAATTATGAAATGTAGTTTTACTGAGAAAATATTTCCTCAGTTTGATGCCCCCCACCACTTGTTGCCCCTTGTA
This sequence comes from Biomphalaria pfeifferi, assembly GCA_030265305.1. NCBI lineage: Eukaryota > Metazoa > Mollusca > Gastropoda > Planorbidae > Biomphalaria > Biomphalaria pfeifferi. The sequence continues at coordinate 1,856,358 of JASAOG010000055.1, forward strand.
GCTATGCCACTGCTCTAGACTAATGACTAAGTCAAATGTGCCACTGAATATTCATTTGTTTAGAATTTGTTATGAATCTCACTCACTCAGACAGTGACAGTCGGCTCTATTTTAATGTTTTCAGAAGTTTTCTTGAGTAGAGTGTAGAGACAGTAAAGTCTAGAGTAAGAGAAAGAGGAGATGGGTCCCAAACACATTGTGACTGTCGTCATTGTTAATTAATGCTATTGTTATTCAAGTTATTGATTGACAATTGTGAATTGTAATGATGAATAATTGTTGTTGAATTTAGTTGAAAATATGAAACACGAACACTGAGACGGTCACGATGCATATTATATTATTATTCAATATGGATAGTCAAAGCGTACATTAGATTCTAGATCTATATGGATGAGAAATATTTACCACAAATAACGCGCTCTTAACTTACTTTTGCCACATTAAAACACAAAATAATAGCAATACACAACATAAAGTTTATAAAGGCCGACATTTTGTTTAATCATGTGATCTGGAATAAACAATGAGCACGTGACACTAACTAACGTTGGCCAGCGTTTCTGAACCTGTCGATAGAAAGTAAATCGTTGATGAAAAAAACAAAACAAAACAAACAAAAATCATTTTTGAGTGAGTTTGTATGTTTCAGATGTTCCTTCATCCTAGTCCAAACCTCCCACTTTTGAGTAAGGAGTACTTAAGGCTTACGCCGTAATGTAGGCCTACGCAAGTTTAACTTGTGAAATGAGTTTGTGCATGTTACAATGTTAAAGAATCGGTTCAGAACAATAGCACCTGCAATGTTTCATTTAGATGGCTGACAAAGACGTTCTTTGAGAAATTGGTTTGGAATCAATCACTAACGATGTGCATGTCAGCGAGTAACTAGTTGGGAACCTTCTTATCCCTTTAAATGTTGATATATTAATGCAGTGTTTCCCAAACTTTTTCCTTTACGGAACAATTTGCACATTCTTAGTATTTAGTGGAACACTTTTTTTTTAGAGAGAGATTAATTCTCATGGTAACGGCTAGCTATAGGCCTACTACCTATAATATTATTCCGGTAGGGCTAGTTCGTGTAATACCTATTCAGGCCTCGCAAACACTAGGGTTCCATGGAACATGGTATGGGCAACACTGTACTAATGAGTAAAGATGATAAAATTTTTTATAGTGCTACCTTTTCAAGTTTTATATTTTACTCTCTTATTAATATGAAATAGTTCCAAAAACATGTTAATAAAGTATTCTATTAAACTAATTAAAGTTGCAATTGTTCTGTAGATTTTGTGTGTGTGTAGAAATTAAGATTACATATAGCCTCTCAGACTATCTACGTTCAAAAATACAACAAGCTACGCAAATACACTTTGGATTGTGTTCAGTTTTCAATGCATTATCAAACTTTATTATTAAAGCATGTAGCCTACCAATAGATGCGTGCACATCATATGGCAAACAATTGTTAACCTGTTCGCCCCTACCCTTCTTAAAATTAATTTAAAATTCACCTGATAATTATAAGCGCACAGTTTCTTCACCCTTAACCAGGCTTTTAGAAAAAGGTTAGTCTAATAATATAATATGGGGATGAATTTCGCACATTAGGCTATAAAATTTTCTACTTTGATTCGTTCTAATTTTTTAATTGATTCATCATTATTCATGTTTTGTTTGGTACAAAAAAAAATATTGTTTTTTGTTTCAACCTGATCCAAAAATGGGTGTGGGAAAAATAAGTGTGCAAATATCGAAGGGGACAAAACCCCAAATATTTAGCAATATCTCTGAATCCTGAAGAATTAATTTCCTTTGACGTATCAAAAAATAATTAATTACCAGTAAATAATTGACTAATTGTTATTTTTGTTATTGATTCATGTATTGTCTTCGCCAAGAAATATTTGTGCAAAGTTCAAACTTGTTCGAGAATCGGTGTGGCAGAAATAACATGTTCAAACTTTTTACCAGACAGACAGATTTTTGTTTAAAAAAAAAGGATTGTCAATTCAAGACTGCGCATTTGAAGTGAAAGAATTAATATTTAAAAGACATTTTTTACAACGCTGGAGCCAGTATTACATTTGTCGAAACCGTGCGGTCAGATCTGAGAATTAGTGGGAACTAGATGCCAGGCGATGTGATGAAGATTTTATATAACACACAAGGATTGCTTCGTATCGACATTTATTTTTCAACGTCCACTACCCATTAGCGGCCTTACGGGGTGGCAAGTGGGGCAATAGCCCCAGACCCGGGCCTGAGGGGGGCTCAGCGATCGGAGATTTTATTGTCACCAACTTTGATAACCACATCAGTTCTCATAAACTAGGACTACCGTTCAGTTTCAATATTTTCCCAGTATCTTTATGATACCAATTACCATTTAAGGTCTTAACATACATTTGTGGTTTCAAAATACCGTTCAGTTTCGGTAAAAAGCTGCATCTAATGACCTGCTGATTCTAAGAGGCTATCATCGTTTTACAGTTCACAATAAAAACACGTAAGTGGAAGCAACCAATCCAATTCGTATATTTCGTATTCAAACATCAACGTCCAAACGGATTTTATTAGGATAATACATAGTGATAAAGTTTGTACTACTCTTTGAATTATGAAAATTGTATATGAAAAGTAGTAACATAAATGCAGCTTTTGAAAAACTTATTTTTTAAAATGAAAATTAATAAACAAACATACAGTGATTTTTTTTCCCTGTCGCTGGTGATAAGTTTTAAGACCGCAAGCGAAGGTAAGATTTTTGCGGTATTTAATTTCATATACGTACACTATTTTCGGATATGAACAGTATCACATGGACATCCCCAAACATTTAAAACCTCTAGATAACCATTTCCCATTTCATTTATAACTTTTACCTGCTGTTCCTATTAAAGGCTCATTAAATGTTTAGGAATTTTTAAAAGTGTCATACAACACTGTTATGTCGCATCACAGTATAAAAAGAATTCGTACGTCTACGTTAAATATACTGTTAATTTAGTCTGAAATTGAAAAAAAAAAAGGTTAACGGTGTATGAGAAGGATTACTTATTTGGTACTGTAACCTAGCCTATATTGAAGTGTATTTAACCAGTTGATGTGCTTGTACAGCTATTTCGGCCAATCATCTTATAGCACACTTTGTTCTTATAGAACGTCCAATTAACTTCAATTGGCAGAGTGAGAGAGGAGAGATACTATTAGCAGTGCGCGAGTGTTTTCCATTTTATTTGCTGCTGTTAATGCAGAACAGTTACACTACAGTATATAATGTACTTAAGTAATGTAGCTACGTAATGTTCTATGTTTTGTAGCAAAAAAAAAAAAAAAGGCCAACAGCTTAGAGGCGGACATACCGAATTGTTATTGTTAAATCGTTGGAGACGGATGAGCCCGTTAGCGGTATATATATAAAAGTCTACCCTTACGGCTACCCATGACGCTCGCCCAGGGCCCCGCGCACTGCTAAGGCCTCCTCTGCAATACCTTGTAGTACACCTGAATCTGCAAGAAATAATCCCCCGATAAAAAAAACATGTGAGCGAAGTTTCTTTAGACTCAATGATGAAGAATTACTGGCGATCAACGATGACAAATTTAAGACTCAACTAGTTTGGTCATTTTGTCCGTTGAACAAAAGCTGAGGGAAAAAAAAAGAGATTTCGATAAAAATTAATGTTCCTTTTGCATATAAGATTTATTTGTACTCTCTTTGTGTCGAATTGCTTTTTTTTTTTTTTTTTGCGTAATAACAATACCCTAACACGTTATTTTGGAGGGGAGGGGGTATTTTAGTAGTTTTATTTCCTTTTTTGTTTTCGAGGGAATCATGAGGATCTGTCTCACCGGGCATCATATTTACCTAGTAACGCCACACTTTTAGCCCCGAAGAGAGACTATGGGTTTTACTAATGCTTTATGTGAATAGAAACATAATTATTTCGTCTGTAGGTTTTATGGTATGTACAGGCGTATGCACGATTCAGGACAAACTTCGATTCATGGTGTTCCTGCTGCGTGTCTGATATTCTTTTCCACTGTCCCAGGCAGGTCTGGGAAACCTAATATGCTCTTGATCTGTATGATGACATACATGCAATGTGCAGAGCTGCAAAGATTTTTGACTAGGGTTTTTGCAACAGAGGATCTGAGCCTCTCAAACCCTCACGAACGTGGATTTTGGATGATGATGATGATTGGCGCCTTGGAAGATCTATGTAATGGCTTTGATGCATTTCTTACGTCGGAATAGATGTCTTGGGCAAATATAGAGATGGCTTCTTGGCATTTTTAATTAATAGCAGACTCAGAAACGCAGGACCAAGAAAGATGTCGCGAAGTAGTGGGAAGGTTTGCAATGATACAATGTAATGTAATCGTATGTGAAGATCATTTGTATTCCCCCATTATTTTGTTGATGAATCAGCTGCTCCCCTGAAAGTTGGAACTGTCTATCAAAGTCTGGTGTGACAACTGATAATATTTGGTTGTCCAGGAACAAAGACCAAGTCATATTATGTCTTCAAGGTCAACAACTTTAAATACCTATAAGTCAGCTAACCTGGTTTGACACAACGAAACCTTTTTTTTTGTGTAACTTCCTGTACAATTTTATGGTCTACACTTACCCCCCTCCCTTTTAGTAGTGCATTTTTATTATATTTTTAAAAAATCAGACGAATAATTTAAACTAGGCCAAAGTTCATCACGCGAATTTAATTAATCAAAGTCCATTGCATACATTTCATCAAAAGAATTGTGTGCATTTGAAGAAAGTTTGTGCCTAATTATATTTATTTGATCAAATGTATGAATAATTAATTTAGTATAACACATATATTTGCTTGAAACTTATGGCGGTGTATCGATTATAGCACAAGTGTATTATACTTTTGTAAAATAGGCCCATAGTATATTTCAGTCTATAACTTATACACAAAACATACGTTTATACAATATAACTACATGGTCAAAGAAAAGGGGTTGTAACTAGATCATACACACGTGTGTATACACATACACCATATTTTTCGGCCTATAAATATATATCTTCTTCCTCTTGAAGATAAAATAAAATTATATATATATATAAACAACATTGGACAGTTTTAAAAAGTAGGAAGAGTCATTTTTAGATTTTGGGGGATTTTATTTCTCGGTTAAAATAGAAAGAACTACAAAGTAGCAGACCCAGTACAGATGTGAGTATGTGTGACATCTTCCTGGTTCAGTGGCTTTTCTTCTATAGTGTATAGTTATAGAAGTGGACTTTGAAGATCAATGCTTAGATTTTAGATACACTTATATGTAAGTAAACGTTAGATTTAATCGTAGGCACAGTTTCTCATCACATCTTGTAAATAAATTATATATATATAGACTGTCCAATACATGGCGACAGACTTCACGATGTAAACAAACACTAGAAGTTGTGCACATTTAAACATCATTTTTTTTTCTTTAGCGTTTAGAAAGTCTCTCATTCCATTCCCCTCTTTCTTATTTTTTTCCGTCCTTTCTGTCTTTTACTCTCTCACTCTCTTTTTTTTTGTTACTTGTAAAAAAAATGCAGGTCTGTTTGTATACGACTGTAATTACTGGTTTTGACTTCAAAATGTCCAAAGTGACATCTAAAGTGACATCGAGAGTAACATTGAATAACACCATTAAAACAAAATAATTGACAACAAATCTTATCGCTAGAAAAGAATAAGATTTAATTTTTATTTTTTAAAGGCCCATGCCGACCAGCAAAATAATCAGGCCAAACACAGTCTTGAAGACATCAAAGTAGTGTTGAAGGCTATGCCGCTCGTGCATAGCAGAAAGTACAGTCTAACGTTTTACAAATGATAATACGTACAGTGTATAGTGTAATTCTTAAATTTTATTTCTTGTTGAATTTCAAACAAAATTAATTGTAATAAGAATTAAAAAAAAAAACAACAAGAAATCGTGTTCGGGCCTTTGTGTCTTGCTCTGCTGTCACTTTTTTAAAAAGTTGTCTGCATTTAATTTTTTTTTCTTTGGTCGCGACCAGACCGGCCCATTTGGTACCGGCCCACCGGGCATTAGCCCGTTTGCCCATATAGCCAGTCCGCCCCTGTATATGACACAGGTCATAAGACGATAAGAGTTCAAAGGGAAATATAAACAGCAGCAGAATGTCTTAAAATTGAACCTTTTTGAATGTGGGGAAAAAGTGATTACTTTTATTGTTTTATAATGTATATTATTAATTTCTTAGTAATTAAAAGTTAGGCAATCAATCACCGAGTACCGGTACCTATTTTTTTTTACATTAAAAGCACTATATATATATATATATACACACACACACACATATATATATATATATATACATTGGTTTTGGTATACATTTATTTTTCTTTTCTGTCATTTTAACGAGAGAGTGTAAAACAAACAAACAAACTTGGGTTCTGCAGGGGAGGAACTTAGAGGGAATGTCCTAGGCCTACTATCAGGGCAGTTTAATTGAAAGGTAGAGAGACAGAGAAAACTTATATAAGGCCTACTATCAGGGCAGTCTAATTGAAAGGTAAGTTGTTTGGTTATGGAGTTGGACTTAGGGGGAAAGACCTAATGTGATATATTTTTCCTTTGCAGTTCTATTGATAGAATAGAATTAATTCTTTTTTTGTAAGGGAAACCAAAAATATCAGACGTAAAAATTTCCAGCCCCCCCCCCCCCCCCCATAAATACCATCGAATGTAAAGTGGACCAAAGCATACAGAATATGATAAAACTATGACGCTAGAATGGATAAACGCGTTATATATCGTTATCACTCTTATAAATAGCTATGTTCTAGTTTCACGTTACCTTGTTACAGTTCCTCTTATTAGCTTGCAAACTCTTCATGGGTTTAAAACTCTGGATGAACACGATCTCGAAAACCGCTCTAACAATTTTCTTAGAAATTTGACGGATTATGTCTATCTTTGGGAAAATAATTACTAACTAAATGGCTACACAGGGAAAACGCTTTGAATGTTAATATTTTTCAAAATACAATTTCAAAATTAAATTTGGCTTGCGTCTTTTTCTTTTGAACACAAGTCCGTCATTTTGTGGAATTCCCTGGCAGGGCTGATAACACTCCACTACATTTAATATGCTTCCAAATAGCCTCTGACAACCGTCCAACTCCTGGCCTTCACGTGTGGCTCAGATATTGAGTCCTGAGGAACTGTTCTCACTAACAGGAAAAAACGGCATAGGCGAGTAACTGGCGCCTTAACCAGTAAGCTTCGGGCAGGAGGGGCTCGTTATCCATGGCTGGCTGAACCACCTAGGAGAAGGAAAACTCTAAATTCAAACCTCTGTTGTCTTGCAGCTATACCCAATCATGGGAAAGGCTTCGGGAGTCAACCCTGGGGAAAAATCAGGAGCTGGCAACATTAAGCACCCAGTGCTACACCTGGCAGAAGCTGCGACGCCGCTGACCCCAAACTGTATCGGCTCTTTGGATACATCAGAGAAAAGGGGAAATGATATGTGTGCGACATCGTTCCGACCACAGTTAATGCTCAGGCATTCATCTCATTTCCATGAGATGATCCATAGTCGCTTCGCGACTGAAGGAGGCCATAGATGTTATATAAGAAAAATTATTTGTGACCTTATACATTTCTTTTATAAGACTTGTAATATATTCACTGTAAAAAATGTTTGCTTTTTTAAATACCTTTATTCAAGTCGCATACTCGCGGTGGGCAAAACCTGGAAACAAACAAATAATTAATTACCAGTAATTACTTGACTAATTGGTATTTATTTTATTGATTCATATATTTTCTACGCCAATGAATAATTGTGCGAAATTGAAACTAGATCTGAGAATGGATGTGGGGAAAATAACTTGTACAAGATTTTTACCAAACAGATAAACAGAGTGAGTTGATATAAGCTTTGTAACAAGAGTCAATAAGCAGTGTTTAGTGTCATTAATCCAGGTGTTCCCAGAATTATACACAAGTCATATACATAATGTGGAGGCGCGGTGGCTGAGCGGTAAAGCGCATGGCTTCCGAACCGGGGACCGGATCCTGGTGAAGACTAGGATTTTTAATTTCGGGATCTTCGGGCGCCTCTGAGTCCACCCAGCTCTAATGGGTATCTGACATTAGTTTGGGAAAAGTAAAGGCGGTTGGTCGTTGTGCTGGCCACATAACACCCTTGTTAACCGTAGGCCACAGAAACAGATGACCTTTACATTATCTGGCCTATAGACCACAAGTTCTGAAAAGGGGAACTTTACTTTACATATACGTAATACATATTAATTAATACTTACCTAAAGAACAGGCGTCTTCAATGGTTATAAGAAATATTGGCTTTTTACCAACCCTCTTATTCGTACATCAACAATGAGTAAAATTCAGATGATCATTTAATCACATTTGTTAGGTCAATCTAACACTGAAACATATCTTCCTAACAATTATTTCAATTAATACTTATGAATATAAACAATACGTCTTTGTTCATCAATGCTTGCAGCGTGGTCGAGAGGCTAAGTACGCTTAAACTTGGCTTGGCAACCTATGAAGGGAGCTCGACACCCGACTAGAGAAGAGCTGTGTTTACTGAACGTCTAAAGGCAGCACGGAAAACCTTCTTCCAGATACCCCCTCCCGCCACTGGTCCACAAATGAGATTGGACTATAGCGTTCTGAGCATGCTAGAAGCATGAAAGTAGCGCTATATAAAAGCTTTAAAAAACACTAAAAAATAACGTAATTCGGCTCAACAATACAACCACATAAACATCACGTTTGTCCCTCACAGTCTATTTTGTATGGAGTCAGGTAGTTATAGATAGTTTGTACTTCATAGCTTCTGACATTCGTACTGAGAAATAGTGAAATCTGTCTTATTACCAGCATTGCTGACCAAACAGATGACCCATGAGTGCCATGGGTCAATCTTTCGGGGGCCACATCTGAGTTTGTGTAATCTTTTTTTTAATTGCTTAAGATCAAAAGTGAGATCGAAGGCTAACATCTGAAGATAATTACTTTCGGATGTTCCTTCAGAGTTGAAGATAATCTGCTTCCTAGTCCAAAACTCCCGATGAACGACGGGGGATGGCAGCAGAAAGGGTATTAACCCCGGACCATCGAGACAACCGAACGACTTACCATACCTCTCGACCAGGCAGTCTTGTTCTTTCACTATAAGTGTTTAATAAATGATGTCGCGAGACAATCCAGCAGACGGCCTATTGCTATCTGTGAGCACAACAGGATGCGTTCGTCTTATTATTATTTCGTTTTCAAACACTCAAAGAAGTTTTAGATATTTTTTTTTCTGAGTAAATTAAAATATTACTTTAAGTTATAAAACACACATGCAAACACATTTGCAGAGGCCCAGTAATTACGATTTAACTGATCGGAGGGACCTGCAGGAGGGTAGCTAGGAGTTTTTCATCATTTGGGGGCCCGGGGGGCTTTACCTCTTTGGGGGCCCCTGCATTTTGCGTAATATTTAATACTTAATGTAAAAAACACTCGTTTTAGGATTTTCAAATGCTCCCATATCTCCTCCTCCACCCTAGCTACGCCACTGGGGACCTGCGTTTATCTACTCCTTCATGATAACCCTAATAAGTGGTTTTAAAAAATATATGTCAAAAGTGTGGAAAATATCAATATTCACCTTTCCCTCGTAGTCGAAGATCTTAATATTGAGTGAGGGCGTAGGCCTGCCATACTTCATTTTTAACACCCTTATCTTACGGACGAGGCACACTTTACGACAATACAAAGTCAAGCGAGAGCACCCTATTGTGTGTGCAACGCCCACTTTTATAAGAAATAGATGCCATCAAGCATATCACCCACACTTCAGAATCAATTCAACAACGCGTTGTATTCTCTCTCAGAAAGACATAATTAAAGGTTGTTTAACAGTTTAACGTTTTTTATTTTCTTTCGGGCATGGTTGGTAAAATGACGCCCATGTGAGCTGTTCTGCCTCATCGTGGCACCTGGGTGGAAACGGCTACTTGAGGGGGTTAGCTAGGCGAAACGAATGGCAAAACATAACCCCCGTGGGGATGCCCACGGGTAGACGAGAGTCAACCCCTTGCACGGGCGGGGTTGTAAAAAAGTCCCCACAAAACTGTCACACATCCATGCGCCGTTCCTCAAAGGACCGTTACATAAATGGCGAGTCCCCCACGGTTAGCTTAGTATAGTGAAGGAAAATGACGGAGGCTCCCGGTGTCCTCGGCCTTCGGCCATGAGTCGGGGGCCTAAGGCATTGGAAACAGCAATGCTTTCATAGGCATTGACTCGGGTCGCTCTCAAACAGAACTGTGTGTTCACACAGGTTTTTTTTTTTTTACTGTTCAGGCTGGACGACCTAACAGGTTTTTTTTCAAACTTTGAGCTCGAAGAGCCTTCGGCTCAGCTCAGACGACAATCAAACGGTAAAATGACGCCACAATTCTGTTACGTTCCCTAACGGTGCTTGCTTTATTATGTTATTATTAGACCAATACGTCCACCTGAGGGGGGAGTAAGGTCGCCCCCTCTTACGAGAAATCTCACAGTGTGTAATAAAATTAGTTACATTAGTTAGTTTTATAAATAAATTGTGCTATTTGTTAATATGTACTTTTGTAGTATATGCAGTACATCTTCATTTCTATTAATGCTATCAGTAGTAAGCAAAAGGTGCAATGCATGTGCTGTACAGTGCTGATAGGAATCAACCTTTAAAAGTTTTGAAGTCTTGATCATATTTGCAGCACCATCATGGCAGCTAGTTATGAAAAGCTTTTTGGGATCAACACCAAAGCTTTTCAAAACAGAGCTGATATGGTCAGCAAGGTCGTGTGCAGCATGAGTAAGCAAAGCATGACAGCCAAGTGTGACAATTTTATATGTCCAATCGTGGTCTAAAAAAGGAAGCCCGGATGCCAAGGTAATTGATTGCCCGATATCGATCAGTCCATCCATCAAAGAGCAAACAAAGTGAATTGACTTTAGTCATTTTAGTTTTGACAGCTGACCTGATAGCTTGATAAACGTCATCTAGGGCTATTCCAGCAAGTGTTACAGGTGCAGGTATGTTGAGAGATGGGCAATTAATTTTGAAAAACTCAACAAAACCTTCTTTAGCTACATTTTCAAAGGCGAGTAAGTCTCTACAAAACCAGAGGACAATATCTCTTGTCACTTCATGGCTTGATGTTGCCTGACATTGACTGGCGCCTTTTCCATACTTACTTAAATATCCCATAATTTTGTTTGATTTTTCCTTACTTTGTACTGCTACATCATGCTTGACACTCAAATGAAGATTCATATTGCCACTTGATGTTGTTGCAGCAAAATTCGTAACTTTTGCAATGTGACCCTTGTCACCCAGTGACTGCTGAGTAGTCAGGCACAGCTGACAATTGACCCTATCTTCGTCAACATTTCTCCCATCAGCAGAGAACAGGCCACCAAAATATCTCCAGCATTGGGCCTTGGAATTTCCATGTTGGCTAGGCGTTTAGATTTTACATGTAATTTGGTAACAAACTGCCTCTCTTCTCGGTTTAGATGACATCTACTCACATTTGAGTTCACCTAAAATCATCATGTAGAATTGTTACATAGAAAAGATATGACATACAAATCATTATTTATAGATTTAGCAAGTATAGTTCATTGCAACAGTTAATTTAGGCTTAATTGGCATAAGACCATTTATTTTATACACAGGCTTACCTTTTTACTAGTAGAAGTAGAAGATCGCTGAGCCATTTATTTTATAAAACAGATTATTGATAATAAATCGTGTTATTGACAAAAAAAAAAACGGTAACTTAAATTAATTGAATTATTTTTTAAAATTGTATTTTAACTGGGGTTTAATAAAATTAGAATTGTAATTTGACATTAGACAAGAACTCTTTATCAAACTTCCGGCGACCTTTATTTATAAATGCAATCGATTTTAAAACGGAATGCCAAGAAAAAAATTTAAAAAAGAAAAAACTTTACGGCGCATCATTCATTTTTGGCGAATTTTTGGCGGACAAAATATGGCGGCTAATACGGCCCGCCACATTTTTTTCGCCGGACAAAAATTTGGCGGCGAATTCGGCGCGCGGCGGCGGCTGGGGGGTCTACCTCTAAATGATATATGCTATGGATTGATACTTTTAACATGACGACCTCGTTAACCGTTGGCCATATGTCAACTTCTACATTACCTGCACTTGGGATCAATAGAGTTAGGCAACTTGAATAAAATATTTATATAAATATGGTTTGCTTTTATTTAAGACTCTAATTATGAATACCTACTAGTAGAGTTCCATGGTTTATTTAGAGTCTAATTCATAATTTCTAGAAGCGATGTCTATATATTTAGCGTCTATTAACTTAGTAGGCTATTAAAACTAGACCTACTTGAAGAGGCGACTCATAATCTTAATGCTGTTTTCTATACATTGCTAATGTTATCTGCTCTCTAGATGTTAATGAAGATAGGGTCATTCAAGAAAACAATGAATGAGCCCATTTCAAACTGCTGTAATTCCAAAGTAATGAGGTCACTGTAAAAAAGCACAGTTCGTTTCATAGTATGCTCCTTGCGCAATACATGCCAAATCAGGGAAGCATGGGTTAATTTAAGTCGCAAGTCCTAAAAAGAAAAAAAAAACAACTATATCCTGATTACAACGGATCAAGTGTATGCGTCTTATGTTTCGTTATAACGTTTTAAAGGCCTGTTTTTTGTCAGCACTTTTGCCGCTAGTACCTTTTAAACATCCTCTTTGCATACGCACAGAACTAGATTACGTAGACAAAGTAAAGTGGAATCATTTCTGCTCCGCAAGTCTCGGATGTAAACATATTTTGATCCGGAATAAAAAGAAGTTTAATTTTTATGTATATGTAAGAGTTTAAAGAGTTTATTTATAGCAGGGCCGGTGTTAGGGCACTGAAACCTATGCGGCCGCAGTGGGCCCCGCACTTTTACAACACTAGTTGTAAATTATTAAATTAAACCATTATTATTTATAACAGTGTTTCCAAGACCCCCTCGTTCCATATGCTAAGACAAATGCTCCTTCCTCCCTAGCCAGGAAAAACAGCGACTTAGCATGACGCGTAGGACGTAATCATCTTTTTTTGAAGTAACGTCTGTATTATATAAGAAGAAGAAGAAATTGCAAAGTATACGAAAAAAAAAGTCATGAAAATCTCCTGGAATTATTACATTATCCTGAAAACTCATAAAAAATGTCCTTAAAAATAGACAAATATGTCATTTTAGGGTGTCATTAAATATGGAAAATGCCAATCCTAATCGCGTTAAAAAAAACGGCATTGTCAACTTTCATTTAATAAAAATAATAAGGCGAATTTAAAACCAAAATAGGAAGTTCCAATAGTTAATTTAATGTAATAGTCAGTGGCACGTAAATATAGATTCTATATCTAAATCTGTCTTGATCTCTTAAAAGAAGTAAATCTAAAAGGCAGATGTGAATGTTTATTTGCTTTTTTGTTGGAAAACTACCTTCTATTGTAGATGGCTCGTAATTTAATTTGACCATGATTTTACACTTAGTAAAATATGAATAAAATGCAATGACGAATTTATTTTATTACAAAAATTCTTAATTTTCACTTATTATCATTATCCCTACACGGCTACCTAGACCGTTTCGCATAGGGCACCGCAATCTGTAGGAGCGGCCCTGATTTATAGGCATGTACACTTGTTTATTCAGCTCAGGTTGTCAAAGGTTAACGAGGGCATTTATTGAAAAACATCACATACAAAACATAGCCACATCATTTCCGCACGAAGAATTATATAACTGTCAATTCCTGATTTAGATCTAGATTACTCTTTTAAATATCAGTTAGTTGGCTCATTGATTTGTTGTTTTTTTATCTAATACATGAACAATGAAAATAATTGAGTAAAAATAAAAAATAATAATAATAACCACGAAACAAAGAATCAACTTCGTTCTGTTTTTGTTGTTGTTGTTTTTTTTTAAGTTTTTTTGCATTTATATAAGGTAAAGTCGTCATGACCCGATACGCTTCAATCATACCATGATTGCAACATTGCCTACTGTAGACAAATAAAAGTCCGTTAACCTTCCTGGTCTACTATACTATACAGCGCTGAGTGATTGAATAGAGTGGTATCTTATATTTCACCAAATCTTCCTAGGCCTCTTTTATTTCTTTATATCTTTCCCCTTGATAATACAGTACCAGGTGACCGAGCCTCGCACGTTTGAATAAGTTGTTGAGGAAATAGGGCTACTTATTTTGGATCGGGTAAAGACTCCCATTTCGAAAAGTTGCTTTCGTGTTCTTTTAGTTCTAAATGTCAATGTACATGGCGATTAGAAAAGAAAGTCTCTTAAGTCCCCACACAGAACACGACGGTTACTATAGAGAGACTTCTTATGGTCCGACAGTTGCGCTGGTGAAAGCACTATCCCGTATGGGGGGACGAACGTTTGCAAAAGGCAGTCTTTTTTGTGAGCTGACCGGTGGTAGACGTAACAGAGATGTCCCTCAGAAAAGCTTTAAAGACCAGCTTAGGCACCATCTTGGAGGCGCTGTCGCTTATCGGTAATGCGCTTGGCTTCTGATCCGGGTCCGAATCCTGGTAAAGACTGGGATTTTTAATTTCGGAATCTTTGGGCACCTCTGAGTCCACCCAGTTCTAATGGGTACCTGACATTAGTTGGGCAAAAGTAAAGGCGTTTGGTCGTTGTGCTGGCCACATGACACCCTCTTTAACCGTGCGCCACAGAAAAAGCTGACCATTACATCATCTGCCCTATAGATCACAAGGTCTGAAAGGGAAACTTTACAGCCAAAGACAAATGTAGACGGCGAAAAGAGAATCTAAATCAACCACCGGCATATAATGGTTATGTTTTCGTTGGATGTGGGTCGCAGCTGGTGCTGCCTAGCCACGTAAGATACTGCACTCGTCCTTACTCATCGGACTCGAAGACAAGGCTTGTATTAGGGTATCAAGATACCCCCTCCCCCACCATAGAGTTTGGATCGTAGCACTCTTTTAATGCTATAACATACAAGTTGCACTATAAAAAAAAAGTTATTCATAAATATTCATAACTTTTAATTTTGTATTTTAATAATGCACAGACTCTTACAAACACTTAGTAGATTAATTTAATACGGAACTATGAAAGAAAATAAAATGTGCAGAGGTATGTTTGGTTATTGTGTTTTGCCAGTTTTATTAATTCTTAACACTTTAATTGAGGAGAGCCGTGTAGGTGACTTTTACTTTGTTGACTAAGCTAATAGAGCTTACAATAAGATGGTGCGCAAATGTTTAATTAGGTCTATTGATTCATTAAAAGTTGTTCATGTTTGCAAAGAAATATATTTATTTCCTGCTGTAAGCCTAGTGACGATAGCGGTATTTTTCTTTTGACGTCATGGAAAATTCTCATTCATAAAAGCATTACAGCCAAAATTAATTTTTCGACAATGAAACATTTTTAAACCGATATACCGGTCGATCTCTAATTTTTCCCTTGTGGCCAATGAGTAGAAATTTTTTCTAATTTATACATATACCTTTACATCTTGAAGTAGATCGTTAGAGCCGTTTTCGAAATTATATATATATATATATATATATAAATGATAATATATACATGGTACATACATACATACATACAAGAATTGCTCGCTCAAGAGTAAAGGATTATATATTTTTTATTGGATGACTTTTTATGCACAAAAAAACAACAACAAAATGTGACGTTCATATAATGTAACAGTATTGAATACAAGTAATAAGTAAGTTATTCTAACCATAACTAAATGATAGGAATACAGTATTTGCAACAAATAACATTTTAAAAGACGAGTTTATAACCCTGTCTTAAGCTGAAGACATAATCTAAAAATGGTTTGGATTGACACTTCAAATTTTCTACTAAAATATTTAGTTATATTCCCGGCAAAACAAACAACTGGTGAGTAGCCAAAAATATTATCCACATTCTGAAGTAATGCTGAAAAAATATTTTCCTGAAGCTTTGGTAGGACTGGTAAAAAAAATATAATTAATTCTCCTTTCGTGATAAATTTCTAATTAATAGTCAAATGAAAAAGGAAATGGGGGAATTTTTAAAAAAAGGGGGGGAAGGTGAATCTTCAGGTAACAAACATTAAGCATTACTTGGGTATTTGATAGCAGTGTGCGTTTGTTGTCTGTCAAGAATAGAAGGAATATGAAAGTATTTACGTTTTCTAATAGTTGTATTACAATTAAGTTAAAAACAAAGTAAAGTATCCCTTTCAGACCCTGCAATGAGATACGGCTGATGGTTAACGAGAGTGCTATGAGGCCAGCACAACGACCAATCGCCTTTACTGTGGCCAACTAAAGTCAAATACCCATTAAAGTTGGTTGGAGCATCCTCAAAATGCCGAAATCCCTACATCAATGAGATTCGAACCCGACACCCTCTTAGCCACCACGATCGATATATCAATTAAATTGCAGCAAGTTATTCTTTCTGAAAATAAATATGTGAGCTATTTCTTTGTTTTTGACGAGTCTTGGAGGGCTACATGTAAACTTTTGCTTGGCCCGCGTTCCGCTTGTTGCCGACCCCTGTTCTACGGGAATGTATTTGAGAAATGATTCCGGAAGTAAAGATATGCTGTAACTAGCAAGCTGTTGTAACGTATCGATGTTGCTCTTCAACAGGTGAAGGTTAGCAGAGTCAGAGTACTTCCTAGTTTCCATTCTTAATCTTTACAGTCAATAAAAGTTTTATCCGCATTGGGATATCTAATGTAATCACATTTGGCCTAGATTTGTAGCACTATAATTCATTGGAGACTGCAAGTCTAAAAAATGTACACAATTTTAGTAAAAGAACATAGAACTGGTAATTTCATTTATTACCTTTTCTTTTGAGTAGCGAAAAGGTCTAAAATACGTATTTAGGGCTATGCTTAGGTCAAATACAAAATTATTAATAATACATTTGTCCTATCTAAATAGGTCCAGAGATGCAGTGAATTAACTGGCATGGTATTCACTACTTAGGGCCTAATTGGTAGCTCCCTTCCTTTTCCAAAAACGACTCAGTAATATAATAAATAAAATGTATTTAATGAAGGATTATAATGCAAATAACAATATAGAGCTTAATGTATCACTCCAAATATATTATTTGCATACTAATCCTTCACACACACACACACACACACATATATATATATATATATATATATATATATATATAGGCCTATATTAGGAATAGTCACTACTTTACTTCAATTCTACAAAATACTATAGGGCCTCTACTGTTTCTCCTACTAAAAAACAGACCAGAATATAAAGACGTAAAGTCTTACAGTTCTATTCTAAATATTTGGACAATTACATTGACACTCCAAAGTATTTTGTATTCTCGTGAAAAACATTTTGTTGAGCGAAAAATTTATTAGCGATATAAAAAAAGCCAAAGTCATTGGTTGCTTCATGTAAACAGCAGCCGGGCCAAACGGTAGAGTCCTTTATGCTAAAGTTAACAAGCCTGACCCAGAACTGTGACTTTAAAGAAGTAACTGCAGAACAGAACGCCTTTATAACTGGTCTGGCATCCAACAGTATTAAACAGCGGCTACTGGAAAAGACATCTCTTACTCTACAAAGCGTTTATGCCGAAGCTAGAGTGTTAGAAACAGCCACAACGCATGCGCAGGCTTACAATGCAACGAACGAAATCTTGTGTGGCAATGAAAACACCAACCTGCTCCAATCTATAATCTATATGCCCTGCTCGAATATCAAAGAGGAAGTAGATTATTTTTTCTAAACTGAAAAAAAAAAAAAAAAAGCATGATTTAAAAAAAAAATAACTTAGTGATTTAAAGGATTACTGCTCCATAGAATCTAAATCAATATGGGTCTACAGCAGTGCTTTTTTTTTCGTGACGGTACGCACCAGTAGGCCTACCGGCACCTTTTTCAATGTAGGAATGTTTTTTTTTTTGTACTTTCTTTTATTTTAACGTTTATTATGAATTTATTAGTAGTTAAAAGTTAGGCAATCCATCACTGAGTACCGGCACCAATTTTTTTTTAAAGCACTGGGTCTACAGTCCATATCTGGCTTGGAAATTTTGATGTGATGATATCTTGGTGAGTTTGTGTCGCCGTCAGCTTGGGGACTGTTTTCATGAATCCCGCCTTAGTTTAATGGAACTATTGACTGTTTACCTTAAAATTAAAAAAAAATTTTTTTGGTTGGTAGGGCTACTTGACAATAAAATCCTTATAAAATAGTATGGTTCCATAGGCACGAGGCACTGAAATCTTCAATTTTTTTGTTTACGTAAGTTTGATTTAAAAACAGCAGCAATGACATAATGGAGGATATCTTCAACGTGTTTCTTAGAAATGTTTTGAATTCCTAGAACTACCATATAAGTACAATGCAGTGATACTATGACGTCACCTATTTGCAATTAAAATAGGGCGCCCTACCTATGTTCACGGTTCCTCCAAGTCGATTTTTGAGATTTCACTTTGTTTCCATTGACGGCACTCAATAACCGACCTACTTTTTTTTTCTTGGAACACACAGCAATAAATAGAGTACTGAAGAGCTATTACACCGTCGTTTTTTTTTATTTTGGTCTTAGTAAAAATATTTTAATAATTTATATCGACACTTTTTAATTCTCCCGTTGAGCTTAAATTTCTCACATAACCTCATGCTACGTTACAACATATTTTTTTCTTACATTTCAGAAAATATCATTTCATGAATAGTTCATCATAATAATTAATCGTAATACAAGCATAGGCTTACCATTAAAATTCAGCAAAATGGGCTGTTACATTACATTTACACTACTAAATTTCAGTAATATCCCTTTGTGCGCATGGTCGACCACACATGATATGACACATCTTTATTTTATTAATATGTATCCAAAGTATGTATTTAATGAATGTGTATAGCATTTGATATGAATTTCTATTTATATACAGCCCATTTAGTATTAATTACACTTTGGCTAACATGCACGACTAGATGCATGACGCGTAGGACGTAATCATCTTCTTCTTTGAAGTAACGTCTGTATTTTATAAGATAAGATAAAATCACTAGGTCAATGTTGACCCATTAAGCTTTTGGTAGAAAAAAAAAGATCTAGTGCAGTGCTGGCCGACTTTTGTTTCACACGCGCCAATTTTGTTCCCTTCGAATTTCTGTGCGCCCCGCAAACTTGTATCCACATCGAGTCGTTTCATTTGAAAGTATCTGTAGTTCGTCCATTAGGGGCCTGCTGAACCTATATACCCTGTATAATCAAGCAGGACTAATACTAAGACATACGAGATATAAAAAGGAGAATTGAAAATGCTAGGAAAAGAATCGTTTTCTTATTAGCTACCTATATCTTGTGACATTCATCATAGACCTATATCTTGTGACATTCATCATAGACCTATATCTTGTGACATTCATCATAGACCTATATCTTGTGACATTCATCATAGACCTATATCTTGTGACATTCATCATAGACCTATATCTTGTGACATTCATCATAGACCTATATCTTGTGACATTCATCATAGACCTATATCTTGTGACATTCATCATAGACCTATATCTTGTGACATTCATCATAGACCTATATCTTGTGACATTCATCATAGACCTATATCTTGTGACATTCATCATAGACCTATATCTTGTGACATTCATCATAGACCTATATCTTGTGACATTCATCATAGACCTATATCTTGTGACATTCATCATAGACCTATATCTTGTGACATTCATCATAGACCTATATCTTGTGACATTCATCATAGACCTATATCTTGTGACATTCATCATAGACCTATATCTTGTGACATTCATCATAGACCTATATCTTGTGACATTCATCATAGACCTATATCTTGTGACATTCATCATAGACCTATATCTTGTGACATTCATCATAGACCTATATCTTGTGACATTCATCATAGACCTATATCTTGTGACATTCATCATAGACCTATATCTTGTGACATTCATCATAGACCTATATCTTGTGACATTCATCATAGACCTATATCTTGTGACATTCATCATAGACCTATATCTTGTGACATTCATCATAGACCTATATCTTGTGACATTCATCATAGACCTATATCTTGTGACATTCATCATAGACCTATATCTTGTGACATTCATCATAGACCTATATCTTGTGACATTCATCATAGACCTATATCTTGTGACATTCATCATAGACCTATATCTTGTGACATTCATCATAGACCTATATCTTGTGACATTCATCATAGACCTATATCTTGTGACATTCATCATAGACCTATATCTTGTGACATTCATCATAGACCTATATCTTGTGACATTCATCATAGACCTATATCTTGTGACATTCATCATAGACCTATATCTTGTGACATTCATCATAGACCTATATCTTGTGACATTCATCATAGACCTATATCTTGTGACATTCATCATAGACCTATATCTTGTGACATTCATCATAGACCTATATCTTGTGACATTCATCATAGACCTATATCTTGTGACATTCATCATAGACCTATATCTTGTGACATTCATCATAGACCTATATCTTGTGACATTCATCATAGACCTATATCTTGTGACATTCATCATAGACCTATATCTTGTGACATTCATCATAGACCTATATCTTGTGACATTCATCATAGACCTATATCTTGTGACATTCATCATAGACCTATATCTTGTGACATTCATCATAGACCTATATCTTGTGACATTCATCATAGACCTATATCTTGTGACATTCATCATAGACCTATATCTTGTGACATTCATCATAGACCTATATCTTGTGACATTCATCATAGACCTATATCTTGTGACATTCATCATAGACCTATATCTTGTGACATTCATCATAGACCTATATCTTGTGACATTCATCATAGACCTATATCTTGTGACATTCATCATAGACCTATATCTTGTGACATTCATCATAGACCTATATCTTGTGACATTCATCATAGACCTATATCTTGTGACATTCATCATAGACCTATATCTTGTGACATTCATCATAGACCTATATCTTGTGACATTCATCATAGACCTATATCTTGTGACATTCATCATAGACCTATATCTTGTGACATTCATCATAGACCTATATCTTGTGACATTCATCATAGACCTATATCTTGTGACATTCATCATAGACCTATATCTTGTGACATTCATCATAGACCTATATCTTGTGACATTCATCATAGACCTATATCTTGTGACATTCATCATAGACCTATATCTTGTGACATTCATCATAGACCTATATCTTGTGACATTCATCATAGACCTATATCTTGTGACATTCATCATAGACCTATATCTTGTGACATTCATCATAGACCTATATCTTGTGACATTCATCATAGACCTATATCTTGTGACATTCATCATAGACCTATATCTTGTGACATTCATCATAGACCTATATCTAAATTAATTAGAATTGTCATATAGTATGGTTTTATAAGGAGGGCGCGGTGGCTGAGTGGTTAAGCGCTCGGCTTCCGAACCTGGGGTCCTTAGTTCGAATCTTGGTGAAGACTGGGATTCTTAATTTCGGGATTTTTGGGCCCTTCGGTGTGCACTCAGCTCTAATTGGTACCTGACATCTACCCATAGATCACAAGGTCTAAAAGGAAACTATAGTAATATAAAGTATGAATGTTTGGTTAACTAGTACATATTCTTTTAATATATAAAGTGGAAACTGATCTTTGATATATAAAGTGGGAACTGATCTTTAATATATAAAGCGGGAACTGATCTTTGATATATAAAGCGGGAACTGATCTTTAATATATACAGCAGGAACTAATCTTTAATATATACAGCGGGAACTGATCTTTGATATAAAAAGTGGGAACTGATCTTTAATATATGCAGCGGGAACTGATCTTTAATATATACAGCGGGAACTGATCTTTAATATATACAGCGGGAACTGATCTTTGATATATAAAGTGGGAACTGATCTTTAATATATACAGCGGGAACTGATCTTTGATATATAAAGTGGGAACTGATCTTTAATATATAATGCGGGAACTGATCCTAAATATATACAGCGGGAACTGATCTTTAATATATACAGCTGGAACTGATCTTTAATATATACAGTGGGAACTGATCTTTAATATATACAGCTGGAACTGATCTTTAATATATACAGCGGGAACTGATCTTTGATATATAATGTGGGAACTGATCTTTAATATATACAGCGGGAACTGATCTTTGATATATAAAGTGGGAACTGATCTTTAATATATAAAGCGGGAACTGATCCTAAATATACAGCGGGAACTGATCTTTAATATATACAGCGGGAACTGATCTTTGATATATAAAGTGGGAACTGATCTTTAATATATACAGTGGAAACTGATCCTTAATATATACAGCGGGAACTTATCCTTAATATATACAGCGGGAACTGATCTTTAATATATAAAGTGGGAACTGATCCTAAATATATACAGCGGGAACTGATCTTTAATATATACAGCTGGAACTGATCTTTAATATATACAGCTGGAACTGATCTTTAATATATACAGCGGGAACTGATCTTTAATATATAGGCCTATTACTTGTTCTTTTTCCTAATATTAAATTTAATCAATTGGCTATCAAACTAATACTAAGGTCATACAAAGCACACAGGATGTACTGTTTTTAAGATAACGAACATTAAAGTGACATAAACATATAAAAACATGTCGGCCTTGATAATATTGTCACGCATTAAATCCTTTATATGAAGTCCCTTTGAAACTGTACAATCTAAACAATTGTTAATACTGTCACATGCTAATTGCCTTTCAGTTTTAGTAAACATTTATTAGACTAGGAGTTCAAGTTCTCAAGTTCAATTCGTTTAGAAAGGTAAGTTATAACCGATAAACTTTAGGACGGGACAACCGTGCAAATGTATTATTAGGCTAATTAACGCCAGAGTTGGTGTCAATTTTTTGCCTTTTTTTTTGTTGTTATTCTAATAATGATATAAATTACAGACGAGCCTTATAATGAGATGAAACAACAACCACAACATTTCTTCTCTTTGATGCCACGTTTTTTTTTTTTTTAAATATTGACTACTAGTCGACCGGCGGCGTAGCATACGCTGCTATTTTGCAGGGCGGCCTTAGGCCACTGCAACCTATGCGACCGCAGTAGGCCCCACTTTCAAAGGATCTGCAATTTTATAAGACCCGCGCTAATTCAAGGTGTATAAATTATTAAATTAAACCATTTTATTACTTCAAACAGATTTCCCGCGCCCTCCTGTCAATTTACCAGGAGCTCCTGGAAATCTCCCGAAATTGCAAAATATACGAAAAAGTACTTAAAATATACGAAAATATATAGAAAAAAAATTGTCATTTCGGGGTGTCGTTAAATATGGAAAACGCCAATCCTACGCGCGATAAATAAAAACGCCATTATGCATTAGCCGTAATTGTGTAATCAGGTGAAAGAAGCTTCTCGCGCCTCAAACTAATGAAGAATTACTTGATGTGATAGATTGAAACATTTGGTAATTCTTGCTATTAAGCGGGATCTATGTAGGAAACAGAATTATTATGATATACTGTATGACTTTGCTACACACATGGCTCGTAAAGTAATTCTGTACGTAGTAGAGAATGAATAAAAGGCATAGACGAATTTATTTTCTTATACAAACTCTTAAATTTCACTTATTGTCCGCTTCCCTACCCAAAGTTGGCCCCGCGAAATCCGTTTCGAATAGAGCCCCACAATGCTAAAGTCCGGCCCTGCTATTTAGTGTTTGTAAAATGTTTGTTTCTAAAATGTTTTACACGTATCGGATGTTCCTTTAAAGTTTAAAATTTACTTTTTAGTCCAAACCTCCCGCAAGACGAAGGGGGATGGGAGCGGGCAGGTTTTGACAGTCGAGCGCGCAGCCATCCGTAGCGACATGTGAATGCCCACGTGTTCTCTCCCCCCCCCCCCTCTTGTTTTCTCTTTACCTATCCGCAGAAATAAGAGAGTGATCTTTCCTTTACTTCTTCTTCTCGTTCAAACAGTTGAGGGAAGAAGAGATTTATATATATAGATATTGATTATTTTCTGTCTGTTGGACATTTCATACATAGAGGTAAATCCATAAATAGATTTTTGGTGTTTAGAATACGGAAGTATTTTAATAAAACATTTTTTTTTTGCACTTTTCATCTCGGTGACTGAGAGGTAATGCGTTTGGCTTCCGAACCGGGTCCCGGATTCAAATCCTGGTGAAGACTGGGATTCTTAATTTCGGGATTTTGGGCGCTTCTGGGTGCACTCAGCTCTAATGGGTACCTGATAGGGAAATTAAAGGCTGTTGGACGTTGTGCTGGCCACATGTGACACCCTTTATAACCGTGGGCCACAGAAACAGATGACCTTTACATCATCTGCCCTATAGATAGCAAGGTCTGAATGGAGAACTTTACTGCCAAAGACAGATGTAGGCGGCGAAAAGAGAATCTAAATCAACCATCAGCACTTTTAAAATCTATTTTCTAAGATCGAATTCTTCCAGCACTAACTACTTTGTATTATTTCGTATGACATATTCATTTTGTCTGTTTATTTCCAAACCTCTCCCAATCTTTTCATTTTCCTGTGTTTTCTTTAGATTCAAATTATATCGTCAAAACATTTCTTCAGATCGCTCTCTCTTTTTTGTCTCATAGTGAATTTTATTTCTTAAAAACTTTAAAGGGATCTTACAAATCGAAGCGTAAACAAAGAGCAGATTACTGAGATGAACTTTAAGTGTTAACATTTCAAATTGATTATTTAAAGCTGAATGTCCATGAAAACAAAACTGACGAAATACAATTTCAAAAAGTCCATTCAGTGAATCAGAATCGCTAACTGTTGGAATCGCTAACAATAGATCTGGTTGTATCGTTGTAGCTTCGGGAGTCAACCCGGAAGGAAAAAAATCAGAAGCCTTACTCGGCCAGACCATGCGATGCTGTCGACTCCAAACAGCTGACGAAATACAATTTTAAAAAGTGCAATCAGCGAATCAGAAAATCAATCTGTTGGAATCGCTAACAATACATCGTGTCCCTTGCCTTTCGTCGTATGGGCGCAATGACAGCGTGACAAGATCCTTTCACTCTTCCCGGTCAGCAGCTGTTCTTAACAGGACATCAAGAGAGAGGCCGGTCCATTCTTTTACATTGTCCAGCCAGTATCTCTGGACGACCCTAGCTTTGCGCTCCTTCCACTGTACCTTGAAGGATGACTTTTGACAGTCAGTCCTGTCTTACACTAGGACCAGCTCATCTTTCGTCTCTTCACACTATTGAGAAGTTCCTCCTTTTTTTTTTGCCAGTCAAAGTGTTGACTTGTAAAAGTACAAACTCATTTGACGAAAGAACATAGATCTATAGCCTTCAATCGTTCAATTACAAGATAGTAAAATCGCAATGAGATTAAACATTTGACAAAACTTTTTTCGGGTTTCAGCATCTGAAGAAAGTGTTCACTCCTTACATAGAGTGTTTTCTTTTTGTTCAGTTTGATGTGTAGATGTTGTTAGCAGGCTGTAAATGTGGTTATATAATATGTTTGTTTATTAGGCCTGATTATTTTTGTCTACCGGAGATTTCATACAAGGAGATTAATCCATATGTATATACATTTCATAGGTATATTTGTTTGTTGGTGGTGGTGTGTTTGTATTTGTTGGAGAGAGTATTTGATGCGTATAAAAAAACAAAACAATCAAATTTGTATACAATTACGACAAAAATGTCTTAATTTAAATATTTATTTTCCAAAAGGGCGAGAGATGTCACAGAAAGAAAAGTGTATCTAAATTTATATGTCCTCTCGAGATAAATTGTGAACAATTTCTTTCTACTTTAGATCTGGGGGGAAAAAGAAATTCAGAAGTTGGTTTTTAGCCAGAACATCTGATTGGACGAAATCTTCAATTGGCTACAGCTGTGTTTTTTTTTCTCTGAAGCGACACCCGCCAAGAATATTTCTTTGTAGCCAACAAAGCGTTGAATGCGTGTCTAGGATCACTAATAGTAGACTTTACGTGTTATTTATTTTAAAATTCTTCTTCCTTGAACTGCTGCTTCGATTTTAAAATAAATGTTGCCTCCCCCTATTCTGCCCCTCCCTTACTTGGTAGATCACATCCTGTTAGGCGATGTTTCAATGAACAAATATAGTAGAGAGATTTTCAATGATACCTGCGTGTTAGAGGATTATTGGAAAAAGAAATCTATATAATGAGACGAAAGGGAGTTGGCTCAACATGGTAACTGATAAGCAGACTTCGCTTGACCAGAGAGGTTCCGTTTGTTAGTCAAGCACTCGTGCTTTTTTTTTCTTTAAGAAATTCTAATGTGTGAGAAATATATTGATGTAATTTCTCGTGATTAGTTCTGTTTAATGTGGAATTAAAGAGAATGGTTTGTATAGTATTTAAAACAATACTTTTGAACTGCCTCAAAATTAATTAAGATATTTTTGTGTAAATTTTAAATACAAGTAAAAGCAAAGCTATTTCAAAAAGTAAATAATTATTTTAAAACTCAAAGTGAAATGTAATGACTTTGCAACACATTGATTATACTAGTGGCTACCTTGTTCGTGTAGTATGTACTCTGGATTGTTGTGTCAATGGTCGCGGGTTCGAACGCCGCCATCCCCCATCTTCCTACTTGAGGTTTGGGCTAGGATGTAACAATCTTCAATTCTGAAGGAATATTTGAACCATGTAAAACAAAGAATACAGCTCTAATTACAATTCCGATTCTTGGCAGTTGTCACAGCTTTCCTATTCTATTTATAATTATAACTCGATAGAATCTACCGTAGGTCTCGATACGTCTAGGTGTCCCTGGTTCAGTTCTAGTTAACGAAATAAAACAATTAACCACTAGATCAAACACATAAATTTTAATCAGCTTTACTGCATATCAGACACAACAAAACACACTTCCGGTCATTTGCGCAGATTGTAAAAATAGATTATACATACATACACACATTCATCCGTGACAGAAGTGTTACATAACATCTCCGCACTCCCATGAAAACTGCAGGGCTGTCGAAACCAATCTCTGCAGTTTTGCTTCCCAGTCAAATAGACCCATCTGAATGAAATATAATCTCCGTAACGAATTAGATAAAAAAAAAATTAGCATGAAAGTCACCAATCTACTTATGAGTGTATATTAGACCTATATATACCAGGAGTGAAATGGAATGTTTGTAAATTGTTTACATCTTTCTTTTTCATTTAATTTAAAATAATTATTTGCGCCCTGAAAAATCTAATCAATTATAATCATTAGTTATAATTTCCAGATTCTACATTTATATGTACTATGATCACAATGTAATTTATAAGCATAATTAGGTTTAGATTTATACTTTGTCATGGGCTTTGTCGCGTAGGGGTTTAACAGCCCTCCCCCCCCCCCCAATAAAATACTCCACACATTAACCTGTTTTCTTCTTATCGTTATCTTATATAATACAGACATTACTTGAAGAAAGATGTACTGGTAGGATCCATTAATAAATGAAATCCTTGAGAATTCGAGAATTCCCATGAAAAACGAATTATACTTGTCACCTAATTCTATGGGCGTAGGTTTTGGAGTTAATCCCTCATCCCCCCAACTCCCAAACAAATTCCCACATTGATCTGTTCTCCTGCCAGTGTCTGGGAGTCCATGAATAAAGTGCATTGATGATCAGATTTGGCGCACTTTATTTTTTATTAGAACAGCAGCAGGATATTGCGTTGTAGACACTTCAGAAAATGTATTATCGAAAAAAAAATACCCACAAAAAAAAATCCCTTCATTGCATAAATTTAGAGTGTAGGATATATATTAATGATAATTTTTAAAAAAACAAACAAACAAACAAAAAACCCCAACAACTATCAAACAGGAAAGTGTTTTATAGATTACTCTCTTATCAAAAAATTATAATCTATACAAAATCTAGTCACGTCCATAGCCTAAGTTAATAGGATTTTTTTTTTTGTGTAGCTTGTATATTGGCTAATAGAAATAATGTAATCATTGGTTACAGCCTAGAGGCCTAATACATATCTATGCAAGAGTAGCCTATAAACTAATGCTATACAATAACTGATAGAATTACATATAATTACGTGGGTTCTACATTTGTTTAAGCAAATGCTGCTTACTCAAACAGTAGGCCCTATATGAACACATATTTCATAGAAATATAAGCATTCAATACTTTATTGCGAGCATGCAAACTTTACTCTTAGGGTGTTACGAAGGTCAGACTGAGCAGGGACTAAAGAACAAAGGGGATGTGTCAACCACCCCCAATAATTTATGCAGTGATCAAGGGTGATCTGCCAAAGGTGAAGTCCTTGATAGCTCAAGGTCATTCAGTGAACGTAACAGACGAGAAAGGGGCCACAGCTCTGCACTGGTCCTGCAGTAAAGACGATGAAAGACTCTGTGACTATCTTTTGGAAGCTGGATGCAATGTGAAGGCAAAAATACAAAATGGAAGCACGGCTCTGCATGTAGCAGCCGATCATGGCTGTATTGGATGTGCCAGGGTCTTGATCAAGAGGTAGGCATACAATTGAAAAAGCAAACTAAAACTTAACTGCTTAATTATTATTTGGCTTAGAAGTTTGTTTTGTTTCAAGGCAATGTTGAAGATAACTTTTCTTGATAGATTTGTAAAGCTAAAAAAAATACACTTTCTAGTAGATCAAAGATCTAGTTCGTAATAGTCATGGGTTGTAATTTAATATTTGCGTTTTGTGTGTTAAGTATTTGCCACCGCACAGTAGCCTATATCTATCTTATCTTATATGATACAGACGTTACTTTAAAAAAGAAGATGATTACGTCCTACACGTCATGCATATTAACCAATGACCAAAACTCCGCCAAGTCACTGATTTTCCTGGCTAGTTCAGGCAACCCATTCCATCTAGTTTTAATATTGTCGTCTAAATATCTCGATCTATATTATTCTATATAGAATAGATCTAACTCTAACTTTTCCACAGAAAGCTGTTTTTGAACTCTTCTATTTTGTTATTAATAGATCTAAATCTATAAAAATAAAAAAATAGTGCTACTTCTGTTGGTTTAATTTCTAGGTACCATAGTTTTTTAGTCTACTGGTAAAAAAAAAAATTTAAAGTGGCCAAAATTCTGAAACTAGTTTTAGTACACATTGGTACTAGGCCTCTATAAATAGCTTCCACATTTCGTTGGAGCACCTGAAACATTTTCTCCCAATTCTACAATATATATATATATATAAATCCTTCTCTATGACACTGATACACTTGAAAGTCTATTTAGTTAATAATAATGACGGCAATGTCTTCCTTTTCACTCAGAGGAGCAGAGCTGGACACCCCCAATGACCGATGTGATACACCTCTACATGCAGCGGCACACAGAGGGCATCTAGACATTATTAAGTTGCTGGTTCAAGCAGGGGCCAATCCTATGGTCTCAAACAAACATGGAATGACCCCTCTGGCAGAGGCTTCTGCTAAAAGTTTTGACACTTGTGTACAGTTTCTTCTACCTTATACAAGTAAGCTGATACTAAAATAGATTGATAGTTATTGGCCTGGTGGAGTGTTAGACCTAGAGTAGCATTGTCAAACCAGATAAACTTTAAAGGAAAAGTAATCACAATAATTTAAACAAGATCTCGCTAAAAACCAAGTGATTTAACAGTACAGTTTGACTTTAATAATTTCTGCCATGTTTGACAATTCAAATTTTATTTATAATGGCAGTGATAACTCTTTGAAATAAGGGTCTTGGTCTTTACTATGGTGGTTTATGGGAAATTATATAGGCCAGTTCTAGTATTTGATAATGTTAGTTAATATGAAGAAGGGTATATTAATTTAGAATTTGTTAAAATAATTTAGAATTGCATCCACTCTGTAGGAAAACAAGTTATTTGTAGTTTAAGTGTACTTTAAATATGGGAAAATTAAGTTGGAAGTTGAAAAGTGTGCAAAGTCACCCCTTTCATGGTACATTTTCAAAATCCTAAATGTTTTAAAGAAATTGATAAAATAGATGTGTTAATATTATGTATGATTATAATGTGCTACACAATTTTCTACAAGTGGAAGGTCTAGCCTATCTTGAAAAATGCAAGTAGCCTTATTATTTCAACAAATTAACATTTTAAAAATTCTCTTTTATTTGTGATGTATTACCATTACTGCTATTAAACACATTTTTTTTTCCTTCTTTGAAATAGATAATTTATTGTCTTCAGAAGAAAAAGAAAGCCAAAAATACAAGAACAGACATAATGAAGAACAAACATCAAGTTTCAATATTCAACCAGAAAGTACTTATTATAAACCAGTAAACAATGTGATAGACAATTCTCCATTAAACAAAAAAAATGTCACCAATAGTTCTGGATATTTAAGTGAAAAACTTAGCAAACATTATCTACCTTCTTGTCCTAGCAGTGTATTGTCTATAGATTCTGATTACTCATCCTATACATCTGATAGAGATGTGACACCTTTCAATGAGATGACTATGCCATCAGTTGGTTACATCTCTACTTTTGACTCGCTGCTCAACAAAGCTGTAGTAGTAGCCTCTCAGGTTGGAAGCCCTGTCAGAAGCTCTATGGTTGAAAGACATTCAGAGAGATTGGGACATACATTGCCAGAAAGTGCAGTCCCTCCTGAACTGCCCCCAAGGCCATCCTGGCTTTGCAAGCCTGAACTTGTACCCAGGATATCATCATGTAGGAATGTGCTGTCTTACACTACTGGCAGAGAGAACAACACTAAGACATTGGTAGGACTGGAGGTGCATCAGTTCATTGAACAGTTGCAAGAGAGAATGCTGGCCATGCAAGAACAACTTGCCAGATATGAAACCAGCAATAGTCATCTTAGAACTCAAGTGGAACACTTAACAGAAGAGAACAAATCGCTTAAAACTGAGAACGAACAACTCAAAAGGCAGCAGTTCATGGCACAGCCAACCCAATGCAATCCTCACTACCAATGTTTTTCAGACATTGATGAAGGGATGCACTCTGGATCCTATTGGATGACTCAAACTCATGATAAACTCAATTGTTTAAATTCTATAGAATACAACTCAATATATGGTAGTCTAGGAAGTCGTGAGCCAGTAGAGAGCAATGAATTAGCTTAGTTAACCACTACTAATTTGTTCTACTGCACTTACTTGATGTTCTTTAACAAAGAAATAGTGTTGAAAACAAGAAAATACTCAGCATTTACAAGGTATACTTCTGCTAGAGTGAATGCTCAATGCAACAAGAGTATGAATGATTTATGGTTTAGAACTAGTTTTGTTATTTATTAGTTAAATTTACAAAAAGAAAAAAACACACAACTATTTATAAGTAAAAGGAATGTTACAATTCCTATCACAGTGCTGACAGAAAAAAAACAACAAAAAAACAATGTCATAAATAGAAACACCATGTGCTTCTAGTGCAATCTTTTTTATATAAGAAAACCTTGAGTAGTTTCTCAGTATTATTTAGTTCATGTATACAATGCAGTTCTTGTGGTTTAGAATTATTCTTGCACATTTTACTACATTACGGGTAATATTGTGACTGTCATCCTTAAAATCTATTCTATACTATACCTGTGATTAGATTGTATACATCATCATTCAATTAAGCATTAATTGTAACTTTCTAAAAGAATTTATTGTGTGTTGCCATTGTAAAATAAATTATAGTAATGTTAATTACTTGCAATACAAATTTACTGAGCTCACTTTTCAAGTTTCATACATACTTTTTCTTTTCAGTGGTTCATCCTATATTTTGTTTTTCATCCTATATTTGTGCAATGTTTTAGGGCTACAAAATGCTGTGACTACTATACTCTAATTAACAAATGACTAGATCATCAACATATTCAAAGCTATTTGGTTATAATACAACTTAACCTTATGTCCAAAAAATGAAACAAAAATTGAAGATAAATTGTTGGATTTATTGCAGGAATTATTGCTCCAGTTTTAGCTGAATTTTATGAGAATGTAAAATAAGTGTAAAATAAGTATTCCCTTTTTAAGAAAATAAAAGATAAAAGTATGTGAATATATTTTTAAAATGAAATACTGGTAGTTAATATATTGCAGTAGCACACGAGTCTATTTAATTTACAAATTTTTTCTTATCTTGCTATTTCAATACCATACAATAATACATAGAGATAAATAAAATATAAACTTGTCTAAAATTATGATATGAAAGACCTGTACAAACTTTTTTCAGTAGTCTTCTTGTGGCAAGCACAATGACCTACTGCCTTTTCAGTCACTAACAAATACTGAGCTGGGTGGACTTGAAAGACATCTACTACAAATGAACATGGATTTGAACATGAAACTCACCCTTCATCAGCTGTAATCTAAATTTTAAAACAAAATATTTTCTTTCTATAGGTACAAATGATAAGACACAATGTATTCAGCATTGATTTGAGAAGAAAAAAATAACGCAAAAATTATTAGACATCTACATCTATAAAGAGAATGGTACAAATCAAATAGAGAAAAGTTTATAACATACAATACACTTACAAAAGTAAATGTTTATAACAGCCACCCAAACAGACCACTTTTTTTTATAACAAGGACAAAGCAAATTATAGGTAAGAAATTTATTTGTAAAAAAATAAAATACAAAAAATTCATTATTTCTAACACTAGAAAATGTTAAACTAATTCAATAGACAAGTGACTGATGAATGCTAAGACAAAAAAAAAAATATGTACTAAAATGCTACTAATATCTTTTCACATATTCTGAGTGCTTAAAAAAACTATACAAAATATTGATAGTTAAAAAAGCAACAATAATTTTCTATGGCAAAAAAATGACAATGAAGCTAGTCCCAAAGTAAAATAACCCTAACATGTCAAATGCATTTAGCACTTATTACATATCTATCTTTTATGTAAGTCACTTAACATTATACTTTACAATGTATAGCTCCTATAAAAACATTTTCTCTAATTCTTTACTTTACTTTTCAATTTCAATTGAAAGCTGTTATTCAATTTATCTAATTCTTGTATAAACTTTTCTGCCAACTCAGGATTTATATTCATCTGAGGAAACAAAATATTGATCAGATAATAATTAACTTGTTTATCCCAAATAATTCAAACATATTTTTCTTTCAAACATAAAACAAAGATGCATAGAACAATTCAATTAAACACAATGTAATATTCAACCACCTGAATGCAACACACTACACACACACACACACACATATATATATATATATAATATATATATATATATATATATATATGAAAATAAAATTAGATGAAGTCACTTATACTATTACAACAAAACCAGTACACCTTTTAGTGCAAAAGGGGATCATTAAATGAATTATTTTTTAAACTGAGACATTTTTTCATAAGGAATGTGTACAACTTACATTTCGTTAAAATATGTGAATACAATATTTCTCTAGACTTACATTGGAGTAAATTAACTTCAAGAAATAGGGATTCCAAGGGTACAGTATAAGGTTAATTTTAATCAAAAATTCAACTATAATAAAATGTATATGAATTGCTATTGTTAATTTAAAAGCCATGGATTGACTATAGGAAGCAACATAAGTATTCATTACAAATAAAGATTTTTTCAAACCAATCTCCAGTGTTCAGGTAGTGTTTCATAATATACTTCTTGAATGAACAGTTTCTTAGCAGAACATAATTTATATATATAATAAAAGGAACATAATGTTTTGCCTGCAACATTGGCATACTTCCAACAAGTCAGATATCTCAGAGGTTCTCAAACTTTTGAACCCGGGGACTGTTTGTATAGTCAATTGTTGCCCACATAAATACATATTATATAAATTACAAATGTAAAACAAAAACAAAGAAATAAAAAAACACTGTTGAAGTAGTGTTTATTATAATTATTACTTTTATTTAAAATTTTATTAAAAAGAATTAATGACTTGGTTGATGAGATTTTATGAGTGTATTTATGTCTGGCTTGATGTTTGTAAGAAGAAAAAGCAAATCTAAACGAGCACAAATTTCTAGTCAGTCTTTTATTTGTTATGAGTCTGGTAATAGCACTGAATCCCCGTTGTACAAAATAAGAAGACAAGAAAGCCATCAACTATTTTTGTAATATGAACCAAAATGCAGAAATAAAATTGGAGTCTGTACTTTTTAAACCAGCATTTATATTATCCTTGTACGAACATTGGTTTTTGTTCCTCAATTCAAAATATCAATAAACTGCTCACTTTTGAATTAGCATGGATTCATCTGTGTAACATTTTTGTCCACACACAAAGAGCTTAACACTCAATCAGAAAGATCGAAGTAAATAATGTCTTTGGTTTAGGCCGACATTGTATGTAATATAACAGACCTTAAACAGTAGGGAGAGAAGAGTTGATTATTATTATTAGAATTATAAGATTAGATAAACTGGCTTTTAGCAAAGAAGTTTTTTTAATTGTATGCAATTTTACTCTTTCTGCGGACCCCCTAAGGTCATCTGATGGACCCCTAGGGGGCAACGTACCACAGTTTGAGAGCCACTCAGATATCTTATACTGTACTGAATAATTAAAGTTTTAAACTGCTTCAGACTTATAATTGATGACGCCTTAAAAAAAAAAAAGTTCAACATAGTAATAAGAGCCAATTCTTGTCTAGAAGGATAGGGTTACATCATTTCAAAAGAATAATACAACCATGAAGAGACATAAATCATTTTCATCTAAGCAGTTTTTAATTGGGCCAGAAAGAATTGTATTTTTTGGAGGTAGGTGACATAGGATGAAAAGAAGTTTTTCAACTTTATAAAGTTTAACTTCCCTTCTCTCACAAATTTGTTTGCACAAGGAGAATTACACTATGAGATGACAAGTTCAGTGATCCTTGAACTGGACTAAAGATAAAGACATTGAAGACAGAAAAGTAATGAAAATTGTCAGGCTTGTTTTTTAAGCCTTGGTATTACAAAAGAATATTATTCATCAAAACACTATAATACCCTAAAACGGAGAAACCAAACTCTGAAGTCTGCCTCAAGCAGTACAAAGACCATGAAGAGATAAAAACCAATGAAAATGAAGTCCCCAAGTAGAGCAACAAGAATATGGAAACAATAACATAACAATAACAAAACAACTTGAAATGAAAATCTGAAATACCTACTTTTGATTTGGCCACATAAGGTTTATTAAATACATTAACATGGCTCATATATTTGGTTTGAGGATCCAGTGTCATTGGATCTTGAGCAGATAACCAGATCTTTGAAAATAGAAAACAAAAGATTTTTTTGTCATTTCTTTTAAAGATTATTCAACGTCTCTCTCAAACATAAATAAAATTAAAATGGAAAGAATTTATTTCTTACAATATGTTTTTTTTTCTTGCTTTATAATTTAGGTTACTCTCTGTAATCAAGAAATAGTAATTTTTTTAGATCTTAATTTAAATAAATAGCCTCAACCACAACTTTTTTAACATACATTTTTATTCTAATTTACTACAATTATATTCAGTCAAAAAAAAAAAGAGGGAGGATTAGTTTTCAAGTAGAATAATTTTTTCCTGCCTCTGGTATAGTGCAATTTATGGACAAAATAAATTCTGATCAACTAAGAACTACATAAGAATTATTTTTATTAAAAAAAAACAAACCAACAACAAAAAGCAAGACATTTTTTGGACCATGAAAAAAAAAATCCTTGAAACAATTTTTGTTTGAACCTTAAAAACAAAACAATTAAATACAAATACATTTTGTGTTCACTTAAAAAAATGCTTTAGTTATCTAAACAAAACAGTTCCCACTATTAGTCAGAGGGTTTGAGTAAGAAATAGGAGACTTCCTTATTTTCCACATGGCTTACACTCTAGCCTCAACAAGGAAGTTATTTGGAACACGTGACTGAATTCACAATGAAATGGTGATAAAGTATACTAGGTACATCGTAGTATAGACATGGTTGTAGAAGAAATATTATATTATATTATATAGATCCAAAATAAAACTCTAATAAATACATTTTTGTCTGGCAATTTCTGACAATGTCAAAAGGGTAATTGAGAACACTAATTTAGTTCTTTATAAAATCAAAATACTGTTGTTAAAATACACAATCTGAATATTAAGTGAACATTCAACCATTCTCATAGAAACCAAATAGTGAATATGCTTAAATCAATCATCCAATAGAATTATTAATATAATAACTTACCAAAGCCTCTGTACCATTTTCAGTATTATTTGTCATACTTGGAACAAAAAAATGAAGCTAAAATAGAAATGGTAGCAATACATGAACAATAGAATTAGTATTGTCATATATCTTTATCAATGACCCAACAAAATAATGACCAAATAATGTGGAACAAATAACCTTATTTTTATAATTTAATTTTTCAGTCATTTTGTGGTAAACAAAAAGACTAAGACTACATTAGTTTGAAGAAGTTTTATTAAAGTAACCAATAACATGAAAATCAGATTATTCGTGTAGAGAAGAACTTACCAACCACAAAAGAGGTATCATCAATGTCCAAAACCACTGAGATAGTATACCATAGGTCATGTTGGTCATAACTAATCCTGGACAAACAGAATGTGAAAATACATTCTGAAAAAAAAAATAAATGATATTAACAGGCTAAATGCTATCAATTCTTTAATAAAGCATCAAAGGTTTCTAACCAAATTTAATATTAAATAGATTCTTTATATTTCTATAAAACAAAATCAATTATTCTCCAATTTACATCTACAAATTGTTTCAATACTTATTCTTGTACCTGTTTATTCATTTTTTCATTTAAAGCTACACTAAGAATATCAATTGCAAATTTGGAAGAACTGTAAGGATCTTTCCTGAAAAAAATAAATATTTTGAGATATTTTAGAAAACAATAAAATGTGCATGTTAACATAATAATTGTCTCATTTGATATTAAACATTAATGACACCCAAAACTTTTGAGTACATTGAGACTAATAAAAAGCTTAAAAATAAACTTGTTTTATTGACACTGTCTTTCAAAATTATTTCATTGTGAATACAAAACATTTATCTGATTGTTAGTTCCATGTAGACAGTTATTTGTGAGTTGTTCACTTTTAAAGTCTATTAGTTAATTACTAGATAGCTTACTCATCAATACAGTGAGTGGCCATTTGTGCATTTAAAACTGCTTCTTTTGAGTTAAATGCTTTTTCTTGTTTTCAAAATGCTTGATTTGCAAAGGAAAAACTCTTCACTATTTTGAAATACATGATACAAAGTTGATTTTAAAAAAAGCAAAGTTTCTGTTTCGTTTAAAGAAAAAAAAAAATCTTTCTAGTGATACAATTTATTTAGACATCATCAATAAACATCAGGGATTTTTTTTCCCTAAATGACTGAAAGGGGGTTTAACTAATTAAACATAACTGGAGTTTGTATTTAATATATATTAGCCGAACTTGCATGACATATAAACATGAGAGTGACATTTAGATTACATTTAAAAATAAAGGTATTCTAAAGCCTGAATTGGCAATTTGGATGAGACTCGTACACTTGATTAAATTACTGCATAAGTTCTTACATTCTTTCATTTTATATCAACTTTAGACTTTTTATTTTGTTAATATATCGTTCCTGTGCTTTTTTTGTAAATAAATTAGGTGCCGGTACTCAATGATGGATTGCTAAACTTTTAAGTAGGGCTACTAATAAATTAATAATAATCATTACAATACAAGAAATGTAATAATTTTTCCACACATTGAAAAAGGTACTGGTGCGCTGTACTGGTGCATACTGTCACAAAAAAAGCTCTGTATCTTTCTATTATCACATTTTGAATATTTATAAAATAATCAACCCATTTTTATGTTGAAAATCTTCAATCTTGAAGTTCTTTGCTTGAGAAGCTGATGAAGATGTCCAAATAATCTGTGAAGGTTTTTGCTCAGTACTTGAAACATTACCAAGTCTGTCTTCTAGTTCTTTCACCTTGAAATAAAAAGTTAAACTGCAATCAATTTTTTTATTTTTATAAAAAGTTTCTTGACCAGAAGTATAATAACAAAATTGAGCCCAGCTTTCTTAAAAGGCATTTCACTTAAGTAACATTGGGCTGGTTAATTGTATTTTACATGCTATGTAGATTAGTTGTAGAGACCAGTTAGTTTAAACAAGGGTGCCTATATCTTTGTAAGTGTAATATTTAGTGAATTGTTGACAGGCAAAACCAAAAGAAAAAACAAACATTTGCCTTAGATGGCATCTTAACTGTATTACTAAAAGAGTTTAAAGAGCTGTATTACGAAAAGAATTAAATAAAGAACTATCACCAGTATGGGAAAAACTTGTTCAAGCTGAACATAATAAAATTAGATTAACCAAGGACTGACAGGAAGGGAGCAAACATTAAGCTTTCTTGAAAAAAAAAAAATCAGAATTTATGAAACTACAGTGTAATTTTATGCACTAGAATAGATGTAGAGTGTAGCAACATAGATAAATCAGCTAAATTAACATCATTCTCTTCTTCATAACATGACTTTAGAAGATGAATTTTTGAAAAGCTGAGATAATAATGAACTCAAGATACCATTCTATAAGACTTTTCTGAAGTGTCAGAAAATTTTATCAACTGTTATTTTAAACTACTCTAAATCAAGACAAATAACTGTAAATTGTGTCTTTCAGTGAAAAGTTTTGTTCCTAAAGGACCAGTCTAATTGCATCAATTTACAGATGGCTATACAGCATACTGAAATATTATAATATAAACAATGGAAATCCAACAAGATCATGTCTATCCACACAAAAAAGTGCCAACTGTTAAAGAGTAACATAAATGGAAACAAAAATTACTTATCTGATATATGTTATATCATTTACTCAGACAAAATTATTTCTTTTACTATATTAATGAATATAAATTGTATTAAGCGTGGTCGAGAGGCTAAGAGCACTTGAACTTAGCTTGGCTTGGCTACCTATGAAGAGGGCTCGAGGTTCATCATCTGACTCGGTCAGAGTTGTGTTTACTGAGCGCCCAAAGGCAGCACGGAAAAACATTCTCCTAGATACCCCCTCCCACAACTGAGATTGGACCAAAGCGCTCTGAGCATGCTATAAGCATGAAAGTAGCGCTATATAAAAGCCATAATTTAATTTTTAATTTTAAATTGTCTTTTTTTTTTTTGTTAAGGGAGAATGTTGTTCTTTTATTTTGAGTGACATGAAAGAGAAATTGTATGAAAAAGCAAGGTCCTTCTTTATTGTGTTAACATCAGCAACTATAAATAAAACTCTTTGCAGAGACAGTTATATATTTTAGCATTCGTTCTAAATGAGATATAATGGCACAATTTAAAATGTCGGTGGTTTTTAAAAATAAGGTTTCATTATCAATGCCAAATAAGCACTCATATTTTAGGATGTCCCCTAGTCAACTCATATCCAATATGTAAACAACACTAGTTGGTATAATGAAATGTGCCAAAAAATATTAGAACTTTAATTTTAATTCATTTTTCTTTTTATGTACATTATAATCCTTTATTTATTCTTACCATAACATAATGACCAAATACATTAGTCTGAAAGACACACTGGAGTCCATCCTCTGTCACACCATCCTCTTGACATAAAAGCCCCTCACCAGTAGCAAACATATAAAATACTCGACTGGAAAAGTATTATAGAAAATACTATTAAATTTATTTTAAAATTTGGTTAGAAAATAAATGCTATAATGTATGATGTATCTTAAGTTATCTTTTTTTAGTTACAGGCAAGACCCAGACACATTTAATTTTTTTTTTGTTAAAATTATTTATAATTT
Organism: Biomphalaria pfeifferi; assembly: GCA_030265305.1. Taxonomy (NCBI): domain Eukaryota; kingdom Metazoa; phylum Mollusca; class Gastropoda; family Planorbidae; genus Biomphalaria; species Biomphalaria pfeifferi. The sequence continues at coordinate 1,896,454 of JASAOG010000055.1, forward strand.
CACCTTGTTTTATAAAGTTCAATGACTAATAGTTTAACAAAAATTTGTTCCATAATTATGTTCTGTGCAAATTTAACAAGTGACTAAGTGATGAACAATATATGTTACTTTCACTGCAGCTGACTTTAATAAGAGATCAATGCAATAAAAAAGCTATTCTGCAACCCAATGAACCATTTTTCATGAACCAAGCGTTTAAGAAACATTTGATATAGTAAACTATTAGTTGGGAACAATTGATGATTCAACTAGTTATCTGTGAATCTTTTCTCTTGACACCATTTCATAATGGGTAACTCTTGCACCTATTTTTAGCATGATAAAGATCATAGTGAATTTGGTTTTTTAATAGTACATTAAAACTATAGAAATAGGGCAGTTTGCTTTTCACCTTTTTACATATGTGTCATATATAGACAAAAAAAATTTAAAAACAATCTGAAAACTTATTTTTGAACATGAAGGCATTATTTTTTAGATCTGAACAAATTAAAACACAAACACTATAGCAGGTTTTGTTATTGGGGGCAAAAATCTTTTAAGAACACAAATTCTAGCAACTGATCAAAGTGCAAGCATTTTAAAAAATATTATTTGAATTCAGTTCGTTCAATCACAAATTTATATTTTTTTCAATGTATTTTTTAATTCATCAAGCAATTCTTTTGATAATATTTATTTAAAAAAAGTTTTAATGCTTGAAAAATTCATTTAATATTAAAGAAACACTTATAAAATATGATCAATATAATGTGTCAACTAAAGAATGTCATAAAGGTAGTGGGACTTTGGTTGCACAAATGCTTGTGTTCAACATCAGCACAATCACTTTCACATTGGAGTGTGAAATGAAAATTATAAGCTTTAAGTCAAAAGAGACATAAGCTGAGCTATCACAAAATGCATTCTAACTATATCATCATGTCATGTGTAGCTCAACAAAAAAACAACAACCCATATTGGTCATGATATGACAGTAGCTTCAACTTTAACACCTACCAACAAAGATAAATTGTGACTTATTACCTTGAAAACAATCCTTTCCAGAAATAATTCCAGTCAACACCAGTCACTTTCATAATGCCAGCATTTAAATAGAGATAATCAATGTGATCATACCTGCAGAGAGTAAGCTCAAAGTTGGTAACAATTCATTATCAAATGTAAACAATATAATTTTGTTCCCCAAGTGTAATGAATGAATTTAATATTGTTACTATACTAAATGCATATAGATACAAAATGAAGTACACTGATAGTTTTGTACAAAACATGATAGCAGCTGAAGGTCTAATTTTATTTTAATTGGCATAATGATTTTAATTTATTTTTTTCAAAATTGCTATAGAGTAATGGTTGTAAGATATCAAGTCCCTGGTATATTCTAGCTAAAGCAAAGATTTGCACTTACCTTTTTCTAATGGCTTCAGTGCCACTTAAAACTGAAGCTACACTTGATGTGTCTAGAATCTCTACATGAACATTGGCTTTTGGATGTTTTTCAGTCAAAGCCGCAGCTGCTGTTAGCCCTCTCTCTTTATTCCTACAGGCTAAGCAAATTTGAATATCTGGATAGATGGATAAAAGACGGTCTGCCAAGGTGAAGCCAAGCCCTCTGAAAATATCAATATAGTGTCAGTCATTAGAAACCAAAAAAAAAACTCTTAAATTTTCTATTTTTTAATAATTATAAAAGCAAAGATGTTTTCTAGCTTTACTCTTTCATACTAAACATCTCAAATAACAAAGATCTTTAATCAAATTTACTGAAATATTAAGAAGTGCAGTGGTTGAGCAGTAAAGCGCTTGGCTTCCAAACTGGGGGGTCCCAGGTTCAAGACTGAAATTTTTAATTTCGGGACCCAGTTCTAATAGGTACCTGACATTAGTTGGGGAAAAGTTAAGGCAGTAGGTCAATGTGCTGTCACATGACACCCTCGTTAGCCATAAGCCACAGAAACAGATAACCTTTACATTATCTACTCTCTGGATCGCAAGGTCTGAAAAAGGAAGTTTACTGAAATATTAATTCAAAATTAATCTCACTAAAAACAAACTAGGTATGAATTTGTAGTCAGAATACTCCTTAAGAAAGGAATATTTGAAATAGATGTTTTTTTTCTGAAATTAAAGCTTTTAGACATTACTAATAGCTGATCCTAATATTTAAGAAAATCTTGAAACTCATTAATTAACATTTGATAAGAGCATTTTACTGCTGTCAACTACAAGTCATTTAATGGCACTAAGCAGAGATTATCCAGTGAAATAATATGTGAGGGGAAAATTCTTTTTTTTTTTTTTTTTAAAGTCATAATAGAAAAATTCCAAATTTTATTTTTTTTCCCAAGAAAAATGCTGTTCTTCCAAGGTTTTCCTGCATTATTTTTGGCTAAAATAAAATTCCAGGCATTTTCAGGGTATTGTTATAGTGTAGATTACTAAGAATAAATTATGAGTCCTAGATTCCTCTAGACCAAGTTTTCATTTACTCTATCTGCAATGGAACACTTAAAGAAAATTTTTGTGACACCTGCTTTATTATTTTTAGGTTGTGTGATTAATAATTTACACATTTTAAATGAAAATTAAAAATACATTTTTTGTTTAGTGATTATTTTCAAGTATAAAAATATGAAAAAAAAAAAAAGATTTAATATCAGTGAAGATTTTGTTTCTTTAAACAACACTCTTAATATGAGGAAGAGTATAGTTACATTGAGTTCTAATATATGGTATGGCGCTGAGACTCTTTCGGCAGTTAAACATTATCACAAAGTTCCACTTCACAAACAGATTGTAGAAAATGGAAACAAAACAACTTAACCTTGTTTGGAATTATTTTAAGTCATGAAAAATGTCACTAGTGAGCTAATTGTTAGGGAGTCCATTAATTGAAAATTGTATTTTAACTTTAAATTGTACTATAGATTCTAACTAATCTTTCATATTGATCTATTTGATATTAATACAGTTAAAAATGCTGGGTATTGTTATCTTACAAGCACTAGTTTAATCTAATAGTTACACATTGGGTACACTCCAACATTTAATTTTGTTTTCATTTTTTTTTTACATAACCACAATGTAATCAAATTGTTAGCTCAATTTAGAGTGTATTCTTGATCTGCCAACTTATGTTTCACCAAGTGGGAAGCAAGCAGCTACATAAGTTCAAAGTTTATTAAGGCCATACAGAACACTGTGTTCAGCTCAAAAGATTCTAGACAAATCTACCAGACTATTAGATCAATATTAGAACTAATATATATAAAATAGCCATAATTTAGCAAATCTCTCTAGATGTAGAATATAATCTACTAGAAAAGAATTACAAGTTTTGATAAATAATATAAATAAAGATCTAAATCTAGAGGTAATCTAAATCTAGACCTTAAATTTATAAAGTAGATCTATATAAATAACAGACTTGAATGATGAATGTTCATGACAATTTTGAAACTTTTAACTTACGCATTTGCTCCTGTTATCACAGCTACTTTAGATTTTTGTAAAATTGATGATTGAATTGATTCCATCTTATTAACAGAACTAGATTTTAAATCTGAAAAAGAAACAGTTTTTATGACATTTTCTTGAGTTTACTCTAAAGAAAAGAGGTTCCTCTAAATTTTTGTCTCTTACTATTTCAAGATATCTTAATCAGAAAAATTAGAAATTTTCAAATAAGGAAAAAAAAAAAAAGGTCTTCGTACATATACATTTTTCAACCATACACTTAGAAAATTCATTCAGCTTTCCAATGATACCAAATTTATTATGATCAAACTGTGTTCCTTTGAATTACCACTCATAGTGAAGATTTTATTTTTTAAATAAATTGGGTCACTTCATGCTCCTATATTGAACGCAGTTTTGTGCTTTCCCCTTCATTGGACATTGAGCACCGTCAATGAGCACCACTATGTAATTGCTAATAAATTATATCTGTGTTAATTAAAAATTATTTAGATTGTATTTAAAAAAGTAGATTCACTTCTGCAATATGTATTTATAGTCTATTGCCTCATATACTCTCTCTCTCTCTCTTTCTAAATATATATATATATATATATATATATATATATATATATATATAATTTGTAGTTTATTTATTTATATACCTATTTAATCTATGTGTAGAAACAGACAGATATAAATCTATATATATATTGCTATAACTTAGCAATTAACCTCAACGAAAGTGATATAAAACAGAACATTTAATAATCAATTATAAACTACATTTAGAGCCAAACTTAGAATCACATCTCAGGCCTTCTTGTTTACATCTCTAATCATCAGCCATCTTCCTTCCTCTGTTCTCTATCGTGTCCTCTGGTACACAATGTCGCGCCAATGTAGAGTCATAACACTGCCCCCTCCTTAGTTATGTTCATCCCAAACATGACCAGATTTTCGACAGGGCTGAAGAATTGTCAGTGCAGATAAGTTCTGGCAAGAAAGTTATAGTTCCACTGAAGGCCAGGCCATAAAACACAGTCATTTTCAGCAATCTCCAGAAAGTATGCCTTTCTACACATGTCCATTAACCACATTATCAGTGTCCAGTTTCTGCTGAAATTGATTCATCTTTTACTCTGCTTTGTGAAGGCAGACGTACACATGTTTGTCAAGTCCAGACCTGTTGATGGTTTTTCTGGTATTTGCATTGTTCATTCGAGGTGCCGCTCGTACAATTCTTATTAAATTTCTGTCTGCAGTTAGTACTGGTAGCCAAACAGGAGTATTGGACACAGACCCAACGTTGTCTGATTTGGTCATGCCCATTGAAGCACTCACATCAAGGACATCGAAAGCAATAGTTTCACTCTGCTTATTGGTCACTCCTCTAGTTTCTTCATCTAGCGTTTTCTTTTCGGGTCTGCGCTTATCGTTGAAAAGGGTGCCCCTTTCTTTATCTTGAAAGCTAGATGCATCTGATTTGTCATTATGATCATCGACGGCGCTGACACCACCAACACTTGCCTTGTAACTATCCGTACAGCCACATTAATGATTGGTTGATATTTCATTCTCCGCTCTTCTAGGATGTAGCTGGCCTTCCAGTTTGTTCCACTTCAGTTTGTCCCTTTTATGATACCTGTTTACTGACAGATTAGACCATTTTGGTATGTTTGTATGTTCAATTCGTTTCACCTGAATGCCTTCCACACCATCATCAAGCAATGGGAACTCTATGTGTCCATATTGTACAGGTTCACTTCCAATGTTTAGTGATAAACCGAATTCCTGCATAAAATCCAGACCAAGGATGCAATCGTCGACAACATTGGCGATCAGAAAATCATGACTAAATAGTTGACTTCCTATTTCAAAATTAAGCCGTATCTGTCCTAATATAGGTAACAGTTCTTCACCTGCCGTTTTAAGAGTGTAGCCATTCACTCATATTATTCCCTGATCACCAATCAGACTGGGTCCAACTATCAACTGCGTAGCCCGTGTCCAAGAAGAACCTATAAGAACCAGCGCCAATCTTTCCCTGTACTCTCAAGGTTCTGCTTTGCTCTAACACTCTGAAAGGAGTCTTTATTCTCGGAGTTTCGATTTTCTGGGTTGCCATTTCTTGCTCCTAAACCCGTAGAATCGTAGCGGTTGATGTTCTGATGCACAGCCTTGGCTTTGGAACAACATGTTACAATTCCTCCGTAAATGACCTGGAGTGTTACAATTCCAGCAACGAAGAGTCTTTCTACTATGCCTTGAGGTCTGATAATGTTCCTGTTCATTTCAAGCCTTTTCCACCATTCTTCGAAACAGCCTCGGCAGATCCTCCTCTTCCGACACATTCAACGTCCGACAATAGTGTATGTTCCTCACTGAAACTTCGGCTGCCTCGTAGGACAGGGCATAGATGAGGGCTTCGTTGATTTTCCGTTTATTCAGATGGCCTTCATAAGTTCCGAATCTCGCACTCCATTTATGAAAGCATCTGTGACCAGAATATCCAAAAGTTCCTGTGTTGCCAATGGGTAAGCAAGACGGGCGAAACGTTCTACGTCTGCTGCTAATTCCTGTAATGTCTCTCCATTTTTCTGTTGTCGATTCTTCAATTGCATCCTGAAAACTTCCTGCAGGTGTTCATTGCCGTATCGTAGTTCCATTATTTTGACCATGACATCGTAGTCTGTCCGATCCGTCATAGTCTGTAACAATTCGGCTGCCTTGTCTCAGAGTTACCTTCTCTGCCTTGGTAACCCATCTGTTGATTTGCGCCGCCGCCTCAAATTGTAATCGATACGCCGACCAAGACACAGAGCCGTCAAACACCGGTGGTTTAATCTTCCCCGTCATTTCAGTCACAGTGGCCCCCGCATCTTGTTTCTTTTGCAGCTCCGCCTTCATTTCATTTCGTAATTGTTGAATTTTAGAATCAACATCTCCCACCATTTGGGACCTTAATTCAGCTACCTCATTTCTTAATTGTTGTTTGAAACTGTCTATGTCATTTTTCAATTCGGTCACAAATGATTTTATAGAGCTCAGTTCATCCTTTCCTGATTTCATGTCTTCCTTCAATGAGTTTCCCATGTCAGTATTTGTTTTGCCTTGTTCTTGTATCATGTTCCAAAGCTCCATCATAGTCTATTCTATTTCAAACACATAGGTCTCCGGGTCTTGTTCTTCCTGTATCATGTTTTGCCTAAGACGCTCCATAAGTGCCTCCTTGTTGCCGCTGACCTTCAGCTCTCTACCTCTGAGTTCCTGTCTAAGTTCCTGTAATGACAGTTGACCAACGTGTTTTCTTAGACGCCATCCAGTAGTCAAACGTTGATCAACCAAAACCAAAACTTATGTTGATTTACCCGAAAATGGAATCGTTCAATGTCCTATACATAGATCTAGACCTTCTTATCCCCTTTTGTTGAGGATCCCACTTCTGACAACAATTGCTATAACTTAGCAATTAACCTCAACGAAAGTGATATAAAACAGAACATTTAATAATCAATTATAAACTACATCTAGAGCCAAACTTAGAATCACATCTCAGGCCTTCTTGTTTACATCTCTAATCATCGGCCATCTTCCTTCCTCTGTTCTCTATCGTGTCCTCTGGTACACAATGTCGCGCCAAATGACAGTGCACAATGTAGAGTCATAACAAAATATTATAGATCTATAAATTAATTATTATAATTTAATAAACATGATATATCTCGTTCTAGGTCATGTTTATTCATTGAAAAAAATCATAGATTTATTAATCCGAATATTTCTAATTACGATTTTGCTGTGTCCAATAAAGGAGAATGAATTAAATTCATTATTCGTTTGGAACCTCTTTTTTAATTTTATTTAACAGCTAACAGTATACATGTGATTGGAATGTCTTTCTCGAGATGTTTAGAAGCTTATTTGGATATGCACATCAGCCTATGATCAAATAGGCTCAAAATATAGCCCTCATCCCTTATATGGATATGCATTGCTGAGGGAGGTTAAAACAATAGCTTTACATGGATACTGAGAATCTAAAAAACTGCCATCTGCTTTGGAAAAGCGAAACAAAAATACCGGAACTTATAAAAAAAAACTAAGACATCTTGAGCGCTTTCACCAAAGATGCTTGCGCTCCATCATGGACATACATTGGCATGACCGCACTACAAACAGCGATGTCCTTGAGAACACCGGTATGGACAGTATAGAGGGACTTCTTATGGTCCGACAGCTACGCTGGGCAGGGCACGTATCCCATATGGGAGACGAACGTATACCAAAGGCAGTCTTTTTTGGTGAGCTAAAAGGTGGTCCACTTAACAGAGGCGCCCCACGGAAACGTTTCAAAGACCAGCTTAGGCGTCAGCTTTCCTTGGATGCCATAGAAGAGAGCACCTGACTGCATGCAGCATCGGAATGAGACAGCTGGAGGTCACTCACGAAGGCCCCGGGATACACATTTGAGACCAAAAGAAAATCTGCTACCGAGGACAAATGCAGACGACGAAAAGAAAATCTAAATCGACCACCTGCGGACAATGGTTATGCTTGCCCTGGATGTGGCAAAATATGCAGGTCACAGCTGGGGCTGCGCAGCCACGGGAAATACTGTATTCCTCCTTAATCTTCGGACTCGATGACTAGCCTTATTATTATTATGTATAATTGATAATAATTGTTATTGTAGATCTATGCTTTAGATTTTTAGAGTCTAGACTCTAGAACTCTACTCTACCTTAGTACCTACTAACCTAGTAGGGTAGGCCTAGGCTTAGCCCTACTACTAGGTATGAAACAAAATTGTTTAAAAAACATTATTTTAAAATTTTGCCAATATCGTTTTTTAGCATTTCATCTGGGTTTTCCAATGATGTATAAATTATTTTTGTATTTTAATAATATAAAATATTAAAATATTTTTTTTTAAAATCATGTTTTCTATTAACATGATTGTGTATGAAAATGGAGAAGTTTAGCTAGGACTAAAAAAAATTACATTTGGACTTATCTGCCCATAATACGCTAGCAGAATTAAAAACGATAGTGTCTATTCTGAACCAACTGGGAATTGTTAATCAATGAACAAAAACTCTAATAATATATAAAGATTTTAGATCTAAATACAACTGTACATTGAATTCGTAAAAAATTGAATGCACAAATAATTCAAATCACAATAATGGAGTTTCTATGTGTGGAATTAATATGTAATATAGATCTCTAATCTACTCTAATCAATTAGACCTAAATGAGAAACTGAGTTTATGTTCGCATTTAAAAAAAAAAAAAAGAAAAGAAGGAAAATAATTTAACACTGCTACTGAAATTGTGATTTAGAACTGAGACATTAATTCTCTAGCCAAAACAAGTGAGTTCTTGCAAGGACATTAAATTATCAAACGATTGCCTGACTCCAAAGGGGTTTATTATATCTATATTATAAAGTAGAATGTGAGGTGTATGTATGTATGTTACTTATAGACATCAAACCACTTGACCAATCTTAATAAAACTAGGCAGGAATGTTCCTTGGGTACTAACTTAGACCGTAGTGTATGTATTGTAGCCCTAAAACAAACTTAAGACCCTCAAAAAAAAATAAAGTTGTCCGACTCTATTACAGCTATAGTATTTTATGGATCTAGGCCATGGTTAACAATGTTGACATGAGAAAAGATCGAAAGTATTTAGGCCTAGATCTAATTTTACAAAATACACTTTGCGCAGATAGTTTTTTCCTTTGACACATGAAAATACAAAAGAAGATCCATTGATTTCATTATATAATAAAATTAACCTTCAATTTTGTGTTTCAAAAGCATTTTTTACATAAATTAGTTCCTGATATCTGTGACTACAGATTTTCTGACGAACATTCTTTCATTAGACATTACAAAATGGTTACACATTAACACATCTCTCTACTGAGTCTATTCCTAGGCCTAAAACTCTTATTGAACTCTAAGATGATAAAACTACTTTTCGCAAAGATAGTTTTATGCTTTAACACATAAACATACTAATTATTGTCCATTCATTTGATATTTTAATTAAATTAATGTTCAAATTTGTTTTTCTAAAGCATTTTTAATACATTCGTTCGCTGTTCGCTAAAGCTGCGTAGCCGTGTTGAGATAGGCCTATATTCATTCATGAAAAAAGGTCACGCATGCGCAACACAGAATGAACTCTATAAAAGCCAATTTTTAACTCTAGATTAGTGTAGATTTAGATCTATGTCTACCTCAAGATCTACTTTATACTTTAACACATGAACATACAAAATTAAGTCTATTCATCTCAAATTTTAATCAAATATATGTAGGCCTACAAGCAAATGTTTTAATTTGAAAAAATGGATTTTAAGCCTATTAGCTATTTTGATTTGTTAGCTTCATTCACACTATTTTTACATTGACACATTTGCTTTACTTATTACATTATTGCTTTACTTATTACATTATTATTTCGTTAAATTGTTTACAAAACACTCTCAGTGACTATATCGACAGTAATGCGCAAATAAAGACCCGCGGGTAACATGTCTAGTATAATATAAATCTTGATCATTGAAACTATTTAAATAATTTAAAATATTATGGAAAAAAATGGTTATAATTAATAAGCCCAAGGTCTTGGCCTTGGCAGAAACAAAGAATGTTAGGTATGTTGGTGAGGTTTTATCCACACTGTGATTATTTCTTATGATGTCTTATGTTTTAATAAATTTTAAACAGTGTTTAATAATACATAGTTAAAAATAATAGAAGACAAAACAATAAACACAATTTTGAGAAAGAAAAATATTAAGTTTTATTACATTTCTGGTCTGGTCATTAAGAAAGTGGTAGCTGATGATGTTAGTTTTATTCTGAATGAACTTTAGTTATTCAGATGTCATTCTTTGTGGTAAATGATGAAAATATTTGAACATGGTAATAAAACACTGTTGTTGGTTTTGAGCATGATTTTATTTAAGAAACACAACAAATAGTTATTGATGTGTTGAATGTGGCATGGTATATGTTTTAAAAAAAGAATTGTACAAAAGGAAATTTTATTAACTGGATTGTCTTTAAATTATGTGAAAAATGAGTAAATGATTTCTCTTTATTATATGACATTTCATAGATTCTTTTGTGTATTTATTGTGCACTTAAAAAGTGATTTTTTAAAAAAAAGTTTTCAGGCTCTTATAATAATATTACAATGCATTGTTTGTGCAGAAAATTATATATGTTTTACATATATATTATATTATTATATATGTATTTCTAGCTTTAACAGTAAATTATAAGTCTAGTTATATTTTTTACTAGCTTTAAATTATCTGTTATAATAGGCTTTATTAAATCTATGTCCTTGTAACAAAAAAAACCAAACAAATATATTTATTGTGTTTACTGTACATGAAAGTGATTTAAAGGTATGCACTTTTTACATGTCTGAGATTGTTTCTATTATAACTTACCATTATTGAAGCAGTTTGTAAAATAGAATATTATTGACATGCCTATTGATTTTTTAAATGTAATATTAATGTTTAATTGTAAATGTAAATAATGCATTATCAACTGGAGGTTTTTGTTTTAAAGTATGTTTTCACAAAATAAAATGCTATAACAATTATATAATATTCAAACATATTGACATAAATTAATAAAATATTTATTGTCTTCATGGTATTTAGCAAAAAAATCAAATGGGGTGAATATTAAACAATAATGTTTATTTTTTTTTGTTATAAAATTACTGGGTTTTTTTTTCTTCATTTTTTCATGCACAGACTGGCATAGCTATTATTGCATGATATATGATTTATTGGAATGTTAAAAATAAATATTAGATTTTAATCTAAGAAAATTCCTAAGGTTCTATTGAATTTAACAATTTATTTTAAAGAACCTATTGATTTGCCTTCATTACCATTCCATATGTTGCAATGAACAGGAATGCTAACAATCAGTAACACAACATTCTTATTTAGAGTTATCGTTTCTACTGGAATTTAATATAATTTAAGATAAAATACACAAAATTATGCCATTCTATGATTCTACAGAAATCACATTAGGACTATTTAAAAAAAAAATTTTTTAAATAATAAATATAATAACTATTGTTACTATTGCTATCAATATTAAGTAGCATATATATATTGTTATTTAATTATATTGGGCTTGAAAATCTTTTTTTTTTAAAGCTCTTTTATTTTTTTTTGTCTATTGCCAGCTGGGCTAGAACAGACATTAGACAATGTTGAAAAAAATTGCTGCCAAAAATGATCTCAGTTAACCTTAAAAGAAAGTGATTCTAAAAAAGATTTTAAGACAAAACAATTACTTTTTAAGGTCTACATACAGATATATGTATGATCTGTAAGATTTTAATATTTTTAGACAAATATCACTTTTAATAACCATATAATTTGAGATAATTCCTGGCTATCGCCATGTTAACTACAAATAAAACAGTTGATCTTACAAAAAAAGTAATAGAAAAAAAAAAAATAATGACAGATTTTTATGAAACTAAAAATAAATTGTAGAAGAATAATTTACCTAGATTACTCAACAAAAATAAAAAAAGATGTATGGCGGAAAACAGATTTCCTATTGAAAATGCATTTTTGTAGTTCAACATTCATTTTCTACATAAAATAGACCATCCATGTAAAATTTGATTTACTGGTGGATAGATCTATGTTTATGGAAGCTTCATTAGCAAAATGTTTTTGAAATACGTTTTTATAATGAATTTGTGTGTTTGTGAATACCGACAAGTATGCAAAAAACAATGGACAAGATTTACTTTTGGATTTATGTGCTCCCGTTTCAAAAGGTAAGAAACATATTTTTTCTATATTATCTATGTATAAAAACCACACTATTTAAAAATGGTTGCTACACGCGTAAAAGAAAAAAAAAGTGAAAGAAATGGTTTGTTTGTCCTAAATTAAAAAAACAACTAGTCCTGACATCATGTCCTATTTTTATCCATCGCCATATACCCTGTACATTATTTTTAAAATAACAATTTAAAAATGATCGATTTTAGTTTTAAAATACATCTTTTTTTTATTTCAGCAATAATAATATATTATTAATTTTATTTTTGGTTATTTAAAAAAAATATTTTTGTTTAAATCTCATTTTTTTTTTAACCAATCTGAATGTCTAACGCCAAAATCGAAGGTCAACAGAATTTTTTCAACGTGTGTTTTTAAAAAGTCATTCACTCAGAGAAACTCCGAGAGGCAACATATAGCAAAGGCAATAGCTGAGTTTAGATAGTACAGACAGTTTAGTTTAGAATATTAACTTCTTAGGTAATTTTTATGCTTTAGTAATCAGTCCATCGGCTTTGGTCATTTAAAAGGTCATTATTTTACGCCATAGACTGTAACAACGCGAGCGAGCGCTCGGTGAGGAAAACACGCGTTTTGATATTAGATCTAATCTAGATCTAGAGACTATGATATTATTATTTCTAGACTCTAGATCTACTATATACATTTCTATTCTATAACTAGATCTATTCTAGATATAGAACATCAAAATTAAACATTACATTAGATTTGATTAGATCTAGAGTCTAATTCTAGCGATACCCCGATAGCCTACGCGTAATTGCGTACCGTACTGTATTTCTTCTATTAAATTGTCTACCACTGGCATTTATGTTTAAAAAGTCATAATCTAGTTAAATTATTTTAATTTAGACTCATCTAGTAATTAGTAAAATACTTGTGTCTTGTAGACTTAGACATCGTTACTCGCCAGTCGATCAATAAAGTCGCGAACTTGTCGTAGGTCTACATCTACTGTAGGTTATTTCTTCTATTGTATTGACTAGATTTATTTAGATTTAAATTAATCTAGATCTGTAAATTAAGGACCAGATCTATACATATTTTTAAATTAATCTAGCGAAATGCTTAGATTTAGATCGATGTCTAGATCTTGAATAATCTTGATTATTCTAGATCCATTCTCTAGAGTTAGGGTTAGAGCGTCTTATCTTCTTTCTTATCTCATATAATACAGACGTTACTTCAAAAAAGAAGATGATTATGTCCTACGCGTCATGCATTTAGTCATGCATATTAACCAATGACTTAAATTCTGCCAAGTCACTGGTTTTCCTGGCTAGCTCAGGCAACCCATTCCATGCTCTAATAGCACTAGGGAAGAAGGAGTATTTGTACAAATTTGTCCTAGCATATGGGACGAGGAATGTGCCTTTATCTTTGTGTCTTTCTGAGTATTTTATTAAATTTTGTATTTAATGATTGTGGTTCAGTGTTTTATGTATAATTGCTACTTTACTTTTGAGTCTTCTGTCCTGAAGACTTTCTAAATTTAGTGATTTTAATATAGGTGTTACTCTAGTCAAATGTGAATATTCATTTGTTATGAATCTCACTGCTCTATTTTGTGTCTGTTCCAGTTTCTAAATGTTTTCTTGAGTTGAGGGGTCCCAAACAGAGGATGCATATTCTATTATTGGCCTAACCAAGGTTAAATAACATTTTAGTTTTATGTTCTTATTTGATTTATAGAAATTTCTTTTAATAAATCCTAATGCTTTGTTTGATTTTTTTTTATAGTTTCATCAATATGTGGATTCCATGACAGTTTTTCATTTATTATAACACCTAGGTATTTTGCGTTTTTAGTCTGTGTTACTAGTTTGCCATGAATAAGATAAGTGGAATTAATTTGTTTTAGTTTTTTTGTTACTCTTGACAACTGACATTTTTCTGGGTGGAAGAACATGCTCCAATTTGATTCCCATTTCTGTAATTCATCTAATTCTCTTTGTAAAATATCTGTGTCTTGTGTTGTTTTTATTGTTCTATATATTATGCAATCGTCTGCAAATAATCTGACTTTTGTTCCTGAAGTAATGCAATTTGGTAAATCATTTATGTTAATTAAAAATAGTAGTGGACCCAAGACTGTTCCTTGAGGTACACCTGAGTTTACTGTTATTGGTGTTGATTTAGAGACATTTATTATTACAGTTTGTTCTCTCCCTATCAGAAAATCTTTAATCCACTGATGTAGTGGATCATTAATGCCAAAATATTTTAATTTTTTAAGGAAACTATGATCTTAGTGTGAAATCATTTAATATTTTAATACTTTAAAGCTATTCTTGTGTAGTCTGAAGATTAGATCTAATTTAGATCTAGGTCTAGTTAAATCTAATAATCTGATAGACCAGATTGGTAAAATCGTGATTCTAGATCTATATTTAAAATATATCCCGTATTTCTTACTATTTTCTATTGAACCATTGTCTACAACTACCAGATTCATGGAATGTACCAGAAACTGACAGTTTTGTTTAAAATTTAAAGTAAAAATCATTGTTAACCTTTTGATAAATAAGTCAAGATCTAGACCTTAGATCTAATGAATTCTAATGTAGTATTTGACTTGTTTGTGACGATTAGGCTAGATAGATCTAGACAATTCTAGACTCAAGGACTAGTTCTGGTGTTGGTGAATCTAAAATCTAGACATTGGAACTTAATATAAATATAGATTTACTTATGACCTATGGACAAAAACAAAACATATAATAAACCAAAATTACAAAATAAATGTTGTTTTTATTTCTTTTCTCAGCAACCATTACAACAAATACAAAGATAGAGATTAGTTGAAGAAAATAAACAAAAAACATCATGCACCATGCAACTCTTAATTAAGTTAAGCCTATTATTAGGCCTAGAACTAGATCTATTTATCTTTCATTTAATATTAGATCTTTTCTAGTCTAAAATTGTACATCAATCTAAAATTGTTATTAATAATACGTTAAGACATGAAGAAAAGAAAAAAAAAGTGACTTTTAATGCTAGGGTGGGCCAAAGAGGGGGCTTATTTATATTAGTTATAAATACATTTTAAAGTTGTTTGTTTTTTCAAATGTTCTATAAATATACTTTACTTTGTGATACATTTTTCTATTAATAATATTGTGAATTTGTGAAATTCATGGATTATTGGACATATCTTCTGTGAGTGATGGATTTTTCATTATTAGGGGTAAGTGTGTTTAACCTCATTTTTTAAAGTTAAATAATTGTCTATTGCTTCTGATTTTATTTTTTTGAATTCCTCTATTCTCGGGCAATAAATTTGATATATAATATATCAATAAAATCCAATTTGAAATTGGTCAAAAAAATGGTCCTAAAAGTAGAATGTTGAGAGCTCAATTTGTTTTCCGAAGTATTGTTTAAATTTTTTTGCTAACTAGAGATAAAAATGATACACATGCAATTTCAATAGGCTAATATTGTTAAGACTCCAATGAGCAGAGGACAATGTTTACACCGCCCTGCAATGCATTGTTGTTATGTCATTTGACATACCTAGTACTACTACTACTAGAGCCCGGACTAGAGGTAAAGGTAATACTGAAACACTAATAGTAATAATACTATAGTAATAGTAATACTAATAGTACTAGATCTAGTACTTTACTTAGTACTTATAGTATTAGTAGTACTATTATCATACTATTATATGTATCTATGGTAGATTCTTATAACTGAACACCGACTTTCTGGAACTAGGTCAATTTTTTATTTAATTTTTTTATTTAGTGAAGGTTTAACTTACAAAAAAACTGAAAGCAGATTTTTACTGCAACTAAAGGACTATAAAAATAGCTGTGTACCTTTGTATTACAACCCATAGTCAAGATTTTATTTTAAAATAAACTGGGTCACTTCATGCTCCTATTTTGAACGCAGTTTTCGGGCTTTCTCCTTTAGTTGAACAGTGAGCACCGGTGTTGAACACCACTATGTAATTACTAATAAATTATACCTGTGTTACTTAAAAATTATTTAGATTGTAGTAAAAGAAGTAGATTCACTTTTGCAATATGTATTTATAATCTATTTCCTCATACTCTCTCTCTCTTTATATATATAGATCTATATATATTTATATATATATATATAAATATCGTAATATAGTTTATTTATTTAAATACCTATATAATCTATGTGTAGAAACAGACAGAAATAAATTTATATAGATTATAGAGCTATAAATTAATTATTTTAATTTAATAAACATGATATTTTCTACTAGGCTACTTATATTTTCTCTCTGTCTTTCTTTTAACTCCCATCCAAGGACCCTCTTCTTGTTTTCATAATTTGGATGTTCGTTTTGTGAAACCTTAACATCCCCTCCCTCCCATAGATGCTTATAATTCTTTTCATGACTCTCTCCCCCTTCCCTCCACTGCCTGTTGGATAGTTTGTGACACTACACGTTTAGTGTATACCTCTCCTCACTGCCAGCTTATCTTGCGTGATTACACTTTTTCTTTCATTCATAAGTTATATATTCTAGATATCTCGATCTATGTCATGTTTATTCATTGAAAAAATCATAGATTTATTAATCCCAATAATATTTCTTAATACTATTTTGCTGTGTTCAAAAAGGAGAATGAGCTGAATTCATTATTATTTGTTTGGACACCCCCTTTTTAAATTTTATTTTACAGCTAACGGTATAAATGTGATTGGAATGTCTTTCTAAAGATGTTTGGAAGCTTATTTTAATATGCCCATCAGCCTACGATTAAACAGGCTCATAATATAGCCTTCATCCCTTATAAGGTATGAATTGCAGGGGGAGGTTATAACAACAGCTTTACATACATGGTTACCGAGAATCTAAATAACTGCCATCTGCTTTGGAAAAACGGAACAAAATTACCGAACTTATCTAAAATTGGATATGCGCAGTCCCGAAACATCGTTTTTTGCTTCAAACATAAAAACAAATGAATTACAAACAAAAAAAAGCGACCCGTTCAGAAAGGAGAATTCGATGGAGTCATCAAAATATAAAAACCTCCTCTAGTTACTAGTACTCAACTTGACTCAAGTCTCAAGTAAGAAGTACTAGTCTAGAGGTCTAGACAGTCTCTAGTGACTCTACACTGAAGACTCTAGTACCGATTTCTATTTAAAAATTTAAACTAAATTTAAAATCTATTCAAAATTCAATCAAGTTTTAGACCATTTAATAATTTTTAGTTTATGAAGTTTATCAAGATGAAAATCTAGATCTAGATTCTACTATACTATCTATAAGTAGTATAAGACATTTAAATATAAGTATAGTATAACTTATACTCTATAAGTCTATATCATTATCAGTATTTCAAAATATTTGTAAACAAAATTTGCTAGATCTAGACATGATAAAAAATGATGATTACCATCTTTTGACTATGAGTTAATCTGGACTCCCTAGCCCTGGAATTTAATGTCTAGAGATAAATCTAAATTATAAAGTTTTTTTTGTACTCTATCACCATTGTCAGATATCTAAATCTTTATGAATGTTGCTGATAGATCTAGACTAGAACAAGATTATTATTTAATAAGAACCCAGACTAATCAAGATAATCTAAGCATTAGTTTCAAGCTTGATACAGGTCAGTGCTATACGATCATGTGATATGCGTTTTTCATGTTTTGTTTTGTACCACAAGCAGTTCGCTGTTTCTACGGAAGTGAATTTTTCCCCTGGACTAAAGAGTCATCGTCTAGTACTAGAGACCTAGTCACCTACAGGCTACACTAATCTGCTGGTCTCTTAATCTTAATTTAGACCTCTATTGGCTATAAAAGTATCAATAGACTAGATTAATAGATTTATATTGTTACTATCTAATTATCTAGATCTAGAGTCTACACTGACTAAAGATATTTCCCTGTAAGTGTTGACAGTGTAGTGTAGTGTAGGCTGTACTCAGACTCAGTACTTACTCATCACTGAGACTAAGTTAAGAACTTATAGTCTTATTAAGTAAGACTTTAACTGTCGTCTGTTACTCTGTAGTGTGTAGTTTAAATAAGTTTAACTATGATGTGACTCTAGTGACTGTTGACGCCAATGAAGGACGGTGTTATAATTTTAATTATAATAATACTATTATTATTATTATACTTAAATTTATTGTGAATAATACTAGTAATAGATCTAAAATTCTAGAGCTACTATCTAGTGATAGATACTTAATAGAATCATAGATTTAATCTATATCTATAATATATATATAGTTAATCTAGATCTAGATTTTTAATATTTATATATTATTATTTAATAAAATTAATATTAATATGTATAGAGTAGACTCAACTGGTGAACTAGATTGACTATATCAACTCTCTAGAATCTAAATTAGAATCTATTACTAAGTATAAGATAGATTTAGATCTAGATTCAAAGATTGATATTATTATGAATTCTATCATATCTATGTCTATGTGACTTCTATTATAGAAATATTAGATCTAGTCTTATACTATAGTATAGATCTTCGACTTGTACTCATACTAGTCATACTGATACTGTGTGTAAGTTATAAATACTGGTTTTAAGACAGACTTAATTTAAGTTTATATATATAACTATACGATTTAATGTTTGTAAAAATGTTTTACATGTTTCGGATGTTCCTTCAGAGTTGAAGATAATTACTTCCTAGTCCAAACCTCCTGCAGGACGACGGGGGATGGGAGCGGGCAGGGTTTGAACCCGGGACCATTGATAAATCTGAAAGTCAGTCCAGCGTGCAAACCGCACGACAAGGCAGCCATCCTAATAAGAAGAGACATTTAAGAGACTGTTCTCAAGACTCAAGTCTACTGAAGTGTACACTCCTTCTGACTCTAATAATCTAGATTTATATCTAAACACTCTAGACTGAGTACCTTGTTTATATACAGGCGTCCTACTTTTCGTTAGTTAGTGAAATGATTAAAAGTACAACACTTATTAAGATTCCTTAATTGTGCAATATATAAAAGCAATTTTTAAGACGTCAAGAATCAGTCTTCAATGCCATCAGCTCACCATTTAGCGCAGAAGCTGATTCAGCTCCAGAGGACATAACTCCAAGCAAAGAGAACCTCCAGACAGTATTTCCATAGAAGTCTTATAGGTGCCAGAAGCTGTATCAAATCAAATGAATGCATAGTTAACACAGGGGCGCCCTAGGGGGCTGTGACATCGCCATTGTGCAAACCTTTAAATACCTTGGTACTTTCCTAGACAATAAACTAAATTTTACTGCAAATACTGATTATATCAGCAAAAAAGGAAACTAAGAAAACTGTCCTCATCTAATGTTAGCGAAAAGGCCTTGGCTATGTGTTATCATGCTCATATCTGCAATATATTTAAGTTTCAATATCACTGCCTGGTATGGCAATCTGAGCATTAAAAATAAGAATAAACTTTATAGAATCTAAATGCTGCTGGTAAAATCATTGGCAAAAAACAAACCCCATTTTGGCAGTTGTTTGAGACAAACATCTATAAAAAAGCTAACAAGATCCTCGAAATAAAGAATCACCCATTGTGTCAGGATTTTGTGATTTTACCATCACAAAAAAGATACAAGACACTGATAGCAAAGACAACAGACACAAACACTCTTTTGTTCCCCTAGCAATCAAATCATTAAATAATAAACTTTGTCACATGTAAATTATGAGTGAGTCTGGTGTGAATGTACACTTTGGTTTCTTATAGTTATAATGCTTTTGTTTGGTGTAATGCACAAATTGTAAGACAAATTTCCATACGGACAATAAAGATTATTATTACACGTGAAAAAAACTTTGCTGCTGTTATTAGGGTACACATACATCTGTTTTTCTTCTTCTTCTACGTTCTCATTTTACATGTTGGAGGGTTCAGTTCAGTAATCCCAAATCTGAGATGAACCGCGCAGTGGCTTCCAGATCAGGCAGTTTGCCAAATAGTCTTAACAGGGCCTTGGGGCCAGAGTCTTGTTCTGGCCTCTTGATATAGTATGCAGTTTTCAAGGACATGGTCATCATTCTCTGGTGAAGCTTCACAAGGGCAGGACCCGACATTTAACTTCCGAAACATATATTGTTTCATTTAGTGAGCAAGTTTGTTATTTTTTGTAGAAGCTAAACAAGTATAATCATTGGTCAATGTTGACTGAGTAATTTGACAGTAGTCACAAGGGTAAAAACTAGTAAGCTAGTTCCACAGTTCCGGAATATTATGCATGAGTGTAAGAAGTAAAATACTGCACATTAAGTACAACTGTATATTTGTGGGTATAGTGTGATAGAAAAAGACAACAACAGTTAAAAAAAAATGTAAAGTTGGTTTAAAAAATTGCTAACTCTTGTTGTAATTTTTCAACGTGGAGTGTGGGGAAAAAAAAGGAAAGAAACGTAAATATAATACAGTGTTAATATGAGCTAAAAGACATTCTACACAATTAGCTAGCATATCTTTCTAAGATATATATATGCGGCCCGCCATTCCCAGTTTTTTTTTTTTTTTATGCTGCCCTCGATACAAAAGGTTGCCCACCCCTGCTCTAAATAGATGATTAATTTAGTAGTCTATGTCAGGTTTAGGAATTATTTGTGTTGTTCAATAGCTGTACACAATAAATGTCCCAAGGTTCAACTTGATAAGAACATCATTCACACTCAGTCGTACATAGAGTAACCAACTATGTGGATGGTTTAAATAACAAAAAAAAATGAATTTAATTGTGTGATACTGATATATGTATATTTACAATGAGAATGATGAATAAATAATATAGATATAACATATATAGATAGATATTATTCAATAATTCACGTAAGCACCTTGCTCCTGCTACCACTTGTCACCATGATTTCGTACTCAACCAGATGCTGACCGACTGACGCCACAATAAACAATTGCCAAAATCGGTATTAATAAAGTTAGACCTCAGCTGATATCAACTGATGTGTAATGGGCCTGACACTCAACGCTGTCGATGATTGCCCATCTGACAATGACACTCTAGACTGTACTATATATTTCTGAGACAACAAGCGACGCCCACACTGACAAAGAATCAAGCTCTGTTTATACAACTCCAACAATGGCACCCTATAAACGAAATAACACAAAATTCAACCTCTATACCGAAACTAGAAACAGCGACAACCTTATATAACATACAATCTTTTATGGACTAACACACCGTCCGTTTCAATCAAATTTAGAGGGTGAACTGCCTCAGGACAACGAATAAATGTCACCAGACTTTGTGATGTAGCAAAAACAATTCAAAACAAAAATACAAGGCACTCTTGCCCCGTACAAGTAATACGAGTAGAGGGAAAAAAAAACAGAGTTGGGACAAAGCAAAAGACAATTGTCTAAACTACGCGACAGTCTATACTATACTCTTACTCTTAGATGTCTTAGTAACTCTTCTCTCTCTCATCTCATCTGTCCCTTGACTTTCATTGTAGGGATGCTATGACAGTTCGCTGTCAGGTTCTTCTCCTGGCTCTTCTATGGGTATGATTGAAAACTAACAACTTCTATAAATTATGACCTCTACAGATTTACAAAGTTGACAAACTTTATTACTATTAAATAAATAATCTCTAAACATTTTCCAAAAAAAACCACTTCACAAACTTCAGCTCAAGAAGAACAAGAAGCACAATTATTTCTATTACCTGACAACAACAAAAAATCGATTAAAAAATTTAACCAATTAGTTAAATAACTATTGATAATAAATTACTTTGTTTGGTATTCTAAACAAGGGAAAGAAATAATACTTGACTGAAGTGGTGGTATAAGCTGAATTAATCCCTTATATATAGGGCTGCCGTCTAAGGCTTAATGAACATAAACTATGAAATAGAAACAATAGATAACTATACAATCTTCCATGCTAATAGACTCTTCGCTGGCAGAGTGGTTACTGCGTTGGCTTGAGAAGCCTGAGAAGGTAAGTTCGAATCAAGGTAGTTCCTTTTTTAAAAAAAATACATTTAAAAAGCAATCATCCAGATACCCCGTTCTTTCTCCCTATCTCAAACTGGTCCAGACAAGTGATAGGATCATAGCGTATTGAGAATGTGAAAAGCATGAAATTTGTTCTAAACAAAAACAATCGTGTAAAAATATTTTGAAAATAGCACAGATTTATTATTATTAGTCTAGATCTATTACAAATTTAATTACCTGACTGATCCCAGCTAATTGATACACATTAATTAAGCTTTATTTTTTAAAAACATATATATATTTTTTGTGTGTATTTTTTATTACTACAGTATAAACCTGTCCTGATCAAAGAACAAAGGTACCTACAATGTCCAGAGAAAGCTCTACTTGCCAGAATATGGCAAAAGGAATGTTGATGTTTACTGGTTTATGTTATTTGGTAAGTAACATGATAATTTATTTTAATCAAATCCCTAATTTTAAATAACTTGGGGGGGGGGGGGAATATTTAGCTAGAAATGGTATGTTATTCCAGTACCCTCATCTTCACTGATGACTGACCTCTTCCATGTTTGCTTTGTTCTGCCCACTTTCCTCTTTCCTTGCGGATTCCAATCAAGTGCCTGCCTTGCAACATTAGTAGTTGGTTTTCGCAGAGTGTGTCCTATCCAGCTCCACTTTTGCTTTGTGATGCCTTGGGCTATGGGCTTTTGTCTAGTTCTCTCCCACAAATTGACAGTAGTTATCTTTTCTGACCACCTAATTCCTAATATCTGGTGTAGGCATCTGTTAACAAAGGTCTGGAGCTTTTCCATATTTGTTTTAGGGTTAGGGAGAGATAGAGTAAAATAATATTTTTGGGTTACAATTATGATCATGTCCACATTTTCTATTAATACTCTTGAAACAGTTGAAAGCTATCCAAAAACAGCCATCCATCAATGCTGGTCTTGGGTCTTTCCCCAAAATAAACACTTTGAAATAAGTGCACCCTGTGGTGATTACTGCTCAAACTTCCAAGCCGAAATTGAGGCAATTACCATAGCTTTGCATGCAGTCAAAAACAAATTATATGAATGGATACAAACACCATCAGATATTGTCTATACAGACTCCCAATCCACTCTTCAAGCACTTAACAGCAGCGCCTCAAAAAGCCCAAGAGAGTTGACAACACTAATAGTGAAAATACACCAGATGATGACAAAATTAAACATCAATATCACATTACAGTGGATCCCTGGACACATTGGCGTCATGGGAAATGAAAGGGCAGATAAGTTTTCAAAGGCAGGATCATCTATGGAACAACCAGATAGACCGGTTAACTACCTCACCCTAAGGTCAATGTTAATCAACAACCACAAAGAGGAGTGGCTCAACCAATGGGCAACAGGAAACACTGGCGCAGCCATGTACAAAGAAATGAACATGCCTAACAAACTAGACAATATTAACTTCCTCCCCCGCAAAGAACAATCTACAATTTTCCAACTAAGGACAGGACACACACCTCTGTTAAATTACCATCTCAATAAAATAAATCCCACAAACTCCCCCTTTGTAGACACTGTGCCCACCCTTAGGAAACCGTAAACCATATCCTTTTTGAATGCCCCTTCCTAATCCACCTTAGGCAGACCCTACTACCACTCCAGCCCAACATAACCAACACCTGTATGGCAGTGCTGAACAACTGAAGAAAACTGCACACTTTTTTCCTTGGCATAGTCTGCAAAAGAGCTGACAGCTCAGCAGCAAAAAGCTGGCTAGAAGAATAAGAAGTTCTATTAATACCTCTTCATTGTTCAACTGAAAACTATTAGTTAATTTGCAATAGAAGCATTTTTTATTACAAAGCTTAAATATTAATGCACTCTGTCAGTCTGTCTATTTAAAGTAAAAAAAAAGTTCCCCTTTCAGACCTTGTAATCTATTGGGCAGATGATGTAAAGGTCATCTGTTTCTGTGGCCCACAGTTAACGAGGATGCCATGTGGCCAGCACAACTACCAACCTCCTTTACTTTTCCCCAATTAATGTCAGGTACCCATTACAGCTGGGTGGACTTAGAGGCATGCAAAGATCCCCAAATTAAAAATGAAATTTCCAGTCTTCATCAAAATTCAAACCTGGGACCCCCAGTTCAGAAGCCTAGCACTTTACCACTCAACCACTGCGTCTTCTGTCTACCTGTGTGATTTCTTTAACTTTTTTTTCACCCACTTCTCATTCTTGGATTAAGCTGAAATTTAGCAGTAAATCAACAATCAATGTACCGGAAGCTCAAAATTGGAACCAGTGAAATCTGCCCATGTGGAGTATCACCAGAAAATGCTGACCACGTCCTCCAAAACTGCTCTCTTTACCAAGAGGCCCGTATAGGACATTGGCCCCAAATCACGCGAATAGAAAGAAAACTATATGGAGAGCTCCCTGATTTAGAAACCACTGCGCAGTTCATCTCATGTATTGGTCTAGTCATCTGAACACTCCGACATAACAATGAGAACGATGAAGAAGAAGAAGAAGCAGTAAATCATGACAACGTATGAATCAATAAATTTTTTTTTACCAATTTTAATCAATTACTCATAATTAAATTATATTGGTTTATATAGAAAACTAGGAGATAAAGTTTGCAATTTTGAAAGATATAGTAACAATGAAACGGTGGTCTCCCTTCACTCAAAACAAGCTTGTTTTTTTTTTTAAAATTATTTTATATTTTGCTTGTTGCTAAATATATAAATGATATTAATAGTTATTATTTTTTTGTAGTAAATTTAACAAACAAAAATCCATTTCTTAGATTTCTGCTGGCGGCCTGACGTATATTGGCATCTGGGTTTTCAGCACATATGACCATTTTGATGAGATAGCTGATGCTTCACTTACTCTTCTTCCAGCAAGCATCATTTTAGGCATCAGTGTCTTTATGTGTGTTATTGGAATACTGGCTTGTATTGCTGCTTTTAAGAACAATAAGATCTTACTTTCTGTGGTTAGTATCAGGAAATGCTAATACCTAATAATAAATTGATAATTATGAATATGTCACTGCAGTGTTTTGTATTATCAACATAACTGCACATTGTTAAATATAGTTATATGAGCTGTTTAAAAAAAAAAGGAAATTGAACTAAGACACAAATAAATTGTATTTCAGTTTTTTTGCTTGATATTGATTGTGTTTGTTGGAGAAATACTGGCAGCAACCTTGGGCTATGTCTATAGAAAGAAAGTATGTTATTCATTTTTATCTGTACAAATGTTTATAAATACAAATGTGAATTTCATCAAAATATTTTTTCTGTACACGATTTTATTTTGATCTGAAAGCTTTAAGGAATAGTTGGTTACATTTGTCATAATCAATGCGTTTATTAAAAAAAATAGTATAAAAAATCTTTAGATATTAATTTGTTTATGCTATGTTTCATCTATTAGAGGAATTCTAAATTACAGACTTATATTCACAACCTTAAAACCATTGAACCCTGTCTGTTATGTTACTGTATTCTCTTATGTTCTGAGTCAATAACATAGCTCAGGAACCTCTTGAGCCTGTTTTTGTTTTTAAATCAGTCGCCTATTGAGACACATGATGAAACAAATACTAATGCTTTGAAAAAAACAACTTTATTAAATAGAGAACAATACTTTTTAATAATGTTTTTTTGACTCCTTATGAAGTATTACTTTTCTAATATTACAGTTTGTATTAAATTTTAATTAGGAGACAATGTCTAAAATGTTAATTAATTACTAAACATCTAATTTAAAGTCAGGAAAAGTGGTCCATGTTTCAACTGTAAATTATGTTTAGGAAGCCAAAATTCTATGAATTTTTTAAAAAGAAAACTCCTTTCTTATATTATATTATACTTGATATATTTTTATTTTGTGTTTGATCTAAAATGAACTATTTGTTTGTCTAGGTTGAGAGTGTCTTGGAAGATGACCTTCTGGATGCAGTCAACAATTACAATGTGACTGTGTATAGAGAACAAATAGATTATATGCAGCATGAGGTTAGTTTTAATAAAACACTTTTTTTTTAAAAAAAGATCTGAATTTTGGATGTATGAATCTTTTTGGTGCTACAAAATTTTATTTGGATAAAATTAACATTGAAAGATGGCCCTAAAAAGAATGACTTATGTTTTTGTATGTCTGTTGTTTAGGTTTAGGTTTTTGTTGTTTAGGATCTAAAGATTTAAAACAAATTATTCCATTCTATTAACCAATGCATCTGCTGAACATCAGATTAAGCTGAAATTTTGCACATTTATTTCTTTTACCTGACAAAAAATTAACTGAGTTGAATTAGTCCCCTTGAGGAATCTGGAGCCATGAGCGAACATTTTTTTTAATGCATTTCAAAAATGATCTTGTAAACATTCACCAATATACCCCCTTCTTCCCTCTCCCTTACACAACTGGTCCAGTCAAGTGATAGGATCATAGTGCATTGAGAAAGCTAAAAAAAATATACAAAATCAATGGGTAAAAATATTTCAATCACACATATAAATACATATAAATATAGTTACATGACTGATCCAAACTAATTGAAACAGTTACACTTAATGTAGGCTTTGTTTTTTTTTTTTTAAATTATTTTTGTTTTTCTTGTTCATTAATGCTATAAGCAATCAACCTGAAGTTCAACTTCCTCATTCTCATTTTTATGTTGGAGCATTCAGATAACTAGACCAATATATGAGATGACCTGTGCAGTGGTTTCCAAGTCAGGGAGCTCTCCATATAGTTTTCTTTCTATAGGGGTGTTTTGGAGCCAGTGTCTTGTTTGTGCCTCTTGGTAAAGAATGCAGTTTTGAAGGACATGGTTAGCATTCTCTGGTGACACTCCAGATGGACAGATTTCACTGGTTCCAATTTTGAGCTTCCGGAGCATATGTTGCATCATTCTGTTGTGTCCGGTTCTGAGTTGAAAGATTAGACGTTGATCATGTCGGGATAGCTTATAATAGGTGTCATCTTTCTTGTGATTGGGATGAGAGCTTGTCCATTTCTCATTTATTTTATTCACTATTAGTTTCTTCATTTCGTCTGGATAACCTGAAGTTGAGTAGCATTGTTTCAGTCATTGTTATGCTACAGTATAGTATGAGCATTAGCTTCATTCACTGCATGTTTAGTAAAGACAACTTGATTGTTAGCTGTTGTAGACAGCCAACACAACACATGTGGCTACAGAAGTCACTCGACTTTCATGGGTCCAACTTTTGCAGAAGGGTTATGTCACAGGTTTTCAAATATAACCTTGAAACTCTATAATTAGTATATTTACTAGACTTATAATTTAAAAAAAAAAAAAAATGTTTCTATATGAAAACAAAGTTACAAAGACAGTTTGTGTGGAAACACAAACTCAAAATCGGCCCCTGAAGTGGTCCACCCTGGCAGGAAAAAGGCAGGTTTCAATATTTTCAGAAGAATATCAGTATTAAATTCTATCAGAAGTGGTCCACCCAGGCAGGCAAAAAGGCAGGATTTCAATATTTTGAGAAAGAATATTATAATGAAATTCTATCAAAGGCAAATGACAGAGAAGAATGGAGAAAGAAGGTTGATAGATCCTGTGTGGTGCCCCTAAGTCCAGCAGACCAAGGGATAGGTGAAAGTGAATGTGAAGTTGGTCAGTTAGATGTGAACCTTGCCTAACTCTTGTCGTATAATGAGTATCTAATTGTTTTGTAAAGGGTCAATCTTATTCAAAGCCTCAAGAAAAAAACATTATGGTACGGTCCACTGTAGTTCACGCAATAATATGAAAAACTACTTATTAATTGTTGTTTTAAATTATATCCTACTTATCTGCATAGTACATGCATCTTTTCTCTTTAAAAAATTTAAAAAGTTAAATTTTTTTTTTGTAAATGTAGTATTTAGTATGACAGAACTTACATAACTTAGCAATACAATTGTAAAAAAAAATAATTTTTTGATCAAAAGTCTAAAACCTTTTGCATAAATGTGTTAAAAAATGATAAATAGTCATGTCCCTTACTAAAAAAAAAAAAGAAAAAAAATGTTTGCAAATACAATTTTTAAAACTAAAAAGAGTTCACTTTTCAGAAGATCGCTATTAATTGTTTCCCTTTTTTTAAAAAAAATAGTTTGAGTGCTGTGGAGTGCGTAATGCTTCTGATTGGGAAGCATCTACATTTTGGAAAATCAACCATACCAATACTGTTCCTACCTCCTGCTGTAAACCATTGCATGGTAACTTGACTTGCAATCCAACTTTGGGATCAGATACAATTTTTAACCAGGTAAAAAACTATTACATACATATATTAAACATAAATAAATAACAGCACCAGGGACCAAGTTTTTTAAGAGAGAAAGTAGTGAATTAAAATGCTACGAAAATAAGGGCATGCGCTGACCGAGGCTCGAACCTGTGACTCTGGATTCGACACCACCGTTTAGCGATAACGCACCAAGCGAAACTAACCTCTAGACCATTGAAATGTCAAAAAAAACCATTCTTCTGATCCAGAGTCATTTCACCCATATGCAAATTACCACCCCAGTAGTCAAAGGTCACAAACCCCAGCTAGCCCCTCCCCACCCTCGCAGCATCCGTTCACTAACAACTTCGATAGAGCCGACACAGACAGCCGTTAAGCATGTATTAGACAAACGATGGCTCTATCTAATTGTATATCTCTCACAAAGACAAGTGGAGAACATAAACACATTGCATATAGAAGCTTCAGTGGGTACGAGCAATAATGCTGTAAACGTAAACATAGAGTTGAAGCTTGGTGCTGAAACAAATGATACATACATATATTAAACATAAATAAATAACAGCACCAGGGACCAAGTTTTTTAAGAGAGAAAGTAGTGAATTAAAATGATACGAAAATAAGGGCATGCGCCGATCGAGGCTCGAACCTGTGACTCTGGATTCGACACCACCGCCTAGTGATAACGCACCACGCGAAACTAACCTCTAGTTTGTGACCTTTGACCACTGGGGTGGTAATTTGCATACGGGCGAAATGACTCTGGATCAGAAGAATGTTTTTTTGGACGTTCCGATGGTCTAGAGGTTAGTTTCGCTTGGTGTGTTATCGATAAACTAACCCTTCAGAAATGCATAGATGTGTGTAGGATATATGAAAGATCACAAAGGCAAATGAAAGATATCAGAGAAGGAAGAAACGAACCTTTGGACAAACCAACAATGGAAAGAATCTCAACATCTAAGTCAGGTCCAAAATACAGAAAGGAATATCAACAGAGTGACAAGGGGCCAAAAAAAAGTAAAACTTGTAAATTTTGTAAGGGCGACCATGAATACATAAAGGAAAAATGTCGGCCTGGGGAAAATCATTTCACATTTGTGGAGGCAGGAATGATTTCACCTCTGTCTGCAAAAAGAAAATATACAGCATTACTCAAGCAAAGACACAGAGCAACATAGACTCAGACACAGAAGAAGATGAAGTTACAATCCAAACTGAATGGGTTATGGCAATGAATGGCCCCTAAAAAGCATAGGATGACGGCCGTCATGATGATCAACAACCAAAGAGTCAGATTTCAAGTGGACAGTGCCACCGATGTCAATACCATAAACGAAAAATATGTGTGCCCAGACCAGATAGTACCGACGTCCCAGAGATTAACAATGTGGAATAAGACGGTAATGGAGCCAAAAGGAAAAGCTACGTTGGTAACCACCAATCTAAAGACCAATGAAAAATTCAATGTAGAGTATGTGGTAGTACCAAATGATCTAACATGACTGCTAGGATTATCAACACTGAGGAAGATGGAACTCATTCACATAAATGAAGACCAATTTATTGCCAAAGTGGAAGCCACAGGAAACAAACATCAAAACATTGACGCACTCAGTGACTTGGGCATGGCTACATTGAAAATAGACAAAACAGTGAAGCCCAAAGTCCTACCATGTAGAAGAATTCGGATAGCATTAAAAGAGAAAGTCAGAGCCAAACTAAACTCATTAGTTCAACGAGGAATTCTGGAAAGAATAACTGAGCCCACAGAGTGGGTTAGTCAAATGGCATTGGTAGAGAAATCAGATGGCAGTATCAGAATCTGCATTGATCCTCAACCCTTGAACTATGCACTACTGAGGGAGCATTACAACCTAACAACACTAGAAGACATTTTGGCTGAAATGGGTAACGCCAAGATATTTAGTAAAGTTGACATTCAGGAAGCTTTTTGGCATATCAAACTAGGCGTAGATTCATCAGGTCTCACTGCAATGGCGACCCCATTCGGTAGATACAAATGGAATATACTTCCTTTTGGTCTCAAAGTAAGCTCGGAAGTCTTTCAAAGACATTTGAATGATGCGTTGGAGGGACTAACAGGATGTTTTAACGTGGTGGATGATATAATGGTAATTGGAAAGGGGGACACAGTAGAAGGGGCTCGCAAAAATCAAGAGGAAAACCTATCAAAATTACTCAATAAGCTAAAGGAAAAGAACATCAGACTAAATGAAAAGAAATCAGCTTTCCGAAAGTCAGAAATTGTGTTTTTGGGACACATTATTTCCCAGTCAGGAATAAAACCAGACCAAAACAAGGTGAGAGCCATAACAAATCTAAAAACCCCTAAAGACATTACATCTGTTCGTAGATTTTGTGAAATGATACAATATCTATCAAGATTCATCCCAGGTCTTTCAGCAGACCTACAACCAATAACAGAACTGACTAAGAAACACAAGCTATTTGTGTGGTCGAATGACTGTGAGAAAGCATCTAATAGTGTCAAACAGAAGATATCCAATCATGGAACCCTAAGTTATTTCGACCCAGAGAAGAAAGTAACTATTCAGGCGGACAGCAGTCAAAATGGCCTAGGAGCTGTACTACTACAAGATGACAAACCCATAGCATACACATCAAGATCATTCACAGAGCCTCAGAAAACGTGGGCTCAAATCGAAAAGGAACTCTTGGCTGTAGTAGTAGCTCTAGAAAAATTTGACCAGTACTTGTACAGCAGAACAATAATAATACAGAATGATCATAAGCCGTGGGAAAATATACTCAATAAACCCCTCAGTTGTGCACCTAAAAGGCTTCAAAGCTTAATGATGCACTTGTACCGATACGATGTTCAGTACCAGTATACCAAAGGAAACAGATTACAGATTGCTGACACGCTAAGCAGAGACCCTTTGCCAGAACAGGAAGATTTTCCTGACACCTCTATCAACACTGTAGGACTGGCCCCCCCAGATATAATGTTAGATAAAGTTAAAGATGCAGTCAAAGTAGACAATGAGATGCAGATGTTGAAACAGTACATACTAAACGGTTGGCCAGACAAGCATCATATTGTACCAGAACTTAAACAGTATTGGTCACTCCCTGGTACGCTATTCTGCCTCATCGTGGCACCTACTTGAGGGGAAGCTAGGCTAAATGAATGGCGAAACATAACTCCTGTGGGGATGCCCACAGGTAGACGAGAGTCAACCTCTTGCATGGGCGGGGTTGTAAAAAAGCCCCCACGAACATGCGCTGTTCCTCAAAGGGACCGTTACATAAATAGCGAGTCCCCCACGGCTAGCTTGGTATAACGAAGGAAAATGGCGGAGGCTCCCAGTGTCCTCCGCCTTCGGCCATGTGCAGCCAAGCATGCGTTGGGGGGGCCAAAGGCATTGGAAACAGCAATGCTTTACATAGGCATTGACTCGGGTCTCTCTCAAACAGAACTGTGTTCAAACAGGTTTTTTTTTTTACTGTTTGGCGTCCAAACAGGTTTTTTTTCAAACTTAGGGCTCGAAGAGCCTTTGGCTCAGCCCTTGGTATTGGTCACTTGCAGATGTACTTAACTATGAGTGATGGCCTTGTAATGAAAGGGGAGAGAATAATTATCCCAAGAGCATTAAGAAAACAAGTTGAAACCAAACTACATGCAGCACATTTAGGGTATGATGCCATGATGAGAAGAGCAAGGGATGCAGTTTTCTGGCCGGGAATAGCGGCAAGAATAAAAGAAATAGCTAATGCATGCCAACCTTGTCAGCAAAGTAAACCTGCAAACCAGAAAGAAAGCTTAATACAGCATAATGAGGGTTCAAATCCCTGGGACAAAGTTGGAATAGATTTGTTCCAAATATTTGACCAACAATACTTTGCCATAGTTGACTACTATTCAAATTTTATTGAAGTAGAACATTTGCACACGACAACAAGTCAAGTTGTTATAAGAAAACTAAAAAATTTGTTTGCCAGATATGGGGTCCCCAAAGTGTGCATCAGTGATTATGGACATCAGTTTTCATCTGCTGAATTCACCGCATTTATGAAAGTAACGGGTGTCCACTATATAAAATCTTCACCAGGACACCATCAGTCAAACGGCAAGGCAGATGCAGCAGTGAAAATATTAAAGAATCTGATGAAAAAATCCAAAGAAAGTAAATCAGATGCCTATGAAGCCCAGGCAAGATACCAACTTAAGTCCGGCTCAGATGCTCTTTGGAAGGGCAACAAGAAGAGAGCATTCTGCAAGAGTGTCACAACAAGAAGCCACAACCAAACGAGAGAAGTGACAGAAAAGTGTCAGGAAACACTACAACCAAACAGCTCGTGACATGAAGCTTATAAACGTTGGACAGAAAGTCTTCTATCAATCGCCAAATGATACTACGTGGAGACACGGCAGAGTATGTCGGAAAGTGAACGAACGTGCCTACATTATAGAAGGGGACAATGGTTTCAAGTATCAAAGAAATAGAAGATACCTAAGACCTGACACCACTAACAACATAGACTTTTCTCCAGAGATAGAAAAAGTAATTGTACTGACATTTTCCCAGACGCAGAGAATGAGTGTATTAACAGTCTGCCCAACGCCAAAAACACTCACCAGTACTCTCTGCGACCTAGGGCCACTCTCCAGAGACCGTCAAGATATGGAGACTATGTTTAAGAACTGTATATATTAACTGTTGGAAATAGTTTTGTTGATCTGATTGTAGGTATTTGATTTGAAACATATTTACGGTTGTAAATAGTTTTGTCAATTTGATTGTATAATTTTTTTTTCGGTATATTTTTTTTCAACTTTCCTTTCTTTTAATTTTTTTTTGGGAGGAGAGGGGATGTTGATGGAATGTTATACTGTATGAAGAGTTGTGCCCATGCACAGGGGAAACTACTCCAGTAATCAAGATGGCTGATTAAACTTGTTTGTGTTTACCTGAGATTGTTCTTATGTCAAGTGTATTTTTATTTGAGTGTCCATCATAACAGAATACATTTTTTTTTATGGTTAACTACTAATGTAGGATGGGATAGGAAGTTACCTTCAGTTTTTTGTTTTAAATTAATGCCATCAGTTCAAGAAGAGAAACTGATTTAGAGTTACTTTTCTTTGCTTGGGAGTTTTAAAAATTTGAAATGGTTATTGTGTTAAAATTATGAATGTCAAAACTAGGGGTGCACCGGATAGTACTTATTGATATCCGGCCGGGGCTGGATATGACCGGATAGTAAAATTTGATATTCGGCCGGGGCCGGAGCAGGATACCTAAGTGTCTTGTTAATAGCTTATGTTGCTGAACATGCTACGATACTGTTAAATAACATGCTTATATTGGTTGGTTCTATTTTTTTTCCTTTTATGTACGTTATTGTTTTAAACTCTGTTACTGATTGATTTATTCAAGCTTAACAGTATTTCTAAAAATCTTATAGCATGAGTGTGTTTGTGTGTATGTACGATGCCACCAACTGTAAAGGATGTGTTTATGAAGGTCAATGTAAATAATGTTAGTATATATTTAACTAGTTACTAATGTAAATCTCATAAGTAAAGTGCAATCTGCCTTGTATAGTGATCGGATGTATGTGTTCATGAATTTCAGACCAACAACCTGGTCAGATATACCCAGTGAGCCTACACATGTAGTCCTAGTGTAGTGTGTATAGTTGTTTGCGTTAACCATCAAGCATTGTTTTTTCCTTGAGCATACGCACGCAATAGAGTTGGGTGTCAGTCAAAAAAGATAACACGTTGGCATGGTCAGTCAAGCATGTAGATAAATTATACCCGTCCACTAGTTAGAGGTCAAGGGTTGTTGTTTTTTACACTCCAGCATATTGTTTCTTTGTTTCCTAGATCTAACTGAGGTACTATTATTCAATTTATTTTATGCGATTTTAAAATTTACTGTAAGGTTTTCCGTTATTTATGTATAAAAGTCGTTCTAGCCTGATACACATTGGCTAGGTACGCATCTTAAGTAAAAAAAAATAATAGTTAATTGACTGTCACAAATTATTAAGAATATTATTATCAAATCAAGACACATATTTGCAGGAATAATATTAAAGTTAACACGTTAGAAAAATTATTTAACCATAATATTTATTGACAGTGTAATATCCTTTGTTAGCATGTTGTGTTTTTTCATTCAGGCTTAAAAAATGGTCATTGTCTATCAATACATTGGGTGTCAAGGACCAAAGAAATAAAATAAAGAGTAGGGGGTGTTTAGTTCTCCATTTAAAGATAGCCCTGGTCGTGTCTTCTACAAAATAATTAGTTACTGGCTTACTGGGCTATATAATCTCTCGGTTTGTGTTCTGTGTAGCTAAAGGTCACACGTTTAGGTGTGCGTGATCTTTAGTCCAGCTTACTAATTGAGATTTATGTTCAAGTAACTCAGCACACTTGAAAAGATGTGGCATCTAGCCCAACCATGTGATTAAGATTTTTCTCCAAATAAGCAAACTCTTTGTCCGGATACCCGTGTAAATGTTTGGCTTGAAGTCCAGTCCCCCCCCCCCCCCCTCCCAAGATTAACTACTAGGTAAACAAACATAGTTCCCTCGTGTGACCTCTAGAGAGTGCTTACGTCCATCGTATCTGACTTGTCTATCACCTTGTCAATCAATGAACTCAATGTGATGGACTAAACAAATAAAAGGGGGAGGGAGTTGTTCATCTGGAATTATACCTGGTTACCTTAGAGGTGTGGCTATGGTAGTCCAGCCCCCGTAATAAAGATTAACTACTAAATAAACAAACTCAGTTCCCTCGAAAGGTGTGACCTCTAGAGAGTGTCAATACGCTGACATTAAACCTACGTCTATCGTA
Organism: Biomphalaria pfeifferi; assembly: GCA_030265305.1. Classification (NCBI taxonomy): domain Eukaryota; kingdom Metazoa; phylum Mollusca; class Gastropoda; family Planorbidae; genus Biomphalaria; species Biomphalaria pfeifferi. Next base: position 1,931,891 of record JASAOG010000055.1, read on the forward strand.
TTTAACTTGTGGTCACCTGCCTATAAAAAAAACTCAATGTGATGGACTAAACAAATAAAAGGGTGGGAGTTGTTCATCTCTACCTCTGGAGATATACCCGCACAGCTAGACAGACGTCTGGTCAGCATGACGTAGTCAAGGAATGTAGTATTTTAACATGTTAACTAACCTACTCAAAGGTCAAGATAAATTGAAAAAAAGTGTCAGCCATTGCTGCTCTGTATGTAAAGCACATTTATGATGTAAAGTTTCATTTATATTAAGTTATTAACACGCCTTGTCTTTATAATAAACGATGTTTGGTGCATATTCATAATGGCTCTATTTTTAAGCACATTATTTTGTTTTAATATAAACATTAATACATTCTACAACAGACATTAATGGAACGAGGTCCACTTTATGCATATTAAATAGGTGTATTTTTTTACTATCCGGTTTACTATTCGGTAGTGATATCCGACCGGAGCCGAATAGCACCGGATAGTAAAAAATGCCGGATATTCGGCAGAAGCCGGAGCCTGAGCGACTATCCGGTGCACCCCTAGTCAAAACCTTGTTTACTTTAAATTGGATTTTTATTTTATAATGTGATTCATTCCTAAGAAAATTGTTTTTAATTGACTAAGATTTTTAAAAATTAAGTTCTGTTGTCAGGGTTTTCAGATAACAATTATTTCATGTTTTAAATTATCTTAGTTTTATTTTTTAAATTATATCAAAATAACTCTATCATCTAACCCAATAAAATGTTTTGTTGAACAGGGTTGTCTAACTGAATTGAACAGTGAGTTTAATAACAACTTGGTTTATATTGCCACCACTGCCGTGTTTCTTGCCGTTATACAAGTAAGCTTTCAACAACAACAAAAAAACTTATTTCAGAAGAAATGCTATGTTCTAGTACTAGTATGATTTAATAGACACAAATGTTTGTATTAAATCTATTTCTTTCTTCTATTTTGCTTTGATATAATTTTTATTTATTCTTTGGATGGTAAAGGGGGGGGGGAGTTTGGTTAAGAAAATACAATTTATTTCATCAAAATCAATTAGTATTTCTCTCTTCCAGTTTTTAGCCCTGATCAGTGCTTGCATTTTGGTGTGCAGAACAAGGGATGAACAAGAATACCAAACACTAACTGAAGTTATTGGTGGTGGCCTCAGGGTTTAGTGAGATACCATTGTGATGTACTTTTAAAACATTCTTCTTTGTCCTTGGTCTTGTGTTACTGTAATGTAATGTCATTGGTCTTCTGTCACTATCCTGTAATTTGTTTGTCATGTAAGAACTATAAAATTGTTTTTTTTACTTAACATAAATGAGGATGTCACAGAAATTAAGGGAATGGTAATAAATTAGATTAAAATCTTTTTCAATTTTTCAAACATTTTTTTTTACATCATTTTTAGATAAACATTTTCAAAATATAAATATAGTTTTTTTTTTGTTTTTTTTTTAATGATTATACAAACAATTTATACAGAAACATATGTTTCTGGGATGGTTTTTTTTTTTGTTTTTTTTTTTTCAATATTAAGTCTTAGAAAGTGACAAATATTTTGCTTTAAAATTGTTCTTTCTGCTTTGAGTTTTTTATTTTTTATTTTTTTGAAAGGTTGAAATGTATATATATATATATATATATATATATATATATATATATACAACAGATGAAGTGTTACAATTTTTAAATTAAAGATTATATGTTTGCAAATCATTATACATATGCATTATATAAATTAGTAACTAGTTTAATATTGAAATAAAAAAATTGTAGTATTCGATACTAACTTTTTTTTTTATCACTTTGGGTCTAATCATTACAACAATTTTTTTTTACTAAATGAATAATCAGATTAATGCTTTCTTTTCAAGCAAGTGTTGCTCTTTAAATTAGCAAAGGAAAGGCTATACACAAAAGTAAAACACAACTTTTCTTTCTTAAATGTCTGTAATCTTTATTGTGTATAGTTATAAACTGTAATGATTATTGTGTATAGTTATAAACACTGATTGCAACTCATCCAGCAATTTTTATTAGTAAAATATATTTTCTCCCCAATTAAAAAAAAAAAAAGGTTTATAAATTTCTTACATAATTTTGTTTGTGCTGAAAGTAGGATGTGTCCCGGTCGTGTACAATTGTTCATTGTACTCTTATTTTTCTCCACATTTGTTACAATGATATTTTGAAGTTTTGTGTTTAAAAATTACACATACAATTGTTTTTTTAATTCTTTTGGAATCATGCAGAGTTTTCTTTCTTTGACATTAAAATCAGTAGAATAGAAGAAAAAAGTTTGTAATTTTGTACAATTCTTGTCATATTATTTATTTATTCTGATGATATTAACATAATGTATTCATGTTATGTTCGATGTTTGAAATGCAATTGTTCAGCAAGAAATTTTTTAATTTGAGAACAGGATCCTTATTGTGCTTTGTCTGACAGACATTTCATTGAGATTAATACAAATGTTTTTTTAGTTTGGAAAACATTTAGAACTGAAATCAGTTTTGGTCACTTTGTTCTATTCACTTTTTTTTTTTTTTTTTTTTTAATTGTACTACTTTGTCTGTACATTTATTTAGTTGCAATATATGTGAAGTCTAATTATTACTTGTTTTGTTCTAGTGTTGAAATATTTGAATACATTGTCTCACTGTCTAGCACATAGGGATTGAAAAAACATATGAAATCCTTTACTTTATTTAGGAATAAATTGTATCAGTATACATAATATATATATATATATATATATATATATATATATATCACTGACTGACACAATTTATATATATATATATATGGATTTCTATGCATATTTTTGGCATCTACATTTATGGAAATACTGTGTACATATTGAGTAGCTATTAATGTTAAGAATTTTATGTACAGTAAATTTACTAAATTTTGTTCTGTAAGAACAGTTTTTAAAAGTTTCACTTCATAGAATAGTCATCTCACAGTACCCAAAACTGAACATTATATACACCTTTTCAAATTAGTAATGAACAAGGCTAACAAATACTCCTGTGGATAGTTGTTAAGGGTAGCTTTAAGTGGACAATTCAATTATGATTGTTGCTGGTTATAGGACAATGTAAAAATGTAAAAGTAAAGTTCCCCTTTCAGACCTTGTGGTCTATAGGGCAGATGATGTAAAGGTCATCTATTTCGTAGCGTACGGTTAATAAGGGTGTCATGTGGCCAGCACAATGACCAACCCCCTTTACTTTTCCCCAACTAATGTCAGGTACCCATTAGAGCTGGGTGTACTCAGAGGCGCCCGAAGATCCCGAAATTAAAAATTCTAGTCTTCACCAAGATTCGAACCCCGGTCCCCAGTTCAAAAGCCAAGTGCTTTACCACTCAGTCACCATGCCTCCTATAGGACAACGTACTAACTACAATTTTTAGAAAAAAAAATTCTAAATACATTTTCAACCTTATCTCAGTGAAATCAGATCACAGGATGTTCATTCCAGGGAGTTAATTCTCCATCCTTAATCTTGTAATAGATTTTAATAATATTAGGAAATGGTAAATTCACTGTGGACTGTTTTACTTCTGGCTTGTGTTAGGCAGATTTGCACTGTTTGGTGTGGCCTTGCTCTTTTTGGAGCTTAGGGCATTAACATGTTTAGAAGCATTTTTTAGAAGCATATCTTTGACTTTAAAGTTATATGCTAATTTATAAGTCTAAGTTTAAGATGATGTGTTAGACATAGTCAAAAGTCTAAGTCATAGATGATGTGTTAGACATAAATAAGTCTAAGTGAAGGGCAGAGTACTTAAGTTGTGAGCTGTTTTTTTATTTGTGTAAGTTACCAAAGTTATAAGAAAAAAATTTCAAGTGAACATCGAATTTTGTCTTTCTGGTGTAATAGCATTGATGAAGCAATTTATTTTTTTCTGTTACATTTTTAAAAAATAGCAAGGGATGATTATATGATAGGTTTGACATTGTGTGATTTTTGTTATAACTTTAGAGGGTCATAATATGTAAACATTGATAAGGTTTAATAAATTGTGTTCTGTTTTGCAAGGACTTTGGAATTACACTGAGAATAGTTCAGTAACAAATGTTGACTAACGAACATAACTTTTAATAATTAATGTGAGAGTTTAAAAAATTTTGTGACATTTGCATCATTTCAAACCTAATTGCAATTACTGATAATTAGGATGAATAGGACATACAAACAAAACATTGAGCATATAAAGGTCAGTATGTTTACTTTACAATCTAGCTACATTAACAAATATTTTATAGTTTTCTAGAAAAAAAAATTTTCATTATTAGTGATGGTGATTTTATTACTATTGTGTTGAAATTTTATTGCACACTTATGAATTCAACAAGCATTGACCTGGTAAAAGCACAGAAACTTGTTTTTTTCCCTCAATTTTTACTAAAAAGGAAGTACAGTTTATACTTTTAGGGTTGAAGATATTTATTTTTGAAATGAAACAAAAGGTATTTTAATGACATTCAGAAATAAAGTTTTTGATTTTGTGAGACCATTTATTTCTCCATGTAATATTACTTCGTGTCTGTCACTTTACAGTGAGTCAATAAAGTGTTACTAGACTTGAATCAAGTTATTTTGTTGTAACATGCTTCATGCAACCCATTCCATAATCTGATGGCAATAGAGAAGGAAAACTAGAGGAAGTAATGATCAGCCAGGAAAACCAACGATTAGCATAGTTAAAGTCACTGATTAATATGCTTTGGGATATAATAGTATTGGCTATCTCCGATATCCTCTTTTCCTTACATATTATAGATTACACTGACATTAATCTAATTTAAACCTATTTTTGTTACAATTATTGCCAACTCAAGATTAAAAAAAAAAAAAGCAGATGCCGCATTGAGGTGGTAAAGTCTAGCTTCCAAAGTTTTGACCTAGACAGTATAGGTCTGCAGCAGAAGTGAAAAGCATGTTAGACTTAACGTCATGTCACCTACTGACCTTTTGAACTAATGAATGGGATGGTTTTGTTTTTTATTAGCCCCACGTGCTGCTGACATGTTATTTAAACCTATCTGAAGCAAAGTAAAACATTAAAATGGACAAAAAAAAATCATGGCACGCTGTCGGGGAAGGGGAGGGCAACTAGGAGATAAACATTGGTGCCATTTCCACCAAACTGACAGGCTGCTAGAATAAGTGGGACAACAACAGGTTTGCGTCCTCAGCGTTACAAATTAGAGTATAAAACTCAATATAGTTTGTTCTTTTTTTTTTTTTTTGGGAGAGGGGGGGGGGTATTTTTGAGTATACGTCTCAACACGATCAAAATGGCGATCTGCCACATCAAACAGAAAAACTAGGCTGGGTGTATTTTTGGTCGAAAACCTTATGCAATTAGATATAGACGTCTATGTAGATATAAATTGATTTGTGAACAATTAATTAATTTGCAAATTATAAATACGTTTTTTTAACCAAGCAGTTATTATAGTTTACTTTGTACTGCTCTGAGCGGCCCCGCATTTAAAACGAGGTAAACTATTTCTTTCTAAACAAAAGAAAAGTGTTTGTGCGTTTCTAGTAAACCATCATTCTGAACTTCCTCTACTCTGTCAATCAAGAAGAGTAAGGTGGAAGTCGAGGTTGGTTTGGCTTTACGCCACTACGTCCGGTTCTGGTCTGTTTCATCATTAGACTTGTACCAAGCATGTTTTTCTTCCAAACATATCTATATAGTATTTTATGCTTCTCATATGAAAATGGGATCTAAGTATTTTTAAAAAAAAATTATTTTACCGACAGAGTTTTAAGTAAATATTAAATAGCACTTAAAAATTAATTTTGGGATCTTGGGCGGTTCTGAGTCCACCCAGCTCTAATGGGTACCTGACATTGGTTGGGAAAAAAAAGTAAAGGCAGTTGGTCGTTGTGCTGTCCACATAACACCCTCGTTAACCGTAGGCCACAAAACCAGATGACCTTTTCATCATTTGCCTATAGATCGCTAGGTCTGAAAGAGGAATTTTACTTTACTTAAAAATTGTGAACTTTTCACTTCTTGTTGCTTGAAATAAGTCAACTTAACCTGACAAGTACAACTTATCGTCATCTTTAAAAGAAAACAGTAATTGCATTAAATATGAATTGGTAGCTAAAGGAAGCATAATGAATTTTTATATAGAAAAAAATTTCCAATAAATAAACATATTTTAGCGTTTTACGATTCCTAATCGGCTAATAGCTTGCATTCTTTTCATAGGTTCAAAATAATAAATTGAAAACTGGGTGGATGGGTATTTCGAAAACAACTCGATTTTCCTAGGAATTGGGCAGTTTAAGAAAAAAATAAAAAAAAACAACTACCCGATTGGTTACACGGTGAAAACTCTGGTTTAACCATTTTTCAAATGATATAATCATCTTAAAAATAAACTTGGCTAAGATCTTTTTTAAAATACGGCTTCAGCGGGAATTACCGCACACGTCTCAAATGTTTCTTTGTATTCAGTAAAGAGTTGAATATTAACTCTTTCTCTCCTAACTGACGATACCAACGTTGATTTGGCCCTTCAAATTAATTATTGATTTTTATAAACTTTAAATTGTGTTATATAAAAAGAGCATACATTCTTCTATAATTATATACCTAATATAACATTTCTCGATTACATACAAAAAAGTAAGGTTAATCATTACAAAGTAGTGAAACACAAACGAGCAAAAATAAATAATTCCACCGGAACGTAGAAAATAATTACGGAAAGAAAGAGTTAAACTGAACATTTTGTGCACATGTAGACATGAAGGACTTATAACATCTATTTTGTCAGCGCTATTTTGTCGGGTAACTGGAAAGACTTCTTGCACTAATGAAGTATTACAACAACTAACTAGAATGAGAAATGAAAGACCACCATCAGCTTCATAAAGTAGAAACTGATACAAAAATAAAATATATATTCTTTGTTTTGAAATGAAGGTTTAGATCTAGTGATATGATTGTTTAAATATGATTTCAATCTAATGTGACTTATCCGAAGAAGTAAATAAACACTGCGGTAGAGTTGGGGGTGAGATGATATATAACGGGCATGTCTTTCACTTCTATTTTAAAATGTATTAGAGGTTGATGCCAATGAAATCTTTTTTAAATACGAGGTGCAATGAGAGTTTGTTTGGAAAGATCTTTAGCATTGCTGACACTCTAAAGAGCATACAATTTGAATATCTGTGTTCTCATAGAATGATTCCATGTATATTTTTAAGAAAATAAAATAGCCCCTTCACATATCAGTGTCAAGATAAAAAAAAGACTCCAAGACATTGTTTGACTCAGCATAGAAAGAAATGAATGAAAAAAAAAACACTAACTAAAACAGAACAGTCAAACATATGAAATGAACTAAGAACACGTAATGAACACAAAGTAGATTTATAATTAGTCAAATTCATATAACCACACGTATTATACAAATTATACAGATATATATTCTATACATATACAATATACATTAGTATGAAGATTAGAACAAACTCACGAATATACATTACAAATTTTAGTCTTAATATCAATACTTTTAATTTATATATCTTAAGATAATTATGAGTAACAAAAGACTACTTAGTTTGATTCAATTTTCTGCTATTGGCAAGGGAATGTATCAGGCGTTCTTTAGGTACGTCCAATGGCTAAAGAGAAGTTTCTGACGTTGAGTTGTTTCACTACGTTGATGCACTCTTTCCATTGTCTTCCTCTTTCCCTCCAAGTCTTGGCACCTGTGGTTGTAGAATGTAGACTGTTCTAGTTGTTTGAATATAAGACACTTCTACTGTGTTCTAAACACATCTGCCTAGTTTCATCATATCATCTCGTCTGCGTGTTCGTCAGTCTTATTTCAATACAATGTTTCATAAGGAATACTACTTTGATAATGTATGACAACAAACTGCTTCACGAGTGTTGAAGTTGAATTGACCAGTCTGATTTTCTACGCCTGATTCTTTATTATAGAAGATTGTTTCGTTTATAACTTTTCAACAATAAAGTAGTTGAAACTTAAGAGAACGGCAACTGTGTATTTCAGGATTTAAATCTTTATACTGGAAGAGCTAATTATGCCATAAAGCTCACGAACCATTAGGCCAGCGATTTTTAAAATGTACTTTTTAAGTCTCTAACTAAATGTTGAACTATTTGCATAAATAAAGAAATTGAAACTGATAGTCATTTAGAAAAGATCTACTATTTAGCTATGTTTATCTTCTGCATGCGATGGCTAATAAAAAAAAATCACCATAAAGAGATCACATTACAAAAGGCCTATTAAAACAAAATAAAGATACAACAAGGCCTAGAATAACTGAGATAATAATAGGTTTATTACCACCTCTTATCTACATAACCAAAAAATGTCTCACACATTCCACGTGTATCTGTAAGTTCTGTAGTTGGTACAGTTTTACCATCTATCAATTAGATAATGAGGTAAGTTTGAGGAAAGAAACAAAACAGTTTAATGTCCTCTTAAGACTATTTTATATTATAACTTGGAACAAACATAAGAAAATCCTATTTTGAATAATAATTATAACTAGCCTAAAATTCCATATATTTTTTCCTTTGCTTTAACATCAATATTTATATTATGGACCTAAAAACATTATATATAAAAAACTTTTTTGTTACAGCAATATTTTAAAAAAATATACAAAATATACATTAAGGCCTGGACTATTTATGTAGGCTATCATAAAATGTTTGGATATGTTTAATATATATTTCCTTGCGTGAGAGTCTAACCCAATACCCATTATTTGGACCTGTTGTACAATACAAAATGTTGCAAGGGGAACAAACACTTTGACAAGACAGTATTTTGAGCATGTTGCAGAAAATGAAAGGTTTCAAGGAAAGCCAACTCTCTGACAAAACATAGAGAGTTATCAGACCATGCTGTACAAAACGAATGCTGTGCAAAACGAAATGGTGACTAAGGCAGCTCCTTGGCAACGTGACGCTCGGATGGGAACGGTCGTTTAAGGAGACGACCAATAGGATAGTCAAACAGAACCCTCTTTGCCGTTGGGGTGCCTAAGGACCGAGTTCATTGCACTGGGGGGGGGGGGGGGGGGGGGATCAAAGAAAGCCCCCCAAAAACGTCTTTATCCACACACTGTTCCACAAGGGGGGCATTTTTATGGCGGAGACCTGCACGGCTGATGTGATACAGAGAAATTGGGGTGTTTTCCCGGTGTGCTCGACTTTCGTTGACCTCGCTTCCAACTCTCAGGATACGAGCCACGGGAAATAGGAACGTAAAGGTAACAAATCTAGGCCTACATCTGCTTGAACCTGTCCCAGAAACAAGTTTGTTCAGACAAGTAGATGGAGCGAGCTTCTGTGGGCCTAGAGTTCCAAGAATATTAGACTTCACTCTTGAGACAACTAAGAAGACTAAGGCACCTTGTTAATGTTGGACCAACATTTTATTTGCGTTTGGGATTTATCCTTATTTGTATGGGCTACTCAGATGCAATGTATCATGTTTACTTTGCAATGATATAACATTTTTACACCAGTCTTCCCCTTCTGCATTTTAAAAACATTGCTATTCGGTAGTTACAGGATGTTTTGTAATTGCTTTCATCATTTTATGATAGTTTTTATTTTTTGACCCAATCCGAAATCAATTTTTGTACAAAGCTTGCCTTGCATTACTCTATCAATTGCTATTTGTATTTATAGTTATGTTTGTTTAAAATTTGACTCATCTACACCGATTAACGCACACATACTGACATAGCAAAACAAAACTATTTTGATAGGTATGATAAAAATAACTAGTTGAAATGTTTGTTTTTGGACAATTTAGTTTAGAGCCAATAATGTCATTGCCTGTAAGATCTGTGACACTCAAATCATCGATATCTAACATATTAGGCCCACAAGGTACATTTATTCACATCTAGATCTACAAAAAAAAAAAACCAGTACCAGTTCAATGGCTTTAACCAAAAACAACAATAATAATAATGATGATAATACAAGGAATAATAACAGAAATAAGACTAAGAAAACAAATTCAATAATTCAACGAGATTATAATCCACCACAACACACTGTTTTAGTTTCAAGATTTAGTTCTGCAAATGTTTCACTCTCTTTCAACAAAATAGTCTTGCTAGAACTAGAACCTATCTAGGTCCACTAGAACTAGAACCTATCTAGGTCCACTAGAACTAGAACCTATCTAGGTCCACTAGAACTAGAACCTATCTAGGTCCACTAGAACTAGAACCTATCTAGGTCCGCTAGAACTAGAACCAATCTAGGTCCGCTAGAACTAGAACCAATCTAGGTCCGCTATAACTAGAACCTATCTAGGTCCACTAGAACTAGAACCTAGGTCCACTAGAACTAGAACCTAGGTCCACTAGAACTAGAACCTAGGTCCACTAGAACTAGAACCTAGGTCCACTAGAACTAGAACCTATCTAGGTCCACTAGAACTAGAACCTATCTAGGTCCACTAGAACTAGAACCAATCTAGGTCCACTAGAACTAGACCCAATCTAGGTCCACTAGAACTAGAACCAATCTAGGTCCACTAGAACTAGAACCTATGTAGGTCCCGGGTTCGCTGTTCTGCCTCATCGTGGCACCCGGGTGGTAACGGCTATTTGAGGAGATAGCTAGGCAAAATGAATGGCAAAACATAACTCCCGTGGGGATGCCCACGGGTAGACGAGAGTCCACCCCTTGCACGGGCGGGGTTGTAAAAAAGTCCTCACAAAAACTGTCACACATCCATGCGCCGTTCCTCAAAGGACCGTTCCATAAATGGCGAGTCCCCCACGGTTAGCTTGGTACAAAGAAGGAAGATGACGGAGGCTCCCAGTGCTCCTAGGCCTTCGGCCATGTGTCGGAGGCCGAAGACATTGGATACAGCAATGCTTTATATAGGCATTGACTCGGGTCGCTCTCAAACAGAACTGTGTTCCCACACTTTTTTTTTTTTTACTGTTACGGCTGGACGACTTAACAGGTTTTTTTCCAACTTTGAGCTCGAAGAGCCTTCGGCTCAGCTCAGACGACAATCAAACGGTCCACTAGAACTAGAATTTATCTAGGTCCACTAGAACTAGAACCTATCTAGGTTCACTATCTTATCTTATATAATACAGACGTTACTTCAAAAAAGAAGATGATTACGTCCTACGCGTCATGCATTTAGTCATGCATATTAACCAATGACTTAAATTCTGCCAAGTCACTGGTTTTCCTGGCTAGCTCAGGCAACCCATTCAATGCTCTAATAGCACTAGGGAAGAAGGAGTATTTGTACAAATTTGTCCTAGCATATGAGACGAGGAATGTACCTTTATCTTTGTGTCTTTCAGAGTATTTTATTAAATTTTGTTTTTGTATTTGAAGATTATGGTTCAGTGTTTTATGTATAATTGCTACTTTACTTTTGAGTCTTCTGTCCTGAAGGTTTTCTAAATTTAGTGATTTTACTAAAAGTGTTACTCTAGTCAAATGTGAATATTCGTTTGTTATGAATCTCTATTTTGTGTCTGTTCCAGTTTCTTAGGTTTTCTTGAGTTGAGGGGTCCCAAACGGAGGATGCATATTCTATTATTGGCCTAACCAAGGTTAAATAACATTTTAGTTTTATGTTCTTATTTGATTTATAGAAATTTCTTTTAATAAATCCTAATGCTTTGTTTGATTTTTTTTTATAGTTTCATCAATATGTGGATTCCATGACAGTTTTTCATTTATTATAACACCTAGGTATTTTGCGTTTTTAGTCTGTGTTACTGGTTTGCCATGAATAAGATAAGTGGAACTAATTTGTTTTAGTTTTTTGTTACTCTTAACAACTGACATTTTTCTGAGTGGAAAGACATGCTCCAATTTGATTCCCATTTCTGTAATTCATCTAATTCTCTTTGTAAAATATCTGTGTCTTGTCTTGTTTTTATTGTTCTATATATTATGCAATCGTCTGCAAATAATCTGACTTTTGTTCCTGAATTAATGCAATTTGGTAAATCATTTATGTAAATTAAAAATAGTAGGTGACCTAAGACTGTTCCTTGTGGTACACCTGAGTTTACTGTTTATTGGTGTTTGGTGTTGATTTAGAGCCATTTATTATTACAGTTTGTTCTCTCCCTATCAGAAAATCTTTAATCCACTGATGCAGTGCACCATTAATGCCAAAATATTTTAATTTTTTAAGCAAACTATGGTGGTGAACTTTGTCAAAAGCCTTAGAAAAATCTAGTAAGATAGCATCTATTTGTTCACTATTATCTAAACCTTTAGAAAAATCATCAATTAGTCCTATTAGTTGTGTTTGACATATTTCCTAAAGCCATGTTGGTATGGTGTGAGGACATTTTGTTTGTCTAAGTGGTTTATGATGTTGCTACATATGTGTTCTAGGATTTTACATGTAATGCTGGTAAGTGATACTGGTCTGTAGTTTCCTGGGTCAGATTTTTCTCCTTTTTTAATTAGGGGGGTGACATTAGCTTCTTTCTAGTCCTTTGGTACTCTGCCCTGGTTAAGTGAAGCCTGAAAGAGTATTTTGAACACTGGGGCTAGCTCATTACTTAGTTCTTTGAGAAATCTAACTGGAATACCATCAGGTCCAGACTCTTTATTTGGTTTGGTGTTGGCTAATAGTTTTTGAATTCCATTTTCTTGTACTACTATATCTTCTATGTTGTCTACTTGGTTCAAATTCAGTAATATGTCTTTGTCTCCTGGGGCTGAGAATGCTGATGCAAAGTATTTGTTTAAGATGTTTGCTTTAGTTTCATTATCATTATGTATTATGTTATGTTCATCTTTTAATGGCGCTATGCCTGTTGTTTCCATTTTCGTAGACTTAATGTATGACCATAGGTTTTTGTTGTCATCTTTAGATATTACATTGTTTATGTATTCACTCTGCAGCTGTCTGCTTACTTTTTGGGTTAAGTGTTTAATTTTTATATACTTTTTGTAAACTCTTTCTGCCTTAGTTTCTTTAAATTTTCTATATAGGTTTTCCTTCTGTTTACAAAGCTTTTTTAGTCTATTATTAAACCAGCATTTATTTATTTTGTTTGATGTGTATTTAGTTGGTATATGATTTTCTATAATGCTTTTAAGATGGTTTTTAATGAAATTCCAGAGGACATCGACTGGTTGGTTAATGTCTTTTTCTAATAAGAATGTTTGTTGAAAGTTTAATGCAGCTTGGTGTAGTTGTGTTAGGTTACATTTATTCCAGAGTAAGATTTTTCTTTTGGGTTTTGTATTGGCTACTGCTTTTATCTGACTGTGTATTTTTATGATCTCATGGTCTGATAGACCAGGGATAATATCATAATCAACTACTAATCCAGGTCTGTTGGTTAAGAAGAGATCTAATGTGTTGTTTAATCTAGTTGGCTTTTTAATGATTTGATCTAAACTTAGGTTGTGTAAAGTTTCTATGAAAAGCTCATTTATGTTCTTAAGGTTTTGGTGTTTATCTATGGTTAGTGTTTTCCAATTTATATCAGGTAGGTTGAAATCACCCATAATCCAAAAAACTGCATTTTTATTTGTCTCTTTAAGTGTAGTAATCTGATTACATAGTTCCTGCATGTATTCTAAACTAGAATTTGGTGGTCTGTAAATGCTGCCTATTATTAGGGATGTTGAGGTGGTATTAATTTTACAAAATGTTGATTCTATATTTTTTGAGTTAGGTAAGGTAATTTCTTCTGCTATAAGAGTGTTTTTTATTGCTAGAAGAACTCCTCCATGATTATCAGCCCTATCTTTTCTAAAAATTTCATAATTACTATTGAAAATTTCAGCATTATAAATTTCAGGATGTAGCCAAGTTTCTGTTCCTGCAATTATGTCTGGTTTCTCACATTCTAATACAATTTCTAAGTCTGCTGTTTTGTTCCTAATGCTTTGAAAATTGATTACTAAGGTTTTAAGGTATTTTGGTATTACTTCTTTAGTAGGTTTGTTTAGTGAGGCTGTTGTATTAATTTTAGTAGATTTAGGTTTAGCAGGAGTGGATCTGGCTAGTGGTTGGTGAGTTTGTTTTGGGATGGTGTTTAGGATGTTGTATGGGTTAGAAGTGTCCGCATCAAAGGAATCAAACAGTCCTGATGTAAACTGAGGTAACCCACACGGTACACAGTCCCATGATGCATCTTTGTTGCCTAAGGCATAAAACACAGGTGTATTCATATGGAGACATGATGCATGGTACCATTCATCGCATGTGTCACATTGAATGGCTTTCTCTTTCATGGTGCATACTTTTTTGCAGATGTTGCATCTATCTTTAGATCTAGGCCCTGGATTTGACTCTACATCTCCTGCTATTAATTTTAACAGTGATAGGTACTTATTTCTGCTGTGTCTGATTGAGAACTTCCATTTGTGATAGGTGATCTTCTTTAATGTTATGGGTGTGTATGTTAGGTTATTTTTGAAGTTGCATTGATCTAGAGTGTGATGATTGATTATGACTGTTGTTTCCTTTTTAAGTTTAGTGTTGACTAAGGTAGATCTAGTTCTATGTTCAGCTAGTGTGTATTTAGTAATTATTAGGATAAATAGCCAGAGCAATTTCATGATGACTGTTGTTAATTTTAGTTTTTAAAGGTCTAGTATAAATCTAGTTTAAGGTTTACAATGCCTAAGTTAAGTCTAAGTCTAAAGTGAAAGCTAATTTACAATGACAATTAAATCAAATCAAATGGTTTATTAAATTCAAAATATGGACCTAGACTAGATCTAATTCTAGATCAATATATTTATGTGTATAACTAACTATATAGAATATTACTATTAGTTATTATTAGTAATATTAGTAGATGATTAGTAGATCTAAAGCCTTAATTAAATTCTAAGTCTAACAATAGACTAGTAGATCTAAAATCTAAGGATATAATAATAAATATAGACTAGATCTAAATACTATAAAATATATAGATTCTAGATCTATCTAATTCACTAGAACTAGAACCAATCTAGGTCCACTAGAACTAGAACCTATCTAGGTCCGTTAGAACTAGAACCTATCTAGGTCCACTAAAACTAGAACCTATCTAGGTCAGCTAGAACTAGAAACTATTCAAAATATGGACCTAGACTAGATCTAATTCTAGATCAATATATTTATGTGTATAACTAACTATATAGAATATTACTATTAGTTATCATTAGTAGTATTAGTAGATGATTAGTAGATCTAAAGCCTTAATTAAATTCACACTAGACTGAGTAGATCTACAATCTAAGGATATAATAATAAATATAGACTAGATCTAATATCCACTAAAACTAGAACCTATCTAGGTCCGCTAGAACTAGAAACTATCTAGGTCCACTAGAACTAGAACCAATCTAGGTCCACTAGAACCCAGATCTTAAGCATTTTTGTCTAGGCCCGCTAGATTCAGATCTAAGCAAAATATTCTTTGGTCTAGGTCTACTAGAGCTTTAATCGCTTTCTATGCTGTCAAAGCAAAATTCTCTCTCTCTCACTGACATTGTAACTTGCAACACAAAATATGTTGGACTTTTTCTCATTTAGAATTGAAGTCTTTATGGTTTCGACCCTTGCATTCCCAAGTCATCACGGCACGTGAGGCCACTAGTTTTTCTTCTTCTTTCCATGGACGGATAATGCCATAAAGACCATTCAATGGCACACTGGACATGGATAAATATGTAGTACTTTTATGTATATATGCTTTTTTTTAGTTTACTCTTTTTTTGTGTGTGTGTACTGTATAGGCAAATTAGCCTATGTAAGTCAAAGAGTGCATACACATTTTAAAATACGAAGACGTCAATCAATATCGTCTTCCAAGTCACTTATTTCCATGTCTGCGTCTTCATCGATGATGTCATCGATATCATCCATCCAAACAAAATCTTCATCAACTTCGTACGTGTCAGAATCAAGTAAATGTTCCCTTATGTCGTCATCCGTGTTTCCAAATGGCCACGACTTGTCGTCTGCGTCTCTCTTTGGTCGCTTCTTAGACTTCCGTTTCTTGTGTTTTCCAAGTCTCGCCTCACAGATGAACTGAAGTCTTTCCTCCCAACAGCTGTTGAACCGCCAATCAAAATGATCCATGTTCCATTTGAGAACAACACAAGATAAATATTCAGGACCAATAATGATGTGGCCTTGAATCTTTGGCGGGGACCATTTGGCCACTGGGCCTTTAGTCAATGATACGCTGTGGACATTAGAATTGTTAATAGCTGCTTGAGTAGACGACCATCTTAGCGAGTCTCCTTCTAAACTTGTACCGCGATTGTCTTTGTGTCCTTGCAAAGGATCAAAGGGAAACAAAGCTTTCTGGTCAGTGAAGATAAGTCCAGTGAACAGTTTGTATTCTTCTTCTGAAAGGGAAAAAATATAATAGTGAACTCTGAAGTCAACTTTTGAAATCCTAAAACAATTATCAGACACAGGTAAATGTTAGTTAAAGGACCTTCCTTCAGGGAACAGTACCAAGAAAAAAACAAGAGGCAGACAGAGAAATCGATGGGAAGACAACATAAAGAATGCAAAAGAGAGGAATGGAGAAAGACGGTCAACAGATCTTGTTTGGTTCCCCAACATTCCAACAAACTAAAGGGGTAGGTGAGGTGTGGATGAGGTAACAACTTGGAACTGCTGTTTGACGTCAAGAGAATCTTGGAAGGAAAAAAAAGCTTCTTGTGATGAAACTGCGGTGGATGGAAGGGCATCTCTTGGTCTAAGAAAACAGCGAGTACTTTCCTTTTATCTAATCCCCCCCTTACTTTTACATTCAGGTATGGCGGTGTTATTAATGTTCAATAGAGATAAATTGTAATGAATCAAACGATGGTTATCAGACAAAAATATATAACTACGAACTAGGAATTTTTTAGCCTTAGGCAAGTACATTTTTTTAAATACAAAATCAAAATGCTGCTTTACAATGTATCTTTCCACATTTTTAACTTAATACAATAATGTTTATCTTAATTTTTAATACTGTCTGTCAGTCTGTGCAAAAATCAAAGTGCATTTGAAAATCTGATTTCACCTACAACTAGATCTATGTACGTTTAATGGATTATTCTTGATTTTCTATTTATTTTGAGCGCAACATAATTATCACCCTTTAATGAATCTCCATTAGTGAAGCATTGTACACGTAATAATCAAGAATTTTAAAAACATCTTGGTAAATTTGTTTCTTTTCAAGTGACAGTGTCAGTTAAATCATTTGGACTTTAGTGGAGATTTTTTACGATCAGCTTATGAATGTCAAGGACCCTGAATTGAACGTCACAATTGCCAACTAAATCAAAAGAATTGGGCTAAAGCTTTAACACTATCCCAATGCATGGCAGTTAATCTTCGTATCAGATCTCCTTCATTAGCGCTAGACCATTTGTTGTTGTTGTTTTAAACACGTTGCAAGTCACTCAATGAAAGCCTGATACTTCCTTCCTATTGAAAGTATTTAGTGCTATAAACAGGAGAGCTTAGAAACTTTCTGCATTGCTAAAAAGTCTATCTTTTAAATAACATAGCTTAACAGCACTTGCTTTCTTGTGTACACCAGATACGCCAAAAAGCTAGCTATTTATAGTTTTTCCGCCATGTATCTCCAATAGGACCTCGATGCTACGCATACAGACGCACATACATCTCCAACACAGGTTAACACACATAGAAACAAGGCACATATACACATATGATAGACACACACACACTTAAGACACCAACAAGTCGTGAGACACCTACAAGTTATGAGACACCTAAATAGCGCCGATGTCTCGTTTGATACTTAGACATTTTTAATGTCCAACCATAAGGGCGATAGTATCTGATGGTAGTCACATACCAGACGTCAATACACACACACACACACACACACAAGTAGAGCATTTCAAAGTAAATTAAGATTATAATCATCTGCCCTTTTGTAAAATAATGTGTCTCAGGACCTTTGAGTGTATCGTTCAATTTTGACTGATGTCACCAAGTTTGTGAGTTGATGTCTTGCCTCGAATGAGGTTTTCAATTTCATGTAACATGATTCATTAACAAAATTAAAAGCTATTTGAATTAGTTCTTCCTCTTATAAATATTCTGACTTCATGATGTAGCTAAGAGGAAATGTAATCACAATCGGACTATTAAAATACATGAATGGACAATGCCATCGGCATTCCTTTTTTTTTTTTTTTTTTGACCTGTCAAGTAAAGGGAGAGAATCAGGTGAAGCTTTGTCTAAAAGAAGGATTGCCTTTTGTTTTGTAGCATGAAAAAGACAATTTAATTTAGCAAGTCATAGCTCTATCATTGTTCATATCCCCTCCCCCCCCCCCCCCCCCCCCCCAAAAAAAAATTCTGTCTCAAAAATTTTAAAGAGCTATCATTCAGGTTCTCAAGTCTGACAACACAAGAATCAATATATATATATGTATATGTATATATATATCACGGGTTTCGCCTGGATTTTTTGGGGGGGGGGGGGGGGGTTCGGGGGGGGGGGGGCATTTTTTCTCCCTCCCCGCGCTATATATATATATATGAATGTGTGTGTGTGTGTATGCATAATTAATCTTTATTACATTCTGACTCTTCATTCTTTCGGAAGACGTTTATTATACCCTGGAATAAGTTCTTCCTGGAGTTAGTGGAAAAATTGTAGACTCCCCGCCCTCACCAGCAAATAGGTCTGCAGCTCCCACGGCGCGGGGCGTAGCCCCGCCGCCAAGTACTATTTTCGATATTGAAAGCCTAAAAAATGCATATTCTGAGGTATCTACAGTGCATTATTCTGCTATTAAAAGTTTAATTTAGCAAACCTGTGCTATTCTTATCTTATATTATATAATACAGAGGTTACTTCAAAAAAGAAGATGATTACGTCCTACGCGTCATGCCTTCAGTCTTGCATATTAAACAATGACTTAAATTCTGCCAAGTCACTGGTTTTCCTGGCTAGCTCAGGCAACCCATTCCATGCTCTAATAGCACTAGTGAAGAAGAACATTTTTACAAATTTGTCCTAGCATATGGGACGAGGAATGTACCTCTATATTTGTGTCTTTCTGAGTATTTTATTAAATTTTGTTTTTGTATTTGAAGATTATGGTTCAGTGTTTTATGTATAATTGCTACTTAACCTTTGAGACTTCTTTCCTGAAGGCGCTCTAAATTTAGTGATTTTACTAATGGTGTTACTCTAGTCAAATGTGAATATTCGTTTGTTATGAATCTCACTGCTCTATTTTATGTCTGTTCCAGTTTCTTAACGTTTTCTTGAGTTGAGGGGTCTTAGTGACTTAGATCCTCCCGTACCGTTCGGCTCATTGGTCGGCAAGCTGTTTTCACAAATGCTGGCAATGTCTGAAGCCTCTTCCAACCTGCACTGAGGACCTCTATGAAAGTGTGGCGTGAAGTTGTACTAGGATGTTCCTGTTTGCGATTTCCTCGTAATGGCCTCCATGTCATTGCAACTCTTATTATGCGTAATTCTTTTTGTCGGAATACATGTCCCGCAAACCTCATGTGTCGCTCTGTCACAACCTTACCAAGGGGTCGACTCCCAGTTCGGCAAAGCATTTCCTTGATTGAGACCCGATCCTTATAACTGACTCCTAAAGTTCGCCTTAGCCATCTTTGTTAAGCTACATTTAGTCTTTTTTAAATTTCGGCAGATGACTCTCCACTGCACTTTATTAATGGTGTCCAGCCACTGGCAGGCATACTGTAACATCTATTGGCTACGCTCTTGGAATTAAGTGACAGTAGCTTGCTTTAGATTTTATATCGAAAAGGGAAGTTTTATCGGCAAAATCATCTGTTGTGGGGTTTTAAACTAAAAAATCTCTGGAGTTTTTTTTTTTTTTAACAAATTCAAAACCTCATTGAGCTACGCTCATAGAATTTGGTGAGTGTAGTTTGCTTTAGAATAATATTGAAAAGGGGGTTTTCAACCTCAAAACTCTCTGTAGGGGGATTTTAAACTCAAAAACATCTGGAGTGGTTTTAGACTAAAAAAAGAGCCATCTGGAAGAGGGGGTTTAAACTCAAAACTCCCCTTCAGCTTTGCTAAGCTCAAAGAAATTTAGTGTGTAATTTACACTTTTTTTTATATTGAAGAGGTATTTTTTTTAGCATCAAACCCCGATGAAGGGGGGTTTCAACTCAAAACCCTCTTTGGCTACGTTCATAAAATTTTGAGTGTGTAATTTGCCTTTTTTTTTATAGAAGAGATA
The DNA here is from genome assembly GCA_030265305.1 of Biomphalaria pfeifferi. NCBI lineage: Eukaryota > Metazoa > Mollusca > Gastropoda > Planorbidae > Biomphalaria > Biomphalaria pfeifferi. Next base: position 1,952,173 of record JASAOG010000055.1, read on the forward strand.
CTTTTTCGATTCAAACCCCGCTGAAGGGGGGGGGGGGTTAAACTTAAAACCCCTTTGGTTAGTCTCAAAGATTTTTTAGTGTGTAATTTGCTTTTTTTTTTATATTGAAGAGGTATTTTTAGCTTTAAACCCCGCTGAAGGGGGTTTAAACTCAAAATCACTTGGGGTACGCTCATAGCATTTTCTGTGTGTGCTTTTTTATATTGAAGAGGGGAATTCATAGTAAATTTCGGAGGGGGTTTTAAAATCAAAATCTTCCTTAGCTATGTTCTTGGAATTGTCGTTTGCATTATTTTTTGTTTGTTTTGTTTTATAGAAGAGGGGAGTTTAACTGCAAATCCCCCTGGTAGGGGTTTTAAACTCAAAACCCCCTTGGCTGCGCTGGGGCAAGTGATGGATTAATAATAAAATCTCACCTAATAGAAACAAAATCAAAGCTAAAAATCAGTCACCAAAGTCCGTCTCCCTCCCCCGGGAAGGGGGGGATTTCATTTCGGGGGGGGGGGTTGAACCCCAAGAACCCCCCTGGCTACGCCCATGATATATATATATATATATGGATGGCTGCCTGGTCGTGCGGTTTGCGCGCTGGACTGTCGTTCGGATTTATCGACGGTCGAGGGTTCAAACCCTGCCCGCTCCCATTCCCCGTCGTCCTGCGGGAGGTTTGGACTAGGAAGTAAACTATCTTTAACTCTGAAGGAACATCCGAAAACATGTAAAACATATATATATATATATATATATATATATATATATATATATATATATATATCATGGGCGTAGCGTATATATGTTTGTTTGTTTGTTTTACTTGTTTCGGATGTTCCTTCAGAGTTGAAGATAATTACTTCCTAGTCCAAACCTCCCGCAGGACGACGGGGGATGGGAGCGGGCAGAGTTTGAACTCGGGACCATCGATAAATCTGAACGACAATCCAGCGCGCAAACCGTACGACCAGGCAGCCTTCCTTAAGATGGAGAGAATGTGGTAAACTAATGTAGATATCTTTCAATGGTTGGAAGCTTCGTATTACGTTACTTAAAAATTACCGAGATCTTATAATGTCGACATCAAAATGTTTGTTTTGTTTTATATGTTATATGTTTATAAAAATATAAACAAAACAATTATTTAGTTGACTGTTGGTAAGAAATTACTTTGTTTGGTATCTCAAACAAGGGAAAGAAATAGTACTTGATTGAAATGGTGGTATAAGATGAATTAATCCCCTTTATAGAATTTCGTCTGAGTATTTTTTTTTTGTACTTTGCTTGTTATGTTATTATATCTTATTTGTAGATAATTTTTTTCTGTTTGCAGCATTATTACCTTAAAGAAACAACCGACAACTAAAATTTGGGGGTCGACTTTAGACATAATAGAACATTATTGAACAAGACTTGCCTGTGTTTTTAAAATTGGTCTTAAAATAGTTGGTGATGAAACGCTCTTGATTGGATCCATCAAGAGTGACTAAGTTGGCACCTTTCTCCCGGCAGTACTCCTTGGCTCCTCCCCAGTGTGACCTGGATCTCTCTGCCATCACAAACAGGTAACAGTAGCGACTATAGCGAATGAAACCAGATGGGCAGTTTCCTCTTCTTGCAGCTGAAACATAAAGTTAGGTCTTGCTAGACTCGTCTAGAACATAAAGTTATGTCTTGCTAGACTAGTCTAGAACATAAAGTTAGGTCTTGCTAGACTCGTCTAGAACATGAAATTCGGTCTTGCTAGACTAGTCTAAAACAATCTCGTGCTTCAAAGACAATGTGTAATAATAAGAGACGCAAGAATTAGCGCTTGTTTAATATTAAAGGTTCATTTTGATAATGAATACGTTCGTATATAAAAAAGCGTCTGAATGTAAGTTAAGTCTGGTGACTCATTAAAGCAGGCATGTCAAACTCATGAAGGTGTATGGCCACATAAAAACTTACTATGACCTGAAGGGCCGTAGCCAAAAATCAGTTTGAAAAAAATTGGCTTCTAGTTTTATGTAAATTAGAAACAATACAATATAATACAATAATGAATGGAGTACCTGTCCCTTAGTTAGTTAAATTTGTAGTGCTATTTCATTTATTAAAAATTCCTATGATTACGCATTATTTTCGTTGTCCTTATGCTTGACATCTTTTCTGGGATACAAGTTTATTAATGTACATGTTTGTTGCGCCTTCCGTTGCTAGACTAGCTAGCTTTAGCAAAGGTCAATTGTACTGCAATAATACCTACTATACTTTCTCAACAACAACCTCGCTGTTTGTGGTGTTATGCATAGAACAGAGCTCAAGTAATTTTTCATGTATCTCTAAGTTCCTGTCACAGGCCCTTATGAATATAGCCAACTGTGCTTACTCCCGCTATATCAGTGGACTCATCGAGAGCCAATGAAAATAATTTAAAATCAGCTATTTTGTTCTTTAATAGTTAACTCAAGCTGGCCTACATTTATTTATTCTATCTGTCACAGTGTTCTTAGTTAATGTTATTTTTTAAATTCTTTCAATGTTTTCACCTTTTCTGGATAAATTACTTCCTCAGCTTTACCGACACACTCCTTCATAAAATCACCTTCACTAAATGATTTGCTATGGCTTGCAATAAAGTTTGACAAAATGGAGCCGCCTTCGCTGCAGACTCACTCTCGTTTTTCAGTTAAACAAATACTATTTGTTGCCTTTTTAAACTACTTTTCAATTCATATAGCTTGTCATCCATCATTTGTCAAGTGTAAGCATCAAACGCCTTGTTGTGATTAGCGTAATGTCGTTTAACATTGTACTTTTTGTGCACTCTATTGCAGGAATTACATATTTGGCAGTGAATACCAATGTGCAAAAATAATTGAACTCTCATCTTTCTTGAAACGATCTGTTTTCGTTCTTAATTTTTCTTATAGTAGCAGTTGTTGCTGTAGGTACTGAGTCTTCATCAGTATTTAAATCCATGCAGTAAATATTTTACCTGAAAATTAGTGGTGACCGTTAAACGCTTAATAAGTTAAACATTATTTTGATATTTCTAGAGGTGGCCAAGCGTGCCACTTGCAAAGTAGTGGCGCGCTGTGTTTGACATGCCTGCATTCAAGTTTACAATAATGATTTCGAAAATGTATATGTGTTGAAGTACTGCCTGAAGTTTATGGGCCTCTTCAGCTCTTTCACTAGTTACTTAGTATGTACAGAAGCTTTACAACGAGTCGTATGTAAATGTGTGTGAATGTTACTTTTATAAAGAATCTAAATCTATTTCCTTCATTGAAAACTATTTGGCTAAGAAGTGAAACATTTTTTAAAAAAAAGTCGAAACTTTTTTATAGTGAAAAAAAAAGACGAAATGAAAATACAATGTCTATACAATACAGACCTATATATATTATTATTATATCTGTAGATGAGAATTAATCGAAGATGGCTAATGAACAAAAGTCCCTTAATAAATCTCTATTAACATTGATTTAGTAAGGACTTCTCGTTAAGGAGATGTGCCTTAATTATTTTGTTGTATAGTAAGTTATAAATTATTCAAATACAAAATTTAGTAAACTAACATTCTAATGATCTATTACAGAAGAAGATCTATTAAAGAAGACTATGAGGCGCTCTTCGTGTCGTGCTCCTTAGTCGTACAAGTTAATAAGAATCTGATCCTGGCTGATACAGGCAACCCGTTTCATGCTCTGATGGTGTACATATTTTTTTCACTAGCATATGGAAATTTCCTTTTGTGTCTTTCCGAGTACTTTATTTAGTTATTTTTTATTACCTTTTTTTGTAGTTGTACATGAATGGTAACTGTGTATTATATACTTAGGCAATACTTTGCTTTCCTTTAAGATGTGCATGATTCTATTGGCCTAGCTTTCATGTTGCTAGTGATGATGAGCTTAACTGTCTTCCTACTAGTGGCGGCAAGAGAACTCGAAATGTTGCTAGTGATGATGAGCTTAACTGTCTTCCTACTAGTGGCGGCAAGAGAACTCGAAATGTTGCTAGTGATGATGAGCTTAACTGTCTTCCTACTAGTGGCGGCAAGAGAACACGAAATGGTGCAGACATTTGAAGAATCAAGTGCAAGCGCATTTGTGATCAAAACTTGGAGTTGTTGTGCTCAATTAGACACTTCAGACAAGGGTCAGATACCCAAACACAGGATTCAACTGCTGCTAAGACAGAACTTAGTTATAACATGGACTTAAAGGACTTTCATATTTTAAAGCAGTCAAATTTTGATGCACTTCAAAAAAAGTCAATTTAAATAGAGGGACTAGATAGAATGCCAACTGACATCTTGACCTGACAGCACATAGTCCTAGATATTTAACTGACACATAAGCTACCATACATTGTACGCAAGACTAGACATACAGTCCCTTTCCCCTCTCCCTCCTATAAATACCTTAAGTGTGGTAACTGTTACATGTGTTATGCCGCACCTAGAACCAGATCTTATATACCTGGTCTCGTTCATCTAAAGGACAGTCTGTTGGTGTGTGTGTGCGGTGTGAGGGGGACATGATAGTGGCGGTGCCAAGAATGTACACAGACCTACACCCACACATTCACCCACACACGCACACATATATATTGATTTCTAGCTAATCCAATGCAGTGTAGATGGATCCGTAAAAAACATCTAGACTTAACCCGTGAAGTCAATAAGACGACATTGGAAATGTTATAGATGTAACTGAAAACTGAATCAATAAGACACGTAAAATGTACTACAGAATAAAATAATGCCTTTTTTTAAAAATTGTAATGTCAATACAAAATTAACTATATATTTATTTTTATAACCTCTGCTTCTCATAGACATCACCTAATATTCTAAACTGACAGTCAACATGCGCAGTAATGCAAACACAATAAGCTATCTCTATATTTCCGAAAAGAAAGCTCTAAAGAGAAGTAACAATGTTTACCAACATTGAATTAGAGTAGACACAGTTTTTGTAAACATTAATTGTGAATGAAGTTGTTTATTTCCGATTTCTGCAAACTGAGCTCTACTGGCCTCTACTCTTCAAACTTGCATTGTTTTAGTTCAAGGATGTTGGTTGGCCTCCTTCAGTCGTAGAACGACTATGGTTCATCTCGCACACTTCCTCATGTGGCTGTGGAGCCCTATTTTTAAGAGACACTCCCGTCCACAAATACATGTCGACTGGTACATTGGCTTTGTGCCTGCTTTTCAGATTTTGTCCTATCCTCGTGTACCCAAACGAGGAAGACAGACATGATGGGACAGCACCTTATTGGCTGGGGGCTGCCCAACTTGAGGCGAGTGGTAGCTGTCCATTGGAATCCTAGGATCCCTTCCATCGACGTCAGTTGAGCATTTAAGCTTATAACCGTGACTGCCACTTCCCGTGTTTGGCCGACTCCAAAGGCGAAGCTAGAGTGTCCTCTTCAGTCTTTGGGGTTAGGGCTTTGAAAAAGCGAGATGAAAGCCTAGGCATTGTTTATAGTCGGAACGATGTCGCCCACACAGCAGTTCCACCCTCTCCGCGAAGCTGATGTGACCAAAGGTACGGAATATCCGATACAGTTTGGGATCAGTAGCTCCGCAGGCTCTGCCAGGCTGTAGCACGGTGTGCCATAATCTGTCTAAGGGTCACCAGCTCCTGATTTTTCCTCAGGGTTGTCTCCCGAAGCCTTTCCCGCGTTTGGTTATAGCCGCAAGGATGTACCTTTTGTCTAAAGTGAAAACAAAAAGGTAGACTCCCTTCAGCCTCGCAGCATGGTGCATACTTTGTGCACTCCTGAGTCCGTCCCTGATGTCTGATTGCTATTTATTTGGACAGCACTGAACGCGAATGAGGTAACGTTTTTTTTTTAAATTTTGAAGTCTGTAGGACACACATTTCTGGAATGTATTTCATTTATAATTTTCTTTCAGCAAACCACGAGCTCTGGTGTCCAGCCAACCACGAGATGTGATGCCCAGCCAACTACGAGATGTGATGCCCAGCCGACCACGAGATGTGATGCCCAGCCGACCACGAGATGTAACGTTCAGCAAAGCGCGAGATGTGACGCGTTTTTAACCCGCAGTTTCTTTCATTGGTTTCAAGCAGGCACGTTTCTTTAACTCGTAGCCATTTGATTACATCCCCAACAATTAGATCTGTACCACTGACAGTGGAAAACAGTTTTTACTTGTATCTATATTTCATTTCACATAAATCCATTCTAGTTTTTAAGGTCATCTATCTATACATTTCTTATCAATGTCAGTTGTTCTATTTAATCAACCGTGGGTGAAGGTTGCAGACGATAGATCACACCCTAGTGTGTCTAATTCGTTGGATTCACTTTGCTGAGCAGACAAACAGTTTGTCAAGAACACTTGGCAAACGTAGGAATTAAAAAAAAAATAGAATCCTTGTTGAAGTTGAAAGTTTATAGTTCAACTTCAGGAAATAATACGAACAGGCCAATGAAAAAAAAATAAGTTTGATATTAAGAGACTTAAGGGAGTGCTTTTGTTAACACAAATTGCAATCTTTTGTTGTGCTAAGCTTTTCCCAGACATCTATTGCGTAGACTCCTCTTATTGGTTCTCCGAACTTTTTGCCTAAGCCACGACTAGTCAAGGACTTATCTAGATTGAGACTTGCGGTCTGAATTAAGCATCGAAACTTGTGAGTCACAATAATGTTGACTTTTTCTTGACTTGATTTGTTTGATGTTTTATTTTGATGAGAAACACTTGTACGGTGACAAAAACTAAACTGTAGTGATGGAATTAAAAACTACATTTTTGATCCTTTCACAAAACAGAGACATATTATAACTTTTAACATGGCACTATTAACTGTAGTAAAAAACTAAAAGGCATTATTATAGTGATGATATTATTTTCCTTAAGACAATAGACAAAATAGAATATTGATAATCACAGAACTGCACAGACAAGACGATAAAAATGACCACATACAATTAAAGGCAAGAAGATATTAAATACCGCATAAAATTATTGACGACATGGTATACTGGCCACATACAATTATTGACGACATGGTATACTGGCCACATACAATTATTGACGACATGGTATACTGGCCACATACAATTATTGACGACATGGTATACTGGCCACATACAATTATTGACGAGATGATATACTGGCCACATACAATTATTGACGAGATGATATACTGGTTACATACAATTATTGATGTGATGATATACTGGTTACATACAATTATTGACGAGATGATATACTGGTTACATACAATTATTGACGTGATGATATACTGGTTACATACAATTATTGACGTGATGATATACTGGCCACATACAATTATTGACGAGAGGATATACTGGCCACATACAATTATTGACGAGAGGATATACTGGCCACATACAATTATTGACGAGGTGATATGCTGGCCACATATAATTATTGACGAAAGGTAATTACAGACTATTTAATGTATGTCGCACTAGCAAACAGAATGTTTTTGTAAATGAAAAAAGTCTATTCTTACCTTCTTCCAACCGTCGGATACGTTTGAGAAAAGATTGTTTTTCTTTTGAGTTGATACACACACAAGGATTTGAACTGTTTCCTCTGCCCTCCAGAGTTATAAGTAAGGACAGCACGACCAGCCTCAGGATATACATGCTCTAACTGATGTGGTCATTGCTGCAGGCTGCACCACCTGAATGGTCACATTATTCCGGCATGCTGATGGCCTGTCGGTCACAGAAATTAAAAAAAATATCAACCATGTAGGCATTTATCAAACTGTCATGTATATCAACATGGCGAGTATAATAACAGTTTAGTTCGACTCATAACATCAATTTCTCTCTCTCTCTCTCATTTAGCCCTCCCCCCACCCAAACCACCCACAACTTTATTTAGACATTCTGTGTAGTCCACCAGACCCTGAAGAGTCTAGTAGGGTAAAAAAAAAACAACAACACTCATTTTCGTCAACGCACAAACGCCCTTTGATCACCTTCCCCGCTAGCTGGTCGTTTTATTTAAATACTAACATTGATGCTAGAATTACATTTTTTTTTTCGGATTCCCATTCAGAATTCAAAATAATGATATCCCAGCCCAAACCGGCGGGGTTCGAACCTGGGACCATCGAAACAACAGTTCAGAGCGCATACCAGACGACCAGGCAATGAACCAAGAAAAACAATATTAGTTTACAGACAATTCTTGTCTCTAGTTACCGTACTGTGAAACGCTGTTAACAGTTAACAAGGTTACAAAGACAGTTTGTGGGGAAACACAAACAAAACATCGGCCCACGAAGTGGTCCACCCAAGCAGGCAAAAAGGCAGGTTTCAATATTTTCAGAAAGGACATCAGAATGAAACTCTATCAAAGACAAATGACAGAGAAAAATGGAGAAAAAGGGTTGACAGATCTTGTGTGGTGCCCTAGCGGTCCAGCAGACCAAAGTATAGGTAAAAGTGAATGTGAAGTTAGATGTGAATCTGGCCTTACTGATGACTTATAATGATTATCTAATTGATCTAATTGTTTTGTAAAGGGTCAATTTCTTATTCAAATCCTCAAGAAAAAAAAAATTCACTAAAAAAATAAATATTTTTTTTCCTTTTGGTTGCGTGTTCTATTATGGTAATACGGCGCTGCAATTCACGCGATAATATGAAAAACTACTTATTAATTGATGTTTTAAATTTTGTCCAACTTATATGCATACTAAATAGCTTTTTTTTTCTCTTAAAAAAAGTAAACATTATTTTTGGGAAACTTAGTAGTTAGTAGGACAGAACTTACTTAAATAAAATAAAATTTTTTGACAAAAAATCTAAAACCGTTTGCAAAAATATGGTAAGTGGTGATCTCCCCTACTAAAGAGCCTCATGTGTTTGTTACTATTAATAGTGAATTGTTGTAAAAGTGGTGTATCGTTATGAAAAATCTGCTTGCATAGATAATTTTAAAATTAGATAGTTCCCTTTCAGAAAAGAAAGAAGTAGCCGTTGCATCAGAACTTTGAATGAAATAAAATATCATGCATGATCTCCGTTTTTCAGTCTCTCTTCTAGTTTCTGAGATCTGAACGGGACGGACGGACTGACAGCCCACACAAAACTAATAGCGTCTTTTCCCCTTTCGTTGGCCGCTAAAAAACTTTTTGGAGATGTTCATGCATGGAGACAAATCCATAAATAGCAAACTTTTTGGCGTATCCGGTGTACAGAATATTGGAAGCGTAGATAAACTATGTTTTTTTTTAAAAAAAATCTCTGATTATGTATGTGCACTTTTAAGCCCTGTAGAAACCAATTTTCTCAACGCTTTCCGTTTGTAGATTTTATTTAGTTGGCAACTAAGAAGTTTAGCATCACTGACCGTGTGAAGTTTATCGTGAGAATCTCCACATAGATAAATGCTAAGCTTAATGACAAGACTGGCATGACAATAGCATCAACGTAGAAACAACCAGTTCATAACATTTCAGTTCATGGATGACGAGAAAAAAAAACGAAACATCTGGTTTATATTTTAAAAAAAATAAAAAAAACATTATAATGTGTTATTTATGTGAGAGCTAGTTCATTTTGTTTTTAAATTTAAGTTTTGTGTTGAAACTTTTCAAGCCATTAAAATGGCTGTAGTGCTATTTGAATGATAGCTTTGTTCACCCTTTCAAAATATTCTTTTTATTACTTTTTACCAAACACTGCACATCAAAACGGATAGAGTGTAAACAGTTCAAACGCTATAATATTAAACTTGCTGTTCTCATAACGTTATATAAAGTGATTTGTCGTAGTGTGTAGCCCAGAACTTAACAACTTTTCACTTGCATACATCCTGTTTGGATTCTCAACCCAAGCGAACTAACAAGAATGACACACTTATCTCAAACTGTTTGGCTAAAGGTTTGGAGAGAAGTTGTGTTTTGGTTTGTATGACTTCAACAACAACAGCAAAGTCATTAGGTATTCTACAAACTGCACAGAAACACAGACACAACAGCTAAATATAGATCTGCATTTAAATAACCATTTGATTCTTTACTTCATTTCTGAAGATACCAATGTTTTGCTTTGACATGTTTAGCTCAGAGCTAATTGTGGACACCAAAAATATTACAGATTTAAAAAATTAGAAATGTGCCAATATTCGTGTGATAATAACTTCACCAAAATTACACCGAATCTTATCTTATAAAATACAGATGATTACGCCCTGCGCGTGTCCCCAGGTCAATCTAGTCATGCATGTAAATTAATGACTAAACTGCGCCAAGTCGTTGGTTTTCCTGGCTGATACAGGCAACCCATTTCATGCTCTAATAGCACTAGGGAAGAAAGAGCATTTGTACAAATTTGTCCCAGCATATGAAACAAGAAATGTAATGCACTACTTGACGCAAAATAATTATTTTAAAATGTATAAATAAGTTTGTATCGAAATAGCGGTTTGGTTTAGTTTGAAAAGTCTTCAACAAAATAGAGTGTCGAAGTATAACTATTTCACTGCTTAGTCTTATTTGCTTTCATTTATGTTTCAATTCTTTAAAACTGTTTATTTCTATTGGATAATAACAGTTTTTTTTCTATAAACTAAATAATATCCGCTCTGAATACAAATATCTGACAATAGTCTTGTAATGTTTCTCTTCAGCTTAATCTCTCCACTATTTTCACACCTATTGTAAAATCGCCCGAGGATTGTATCTGTAGCTCACCATGCAATGTCTCTATATATCATCTACAATTTCACCCCTAATAATATTCTTACTTTCTTTTAGCCTTGAGAAATTCCCATGAGAGTTTAGCAACATAAATGTTAGGTCTAGCGTGAGCTAGCTCTTCTACTTCATCTAATATTTGGTTCATGTGGCTATATACGTCCAGTATTATCGGGGCAGTATCTCTCCATGGAATGTCTATCTGCTTAGAGCATGCCGGTACACAAATTGGTTTCATCTGCTGTGATTGATAACATCGTCTGTTATCAGATATTTTGTATCTGAGGCCAAATGAAAACTAAAAAAAAAAATTATAAATATTTTATGTATTTATATTTATATATATATGTATTTACTGTGCTATAATTAGAGCACAGTACCAGACTTTTAAAAGTGTGTCTTGAGCTCAGCCAGCACATCATTTATTTTTGTGTGTAAAGTGGTAAACTTTAGTTGAAAACAACGTACACATTAGAACAATTTGAGACAAAATAGAATCAGTGAACCATGCTCATGTTGAGGATGCTGGTCGCGAGTTTAAAAGGTACAATTTTGAACAAGATTGATATACTAGTCCAAGGAGGCCCCTTAAAAAGACGAACTGCATGGAAAGCTGCCTAATCCGGATATTTGAGCCTTCCAAACAAGTAACAAGAAAAGAAAACAAAAGTAATTAGTTTTGATCGCACCACAAACCTGTGTGTGTGAATTGCATGTAGATTTAGGAATTTATTTAGAATCCTGTTTATTCTTCCTTCGCTTGAACTATAGAACTTTTATAATGCAGACATTTTTTTCCAAGGAAAAAAAAGCCGATAGATTTAAAACATGTTTATGTAAATATGTAACAACTAAACCTGGCACATCTTATTTCTAGTATAAAATGTCCTACATATAAAATAAAAAAGCCAAATAGTCCTACCTGATACAATGAGACATTGCCAAATGTCAGCTATGATCTTGTAGTGTATGGCCGCGTGTAATACGAACCAGTAATTTACGTATCCACTCTATAAGGAAAAAGTTTTTAGGTTAAATAACAATTGCACATTAATTATGTCGTCCCTATAACTCTATAAATAGTTCACTGATCACCTTAGAACAAGATCAATGAACAAAATAAGCAATAAAAGAATGATATCGATTCCATTCTCGTAGAAATATATATATAAAAAAGGTGCTACTACAGACAGAGCGAGACGCTAGAGAGACGCACAAACTCATGCCGCGTGGATCAAGGTATGTGCCGAAGAGGTGATCACAGTCTTCATTTCAAACAAACTAAAAGACCTTTTAAAATCGAAACTTAAATTCGACATCTGAAAGTCGCTGGTGCGGAGGGTGTCTTCCCAGGTAAACTTCCCCGGGGACATGCATTAGTTCAGTGAGCAGGAAGACCATTAGATCATAACCTTAGTTTACCAGGTCGCCATTAGTGTGTGTGTGTAAGTGTGAACTGTGTTATCTACCTATAGCATTGAAATAAACACAACTAGCGTATCGGACTGCATAAATTACTCTGAATTGACTTTATGTTCTAGATGTAGGCTATATATATATATTTTAGTTTGAAGTCATAAATATAGGTTTTAAAGAAATTGATCTACAGAGCTTCGGTAATGGAAGAAGAGAAAAAAATATAGGGAGGTGGATAAGGTGCCCATGTAAGTATAAAGTGTACATACCAATCGAGAAACGGGAGGAGGTGGGCAATATATCCCAGAAAAGAATCAATACTGATCTCTCGCTATTCAGCAGAATGCAACAAATCGATTACGTTCCGGACTGCTTAGTTGGCAGATTTCACTGTGTGCATGGAGGTGTATGTGAATACAAATTTGTGAATGAATCGTCACCCCGCCCACATACGAGATGTGCGCATGACACAGAATGGCGGCTGGTACCATTCACAAAGCGTGTATACATTTTTCATTAAGAGATATCTCTTAAGTACAGCTTGTATCTCTAAATACAGCTTGTATCTCTAAATACAACTTGCATCTCCTTCCCCCTACTTGAACCATTTTTAATGTTTTTCTTGCAATGCTTCAGATAATCAGAGACAGCTTCCGTATGCAGATAATTTTGTGCAAAGTTGTTTGGGTAGAAAAACTGTCGGTTAAAAGAGGTATAGACCATTCATAAATTTAACAGAAGATATGGACCTAACATGAACGACTAGATAAACACAGATAGATAAACAGCATGGATACAAATCGAGGGGGCTTGAGCTCGAATCCCGACTCGATCAGAATTGTGTTTTTACTTAGTGCCTAAAGACAGCACGGAAACCTTCTTCCAGATACCCCCCTCCCTCAACTGGTCCACAAAATAGATTGGACCATAGAGTTCTCAAAATGCTATAAGCATGCAAGTTGCGCAATAGAAAGGCAATTAAAAACTTATTGTTCAATCTTTTATGTATTATTGCTAATTCAGACTAAATTGTAGTCCATAGTGGCACAGTGAGACGGCTGCAGACAAAAGATAGCTGCTGTAGGTGTTACGTCAAGAGTTTCTATTTCCAAAACTAGTTATATAGCCCAGTCTGCTCTTTAGTCGTACAGAGTTGTCTTATCTACGTTTCATTATTAGCAAAGAAGTGATTATTGTCTATTTGTAAGAACGGTATAGCGCTACAATACATTTCCTAGTTTCACACATCTCAAACTGTAGACGCTCTTCAATAAGTAGGTTTAAAAAGTACTCTCAATGTCAAATCTGCAATATTTTAAGAATCAAAATGTCTGCCTGGTTTGATTATTTTTGAAAAAATAATGAAAAACAGAATCGACATTAAGTTAAAACATGATCACCGTTGTCAGTAAACGTTACTACAGTACTCAACGCGTCTTCCCCTACATCTAATACTTCCGGGTCAAAGTCGAGGTAACTTTGCCGGTTTTTAGAATGCTGAGACCCTATCCATTTGGCAATGGACTGAATAAATGGCCCATTATTACAGGTTCCGTTAGAGCCCCACCCCCAGCAGACTAATCAAAGCATGCTAAAAGTGAAGCTCTAAGCACCCTAACTTTCTTAGATAACTTTTACTTGCCCATGCAGTCAAAAAAAAATCACGAGGCGCTTCAAACTTCTGTGGGGTCGCACATTTTTCACACCACTAAGTCCATATCTGTCCATGGTAATCAGTGATAATGAAATGTCATGGGAAAAAAAAGAACTAATTGAAGCTAGGAAAACCATATGTAAAGCTTTCTTGACAGACATTGAGATTTTTATCATGAGATACACAAAAGCACCCCCACACACACCTTTCCCACTCATATTTGATTGACATAGAGATACTAAATCAATAAACCTAGTGCTTTCTCTCTGTATAAAATGTAGATCTCTAGTGTTAAGTTGATCTTACCACTTGTACAGCAGTGTTTCTCAATCTTTCACTTGGGACGGCTCCCACATCAGCTGTAAACTCTCCTGGCCAGTTCCTGCATTCCGAGCTGCAGAAATACATTATATTGGTGTCTGCATTGAGAACGTCATCGAAGAATACGAACATACAGATGTATATTTTTTAATACACTTTTCATTTTAGTGCACTACAAAATGAAGAATAAATTGTATAAAATAAATAAAAATGTCGAGCCTTGAGTTCCAAATAGACCTTTTTTTTTATAGCTATTAATGTATTGATTTTTCTGTCAGTCTATTTCTTGGGGAGGGTTCGAATCCTACTGCTTCCTATTTTTTTTTAAACCAAACGAGATTAAGCAGACATAAAAAGAGATCATCAGATTATCTGGTCTGAACGTGAAACTTTACTTTTAAAAAGAGACAGATAAGTGAAGTTAAATAAAAGTATGTAAAGTAGATAACAGGTCAAAAAAAGTCCAAGAAGAGGCAGGGTATGACCGATGCAGAAGTATGACAGACAATGGAGCCACGTGTGGGGGGGGGGGCACGCACCTCTGTGATGTGCTTGGTCGTCGTTAGATCCTCTTTATAAAAAAAATGTCTGTCAAATGTTTGACGTGTTTCGGATGTTCCTTCAGAGTTGAAGATCATCTACTCCCTAGCCCAAACCTCCTGCAGGACGACGGGGATAGCATCGGGCAGGGTATGAACCTGGTACTATTGAGACGACCAAACGACAGTCCAGCGCGCATATCGCACACCCAGGCAGCCATGTTAAGCACCACGTTTTGTAGTAGTAGAATGATGCTACTTCTCTAGGGAGTAATTTGACCGTTTAGAAGCGAAAAAGATATCAACACGTCTTCTGCGAGGTATAAATTGACCTAATTCGTCATTGAAAAAGAGTATGTTTATTTAAAAAAATAATAGTAAAAAAAATTGCATTCGCCCCTGCCGGGGTCACGCCCCACAGATTGAGACTCACTGATGTAGATAGATAATGTAAATACAAAAACAGTTGTTGAATATGTTTATATTGATCTAGTTTTTTTTTCTCCTATCTTGAAGAGTTCGCACCTCAAGAGTCATAAGTCACTTAAAGTCTTAAAAAATGGAGGGAGGGTTATACAGTTTATCTCTAAATGGAGAAATATATAAAAGGTTTAACGGCATTATCTCAATGGTCATAAACTGGCCAGAATAATAGATCAACACATTTTTTTCCGACCTTT
This sequence comes from Biomphalaria pfeifferi, assembly GCA_030265305.1. Classification (NCBI taxonomy): domain Eukaryota; kingdom Metazoa; phylum Mollusca; class Gastropoda; family Planorbidae; genus Biomphalaria; species Biomphalaria pfeifferi. Next base: position 1,967,489 of record JASAOG010000055.1, read on the forward strand.
TCTTGCTCTGATTTTCTTTTTTGTTTCTCATTTGTGTAACATAATGCCTCCAGTCATGTACACACAGCGTCTAGTTACAACTGTCTCTCTGTTTGTCTGGCTGGAATCTTGTACACTTCCAATGCTCTGATCAAGTTAAGACTTTGTATAACTATTCATTGTCGATGTCAACACATGAATTAAATCATTTTCAAAGTCTCCGAGTCAGAAGATCAAGAAATGCAGTATTTCACATGACTTCGCAGTTCCAGCTGTGCTCTACAAACTTTACCACTATCAGTTAGACACTAGCCGCTGCCTGCCGGTGGTTGGGGTTAGGTACTCTAAGTCTGTCCTCAGCAGTAGTTTTCCATTCGGTCTCAAATGTGTATCTCGCATACTTTGTAAGAAATCTTCATCTGCCTCGTTTGGAATCCTCCTGCTACCAGGTGTTCTTTTCTATGTGAGTGAAAGCAAAATGCTGCCTAAGATAGTCTTTAAAGCGTTTTCGGTAGGGGGGGGGGGTGGTGGTGGTGGCGCACCGTAATACAAACAAATAAACAAACCAACAAACAAATAAACAAACCAACAAACAAATAAACAAACCAACAAACAAGAAAAACATAACAAAATGTATAAATAAATTGGTTGAATTTTACCGTCATCACTTTTTACTTTACAGCGGCGACCCAGAAAGTATCTCATACGACTACTTCGGGCAAGAAGAATTTCTTTCCCTTGATCGAGATACCAAACAAAATAGTTAATTACCAATAGTTAACTAACTAATTGGTTAGTTTTTAAAAATTGAATCTTGTGTTGTCAGGTTAATAATAAAAAAATAAAAATTCAACAAAATTAAAAAAAAAATAATTTTGCGAAATTTCAGCTTGATCCGAGATTGGGTGTCGGAGAAATAACATGTATAAACTTTTTACCAGATAGACAGACAGAGTGAGTTGATATAAACTTTGTTTTCATACTTTGACAAGATTTCACAACCGATCAATAGCGCTCACTTCCCAACCAGAGGAAATTACAGCCACCACTATTCCTAATACAAAATGATTTTTATGCCTGCCGCGGCAAATTTTTTAAAATCTAATTTTGCAATCAATTCTAAGATTTAATAAATCATTGCAAGCGATCTAATCTTTAGCAGTTTATTCGGAGATAAGCTTTTGTCCAAGGTTGGCTATATGGATGTTTTTGTCTAAACTTAAAAATCAAGAAGAAAAGAGAGAGAGAGAGAGAGAGAAAGAGAGAGAGAAAGAGAGAGCGAGAAAGAGAGAGAGAAAGAGAGAGAGATAGAGACTCCCCAAATTCGTAGAATATGTAGAGCAAAAAAATATGTAAAAATACTTTCTACAAAACAAAGCTTATATTAATTGCACTTGTATCCATTGGTGAACCCAGCGTATGCATAGAGAATAACTTATAATACTAAATATCTGTACAAACTGTTTTTGTTAAGCTTTTAGCTTTTTCAATGCGCCTTGATCCTATCACTTATCTCGACCAGTTAGGAAAGGGGGAGGGAAGAAATGGGTATGCTGTTAATGTTTACATGATCGTTTTTTTAATACATAAAAATATTCCCTAAGGGTGCAAGAGTCCTCAAGGGGACTAATTCAACTTGTACCATCATATCTGTCAAGTACGATTTCCTTCCCTTGTTCAAAGATACCAAACAAAATAATTAATTACCAATAGTAAATTAACTAACTGTTTTTTTAAATTGATTATTGTGTTGTCGGGTAAAAGAAATAAATAAGATAAGATAAGAGATATTTAATATAAATAATAATATATAATAATAATATATATATATATATATATAAAAATATATATATATAATAATAATTTAATAATAATTTAATAATAATAATTTAATATAAATAATAAATATTTATTTAATAATTTGTATTAATCCAATCATTCAGTTTGACTACAATTGACGACCTTAGCATAACTACTGTAACAATAACAATATACTGCACTGGCGGATCCGGAGGGGGGGGGGAAAGAGGTCAGTCAAAGGTCAAAGGTCAAATGGTAATTCTTGAAAAATGCAAGAAAACGTTTTTTGTTTTTTTTTGTGTTTTTTATCCGCCGCAGGTTGAGAAACTTTTCTATAGAGATATCTCTCTCTCTGCTGTACGTGCGTTTATTCTTAGGGCTAGGGTTTACAGGGCGTTAGGGTTAGGGTTTGGAAAAAAGTCGCCCCTCCCCTCCAAAGTTCTGGATCCGCTAGTGCAATATAGATGCAAATACGACAACATTCACACACGAAAAACACACTCACAACCAGCGCTTTATGAATTAGACTTCTGTATGTGCTTCTCGATGACGAAAGATGACTTTTTTACACTCTAACCTAAAGTGGGATGAAGGAGTTTTTAAATATTTGTTTTAGTCCTAATGGAAAGGAGACGACGTTCAGATCTGATGTATCAGTGGTTTAATGGGTGCAGGTTGTCTTTGAGAATCGAGTGTGTTTCGGAAAGGCATCCTTCATGATAAGATCTTTTTTAAAAAATTGACCATACACATCCAAAGGAAGCTGTCATGTTTTGCTCTATAGTGAGCGTCTCTTGCGTTACTGCACTATTTGTCCCCAACCTAAACTTGTCGTCATTTACTAACACTAGCAATTCTTTTGATTCTAGGAGTATCCACAAAATAAAACCATTTCCAAGTTCTATTGGTAGCGTTCCCTAACAATCAAATGTCAAAGTATTGGCAGTTCTTTATGTGGCATGGAAAATATACATGCAAACAAAAAGATAATCGTCGAAATATCATAAGACGGCAGTGAATCGAAACATATTTTCCACCCTCAGTCAAGCGAGCCTAACTTGGCCTAATGTGTACCTCCTGGTGGGCCTCGTAAACCGCATAGGCGGGTAACACATGGCCCGCGTTCTTCACTTTTTCCACTCCCTAGTTTAGAGCCAATAGATCACTTTGTCCACTCCCTAGTTTAGAGCCAATAGATCACTTTGTCCACTCCCTAGTTTAGAGCCAATAGATCACTTTGTCTACTCTCTAGTTTAGAGCCAATAGATCACTTTGTCCACTCCCTAGTTTAGAGCCAATAGATCACTTTGTCCACTCCCTAGTTTAAAGCCAATAAATCACTTTGTCCACTCCCTAGTTTAAAGCCAATAGATCACTTTGTCCACTCCCTAGTTTAAAGCCAATAGATCACTTTGTCCACTCCCTAGTTTAAAGCCAATAGATCACTTTGTCCACTCCCTAGTTTAAAGCCAATAGATCACTTTGTCCACTCCCTAGTTTAGAGCCAATAGATCACTTTGTCCACTCCCTAGTTTAAAGCCAATAGATCACTTTGTTCACTCCCTTGTTTAGAACCAATAGATCACTTTGTCCACTCCCTAGTTTAGAGCCAATAGATCACTTTGTCCACTCCCTAGTTTAAAGCCAATAGATCACTTTGTCCACTCCCTAGTTTAGAGCCAATAGATCACTTTGTCCACTCCCTAGTTTAGAGCCAATAGATCACTTTGTCCACTCCCTAGTTTAGAGCCAATAGATCCCTTTGTCCACTCCCTAGTTTAGAGCCAATAGATCACTTTGTCCACTCCCTAGTTTAGAGCCAATAGATCACTTTGTCCACTCCCTAGTTTAGAGCCAATAGATCACTTTGTCCACTCCCTAGTTTAGAGCCAATAGATCAATTTGTCCACTCCCTAGTTTAGAGCCAATAGATCACTTTGTCCACTCCCTAGTTTAGAGCCAATAGATCTTGATGTTTCGGAAGTATCGTTCTAAGTATTTATTTACACTCTGTCCTATTGTGTTGAAAGCAATGCACGTTCCAGTGAGCCTAGTCAGTGTCTCTGTCCTATTGTGTTGAAAGCAATACACGTTCCAGTGAGCCTAGTCAGTGTCTCTGTCCTATTGTGTTGAAAGCAATACACGTTCCAGTGAGCCTAGTCAGTGTCTCTGTCCTATTGTGTTGAAAGCAATGCACGTTCCAGTGAGCCTAGTCAGTGTTACATGTTTTAGTGCATCCATGAATAGTGAAAGTACCTTGTGTTGAATGAGGGTAGACATTGATTGCTAATGCTTCTGTGAACTGTGTACAGTGTAGATGATGTTTTCTTTCACAACGGCAGAAGCCAATAAATTAATCATTATAGTTACAGACATTACCAAAGTGCAAGTAAATGCAGCCTCACAGAGCATCACTTTTAAAGGGGAACTTCTGCATTAAAAAAACATTTTTAACTAAATGTACATATTAATTGTAAGACTATAAGGAAATGAAAGTATATTTAATGTGCTCTATTTCTTTGTTTCTTTCCCCCACAAATATGACATGCTTTTTGATTTATTAACATTATTAAGTTCGATTTCTATTGAAGCTTGAAGAGGGTTAGGGCACTTACTAAGACACTGCCCAGTACCTTTTACAAACTAGAATCCGCACTGATCTTAGACTTCATACGAAACAAGCAGGTCTAAGGAGTCTCATAGACTTACAGTTACACACAACTAGAGATAGTTTTGGGTACTCGCCAGGTATAGAAAAAGATATAAGACCTTTAGAATGTACACCACATTGCTGTGGATATTCGGCCTGGATATTTAAAAAGCACTACATATGGATGATTTACTATTATTCATTCTATTATTGTTATGTCCAGTGGTGTAGCAAGGAATTTGCCATCATTTGGAGGCCCGGAGGGGGTCTTGAATTCTTTGGGGTCCCTGCATTTTGCGTAATATTTAACGAAAAAAAATTTCGAACACTCATTTAGGGAACCTCAAGTGGAGGCCCGGGGGGATTTTCAAATTCTCCCCATCCTCCCTCCACACTAGCTACGCCACTGGGTATGTCTAGCTTGAAGACGTTAAAACGTATTGATACTTGTGTTTGCTGCAAACTTACAGTCTTGTCTAAATGAGTGCTTTCCAACAGACTTAATATGTATCTATTATATAACTCTTTAATTGTATACGCAGTACATGTTCCCTGTGTTTTCTACATTAACTTAAAACCATTGAAATTTAGGAGATAACATCTACCGTCTATATCCCGGCCTTCAGCGAATATGTCATAACATTAGGGACATTGAAACAAGAAAACAAAAGAAACTGCTTGCATTGAAGGTTACCAACCTTTCTAAGGTTTATTTCTACAGAAACATTGGTTTTAAAGGTAACACATTGCAGAATAACTTTAAAAAAAAAGCTTTCTAACAGTGTAACAATGCTTTGCATCAGACTAACGTTAAATACAACCAGTATCTTGCAGATAATTTCCACACATTAGTTCACGAATAATAACGTGCGTCTTCGAGTCCGAAGATTTATGAAGAGTGCAGTATTTTCAATGACTACGCGGCCCCAACTGCGACCTACATATTTTGCCACATTTAGCGCAGACATAACCATTTTCCAGCGGTGGCCGATTCAGGTCGTTAAATCGATTCTGTTGCTTCAATTCATATTGCGGGCCTATAGAATACTGCATTTCGTCCAGCCTTCGCAGAATATTATTAAAGTGACCATTGGCTCGGGCAGGTCAATATCACTCTTTGCACTAAATGCAGTTCACAGTGGGATAGAGGTCTGAGACGGCTGTGAACAACAGGCATCTGTAGGTTTTAAGTCGAAGTATCCATCTCCTAGATTGGCAGCCGACCAAGAAACAAAGTGCAGTGTAAAAAAAAATATTCAACCATTGTCTCGGTGTGTGAGGTTTAAATCTACCGAACTGTTTTGTTACATCTGTTGATCAAATCTAACGTTTATTGAGAAATGACATGCTATCTTTTCCAAGTAGTGACTACACTGTAATAATGAAGTGTTGTCTCACTTTAAAAGTGTTTTTTTTTTAAACCTAGATAATGCATAATTAGGAAATGGTGGGCTATCTGGTCGCAGACGGCAAGAAAGAATTTAAAACTCTGTCACTATTCACGCTTCATGTCACTATGATGTCTGGTTGAGAGACGCTACTCATTTTAAACATGTGCGGTTAGCGCCGGTTAATGACTCATTTTAAATATGTGCGGTTAGCACCGGTCAATGACACATTTTAAACATGTGCAGCTAGCGCCGGTCAATGACTCATTCTAAATATGTGCGGCTAGCGCAGGTCAATGACACATTTTAAACATGTGCGGCTAGCGCAGGTCAATGACACATTTTAAACATGTGCGGCTAGCGCCGGTCAATGACACATTTTAAACATGTGCGGCTAGCGCAGGTCAATGACACATTTTAAACATGTGCGGCTAGCGCAGGTCAATGACACATTTTAAACATGTGCGGCTAGCTCCGGGCAATGACTCATTTTAAACATGTGCGGCTAGCTCCGGGCAATGACTCATTTTAAACATCGACCTAACAAAGACGTACATAACGACAAATGAACCATTAATCTGACGATCAAAAATTTTTTTAGCCTTGACGCATTTTAAACATTTATGACATGATCCTTTTATGTCCTGAGGCTGAGTAATATCATACTACATTAATTCATCAACAAGACTCCAAAGTAACTATTTATTTACCAAGTGACTTCTGTTTCAGTACGTAGTAGATCCACAGAGTTTCCCGGTAGTGAAATGAAAGTACACATAGAAACGTATTGTTTTAGTACTTGTCCATCCACTTTAGTCTCACATGTATCGAGCCACATCCTATGTTTTTATCACAGTTTTACAGTAGTATAGCAGATTAGTATTATTAGTCTTGATCTTTTGATATGCTTGCTGATAGCTATTGGGGACATACCGGACCAGAGTATATCTCTACACTAAGTAGAGACACATAGTAAAAAAGACAAAACTTATTCATGAGAACAATTGTTCCATAAGTCGACCTGCACAACAATTAGACATGAGAACAATTGTTCCATAAGTCGACCTGCACAACAACTAGACATGAGAACAATTGTTCCACAAGTCGACCTGCACAACAAGTAGACATGAGAACAATTGTTCCACAAGTCGACCTGCACAACAAGTAGACATGAGAACAATTGTTCCACAAGTCGACCTGCACAACAACTAGACATGAGAACAATTGTTCCACAAGTCGACCTGCACAACAAGTAGACATGAGAACAATTGTTCCACAAGTCGACCTGCACAACAAGTAGACATGAGAACAATTGTTCCACAAGTCGACCTGCACAACAACTAGACATGAGAACAATTGTTCCACAAGTCGACCTGCACAACAAGTAGACATGAGAACAATTGTTCCACAAGTCGACCTGCACAACAAGTAGACATGAGAACAATTGTATGCGGAAGATACATCCCCTCCCACAGTAAAATTGACACGCAAACAACTGCAACTACTTTTATAACATTAACTATCCATGTTTAACTATTTGTTTTATTTATTAAGATTATCATGGAGATATACATGCGAACTAGGCAATGTTGTTTGTTAAATTCGTTAAGAAAAATATGGATTGTAAAGCTAGTTAGAACACTTCGAAAGTCTAGAGCTTTAAGTCCCTGGAAATCTTAAGATCAAATGGGGAGAAATCATAAACTCAAATTGAAGTAAGTTTTTTTTTTTTTTTTGTTTAGTCTTAAGTAAGCTACATGGATATGGAAACCAGAATAAATGAAATCAATCCTGACCACTGTAATCCTTGAACATTTGTCTCTAGCACATCTACTGTGCTGTATCGAAGATCTTTGTTTGTAACACTTAAGTAAAAAAAGGGGGGGGGGGGAGCAATATGATAATATAGGCCTGAGAGGGGGAGTTGCTTTGATGAATGCCAGCAAAACATCATCGTACTTTTAAGAAACATTTTGTATTGAAAAGCACAATAAATTCAATTGACCATAACATATAATAGTGAACTATATATTGGACTTCAGTAACAAACTGATTTCGCTTGATTAATTAAGGGGACTGACTTGACTTAATCCTGTGAACTCCCAGGGGAGTATAGGGCCGCAACCACACCTCTCCACCGAACTCGGTTCTGAGCAGCTTTCTTCATTTGCTCCCATGTCATTCCAGTGCCCTCAGCTTCACTGATGACTGACCTCTTCCAGGTTTGCTTATGTCTGCCCACTTTCCTCTTTCCTTGTGGGTTCCAGTCAAGTGCCTGCCTTGCAACATTGGTAGCTGGTTTTCGCAGGGTGTGTCCTATCCAGCTCCATTTTCGTTTTGTGATGTCTTGGGCTATGGGCTTTTGTCTAGTTCTCTCCCACAAATCGATAGCAGCTATCTTTTCTGGCCACCTAATTTCTAATATCCGGTGTAGGCATCTGTTAACAAAGGTCTGGAGCTTTTCCAAATTTGTTTTAGTGACTCTCCAAGGGGACACTAGTTAAAATTTTTTTACATTCGAAAAAAACAACAAGTTGCTTCCCTTGCTTTAATAACATTGAAAATATTTATGGAGAACATTTTATCTATTTAAATTGAATGAACATTAACTGATGTATGAACTGCAATGACCTTATATTAAACCGACCAAATCACAAGAATACTTTGAGGAAGATGGAGTTATATGTGTCAACCTAATAATGGATATAAGAAGGAAAATGTCAAAGTGTAACAATATTTTTTTTTCTGTTTTGAAAGGCAATATATCTCCATTATCGCTTACCGAAAATATACTAATGAATGTTAAAACTTTTTTTTTTATCCTGTCTAGTATCCCATGTATGAGTTGATTGTATTTAGTCAGATGTGATGCAACGCATTGAAGCAACGATCATCAGGCATTTTGTTGCCAAGATTTAGATAGTGTTCACTCCCATTTTGCTTTGTAGATTGTGTCTTCAAAATGTTCTTTACTCACAATTAATAATAGGCCCTTTTTAAAAAAAAAAAAAAAAAAAAATAAATTTGTGACTTATGTAGAAATTATGGGCGTTTCAAAGATATTTTTAATTACCATTAATTTGAAAGAAAAAGAAGATTGCATAACCAAATGTGGACACCTGTATCTCACCTGACAGGCTGATAAATCCATTCACATCCCGTGAGCATTTTTTCAATAATTCTATTAATACTAGTTATACCTTTATTCTTCTTCTTCATGGAATTTGTTATACAATAGTATATTACACATAACACAATAATACCCGAATGTAATAAAAAAAATATACATACATATAACACTCTCACTCAATGACTTCATGTGGAGTTTACATCAACACTTTTATTGCAACGTGCAACGATTTTTATTGTGTGTAGAGAAATCTACGCAAGTAATAATAGTACTCATATTTTATACGAGTTCTCTACCCGGGCATGCTACCCTGCCTTATAGTGGCGCCCGGGTAGAAACGATCGTAGGAGGAAACGATTAGGCTAAAGGGTAGCAAAACAAGAGTCCCGTGGGTGTGCCTAAGGGGGTGCGAGAGCATCCTCATTGCACTGCGCGGAGTTGTAAAAAGGCTCCCACAACCTTGTCACAATCCAGGCGCTGTTCCTCAAGGGGCTGTTACATAAATGGCGTGTCCCGCACGGTTAGCCTGGTATAGAAAAGGAAAATGGCGGGGGTCTTAGTGTACGCGGCCTCTTGCCACGAGTCTGACCCACCCGCCAGACAGAACAGTGTACACTGTTCTCATTCAGGCCGGTGAGAGAGAGCTCTTGTTTACTTTTGCTGGCCTAGAGTTTCAAGAGCCGAAGGCTCAACTCTACCTGACAGTTACAAGAAGAAGAAAGAAGAATACGAGTTCTCTAAATGTCTCTTTTGGGAGCCAGTTACTTCAGGGGCTCTTCTCTCGGCCAGTAGGAGTTTATCAGGATGGCTGCCTGGTCGTGCGGTTTGCGCGCTGGACTGTTGTTTGGATTTATCGATGGTCCCGGGTTCAAATCCTGCCCGCTCCCATCCGACGTCGTCCTGCGGGTGGTTTGGACTAGGAAGTAAACTATCTTCAACTCTGAAGGAACATCCGAAACATGTAAAACAAACAAACATATCTGCTCTTTAAAATGCTACTAGTGAGTTCATCCGGTGTCTTTTACTTCATTTAACGTCGTGGAGAAGATGGCCATAATTGCAACCTTAAACGGAAATGTGGCTCAGATATAGGGCAGTGAAGGGTTAGGGATGAACTCTTCACAACCTCAACAAAAACAACGAGTAAAAAAGTTCAAGATAAAATTCTGTCTGAGTGGGTGGGTTTCTTCGATTTGTATTTGTAATTGATATACACATACACAAGAATCATATGACGTAATACATGACAATAAATAGACAATAGACATGCACTCTTTCAGAACACAATCATATACATACTTATCTTTCTGATCGCATTCAACGCAATCCTATCTTAGTAAACTTTCTTAGCACAATCATAGCTATTGTAAAGTCTCTGAGCACAATTATATCTATAGTAAACTTTCTGAACACACTCATAGAGATAAAAAAAACACTTTCTGAGCCCAATCATAGCTATTGTAGATTTTCTGAGCCCAATCATAGCTATTGTAGATTTTCTGAGCACAATCATAACTATTGTAGATTGTCTGAGCACAATCATAACTGTAGTAAACTTGGGAAACATAATTATATCTTTCGTAAAATTTCTGAACACATTCACATAGGTAAAAAGGAAACTTATCTGAACCCATCATATCAATAGTAAATTTTCTTAACACAATTTTTTTTTCTATAGTTAACTTTCTGTAAACAATCATTTATCTATTTATCTACTTGTCTATCTATCTACCTGTTTATCTATCTACCTGTTTATCTATCTACCTGTTTATCTATCTATCTATCTATCTATCTATCTATCTAATCAATCTATCTATCCTATCAATCTATCAATTTATCTCTTTCTCTCTCTCTCTCTCTCTCTATATATATATATATATATATATATACATATATATATATATATATCATGGGCGTAGCCAGGATTCCCTCCCCCCCACGCGAAAAAAAATATGTATGTGTGTGTACATAATCTTTATTACGTTCTGACCCTTCATACTTTCGGAAGACGTTTATCGTACCCTAAAATAGGTTCTTACTGGAGTTAATGGAAAAATTGTAGACTTCCCGCCATTGCCAGCAAGGGGGTCTGGGGGAGCTCCCTCAGCACAGGGCGAGCCCGGACGCCAAGCACTATTTCCGGTATTGAAAGCCAACAAAATGCATATTCTGAGGTATCTACAGTGAATTATCCTGCTATTAAAAAGTTTTATTTCAAAAACCTAATGTGCTATTCTTACTGATTTAGATCCCCCCTCCTTAAGTCTAATGGGGCCACGTTACTTAGCATACCAGATTATTCCGCTCAAGTTATACTGTTGCCCAAGTCTGATGGATCCTATAAGTGGTAGCGTATCCTTGACCTTGTTTGCCGAATTTACCCTCAGCGATATTGTGTCCTTCACCTACCAACTTGTTAGACCACGTAGTTCAGAGGTTATGTTGCCTTTAAGTATTTAGAGTAGGATTGAAGGGAGGGCGGGTGTGGCTACTGCCCCGGGGATCCACAAGAGAAAGGCCCTCACAAGAGAGAGGCCCCCACAAGAGAGAGGCCCCCACAAAAGAGAGGCCCCTACAAGAGAGAGCCCCCCCCCAAGAGAGGGGCCCCCACAAGAGAGAGGCCCTCAAAAGAGAGGCCCCCACAAGAGAGAGGCCCCCACAAGAGAGAGGCCCCCACAAGAGAGAGGCCCCCACAAGAGAGAGGCCCCCACAAGAGAGCGTTAGTTTAGTTTTTTTTTAACGTTTTTTTTTTGTTGCATTTTTCCCGCGACCTAACTTGAAACCTTTACGGCTGATAACACTGTCGCGGTGAAAAAGTGTCCACTGGTAGCCTGCTCAAAATTCCTGCCTTGGGCCTTCACTCACTTCAATGCGGCTCTGGTAGTATTACATCAATACTTGTGTATTTTTCATTGGTTGCATACTGTTCACCTGACTCATGTAGCAGACAATCCGATTATTTTTTACTTGGAGGGACGGAGATATGACAGCCTTTTTTAACAACTAGCAGTAACATTTGAGCATACACTATTCAGATCAAGCACACACACACACACACATATATATATATATATATATCCTAAAATGACTTTTCCACAATTTCTACTCTTATTATTCATGTGAAAATGCTCTTCTGTCAATGTGTGGAGCATTTTGAGCATTTTCATCTATCAAAAAAATAGAAACATTTCCAATAAAATGTAGTAACCTTCGTACACAGCCACGCATATTCACCGCATTCTCATGTAATATTGCACCATTTTAATTTTAAATATTATCTATATTACAACAGTAACAATAAATAAAATAATCTGCAATCAACATAATATACAAATCAATGTCTAATGACTCCATGAATTTAGAGGAATAAACTTTACCTAATGATTCAGACAAATATTACATAATGAAAAACATCGTATTTAATGTTACAAACAACCAGTATTTAAATGCTGTCATTTAGTAATTGTAGTAAATGCAGGGTTTCTCAATCAATCGTCTTTCGGTCCTTGTAGAATTGTAAATAGAGATTGTAATAACTTGAAACTATTCAGCTTATTAAATGATTCTTCTTCGTGCTTTATCAGATTTGATCTATTGATTGATCAGCACGTAAGCTATGAAGTAGACATCTCTAATTCAATTAGATCTCTTAATTAACGAACTCTTTGACGGGAGTTTCATTTCATGTTCCAGGTCAGAGCATGCAGAGACAAGGAGTATAAAGACTGTCTTATCAGTAGCTAGCTAGACTTTGCTAAACATAGATAAAGAGTGCAGAACATAGCTAGAACAGGACACAGGTATTTTAGCTGATCAAGAAAAAGTTTAGCTCTTTCGGTATTGAATATAAACCTAACAAAAAATCATACTTCCAATATAGGTAAAGTTGGCATTAATAAAATGAAAAAAGTGGTATCAAGGTTGAAACAAACAAACATCATTTTTACTTCTTAGCATTTGTTAAAATACAATTAAATTTCAACTTTTGAGCTGCAGGTCAGTCAGTTAGTAGAATAAATATATATCCATGTAATGTCATGTGCTCATCGTCAAGTTTCGATCAAGCCTATTCTTCAGCAGTCTGCTCTGAGAGGATGTTGAGTCTGTTCTGAGAGGATGTTGAGTCTGTTCTGAGAGGACGTTGAGTCTGTTCTGAGAGGATGTTGAGTCTGTTCTGAGAGGATGTTGAGTCTGTTCTGAGAGGATGTTGAGTCTGTTCTGAGAGGATGTTGAGTCTGCTCTGAGAGGACGTTGAGTCTGTTCTGAGAGGATGTTGCGTTTTCTGAGAGGATGTTGAGTCTGTTCTGAGAGGATGTTAAGTCTGTTCTGAGAGGATGTTGAGTCTGTTCTGAGAGGATGTTGAGTCTGTTCTGAGAGGATGTTGCGTTTTCTGAGAGGATGTTGAGTCTGTTCTGAGAGGATGTTGAGTCTGTTCTGAGAGGATGTTGAGTCTGTTCTGAGAGGATGTTAAGTCTGTTCTGAGAGGATGTTGAGTCTGTTCTGAGAGGATGTTGCGTTTTCTGAGAGGATGTTGAGTCTGTTCTGAGAGGATGTTGAGTCTGTTCTGAGAGGATGTTGAGTCTGTGCTGAGAGGATGTTGAGTCTGTTCTGAGATTATGTTGCGTTTTCTGAGAGGATGTTGAGTCAATTCTGAGAGGATGTTGAGTCTGTTCTGAGAGGATGTTGAGTCTGTTCTGAGAGGATGTTAAGTCTGTTCTGAGAGGATGTTGCGTTTTCTGAGAGGATGTTGAGTCTTTTCTGAGAGGATGTTGAGTCAATTCTGAGAGGATGTTGAGTCTGTTCTGAGAGGATGTTGAGTCTGTTCTGAGAGGATGTTGAGTCTGTTCTAAGAGGATGTTGAGTCTGTTCTGAGAGGATGTTGAGTCTGTTCTGAGAGGATGTTGAGTCTGTTCTGAGAGGATGTTAAGTCTGTTCTGAGAGGATGTTGAGTCTGTTCTGAGAGGATGTTGAGTCTGCTCTGAGAGGATGTTGAGTCTGTTCTGAGAGGATGTTGAGTCTGCTCTGAGAGGATGTTGAGTCTGTTCTGAGAGGACGTTTAGTCTGTTCTGAGAGGATGTTGCGTTTTCTGAGAGGATGTTGAGTCTGTTCTGAGAGGATGTTGAGTCTGTTCTGAGAGGATGTTGAGTCTGTTCTGAGAGGATGTTGAGTCTGTTCTGAGAGGATGTTAAATCTGTTCTGAGAGGATGTTAAGTCTGTTCTGAGAGGATGTTGAGTCTGTTCTGAGAGGATGTTGAGTCTGTTCTGAGAGGATGTTGCGTTTTCTGAGAGGATGTTGAGTCTGTTCTGAGAGGATGTTGAGTCTGTTCTGAGAGGATGTTGAGTCTGTTCTGAGAGGATGTTGAGTCTGTTCTGAGAGGATGTTGCGTTTTCTGAGAGGATGTTGAGTCAATTCTGAGAGGATGTTGAGTCTGTTCTTAGAGGATGTTGCGTTTTCTGAGAGGATGTTAAGTCTGTTCTGAGAGGATGTTGAGTCTGTTCTGAGAGGATGTTGAGTCTGCTCTGAGAGGATGTTGAGTCTGTTCTGAGAGGATGTTGAGTCTGCTCTGAGAGGATGTTGAGTCTGTTCTGAGAGGACGTTTAGTCTGTTCGGAGAGGATGTTGCGTTTTCTGAGAGGATGTTGAGTCTGTTCTGAGAGGATGTTGAGTCTGTTCTGAGAGGATGTTGAGTCTGTTCTGAGAGGATGTTGAGTCTGTTCTGAGAGGATGTTAAATCTGTTCTGAGAGGATGTTAAGTCTGTTCTGAGAGGATGTTGAGTCTGTTCTGAGAGGATGTTGAGTCTGTTCTGAGAGGATGTTGCGTTTTCTGAGAGGATGTTGAGTCTGTTCTGAGAGGATGTTGAGTCTGTTCTGAGAGGATGTTGAGTCTGTTCTGAGAGGATGTTGAGTCTGTTCTGAGAGGATGTTGCGTTTTCTGAGAGGATGTTGAGTCAATTCTGAGAGGATGTTGAGTCTGTTCTGAGAGAATGTTGAGTCTGTTCTGAGAGGATGTTAAGTCTGTTCTGAGAGGATGTTGCGTTTTCTGAGAGGATGTTGAGTCTTTTCTGAGAGGATGTTGAGTCAATTCTGAGAGGATGTTGAGTCTGTTCTGAGAGGATGTTGAGTCTGTTCTGAGAGGATGTTGAGTCTGTTCTGAGAGGATGTTGAGTCTGTTCTAAGAGGATGTTGAGTCTGTTTTGAGAGGATGTTGAGTCTGTTCTGAGAGGATGTTGAGTCTGTTCTGAGAGGATGTTGAGTCTGTTCTGAGAGGATGTTGAGTCTGTTCTGAGAGGATGTTAAGTCTGTTCTGAGAGGATGTTTAGTCTGCCTTCCGACAGTTACACAACATCTACATTAGGAATGGGAGAAGAGGTAGACGGGAGGTGAGAGGGCGCGGGAGGAGGAGGAGGAGGAGTAGACTGTCACGTCAGCAACCGGTGTACCAGAAGTATAAACAGGATGTAAGCCGTGTGAGTACTGGCGAACTGGACACTCAACATGGCACTGGACTCTGGGGGCACCGTCATCGAGCCAGCTGGAAACAGACAAAACACAAGCAAGATTATTTATTCTAGAAACCAATGCAGTTATAGTGGATAGTGTTGTATCTATAAATACCAAATAACAAACTTTATATGGCTGATATTAAATTATTCACTGTTAATATATCTAGAAATAGATCTGAACCATACTGAAGAATATCCTGTCATTAAAACGAAAAGTGAAACAATTTATCATTTAATATCTCTATAACTTTCATTGAATATTTTACTCTCAAAGTGGCATAAAGAACTGTTCAATCAACAGAGCAAAACTTGGCATAAATGTTCCTTGGATACTAATTGGAACCGTGACGTATGTTTAGTAGCCCTAAAACAAACTTAAGACCCTAAAAAAAAATAAAAATTGCCCAACTCTATGAAAGTATTGCTATTTTATGGATCTACATGAGAGAAGATCGAAAGGATCTAGATCTAGATCTAATTTTTAAAACTACACTTTGCACAGATAGTTCTTTTTACTTTAACACATGAAAATTACAAAATATAGTCCTTTGATTTCATTATTTAATAAAAATAAGCTTCAAATTTGTCTTTCAAAAGCATTTTTACATAAATTCGTTCCTTATATCTGCGAAGTTAGACGTCCTGACGTACTTTATAATCCCATTCATTTAAAAAATCATGTAAACTCGTTTTAATTGTACTTTATATCCCATTTATCTCGAGCTACTTTCATTTTTAATAGATATGAATGTATCGGCTTAACGGGTAAACAAATTTTCACAAAAATCCTTTTATATTCGTGGCGAAAGAGAAAAACCTGAAAGGAACATTAACTAAGCTTAACATACATCTAAATCCAATCCACTACATTAGTATTACACAAACTAAGGCCCACAGGCCGCGGGTAATGTCCGGCTAGCTATTAATAAAATGTATTATACTGTATTTGTTTTACTCTGTTCTATACTTTTAAAATCGAAATTTAAGAATGAGATACCAAAATGGTCTATACTGTATCATAGCATTAGAGACTTTGCGCTTTTACTGCTTGAACTAATTAGGTTCTAGGAGTAGAAAGAAACACACACGACACACGACACATACAACAATGACATCTACCTCTTTTGACGTTGTTTGATCCACCTGCAAATGAAGAAAGAAATCAAAATGTTTATTAGCCTCCAGGCTCCGTGGCAGAAAAATGGTTGAAAGCACGTGCTAAGCCAATACTATCAGACTAATAAAATGACCTTAGCCTAAATACTTTCCACACCTACCTGTTAATACGCTGACGTGGGCTGACGTCATTAGCGTTTCGTCATGAAACCTACAGGTGTAAATACCTGAATCGTCATGTTGAGCACTCTGAATCCTGAGATGGCTGCTCACTTGATCTCTGGGAGAAAAAAAAAAGTCTGTACAAATGGCGGCTTCATTTGTTAATTCAGAACTGAACTGGAAACTTTGCAAGACATACAGCACTCCGGTAAATTTAATAAGCTTCAGTTTGCAAACCCTTCTAAACGTCTTGATCAGAGATAGAGAC
The DNA here is from genome assembly GCA_030265305.1 of Biomphalaria pfeifferi. Taxonomy (NCBI): domain Eukaryota; kingdom Metazoa; phylum Mollusca; class Gastropoda; family Planorbidae; genus Biomphalaria; species Biomphalaria pfeifferi. The sequence continues at coordinate 1,984,485 of JASAOG010000055.1, forward strand.
CGAGTTGGGTCAAGTTGACCACATTAGATTAAGTTATTCACTAATAGCCCAATGCTGATCCACTCCAAGCTCCAACGAGTGTAAACAAATTGGTGAAACGAAATATCGCTAGGAAGTGCAAGCATTGGTTACTCGAAATATTGCAAGGTCGATTGTGTGCAGGTCGATTGTCGAGCAGGTCGATTGTGTGCAGGTCGATTGTGTGCAGGTCGATTGTGTGTAGGTCGATTGTGTGCAGGTCGATTGTGTGCAGGTCGATTGTGTGCAGGTTGATTGTGTGCAGGTGCAGGTCGATTGTGTGCAGGTTGATTGTGTGCAGGTGCAGGTCGATTGTGTGCAGGTCGATTGTGTGCAGGTTGATTGTGTGCAGGTGCAGGTCGATTGTGTGCAGGTCGATTGTGTGCAGGTTGATTGTGTGCAGGTCGATTGTGTGCAGGTGCAGGTCGATTGTGTGCAGGTCGATTGTGTGCAGGTCGATTGTGTGCAGGCTGATTGTGTGCATGTCGATTGTGTGCAGGTGCAGGTCGATTGTGTGCAGGTCAATTGTGTGCAGGTTGATTGTGAATTTCTTGTTTGTTTTTGTTTAGATTGAATGACTTGAACTAAGGTTGACAAACGTCTTTTGCGTTTGTGATCTGACCGCTGTTAAGCCCGTCTGTCACGTTTATTTCTCAATATGCGAAACAGTTTGAAATAGCTGCGATTGTTACTTTTGCTCTTTTGATTATTAAAATGAGCAAGCCAATGGTTTCTACATGTACAAATACAGCGATGTACAAATACAGCGATGTACAAATACAGCGATGTACAAATACAGCGATGTACAAATATAGCGATGTACAAATATAGCGATGTACAAATACAGAGATGTACAAATACAGCGATGTACAAATATAGCAATGTACAAATACAACTTTGAAAGAGGTTTTGAAAGTTATATAACATTTTTGTTTCTATGAACTGGACTTAGTCAAACAATTTCGTCTCCTGTCACACATTCACACACAAACACACACACACAACAGCATTAAATACGGGAGCTTGAGTAAGTGCTACTGATCCACAGGGAGCCATCTACGAGTTTGTGTGCATAACAGAGCCCTTTTTCCTCTGGTGTTGAAATATGTCATGATTTATTTTTCTTTGATGCTTTTAGAATTATTAACGACTTGGGTAGTTACACTATGATACGTAGAAACAAGATGACCGAAAGTAGTTTCAAACCCTATTAGCATCGTATGATGCCAACGTGCAATAAACTTGGCCATTTAACATTAAGACCAGTAACAATCCAGAAATTATAGAAGAATACGTGGATTGGGGCGGGTCTGGCAAAATAAAAAATAGTGTTTGCAATGAAACTTGCATCAAGTACGTGGGATTATTTTATATAGACGTGTTCAATGATACAGTTTATAACTGACATATGTGTATGCTAACACCGTCCTAAGGAGTTGATTGTGAAGCCAGATTCCACGTCTAAGTACTCAGACATACTGAAGACTGGAGTTCATTATTCAGTTTATTTACATTTCAGTATCCTGATAAGAACACATTTGCATATTGGAGTCTCCTTCATTGCTTGGTTTTCTAGTTTAAGTCTAGAATCAGTCCTCCACATGAACTTTATCCCAGAGCTAAATAGGAAACTAAATGACGAGATCAACTGAAATTCGTGTCCTACATTACAAAACCATTTGGTGTCAGAAGAATGCGAAATGAATCTAAAGGAAATGTATCAGTTCGTTTAATTCCGATCTGTGTGATAAACATTGATGAGCTACATTTTATTTGACAACACTTTGTTTTGTTAATGAAATGCCTATACTCATTGAATGTGCACCGAACATTATGCAGCATCATTTTTCAACCCTATTGCACTAATCTCGGTATGTATTACAATAATAATTTCTGGAAAGTGAGTTAAGATAAAGGCACATTCCTCGATCCATATGCTAGGACAAATTTGTACAAATGCTCCTTTTTTCCCAGTGCTATTATAGCATGGAATGGGTGGCTTCAGCAAGCCAGGAAAACCAATGACTTGGCAGATTTTAAGTCATTGGTTTACATGCATGACTAGATTGACCTGGAAACACGAGTAGGACGTAATCATCTTGTTTTTTTTGAAGTAACGTCCGTATTTTATGAGATAAGATAAGATAAGAAGTTACTTCTATTTGTGTGTACAAATACACAAGCCAATGAATTTAAAATGGAAATCAACTAAAACCAAGACTACTTCGTGGGTCATTATTAAATATTTACACCCCAATAACACTGACACGGCCTCCCCCAGCAATTATCGTAATTATTGTGTAATCTAGGTCAGTCATTAGTGCCAACTAGAAGTTTCGTGATTTTATTGAACCGTATCGACAAGTTGAATCTTCTATGGCTCACACAAACAATGGAAACATTTGGCATGTATTTGTTTGGGCAGGTCACACATCAAGTATTAAGTATCAACAATTAAGAGAAAAACTCCAGAGCAATCATTTCCGGTGTTACATAATGCATTTCTAAGATTTGATAGGCCATATATCAATGTAAAGAAAGTGAAGTTCGTTGTGCGAATGCCACAAATATAAATCCTATAATTCTTTAAGTTATTAAAAGAATCTAGTTTTCTTTCCAATCCTCGGACCTGTGAAGGCTTTGAATAAATGTTGCTGAAAATTGATCTGTAGGAAGAAAGTCCAAAACAGCAAATCTTTAATGAAAAACGTGGGTCCTGTTTTTGATTGGAATCTTGATTTCAATCTTTGATTTATGCGTAACACTCTTGCTGGTTCATCATGAGTGGCCTCTCTTGGGAAATATGGAGAGCGGAAATGAAAGAGGTTCTGTTCAATTGGGTGCGCATGTTTTCCAGTCACGTGGAAGCACTGTCCGGTGGCAGACATCTTGAAATTCAAATATCATTTTAGGTTGTGCTCCTGTGTCTATGTGTGTCTGTATGTGTCTACGTGTGCTTTAGTGTTTGTTTGTGTGTACTTCTTCAGATTTATTTATTTATTTTAATAGAGTTCATTTTGTTACGTGAATGTTTAGAGACTGCAAAGATAAACAACAATCAAACGACACCCTAACTCAGTTATCGCATACTATCGGTACGCTACGGCTGCAGTAGGTCATATTTGTTTTGCATGAAATAATTCCAATAATACAGTGCTTTTTTGTCATAAAAATATGTGCCGGTGATGGATTGCCTTACTTTCAACTACTAATAAATTAATAATAAACGTTAAAATACAAGAAAAGTAATAATTTTTCCCCACATTGAACAAGGTGCCGGTACGTCGTACCGGTGCGTACCGTCACAAAAAAGCACTGGGTCTATAAATCTAGACATAAAAGAGAATGCGCAAAATTTCCTGAGTATGAAGTTGTTACACTCTTGAATCAATAATGCTTTACGTTCTGAAATTCCCGAACGCGATAGTCATTTCAAGAACGCGATAGTCCTTTCAAAACCGATGTTGGCTCTAGTGTTCAAGCCAAATTAATATTTAATTTTTTTTTTTACTTTGAAAAATTGTAACGGTCAAACTAGAGTTTTCCCCAAGTGAGCAACGAGCTAGTAATTCTGGTTGCTGAAAGTTCAACAACAAAGAAACTCTTCCCTGGTGCCCATGGGTTAAAGAAAAACAAAAAAGAACAACGACGTATTTGTTTAAAGCATAATAAATATATTGAAATGTCTTAACATCCACTGAGAAACACAAACTGTTTTTAAGTGGATCATGTTGAGTATGTTCACCCTTAAATCTTGGTTTGATCTAGCTTCGTATTCAGCTTCCATTACATGTCACCAGAGATAGAGAGACCAGATAGATGTAGTGTATAGATTATACATCACCAGAGATAGAGACCAAAGAGTTGTAGTGTATAGAATATACATCACCAGAGTTAGAGACCAGATAGATGTAGTGTATAGATTATACATCACCAGACTTAGAGACCAGATAGATGCAGTGTATAGATCAAGTTTCTTATGTTCGATTATTTTGTTCGCATGAAATGTTCTATGTCAATGTTTATTCCTTTGTTATTAACTTCCAGACTTGAACTTAATTAAGTGTTTGCATGTGTGTATGTATGTTATTTTTAGCGTAAATGTTTTCAAGAAAAGAAATGAAACATGTAGAGTAAGCTACTTTGTCAACTCGGAACTATAGATATGCATGGCCAGACGGGTCAACTATAGTTATGCATGGCCAGACGGGTCAACTATAGTTATGCATGGCCAGACGGGTCAACTATAGTTATGCATGGCCAGACGGGTCAACTATAGGTATGCATGGCCAGACGGGTCAACTATAGTTATGCATGGCCAGACGGGTCAACTATAGTTATGCATGGCCAGACGGGTCAACTATAGTTATGCATGGCCAGACGGGTCAACTATAGGTATGCATGACCAGACGGGTCAACTATAGTTATGCATGGCCAGACGGGTCAACTATAGTTATGCATGGCCAGACGGGTCAACTATAGTTATGCATGGCCAGACGGGTCAACTATAGTTATGCATGGCCAGACGGGTCAACTATAGTTATGCATGGCCAGACGGGTCAACTATAGGTATGCATGACCAGACGGGTCATTTATCATATTTTACGTATGCGTAAGAACATTTGTCCTTTACACCGGAGCTACTGAAGTGGAAGGTATTTGTCCTATGAAGCTGATGGCGATTTTAAATTTCAGTGTGCAGACTAACCTTATCGTTCTAAGCAGCTGACGAATGAATCTGTTAATGCTAGAATTCGACAGTTTTTAATGGTCGACCGATGTTTCTCCGAATTTGACTACTGCCGCCCCATGCAAATTAAAATATTTTCATTCGTATTCCCCCCCCCCCCCTTCCCCATGATCATGTAAGGGATCTTTTGAAAGTCCGAAGAGCAGCTTCATCTCAAAACATTTCAAAGCCTAATGAGCTCTAGACATGACGCTATTTCTTCCAGTCAGAACGCAGGTCTAAACAATGAAAGGAAGAAGGAAGAAACGGGCCTACGTTGCAGCGTGAGAGACATTGGAGGAAGTAGAGCATGTAGACCTATGTACATTGTGGACATGATAGCAGCACGATCATCTTCGTGTGGACTTGATAGCAGCACGATCATCTTCGTGTGGACTTGATAGCAGCATGATCATCTTCGTGTGGACTTGATAGCAGCACGATCATCTTCGTGTGGACTTGATAGCAGCACGATCATCTTCGTGTGGACTTGATAGCAGCACGATCATCTTCGTGTGGACTTGATAGCAGCACGATCATCTTCGTGTGGACTTGATAGCAGCACGATCATCTTCGTGTGGACTTGATAGCAGCACGATCATCTTCGTGTGGACTTGATAGCAGCACGATCATCTTCGTGTGGACTTGATAGCAGCACGATCATCTTCGTGTGGACTTGATAGCAGCACGATCATCTTCGTGTGGACTTGATAGCAGCACGATCATCTTCGTGTGGACTTGATAGCAGCACGATCATCTTCGTGTGGACTTGATAGCAGCACGATCATCTTCGTGTGGACTTGATAGCAGCACGATCATCTTCGTGTGGACTTGATAGCAGCACGATCATCTTCGTGTGGACTTGATAGCAGTACGATCATCTTCGTGTGGACTTGATAGCAGCACGATCATCTTCGTGTGGACTTGATAGCAGCACGATCATCTTCGTGTGGACTTGATAGCAGCACGATCATCTTCGTGTGGACTTGATAGCAGTACGATCATCTTCGTGTGGAATTAATAGCAGCAAGATCATCTTCGTGTTGAGCACAGTGTCTTGTAGCGGGTCTGTTTTTGGTCACGAAAACGTCGTCTACGGAACGATGGTTTCAGAAAATGCATCTGTTTTTTTGGAACTTATTGATTTTTTCTTTAGTTGCTGGAAACTGAGCAGGCTGTAAGTTTTCATCATGCCCTGGCTATAATAAAAAAAACAACAGAAATGAAAAAGTGGTTTGAGTGCTGGGATAAGTTCCAAAAAGCCCGTGGAATCTGGGAGCGCATGAGGCGCCCTGACCGCACTTCCCCGTGGTGGAAACTGTCCAGGCCTGAGCAAGCTATTATAGCACAGTGCAGGACAGGCCACTGTCCTGTTGGCTCATATTTATCACGGCTATGGTTAAATTTCGATTCACGGTGCCCCCGCTGTGGGAAAGAAGAGGAAATCGAGCCAAATATTCTGTTTGACTGCCCCAGACTTGCTGATCTCCGCCTCGACAAGTCTGGGAAACCCAAAATTCTCGACCTGTATGGTGACATATACGCACTACGCAAGACAGCAGGGTTTCTGCCCAGGGCTTTTGCAAGACAGGATTTAAGCCTCTCAAGCCGTCACTCAATTGGAATTCGATGATAATGATGATGATTTTTTGTTTGTTTGAGCTAATTGAGCCTTTTAATACTACACATCCAAATATAAAACTCAAGCTCGCATCAAACATGTATCATACTTATGTACCTGGCAGGTGAGTCTTCTTGTGATAAACTAATTCTATCATCCTCCTCATCCACCTCCTCCATGTCTTTAAACCAGACGAGTCCTCCGTCCGATTTGCCGTCTGTGGTGGCGTTACAGTACAAGTTAATGACCTCGCCACTGTTTAGATAATGGGTGCCGCTTATGACGATCTCTGAAAAGGAAGAGAAATTTTGTTAGGTCAAGGTCCAATATTTTGCTGACTCAAAATTGAGTTGACGTACAGAGTAGAAGTAGGTCGACCAGGCACCTTGGGAACAAATTACAATATTCGTATAGCAGTGCGGAATGACTGAGAAGAAGAGCATGCTTTTTTTTTTACAAAGCTTCTATCAACTTACTCTCTCTTTGTCTGTCTCTCTTTGTCTGTCTCTCTTTGTCTGTCTCTCTTTTTCTGTCTCTCTTTGTCTGTCTCTCTTTAAATGTCTCTCTTTGTCTGTCTCTCTTTGACTGTCTCTCTTTGTCTGTCTCTCTTTGTCTGTCTCTCTTTGACTGTCTCTCTTTGTCTGTCTCTCTTTGTCTGTCTCTCTTTGTCTGTCTCTCTTTGTCTGTCTTTCTTTGACTGTCTCTCTTTGTCTGTCTCTCTTTGTCTGTCTCTCTTTGTCTGTCTCTCTTTGTCTGTCTCTCTTTGTCTGTCTCTCTTTGTCTGTCTCTCTTTGTCTGTCTCTCTTTGACTGTCTCTCTTTGTCTGTCTCTCTTTGTCTGTCTCTCTTTGTCTGTCTCTCTTTGTCTGTCTCTCTTTGACTGTCTCTCTTTGTCTGTCTCTCTTTGACTGTCTCTCTTTGACTGTCTCTCTTAGTCTGTCTCTCTTTGACTGTCTCTCTTTGACTGTCTCTCTTTGTCTGTCTCTCTTTGACTGTCTCTCTTTGTCTGTCTCTCTTTGTCTGTCTCTCTTTGTCTGTCTCTCTTTGACTGTCTCTCTTTGTCTGTCTCTCTTTGTCTGTCTCTCTTTGACTGTCTCTCTTTGTCTGTCTCTCTTTGACTGTCTCTCTTTGACTGTCTCTCTTTGTCTGTCTCTCTTTGACTGTCTCTCTTTGTCTGTCTCTCTTTGTCTGTCTCTCTTTGTCTGTCTCTCTTTGTCTGTCTCTCTTTGACTGTCTCTCTTTGTCTGTCTCTCTTTGTCTGTCTCTCTTTGTCTGTCTCTCTTTGTCTGTCTCTCTTTGACTGTCTCTCTTTGTCTGTCTCTCTTTGTCTGTCTCTCTTTGTCTGTCTCTCTTTGTCTGTCTCTCTTTGACTGTCTCTCTTTGTCTGTCTCTCTTTGACTGTCTCTCTTTGACTGTCTCTCTTAGTCTGTCTCTCTTTGACTGTCTCTCTTTGACTGTCTCTCTTTGTCTGTCTCTCTTTGACTGTCTCTCTTTGTCTGTCTCTCTTTGTCTGTCTCTCTTTGTCTGTCTCTCTTTGACTGTCTCTCTTTGTCTGTCTCTCTTTGTCTGTCTCTCTTTGACTGTCTCTCTTTGTCTGTCTCTCTTTGACTGTCTCTCTTTGACTGTCTCTCTTTGTCTGTCTCTCTTTGACTGTCTCTCTTTGTCTGTCTCTCTTTGTCTGTCTCTCTTTGTCTGTCTCTCTTTGTCTGTCTCTCTTTGACTGTCTCTCTTTGTCTGTCTCTCTTTGTCTGTCTCTCTGTCTGGTAAAAGGTTTCTACGTGTTTTTTCTTCCATTTCCTATTCTAGGAACAAGTTGAAACTTTGAACAATTATTCATTGTACTTGACAAGATATAAATCGATAAAAAAATTTAAAGAAATAGTTAATTTATTATTGGGGATTAATTATTTTGTTTGATATTGAAATAAGAGGAGTTAAGGCTACTTAATGAGAAATGTGGCTGGAAATATGGATTTATTCCCCTTATTAGGTTTGGACACGTTTTTTATCCCATTTTCCATTCTCGGATCTGGTTGAAATTTTTCATAATTATTCATAGTCGATGACAATACACTAATCAATCCAAAAAATTAACAAATTAATGAATCATTTAGCACTAAGTAATTAATTTTGTGATAAATAGAGCAGTTAAAAAGCTTCTTTTTCGTTCTCATTTTACATGTCGGAGGGTTCAGATCAGTAATCCCATATCTGAGATGAATAGCGCAGTGGTTTCCAGAGCAAGCAGTTCTCCGCATAGTTTTTGTTATATAGGAGTTCCCTCAAGAGAAAGGAAGCTAAATCCAGCCATTTTCAGATCAATGGCAGTAATTAGTGGTTCTTTCCCTTTGATAAGCTTTGTTTTTAAACGCTTTTTTTTTTCCTTTATTGCTTGTTCAGCGGCGGAAATAGCTGGCTTGATGAATAAAAATGATTTCAGTAATCATTTTGAAAGGACAAAGAAATGATAACAAACGGTGTAGGTCAGTGTCCCCAAATTCAAGATGACAGCAAACATCCATCTGTCTAAGACTAAGACTAAGACTAAGACTGCTTTATTGATCCTTACGGAAATTTGTTGTGATTACAAGGACTCTTTTCTCATATAAAGACAACACAACAGAAAAATACACATAAATACAACAGACAACATAAAGAGTTCATTCAGCGACTACACACAGGTATCTTGGTGCATTTCAATGTTTCCTATCAATGTGTGGCGGTGATAGAGTCTGACCGAGTGAGGTACGAACGAGTTTTTGTACCGCTCCGTTCTTGTTTTGATTGACAGCAGTCGCCCACTTCGCGACGACCTGACGTAGTTCTGATGGAGCGGATGGCCGTTGTCTTCCAAGATTTTTTCGATTTTTCTTAGGCACTTTCGTTCAAAAAGTTCCTTTAAATGTGGTAATGTTGTGAGTGTAATTTTTGATGCTTTTTTAATGATGTTTTCTAGACGTCGCAACAGTTTAGATGAGGAGTTGCATTGCCAACAGGTTATTCCGTATGTTAGCAGATTTTGCATAGTCGCGCCGCAAAAAGTCTCAAGGATCTTTTTGTTTAGTTTAAAGCTATTGAGTTTGTATAAAAAAAAGAGTCGCTGGGCTGTTTTCTTTGTCAGAGTGTCAATGTGGTCTTCCCATGAAAGCTTGTTGTTGATAACGCCTAGATATTTATATGCCTTTACTTGTTCTATAGATGTAGTGTTTATTAGCAGTTCACGTATAGTTTGTTTTTTCTTTCTAAAATCTATTATAAGTTCTTTAGTTTTTGTGACATTCAGTTCTAGAAAGTTGTCGGTGCACCAGTTTGTAAACTCTTCTATCGAGCTTCGATACTAAGATTCGTCTCCTGAAATAAGACCGACTATGGCAGTATCATCAGCGAATTTAATGAGTTTAACTGAGTCATAGATGCTTCTTATGTCATTAGTGTAAAGAGTGTATAGTACATGAGAAAGTACACAACCTTGTGGGGCACCCGTACATAGTACTCGAGTTGACGATTTGGTGTTGTTGACTTTAACATACTGGGGCCGTTGGGTTAAAAAGTTTAGAACCCATGCTTGTAAGTACGGGCTTACATTTAAGTTACTCAGTTTGTTTTTCATTAGATGTGGCTAAATGGTATTGAAAGCCGAGGAGAAATCTACAGCTGAACTATGGAACATTTCTGTCTATCTATGGGCAAAGTAAATCGGACACCAGAAACAAACTTTTTTTAAACACTTCAAGTCTAAATATATTCTATTTACATGGCTGTAATCTTTGTGTGAAAAACAGTTCACACAAGTCAATGCAGAATTATTGTAACATCTGCATTTAGAGATCTATCATGAAACAACATAATTACTTACCTGGGTTTCTTTTAACGGGAGAACTTGATGTTTCTGAAATTAAGTCAAAGTTTGTGGAAATCAGTAGTGTATAGAACTAAGTTACCTTATTTCGATATAACGCAATAAACTACAGGCTTTGAAAGTTTTCCTTAAAAATGGTTCTTCTGAAAATGTTTCATAATAAAATAGAAGTAAAAATGTAAACATTTTCCATCTATCCATCCACTGCACTACAGCCCACAGAATGCTATGGCTTACTATAACATTTGATTCCATTCAGATCTCTCTTGAGCTTTGAGTCTCCATGCCCATTTGCTATATTGGTATTAAATAAACCCTTCTTTAGAAGTAGTGCACATTTAGATGTAGAAAATACACAGTGTGTTGCTTAGCACCAAATTAGTTTTACATCACTTCCTTTAGTTTCTCAGCTAAGTTATATCATACCGGAAACAGATAGATCCACAACACGGCGCAGGATCTTTTTGCTGACGCTAATCTGACACTCGTATTCTCCCGCGTCATCGACTGTCACGTCCTGGATGATCAAATCCCAGCGGTTCTCAGACATTGAATGATCCACAGAAACTCTTGGATCATTGATCCATGTCTTCTTTCCGATAGTGAGTGGTCCTTTGGCTGACAGCCTTCTCCAGACAACCTGTTAGAGAAGATAGTTCAAATACTGAAGTGGGTCACACATGTCTTGTATATAATAATAATCATATTAATAATAAATCCTCAGTAGTCACAACATGAATTTTGTTTCTATTTAAAGAAACTCGAACCTGGCAGTGCCAGAGAAGGAATACTTGTTCGTTTCTAACATAATAATAATAATAATAATAATAATATAAGGAAAACCGAAATGGAAAAACAAAGAAAAAATGGGAACCTAAGCTTGGAGATTAAACGGTTATGGACTTTATCTAAAGTAGCGTCTAATGTAGCAATATATCCAGTTGTTATATCAACTGGGGGGGGGGGGGGGTAATGGCAACTGAATTCACAGAAAGCTTTAGGGCTCTTAACATCTCTAAGAATATTCTAGTGCCCGTCAGAGGGCGGTACTGCTTCAGACCTGCCACATCACCAGAAAATTTCTCAGTAGACGCTGTTAAAGAGAGTAATTCGAATTATGTTTCTCGAAGCTCGACTCTGGCAGTAATTGTAATTCCCAGTGATGCATGGCACATGACATCGTCCACAACTAAAGGAAAAGGCAGAAACCATTGTAAAAACAGTTGTAAAAGGAAAACAATGGGTAGTCAAGTGGGACAACCGAACAGATCACATTAGTCAAAAGATGAAGATTGACAACTGAACAGATCACATGTCTAAAGATGAAGATTGACAACTGGACAGGTCACACCAGTCTTAAGATGAAGATTGACAACTGGACAGGTCACACCAGTCTTAAGATAAAATTGACAACTAAGCAGGTATCATTAGTCTTAAGATAAAGATTGAGAACTAAACAGGTCACATCAGTCTTAATATGAAGATTGAGAACTGGACAGGTCACATTAGTCTAAAGATAGAAATTAAACAAGAAATATTCGTCACGAGATAACAAAGCGGATACAAAAATTCGGAATTAGAAAAACACTCAAATAACACAATTGTGGCGAGATGTTTAATTAGTAAATATTGGGCTTGTTTATTTAAGTCTAGGGGAAATTGTATTAGTTTATCCCGCTCACATATAAGATTTTGTACAGGCACACCGCAACTGACAGTAAGAACAGACCAATAGTATAAGTTCATAAATAAAAATAATTTAATAACTGAAAGTTTACAAAAGATAATTGATCAAATAAAATTATAATTAAGAAATGAAATGAAGGTGCTAATATCTAACATAGCTGCTCATCATGGATTGCCAATTGGTGAGTGATTGGAGGAGAAGAGTGTTCCTATGTCTGGCTACTTATTTTCTTAGCTGCTAGCCCGTGGGTCGTCTTCTGGCGGTCGAAGGACTGGCACTCAGAAGGATGAGTCATCCGGCTCTGTCTTAGGACTTCGGCTCGGGATAGTCTCTATGCTGTAGGCAAACTGGCTCTAGCCGCTGCCTGTTTAGCAATAGAAAGGGTTGGTGCTGCAGACTAAGTTGTAGTGGGGTGATCTCTCAGCTGTGATCTCTAGCTTGTAGAGAGCCGTGCTAACTCAACACCAGTTTATCTTCTGCAGCGAAGGTTGCTCTAATCAGTCGGCATTAGGCAATAGCTATTGGGCAGTGGACAGTTTGGGCCGGGTACTGGGCAGATAATACTGGGCAGTATAAGGCACTGCGGATACTGGGCAATATTTTAAGGCCAAAGACAGTAGGCAATGCCTTCTTGCTAACAGGTATGTAATTGGCGGGGGGGGGGGGGGGTATCTGGTGTGGTCTGCTCCAGTTACAGCTATGGGTGGAGATCTGGTGGTTATAGCAGTCGGGTGTAGAAATCGTGTGTAGCAACCAGGGGTAGCAACCAGGCTGGGGATAAGACAGACAATTAGGAAACTCCTAAAGGCATTGAGCAGGTATTCCCATATGCCTTGCAATCAATCACATGTATCGATGTACCGAAAATGTCAGGCGTCAGGTCAGATTTATAGTCAATATTCGTTGCCTACCGTGAGAGTAAAGTCTTAAGCGAATATGTATCAGTCCAGCCCGAGTGCAATGCTATTCTTAGAGTGATGCGTATCCTCCGGGGGGGGGGGGGGGGAGAATACGTGTGAAAAGTTATTATAGGCCGCTGTGGATAGCGCTGGTGCAGCGACTATTGTGTGCTGGTCACCTGTCCAGCGGTCAAAATTAAAAGTTAGTCCTAGAGAGGCTAGTTAATGTTTTACGTCGAGATTCGTCCCGTGAGAAACAGTGCGAGGGGAGATAAATCCTAAAAGAAATTAGTTATGGGTGGACAAGAAGATAATTGTTTTAAGTTAAAAATAAAAGTTTCCCACGATTGGCTGGGAGAAACTCAAATGAATTTTTGTATGAAAGTTTCGTATCGTCACATCAATGATAAAACTATATATATAATATATAATATAATCAATTGGAGCTTTCCATAAACGGCATATAACTATACATAGCTAGCCATTTGGTGCATCCAGTGTACAAATAATAGGAATTGTTGGTCCGTTGATCAGCTCAGTTCCATGGCTCAGCTATGACATTTTAAATTTACACGCTAAATTGTGCGCACTTGTTAGCACTGTAAAGTGGAATAGGAAGGTCTAAGTTCTTTCGCTTGCACCATAATATAATTTGTAGTCATAGAAATAGAAATATATCTATATATGTCTATGTTTCAAATATTAAGGTTTCAACCATTATCTTTTTATATAGCATCCTTAACATAGTTTAGAATTGAAAATTTATCGCAAATAAACTTCTTTAAAAAAGTAACATTTTTAACAGAAACGAAATACAAACGTTTAAAATAAGTTCTGCTTTTTTATTTTTCGCATTAACGACAGACAATGTTTATGTCAGCTGATAGGACATGAAGTGAAACTAGAGCTCTCTTAGGTCAAGAGTTAAAAAAAAAACGTCTATTTAGTAATTAGAAAACCTGGAGTGGGACTTGCAATAAAACAGCAAAACAAATTGTCGATTCCCCGAGGTATCATAGAACACAGGCTTTGAATTTTTTTTTCAAAGCCATGACAACAAATCAAGCTCTCAAATTTCTCCCATGCAGTTACTCAGGATAAAACAGATGAACCTCACATTATCTGTGTCATAAATGTTTTTAATTCATACTTGACACAAATGAAATGCTTTACTAGTGGTAGTGGTAACTGTCAGAACGAAATGTTAGTAAAATTTAGAAGTCTCTCCCCCTCTCAAAGTCTTTTGTGGAGCGAAAACGCCATTTAACAAACTGAAAATATGATAAAACTATTCTCCCTTAATGCAATACAAATCACATGTTCAATTCGAATCAAGTAGTGTCACCTGTAATGTGAGGAAAATGTTGCAAAATTCTATTTAAAAAAAAACAACTCTCTAACTTAATCTCTTTTATGTCATCTTTATCTTAGTGTTTTTTTCTCTCTAAATCTGCTCTATTTCTTTAGATCAAACTTTATCTCGCTTTCTTTTTACAATGATTCTATCAACTCTGTCTGTCTGTCTGGTACAATGTTTGTCCACGTTATGTCTCCCACTTGCCTTGCTCGGGTCAAGTTGAAATTTTGCACAATTATTCATTGTGCCTAACAAGACATGAATCTATAAAAAAAAAAAAACTTTATTAAGTTAATTAGTGAAAATTTATTAATTTAGTTTGATATTGATTAAGAAAAAAAATCTTAAAGCACTGATAGAAATGTCTTTATTATAAGTGTACAGTTCTTTCCCTTACATAAGCTAGCTTCCTTTAAAATTTTGTGTTTATTTTGCTTTTTTTTTTTTTTACAAAGCTCATTTCAAGTCACTATGTCTTCCTGTCTGGTAAAAAGTTTCTCCACCTTATTTCTCCCACACCCAATCTCGTAGGAAGAAATTTTGCGCAATAATTTCTTTTACCTGAATTAACTATTTTGTTTGGTATCTTGAACAAGGGGAAGAAATCGTACTTGTCAGATGTGGTGGTATAAGCTGAATAAGTGACTTTGAGGAATCTTTAGACCTGAGTGAGCATTTCTTCATGCATTAAAAAAACGATCCTGTAAACATTCACACATACCGCCTTCTTCCCTCTCCCTTTCACAATCGGTCCACATAAGTAATAGGGTCATAGTGCAATAAGAAAGCTAAAAGCTAAACAAAAACTATTGGTAAAAATAGTTCCATCGCACAGACCTATATGTCTAGGTCGATCATACACATATATACATATACATATCTATACATATACATGACTGATCCAAACTTATTGAGACAATTACACTTAAGAGATTTTTTTGGTAAAGTTTTTATTTTTTTCTTGTTCTATCAATTTGAATTGATTTCTTTTCCGGAACTTTGTTTTAGAACTCTTTGAATCAAAGACATTTTTGTTGTTCTCTCTAAATCCCTTGTTGCTTCTTTTCACTGACACCCTTTTCCCCCCCTATATCTTTTGTATTAACTTGATTTCTCTTTTCTTTTCTTCTCTCAATCACTTCATCTTTGACAATTCTCAACTAACTAATGATCCTTTCACTAGCTATTTATCCATTCTTGTTCACTATTTATCCATTCTTGTTCACTATTTATCCATTCTTGTTCACTATTTATCCATTCTTGTTCACTATTTATCCATTCTTGTTCACTATTTATCCATTCTTGTTCACTATTTATCCATTCTTGTTCACTATTTATCCATTCTTGTTCACTATTTATCCATTCTTGTTCACTAACTATTGATCCTTTGATTCTCTGGACCAATCACTTAATATTGATCTTTTTATCATTTAAAAAAAATGTTCCATTCATTATCACTCTTATTCTCACTACTCACTCAGAATTAAGTGTTCTCTCTCTTTCTCTCTCTCTCTCTCTCTCTCTCTCTCTCTCTCTTTCTTTCTCTCTCTCTCTCTCTCTCTCTCTTGCTCTTGCTCTCTCTCTCTCTCCTCGTCTCCTCCTCACAGAAACAAAACCCATATTGAATATAAAATGAGAAGATTGATGTATTTACTAGAGGGTAAACTTTTATAACGAATTTTTGAAATACTCTAAATGACAATAAAGAGGCAGGTCAAAGTAAAACGTTTCTAGTCTCGGTACTTAATAGAAGAACACTTTGAACACGTGGACACACTTAGGAGTTTCATAGAAATAGTTCCTCACACCCAAGTGTTCGTAATTAACTGGATAAGGCATTTGAAAGACATCATTGCTGTTCAGAGTTTTATATAGATTAGTGATAAACAGGAACACCATGAGAAACAAAATGAACTCTTGGACATGCAGACGAGTCGTTTCACTCTTTCTCTTGCTATTCTGATGTGAGTGTGTGTGTGTGACATGAACTCTTGGACATGCAGACGAGTCGTTTCACTCTTTCTCTTGCTATTCTGATGTGAGTGTGTGTGTGTGACATGAACTCTTGGACATGCAGACGAGTCGTTTCACTCTTTCTCTTGCTATTCTGATGTGAGTGTGTGTGTGTGACATGAACTCTTGGACATGCAGACGAGTCGTTTCACTCTTTCTATTGCTATTCTGATGTGTGCGTGTGTGTGACTATGTGTAAGAACGTGTGCTACAGCCTTTGTTTGCGTGCAGATTTGTCTTTATATTTGTGTGCGTGTTTTGTTTTATAGAATTAAATGTTCCTAATATCCAAAGTTGAACTTTGTAAGATTTTTGTTTCTTCTATTTATACTGGAGCTAAGTTTCCGATAGTTCCAATCAAGTATCAGTCTTATATAGACTTTGTTTTATTTATATTCAGTCTGAGTTTACAGAGAGTTCCCATCAAGTACATATCAATATTAAAGGATGCACTAATGTTACTATTAAATAATGTTTTGAAAAAGATGCGTGCATGCATTTGCTGACATCGTTTCGACCATAGCTAACGGCCAGACATTCATCTTAATTCTATGAGATGATCCATAGCCGCTTCGCGACTGAAGGAAGCAATAGACATGCATCTGAATCTTTAATTGTAGCCATATAACATATGTTTACATATGTATGTGCTAAAATGCTTCACTTCCATATAACGAAAAGGAAAGTTCCATGAGGACCATACATAGACTTATATATTATATCTAGACTGGAAACCGGAAACAAACTCTTATCTGCAATTGATCAATTCACAGACCTATATATGTATATATATATCAAAGTTTAGAAATAATGCAAAATCATTTCTCGGATTTTCTTTAGAATGGGCTATTAATCACAGAACAATATATTCACGCAAATATATGAAACGAAGCCATTTCCTGTTAGTTTCCATTGAGATAATGTTTCGAAAATCCTAAATCGACATAATTCATGTCTGTTGATTTCAATCATCTTATGTACATTTAAATAAATTGATTACCTAGATCTTTCTAGATTATCTATTTAAAAATTGCAAAATAATAATTATGAGACGAGAGTACTCTTATTTTTGATGTTCAATTACTAGATCTAGATCTAAAAATAAAATTATATGTTATGTAGGTTAGGGTTTAAAAAAAACAACAACTTTACTTCTTAAAACTACTTTAAAAAACAACGCCTTGTTTCAACTTTAAAAAATAAAATTCAAATTTTTTTTTAGTTTTAAAAGATCTCCATGTCCAGTCTAGATACAATATATATATATATATATATATATATATAAATACATATAAGTCTATGGGACCATAATAAATATAATATATTCACTTTGCCTGTTTCATTTATCTAACAAATGAGTTCTTTTACACAAGACCAAAAGTAGTGGTTGCATCGATTACGTTCACAGTACAATTAATGACGAACTGGGATTTTCTATAGCGCTTTTTAAAGAGCTCCTAAGTCTAGCTCAGTCTGATGTTAAGGAAAAGTAGAGGCGGTTGGTCATAGTGCTGGCTATATCACACTTTCGTGAACCGTTAAAAAAACAGAGGCAATTTGAATCAACATAGATGGCAAAGTCTGAACGTTACGAACGGAGAGTTAGAGCGGCATTTAGAATATGGATTATTTGTTGGAGTCCTTACATTATATTTATATATTGCATTGTATTGTTGAATAGCTTAACATTTTAATGGTTTTATAGGTTTCCGATAAAAAAATTCTAATTTTATTCAATGAAAGCTGTTTCTCTAGCAAAATCGAGGAAGACCCTTGGGGGCCATGAATTCTATACTATTCTATATTAATTACATTATGTCATGCCTTGATTTTGAATGTCAAAATGCAGAAGCCCCTAAAGAGGCCAAGCTGCCAGAGCCCCCAAATCCATTGCTGCGCCACTGTCGGTGTCCATCGTGATTCTTTTGTTTACATTACAGATCTACTCGAATTATTTGCTATCCCCACACTTAGAGTTAAAACAGTCTTTGTAACATGGATATACTTTACAATCAACAGTTAGACACGTTCAGCTACTTAAACAGTAAATGAGAAACTAAATTCATTCGTCACACAAGTGAAATAATAATTTAATGGCTTGTTTGTGTACTTGAAGCATTAAAGTGCCATTACCAATACTATATTTAACAAACAAAAAAATGTCATTCAAGTATTAGTTCATCTGATCTGAATAGCCATTAAGAATTTGTTTTCGCAAATGCCAAATAGACATGTGTTTACAAAACCTTCGACATGCCACTATATAACATGCAAGATAAACTCTAATAATATCTGGAATAGCTTAGCGCCAGATAGGTTTTGAATGGTTATAAAAACAAAATAAAACTAACCCCCCTCTTTCCCACCTATTACTGTATTAGATTAACACGCACGTGTAACTGTTATTAAAAGTACGCTAAGAAGCAAACATTGGCCTGGCTCTACGTTCTCATGAGAAATAAAATAAAACACATGTAAAGCTCTAGGCTGTCTGCGCTTTATCAGAGCATCGATCTGATCAATTTATTTTTCTTATATTCTCTCTCCTATCAAAATCTCTTATGTATAATGTTTTCTTGGGATCATTTTTTATCCGGCTGTAAAATAATTCTATTTGTTTTGTACTATTTCTTATGACAAGCGCATTATAGATATTGTTATTGTTATATACGGATGTCTGAGTGCGCATGCGTACACGCGCGAGAATCCACGTGCTTGCGTGTGAGTTTGTTTATGTTTTCATGTTACAATTATTTGTCTGAACATGCATGCATTTTGATGTGCATGAGTTTGGTCATACTGTATTGAAATTTATAAACAAGATTAAGACACGCTAATAAAGCTAGAAGAGTTTAAAGCACTCACAGTTCTTTCCCCTAGGTGCTTGACTGAACAGTACAATTTCGCCTTGTCTCCCTTCTTATGCGTCACTTTAGTCGGCGCAGGCTCAAACTCCGGCAGACGAACTCGTATGGCGGGTAGAGCGATGCATGCTGGGGGAAGAAAAGAAACATTGGGGTACATTGAAAGTTCAGGCTAATCATTAGGAAGAAGGAAACTAGCCTGTGGTTAAATGGCTAGATTTTAGGGTAGGAGCTTCAAGCATTAGTAATGTACCCATAGAGTATCTGTGATTTAGTGATTGAACAAGCGTTTAGAGATGAGATAGCCAGAATGAATGAATACGTAGCAATGAGATGCAGCTTTCAGATGTGCTGTTAAAACATATGTTTTATTTTCAATGTACATTTACGAAAGCAACGAATAGCAATGAAACTATATTTCAGTTAGACTGGCAGTTATAAATATATTGAAATAATGCTTTAGCCTATCTGAAAGTTTAGAAAGACAGGGGAGACAGACACGGATAGATTTCGTCCTTCACATACTTAAACATTAACCCATTGACTTTTGTTAAATTAAATATTAAATTAATTGAATTGATTATAGTGTTGTTATAGTTATTACAGCCATGGCTTATAGGAATCAGAGTTTTTTTTTTGTAAAAAAAAAAAAAATAGGTGTCTGTACTCAGTAAATCTTTGCCTAACTTTTACTAATAATAAATTAATACTAAACGTTAGAATACAAGAGAACTGTTTCCCCACCATAATGAAAAGGTGCTGGTACAAGCACTGTATATAGTTACACTAGCCGGATATTACCCGCGGTCTGCTGGCCTTAGTTTTGGTATAACAGATCTACTAATTTGAATTAAGATCTATGTTAAACATGAAGAATGTTCCTTTCACATTTTTAAAATTTTGCCACGAAAATAAAAATAGAGTATGAAAATGGGTTTACACGTTCAGCCAACATATTTAATATAAATATAATATAAAATATTGTCAAAACGGGTTTACCCGATTTGTTAAAAAGTTTCGTTTTTAAATATAGATAGATACAATTAGGTACCTTTCGTCTTAGGGCCAGTAAGAGCATTAAACATACACTACGGTTTCCGCCATGATCAAGGAAAATGTATGCCAAGTTTTATTAAAATTGATCAAACGGATTTCTATGCGGGACATACATACCTACGCCTTACTTTCTGCTTTAGATATTATACATTTTATACATTTATCATTTGATAAAAAATTAAAGAGAACAAAATCCAGAATGGGGACCGAAGCCAAGACATTTGCGTTATGGTAAGGACGCTGTAGAACTGAACTATCCTGTCCAAATAGTAGACGCGAAATTGAGCTTAAAACACTCTTTTACGTCAAACTTTCATGTTTTGATCTTCGCCTTTCCTTCCAAGAAGAAAGTTTGAGCTAATGGTAAGAATTGAATAGTTGTATACTTAGGTATGTCTGTCGGTCTGTAGGCTTAAGTCTGGGTTTTAAAAGGCACATTTAAAATTATTTTTTTTTGAATGTAAGCGATTGGAAAAAAAAATGTGAGCAGACGTAACTTTCATTGAAAGACGGAACAGAACTTGTCAGTCATATGACTCGGAATGTTTTGACTTGCAACATCATAAACAGTTAGAAGCAAAAAGGTGAAGCACGCAACGCTGCATATAGCGTGTAGCAGCTGGCTGTTGTCATTTTCTGAATTGTCTTCAGAGAAATTGCTAACACATGCTGCAAGAGTAGAGAAAAGAGAGAATAGAGAGAAAAAGAGTGAAAGAGAGAGAGGAAACACTTGTCTGATAGAGAGAGAGAGTGCGTGTATGTGCCCGCGCGTGTGTGTGTGTGAGAGAGAGAGAGAGAGAGAGAGGGAGAGAGAGAGATGGAGAGAGAGAGAGATGGAGAGAGAGAGATGGAGAGAGAGAGATGGAGAGAGAGAGATGGAGAGAGAGAGATGGAGAGAGGGAGAGAGAGAGAGGGAGAGAGAGAGATGGAGAGAGAGAGAGATGGAGAGAGAGAGAGATGGAGAGAGAGAGGAAAAAAGCTAGATACCAAGAAATAGGATACTTACCATGTCGTGCTTAAATACAGGTTAATTTGAGGAAATATATATCGCAAACGTTTGATAAAAAGATGTGAGAAATAGAAATATGTATTTTATGTCTATTTTTATTTGTTTATATCATCAAAATATCCGGAAAACAGTTTTATTTTCACAGATATCTTTGTATATCTTATCTTATTATGAGTGTCATTGACGTTTTGAAATGAATATTACAAACAACATACTTTATCTTCACTCGCATAGAAAAAAAATAGATCTTGATTGTATGACATGCCTTTTGACCTGTACCAAATGTATTACACATCAATTTATCTCTACATGACTCTTTGAATGGATTACTCATATGTGTAACACCTACACATTTGAGTGGAATTAATAAAGATGAACCTTACTTTCCAACCTCACTTTGACCTCAGTATGGCCTAATTAGGCTTCTAATGTTCTGACATACCGACTTCAGAGATATACAACATTCAACAGTGGGGCACCCTAAGGGGCTATAACACTTGGAATTTGGTTTTGGTATTTTTATATGCAAGTGATTTCGGTCAACAAACTTCGCAGGCTCGTATTAGTTTGGCCTTTGTTTGCCCAGATTTTACAAAGTACATCACTGAAATGTGAAGTATTAAAACGTTGGCCAGATATAGCTGTCCGGTTACAAATGTCAAAGAAATTTTTTTTAGATTTTAAGAAAGAAAAACAAAGTTGTCTCACTGGATAGACTATAGAAATTCTCGAATATAGTCGGCTAAATAGACTATAGAATAATGTAACATATTTTCCTAGAAAAGACTACAGAATAATCTCAAATATTTGCTCTGACAGACTATGGAATAATCTCAGATATTTGGCTGGATTTCTGTATAGACTCAAATCTTTCGCCTCAGAACAGGTCACAATAGAATCAGACAATATATGTTCCGGAAACTCAAATTGAACCAGTGAAATCTGCCCATGTGGAGTGTCATCAGAGAATGTTGACCATGTCCTTCAAAACTGCATTCTTCACCAAGTGGCCCAAACAAGACACTGGCCCAAAAACACCCCAATAGAAAGAAAACTCTATGGAGAGCTCCTTGATTTTGGAAACCACTGAGCAGTTCATCTCATATATTGGTTTAGTCATCTGAACACTCCAACATAATGAGAACGAGAAGAAGAAGAAGAATCTCAAATAGAATAGAGATAATACAGATTAGAGGTAATATAGAATAGAGATAATATAGAAATTGCTTTGGTATTAAAAGTGGAGAAAGTACAGAAATATTACCAATTTGTTAAGAATTTCGATACAGTTTTTTTGACTTCCAATATTCAGTGCTTCTACAGAATAAATACAACGAAAATGGTAGAAAACCTTAGATATGATTTTTTTTCTTTGTGAATCCTAAACTCAAGTCTAAGAAAACTAAAACAAACTCAAAAAGAACTCTTAAGATTAATGGCAAGTAAATTTAAGTTAAAACGAGACATTTAACCAATAATTTGCTGAAAGGAGACATTAAGTAAAAAAAATATTTTTCATGTAACAGGACAACTCATTTACTAATTTTTTTTTCACGTGAAATTTCGATCAAACCATTTTTAAAATAATAATAATAATTAAAAAAAAGACTTCGTACAATAAAGACAAATCTGAACATAATAAACGAAGTTATTCTAAGAAAACGATTCTAGTCATACTGTGAAAAATGTAAACCGTGGTAATAGTTTAATATAGCAGTTGACATTATTATGATGATAAGACAAACAGTGTTGTTTTACTATCACCTAAAATGAGATGAAAAACAACACAAATATACTTTTTAAAATAACTCAATATGTAAAGTTACGACATGTTTTACATCCTAAAACATCATTTGCACTTCAAATACCTTCTCAACATCACACTTAAACACATATACACATACGCAGTATTTTCTATTTCTAGTTCTTAAAACTTAATCTGAAGACTTGTCGAGTTCGAAGCTTAAAACGAGGAGTGCAGTATTTCATGTGGCGAAGCAGTCTAAGCTGTGACCTATATATTTTGCCACATCCAGCACAGACATAACAGTTAATCCGTCGATTTAGGTTATTTTACCGCCGTCTACGTGTGCCTTCAGCTGTAGATGCCTTTTTTGTCACAAAGGTGTATCCCGATGGATTTGTATTAAAACTACAGCTGTCTCGTTCGTAAGGCGCCTGCTGCCTGGTGTTCTCTTCTATGTCAGTTAAAGCAAGCTTAAGCTCAAACTGGTCTTTTACGCGTTTCCTCTGTTGCACCTCTGTTGCACCGACTACCGTTCAGCTCACCAAAAAGGCACTGCCTTAGGCATACACTTATCAACCATACATGATGCCCTGCCCAGCGTAGCTCTCGAAACATAAGCAGTTTCTCTGTACCGTAAATGTGTTTTAGTGACTTCAACACTATGTTAACACGTGGAATAATGTCCTTGAAGTATGTACATGTTGGTACTCGCTATTTAAATTTAGATAATTACAGCACTTGTAGAAACGCAATTTATTTTAGGTACTTATACTAATTATAGAAATCCAATTTATTCTACTTGAATTATATACAGAATTTCATAATATATTCCCATCTAACGCAGTAATAAGCATCACATGTTCATCTGTTTGCACTACTAATATACATCAAAGGTTGATAATAACAGGCACCTAAACTCGTATTATGCATAACACACACACACGCTAGCCTTCTCACATTCACTTTCACTTTTAATCAGTTGGAACGTTGGGACACCAAACAAGATTTCTTTCTCCATTCCTCTCTGTCAATGGCAGGCCCGTGTCCATTATTTTATGTTGTCTTCCCATCACTTTCTCTGTCTGTCTCTTCTTATTTTTGCAATCCCCGAAGACCTTGTAAAATGGTCATAGAAAAACGGAATATCTTCACAAGTAACTATACATTGTATAGAGTGATTACTGTCTACTGGGTGCCCAGGCATTAAAATGCAATCCGGGCTACAAATTGTTTCCCTTATGGTTAATGGCTAAAACTTGGAAACCTGTACATTTATTTGTACAATGCTATTCATGACTAATACTAAGCTCTGCGGAGGAACGGTGGCTGAGCAGTAAAGCGCTTGGCTTCTGAACCGGGGGTCTAGGGTTCAAATCTTGGTAAAGACTGGAATTTTTGTATTTCGGGATGTTTGGGCTCCTCTGAGTCCCCCCAGCTCTAATGGTACCTGACACTAGTTGGGGAAATGAAAGGCGGTAGGCCGTAGTGTGGCCACTTGACACCGTCGGGCGTAGAAACAAATGACGTTTACATCGTCTGCCCTATAGATCTCAAGGTCTGAAAAGGGGGGGGGGGACCCATATGTCCATTCAGTGGCGTAGCGTCCATGGCGCAAAGGGGTTCAATGAACCCAGGCCCACGACCACTAGGGGCCCACAGCCCGTGGTGTAGCGATAATGGCGCAAGGGGTTAATTGCACTTGGGCCCATAACTCTTGACCAGTTGGAGCCCACGTGAGAACTTAGGCATGACACTAAAGAAAAAAAATGCACTTTTGTAAAAATCAATGCTATATAGAATCTGAAAAGTTCCCTGGAAATATCCAAAACGTGGCACGAAACTTGATATTAGTTTGACAACATGAACCACGTGATTTAAGGTAGAGGGGGACCATTGTTGCCAGATCGTCCCCTTGTTTTCCATGTATGTTCATAAACCATCGCTAGTATTAATAGGCTGTTATTAGAATGAATGGAGTGGGAAGAAGAGAGAGAGATTGATTGAATGTGTTGTACAGAAAAATAATGGGTGACTAACTATGACAATAAAGTCTAGTGAGAGAGTCCTGGTGATCAAGAATTAATATTTCGACACATCTACTAATTATTCATTTTTTTTAAAAGCTTAATCTGATTCTTTTATTTTTTGTATTTAAAATATTTTGATATTATATTTTGTGACATCAGAAACCTTCAAAGTTGTAGACAAGTCCGAAATCTTAACGGACTAAAGAAATGTTATAAAAAATTTTATGCGATCCAACAATGCTTATACCGTAAAGGCCTAGTAGTGTAAGTCTTCATCATATTGTTCTGGTGTCTTCTGTATTATGTTAAAAATGTTTACAACAGAATAAAAGTATCATTAAATATTAAGCAAGCAAAAGAAACATCATAGGTCTCGTGCTTGTGCTAGTACAATGAATGGCGAGACCGCATTGGAGAGCAGGTTTAGAACAAAGATCTAGAAGATAGATAGATGTCCAAATTAATCATGGGAAAGTATCAATTATCAACCAATGCTTAGTGTTTATTTGGTTCATAGTTCTTAAAGAAAGTTATTAATTACCATTATATTTATACAAAAACCTCTAACTAGGCTTTATTTAAAATTGCTATGAATATTGAAATCTGACAGGAAAAAATATTTTAAGAAATTCTATGACACAGAGCAGGTTGGCATCACTTTGTGTTCTTTCCATAGAGCGAAAAACAGCTAAAAGTTTAGAAATAGATGCACTGGTCACTGACTTTGCTACTTAAAGGCCAGAAAAATGTTCGCTCTAGTTACTGTTAAATAATGGAAGTAGAATTAGATTGTAGTTTGTATCAATATTTAAAAGATTTACACCTAGAAGTGTTTTAGGATTGTAAATGTGTAGAATGTAGAACTCATAAAACACTTCTTTATTCAGTTGAAACAGCTTTAAGTCGTTTAATTCTGTTAAGAAATTGTACTAACATTGACTTTTAAGACACTATGACTTGTCTGAGTTCTTATTGAATCAAACGTAAAGACATTATTACTTATAAAAAAAGGCTACTCTACTTGCATTGAAAAGTCTTTTGGTAAATTTACCAATGACACAATTGTTCTGTGTCACTTTACATTCATCTTATTGGGAAAGGGGGCCCACCAACATATTCTTGCATCCGGACCGACGGATACCTTGCTACGCCACTGGGTCCATTGGGTGCCGGCCCACTGGGAATTAGCCCAAATGCTCTTATAGCCAGTCTGTCAGTTTATATAACATTATGATACTATCCACTATATTTAAAGAAGATATACTCTATGGTCTACTTAAATCAAAAACATAAGTAGATATATTGGTCGGGTTCTAACAACTTCTGTTTGTTAAGTAACGTCCAGTATAATAGAAGAAAAAAAAACTAATAATATTTTTATCAATTGATTTTATTTAGCGCTGTTTCATGCTTTTAGCTTTCTCAAGAAGAGGGTATCTGAGTGAATGTTAGCGATCTCTCTTTAAATGCATTTATAAATAAAACAAATAACAAAAAAACATGAACGACCTGTATTTGAACTCGAGAACTCAGCCTCCTCAAGCAAAGACACTAACCACTGTGCCAGGGAACTGCTTATGAAAATAGGTTTTATAGTTATCTATTGTTAGTTTCAAACTTTAAAGCGGCGACCTGCAAAGTAAAAGGGGGAATAATTCAGCTTATACCACCACCATTTCTTTCCCTTGCTTGATACCAAACGAAATACTTTATTAGCAAAAGTGAATTCACTATTCTTTTTTTTTTTATTGACTTTTGTTTTGTCAGGCAAAAAAAACAATTGTGCAAAATGTCAGCTTGATCTGAGATTGGGCATGAGAGAAATAATGTGTACGAACTTTTTATCAGAGTGACCTGATAGAAGCTTTGTAATAATGCGGCATTGTTTAAGAGTCCGAGATGAAGAGAGTTCATTGTTTCGCGTGGCTACACAATCAAAGTAGTGACCTACATGATGTAGTGCAGATGTGGCAGACGTTGAGTCATCTCAAGTAATAAACAATACAGGTGGATATATCTGGACAAGTGGACTAATATATATATATATATATATTTCAACGTAGGTAGACCTATACTCTAAAATCTACAAAACTATTCTAGTCTACAACTGCAGCTTCAAAGGTACCAAGCAAATGTTCGCGTTTCTTAATCCTTATCATATCCACTTCATCATAGTTCCTAGCCATTAAGTTTCTAAGAGACATATTACCTAATCGAAACATAAACAACTTCTAACACAATTGACCTAAAGTACTGGCAGCGCAGAAGCGATAAGTTTTATTCCTGAGATGTTCGCTTGGACAATAATTTCTGGTTAGTTATAAAAGACACAATCTATTACAATCGAACACAATCTATCACAATCTATTATTTATTTAAATTTTAGGCACTTCACACCTTACAAGTAACTTGCATTTTTTGAAATAAAATCTACTCTTTTTACTGTTATCAATGTATTATACAGAGTAGAATCTACCACAATCATACACTCATTCGATGTTTCATTATATCAAGTAAGTTTAGAAGAGAACATCAATCATTATATTCATAGACCTCCTCCACGACTCCACATCAGTATCGAATACACTGTGTCTGTCATCAGCTAGTAGAATGTTCTATGGACTACTTCCAGAACAAACTAGCAAATAGAAAGTGCGACGTTAGTTTCGGGTACTCAAGTGCCTGGGAGATATAGCTCTATTAGACATCACATTCCAGACATACCTTAGTGTCAGACCCTAACACCAGACTTTCCTACGCGCTCCCTGGGATGTCGGCCTTCAGACAATGTTACACCTACATAATGCAATGTAACACGCAGTAACTAAGTTTTATGCAGGAAACTAATCTACGCGACTAGAAAGTCACAGAAGCCAAATGTTGAGAGATTTTTGATTCATCACGTATGTCGGCCAGACACAAATATAGTCCTTTAATGTAATAATGTGCCTTTCAAAACGACCGCAGAACATAAAGTGGCCACCACACTTCTTTATAGTTTATTGACTATAAAATAGAAAGAGATAACTATAAAACTGACCACATTACCCATTGGCGAGCATAGGGACTGCGAGGAACATAAAGTCTCTCCTACTTTTGATGGTCAAATATTTCTTTCTCTTTATTTCTTTAGAACTTACGAGCTTATTAGAAATCTAGTCAGAAGACGTCAGAGTCTAAAAAAAGAGTTTAAAAAGGGAAGCAATCTTGAAAACAGCACAACATATGTATTGAGCAACTCGAGACGGCCAGTGAATGGTTCAGTCATGGAAGTGGAGATCATTGATGAGAGCTTCTCAAAGTTTGAATACACTCTCTAGTTATAACACCTTTGTTTTCAATATTAGATGCAGGGCCGGCCTTAGGCCACTGCAGCCTATGTGACCGCAGTGGGCCCCGCACTTTCATAGGCCCTGCGCTAATTTTAGGTGCCAATTATTAAATTAAAGCATATTAACTTATATATAATAACAGAGCTTCCTCGGCTTCCTGATTTTCCAGGGCCCACTGGTAATCTACTGAAATTGCAATATATACCCAAAAAAGTCCAGGTAATCTCCTGAAATTATAAAAATCTCATAAAAACTCATTAAAAATCTCCTGAAAACTCATAAAAATCTCCTGAAAACTCATAAAAATCTCTTGTAAATAGACAAAATTGTCATTTTAGGAGTGCCAATCCTACGCGAGATAAAAAAAAAAAACGTCATTGTCAGCTTTCATTTAATAAAACATTTTTGCTAAGACGAATGTATTTTAAAATACAAAATCTTAATTTTGACATTATACTTATCAGACTAGGCCCTGCGCAATCCGTTTCTCATAGAGCCCCGAAACTGCTAGGACCGGCCCTGATTAGATGCCACTGATGTCCAATGTAGTTGAAGATTTATAACAAAGAACATGTAATAGCGATCTATAAATTTTCATTCTGTTTTATCTCTCTCACATAATTAGATATTTTGCGACTTATAGATGTAGTCTAATGTATGAGAATACATGCTAATACATCAAACACTATATAGACCCTATTTACTGACGTAACACTGTCCAAAGCGTCCTCAGAGTATATCCAAGACACTGTCCCCCACATGCCACTCGAGCAGTTTTCTGCATATTGGATAGTACTGAGGAAGTGGGGAGTGCACCTGAAATTCCCCAGTTTACACACAGTTCAAATTAGGATACAAATATATTTTCCTTTTATGTGGATCTATTTAGTTCTTGTCTTATCTTATAAATTACAGACGTTGCTTCTAAGCAAAAGGTAATTACGTCCTACGCGTATCCTTGTGTTAATCTAGTCGTGCATGTTAATAAGAGACTTTAAGCTCTGCTAAGTCATTGGTTTCCTTGGTTGATTTAGGCAACCCGTTCCATGCTCTTATGGCACTAGCGAAGAAGGAGCACTTGTTTGTATTAATCCTAACATATGGAATGAGAAATGTGTCTTTGTTCTTGTGTCTATTTGAGTATTTTATTACGTTGCGTTTTTGTATTTGTAAATAATTTCACGACTCTGTGTCTGTTCTAATTACTTTTAGTTTTCTTGAGCAGATGAGTCCGATCAGAAATAATAGGAGATAGATTTGCTCTCACATGATGGCAAATTCCTAGCTATGCCCCTGAATCTATCAATAGCCTATAAAATGACGTAATAAAGACGACATCGTTTATACTTTAAAGTGGTTTCCTCCAATAAATTTATCCGTTTCATAAACGCAGAATCACGGGAGCCTAAAAGAACAGCCTCTTTATCGCCATTGTCGTCCTACCTGTGGCTCATTCAACGAAGCAAATAGCGTTACAATTTTATGGCTGATAAGAAGGGTGTACAGCTTTATATTTATATGTTTTTGCGTGCTAGGCAAGTTGTTGTTTTTTTCCTTTAAAGTTGTTTATTAAAACGGTGTTGAGTTATCTGCAGGACGCGTGCTGCCAACTCTAAGTATGCTAGAACCTCATATGCTAGCATGTAGAAATGACCTAGCCCAAGCCCCCAACACAAAGTGCAACTTGTGTACTGATAGTAACCTAAATATTTCATTTGGATTTAAGCTGTCAATAGAATGCTGTTACAAAAGAAGAAGTGGCAGAAATGAGATAGTAGAGAGAGATAAGAGGAAGTGGCAGAAATGAGATAGTAGAGAAAGATAAGAGGAAGTGGATAAAAGAGAGAGAGAGAGAAAACGATGCAAAGAGAGAGAGAGAGAGAAAACGATGCAAAGACAGAGAGAGAGAGAGAGAAAACGATGCAAAGACAGAGAGAGAGAGAGAGAGAGAGAGAAGAAGAAGAAGATAGAGAGAAACAGAGAAACAGAACAGAAGAAGAGACTTGTAAAAGACACCCGTCTGTTGGACGTGTCCAAATGTGAAATTAATGTACACGAGCTCCCGAGGCTAGACTGTCAGAGAAACTCTAGATCTACATTGAGTGGAACGGGAAGAGTTTTTAAGTCTGCTTCTGCAGTCTGCTATTCAATAGGCATGATCTGTCTCAAGGAAAAACAAAACAAAACAACGAGAGATGGTTAAAACAAAATACGATGAACATAGCATTCTGAGAAACGAAATGTCCAAATTGAGCAATATTTGACAAATAGAGTGTTCTTATAGAAAATATAACTTGGAAATATTTGTAGGATCGATTCTCCCCCCCCCCCCCCCTCCCGCCAGCCCAGCCAGAATTTAATGTTTTTTTCTTTAGCTGAAGAATTTAAAAACTTTGACAGTGTAAAATCAGTTGTCAACTTCTTGAAAGAGGATGTCACAACACTGAACAACTTTCACTTTTCCTTACCAACATACAAGAAAAAAAAACAAAAAACTTTAAAAATATAATGTTTTTTTATTTTTTTATTTTTTTAAAGCGTAGTTTGGGTCAGTCATAAAATTAAATTTGTAATAGATCTAGGCTATCAATAAAAAAGTATTTATAAAAAAAAGAGGGAACGACTTGAATTCGGACACATGGCTCAAGAATTCTCAAACTTCTGAAGTCAACACGGGGACCACTTTGCTAGTGGAGAGCTTATGCACATGGAAGATTGTATAGTCTTTCATTGTTTCATTAGTTTCGACCTATTTTAGGTTTACGTTCACTAAGACGCGACCTACAAAGGGAACTAATTCAGCTTTTACCACCACTTTTGTCAAAGTAATGAATTGCCACTAGTCAATTAACTTTTAGTATTGTTTCTTGTTGTCAGGTAAAAGAAATAATCGTGCCAAATTTCCGCTTGATCCGAGATTGGGTTTGGGAGAAATCACGTGTAAACACTTTTTACCAAACAGACAGACAGAGTTTATATAAGCTTTGTAAAAACATAGAGATTTGACGGTTTAAGTAAGGTCATTGTATTTAACTCCAAAAAGACTACAGAAAGAAATCCGCCATTCTATAGAATCATCATCAAACTCCATACGATTGAGAGCTTGAAAAGATCAAATCTTATCTTGTAAAAGCTCTGGAGAGAAACCTTGCAGTTTTAGTTAGTGCATCTATGTCACTATACAGGTCAAGAATTTGTGGTTTCCCAGAGCGAGACAGAGGTCAGCAAGTCTATAGAATAGTTTGACGCAAAGTAGTATACAATTTCGACATTTCCTTCTTTGTCTCAATATTACCTGCCAGGATTCGGCACTTTACCTGTAACATATACATCATTATCATTTTTTTTTAACTTGTCTGGCTGGAAGTAGAATGACATTTGAAATTCTCCACAGAATTGTGTCCACCAGTGATGCTCAAGATGTTGATGATACACACATACACACACACACACACACACACACATATATATATATGCTAATTGTTGCCAGACATATAGACTACTAACAAAAAAACACACTCACACATGTATAAACACACTTATTCTTTTTTATTGTAAAGGAATCGGAATGACTGTCACTGGTGTTGCCAAGAAGTTAATTTCCGTGACATTTATTATCTAGAGACAGGAAATATTACAAAACATCTCCCATAAATATCACATTATACATTTGGAATGTTTCTACGAGACATACAATAGACTGGAACTATCTAGAAGTTTATCTTTCTAGATTGCATCCATAACTCCATAAGCATACTAGACAGGATCTCATATATATATATATATGTATAATTTGTATATGTATAGATCTTTCTAGGCGATGATAAAACCTTTCAGTTACATGTTGAAATCAAAAAACAAAAAGACAGAGAAAAGCATATTCTTGTATTGGAATCTATCTTCACACATGCCTATATACCTCCAGACAAGTTGAATGCATACTAATCTAGATACAATCAAAGACACATACACACACTCAAACATTCACACGCACACAAGCTTTTAACCGTTCTATTTTATGGACGTCATTTCTAGATACCTGGTCATACATTCATTTCAAGATACCTGGTCATACATTCATTTCTAGATACCTGGTCATACATTCATTTCAAGATACCTGGTGATACATTCATTTCTAGATACCTGGTGATACATTCATTTCTAGATACCTGGTCATACATTCATTTCTAGACACCTGGTGATACATTCATTTCTAGATACCTGGTCATACATTCATTTCTAGATACCTGATCATACATTCATTTCTAGATATTTGGTCATACATTCATTTCTAGATACCTGGTCATACATTCATATCTAGATACCTGGTGATACATTCATTTCTAGATACCTGGTCATACATTCATTTCTAGATACCTAGTCATACATTCATTTTTAGATACCTGGTCATACATTCATTTCTAGATACCTGGTCATACATTTATTTCTAGATACCAGGTTATACATTCATTTCTAGACACCTGGTCAGACATTCATTTCTAGATACCTGGTCATACATTCATTTCTAGATACCTGGTCATACATTCATTTCTAGATACTTGGTCATACATTCATTTCTAAATACCTGGTCAAACATTCATTTCTAGATACCTGGTCATACATTCATTTCGGGATACTTGGTCATACATTCATATCTTAATACCTGGTCATACATTCATTTCTAGATACCTGGTCATATATTCATTTCTAGATACCTGGTCATAAATTCATTTCTAGATACCTGATCATACATTCATTTCTAGATACCTGATCATAATTTATTTCTAGATACCTGATCATACATTGATTTCTAGATACCGCGTCATACATTTATTTCTAGATACCTGATCATACATTCATTTCTAGATACCTGGTCATACATTCATTTCTAGATACCTGGTCATACATTCATTTCTAGATACCTGGTCATATAATCATTTCTAGACACCTGGTCATACATTCATTTCTAAATACCTGGTCATACATTCATTTCTAGATACCTGGTCATACATTTATTTCAAGATACCAGGTTATACATTCATTTCTAGACACCTGGTCATATATTCATTTCTAGATACCTGGTCATAAATTCATTTCTAAATACCTGATCATACATTCATTTCTAGATACCTGGTCATAATTTATTTCTAGATACCTGATCATACATTGATTTCTAGATACCGCGTCATACATTTATTTCTAGATACCTGATCATACATTCATTTCTAGATACCTGGTCATACATTCATTTCTAGATACCTGGTCATATAATCATTTCTAGATACCTGGTCATACATTCATTTCTAAATACCTGGTCATACATTCATTTCTAGATACCTGATCATACATTCATTTCTAGATACCTGGTCATAATTTATTTCTAGATACCTGATCATACATTGATTTCTAGATACCGCGTCATACATTTATTTCTAGATACCTGATCATACATTCATTTCTAGATACCTAGTCATACATTCATTTCTAGATACCTGGTCATACATTCATTTCTAGATACCTGGTCATATAATCATTTCTAGATACCTGGTCATACATTCATTTCTAGATACCTGATCATACATTCATTTCTAGATACCTGGTCATACATTCATTTCAAGATACCTGGTCATACATTCATTTCTAGATACCTGGTCATATATTCATTTCTAGATAACTGGTCATATATTCATTTTGAATATATCTGGTCATACATTCATTTCTAGATACCTGGTCATATATTCATTTCTAGATACCTGGTCATACATTCATTTCTAGATACCTGGTCATACATTCATTTCTAGATACCTGGTCATACATTCATTTCTAGATACCTGGTCATACATTCATTTCTAAATACCTGGTCATACATTCATTTCTAAATACCTGGTCATACATTCATTTCTAGATACCTGGTCATACATTCATTTCTAGATACCTGGTCATACATTTATTTCTAGATACCTGGTCATACATTCATTTCTAGATACCAAGTTATACATTCATTTCTAGATACCTGGTCATATATTCATTTCTAGATACCTGGTCATACATTCATTTCTAGATACCTGGTCATACATTCATTTCTAAATACCTGGTCATAAATTTAATTTTTAGATACCTGGTCATACATTCATTTCTAGATACCTTGTCATACATTCATTTCTAGATACCTTGTCATAAATTCATTTCTAGATACCTGGTCATACATTCATTTCTAGATACCTGGTCATACATTCATTTCTAGATACCTGGTCATATATTCATTTCTAGATACTTGGTCATACATTCATTTCTAAATACCTGGTCAAACATTCATTTTAAGATACCTGGTCATATATTCATTTCTAAATACCTAGTCATATATTCATTTCTAGATACCTGGTCATACATTCATTTCTAGATACCTGATCATACATTCATTTCTAGATACCTTGTGATAATTTATTTCTAGATACCTTATCATACATTGATATCTAGATACCGCATCATACATTTATTTCTAGATACCTGGCCATACATTCATTTCTAGATACCTGGTCATATAATCATTTCTAGATATCTGGTCATACATTCATTTCTAGATACCTGATCATACATTCATTTCTAGATACCTGGTCATACATTCATTTCAAGATACCTGGTCATACATTCATTTCTAGATACCTGGTCATATATTCATTTCTAGATACCTGGTCATATATTCATTTTAAATATACCTGGTCATACATTCATTTCTAGATACCTGGTCATATATTCATTTCTAGATACCTGGTTAACATTCATTTCTAGATACCTGGTCATACATTCATTTCTAGATACCTGGTCATACATTCATTTCTAGATACTTGGTCATACATTCATATCTTAATACCTGGTCATACATTCATTTCTAGATACCTGGTCATATATTCATTTCTAGATACCTGGTCATAAATTCATTTCTAGATACCTGATCATACATTCATTTCTAGATACCTGATCATAATTTATTTCTAGATACCTGATCATACATTGATTTCTAGATACCGCGTCATACATTTATTTCTAGATACCTGATCATACATTCATTTCTAGATACCTGGTCATACATTCATTTCTAGATACCTGGTCATACATTCATTTCTAGATACCTGGTCATATAATCATTTCTAGACACCTGGTCATACATTCATTTCTAAATACCTGGTCATACATTCATTTCTAGATACCTGGTCATACATTTATTTCAAGATACCAGGTTATACATTCATTTCTAGACACCTGGTCATATATTCATTTCTAGATACCTGGTCATAAATTCATTTCTAGATACCTGATCATACATTCATTTCTAGATACCTGGTCATAATTTATTTCTAGATACCTGATCATACATTGATTTGTAGATACCGCGTCATACATTTATTTCTAGATACCTGATCATACATTCATTTCTAGATACCTGGTCATACATTCATTTCTAGATACCTGGTCATACATTCATTTCTAGATACCTGGTCATATAATCATTTCTAGATACCTGGTCATACATTCATTTCTAAATACCTGGTCATACATTCATTTCTAGATACCTGATCATACATTCATTTCTAGATACCTGGTCATAATTTATTTCTAGATACCTGATCATACATTGATTTCTAGATACCGCGTCATACATTTATTTCTAGATACCTGATCATACATTCATTTCTAGATACCTGGTCATACATTCATTTCTAGATACCTGGTCATACATTCATTTCTAGATACCTGGTCATATAATCATTTCTAGATACCTGGTCATACATTCATTTCTAGATACCGCGTCATACATTTATTTCTAGATACCTGATCATACATTCATTTCTAGATACCGCGTCATACATTTATTTCTAGATACCTGATCATACATTCATTTCTAGATACCTGGTCATACATTCATTTCTAGATACCTGGTCATACATTCATTTCTAGATACCTGGTCATACATTCATTTCTAGATACCTGATCATACATTCATTTCTAGATACCTGGTCATAATTTATTTCTAGATACCTGATCATACATTGATTTCTAGATACCGCGTCATACATTTATTTCTAGATACCTGATCATACATTCATTTCTAGATACCTGGTCATACATTCATTTCTAGATACCTGGTCATACATTCATTTCTAGATACCTGGTCATATAATCATTTCTAGATACCTGGTCATACATTCATTTCTAGATACCTGATCATAATTTATTTCTAGATACCTGATCATACATTGATTTCTAGATACCGCGTCATACATTTTTTTCTAGATACCTGATCATACATTCATTTCTAGATACCTGGTCATACATTCATTTCTAGATACCTGGTCATACATTCATTTCTAGATACCTGGTCATATAATCATTTCTAGACACCTGGTCATACATTCATTTCTAAATACCTGGTCATACATTCATTTCTAGATACCTGATCATACATTCATTTCTAGATACCTGGTCATAATTTATTTCTAGATACCTGATCATACATTGATTTCTAGATACCGCGTCATACATTTATTTCTAGATACCTGATCATACATTCATTTCTAGATACCTGGTCATACATTCATTTCTAGATACCTGGTCATACATTCATTTCTAGATACCTGGTCATATAATCATTTCTAGATACCTGGTCATACATTCATTTCTAGATACCTGGTCATACATTCATTTCAAGATACCTGGTCATACATTCATTTCCTTATACCTGGTCATATATTCATTTCTAGATAACCGGTCATATATTCATTTTGATGATACCTGGTCATACATTCATTTCTAGATACCTGGTCATATATTCATTTCTAGATACCTGGTCATACATTCATTTTTAGATACCTGGACATACATTCATTTCTAGATACCTGGTCATACATTCATTTCTAGATACCTGGTCATACATTCATTTCTAAATACCTGATCATACATTCATTTCTAGATACCTGATCATACATTCATTTCTAGATACCTGGTCATATATTCATTTCAAGATACCTGGTCATACATTCATTTCTAGATACCTGGTCATATATTCATTTCTAGATAACTGGTCATATATTCATTTTGAATATATCTGGTCATACATTCATTTCTAGATACCTGGACATATATTCATTTCAAGATACCTGGTCATATATTCATTTCTAGATACCTGGTCATACATTCATTTCTAGATACCTGGTCATACATTCATTTCTAGATACCTGATCATACATTCATTTCTAGATACCTGGTCATACATTCATTTCAAGATACCTGGTCATACATTCATTTCTAGATACCTGGTCATATATTCATTTCTAGATACCTGGTCATATATTCATTTTAAATATACCTGGTCATACATTCATTTCTAGATACCTGGTCATATATTCATTTCTAGATACCTGGTCATACATTCATTTCTAGATACCTGGTCATATATTCATTTCTAGATAACTGGTCATATATTCATTTTGAATATATCTGGTCATACATTCATTTCTAGATACCTGGACATATATTCATTTCAAGATACCTGGTCATATATTCATTTCTAGATACCTGGTCATACATTCATTTCTAGATACCTGGTCATACATTCATTTCTAGATACCTGGTCATACATTCATTTCTAAATACCTGGTCATACATTCATTTCTAAATACCTGGTCATACATTCATTTCTAGATACCTGGTCATACATTCATTTCTAGATACCTGGTAATACATTTATTTCTAGATACCTGGTCATACATTCATTTCTAGATACCAAGTTATACATTCATTTCTAGATACCTGGTCATATATTCATTTCTAGATACCTGGTCATACATTCATTTCTAGATATTAGGTTATACGTTCATTTCTAGATACCTGGTCATATATTCATTTCTAGATACCTGGTCATACATTCATTTCTAGATACCTGGTTATGCATTCATTTCTAGATACCTGGTTATGCATTCATTTCTAGATACCTGGTCATACATTCATTTCTAGATACCAGGTTATACATTCATTTCTAGATACCGGGTCATACATTCATTTCTAGATACCTGGTTATACATTTTCTTCTAGATACAAGGTTATACCGTCATTTCTAGATACCTGGTCATAAATTCATTTCTAGATATCTGATCATACATTCATTTGTAAATACCTGGTCATATATTCATTTCTAGATACCTGGTCATATATTCATTTCTAGATACCTGGTCATACATTCATTTCTAGATACCTGGTCATACATTCATTTTTAGATACCTGGTCATACATTCATTTCTAGATACCTGATCATAACATGATTTCTAGATACAACGTCACACATTCATTTTTAGATACCTGGTCATACATTCATTTCTAGATACCTGGTCATACATTCATTTCAAGATACCTGGTCATACATTCATTTCTAGATACCTGGTTATATATTCATTTCTAGATACCTGGTCATACATTCTTTTCTAGATACCTGGTCATACATTTATTTCTAGATACCAGGTTATACATTCATTTCTAGATACCGGGTCATACATTCATTTCTAGATACCTGGTTATATATTCTCTTCTAGATACCAGGTTATACATTCATTTCTAGATACCTTGTCATAAATTCATTTCTAGATACCTGATCATACATTCATTTCTAGATACCTGGTCTTACATTCATTTCTAGATACCTGGTCATACATTCATTTCTTGATACCTGGTCATACATTCATTTCTAGATACCCGATCATACACTGATTTCTAGATACCTGGTCATAAATTTAATTTTTAGAAACCTGGTCATACATTCATTTCTAGATACCTGATCATACATTGATTTCTAGATACAACGTCACACATTCATTTCTAGATACCTGGTCATACATTCATTTCTAGATACCTGGTCATACATTCATTTCAAGATACCTGGTCATACATTCATTTCTAGATACCTGGTTATATATTCATTTCGAGATACCTGGTCATATATTCATTTCTAGATACCTGGTCATACATTCATTTCTAGATACCTGGTCATACATTCATTTCTAGATACCTGGTCATACATCATTTCTAGATACCTGGTCATACATTCATTTGTAAATACCTGGACAAATATTCATTTCTAGATACCTGGTCATACATTCATTTCTAGATACCTGGTCATACATTCATCTCTAGATACCTGGTCATACATTTTTTCTAGACACCTTGTCATACATTCATTTGTAAATACCTGGTCATATATTCATTTCTAGATACCTGGTCATATATTCATTTCTAGATACCTGGTCATACATTCATTTCTAGATACCTGGTCATACATTCATTTCTAGATACCTGGTCATACATTCATTTCTAGATACCTGGTCATACATTCATTTCTAGATACCCGATCATACATTGATTTCTAGATACCTGGTCATAAATTTAATTTTTAGAAACCTGGTCATACATTCATTTCTAGATACCTGATCATACATTGATTTCTAGATACAACGTCACACATTCATTTCTAGATACCTGATCATACATTCATTTCTAGATACCTGGTCATACATTCATTTCAAGATACCTGGTCATACATTCATTTCTAGATACCTGGTTATATATATTTATTTCGAGATACCTGGTCATACATTCATTTCTAGATACCTGGTCATACATTCATTTCTAGATACCTGGTCATACATTCATTTCTAGATACCCGATCATACATTGATTTCTAGATACCTGGTCATAAATTTAATTTTTAGAAACCTGGTCATACATTCATTTCTAGATACCTGATCATACATTGATTTCTAGATACAACGTCACACATTCATTTCTAGATACCTGATCATACATTCATTTCTAGATACCTGGTCATACATTCATTTCAAGATACCTGGTCATACATTCATTTCTAGATACCTGGTTATATATATTTATTTCGAGATACCTTGTCATACATTCATTTGTAAATACCTGGTCATATATTCATTTCTAGATACCTGGTCATACATTCATTTCTAGATACCTGGTCATACATTCATTTCTAGATACCTGGTCATACATTCATTTCTAGATACCTGGTCATACATTCATTTCAAGATACCTGGTCATACATTCATTTCTAGATACCTGGTTATATATTCATTTCAAGATACCTGGTCATATATTCATTTCTAGATACCTGGTCATACATTCATTTCTAGATACCTGGTCATACATTCATTTCTAGATACCTGGTCATACATCATTTCTAGATACCTGGTCATACATTCATTTGTAAATACCTGGTCAAATATTCATTTCTAGATACCTGGTCATACATTCATTTCTAGATACCTGGTCATACATTCATCTCTAGATACCTGGTCATACATTCATTTCTAGACACCTTGTGATACATTCATTTGTAAATACCTGGTCATATATTCATTTCTAGATACCTGGTCATACATTCATTTCTAGATACCTGGTCATACATTCATTTCTAGATACCTGGTCATACATTCATTTCTAGATACCTGGTCATACATTCATTTCTAGATACCTGGTCATACATTGATTTTTAGATACCTGGTCATACATTTATTTCTAGATATCTGGTCATACATTCATTTCTAGATACCTGGTCATACATTCATTTCTAGATACCTGGTCATACATTCATTTCTAGATACCTGGTCATATCTTCATTTCTAGATACCTGGTCATATATTCATTTCTAGATACCTGGTCATACATTCATTTCTAGATACCTGGTCATACATTCATTTCAAGATACCTGGTCATACATTCATTTCTAGATACCTGGTCATACATTCATTTCTAGATACCTGGTCATACATTCATTTCTAGATACCAGGTTATACATTCATTTCTAGATACCTGGTCATATATTCATTTCTAGATACCTGGTCATACATTCATTTCTAGATACCTGGTCATACATTCATTTCTAGATACCTGGTCATACATTCGGTTCTAGATACCTGGTCATACATTCATTTTTAGATACCTGGTCATACATTCATTTCTAGATACCTAGTCATACATTCATTTCTGGATACCACGTCGTACATTCATTTCTAGATACCTGGTCATACATTCATTTCTATATACCTGGTCATACATTCATTTCTAGATACCTGGTCATATATTCATTTCTAGATACCTAGTCATACATTCATTTCTAGATACCTGGTTATGCATTCATTTCTAGATACCTGGTCATACATTCATTTCTAGATACCTGGTCATACATTCATTTCTAGATACCTGGTCATATATTCATTTCTAGATACCTGGTCATACATTCATTTCTAGATGCCTGGTCATACATTCATTTCTAGATACCTGGTCATACATTCATTTCTAGATACCTGGTAATACATTCATTTCTAGATACCTGGTCATACATTTTGTTCTAGATACCTGGTCATACATTCATTTTTAGATACCTGGTCATACATTCATTTCTAGATACCTGGTCATACATTCATTTCTGGATACCACGTCGTACATTCATTTCTAGATACCTTGTCATACATTCTTTTCTAGATACCTGGTCATACATTGATTTCTAGATACCTGGTCATACATTTATTTCTAAATATCTGGTCATACATTCATTTCTAGATACCTGGTCATACATTCATTTCTAGATACCTGGTCATACATTCATTTCAAGATACCTGGTCATACATTCATTTCTAGATACCTGGTCATACATTCATTTCTAGATACCTGATCATACATTCATTTCTAGATACCTGGTCATACATTTATTTCTAGATACCCGATCATACATTGATTTCTAGATACCTGGTCATAAATTTAATTTTTAGAAACCTGGTCATACATTCATTTCTAGATACCTGATCATACATTGATTTCTAGATACAACGTCACACATTCATTTCTAGATACCTGGTCATACATTCATTTCTAGATACCTGGTCATACATTCATTTCAAGTTACCTGGTCATACATTCATTTCTAGATACCTGGTTATATATATTTATTTCGAGATACCTGGTCATATATTCATTTCTAAATACCTGGTCATACATTCATTTCTAGATACCTGGTCATACATTCATTTCTAGATACCTGGTCATACATTCATTTCTAGATACCTGGTCATACATTTTGTTCTAGATACCTGGTCATACATTTATTTTTAGATACCTGGTCATACATTCATTTCTAGATACCTGGTCATACATTCATTTCTGGATACCACGTCGTACATTCATTTCTAGATACCTTGTCATACATTCATTTCTAGATACCTGGTCATACATTGATTTCTAGATACCTGGTCATACATTTATTTCTAGATATTTGGTCATACATTCATTTCTAGATACCTGGTCATACATTCATTTCTAGATACCTGGTCATACATTCATTTCTAGATACCTGGTGATACCTATTATTTCTAGATACCTGGTCATACATTCATTTCTAGATACCTGGTCATATATTCATTTCTAGATACCTGGTCATATATTCATTTCTAGATACCTGGTCATACATTCATTTCTAGATACCTGGTCATACATTCATTTCTAGATACCTGGTCATATATTCATTTCTAGATACCTGGTCATACATTCATTTCTAGATACCTGGTCATACATTCATTTCTAGATACCTGGTCATACATTCATTTCTAGATACCAGGTTATTTATTCATTTCTAGATACCTGATCATACATTCATTTCTAGATACCTGGTCATACATTTATTTCTAGATACCTGGTCATACATTCATTTTTAGATTCCTGATCATACATTGATTTCTAGATACAACGTCACACATTGATTTCTAGATACCTGGTCATACATTCATTTCTAGATACCTGGTCATACATTCATTTCAAGATACCTGGTCATACATTCATTTCTAGATACCTGGTCATA
Organism: Biomphalaria pfeifferi; assembly: GCA_030265305.1. NCBI lineage: Eukaryota > Metazoa > Mollusca > Gastropoda > Planorbidae > Biomphalaria > Biomphalaria pfeifferi. The sequence goes on from JASAOG010000055.1 coordinate 2,027,622, forward strand.
TATTCATTTCGAGATACCTGGTCATACATTCATTTCTAGATACCTGGTCATACATTCATTTCTAGATACCTGGTCTTACATTCATTTCTAGATACCTGGTCATACATTCATTTTAGATACCTGGTCATACATTCATTTCTAGATACCTGGTCATACATTCATTTCTAGATACCAGGTTATTTATTCATTTCTAGATACCTGGTCATACATTCATTTCTAGATACCTGGTCATACATTTATTTCTAGATACCTTGTCATACATTCATTTTTAGATACCTGATCATACATTGATTTCTAGATACAACGTCACACATTGATTTCTAGATACCTGGTCATACATTCATTTCTAGATACCTGGTCATACATTCATTTCAAGATACCTGGTCATACATTCATTTCTAGATACCTGGTCATATATTCATTTCGAGATACCTGGTCATACATTCATTTGTAGATACCTGGTCATACATTTATTTCTAGATACCTGGTCATACATTCATTTCTAGATACCTGGTCATACATTCATTTCTAGATACCTGGTCATACATTCATTTCTAGATACCTGGTCATACATTCATTTCTAGATACCTGGTCATACATTCATTTCTAAATACCTGGTCATACATTCATTTCTAGATACCTGGTCGTCTATTCATTTCTAAATATCTGGTCATACATTGATTTCTAGATACCTGGTCATGCAAGTATTTCTAGATACCTGGTCATGCATTGATTTCTAGATACCTGATCGTACATTCGTTTCTAGATACCTGGTCATACATTCATTTCTAAATACCTGTTTATACATTCATTTCTAAATACCTGGTAATACATTCATTTCTAAATACCTGGTAATACATTCATTTCTAAATACCTGGTAATACATTCATTTCTAAATATCTGGTCATACATTCATTTCTAAATACCTGGTCGTACATTCTTTTCTAAATACCTGGTCATACATTCATTTCTAAATACCTGGCTCAGAAAACATACAACATAAAGAGAATTATTTTTTTTTAAATTTTAACAATCGGGCTAAAGATGCAGCATGCTTAACGTAATCCATTATTGAAACATATAAAATATTTCTTTCGTTGTTTACAGTAGTTTGCATTAATTAAAATGAAGCGTAATTTGTATAATTGTAAAGTACTTTTATTGCCTAGGGTTAAAATAAAAACAAAACAACGCATGGTTGAAATCGGTGAGACGCAATGAGTCTGTAGGACTTAGTATATGCAAGGATTCTGAAGGACTTCATAAATGCCAGGATTTATAGAAAGATGAATGTTCCTTGAAAGTCTGAAGGAAGATGACCCACACGTAGCCCTACTGTGGCACTGGTACAACACAATAGTGAATATTTCTTGATGCAGAGGCCAAACAATTACACCTGAAATATCACCATAAAAATAGTCAAATAGTGAGTCGGTGGTAAGTCTTCATGACATTGGAGAGTTTTTATATGAAAGGATTCAAATAGTTTTTGGTTTGCTAAGACACAACAGCATTGAACGTTTCTTTAATTAATAAAAAAAAAAGTCTATCGTCTTGACATGCACTAAAAAATAAATAAAAAAATCCTCCGTGGATGTTATCTCAATCTTCTCATTCTAATTAGTTCTTTTAATGCTTCAATGACGTGCATGAGAATTCTTTTTAAGGCAAAAGAAACAGAGAAGAGGAGAACGACAGTCGGCAGATCGTATGTGGTGCCCCAACGGCTCGACAGACTAAGGGATAAGTGAAAGTGAAGGAAGGTGGATGCCACAATAGTGTAAAGAGTATTTCCAGTGAGTTTGCAAAGTCTATTTCCAATAGTACAGACCAGTTCATTTACACATAATGTTCAATACGTTCATACAAGTGTCTATTCTTTTTTTTTTACTGAACATTAAGAAACAGGTGAGTGCGGGAATTCCTGATGAAGAAGTTTCAAAATACTAAGACACATTTGAGTCGAGTGCGGGAATATCCGCTGAAAGAGTGTTCAAAATAAGCCAATTCTAATTTTTGAAATCAGTGTCCACCCAAGAAGAGTTTGTTAGCTAGTAAAAAAACAACATTAAAACAAAAACAAACTTTAATATTATGGCAGGAAATACAAAATAAAAATTCTACCATGATTTGAACCATTTGATAACATGTAGATCTTGTAATGCCATTTAACCTTCCGTTCTATACTAGATGGTTAATTGGTATAGATATGTCAGCTAAAACAAGAAATAATTATGTTATAGTTTTGGCGTTGACTTTTTTAATAAGTGAAATATGAATATACTTAATCAAAACTGAGAAACCTGTGAAACAGGCGAAAACTATAAACCAGACTTATTTCAATTTAACTATTCTGTGACTGTAACTCTTCCATTTCCCAATTTCGAATAAAAAATATTTGATTAGAGAGGACATACTTCTGTTAGACTATTAAATCACGACAATTAACTCCCCTCCCTTAAGAAATAAAGATATCACCAATAACAACATATAAAGATAAAAGATTTAAAAAAACAACGCCCTCATGTTTTCATATTAAATGACATATTTAACGATTTAGTGTTGGGGCGTAAAACAGCTTTATTGTGCGCTGTGGGTGACGGCAGTCTGAACTATATTTTATCGCGGAGGACTTGAGATGCTAGAAAAATCAATCCGCTTGTAATCAGTGTGGTCTGACTCCAGACAAACAAGAGACTTGTCTAAGGGAATAATAAATCTTTTTTTTCTTTCAAAAATACTCTATGACAGAGAGGAAAGAAAGATGATCATATTGTTCCATTCACCTGCCTTCCACTGCAACACCATTTTTACCTTCCAACTCACAGATTGCTCTGTTGAGAGAGTAAAACTGTAGTCTGCTGTTTGATTGGTGCGATCTTTTAATGTGCCCTTTATATTCTATCTTCTGCTTTTATTGTCAAGTGTGAGGTTTAGCGTCTTGTCTTAAGTTACCGTTAGAGTTTTTGTTTGCTTGGAAATAAATCAGAAATAAAATTAAGCATGTCGGCTTTGACAGAGGAGAAGCTGAAAATAGACTGGGGCATGGTAGAAACATGGACTTTAAACACGAAAAAAAACAACACCATTGGCTTACACCAGTTGCGTAGTTAGGGTGGGGGGGGGGAGGTGGGGGAGAATTTGAAAATCCCCCAGGGCCCCCACTTGAGAGGAGCCCCCAAATGTTTTTACATAAAAAATTACACAAAATGCAGGGATCCTCAAAGAGGTCAATCCACTCGGGCCCCCAAACGATGGAAAATTCTTAGCTACGCCCCTGGCTTACACTTAATAATATACTCAAATCTACATGTATACTAATACCCATATTTCTCGTATATTAAATCTTTTTGAGATGCACCAAAGACGTAGGCAAAGTGGGGGTCAAATGGTTGCTGACACTTAAGGAAAAACAGACTTCAGACTCCATTCAGACATTTAATAATAAAGAACATTCATAAGAAAAACAAGCAAAATGTAAAAATACTTAAAAAAAACAAAACAAAAGGGAGACAACTATCTATCAATAATGTAAACGTTATTTCCCTTTTTCGATATCAAATAAAATAATTACTTACCAATAATCAATTGACTAATTGGATAATTTTTTGATTGATCCATGTTTTGCATAGTTATTCATTGGGGAAGCCAATACATGAATCAATAAAAAAGATTAACCAATATGTCAATTAATTGCTGGGAAACAAGGGAAATTAATCCTTCAGTATTCACAGAAATGGCTAAATATGTAGGACTTTGTCCCCTTAGATAATTGTAAACGTCATTTCTCCCACGCCCATTCTCAGATCAAGTTACAACTTTTAGAAATTATTTATTGTCACCAACTAAACATGAATAACCAGTGATTCTCATACTTTTTCCATAACGGAACACTTCGCAAAATCTGAGTATTGAGAGGAACACTTTGCTTATTTTTTAGAGAGATTATTGTGTGTGGAGTTCTTTCCCTTAGATAAGTTTTGCTTTTTTTTAAAAAAGGATTTAAAAAATATATTTCTTTTTTTTTTAGCACTCGGGAAAACTTTGTTCTTCAGATAGCTAGTCATTTGATTAAAGTTAAAATGAAGCCGAAGTATATATCCCTAATCTGCCACCAAACACATTAAGAGTCGCCGTTTGGTCAAGTCATGACTTAAAAATTGGAACTATCCTTCTGTAGGAATTGTAAAGTACCCTTTTCAGACCTTACGATGTATATGTGGTGTCATGTGGCCAGCACAACGACCAATCGTCTTTACTTTCACCAAAAAAAAAAAAAGACAACTTCCCATTGGAGCTAGGTGGATTCAGTCTTCACCAGGATTCGAACGCGGGATCTCTCGATTCGGAAGCCAAGTGCTTTACCACTCATCACCGCGCCTGTCAAGCTTTTCATTTAATAATTAGGTCCCATCTTGAAGTAACGGCTATGCAATGTGTTAGTTACTTTCCTAAACAAGATCTTAGTGTTAGCTATGTTATTACTAAAGCAACCTAAAGCCCATTCTCTTTAGCCAGTGATATCCAGACAATATATCTTCTATGTCATGTACATGATTAACCACTAGATTTAAAGCCCAAACAGTCGGTTTACTGATTTATCATCCGAGGGTTAGATCTATCTGAAAATAGCCCGGCAATATCGTTTAGTCGGATATCGTAGACTTCCTGTGTCTGCCTTTACAAGTACAATGAGACGTAACAAATCTTAGACTTTCTATCTCTAGCCTATCCAGACTTGATGAACTAGAAGCAATGAAACATGTGTGCCTTGTGATCGAGCTTCTATAAGCCATCATTGTAGAGATAAAGTTTTATTTGCGATGTAAAATAAGTCTACCTACTCTCTAAAAACAAGCAAAAGTGCATTATCATTCGTATGTAGCTGGTGCCAAGGAGCCTTCTAAATGTACTAACATTTCTTAGGTGCATGCCATACAAACATCGCACTCACGAGATTATCTAATTATTCATGAATGACGTCTACTTACTTAATCAAACACTCAAAAACAAAGATTTATTACTCCAGGGGTGCACGACTATATAGAAGAAGGCCTCGGCAGGTTTATATTGAAGCATATTTATTGTACTTTCTATGTACTTCATCAACTGGTAATTCCGGCTCATTCCTCACACCAAAAGATTTCCGTAACACGGGAGACTTTCAAAGATGGCAGAAAAACTATTACTAGCTGTACAAAAGGAAGGAATTGTTGGTAGTTATGTTTCTTAAAAGGTCTATGCTATTTCTTGTGCAATTTTCAACACTATAGAGTGAAATGGTCCAAGCTAATCCGTTTATAAAACTAAATCATTTAAACATGAACGAAACAAATAGACTTTCACTTTCTAACTTACAATTTCTGTCAAACTAAATGGACAACTAGCTTGCGTTCAGAAAAGTGATTTAATATGAAGCTCAACTACCTGGCTTTGAGATGTTTATAGTTTAGCTTTCTTTGATTTGATTTAGTTGGTAACAGTCAAGTTTAACGTCCTTGACATTGTTTAGTTGATTGTGAAAATGTACGGTATGGCCCACTGCTTGTGGTTTACAATCATCAAGTTACATTTTAGTATTTTTACAATATTCTCCTTGTGTTTAGTTTCAAATTCTTCAGTTATTTCAAATATTTTTATTTTTCATTGTACCTGTAAAGGCCGACACACATGTGTGGAGTATTTGTCTGATTTCATCATTTCCTTCACGGCTGAACATTGAGGCTACCTACAAAGTGTTGCAATGTTAATTTCGACATGCCCAAGACAAAACATTGTGACAGTGCTTCCCCTCTCACAGTAAGCTCTAGATTAAAGCTATTGTTGGCTTCTGTCAGTAGAACCAGGTCTACCTGTGAGAACTGTGTCAGCTGTTCTTGGGCCCCCCCTAAACCTACTGAAAGAAACGATTTTTCTCCACGGCCCTGTACCACAATGTCAATAATCTTTGCCGCCACCAGCGGAGAACGAACAAGAGAAGTGTCATTCTTTCATCCTTTTATTTTTATCTCCCTTTAACTGTTTCCTAGCTAGATCTATTGGTAGATTTGTTCTGATAAATTCTAAACACAGATAACTTAGTAGGATTCTAAAATACATAATTCAACTTCAAATTTACATAATTGCACAGATTTCCAAACATATATGTATACAAGAAAACCCTAGTTTAGGAGAGCTACCATTCTAAGACACATATTAGATCTCTATTTTTGCATACAACATATGATATCAGTTTTTCCCTCCGGGGAGAAATATCTTCTTTGCCTAAGTATTCTTTCGCTGCATTTAGGTGAAAGTGATCCGTTGTATTCATATTTTATAGTATGCATTATTTATATAAAGGTATAAAAAAAACAAATAGCTAATTTTTATAGCACTAATTACCCTAGTTATATATGTTATCAGATATAAAAATCGTTATTTGAAAGCTGAAAGTGTATACAAAAAGAATGTCTTTAAAGGATCATGGAGCCTTTTTGTAACTTGTAGCCTCATATAAACTAAATAGGAAATCGAAGATTTAAGAACGTCTGTGCGCTAATAGAATGCGATTAAGAGTTTTCTAATAGTCTTGAGATTTATTGAGTTATCATTTACTTTTCTGAGTCGTTACAGAATAGAAGAACATGTTAACTGTTGACCATTCTAAACACACACACACACACATAGAGAGAGAGAGAGAGAGAGAGAGAAAAGCGTAGTTCACTAAATCTTCCTATTTAATACTACAACCTAATGAAAATGTATACATTGAAACATAGAATTGTATTTCTTTGGACTATTCTTTCTACTCAGTACACAAATGATGAACTCCAAATGTAGTTGAAAGGTCATTAAAACACTTGGAGAGAATAGTTTAGGTCCAATTATTTTCAAGGAAAAAAAATCATTTCTTTATCAAGAGATAGAGTGCTTACCTGCATAAACAAGAGTCTCTAGTTAAAATAGCTTTGATTATATATATATATATATATATATATAGAGAGAGAGAGAGAGAGTTGTCTCATCAAACATATTTATACAACATGATACTATTTAGACAATATTCTGCATTGTCGTAAGTAACAGTTCAGCAGTAATTAATATAATTGGTTTCCCCAGAAGAAAATATTTGGATACAAGAAGAAGATTACCAGTTAAGGCGGATTATAAAAATACGTTAAAAATAACAGTTTTTAGTAATAGACTCATTGATCCGAACTAGTGTTGAGGTCTTTGGATACAAAAAATAGGATGTGATGTAAACTTTTGGTTGCACCGTCTAACAGAGTGACTGGCTAATCGTATCCTCATCCATTTTTTGTTAGAAATATAACATAATTTAAAATTACATTTTTTTTAACCTTTGTTTTTAAATAGAACGTCTGGTGTGGTCCCCCCCTCCCCCCCCCCCAATAGCTCTACCCACGCTATGCCAGCGAGATTGCATGATTGTTTGTTGAAGAACATTCTCAGCCTGTTGGATGACAGCCTCGGAGAGAGAGGGACTTGTTTAGCATGCATATACAAATTCCTGTTGGAATTGTGGGAATGAGCATAATTTGAAATTCAAGGCCATCGTCTCTAAACGCCTTGGCTGAGATTAAAAGCTCTGTAAATATATTATTTAAGGGGGTAGAATAACTCAACTGGGGATGAGTCTGTCCGCGGGAGGTACCAATGTCTGTCCGTGGGAGGTACCAATGTCTGTCCGTGGGAGGTACCAATGTCTGTCCGTGGGAGGTACCAATGCCTGTCCCGAATTAGAACGGAACCTAAACTAGCTGCGTGTATGATTTCTTTTGCCAAACGATTGTACAGCTCTTCAGCAACAATATTCCAGTTGATCTTGTTAAGAGTTCAAGGACGTCCTAACCATCATGCTGCGAGAATTTCCGGTCATTTCATATAGAGAAGTAATTACTTTATTAAAAGCTTGCGTCATAATGACCACATCGTAATCCGAATGTGAGATTGACCTACATTGCAAGATTCTGACTGTATCGAGATCCTGAACAGTACACACATTCTTCTTGTGAACATTTAAGAATTAGATGTAAAAATAGAGGTTCTAATTTTATGTATATTAAATGGAGATTTTAAAGAGATGTGAGTTAGATAATGGAAACGTTTTGTAAAATGTTCAGAGATTTTTAAAAAGAATGCAAGAACCTTTGATTAAGAATTTATTGGATAATTTATCCAGTCCAAGATATGGGCTCTATGTTCTGATAGGCTCACTAATTAACTGTTACATGTGTTGCCATTGGTAGATAGCCTTTATAAAGAATCTTAATGAGGCGCAGTCAAGGTGTTGCTTTCGTTTATCTTCCAGAAGTAGCTATATGTTGAGAAATGCTCAGATCGACACATTGTGTTACCTCTAGACCAGCCGCTAACTTTAGCACTAAATGGGATTAACGATGAAAGGTTATAACAAATGAACAATGGCTTCAACTATGAAAGATACACTGGTCTAATATTGTTCGTTAATCACTTAATGTGTCTCTCGTATCTTATACAACACAGACGTTACTTCAAAAAAAAGAAGATGATTACGTCCTACGCGTGTCCCTAGGTCAATCTGGTTATGCATGTTAACGAATGACTTTAACTTTGCCAAGTCACTGGTTTTCCTGTCTGATTCAGGCAACCCATTCCATGATCGAATAGCACTAAGATAGAAAACGTAGTTGTACAAGTTTGTCCTAGCATGTGGAACGAGGAATGTGTTTTTATCTTTGGGTCTTTCTAAGTATTTTATTAGATTTTGTTTTTGTATTTGAAAAGATTTAAGCTCACAAAACATGGTGATAATGACACTGGCATGATGGTTGTCATTGCTTAAAGACAAATGAATATTAACAATGTTCAGAAATGCTATTTTTTATATGTATAAATATACCGTACCGTATTATTCATATAGCCTACTAGATAACAGAATATTATTGAACACACATGTGAGTGCGATAATATTAACATCAGGGTTTTTGTAATACAGGTGATAGTTATGGATCATTTCTCTAGACATGGGAAATGTAGGCTTAGGGAGTACGTCTCCTTGGACCTTAGTTCAAGCTAGATGACATTGATTCTTGAATCAATATAGATCTAATCCATTGAGACATCGTATGCCTGATTTCATTGGCTGTCATTATTCCTACGCTCAGAATGGGTTCATCTGGTGTTATGTACTAGACTTGTTTCTTATATCTCCATGTATTTGACTTTTTGTTTTCTCTGGAGCCAAGTACTGGACTTGCTTTATTTGGAGTTACGTAGCAGAAATCAGGAGCCATCTAGTATTATGTATGCCACTGGCTTGTACTGATGTAATTCACAAAATGTCATACAGGAGAGCTGGAGGTCTGATGAAATGTTTAATGTAAAGGTTAGACCAGCAGCTACTTGGAGCAGATGTTGAACTAGAGACCTTAAGAGAGACACTCGTATTGTTATCACGCTGCATTGTCAAATGTCATCTTACATCCGTCATTCCATGTGTGTGTATGTCAGAAGGAAGCTACTAGTGTAGCTTTTGTAGGCACAGAACATACATATAGGGGCTTTCAAAATCGATATTGTTGATGCGTTGATGTGGTTGGTTGATCAAGATTGTAGCTGTGTGTAGATATCATGTGCGAGTTCGGTCTAAACACATCCAACAGAACAATTAATAGATAGATTGAATAAATCCAGGCGATAACTTTAACAATAATTTATCAAATAATAATGCTCAGTCTAGGTCGTCTCTATTAAATCTCTACCACAAGTCGGTCTTTCTTCGTCCTACTGTCCATTGATTTCCTATTACCGTTCTAACTTTTTAAATGATTTGTCACGTCAATACGGAAATACCCGATTAAACCCCAATTTCTACGCGTCTTGCTTTAATGTCATTACAATATCTACACGCATTAGTTGTATCTAGATATCTACAAAGCAATGTGCATTTTCTGTCTGCACAAAATATTTCAGGACGATTAAGTCTGTGTTAAACAACAAACAAACAACTGAAGTACAGTACAAAGCAGTACAGAGCTTATTGACGATTGAGTCCTTTTCTAGAGAAAATTAAAGAACAACAGGAAATAAAGTACGGAGTATTGATCAATATTAAATTAAGTACCACGTGTTGACCTACAACTTCCCCACGACAGAAGGCCAGCCTTTAATTGGCTATGTGATGGACTTTCAATAATGGCAGTAATAAAATAGTGTAATGATTAGTAAGAAAACAATTTCTCATTTGTACAGCTGAGATCCTTAGTAAATGTTGCTTTGAATAACTAATGAAGGATAGATTGATCAAATGGAACTCTTTTTTTACCTCGTCCCTATTCACCCTCCCCCCCCCCCCCCCCAACGCCCTGAAAAGTATTTCTGTAAAGCGAATCTATAAATCTAATTAGGGGGCGCAGGCGGAAGCTGGGTGGCTAAGCGCTTGGCTTCCGAATCTGGGGTCATGAGTTCGAATCCGGGTGAAGACTGATTTTGAAATTCGGGATTTTTAGGGCGCGCCTGAGTCCACCCAACTGTAAAGGGTACTTGATTTTGAGGAAAGTAAAGGCGTTGTGCTGGCCACTTGACACCCTGCCCACTGGCCACTTGACACCCTGCCCGCTGGCCACTTGACACCTTGCCCGCTGGCCAAAGGAACAGATGACCCTAACATCATCATGTATAAATCTGAAAGGGGAGTTAATAAAATTCTAATGCTAGGTCTCTAGATCCTAACTTAGAAGACAGTGCGTAAAATGTAAAACGTGTATTTATCTATTCAATTCTTTCATGAATAAACCCTACATGCGGGAATACCTGAAAGCGTATGTCTGTTCAGTTGCTAGATTTAAAGCAAAATTCAAATAATTTTTTTTATCAAACTTTGAAAAATTATAGCAGTCAAACTACAATTCTCCCAGTGATCTTAATATTAGTTAGTAACTCTTTCTCTCAAAGATATACACCAATTGTCAAATTTGTAGAATAATAGTTAGAGCCCTTTTCAAAAAAATTGTCCACCAATCTAGATTTTCTTTTTTTTTTACAAGCTCAATAGAGAATATAAATAGAGAATATGTAAGGTCAAAATGATAAAGTTCAAAGTGCACAATCTTACAATGCATGCATTTTATTGTTAGAAAGTCAATTGAATGACATAATAAGGGGGATTGTTTTTTCAGCACCAACGTCAAAAGTTTGGGATACTTGGAGAATGGAAACTTTTTTTCTTGTATAAGATCAAGCTCTTAACTCGATAAGATGTGCTTACTCTTTGAATTCACTAGAGCTGTGTCCTAGTTGAAGCCAAAATCAATTTGGCCGTTCCATTTATAAAGTCTTGTCGGTCAAAGTACTACCCCTTTGTTGAAAGGTCAATAATATAGCTAGTTGAAAAGGTCAAAGGTTTTATTGACCGAATCTATGAATTTAGTTTCCAAACCCAAACAAACTTTTGGTCACCTAATTAAAACTTCCCTTGGTTCAAGAACTTCGCCATTAAAAGTGTGGTGATTAGTAGTGTGACAGGGTTTCCTATTTCTAAGTGCAGAAAGAAATGAGATTGCGACAAAATTAACACTAACCCAAACGTGATTCCCACTGAGTCTTTTGACAATAATTGGTTTGTGATGACAATTATGAGAGTACAAATATTGGCAAGACAAACTAATACGTCATAATAGTTGCTTCACAAACGCGTGTATGACCAGATTATTGAAATGGACATGCTATTACTATATTAAACAGAGTATAAGAATACCTACCAGCTCCCCAACATAGAAACATTTTATGCATGTAAGTAAAAGAAACTACAGTACCAATGAAAAGAGAGAGAGAGAGAGAGAGAGAAGAAAGTCATCACTATTTGGTTGAGGTCTAAAGAAAAGTTTTATTCTACCAAGCGAGTTATTGTATAATTAAGTTAAATATCAACACAGTAACAAACAAATTGAAAACATGGCGCCACAGGTCGCGAGATTTCAAGGACTAGAATCTGTGCATTGATTTTGTAATTCAATGCTCGTTAAAGGAATACAATGTGTAGAATTTAATTTTTCCTCACATCTCATCAACAGATAGTCATTCTTCAGTACAATCTCAATAAAAGTCTGACGGCTCCACCCAAATTAAAGTTTACAACATTTACTTGCCGAGTTTGCAGTTTTGCTAGGAAAGAACTTTCATAGTAACACGTCTATCAGTAATAGTGTTTTTGAAAACAATTTTAGTTTTTTGTATCTCCCTCTGTCTGTCTGTCTGTCTGTCTATAGATAGATAGATAGATAGATAGATAGCAAGATAGCAAGATAGATAGATAGATAGATAGATACATTTTAATGAGTTATATTTTCAAGTGATGAGAATTGCTAGAAAAAAAGCTATTTCGGTTATTGAGAAAAAAAATTGGGTTTAAATGAGAGACTCTCTATTTGACCGCTTAGCACTAGAAACTTAAGCATCTTAGTGAAGCGTAGGTGGGATCAGTCTGGATCTGTCTACAGACTCACAGAGTGACATTGTTTTTATGTGCTGGAATTCCGCTACCAGTAAAGTACCCGGGCTAATTTCTGAAACACTAATTAGCTGCGTAAAGGTAGGCACAGTTCAGGTGTAGAGGTAAACATCTCAGGTACGGATGTACACCCCACCATCGCTAGCCCCCAGACGTCCCTGAGGCCTGGAGGAGTGTGAGTTCCAAGCTAGCTAGGTATTAATCCGTGCCAGATGGAACCAGGCTCAACGATAAGTGAGAGTGATTTGTCACTCGGCAGACCATAGAAACAGTGGTGTTCCATGAATCACTCATGAGTTGTTTTGTATCCGAATCAGAATGTATCCTTAATATAACACGGCTGGTGTGGTGTTGTATTCTCTACGAAGACTAACTTGATTCATATGATGTACATGCACTCAAGACTTTCACGCTTTTATTAGTAGTATAATGTCCTGTATCCTCTTCTGAAGGTATGTAACTCCTGCAAGAGCTAGAGGCTGAATAGAGCAGGTAATGTTCACGTTCAGCCGTTTCTAGGACAACGGCTAGCGAGTGATATGTGTTACTAGAGCAAAGCCTGACAGCTACGGCTATCAATTTAAAGCTGGATTAACTAAAGGAGATCATAGCTGATTTCATAGTTTGATTATTGTACATGGCCAAGTCTAACAAGAATTATGGAAAGTAAATTGTTGGTTATTATTTCATTTCGTCCCTGCCTATGCGCATTTAATGTAACAAAGTTTTAAGTTAAGTCGCTTTGAAACCATCTAAGGTGTAACATCTAAGGTGTAACATCATTGGAGACAATGCAAACATGAGAAAATAAACAAAGATTCCAATTACTCTGCAGCACTTGAAGTTCAGAATAGAGCCACAGTAGAAAAAATGTTTGATTAAACATCACAAAAGAAAAGAGGTCTGTGAGCGTCTTACAAAATTATTTCTTAGGTCTATATCAAACTCTAGAAAACTGCACACTTAAGGCAAATAATTGATTTTGCCTATCCATTTAAGAGGTATTAAAACCTGTTTTACACATTTCTATATCTGATATCATGATACAAATTATTCTAAGCAACAATAGCCTACAGTTCCAAGGTGTAATGGTCAAATGAATTAGGACGATGAAAGGTTCTTATGTAATTACTTGCAAACAACATACTTCTAAAAAATAAAAACTCGAATTGTTAAACTTGCCCGATAATATTGTGTGTTATTTCTATCATATTTTCGTTTTGTTATGAATAAAGGAATCCATGAATGACTGCTCTTGCCTCAAACTTTGACCAATTTCCCCTTCACACTGAAGTATGAAAGGTGTTGAAAGGCTTGTTGGACAATCTTTTTTCTTGGGTGCTAAAGATCCAATTTAAAAAAGCAGGAAACGGATGTAGGCTATTTAACAGACTTGTTTCATAAATTGTTTAAGAAGCTGCAAATCGGATGTAGTCTATTAAACATACTTGTTTCATAAATTTCATGAGGTTAACTTGCAGTTACAAGATGATAATCTAAATTTGATCCAAATGAAGTCCTAATCTTAAAGTGTTTCATGTGAGGATTAAATTAACGAACGGGATACATTTTCTCAATTTTCAAATGTACAACAGTCAAGCAACAATCGAGAAGTTATAATATTAAGCCTAACTAAATTGAAGCCTAATATTGATACATTATTATCAAAGTTGTCCGTCCATATGTGTTTTTTTGTCAGGGATAGGTGGGTATAGTAAATGTTATACTATTTATTTTCATTAAAATTTTTCAATGAATATATATGGCTTAGATATCATATAGAAATACACATTTGAAGTTGATGAATCTTACAAAAAAATACAGGGAGTCTATCGATAACTAGAAAACATGGCAAGGGGTCTACGAGACTAAAAAGTTTGGGAACCACTGATATAAACACACTAATATGATTTATTTAAAAATAGGCCTACGATCAATCGATTTTTTTAGCACTTGTGCAAACGTTATTACCTCCCCCAAAAAGCTTTTGACATTGTTATCTCCCTTCTTACGCGCCTTTAACTAAGTAATTTAACACACTTGTATGTCCATAGAACAAAATAAAATTTGTTGGTTGGGAAACTCATCTAATTCAGTGTTTCTTAAACTAAATTAATACCCACTACAGATTATACTTTGGAAAAAGACAAATCCCGTCCTATGTAGGTTATGTTTTAGAAGTATACTTGTCGCCTACTCGTTTGTTATGAATCTCACTGTTCTAATGATTCATAGATGAAATTGTATTGCTTAAAGAACTGTAAAAACATCAACGGGATGTTCAAATCAAGTATTCAGAGAGCAGATTAATAGGATTCACTTTTAGTGTGAGCATTCCCTATAAAAAGACTATGTAGAGTACAGATTATTACTATTATTTTTATTTGTTTGTTGGTGTAACAGCGATTTATGTTCTTTTGAATGCGTGTTCTTATAAAATAAACAATGCAACTCGTATGCCTATAGTATCTTAATAATAAATCATTTTCAAAACAATTTAACAAAGGAACTTAGGTATCATTCCATAGCTAATAAACCAAGAAGCTAAAAGTTAAAAAAAAATTATAAAAATAAAAAGAAACATTTTTAATTTGAAAATATAAGGGAAAAAAAATTACACGGACTCTTTCCAACAAGGACCGGGGGGGGGGGGGGGGGCAGGCTGAATCAGTCAAGGAAGTGACGTAAGAAGTTGAGACAACGTTCCGAGATTTTCAATCGCTTTATTTCTCAATGTCGTTGTGTGACGTGACAGGAAACAGACACGTCACAATTTGTCAACCCCTTTGAGCTCATTTCACCTCCCCCCCCCCGACTGAGGCAAGAGCCAAAGGTCTCAAGTATCCCCCCTGAAGTCTTTTAGACTACTTCTGTAGACAGTAATATCCCAATGGAAAAACAGACCCATTAAAGAATAATGATTTTGGATCCCATCTAAAGGACTTAATTGTTTTCTCTGTTCGATGAACCGTGTCCCCTTTCTAATGATTACAGGTACGTAAACTACAATGGAAGAAATCAAGTGACCACGGCAGGAACTGCAATGATCACAACTTAGTCTTGGATCACTCAGTAAAACTCTTGAAATCTCCAGTAAACTAATGGATGTGTGTAGAGCATACTTCTTGAGTATTTTATAGGATGGCCTGTTATTCGAAAGTAAGATACATATAAAATCGTCTAAACTTCGTTACCGAATTGGGAGTGTCAAAATAAAAGCACCAAAACTGCAGCTTCAAAAAAGCAACTTAAAAACCACAACTTTAAAACCTCCTGCTTCAAAATAAGATATCAAGTCTAACGAAAATTCGCAAGTTTTCTTGTATTGTTAATTTAATTTCTTATTAAAGAAAACATTTTCATGATTCTGCTATATGAGCTTTTTGTTTCTTAACCGTTCTCGGTGGAAGAAGAAAATGCCAAAGATTCCATGAAGTCTGAAAAATTCACTTTTTTATTATTGCAGAAATTTTTTAAAACACCTATAATGTTTACATAGCAAGCTTATTTTGGTGTATCCGGTGTACAAAATAAAAGCGTGTTGATTATCTGTGTATTTTAAAAGGATTACGTTTTTTTTTCACTGTGAAATGAAATTTATAGACTCTTCCGCTTTAGCACAAAGTAATTACTTTTTAGTTGGCAGCTATCTTTCAACATGGCGCCCATGACATTTTTTATTTTGTCTATTCATATCAAAAACTCTCCCAAGCTTCCTCTTTTTATTTCGTTACGTTTTTCTTTAGGTTCCATTACATAGCTATCCAATTTATTCATTTCGCTTTTCCTTCTTTTTCTCTTACAGAATTGTATTGCTTAAAGAACGTCAACGGGATGTTCAAATCAAATGTATTCAGAGAGCAGATTAAAGGGATTCACTTTGAGTGTGAACATTCCCTATAAAAAAAAACTATGTATAAGACAAAATCAAGTTTAGTAGTATTTGTTTCCGTTTGTCTTACATCTGAATATTGGGTTTAAATAAACAGTGAAAAAAAATTTATTAGACAACAACTGTTGGTGATAATTGATGCTAAACTAGCAATGGCATAGACTATTGAGGAAATAAAACTTACAATAAAAAAAAAAAGCAGGTGAGTGAGTGAAGGCGATCCAGAATACTGGAATTGTTAACGTTGTACAATTAAAAGCGGAACCATACTACTGGACCTGGAAATTTAGACATGAAAGAGAGCGCGGACCTAGAGATTGCGAGAGCGCGAAGTCTAGAAATTAAGAGACAGATATAAAGATTTAGAGCATAAGAGAGCGCGACATCTAGAGATTTAGAGATTAGAAGAGATTAAGACCTAGAGATTTAGAGCTCTAGAGATTGAGGCTTCTAAAGACATATCTATTAATATAATATCTAATATTTGAAGATAGAGAGATATACATATCTAAAGATCCGGGACATCCTAGAAACTTGACCTCTAGGAATGTTGAGCCTCGATTAAAATAAAAGTTTGAACACATTCAAAAAATGTAGATCTATTCTGTTTTTTGTTTTTTTAAATACGCCACCCCTCCCTTCCGTGTAATATTAACATAACACATAACCCTGAGTGTTATAAAACTGTCTGGTTATATTTCTCTGTTCACATAAAAAAAGGTCTAAGTGAAGTGATATCAAACAATAAACTAATTGAATAAAGTAGCAAATAGTGCTTAAGATGCTATGATGTATGGAAATAACACTTACAACAGATTAAAGTATTTTTTTTTAGCCGCTCAGTAGGGCGCGATTAAATATATAACATTCATCGGAAGCCCATTACTTGATGACGTCATACTCAACATTTTTTCTCACGCCAATATTTCCTTTGGCTATATTCCAGAGTATTTCTTTTTTAACTATCCAGGTTTTCTTGAATGAAGAGAAACAGAAATATGCTCAAAATGTAAATTCATTTATTTAAAAAACAACACCATCCAGGCTTATATTCAAATTTAAATGGCAAGGGACAACATAAATAGTACAGATATCTTCAAAACAATATCAGAAAACACATTTGTTATAGAGTATTATCAATACAATACAGCGTCATACAAATGATTGTCTTATACTAAGTTAATTGTTATATCACATCAATTTAAAATGCGCATCTTAAATATATTTCTAAAAGCCCTCACTCACTCAACACTCTCCCACATGCGATAGACGAAAAAAGACAAAAATGTCACCACCAGTCACCTATCTTTGGTCTGCTAAAATTAAGGTATTTTCATGATTGAAACAGCAGCTGTTCAATTTACTTAGAAAGATTTTTTATTTTCATTGAAAAGTGCTTCTACTACCGTTTTGAAACAGTTTTACTTTGTATGTGTAATGTCTTTTTATATAAACAACGCTCGGCTTATCTCTGTCAATACAGCATCAGACTTTATAACTGAAGGTCAAAGGTCTAATCGTGCAATGATTTTCAGAATATCTCTTTCGTATTTTTTTATAAATAGTTTTTCACACAATTTAATATGAAACAAAGTTTGATACTTTAAACAAGACTAAATGAGCCTTCCACAGTACACTTGTACGACTGAATCTTCTACAACTTCTCTTGTAAGAAATTAATACATCTTCTACAACTTCTCTTGTAAGAAATTAATACATCTTCTACAACTTCTCTTGTAAGAAATTAATACATCTTCTACAACTTCTCTTGTAAGAAATTAATACATCTTCTACAACTTCTCTTGTAAGAAATTAATACATCTTCTACAACTTCTCTTGTAAGAAATTAATACATCTTCTACAACTTCTCTTGTAAGAAATTAATACATCTTCTACAACTTCTCTTGTAAGAAATTAATACATCTTCTACAACTTCTCTTGTAAGAAATTAATACATCTTCTACAACTTCTCTTGTAAGAAATTAATACATCTTCTACAACTTCTCTTGTAAGAAATTAATACATCTTCTACAACTTCTCTTGTAAGAAATTAATACATCTTCTACAACTTCTCTTGTAAGAAATTAATACATCTTCTACAACTTCTCTTGTAAGAAATTAATACATCTTCTACAACTTCTCTTGTAAGAAATTAATACATCTTCTACAACTTCTCTTGTAAGAAATTAATACATCTTCTACAACTTCTCTTGTAAGAAATTAATACATCTTCTACAACTTCTCTTGTAAGAAATTAATACATCTTCTACAACTTCTCTTGTAAGAAATTAATACATCTTCTACAACTTCTCTTGTAAGAAATTAATACATCTTCTACAACTTCTCTTGTAAGAATGATTATATTTTCTAAAAATACCTTAGAAAGACTAAATGAATCTTTCACAACATCTTAACAACTTTCTCAACCTGTTCGTAGTTTCTTTTTGTTTTTTCTAGCACCAGCCTACCTTTAAACTTTGTATCTGAATAACCATGTATGCATCAATTATTTTGTTGTACATTCTAGATATTAGGACCAGATAGCAGTATATGTATATCAGTCTCTGTCCACTACACATAGAAACACTTGAGTCCTGAGTTTGTTATTTGTGTGTGTGTGGGGGGGAGGGGGAAATAAAAGTACATGTTTGGCTCTCCATCGTCTCATCCACACGTTAGGCCCCAGAGTGGTATTGAACTTCACAGCGAATGCATGTAATCACTTTATGGCTGGTACTGGAGTTAACATTTAAGGTGAAATAGATAGTCTTGCACTGCTTAGTGATAGCAAGTGTACACCTTGTTTCTCAAACTCTTGTCTGACACCGACAGTCATTCTCTTTCTCTTTCGAACTTTCTCTTATTTTTTACAAAAATCTTTTTTTAAATTTTTCTATAGTCAATTAGAGATATTTATTTCAATGAGAAAATAATTACGTCCTAAGAGTGTGTTAATCTAGTCATGCGTTTTAATTAGAAACTACAACTCTAAGCCATTTGTTTTTCTAGCTGATTCAGGGAACCCATTCCATGCTCAAATATCCCTAGAGAAGAAGGAACACTTTTTTGAAATTTTCCTAGCATATGGAATAAAAAATGTGTCTTTATCTTTGAGTCTTTGTTATGTTCCCATAATGCTTTGCTATTTTTGTATGGTTCTAATCCCTAGAACACAATTTAGTTGTTATTGGATCGCCAAGTGTGAGAACCACTGATCTTCTGCATCAATCGTAGTTCCCCGCCGCGGGTATGAGAATCTTTATGTTCATCTCCTGGAACAGACAACGTGTCGTCCTCCTCCTAGCATCACTATCAAAGTTGTTATCATATAATGTTAGTCTTTGAGAGACTCCACCATCAGATTCCTGGAGCTTCAAACAATAGAACCCGGATACAGAAACTATTCAGTATTTATACTTTATAATTAGGCAAGCCTTGCCGAAAACGAACAACAAAACAACAAAACAACAACTTCCTCAACCTCACTCTTCATTAGACTTATTTAATTAGAAATAGTTTTAGAATAAACTAGAATTGTCAAAGGGAATACAATGACTAGTACATTCTTTCAATACAGACTTTCATTTAGACTTTGGTCGTGTTCGTATAAGCCAAATATAGTTAGGTGTTTTCTTTAGGTTGACAATAACACTGGCCTCCCAGATATATTGCGTAGGAGACGCCAATGCATTTTTGTTAACTTTTTTTTGTTGCCAGTTCAGACCATGTGTCTGGTAGATGCAAACAAATATAGTGTTTAGTCCCTGGAGGCGAGTCTTGCACTGCAGATGAGTCCTATGTGGACTGAGAGATTGCAGACGACACATTTCCATAAAACAAACAGTTTTCTGGATAGTAGCTCACGAGGAAGTGGAAGATGTATGTGTGTGTGTGAGGAGAGAGAGAGAGAGAGAGAGAGAGAGAGGGAGAGTGGAGTGTGTGAGTGTGTTTGTGTAAGTGTTAAGACAGGAGTTCAGTTTTGTATTATCTTGTGCTTTCACTTTTCTTTTCTTCCCCAGCGTGTTAGAAAGTAGAAAGTAGTCCATAAAATGCAGGAAGTGACAAAAGTAATTTCAAACCTTGTCAATGTTTTCTGGAACCAAACCGACAGTGAAACATTTGTTTGTCATTAGTCTGTCTTATGTCTGTCTGGTAGAACGCCCTGGACATTGACAGCAAAAGAAAATTGGCTAACGTTTCCTTTCGGATGATCTTTTCTTTCAGAATAAATATTGGCCTAGGCATCTAAGTGAATAATCTAATCTCTTTCTTAACTTCATCTCTCTCCTCCATCTCACTCTTTTCATCTGTCTTTCTATAAATATCCAATAAAATTGAATAATCTAATCTCTCTTTCTTAACTTTACCTCCTACCTATCTATTTTTTCATCTCTCTCTCTCTCTAGTAAATATGAGTAATCTAACCTTCTAATGATAATCAATCAATCAATCAATCAATCAATCAATCAATCAATCTATCTATCTATCTATCTATCTATCTATCTATCTATCTATCTATCTATCTATCTATCTATCTATCCATCTATCTATCTATCTATCTATCTATCTATCTATCTATCTATCTATCTATCTATCTATCTATCTATCAATCTATTTATCTATCTATCTATTAACAGTCTACTTCTATTTTTGTCTATTTAATGATCTATTCACCTTTTTGTAGATGTACTCCATCTCTGCTGGAGTGTTCTTCTCGAATCCTATCAACCTACAGATATTAATAATTAAAAACAAAAAGAACTAATCTTTTCACAAAGTAGGTATATTACGTTAGCTGATTTAGAACATTCTGGTAATAATCCAAGGTTTCTCGAAGTTTTACCAAAGACACCCCCTTCCATGTCAGAAATTTACATTCGAGCCCCCTTAGCCAATTAGGATGTTTAGGGGAGCTCTGTAACCTGCCCCCTAGCGGGATCAAGAGTTTACTTGCATTCTGAACTGCAGAAATAAACAATGTATAATCCTCATGGAGTCTAAATGAGACCAATCGTTATGGAAGGCCTGAACACTGACCTGAAACGTCACATCCTGCGGGCAGTTTAGACCAATAGTTCGTTGCCACGTCACAGGTCTGGTGATAAACAAAAACTGAGGTCAAAATAAGTCAAAGAAGGAAGGCGGCAGTGGCCAATATTATAATATGTGTGATGGACATCACAGTGCTTGAACGTCTGAAATGGGCGTGGTCGTTATATCATTCTCTTCTTGCCGCGGGCCTTGCTTTATTCACAACATTAATATTCAGCTATTAACTATAACGCTAATACAACAAAGTTTTGTTTTTTACTGTGAAAAATAAATTTAACGCTATCATGGTACTGTATAGAAAATAGCACCTCAATGTGGGACACGCCTCCCTATTTGAGAAATGCTGTTGCAGTCTTTAACATTCTATGCACGGTTGAATGATCACCGGTTAGTACAGAACACTACATCTTCCCCACAGAGCTTTCTTTGACTTAACAACAAAATGGAGGCAGGAAATTCAATTTCAAATCTCCCAAGTTTCATCTGATTGGACTGTTCACAAAGTCCACAAAGTAACGCGTATATCCCACATGTTTGTGTTGTAACTGGCAGATCATTGACCTACTTATCAATCAATCTGTCAGTCCAGATGTACTATGTACCTTACCAAGCTGCTGATAAAACAGAGTAGCCCAGGGGCAATGGGAAATCTATTATTTGCCCTAAGTAAACACTTGGTATGTGAGTATTACTTGTCTCGCGGGGCCAGTCTTGGAGTACAGAGTAGCACATCTTAAGATGCCGTTCAAGTGAAAGTAATGTAAGAATTAAAAAAGAATAGATGGAATTTCGGGCTGTACTGTACCAAGGTTTTACTTAAAATGAAACTGTTCTATGCTTATCTCTTCACTTGTTAGAAAGATACAATTTTTAAGTCAAACTTATATTCTTGATTACATTCACCAATCGCCAGTCACGATTCGAGTCTCGTCTGCTTGATAGATGTCACGAGCTTTGCTAGTACTGTAAGACACTTTAAGCTGAAAGAGAAATACTTATCCTGTTCATTTAGGTTATCTACTTGTGTCTATCCAAAGCAGAGTGAGGACCATCTATTCCTTGCCTACAAATTTGATGTTAATTGTTTCGTTTTTTTTTCTAATGTATGTCCAAGTGTTCTGTAGTTTTTTGTTTGCTCGCAGTCTCATTGTCATAACTAGTTTGTTTAGTACCAGCGAACACACAAGATCCACCGGTTAGAAATTATATAAAGCAAGCCTACTGATACAATATGCAGCACCAATAGCAACAGAATATTTACTGAAATCAGCCGTAAGCAAAGTATGATATCAATATGCTCTTTATATCATTGAATAAAATGTTTACCAACTAGAACACTTTTTGACGCGAATACTAGAACGCTGTAAGGACAAGCGAAGTAAAAACAATCTTTAAAAAAATCAACAACAAATAAAGACAAAGAACAAAGAACAACAAAGAAATAGCTTCAACAGTTATTTAAGGGGAATAAACACAACAAATTTAGCCATATCTGTGAATATGTAAGGAATAGTTTCCCTTGCTGGTATCAAACAAAATAATTCATTACCATTAATTAATTGACTAATTGGTTACTTTTTGTTTTATTGGTTCATGTCTTGTCTATGCCAATGAATAACTGTGTCAGGTTTCAACTTGATCCGAGAAAAGGTGTGGGAGACATAACGTATACACACTTTTCACCAGTCAGACAGACATAGACAGAGTGAGTTGATATACGTTTTTATAAGAAAAGTCAGACAAAAAAATAGAACACAATTAGCCAAAATCAGACGAATAACTTAGAGATAACGCATCTCTTCGTGCATATGTGACGCCGCGATCCAATTAGTGTTTCACTTGCCAAACATTATTAGATCTAGTTTTGTTTGAAAGTTACGAGGCAGTACTTATGATGTAGTAAAATCAAACCAAATACATGTTGTACAATTGGGTGCTATGGTCTCCACGTCGACAAATGTACATATGACCCAGGTAAATGGGACATGGAAAATAAATAAATAAATAAAACGGCATAAATGTTCCTTGGGCACTAACTGGAACCGTGACGTATGTATAGTAGCCCTAAAACAAACTTAAGACCCTCAAAAAAAAGTTTCCCAACTCTATGAAAGTATTCCTATTTTATGGATTTAGGCCATGTTTATCATGTTTACATGAGAGATTACTCTGACACATGAAAATTACAAAATATAGTCTATTGAATTCATTTTTTTAATAAAATTAAATTTCAAATTTGTCTATTAAAGCATTTTTACATAAAATCTTCCTTATATCTGCGAATTTAGAAGTACTGACGTGCTTTATAATCCCATTCATCTATCGAAACCGACATCTAAGTCTAGACTACACACTGTTAGTGTAATTCTAGATCTAATTCAAAGAGGAAAGATCTTCTTTATACTTTAACACATTAACATACAAAATAAAGTCCATTCATTTCATATTTTAATCAAATTAACCCTCAAAGTTTGTGTTTCTAAAGCATTTTTCATACATTCGTTCGCTATAGCTTCCATGTTGACATTCATTATAATAGTCTCATTTATGTGTCGTGCAAACCGCTATGTAAACACACTATGATTGGACAGGCTACATGAGGCTCTACATGGGGGATTACATTTACTAACATACAATAATTAATAAATCTCTTGAGCCCTTGAATTCACTCTTATAACAGTAGGTCTACATCCATTATAATAATATCTAGACTCTAGATTTAGACCTAAATATATGTAGACCTACAATCAAATGCTTTAGTAAAAAATGGATTTAGTTCGATTAGCTATTTTGATAGCTCCATTAATACTATTTTTTAAATTTACGCATTCGCTTTCTTATAGCATTATTATTTCGTTTAATTGTTTCCAAAACATTGTCAGTGACTATATCGACAGTGATACGCAAAATAAGACCCGCAAGCAGCGGATAATATATGTCTAGTATCTCTCTCTCTCTCTCTCTCTATATATATATATATATATATATACATATATATATATATATATGTATATATATATATATATATATATATATATATATATATGTATATAATGACAATCTAGTTGATGAGGAACACATTCGTGTTGCACTTTTGTCAGACTTCAAGAGCAAGTATAGCCAGAGAGAGGACACCTACAAAACTGAAAGTCTACAAGGCTGTAGTCCTCCCTTCACTTTTAAATGCTTTAGAGTCTTGGACTTTATAGTCCCGCCATATACATAAAAAATGAAATCCTTCCACCTCCTCTGTCCAAGACTAATGAACCAGTGAACTTGTTTGACAACATACCAGATTTTTAGATCTTAGCGCTGTCACAGATGAACAGTATCCATGCCACAACAAAAAGTTCCAAACTATGATGGGCTGGCCATGCAGTCTGCATGCTTGACAATCCCCCGCCCCCAACAGATTTTTTTTTATGGGGAGATGTATGTTGAAAATTGCTCTCAAGGGGGTGGGAGAGTCAACAACAACAACAACTACAACAAAAGCTGCCAACTCTGCAACAAACTCATCCTTTTCGTGCCTTCTAATCGGCCGGCTATTGAAAGCGAAGATTGGACTCCACAGCCATTTTCGAGTTGATAGGAAATACGAATGTTCTCATCTTAATCCAAGAAAGCTGAAGCTGAAGTATGGGAGATGACAATAGAAAGCAATGTAAGCACTTTGATACATCCACTTCCAAGACTTAATGGTAATTTAGGGCCAGAGACTGCAATGATTGCAGACAGATCGATAGAGCATAACGTTTGAAACTGCTGTCTTTGGTACGAGGAGATGTCTAGCTCTGAAGGTACTAAATGGTAAAAAACAATAAGGTCAGAGCGATGAGACGAAAGACTCAACTCTTACATTGAGAGACATAAGTACAAAGACTCAACTCTTACATTGAGAGACATAAGTACAAAGACTCAACTCTTGCATTGAGGGACATAAGTACAAAGACTCAACTCTTACATTGAGAGACATAAGTACAAAGACTCAACTCTTGCATTGAGGGACATAAGTACAAAGACTCAACTCTTACATTGAGAGACATAAGTACAAAGACTCAACTCTTGCATTGAGGGACATAAGTACAAAGACTCAACTCTTACATTGAGAGACATAAGTACAAAGACTCAACTCTTGCATTGAGGGACATAAGTACAAAGACTCAACTCTTGCATTGAGGGACATAAGTACAAAGACTCAACTCTTACATTGAGAGACATAAGTACAAAGACTCAACTCTTGCATTGAGGGACATAAGTACAAAGACTCAACTCTTGCATTGAGGGACATAAGTACAAAGACTCAACTCTTGCATTGAGGGACATAAATACAAAGACTCGACTCTTACATTGAGAGACATAAATACAAAGACTCAACTCTTGCATTGAGGGACATAAGTACAAAGACTCAACTCTTGCATTGAGAGACATAAATACAAAGACTCAACTCTTACATTGAGAGACATAAATACAAAGACTCAACTCTTACATTGAGAGACATAAATACAAAGACTCAACTCTTGCATTGAGGGACATAAGTACAAAGACTCAACTCTTGCATTGAGAGACAAAAATACAAAGACTCAACTCTTACATTGAGAGACATAAATACAAAGACTCAACTCTTACATTGAGAGACATAAATACAAAGACTCAACTCTTACATTGAGAGACATAAGAACAAAGACTCAACTCTTACATTGAGAGACATAAGTACAAAGACTCAACTCTTACATTGAGAGACATAAGAACAAAGACTCAACTCTTACATTGAGAGACATAAATACAAAGACTCAACTCTTACATTGAGAGACATAAATACAAAGACTCAACTCTTACATTGAGAGACATAAGAACAAAGACTCAACTCTTACATTGAGAGACATAAGTACAAAGACTCAACTCTTACATTGAGAGACATAAGAACAAAGACTCAACTCTTACATTGAGAGACATAAATACAAAGACTCAACTCTTACATTGAGAGACATAAATACAAAGACTCAACTCTTACATTGAGAGACATAAATACAAAGACTCAACTCTTACATTGAGAGACATAAATACAAAGACTCAACTCTTACATTGAGAGACATAAGAACAAAGACTCAACTCTTACATTGAGAGACATAAGTACAAAGACTCAACTCTTACATTGAGAGACATAAATACAAAGACTCAACTCTTACATTGAGAGACATAAGAACAAAGACTCAACTCTTACATTGAGAGACATAAGTACAAAGACTAAACTCTTACATTGAGAGACATAAATACAAAGACTCGACTCTTGCATTGAGGGACATAAGAACAAAGACTCAACTCTTACATTGAGAGACATAAGAACAAAGACTCAACTCTTACATTGAGAGACATAAGTACAAAGACTCAACTCTTACATTGAGAGACATAAGTACAAAGACTAAACTCTTACATTGAGAGACATAAGAACAAAGACTCAACTCTTACATTGAGAGACATAAGTACAAAGACTCAACTCTTACATTGAGAGACATAAGAACAAAGACTCAACTCTTACATTGAGAGACATAAGTACAAAGACTCAACTCTTACATTGAGAGACATAAGTACAAAGACTCAACTCTTACATTGAGAGACATAAGAACAAAGACTCAACTCTTACATTGAGAGACATAAGTACAAAGACTCAACTCTTACATTGAGAGACATAAGAACAAAGACTCAACTCTTACATTGAGAGACATAAGTACAAAGACTCAACTCTTACATTGAGAGACATAAGTACAAAGACTCAACTCTTACATTGAGAGACATAAGAACAAAGACTCAACTCTTACATTGAGAGACATAAGTACAAAGACTCAACTCTTACATTGAGAGACATAAGTACAAAGACTCAACTCTTACATTGAGAGACATAAGTACAAAGACTCAACTCTTACATTGAGAGACATAAGTACAAAGACTCAACTCTTACATTGAGAGACATAAGTACAAAGACTCAACTCTTACATTGAGAGACATAAGTACAAAGACTCAACTCTTACATTGAGAGACATAAGTACAAAGACTCAACTCTTACATTGAGAGACATAAGTACAAAGACTCAACTCTTACATTGAGAGACATAAGTACAAAGACTCAACTCTTACATTGAGAGACATAAGTACAAAGACTCAACTCTTACATTGAGAGACATAAGAACAAAGACTCAACTCTTACATTGAGAGACATAAGTACAAAGACTCAACTCTTACATTGAGAGACATAAGTACAAAGACTCAACTCTTACATTGAGAGACATAAGTACAAAGACTCAACTCTTACATTGAGAGACATAAGTACAAAGACTCAACTCTTACATTGAGAGACATAAGTACAAAGACTCAACTCTTACATTGACAGACATAAGTACAAAGACTCAACTCTTACATTGAGAGACATAAGTACAAAGACTCAACTCTTGCATTGAGGGACATAAATACAAAGACTCAACTCTTACATTGAGAGACGTAAGTACAAAGACTCAACTCTTGCATTGAGGGACATAAATACAAAGACTCAACTCTTACATTGAGAGACATAAGTACAAAGACTCAACTCTTGCATTGAGGGACATAAATACAAAGACTCAACTCTTACATTGAGAGACATAACTACAAAGACTCAACTCTTACATTGAGAGACATAAGTACAAAGACTCAACTCTTACATTGAGAGACATAAGTACAAAGACTCAACTCTTGCATTGAGGGACATAAATACAAAGACTCAACTCTTACATTGAGAGACATAAGTACAAAGACTCAACTCTTGCATTGAGAGACATAAATACAAAGACTCAACTCTTACATTGAGAGACATAAGTACAAAGACTCAACTCTTGCATTGAGGGACATAAATACAAAGACTCAACTCTTACATTGAGAGACATAAGTACAAAGACTCAACTCTTGCATTGAGGGACATAAATACAAAGACTCAACTCTTGCATTGAGGGACATAAGTACAAAGACTCAACTCTTGCATTGAGGGACATAAGTACAAAGACTCAACTCATGCATTGAGGGACATAAGTACAAAGACTCAACTCTTGCATTGAGGGACATAAGTACAAAGACTCAACTCTTGCATTGAGGGACATAAGTACAAAGACTCAACTCTTGCATTGAGGGACATAAGTACAAAGACTCAACTCTTGCATTGAGGGACATAAGTACAAAGACTCAACTCTTGCATTGAGGGACATAAGTACAAAGACTCAACTCTTGCATTGAGGGACATAAGTACAAAGACTCAACTCTTGCATTGAGGGACATAAGTACAAAGACTCAACTCTTGCATTGAGGGACATAAGTACAAAGACTCAACTCTTGCATTGAGGGACATAAGTACAAAGACTCAACTCTTGCATTGAGGGACATAAGTACAAAGACTCAACTCTTGCATTGAGGGACATAAATACAAAGACTCAACTCTTGCATTGAGGGACATAAGTACAAAGACTCAACTCTTGCATTGAGGGACATAAGTACAAAGACTCAACTCTTGCATTGAGAGACATAAGTACAAAGACTCAACTCTTGCATTGAGGGACATAAGTACAAAGACTCAACTCTTGCATTGAGGGACATAAGTACAAAGACTCAACTCTTGCATTGAGGGACATAAGTACAAAGACTCAACTCTTGCATTGAGAGACATAAGTACAAAGACTCAACTCTTGCATTGAGGGACATAAATACAAAGACTAAATTCTTGCATTGAGAGACATAAATACAAAGACTCGACTCTTTCATTGAGGAACAAAAATACAAAGACTCAACTCTTACATTGAGAGACATAAATACAAAGACTCAACTCTTGCATTAGGGACATAAATACAAAGACTCAACTCTTGCATTGAGGGACATAAGTACAAAGACTCAACTCTTGCATTGAGGGACATAAGTACAAAGACTCAACTCTTACATTGAGAGACATAAGTACAAAGACTCAACTCTTGCATTGAGGGACATAAATACAAAGACTCAACTCTTACATTGAGAGACATAAGTACAAAGACTCAACTCTTGCATTGAGGGACATAAATACAAAGACTCAACTCTTGCATTGAGGGACATAAGTACAAAGACTCAACTCTTGCATTGAGGGACATAAGTACAAAGACTCAACTCTTGCATTGAGGGACATAAGTACAAAGACTCAACTCTTGCATTGAGGGACATAAGTACAAAGACTCAACTCTTGCATTGAGGGACATAAGTACAAAGACTCAACTCTTGCATTGAGGGACATAAGTACAAAGACTCAACTCTTGCATTGAGGGACATAAGTACAAAGACTCAACTCTTGCATTGAGGGACATAAGTACAAAGACTCAACTCTTGCATTGAGGGACATAAGTACAAAGACTCAACTCTTGCATTGAGGGACATAAGTACAAAGACTCAACTCTTGCATTGAGGGACATAAGTACAAAGACTCAACTCTTGCATTGAGGGACATAAGTACAAAGACTCAACTCTTGCATTGAGGGACATAAGTACAATGACTCAACTCTTGCATTGAGGGACATAAGTACAAAGACTCAACTCTTGCATTGAGGGACATAAGTACAAAGACTCAACTCTTGCATTGAGGGACATAAGTACAAAGACTCAACTCTTGCATTGAGGGACATAAGTACAAAGACTCAACTCTTGCATTGAGAGACATAAGTACAAAGACTCAACTCTTGCATTGAGGGACATAAGTACAAAGACTAAACTCTTGCATTGAGGGACATAAGTACAAAGACTCAACTCTTGCATTGAGGGACATAAGTACAAAGACTCAACTCTTGCATTGAGGGACATAAGTACAAAGACTCAACTCTTGCATTGAGGGACATAAGTACAAAGACTCAACTCTTGCATTGAGGGACATAAGTACAATGACTCAACTCTTGCATTGAGAGACATAAGTACAAAGACTCAACTCTTGCATTGAGGGACATAAGTACAAAGACTCAACTCTTGCATTGAGGGACATAAGTACAAACACTCAACTCTTGCATTGAGAGACAAAAGTACAAAGACTCAACTCTTGCATTGAGGGACATAAGTACAAAGACTCAACTCTTGCATTGAGGGACATAAGTACAAAGACTCAACTCTTGCATTGAGGGACATAAGTACAAAGACTCAACTCTTGCATTGAGGGACATAAGTACAAAGACTCAACTCTTTCATTGAGGGACATAAGTACAAAGACTCGACTCTTGCATTTAGGGACATAAGTACAATGACTTAACTCTTGCATTGAGGGACATAAGTACAAAGACTCAACTCTTTCATTGAGGGACATAAGTACAAAGACTCGACTCTTTCATTGAGGGACATAAGTACAAAGACTCGACTCTTGCATTGAGCGACATAAGTACAATGACTTAACTCTTGCATTGAGGGACATAAGTACAAAGACTCGACTCTTACATTAAGGGACATAAATACAAAGACTCGACTCTTACATTAAGGGATAAATAAATACAAACACTCAATTCTTGCATTGAGAGACATAAGTACAAAGACTCAACTCTTGCATTGAGGGACATAAATACAAAGACTCAACTCTTACATTGAGAGACATAAGTACAAAGACTCAACTCTTGCATTGAGGGACATAAATACAAAGACTCAACTCTTGCATTGAGGGACATAAGTACAAAGACTCAACTCTTGCATTGAGGGACATAAGTACAAAGACTCAACTCTTGCATTGAGGGACATAAGTACAAAGACTCAACTCTTGCATTGAGGGACATAAGTACAAAGACTCAACTCTTGCATTAAGGGACATAAGTACAAAGACTCAACTCTTGCATTGAGGGACATAAGTACAAAGACTCAACTCTTGCATTGAGGGACATAAGTACAAAGACTCAACTCTTGCATTGAGGGACATAAGTACAAAGACGCAACTCTTGCATTGAGGGACATAAGTACAAAGACTCAACTCTTGCATTGAGGGACATAAGTACAAAGACTCAACTCTTGCATTGAGGGACATAAGTACAAAGACTCAACTCTTGCATTGAGGGACATAAGTACAAAGACTCAACTCTTGCATTGAGGGACATAAGTACAAAGACTCAACTCTTCCATTGAGGGACATAAGTACAAAGACTCAACTCTTGCATTGAGAGACATAAGTACAAAGACTCAACTCTTGCATTGAGGGACATAAGTACAAAGACTCAACTCTTGCATTGAGGGACATAAGTACAAAGACTCAACTCTTGCATTGAGGGACATAAGTACAAAGACTCAACTCTTGCATTGAGGGACATAAGTACAAAGACTCAACTCTTGCATTGAGGGACATAAGTACAAAGACTCAACTCTTGCATTGAGGGACATAAGTACAATGACTCAACTCTTGCATTGAGAGACATAAGTACAAAGACTCAACTCTTGCATTGAGGGACATAAGTACAAAGACTCAACTCTTGCATTGAGGGACATAAGTACAAAGACTCAACTCTTGCATTGAGAGACATAAGTACAAAGACTCAACTCTTGCATTGAGGGACATAAGTACAAAGACTCAACTCTTGCATTGAGGGACATAAGTACAAAGACTCAACTCTTGCATTGAGGGACATAAGTACAAAGACTCAACTCTTGCATTGAGGGACATAAGTACAAAGACTCAACTCTTGCATTGAGAGACATAAGTACAAAGACTCAACTCTTGCATTGAGGGACATAAGTACAAAGACTCAACTCTTGCATTGAGGGACATAAGTACAAAGACTCAACTCTTGCATTGAGGGACATAAATACAAAGACTCGACTCTTGCATTGAGGGACATAAGTACAAAGACTCAACTCTTGCATTGAGGGACAAAAGTACAAAGACTCAACTCTTGCATTGAGGGACATAAGTACAAAGACTCAACTCTTGCATTGAGGGACATAAGTACAAAGACTCAACTCTTGCATTGAGGGACATAAGTACAAAGACTCAACTCTTGCATTGAGGGACATAAGTACAAAGACTCAACTCTTTCATTGAGGGACATAAGTACAAAGACTCGACTCTTGCATTGAGGGACATAAGTACAATGACTCAACTCTTGCATTGAGGGACATAAGTACAAAGACTCAACTCTTTCATTGAGGGACATAAGTACAAAGACTCGACTCTTTCATTGAGGGACATAAGTACAAAGACTCGACTCTTGCATTGAGGGACATAAGTACAATAACTTAACTCTTGCATTGAGGGACATAAGTACAAAGACTCGACTCTTACATTAAGGGACATAAATACAAAGACTCGACTCTTACATTAAGGGATAAATAAATACAAAGACTCAATTCTTGCATTGAGAGACATAAGTACAAAGACTCAACTCTTGCATTGAGGGACATAAATACAAAGACTCAACTCTTACATTGAGAGACATAAGTACAAAGACTCAACTCTTGCATTGAGGGACATAAATACAAAGACTCAACTCTTGCATTGAGGGACATAAGTACAAAGACTCAACTCTTGCATTGAGGGACATAAGTACAAAGACTCAACTCTTGCATTGAGGGACATAAGTACAAAGACTCAACTCTTGCATTGAGGGACATAAGTACAATGACTCAACTCTTGCATTGAGAGACATAAGTACAAAGACTCAACTCTTGCATTGAGGGACATAAGTACAAATACTCAACTCTTGCATTGAGGGACATAAGTACAAAGACTCAACTCTTGCATTGAGAGACATAAGTACAAAGACTCAACTCTTGCATTGAGGGACATAAGTACAAAGACTCAACTCTTGCATTGAGGGACATAAGTACAAAGACTCAACTCTTGCATTGAGGGACATAAGTACAAAGACTAGACTCTTGCATTGAGGGACATAAGTACAAAGACTCAACTCTTTCATTGAGGGACATAAGTACAAAGACTCGACTCTTGCATTGAGGGACATAAGTACAATGACTCAACTCTTGCATTGAGGGACATAAGTACAAAGACTCAACTCTTTCATTGAGGGACATAAGTACAAAGACTCGACTCTTTCATTGAGGGACATAAGTACAAAGACTCGACTCTTGCATTGAGGGACATAAGTACAATGACTTAACTCTTGCATTGAGGGACATAAGTACAAAGACTCGACTCTTACATTAAGGGACATAAATACAAAGACTCGACTCTTACATTAAGGGATAAATAAATACAAAGACTCAATTCTTGCATTGAGAGACATAAGTACAAAGACTCAACTCTTGCATTGAGGGACATAAATACAAAGACTCAACTCTTACATTGAGAGACATAAGTACAAAGACTCAACTCTTGCATTGAGGGACATAAATACAAAGACTCAACTCTTGCATTGAGGGACATAAGTACAAAGACTCAATTCTTGCATTGAGGGACATAAGTACAAAGACTCAACTCTTGCATTGAGGGACATAAGTACAAAGACTCAACTCTTGCATTGAGGGACATAAGTACAAAGACTCAACTCTTGCATTAAGGGACATAAGTACAAAGACTCAACTCTTGCATTGAGGGACATAAGTACAAAGACTCAACTCTTGCATTGAGGGACATAAGTACAAAGACTAAACTCTTGCATTAAGGGACATAAGTACAAAGACTCAACTCTTGCATTGAGGGACATAAGTACAAAGACTAAACTCTTGCATTGAGGGACATAAGTACAAAGACTCAACTCTTGCATTGAGGGACATAAGTACAAAGACTCAACTCTTGCATTGAGGGACATAAATATAAAGACTCGACTCTTGCATTGAGGGACATAAATACAAAGACTCAACTCTTGCATTGAGGGACATAAGTACAAAGACTCAACTCTTGCATTGAGGGACATAAGTACAAAGACTCAACTCTTGCATTGAGGGACATAAGTACAAAGACTCAACTCTTGCATTGAGGGACATAAGTACAAAGACTCAACTCTTGCATTGAGAGACATAAGTACAAAGACTCAACTCTTGCATTGAGGGACATAAGTACAAAGACTCAACTCTTGCATTGAGGGACATAAGTACAAAGACTCAACTCTTGCATTGAGGGACATAAATACAAAGACTCGACTCTTGCATTGAGGGACATAAGTACAAAGACTCAACTCTTGCATTGAGGGACAAAAGTACAAAGACTCAACTCTTGCATTGAGGGACATAAGTACAAAGACTCAACTCTTGCATTGAGGGACATAAGTACAAAGACTCAACTCTTGCATTGAGGGACATAAGTACAAAGACTCAACTCTTGCATTGAGAGACATAAGTACAAAGACTCAACTCTTGCATTGAGGGACATAAGTACAAAGACTCAACTCTTGCATTGAGGGACATAAGTACAAAGACTCAACTCTTGCATTGAGAGACATAAGTACAAAGACTCAACTCTTGCATTGAGGGACATAAGTACAAAGACTCAACTCTTGCATTGAGGGACATAAGTACAAAGACTCAACTCTTGCATTGAGGGACATAAGTACAAAGACTCAACTCTTGCATTGAGGGACATAAGTACAAAGACTCAACTCTTTCATTGAGGGACATAAGTACAAAGACTCGACTCTTGCATTGAGGGACATAAGTACAATGACTCAACTCTTGCATTGAGGGACATAAGTACAAAGACTCAACTCTTTCATTGAGGGACATAAGTACAAAGACTCGACTCTTTCATTGAGGGACATAAGTACCAAGACTCGACTCTTGCATTGAGGGACATAAGTACAATGACTTAACTCTTGCATTGAGGGACATAAGTACAAAGACTCGACTCTTACATTAAGGGACATAAATACAAAGACTCGACTCTTACATTAAGGGATAAATAAATACAAAGACTCAATTCTTGCATTGAGAGACATAAGTACAAAGACTCAACTCTTGCATTGAGGGACATAAATACAAAGACTCAACTCTTACATTGAGAGACATAAGTACAAAGACTCAACTCTTGCATTGAGGGACATAAATACAAAGACTCAACTCTTGCATTGAGGGACATAAGTACAAAGACTCAACTCTTGCATTGAGGGACATAAGTACAAAGACTCAACTCTTGCATTGAGGGACATAAGTACAAAGACTCAACTCTTGCATTGAGGGACATAAGTACAAAGACTCAACTCTTGCATTGAGGGACATAAGTACAAAGACTAAACTCTTGCATTAAGGGACATAAGTACAAAGACTCAACTCTTGCATTGAGGGACATAAGTACAAAGACTAAACTCTTGCATTGAGGGACATAAGTACAAAGACTCAACTCTTGCATTGAGGGACATAAGTACAAAGACTCAACTCTTGCATTGAGGGACATAAATATAAAGACTCGACTCTTGCATTGAGGGACATAAATACAAAGACTCAACTCTTGCATTGAGGGACATAAGTACAAAGACTCAACTCTTGCATTGAGGGACATAAGTACAAAGACTCAACTCTTGCATTGAGGGACATAAGTACAAAGACTCAACTCTTGCATTGAGGGACATAAGTACAAAGACTCAACTCTTGCATTGAGAGACATAAGTACAAAGACTCAACTCTTGCATTGAGGGACATAAGTACAAAGACTCAACTCTTGCATTGAGGGACATAAGTACAAAGACTCAACTCTTGCATTGAGGGACATAAATACAAAGACTCGACTCTTGCATTGAGGGACATAAGTACAAAGACTCAACTCTTGCATTGAGGGACAAAAGTACAAAGACTCAACTCTTGCATTGAGGGACATAAGTACAAAGACTCAACTCTTGCATTGAGGGACATAAGTACAAAGACTCAACTCTTGCATTGAGGGACATAAGTACAAAGACTCAACTCTTGCATTGAGAGACATAAGTACAAAGACTCAACTCTTGCATTGAGGGACATAAGTACAAAGACTCAACTCTTGCATTGAGGGACATAAGTACAAAGACTCAACTCTTGCATTGAGAGACATAAGTACAAAGACTCAACTCTTGCATTGAGGGACATAAGTACAAAGACTCAACTCTTGCATTGAGGGACATAAGTACAAAGACTCAACTCTTGCATTGAGGGACATAAGTACAAAGACTCAACTCTTGCATTGAGGGACATAAGTACAAAGACTCAACTCTTTCATTGAGGGACATAAGTACAAAGACTCGACTCTTGCATTGAGGGACATAAGTACAATGACTCAACTCTTGCATTGAGGGACATAAGTACAAAGACTCAACTCTTTCATTGAGGGACATAAGTACAAAGACTCGACTCTTTCATTGAGGGACATAAGTACCAAGACTCGACTCTTGCATTGAGGGACATAAGTACAATGACTTAACTCTTGCATTGAGGGACATAAGTACAAAGACTCGACTCTTACATTAAGGGACATAAATACAAAGACTCGACTCTTACATTAAGGGATAAATAAATACAAAGACTCAATTCTTGCATTGAGAGACATAAGTACAAAGACTCAACTCTTGCATTGAGGGACATAAATACAAAGACTCAACTCTTACATTGAGAGACATAAGTACAAAGACTCAACTCTTGCATTGAGGGACATAAATACAAAGACTCAACTCTTGCATTGAGGGACATAAGTACAAAGACTCAACTCTTGCATTGAGGGACATAAGTACAAAGACTCAACTCTTGCATTGAGGGACATAAGTACAAAGACTCAACTCTTGCATTGAGGGACATAAGTACAAAGACTCAACTCTTGCATTAAGGGACATAAGTACAAAGACTCAACTCTTGCATTGAGGGACATAAGTACAAAGACTCAACTCTTGCATTGAGGGACATAAGTACAAAGAATCAACTCTTGCATTGAGGGACATAAATACAAAGACGCAACTCTTGCATTGAGGGACATAAGTACAAAGACTCAACTCTTGCATTGAGGGACATAAGTACAAAGACTCAACTCTTGCATTGAGGGACATAAGTACAAAGACTCAACTCTTGCATTGAGGGACATAAATACAAAGACTCGACTCTTGCATTGAGGGACATAAGTACAAAGACTCAACTCTTGCACTGAGGGACATAAGTACAAAGACTCAACTCTTGCATTGAGGGACATAAGTACAAAGACTCAACTCTTGCATTGAGGGACATAAGTACAAAGACTCAACTCTTGCATTGAGAGACATAAGTACAAAGACTCAACTCTTGCATTGAGAGACATAAGTACAAAGACTCAACTCTTGCATTGAGGGACATAAGTACAAAGACTCAACTCTTGCATTGAGGGACATAAGTACAAAGACTCAACTCTTGCATTTAGGGACATAAGTACAAAGACTCAACTCTTTCATTGAGGGACATAAGTACAAAGACTCGACTCTTGCATTGAGGGACATAAGTACAAAGACTCGACTCTTGCATTGAGGGACATAAGTACAATGACTCAACTCTTGCATTGAGGGACATAAGTACAAAGACTCAACTCTTTCATTGAGGGACATAAGTACAAAGACTCGACTCTTTCATTGAGGGACATAAGTACAAAGACTCGACTCTTGCATTGAGGGACATAAGTACAATGACTCAACTCTTGCATTGAGGGACATAAGTACAAAGACTCGACTCTTACATTAAGGGACAAAAATACAAAGACTCGACTCTTACATTAAGGGACATAAATACAAAGACTCGACTCTTACATTGAGAGACATAAATACAAAGACTTAATTCTTGCATTGAGAGACATAAATACAAAGACTCGACTCTTTCATTGAGGAACAAAAATACAAAGACTCAACTCTTACATTGAGAGACATAAATACAAAGACTCAACTCTTGCATTGAGGGACATAAATACAAAGACTCAACTCTTGCATTGAGGGACATAAGTACAAAGACTCAACTCTTGCATTGAGGGACATAAATACAAAGACTCAACTCTTACATTGAGAGACATAAGTACAAAGACTCAACTCTTGCATTGAGGGTCATAAATACAAAGACTCAACTCTTACATTGAGAGACATAAGTACAAAGACTCAACTCTTGCATTGAGGGACATAAATACAAAGACTCAACTCTTGCATTGAGGGACATAAGTACAAAGACTCAACTCTTGCATTGAGGGACATAAGTACAAAGACTCAACTCTTGCATTGAGGGACATAAGTACAAAGACTCAACTCTTGCATTGAGGGACATAAGTACAAAGACTCAACTCTTGCATTGAGGGACATAAGTACAAAGACTCAACTCTTGCATTGAGGGACATAAGTACAAAGACTCAACTCTTGCATTGAGGGACATAAGTACAAAGACTCAACTCTTGCATTGAGGGACATATGTACAAAGACTCAACTCTTGCATTGAGGGACATAAGTACAAAGACTCAACTCTTGCATTGAGAGACATAAGTACAAAGACTCAACTCTTGCATTGAGGGACATAAATACAAAGACTCAATTCTTGCATTGAGAGACATAAATACAAAGACTCGACTCTTTCATTGAGGAACAAAAATACAAAGACTCAACTCTTACATTGAGAGACATAAATACAAAGACTCAACTCTTGCATTGAGGGACATAAATACAAAGACTCAACTCTTGCATTGAGGGACATAAGTACAAAGACTCAACTCTTGCATTGAGGGACATAAATACAAAGACTCAACTCTTACATTGAGAGACATAAGTACAAAGACTCAACTCTTGCATTGAGGGACATAAATACAAAGACTCAACTCTTACATTGAGAGACATAAATACAAAGACTCAACTCTTACATTGAGAGACATAAGTACAAAGACTCAACTCTTGCATTGAGGGACATAAGTACAAAGACTCAACTCTTGCATTGAGGGACATAAGTACAAAGACTCAACTCTTGCATTGAGGGACATAAGTACAAAGACTCAACTCTTGCATTGAGGGACATAAGTACAAAGACTCAACTCTTGCATTGAGGGACATAAGTACAAAGACTCAACTCTTGCATTGAGGGACATAAGTACAAAGACTCAACTCTTGCATTGAAGGACATAAGTACAAAGACTCAAATCTTGCATTGAGGGACATAAGTACAAAGACTCAACTCTTGCATTGAGGGACATAAGTACAAAGACTCAACTCTTGCATTGAGGGACATAAGTACAAAGACTCAACTCTTGCATTGAGGGACATAAGTACAAAGACTCAACTCTTGCATTGAAGGACATAAGTACAAAGACTCAAATCTTGCATTGAGGGACATAAGTACAAAGACTCAACTCTTGCATTGAGGGACATAAGTACAAAGACTCAACTCTTGCATTGAGGGACATAAGTACAAAGACTCAACTCTTGCATTGAGGGACATAAGTACAAAGACTCAACTCTTGCATTGAGGGACATAAGTACAAAGACTCAACTCTTGCATTGAGGGACATAAGTACAAAGACTCGACTCTTTCATTAAGGGACATAAGTACAAAGACTCAACTCTTGCATTGAGAGACATAAGTACAAAGACTCAACTCTTGCATTAAGGGACATTAGTACAAAGACTCAACTCTTGCATTGAGGGACATAAGTACAAAGACTCAACTCTTGCATTGAGGGACATAAGTACAAAGACTCAACTCTTGCATTGAGGGACATAAGTACAAAGACTCAACTCTTGCATTGAGGGACATAAGTACAAAGACTCAACTCTTGCATTGAGGGACATAAGTACTATGACTCAACTCTTGCATTGAGAGACATAAGTACAAAGACTCAACTCTTGCATTGAGGGACATAAGTACAAAGACTCAACTCTTGCATTGAGGGACATAAGTACAAAGACTCAACTCTTGCATTGAGGGACATAAGTACAAAGTCTCAACTCTTGCATTGAAGGACATAAGTACAAAGACTCAAATCTTGCATTGAGGGACATAAGTACAAAGACTCAACTCTTGCATTGAGGGACATAAGTACAAAGACTCAACTCTTGCATTGAGGGACATAAGTACAAAGACTCAACTCTTGCATTGAGGGACATAAGTACAAAGACTCAACTCTTGCATTGAAGGACATAAGTACAAAGACTCAAATCTTGCATTGAGGGACATAAGTACAAAGACTCAACTCTTGCATTGAGGGACATAAGTACAAAGACTCAACTCTTGCATTGAGGGACATAAGTACAAAGACTCAACTCTTGCATTGAGGGACATAAGTACAAAGACTCAACTCTTGCATTGAGGGACATAAGTACAAAGACTCAACTCTTGCATTGAGGGACATAAGTACAAAGACTCGACTCTTTCATTAAGGGACATAAGTACAAAGACTCAACTCTTGCATTGAGAGACATAAGTACAAAGACTCAACTCTTGCATTAAGGGACATTAGTACAAAGACTCAACTCTTGCATTGAGGGACATAAGTACAAAGACTCAACTCTTGCATTGAGGGACATAAGTACAAAGACTCAACTCTTGCATTGAGGGACATAAGTACAAAGACTCAACTCTTGCATTGAGGGACATAAGTACAAAGACTCAACTCTTGCATTGAGGGACATAAGTACTATGACTCAACTCTTGCATTGAGAGACATAAGTACAAAGACTCAACTCTTGCATTGAGGGACATAAGTACAAAGACTCAACTCTTGCATTGAGGGACATAAGTACAAAGACTCAACTCTTGCATTGAGAGACATAAGTACAAAGACTCAACTCTTGCATTGAGGGACGTAAGTACAAAGACTCAACTCTTGCATTGAGGGACATAAGTACAAAGACTCAACATTTGCATTGAGGGACATAAGTACAAAGACTCAACTCTTGCATTGAGGGACATAAGTACAAAGACTCAACTCTTTCATTGAGGGACATAAGTACAAAGACTCGACTCTTGCATTGAGGGACATAAGTA
Source organism: Biomphalaria pfeifferi (assembly GCA_030265305.1). Lineage (NCBI taxonomy): Eukaryota > Metazoa > Mollusca > Gastropoda > Planorbidae > Biomphalaria > Biomphalaria pfeifferi. The sequence continues at coordinate 2,068,939 of JASAOG010000055.1, forward strand.
CAATGACTCAACTCTTGCATTGAGGGACATAAGTACAAAGACTCAACTCTTTCATTGAGGGACATAAGTACAATGACTCGACTCTTTCATTGAGGGACATAAGTACAAAGACTCGACTCTTACATTAAGGGACATAAATACAAAGACTCGACTTTTACATTAAGGGATAAATAAATACAAAGACTCAATTCTTGCATTGAGAGACATAAGTACAAAGACACAACTCTTGCATTGAGGGACATAAATACAAAGACTCAACTCTTACATTGAGAGACATAAGTACAAAGACTCAACTCTTGCATTGAGGGACATAAATACAAAGACTCAACTCTTGCATTGAGGGACATAAGTACAAAGACTCAACTCTTGCATTGAGGGACATAAGTACAAAGACTCAACTCTTGCATTGAGGGACATAAGTACAAAGACTCAACTCTTGCATTAAGGGACATAAGTACAAAGACTCAACTCTTGCATTGAGGGACATAAGTACAAAGACTCAACTCTTGCATTGAGGGACATAAGTACAAAGACGCAACTCTTGCATTGAGGGACATAAGTACAAAGACGCAACTCTTGCATTGAGGGACATAAGTACAAAGACTCAACTCTTGCATTGAGGGACATAAGTACAAAGACTCAACTCTTGCATTGAGGGACATAAGTACAAAGACTCAACTCTTGCATTGAGGGACATAAGTACAAAGACTCAACTCTTGCATTGAGGGACATAAGTACAAAGACTCAACTCTTGCATTGAGGGACATAAGTACAAAGACTCAACTCTTGCATTGAGGGACATAAGTACAAAGACTCAACTCTTGCATTGAGGGACATAAGTACAAAGACTCAACTCTTGCATTGAGGGACATAAGTACAAAGACTCAACTCTTGCATTGAGAGACATAAGTATAAAGACTCAACTCTTGCATTGAGGGACATAAGTACAAAGTCTCAACTCTTGCATTTAGGGACATAAGTACAAAGACTCAACTCTTTCATTGAGGGACATAAGTACAAAGACTCGACTCTTGCATTGAGGGACATAAGTACAAAGACTCGACTCTTGCATTGAGGGACATAAGTACAATGACTCAACTCTTGCATTGAGGGACATAAGTACAAAGACTCAACTCTTTCATTGAGGGACATAAGTACAAAGACTCGACTCTTTCATTGAGGGACATAAGTACAAATACTTGACTCTTGCATTGAGGGACATAAGTACAATGACTCAACTCTTGCATTGAGGGACATAAGTACAAAGACTCGACTCTTACATTAAGGGACAAAGATACAAAGACTCGACTCTTACATTAAGGGACATAAATACAAAGACTCGACTCTTACATTGAGAGACATAAATACAAAGACTCAATTCTTGCATTGAGAGACATAAATACAAAGACTCGACTCTTTCATTGAGGAACAAAAATACAAAGACTCAACTCTTACATTGAGAGACATAAATACAAAGACTCAACTCTTGCATTGAGGGACATAAATACAAAGACTCAACTCTTGCATTGAGGGACATAAGTACAAAGACTCAACTCTTGCATTGAGGGACATAAATACAAAGACTCAACTCTTACATTGAGAGACATAAGTACAAAGACTCAACTCTTGCATTGAGGGACATAAATACAAAGACTCAACTCTTACATTGAGAGACATAAGTACAAAGACTCAACTCTTGCATTGAGGGACATAAATACAAAGACTCAACTCTTGCATTGAGGGACATAAGTACAAAGACTCAACTCTTGCATTGAGGGACATAAATACAAAGACTTATTTCTTGCATTGAGGGACATAAGTACAAAGACTCAACTCTTGCATTGAGGGACATAAATACAAAGACTCAACTCTTACATTGAGAGACATAAGTACAAAGACTCAACTCTTGCATTGAGGGACATAAATACAAAGACTCAACTCTTACATTGAGAGACATAAGTACAAAGACTCAACTCTTGCATTGAGGGACATAAATACAAAGACTCAACTCTTGCATTGAGGGACATAAGTACAAAGACTCAACTCTTGCATTGAGGGACATAAGTACAAAGACTCAACTCTTGCATTGAGGGACATAAGTACAAAGACTCAACTCTTGCATTGAGGGACATAAGTACAAAGACTCAACTCTTGCATTGAGGGACATAAGTACAAAGACTCAACTCTTGCATTCAGGGACATAAGTACAAAGACTCAACTCTTGCATTGAGGGACATAAGTACAAAGACTCAACTCTTGCATTGAGGGACATATGTACAAAGACTCAACTCTTGCATTGAGGGACATAAGTACAAAGACTCAACTCTTGCATTGAGAGACATAAGTACAAAGACTCAACTCTTGCATTGAGGGACATAAATACAAAGACTCAATTCTTGCATTGAGAGACATAAGTACAAAGACTCAACTCTTGCATTGAGGGACATAAATACAAAGACTCAATTCTTGCATTGAGAGACATAAGTACAAAGACTCAACTCTTGCATTGAGGGACATAAATACAAAGACTCAATTCTTGCATTTAGGGACATAAGTACAAAGACTCAACTCTTGCATTGAGGGACATAAGTACAAAGACTCAACTCTTGCATTGAGGGACATAAGTACAAAGACTCAACTCTTGCATTGAGGGACATAAGTACAATGACTCAACTCTTGCATTGAGGGACCGAAGTACAAAGACTCAACTCTTTCATTGAGGGACATAAGTACAAAGACTCGACTCTTTCATTGAGGGACATAAGTACAAAGACTCGACTCTTGCATTGAGGGACATAAGTACAAAGACTCAACTCTTGCATTGAGGGACATAAGTACAAAGACTCAACTCTTGCATTGAGGGACATAAGTACAAAGACTCAACTCTTGCATTAAGGGACATAAATACAAAGACTCAACTCTTACATTGAGAGACATAAGTACAAAGACTCAACTCTTGCATTGAGGGACATAAGTACAAAGACTCAACTCTTGCATTGAGGGACATAAATACAAAGACTCAACTCTTACATTGAGAGACATAAGTACAAAGACACAACTCTTGCATTGAGGGACATAAATACAAAGACTCAACTCTTGCATTGAGGGACATAAGTACAAAGACTATACTCTTGCATTGAGGGACATAAGTACAAAGACTCAACTCTTGCATTGAGGAACATAAGTACAAAGACTCAACTCTTGCATTGAGGGACATAAGTACAAAGACTCAACTCTTGCATTGAGGGACATAAGTACAAAGACTCAACTCTTGCATTGAGGGACATAAGTACAAAGACTCAACTCTTGCATTGAGGGACATAAGTACAAAGACTCAACTCTTGCATTGAGGGACATAGGTACAAAGACTCAACTCTTGCATTGAGGGACATAAGTACAAAGACTCAACTCTTGCATTGAGGGACATAAGTACAAAGACTCAACTCTTGCATTGAGGGACATAAGTACAAAGACTCAACTCTTGCATTGAGGGACATAAGTACAAAGACTCAACTCTTGCATTGAGGGACATAAGTACAAAGACTCAACTCTTGCATTGAGGGACATAAGTACAAAGACTCAACTCTTGCATTGAGGGACATAAGTACAAAGACTCAACTCTTGCATTGAGGGACATAAGTACAAAGACTCAACTCTTGCATTGAGGGACATAAGTACAAAGACTCAACTCTTGCATTGAGAGACAGAAGTACAAAGACTCAACTCTTGCATTTAGGGACATAAGTACAAAGACTCAACTCTTGCATTGAGGGACATAAGTACAAAGACTCAACTCTTGCATTGAGGGACATAAGTACAAAGACTCAACTCTTGCATTGAGGGACATAAGTACAAAGACTCAATTCTTGCATTGAGAGACATAAATACAAAGACTCGACTCTTTCATTGAGGAACAAAAATACAAAGACTCAACTCTTACATTGAGAGACATAAATACAAAGACTCAACTCTTGCATTGAGGGACATAAATACAAAGACTCAACTCTTGCATTGAGGGACATAAGTACAAAGACTCAACTCTTGCATTGAGGGACATAAATACAAAGACTCAACTCTTACATTGAGAGACATAAGTACAAAGACTCAACTCTTGCATTGAGGGACATAAATACAAAGACTCAACTCTTACATTGAGAGACATAAGTACAAAGACTCAACTCTTGCATTGAGGGACATAAATACAAAGACTCAACTCTTGCATTGAGGGACATAAGTACAAAGACTCAACTCTTGCATTGAGGGACATAAATACAAAGACTTATTTCTTGCATTGAGGGACATAAGTACAAAGACTCAACTCTTGCATTGAGGGACATAAATACAAAGACTCAACTCTTACATTGAGAGACATAAGTACAAAGACTCAACTCTTGCATTGAGGGACATAAATACAAAGACTCAACTCTTACATTGAGAGACATAAGTACAAAGACTCAACTCTTGCATTGAGGGACATAAATACAAAGACTCAACTCTTGCATTGAGGGACATAAGTACAAAGACTCAACTCTTGCATTGAGGGACATAAGTACAAAGACTCAACTCTTGCATTGAGGGACATAAGTACAAAGACTCAACTCTTGCATTGAGGGACATAAGTACAAAGACTCAACTCTTGCATTGAGGGACATAAGTACAAAGACTCAACTCTTGCATTCAGGGACATAAGTACAAAGACTCAACTCTTGCATTGAGGGACATAAGTACAAAGACTCAACTCTTGCATTGAGGGACATATGTACAAAGACTCAACTCTTGCATTGAGGGACATAAGTACAAAGACTCAACTCTTGCATTGAGAGACATAAGTACAAAGACTCAACTCTTGCATTGAGGGACATAAATACAAAGACTCAATTCTTGCATTGAGAGACATAAGTACAAAGACTCAACTCTTGCATTGAGGGACATAAATACAAAGACTCAATTCTTGCATTGAGAGACATAAGTACAAAGACTCAACTCTTGCATTGAGGGACATAAATACAAAGACTCAATTCTTGCATTTAGGGACATAAGTACAAAGACTCAACTCTTGCATTGAGGGACATAAGTACAAAGACTCAACTCTTGCATTGAGGGACATAAGTACAAAGACTCAACTCTTGCATTGAGGGACATAAGTACAATGACTCAACTCTTGCATTGAGGGACCGAAGTACAAAGACTCAACTCTTTCATTGAGGGACATAAGTACAAAGACTCGACTCTTTCATTGAGGGACATAAGTACAAAGACTCGACTCTTGCATTGAGGGACATAAGTACAAAGACTCAACTCTTGCATTGAGGGACATAAGTACAAAGACTCAACTCTTGCATTGAGGGACATAAGTACAAAGACTCAACTCTTGCATTAAGGGACATAAATACAAAGACTCAACTCTTACATTGAGAGACATAAGTACAAAGACTCAACTCTTGCATTGAGGGACATAAGTACAAAGACTCAACTCTTGCATTGAGGGACATAAATACAAAGACTCAACTCTTACATTGAGAGACATAAGTACAAAGACACAACTCTTGCATTGAGGGACATAAATACAAAGACTCAACTCTTGCATTGAGGGACATAAGTACAAAGACTATACTCTTGCATTGAGGGACATAAGTACAAAGACTCAACTCTTGCATTGAGGAACATAAGTACAAAGACTCAACTCTTGCATTGAGGGACATAAGTACAAAGACTCAACTCTTGCATTGAGGGACATAAGTACAAAGACTCAACTCTTGCATTGAGGGACATAAGTACAAAGACTCAACTCTTGCATTGAGGGACATAAGTACAAAGACTCAACTCTTGCATTGAGGGACATAGGTACAAAGACTCAACTCTTGCATTGAGGGACATAAGTACAAAGACTCAACTCTTGCATTGAGGGACATAAGTACAAAGACTCAACTCTTGCATTGAGGGACATAAGTACAAAGACTCAACTCTTGCATTGAGGGACATAAGTACAAAGACTCAACTCTTGCATTGAGGGACATAAGTACAAAGACTCAACTCTTGCATTGAGGGACATAAGTACAAAGACTCAACTCTTGCATTGAGGGACATAAGTACAAAGACTCAACTCTTGCATTGAGGGACATAAGTACAAAGACTCAACTCTTGCATTGAGGGACATAAGTACAAAGACTCAACTCTTGCATTGAGAGACAGAAGTACAAAGACTCAACTCTTGCATTTAGGGACATAAGTACAAAGACTCAACTCTTGCATTGAGGGACATAAGTACAAAGACTCAACTCTTGCATTGAGGGACATAAGTACAAAGACTCAACTCTTGCATTGAGGGACATAAGTACAATGACTCAACTCTTGCATTGAGGGACCGAAGTACAAAGACTCAACTCTTTCATTGAGGGACATAAGTACAAAGACTCGACTCTTTCATTGAGGGACATAAGTACAAAGACTCGACTCTTGCATTGAGGGACATAAGTACAATGACTCAACTCTTGCATTGAGGGACATAAATACAAAGACTCGACTCTTACATTAAGGGACATAAATACAAAGACTCGACTCTTACATTGAGAGACATAAATACAAAGACTCAATTCTTGCATTGAGAGACATAAATACAAAGACTCGACTCTTTCATTGAGGAACAAAAATACAAAGACTCAACTCTTACATTGAGAGACATAAATACAAAGACTCAACTCTTTCATTGAGGGACATAAATACAAAGACTCAACTCTTGCATTGAGGGACATAAGTACAAAGACTCAACTCTTGCATTGAGGGACATAAATACAAAGACTCAACTCTTACATTGAGAGACATAAGTACAAAGACTCAACTCTTGCATTGAGGGACATAAATACAAAGACTCAACTCTTACATTGAGAGACATAAGTACAAAGACTCAACTCTTGCATTGAGGGACATAAATACAAAGACTCAACTCTTACATTGAGAGACATAAGTACAAAGACTCAACTCTTGCATTGAGGGACATAAATACAAAGACTCAATTCTTGCATTGAGAGACATAAATAGAAAGACTTGACTCTTTCATTGAGGAACAAAAATACAAAGACTCAACTCTTACATTGAGAGACATAAATACAAAGACTAAACTCTTGCATTGAGGGACATAAATACAAAGACTCAACTCTTGCATTGAGGGACATAAATACAAAGACTCAACTCTTGCATTGAGGGACATAATAACAAAGACTCAACTCTTTCATTGAGGGACATAAGTACAAAGACTCGACTCTTGCATTGAGGGACATAAGTACAATGACTCAACTCTTGCATTGAGGGACATAAGTACAAAGACTCAACTCTTTCATTGAGGGACATAAGTACAAAGACTCGACTCTTTCATTGAGGGACATAAGTACAAAGACTCGACTCTTGCATTGAGGGACATAAGTACAATGACTCAACTCTTGCATTGAGGGACATAAGTACAAAGACTCGACTCTTACATTAAGGGACATAAATACAAAGACTCGACTCTTACATTAAGGGACATAAATACAAAGACTCGACTCTTACATTGAGAGACATAAATACAAAGACTCAATTCTTGCATTGAGAGACATAAATACAAAGACTCGACTCTTTCATTGAGGAACAAAAATACAAAGACTCAACTCTTACATTGAGAGACATTAATACAAAGACTCAACTCTTGCATTGAGGGACATAAATACAAAGACTCAACTCTTGCATTGAGGGACATAAGTACAAAGACTCAACTCTTGCATTGAGGGACATAAATACAAAGACTCAACTCTTACATTGAGAGACATAAGTACAAAGACTCAACTCTTGCATTGAGGGACATAAATACAAAGACTCAACTCTTACATTGAGAGACATAAGTACAAAGACTCAACTCTTGCATTGAGGGACATAAATACAAAGACTCAACTCTTGCATTGAGGGACATAAGTACAAAGACTCAACTCTTGCATTGAGGGACATAAGTACAAAGACTCAACTCTTGCATTAAGGGACATAAGTACAAAGACTCAACTCTTGCATTGAGGGACATAAGTACAAAGACTCAACTCTTGCATTGAGGGACATAAGTACAAAGACTCAACTCTTGCATTGAGGGACATAAGTACAAAGACTCAACTCTTGCATTGAGGGACATAAGTACAAAGACTCAACTCTTGCATTGAGGGACATAAGTACAAAGACTCAACTCTTGCATTGAGGGACATAAGTACAAAGACTCAACTCTTGCATTGAGGAACATAAGTACAAAGACTCAACTCTTGCATTGAGGGACATAAGTACAAAGACTCAACTCTTGCATTGAGAGACATAAGTACAAAGACTCAACTCTTGCATTGAGGGACATAAATACAAAGACTCAATTCTTGCATTGAGAGACATAAATACAAAGACTCGACTCTTTCATTGAGGAACAAAAATACAAAGACTCAACTCTTACATTGAGAGACATAAATACAAAGACTCAACTCTTGCATTGAGGGACATAAATACAAAGACTCAACTCTTGCATTGAGGGACATAAATACAAAGACTCAACTCTTGCATTGAGGGACATAAATACAAAGACTCAACTCTTACATTGACAGACATAAGTACAAAGACACAACTCTTGCATTGAGGGACATAAATACAAAGACTCAACTCTTACATTGAGAGACATAAGTACAAAGACTCAACTCTTGCATTGAGGGACAAAAATACAAAGACTCAACTCTTGCATTGAGGGACATAAGTACAAAGACTCAACTCTTGCATTGAGGGACATAAGTACAAAGACTCAACTCTTGCATTGAGGGACATAAGTACAAAGACTCAACTCTTGCATTGAGGGACATAAGTACAAAGACTCAACTCTTGCATTGAGGGACATAAGTACAAAGACTCAACTCTTGCATTGAGGGACATAAGTACAAAGACTCAACTCTTGCATTGAGGGACATAAGTACAAAGACTCAACTCTTGCATTGAGGGACATAAGTACAAAGACTCAACTCTTGCATTGAGGGACATAAGTACAAAGACTCAACTCTTGCATTGAGGGACATAAGTACAAAGACTCAACTCTTGCATTGAGGGACATAAGTACAAAGACTCAACTCTTGCATTGAGGGACATAAGTACAAATACTCAACTCTTGCATTGAGGGACATAAGTACAAAGACTCAACTCTTGCATTGAGGGACATAAGTACAAAGATTCAACTCTTGCATTGAGAGACATAAGTACAAAGACTCAACTCTTGCATTGAGGGACATAAATACAAAGACTCAACTCTTGCATTGAGGGACATAAGTACAAAGACTCAACTCTTGCATTGAGGGACATAAGTACAAAGACTCAACTCTTGCATTGAGGGACATAAGTACAAAGACTCGACTCTTACATTAAGGGACATAAATACAAAGACTCGACTCTTACATTAAGGGACAAAAATACAAAGACTCAACTCTTACATGGAGAGACATAAATACAAAGACTCAACTCTTGCATTGAGAGACATAAATACAAAGACTCGACTCTTTCATTGAGGAACAAATATATAAAGACTCAACTCTTACATTGAGGGACATAATAAATACAAAGACTCAACTCTTACATTGAGAGACATAAATACAAAGACTCAACTCTTGCATTGAGGGACATAAATACAAAGACTCGACTCTTACATTAAGGGACATAAATACGAAGACTCAACTCTTGCATTGAGGGACATAAATACAAAGACTCGACATTTATTTACTTTGAGAGACATAAATACAAAGACTCAACTCTTGCATTGAGGGACATAAATACAAAGACTAAACTCTTACATCTAGAGACATAAATACAAAGACTCAACTCTTGCATTGAGGGACATAAGTACAAAGACTCAAATCTTGCATTGAGGGACATAAGTACAAAGACTCAACTCTTGCATTGAGGGACATAAGTACAAAGACTCATTTCTTGCATTGAGGGACATAAGTACAAAGACTCAACTCTTGCATTGAGGGACATAAGTACAAAGACTCAACTCTTGCATTGAGGGACATAAGTACAAAGACTCAACTCTTGCATTGAGGGACATAAGTACAAAGACTCAACTCTTGCATTGAGGGACATAAGTACAAAGACTCAACTCTTGCATTGAGGGACATAAGTACAAAGACTCAACTCTTGCATTGAGGGACATAAGTACAAAGACTTAACTCTTGCATTGAGGGACATAAGTACAAAGACTCAACTCTTTCTCTGAGGGACATAAGTACAAAGACTCAACTCTTGCATTGAGGGACATAAGTACAAAGACTCAACTCTTGCATTGAGGGACATAAGTACAAAGACTCGACTCTTACATTAAGGGACATAAATACAAAGACTCGACTCTTACATTAAGGGACATAAATACAAAGACTCGACTCTTACATTGAGAGACATAAATACAAAGACTCAACTCTTACATTGAGAGACATAAATACAAAGACTCAACTCTTGCATTGAGGGACATAAATACAAAGACTCAACTCTTGCATTGAGGGACATAAGTACAAAGACTCAACTCTTGCATTGAGGGACATAAATACAAAGACTCAACTCTTGCATTGAGGGACATAAGTACAAAGACTCAACTCTTGCATTGAGGGACTTAAGTTCAAAGACTCAACTCTTGCATTGAGGGACATAAGTACAAAGACTCAACTCTTGCATTGAGGGACATAAGTACAAAGACTCAACTCTTGCATTGAGGGACATAAGTACAAAGACTCAACTCTTGCATTGAGGGACATAAGTACAAAGACTCAACTCTTGCATTGAGGGACATAAGTACAAAGACTCAACTCTTGCATTGAGGGACATAAGTACAAAGACTCAACTCTTTCATTGAGGGACATAAGTACAAAGACTCGACTCTTGCATTGAGGGACATAAGTACAAAGACTCAACTCTTGCATTGAGGGACATAAGTACAAAGACTCAACTCTTGCATTGAGGGACATAAGTACAAAGACTCAACTCTTTCATTGAGGGACATAAATACAAAGACTCGACTCTTACATTGAGAGACATAAATACAAAGACTCAACTCTTACATTGAGGGACATAAATACAAAGACTCGACTCTTACATTAAGGGACATAAATACAAAGACTCGACTCTTACATTAAGGGACATAAATACAAAGATTAACTCTTACATTGAGAGACATAAATACAAAGACTCAACTCTTGCATTGAGAGACATAAATACAAAGACTCGACTCTTTCATTGAGGAACAAATGTATAAAGACCCAACTCTTACATTGAGGGACATAATAAATACAAAGACTAAACTCTTACATTGAGAGACATAAATACAAAGACTCAACTCTTGCATTGAGGGACATAAATACAAAGACTCAACTCTTGCATTAAGGGACATAAATACGAAGACTCAACTCTTGCATTGAGGGACATAAATACAAAGACTCAACTCTTGCATTGAAGGACATAAGTACAAAGACTCAACTCTTGCATTGAGGGACATAAGTACAAACACTCAACTCTTGCATTAAGGGACATAAGTACAAAGACTCAACTCTTGCATTGAGGGACAAAAGTACAAAGACTCAACTCTTGCATTAAGGGACATAAGTACAAAGACTCAACTCTTGCATTGAGGGACATAAGTATAAAGACTCAACTCTTGCATTGAGGGACATAAATACAAAGACTCAACTCTTACATTGAGAGACATAAGTACAAAGACTCAACTCTTGCATTGAGGGACATAAATACAAAGACTCAACTCTTACATTGAGAGACATAAGTACAAAGACTCAACTCTTGCATTGAGGGACATAAATACAAAGACTCAACTCTTGCATTGTGGGACATAAGTACAAAGACTCAACTCTTGCATTGAGGGACATAAGTACAAAGACTCAACTCTTGCATTGAGGGACATAAGTACAAAGACTCAACTCTTGCATTGAGGGACATAAGTACAAAGACTCAACTCTTGCATTGAGGGACATAAGTACAAAGACTCAACTCTTGCATTGAGGGACATAAGTACAAAGACTCAACTCTTGCATTGAGGGACATAAGTACAAAGACTCAACTCTTGCATTGAGGGACATATGTACAAAGACTCAACTCTTGCATTGAGGGACATAAGTACAAAGACTCAACTCTTGCATTGAGAGACATAAGTACAAAGACTCAACTCTTGCATTGAGGGACATAAATACAAAGACTCAATTCTTGCATTGAGAGACATAAATACAAAGACTCGACTCTTTCATTGAGGAACAAAAATACAAAGACTCAACTCTTACATTGAGAGACATAAATACAAAGACTCAACTCTTGCATTGAGGGACATAAGTACAAAGACTCAACTCTTGCATTGAGGGACATAAGTACAAAGACTCAACTCTTGCATTGAGGGACATAAATACAAAGACTCAACTCTTACATTGAGAGACATAAGTACAAAGACTCAACTCTTGCATTGAGGGACATAAATACAAAGACTCAACTCTTACATTGAGAGACATAAATACAAAGACTCAACTCTTACATTGAGAGACATAAGTACAAAGACTCAACTCTTGCATTGAGGGACATAAGTACAAAGACTCAACTCTTGCATTGAGGGACATAAGTACAAAGACTCAACTCTTGCATTGAGGGACATAAGTACAAAGACTCAACTCTTGCATTGAGGGACATAAGTACAAAGACTCAACTCTTGCATTGAGGGACATAAGTACAAAGACTCAACTCTTGCATTGAGGGACATAAGTACAAAGACTCAACTCTTGCATTGAAGGACATAAGTACAAAGACTCAAATCTTGCATTGAGGGACATAAGTACAAAGACTCAACTCTTGCATTGAGGGACATAAGTACAAAGACTCAACTCTTGCATTGAGGGACATAAGTACAAAGACTCAACTCTTGCATTGAGGGACATAAGTACAAAGACTCAACTCTTGCATTGAGGGACATAAGTACAATGACTCAACTCTTGCATTGAGGGACATAAGTACAAAGACTCAACTCTTGCATTGAGGGACATAAGTACAAAGACTCAACTCTTGCATTGAGGGACATAAGTACAAAGACTCAACTCTTGCATTGAGGGACATAAGTACAAAGACTCAACTCTTGCATTGAGGGACATAAGTACAAAGACTCAACTCTTGCATTGAGGGACATAAGTACAAAGACTCAACTCTTGCATTGAGGGACATAAGTACAAAGACTCAACTCTTGCATTGAGGGACATATGTACAAAGACTCAACTCTTGCATTGAGGGACATAAGTACAAAGACTCAACTCTTGCATTGAGAGACATAAGTACAAAGACTCAACTCTTGCATTGAGGGACATAAATACAAAGACTCAATTCTTGCATTGAGAGACATAAATACAAAGACTCGACTCTTTCATTGAGGAACAAAAATACAAAGACTCAACTCTTACATTGAGAGACATAAATACAAAGACTCAACTCTTGCATTGAGGGACATAAATACAAAGACTCAACTCTTGCATTGAGGGACATAAGTACAAAGACTCAACTCTTGCATTGAGGGACATAAATACAAAGACTCAACTCTTACATTGAGAGACATAAGTACAAAGACTCAACTCTTGCATTGAGGGACATAAATACAAAGACTCAACTCTTACATTGAGAGACATAAATACAAAGACTCAACTCTTACATTGAGAGACATAAGTACAAAGACTCAACTCTTGCATTGAGGGACATAAGTACAAAGACTCAACTCTTGCATTGAGGGACATAAGTACAAAGACTCAACTCTTGCATTGAGGGACATAAGTACAAAGACTCAACTCTTGCATTGAGGGACATAAGTACAAAGACTCAACTCTTGCATTGAGGGACATAAGTACAAAGACTCAACTCTTGCATTGAGGGACATAAGTACAAAGACTCAACTCTTGCATTGAAGGACATAAGTACAAAGACTCAAATCTTGCATTGAGGGACATAAGTACAAAGACTCAACTCTTGCATTGAGGGACATAAGTACAAAGACTCAACTCTTGCATTGAGGGACATAAGTACAAAGACTCAACTCTTTCATTGAGGGACATAAATACAAAGACTCGACTCTTACATTGAGAGACATAAATACAAAGACTCGACTCTTACATTAAGGGACATAAATACAAAGACTCGACTCTTACATTAAGGGACATAAATACAAAGACTTAACTCTTACATTGAGAGACATAAATACAAAGACTCAACTCTTGCATTGAGGGACATAAATACAAAGACTCGACTCTTACATTGAGAGACATAAATACGAAGACTCAACTCTTGCATTGAGGGACATAAATACAAAGACTCGACATTTATTTACATTGAGAGACATAAATACAAAGACTCAACTCTTGCATTGAGGGACATAAATACAAAGACTAAACTCTTACATTGAGGGACATAAATACAAAGACTCGACTCTTACATTGAGAGACATAAAACAAAGACTCGACATTTATTTACATTGAGAGACATAAATACAAAGACTCGACATTTATTTACATTGAGAGACATACATACAAAGACTTGACTCTTGCATAGAGGGACATAAATACAAAGACTTGACTCTTGTATTGAGGGACATAAATACAAAGACTCAACTCTTGCATTGAGGGATAGAAATACAAAGACTCGACTCTTACATTGAGAGACATAAATACAAAGACTCGACTCTAGCATTGAGGGACATATATACAAAGACTTGTCTCTTGCATTGAGGGACATAACTACTAATTACCTTAAAAACTGTTTAGCAGGGCCAAAGTTTTTGCTCTTCAATGGGAAGTACGCACGACCTATATTATTTCGATTGGGGCTGGGGGTGGGAGATATACATGTTTAAAAAAAAACAAAAAACTGGAAATCTAATTTTTTTTTTTACTCTTGACAAGGGAGGTAAATGTGGAAAATCATATACCAAATCCAATTTCTTTGTATTACATTAAAACATTTGTTGCGCTATTTCATGTAGAAGGTTCTCCTCATGAAATATTTGTGTTGAATAGAACAACAGGTTTGTAGATATTTTCAGAGCATGATTACTTAATTAAACACTGAATTCCTCTCTATTCTGCGAAGAGCACATATTGCCTTACAGTCTTAGATAGTTATTTAAATACGACAATTGGCCAATTAGACGTACACTCTGTTATGTCTGGTATCTTCAACCTTAAACACACATTTTGTTAAAAGAATAAAATAAACATTATGCTAATTATTTTCATCTGTTTCAGAACACAAAAAAAAAGGTGTACGTTTGCTGTGGTAATGTGTTTATCATGGGCACAAGTATCTACTGAGGGCTAGTGTTTCGATGTGTTTATCATGGAAGTCTGGCGCTAGTGAGGGCAATTGTTTCGATGTGTTTCGATGCAGTCAATCTTGATGACAGTCTGAAGCGCAAAGCACACTCATCAAATACGAACCTGAGCAACGGGTTGGAATGAGTGTTTCTTCTGAACGGCTATCCCGGTGTTTCTGAAACCGGCGTGTTCCTACAATGTACCGCCACTAATTGTGAGAAGATCGCCACTATAAGCAACAACCGTCTTCGTGGTTATGGAGCCTTTCCTTCTTCCTCACCAGGTGCAATGTATTCGGAACATTGGAAACTCAGTATAGTTCCCTCTCATTTTGGGACCTTTTGAGAAATATTCAAATATGAACCCGGGAGAAGGGTACCATATATCGACCATCAAAAATTTTGTCATTTCTTCCTCTAAATCCGAATTGAAAATTATCTTTTGGTTTTCTGTATCAATAGAGTGAACAATAAAGATGCAGACAGACAAAAATACAGACAAAAAGTACAGACAATAGAAACACATTGAGACGGAGAGGGAATGAGAGAGTCTGGGAGGAAGAGAGTGAGACAAAAAAAAAGATAATTTACATAACTTTAAAAAAGAGAAAAAGAAAGGCTCTCTTCAATCTCCGAGAATCTTTAAAAAAAAGTAATTCAACTGACCAGACCATTGAAATCATAAACTGCATGAGATACAAATAAAATTATATTTCGTAAATTAAATTTAAAACAGGAAATTTCATTACAGTTACTAATCTTGCCATGTGTGACATACAGAACTTTAATATTTCAGCAATTAAAATACTAAATAATTTATTGAACTCTTTAACTTCACTAGGCAATCATGCATGTAGAAGAATAGAAAGGTCCAATCAAGTGCCAAGTTAAACAACCAGGAAAAAACAACAACTAGTCACTCTATTTCTGTTTGAGTCAGCCAAGAACAATAACTCTTCCAAACATCAGTCTAGCTCAAGGGGAGTTAAAGAAATGCTAAGGGGAAGTTAAATAAATACTATGTGAGGTGCTTACTGAAAGATTCATTGAATGCGTGAAATCTACATTCTCCATCTTGTCGACCTAGGTACTGGAGTTCTAATACATTTGATAGATTTTAATCCTCTCTTTGCAGTTCTTCCTATGCCACGTAAAGGTCAGCGTGACATTCGAGACTGTTTCTTTGTTTTGTAACTCCAGTCTGGTCTGTTATTTAGTGTCTCTGACAGGTCATTTACTTGTTCTTTCTAAATCCAATACTAGGCTCTGGGTTTGAATTGAGTTTCAGTACCCATAGTCAATCGTCATCCCATAATAAGTCGGTCATCATCAGTCAGTTGGTCAGTCTGTCAGCCTATAACCAGTTTGTCCGTTAGCTCATCATAAGTCTGTAGTAATTTTATCATCAATCAGTCTATCATTAGTCTTTCAATCAGACAGTCTGTTAGTCAGCCAATCATTAGTCTGTCATAATCATTCTGTCATCTGTCTGTCATCTGTCAATCTTTCATCAATCAATCATCAGTTTGTAATTCAGCCATAAGTTTTTTTTCTACAACAAAAAAGTAAATAAGACTAGTAGCAAAGACACAATCCCATTGTAGCGCATCGTCACAGAGTACACATTTTTTATATTTCAATGTATTTTGTAAATGATTTAGAAGCTCCATAGCTAATACATGTATTGTGTAACTGAAGTTCATTTGAGAACAGTTGTAGTGCTGTTCAAGCATATATATACACACACACAAGCTGGCTTTGACTCGCGATTTTCGTTTGGGCATCATAGATCGAGTGTATTTATATTAAACATGGCAATATGTTCCTTGTGTCAGAAAGCAATGGCTTCTACACTTTTAAATTTATCCAGGCATGGAAAGTAGACTGGGAAAATGGGTTTACCCGATTGGTATTATAAACATGGTTTCCTCCTACTATGGAGTTAGCACTTTTTTTTTAGCGGCCCCCGAAAGGGGAAAAGACGCTATTAGTTTTGTGTGAAATGTCAGTCCGTCTGTCCCGTTTAGATCTCTTAAACTAGAAAAGATAGTGAAAATTCGACATCATAATAATTTAGTCCATTCAAAGTTCTGACGCAAAGGCTACTTTTTTCTTATCTAAAAGCGAAAAATCATAAAAAAACACCACTTTTACTACTTACTATTCACTATTAATAGTAATAAACACTGAAGGCTCTTTAGTAGGGGAGATGACTATTTACCATATTTTTAACACATTTATGCAAATGGTTTTAGACTTTTTGTTAAAATTTTTTTTTTACATTTGTATTTCTACTTTATGTCCTACTAACTACAAAGTTTACCCAAAAATAATGTTAACTTTTTAAAAGAGAAAAATATCTATTTAGTATGGTGTATCTAGGAGGGGTAGCACCTCTAGTGGACAGGCAGTCGTACCCTGTTTTTGAGGGTAGCTTGGCTCACTCTTGGTCCCCACTCGGTACCCAACTCTCACCTGTCGCTCCCATAAGCTGTAGCATGCGCAGCGGCCACACCCCGGAAACGGCTTTGACTGGTCGGATAAACCAGGTAGAGGGTATCTGACGTGTCCATGGCACTCAGTACACTGAGGTTCTGTCAAGCCTAGCATGTGAAGTCTGGACTTGGCGGCCTGTGCGTAACGTCACAAAAGTAGACTAATCGAACAGAAAGGCAACTACCAGCACAGTGCTGTGGAGCACTCAAGAGCAGGACAAGACACACAGAAAGTGTCTGGTCATCCACTGCACCCAAACTTGTCCCCGGACGTCTTGACCAAATCTTGCTTCCAGAAAAGGGAGTGAGGTCGACGTGTTGCACGAATCCTCCTCACTTTGATCCAAATTCCAGCGCAAGTCACTTGTCATCCCCCCCCCCCCCAAAAAAAATGGAAGACCACCGCATCCCTAAACGACTCTTGTATGGCCAAATAAGCTAAGGAAAGCGCTCGCAAGGTGGTCAAAGAAAGCGCTTCAGGGACACCCTCAAAGCTTCTTTAAAGGCGTTCAGCATAGACCCAATCACCTGGGAGACAGAGGCACATGACAAAGCATCATGGCGTCGCGCTGTGAAAACTGGCGCACAGGTTGCTGAGGAAAAAAGAACAACGCTGGCAGAAGAAAAACGCCAGAGAAGAAAAGCAAGGCACGACACTAGCTCCAGCTGGAATAACCTGCCCAGTGTGCGGCTGAACATTCGGGCTCACATAGGTCTCACCAGCCACATGAGGAGGCATAAAACCCCAGTGCTAACCCTCAGCCCCCTGGATGACAAAGTGGTCATCATCGAACCACGATGGACGAACTATATATATATAAAGTTGGACATACTTTAAAACAACAATTAATAAGTAGGTTTTCATATTAACACATGAACTGCAGAGCTAAATATATCTCCATAGGACACTGAACTAAAGGAATGTATTATTTTTTTTTAAAGATTTGAATAAGAGATTGACCCTTTACAAAACAATTAGATCAATTAGATATTTATTATAAGACATCAGTTAGGCCAGGTTCGCATTTACTTTCACATTCACTTTCACCTATCCTTTGGTCTGCTGGACCGTTGATATAATTTAATTCTGATGTTCTTTGTGAAAATATTGATACCTGCCTTTTTACCTGCCTCGGGGTGGACAACTTCGGGGGCCGATTTTGAGTTTGTGTTACCAAACAAACTGTCTTTGTAACCTTGTTTAGTTTTTGTCCTTGGTTTAGGGGGGGGGGGGAATTTAAAACATGAGCGTAGTCTGGATTTTATTTCGAGTGGGCGGTGGTTGTTTTTTTTTTTTTTTTTCTCTCTCTCTTCCCCCCCCCCCCCCCATTTGGCTGTGAAGATTTTCTAATTATATAGGTTTGGCTTCTAGGTTTTTAGTGTGCTGCCTCCTACTTTGTCAGATGGAGCATTAGAGTTCCACATCTTTTAATTTTATCTTAGATTAGGGCCAGAGACTGCAACGATTGCAGACAGATCGATAGAAAGAGTCGGAAAGTTTGGTGTATTTGGTGCGAAGAGATGTCCAGCTCTGGATGAACATAATGGGCACTCATAAATGGAATAGAATGACACATATTGTTGAATCAACACACTCAGGTGCCGGTAACTGTTCAATTAATATTTATAACATTTTAATTTATAATCGCTAACTTTAAGATGTACGATCGATAATTATAGGATTTATGATTAATTAGTATAAAATGTAATTTTAATCATAGATAACTAAAAGATTACATTGATTTATAATTGATGACTATAATATAACATGTGTGGCATAAATGAAAACTATAACATACGATTTCTAATGTAAGACCATTGCATACGATGTATGATTGATAACTATAACATAAAATTTATCATTGAGAGATAGACGAGACGACTTTATAGTTTTCCAATTGTTGTAAATATGAACAAAATTTTTGTATCTAATATATAAAGTAGAAAGTGAGGAGTATGTATGTATGTATTTTTGTCCCCGTATAGAAATCATAACCGTTTGACCGATCTTGATAAATGTTCCTTGGGTACTAACTTAGACCGTAGTGTATGTATTGTAACCCTAAAACAAACTTAAGACCCACAAAAAAAAAGTTGACCAGCTCTATGTAAGCATTATAACTTCATCGAAAGGATCTAGATTTACATCTTATTTTAAGAACTACACTTTGCGCAGATAGTTTTTTACTTTGACACATGAAAATACATAATATAGTCCATTGATTTTATTATTTAATAAAATTAACCTTCAAATTTGTGTTTCAAAAGCATTTTTTTTTACATAAATTCGTTCCTTATATCTGCGAATATAGAATTTCTGATGAGCTTTCTTTCATTAGACAAGACCGTAATGTTCAACACCTTTCTATTTCTAGGTCTAAAAACTCTTATTAAACTCTATTATGTTATAACTTCTCTTCGAAAAGATAGTTTTATACTTTAACACATGAACATACTAATTATAGTCCATTCATTTCATATTTTAATCAAATTAACATTCAAATTTGTTTTTTCTAAAGCATTTTTCATGCATTCGTTCGCCCTAAAGCTGCGAAGCCGTGTTAACATATATTCTAATAGTTTCATCATTCGCGTACATCTAATTAAAAAGGTCACGCATGCGCACGTGCAAAATGAACTCTATCCAACCCAATATTTAACTCTAGATTACTCTAGATCTAGATCTATGTCTAATTCAAGATCTACTTTATTCTTTAACACGTGAACATATAAAATTAAGTCTATTCAATTAAAATTTTAATCAAATATATGTAGGCCTACAAGCAAATGTTTTTATTTGAAAAAATGGATTTAAGTCGATTTGCTATTTTGACAGCACAATTCATACTATTTTTACATTTACCCATTCGCTTTACTTATAAAATTATTATAATTATTTCGTTTAATTGTTTACAAACCACTCTCAGTGACTCATCGGCAGTTATACGCAAAAAAAACAACCCCTCGCGGGCAATACATGTCTAGTATATTTATAATGATAAAAAAGTTTAAGGAGTAAACGAATGATATATATATAGAGAGCGAGAGAGAGAGAGAGAAATCTACTGGAGTATTTAAAGAAACAATTTGAGTCAAAAAAATGTGTAAACCTGCAACGCCATTATATCAACGAGGTATTTTTTTTTTTAAAGCTACGATTGAAGTGTAGGAACTCCTGCAGTAGAGCTAGATCTAACAGAGTACTCTGTAAACTGAACACAATTTCTCATGTCAACATCTGTACCATGTCGTCATACATTAGTTGGACTCTATTTATTTATTCTATCAACAAAGATCTCCGGCAAGTTCATCAGATGAAATGAGATTTACTGAGACACGAGAAACAAGGTGTCATGCTAACATTAATTTGTACGTAGTGATAGCCAGAAACAGAAATTTTGATGCTAACATTAACTTGTACATATATAGATAGCCAGAAACAGAAATTTTGATGCTAACATTAACTTGCACGTAGTGATAGCCAGAAACAGAAATTTTGATGCTAACATTAACTTGCACGTAGTGATAGCCAGAAACAGAAATTTTGATGCTAACATTAACTTGCACGTAGTGATAGCCAGAAACAGAAATTTTGATGCTAACATTAACTTGTACATATATAGATAGCCAGAAACAGAAATTTTGATGCTAACATTAACTTGTACGTAGTGATAGCCAGAAACAGAAAATTTGATGCTAACATTAACTTGTACATATATAGATAGCCAGAAACAGAAATTTTGATGCTAACATTAACTTGTACATATATACATAGCCAGAAACAGACATTTTGATTCTGACAGAGACCAGAAACTTAAATCAGAAGACCTAAATATGTACAAACTATTTGTCCAAGCCAATGTCAGAAACATACACAAGTTCAGTCATATGCGTATTACAATTAAACTTCCTATGAGAAATGATCTTAAAGTACCATTCATCTATTCAGTTCCGTCGAGTAAGTAGAAGCTCAGTTTATCGCCTTGATTAATTATAGGTTGACTTTACATTTGTAAAAACAAACGCCTATAGAAATGATCTCAATCTCAAAATGTGACATTCGATTTATTTTATCGATTTCAACATGTTTGAATAAATTCATTAAAAATACTCTGTGGATTAGTGTTCCTCTTTACTCTGTAATGTTCCTCTTTCACTCTTCTATTTTTTTAAAAATGTTATTTATTATTTTTATATTGTTGTTTTTTTAGATAGTTTATTATGATACATCTTCGGAGACATAAATCACTTATATATTATATTTAGATATGTATTTGCTGATTACATTAAAGGTTCAATGCTAATAACATGTAATTTATGAAGGGTACAATAGTTTAGTGGCTATTCACGGTTTGGGCTAAGCTACCTACTGGCCCAAAAAAGAGCTAAAGAGACAATTCTCAGTTTAATATATAGAATGAGACTCAAATTTATTTTCATAATCTATGCATTGTATTTTGTTCCCAATAAACTGACCATCAAAAGCTTGCAAATACATTCACGCCTCTTTATTTCTGACTGAAGTCTTCATACTTTGTAGACATTCATGTATATCTTTACGAGTATCCAAAGACATGCAACGTTTTAAAGAGAAACAAACCAACATGACGTTCGCTATATTTTCTGTAAATGCTCCTCAACTATCTTGAAAAAATTCACCGAGTCAGATCAGAAAGAGGTTTTAGTTCTTGACTGCCATCTTGCCAGAGACTGTCACGTGTAAGTCTTGAAAAGTACATGCCACATTTGGATTATGTTTCACTCCCATGTTGTATCTTGTCTTTACATCATCACTACATAAGGTACAAAAACAAAGTTGATTTTTCCACATGTACATTTTCCCTCAAACGGATATTAAAATATTTTTGAAAATGTATTCAAAATTATATAAGTTAATTGCTTTACTGTATAAAGCTTCTTTAAAATTTGAATAGTAAGAATAATCCTATGGTACTAAATACACAACTTATTAATTCGTATTATTGTTAGAATAGACAGTGTTGAAACATCAACGAAGTTCAGTAAACGAATTTCTATCCTAGAAGTGCAGAGAAAATTTTTTCGCTGATGAATACTTTAATTAAAAAACATAAATTTAAAAACAACAAAAGTAATTTGAAGAGGAGTTTAATTTGTAAGACTAATTAACGAAGATACATTTTTTTTTAAAAATTCAATTTTAACTAATGTAAATCATTTAAACTAATTTCGCTTTTCAAACCCCATTAAATATACTGGACCAACAACACAGACCAAAAAAATAAATAAACAAATAAAGAAAACAGAGATTTTACAAAGAAATCAAAAGTACCCATGTGATATTTAAAGGTAACTCGCCGGTTAGTGAGTATATGTTGAAAGCAAGAACAATACAAAGTCGCAGTAAAAACTCATCAGATTTCAAATCCAATGTCTGAAGATATGCTAGAAAGATGAAGATCAAAAAGTCATATTCTCGTGGATTCAGATCTCTTGTGTTTTTGGAATGCAAGCAATTGAAGTTGTTGAGCTTCATAGACATTGCTCACATGCTAGGTG
Source organism: Biomphalaria pfeifferi (assembly GCA_030265305.1). Classification (NCBI taxonomy): domain Eukaryota; kingdom Metazoa; phylum Mollusca; class Gastropoda; family Planorbidae; genus Biomphalaria; species Biomphalaria pfeifferi. The sequence goes on from JASAOG010000055.1 coordinate 2,092,336, forward strand.
TTCCCTGGCTGCTGGTGCCCTGATCTAGCCATGCTTAGGAGTTGATGATTTATCGCCGCGAATCTTTTAACTCTTAGATTTGTTCACACGTTGCAACTGTAATAGTTTTATGAGCTGAATGACGAGCACAGCAGAACTAGATCTTGGCATGGAGTCTGACTACTGAGATGTAATCTAGAGCCATAAAGTAATAAGTACACCACAAGACGAATAACAGTAGATGTACTATAACGTACACAGTAACACATCATGTTACCTCACTCTCTACCTCTCTGTATAGACTGGCATATTGTTCTTTTCTAGTTCACATATTATAATCTGATGGTTAACTTAGTGATCGCCTCTTTGTTTACTTTTCGATTAAAAGAAAATAAATCTCACGGCTTACATAGAAAAAGGAGGAAAAAATAAAACGATATTGAGAAATGCGGTGTTGAAATAAAGGAACCTAAAGAAAAACGTAACAAAACAATCAAAATAAAAAAAAATACCAATGAAAGAACAACAACAAAGCTGAAATAAGAGAAAGCACCGCACAATCACTACTCATCACTCTACACTGCAATTTTTATCTTCCCTTTTTCTATATTTAACAAAATTCATTAATTACCCCTAATAAATAATGATATTAATAAATTAGTTAATTTGTTTATGTATTGTCTTCAACTAAGAATAATTGTGTAAAATATTTTAATTTGCTCCGTGGATAGGAATTGGGAGACAAATTTTGTAAAAGAATCCAGGCTGACAGACAGGCTGACAGACTCACAGACAGACGTTATGAGTACAATACAAGCTTTGTAATAAAGATTAGGATGATTTTTAAAAATAAATAAACAAACTAAACAATGTCAAGGACGCCACATTGATTGATCCCTACTAAATTATAACCTTGCGCTAGAAGCATAAGAAAAAAATTAAAATTAAACATTTTGATTTAGTTGTACTATAAGAGTATCTACAAAATATCATATCTTTTTAATTACATACCTTATCAACACTACCATATTATCTGTACAGCAAAGACAACAAAATATTTATTTATATTTTTGTGGTATGCACTATTGACTAAAATCTCGATAGTCCCCGGTTCGGACCTTAACTACCGCCATCACCCCCTGAGGAAGGTTTTGGCTAGGATCTTCAACACTGAAGGAACATCCGAAACATGTAAAACAAAAACGAACATTGAGATTCAAGACTCTTCACAAGTTTAGTTGGGTTACATTTTAGGTGTCAATTGAAGTCGGCATCGCGTTTTTCTCAAGATGGACCACCACGAAGGAAATCCCCCCCCCCATAACAATGGTCTTAATCCTTTTGTTAGTCGCCCCGCCCCTGAACTTTCTCACCCCACCCCACTCCACATTTGATGTCAGAATGTGAAATGTAATTAACATTGTGTTCACCATAATTGTGTTTACTTCTTTAAGCCTTTGTCACAACAAGCTCTTCCCCCCTCCTTCTCCCCCGCATCACTTCCCCTTACCTGGCACTTACCAGTGCAAGAGGCGATATCAGATGTGAAGAGACATTGTGCGGTGGAGTTCCTAGAAAAATTTGTATTTACCTCACCTCTCCCGCCCACTCATTATTATTTCTGTTTAACCTACTACGACTATTAGCGTTGTTAGCACACATTGCCAATAGCATGTTTTCTAAATTTTGCTTCAGCAATAAAATGATAAGAGAGGGGAGTTTGAAATGGTGCCAACCATGCATTTGTCGTTTACATTAGCCCATTCTACATAACCCGGTGATACCCTATTCGGGTTATTGATGGCCAGTATGCCCAACTTATCTTTTCTTTACACTGGAGCCAAAATATTATATTCAATGATTATATCAGAAATAAATTAGGAATTAGTCTAAAATAAAGGGATTCTATTTACTGGTTGAAGCTGGGTCAGACTCTCATTCCTGTAGACTAGTTGGAAAGTAAAAGCTCCCAAAAAAGGTCCCAATGAATTGTGTATTCTGCTCTCACTAACAGTATCTTTGATTTCTCTTCTTCATTTTTCATTTAATATGGGCAACAATGATTCTGGTAGAGTCCTCGAAATCCTGTTTTCAAACACAACTACAGAACCCGGAAAAAGTAGAAGATTTTTAAAAAGAAAAAAAGATCACGCACGCTTTACGTATCGTTGAAACCCAAGACGTCTGTCCTCTTTTGGTAAACATCAACTAATGCTTAATTAGCAAGGTGCATTAACGGTCTGCCTTATATCTTCTTGAAAAAAACAACAACACTTTCGCTATGTAGTGTAGCAATTTGGTATTCACTGGCAGCTGAAATAGTATAACACTTGTCTATATCTCAGAAAAATCTTTAATAGAAACAAACATTTTAATACTAACATCAAATAAAATTACGCCACCTTAGTATAAATAGATCCACACTAACCACTGAACACTCCTTGACATACCCGTAAATTGTTCTATAAGCCAGGATATACTTTGTATTTATTGTTTTATAAGCCAGGATAGACTTTGTATTTATTGTTTTATAAGCCAGGATAGACTTTGTATTTATTGTTTTATAAGCCAGGATAGACTTTGTATTTATTGTTTTATAAGCCAGGATAGACTTTGTATTTATTGTTTTATAAGCCAGGATAGACTTTGTATTTATTGTTTTATAAGCCAGGATAGACTTTGTATTTATTGTTTTATAAGCCAGGATAGACTTTGTATTTATTGTTTTATAAGCCAGGATAGACTTTGTATTTATTGTTTTATAAGCCAGGATAGACTTTGTATTTATTGTTTTATAAGCCAGGATAGACTTTGTATTTATTGTTTTATAAGCCAGGATAGACTTTGTATTTATTGTTCTATAAGCCAGGATAGACTTTGTATTTATTGTTCTATAAGCCAGGATAGACTTTGTATTTATTGTTCTATAAGCCAGGATAGACTTTGTATTTATTGTTTTATAAGCCAGGATAGACTTTGTATTTATTGTTCTATAAGCCAGGATAGACTTTGTATTTATTGTTTTATAAGCCAGGATAGACTTTGTATTTATTGTTTTATAAGCCAGGATAGACTTTGTATTTATTGTTTTATAAGCCAGGATAGACTTTGTATTTATTGTTTTATAAGCCAGGATAGACTTTGTATTTATTGTTTTATAAGCCAGGATAGACTTTGTATTTATTGTTTTATAAGCCAGGATAGACTTTGTATTTATTGTTTTATAAGCCAGGATAGACTTTGTATTTATTGTTTTATAAGCCAGGATAGACTTTGTATTTATTGTTTTATAAGCCAGGATAGACTTTGTATTTATTGTTCTATAAGCCAGGATAGACTTTGTATTTATTGTTCTATAAGCCAGGATAGACTTTGTATTTATTGTTCTATAAGCCAGGATAGACTTTGTATTTATTGTTCTATAAGCCAGGATAGACTTTGTATTTATTGTTCTATAAGCCAGGATAGACTTTGTATTTATTGTTCTATAAGCCAGGATAGACTTTGTATTTATTGTTTTATAAGCCAGGATAGACTTTGTATTTATTGTTTTATAAGCCAGGATAGACTTTGTATTTATTGTTTTATAAGCCAGGATAGACTTTGTATTTATTGTTTTATAAGCCAGGATAGACTTTGTATTTATTGTTTTATAAGCCAGGATAGACTTTTTATTTATTGTTCTATAAGCCAGGATAGACTTTGTATTTATTGTTCTATAAGCCAGGATAGACTTTGTATTTATTGTTCTATAAGCCAGGATAGACTTTGTATTTATTGTTCTATAAGCCAGGATAGACTTTGTATTTATTGTTTTATAAGCCAGGATAGACTTTGTATTTATTGTTTTATAAGCCAGGATAGACTTTGTATTTATTGTTTTATAAGCCAGGATAGACTTTGCATTTATTGTTTTATAAGCCAGGATAGACTTTGTATTTATTGTTTTATAAGCCAGGATAGACTTTGTATTTATTGTTTTATAAGCCAGGATAGACTTTGTATTTATTGTTTTATAAGCCAGGATAGACTTTGTATTTATTGTTTTATAAGCCAGGATAGACTTTGCATTTATTGTTTTATAAGCCAGGATAGACTTTGTATTTATTGTTTTATAAGCCAGGATAGACTTTGTATTTATTGTTTTATAAGCCAGGATAGACTTTGTATTTATTGTTTTATAAGCCAGGATAGACTTTGTATTTATTGTTTTATAAGCCAGGATAGACTTTGTATTTATTGTTTTATAAGCCAGGATAGACTTTGTATTTATTCTTTTATAAGCCAGGATAGACTTTGTATTTATTGTTTTATAAGCCAGGATAGACTTTGTATTTATTGTTTTATAAGCCAGGATAGACTTTGTATTTATTGTTTTATAAGCCAGGATAGACTTTGTATTTATTGTTTTATAAGCCAGGATAGACTTTGTATTTATTGTTTTATAAGCCAGGATAGACTTTGTATTTATAGTTTTATAAGCCAGGATAGACTTTGTATTTATTGTTTTATAAGCCAGGATAGACTTTGTATTTATTGTTTTATAAGCCAGGATAGACTTTGTATTTATTGTTTTATAAGCCAGGATAGACTTTGTATTTATTGTTTTATAAGCCAGGATAGACTTTGTATTTATTGTTTTATAAGCCAGGATAGACTTTGTATTTATTGTTTTATAAGCCAGGATAGACTTTGTATTTATTGTTTTATAAGCCAGGATAGACTTTGTATTTATTGTTTTATAAGCCAGGATAGACTTTGTATTTATTGTTTTATAAGCCAGGATAGACTTTGTATTTATTGTTCTATAAGCCAGGATAGACTTTGTATTTATTGTTCTATAAGCCAGGATAGACTTTGTATTTATTGTTTTATAAGCCAGGATAGACTTTGTATTTATTGTTTTATAAGCCAGGATAGACTTTGTATTTATTGTTCTATAAGCCAGGATAGACTTTGTATTTATTGTTCTATAAGCCAGGATAGACTTTGTATTTATTGTTTTATAAGCCAGGATAGACTTTGTATTTATTGTTTTATAAGCCAGGATAGACTTTGTATTTATTGTTTTATAAGCCAGGATAGACTTTGTATTTATTGTTTTATAAGCCAGGATAGACTTTGTATTTATTGTTTTATAAGCCAGGATAGACTTTGTATTTATTGTTTTATAAGCCAGGATAGACTTTGTATTTATTGTTTTATAAGCCAGGATAGACTTTGTATTTATTGTTTTATAAGCCAGGATAGACTTTGTATTTATTGTTTTATAAGCCAGGATAGACTTTGTATTTATTGTTTTATAAGCCAGGATAGACTTTGTATTTATAGTTTTATAAGCCAGGATAGACTTTGTATTTATTGTTTTATAAGCCAGGATAGACTTTGTATTTATTGTTTTATAAGCCAGGATAGACTTTGTATTTATTGTTTTATAAGCCAGGATAGACTTTGTATTTATTGTTTTATAAGCCAGGATAGACTTTGTATTTATTGTTTTATAAGCCAGGATAGACTTTGTATTTATTGTTTTATAAGCCAGGATAGACTTTGTATTTATTGTATTATAAGCCAGGATAGACTTTGTATTTATTGTTTTATAAGCCAGGATAGACTTTGTATTTATTGTTTTATAAGCCAGGATAGACTTTGTATTTATTGTTCTATAAGCCAGGATAGACTTTGTATTTATTGTTCTATAAGCCAGGATAGACTTTGTATTTATTGTTTTATAAGCCAGGATAGACTTTGTATTTATTGTTTTATAAGCCAGGATAGACTTTGTATTTATTGTTCTATAAGCCAGGATAGACTTTGTATTTATTGTTCTATAAGCCAGGATAGACTTTGTATTTATTGTTTTATAAGCCAGGATAGACTTTGTATTTATTGTTTTATAAGCCAGGATAGACTTTGTATTTATTGTTTTATAAGCCAGGATAGACTTTGTATTTATTGTTTTATAAGCCAGGATAGACTTTGTATTTATTGTTTTATAAGCCAGGATAGACTTTGTATTTATTGTTTTATAAGCCAGGATAGACTTTGTATTTATAGTTTTATAAGCCAGGATAGACTTTGTATTTATTGTTTTATAAGCCAGGATAGACTTTGTATTTATTGTTTTATAAGCCAGGATAGACTTTGTATTTATTGTTTTATAAGCCAGGATAGACTTTGTATTTATTGTTTTATAAGCCAGGATAGACTTTGTATTTATTGTTTTATAAGCCAGGATAGACTTTGTATTTATTGTTTTATAAGCCAGGATAGACTTTGTATTTATTGTATTATAAGCCAGGATAGACTTTGTATTTATTGTTTTATAAGCCAGGATAGACTTTGTATTTATTGTTTTATAAGCCAGGATAGACTTTGTATTTATTGTTCTATAAGCCAGGATAGACTTTGTATTTATTGTTCTATAAGCCAGGATAGACTTTGTATTTATTGTTTTATAAGCCAGGATAGACTTTGTATTTATTGTTTTATAAGCCAGGATAGACTTTGTATTTATTGTTCTATAAGCCAGGATAGACTTTGTATTTATTGTTCTATAAGCCAGGATAGACTTTGTATTTATTGTTTTATAAGCCAGGATAGACTTTGTATTTATTGTTTTATAAGCCAGGATAGACTTTGTATTTATTGTTTTATAAGCCAGGATAGACTTTGTATTTATTGTTTTATAAGCCAGGATAGACTTTGTATTTATTGTTTTATAAGCCAGGATAGACTTTGTATTTATTGTTTTATAAGCCAGGATAGACTTTGTATTTATTGTTTTATAAGCCAGGATAGACTTTGTATTTATTGTTTTATAAGCCAGGATAGACTTTGTATTTATTGTTTTATAAGCCAGGATAGACTTTGATGCTAAAACTTAAAAGGAAAACAAGCAAGCAAAATAAAAACGGTCACACAAAGATAAATACATTCTGATGATTAGTTTTTGAAATGCCCAAGCTGCACCAGAACTTCATGGTCTCTGGACAACTTTCATTCTAGTTAAAAACTTAAAATTAAATAAACTTAGCTCGATACACCAGAAAGCATAAAGATAAAATCTTATACACTTATGAATCCAAAGTGAATCTATAGCAGAGAGCAGACTATTATAAATGTCACAATTAAGAGCATTTCTTTTTGTGTGTTCTAATAATAAAGTCCCCCCCCCCCCAGGCCTCCATAAAAAATAGAACCTGGACATATTTTAAGAACGGTCAGTTTGCCCAGGGCAAGTTGTTGTAAAGTGCTTGTAAAAGATTCCTGAGAGCCAGTAAATATTGACATAATACAAGATTCATATGTTTAAAAAATCTTTGGTCTATAAATGTTCAGTATTTCCAAGCCCGGCTGTTCCCTTGAATATGAACTAAAATAGACTCAGTAATTGGTTCATTTCATCGCCATACAGTTCCAAATGTCCTCTAAAACTTCGATCTTTTGGACTGAACAGAGATGGAAAAGGCTTATTTGATAGAAAACAGATGGACATCAATACACCATTCATCCCATAAATACATTCTAACAGCTCATGGAAATGCAAGACTTGTATGAGACTGAATTTCGATTGAGATCTACATTTTTTGGGGGGGACCAGATGAGGATGTTTATTTACAATGAGGATGGGGGGGGGGGGGCGCTGAAACAAAACACATCCTGTTTTGGGCAGTGGAGACCAATAACGTGACGTGGCAACGACATATTGGTCTCCCTTGCACACAGGTTTTCACGTTGCAGGTCAGTGTACAGGCCTTCTATGACGATGGGCCTCGACTCAACTCTCTTGTTACAGTCAAATCTGCAGTTTGTCAGTTATTCTAACCCGGACTTTGTCATTTCAAAGATACAATTTTATTGGACGTACTAAATTATGGGCAAACACTGGAAAGCTAATTCTATTAGTTTACTTTAAACTGAACAACAGTTTGATGGCATTGAGTGAAATGAGTTGTCAATCTGAAATAATAAAAAATAAATTTTCAAGCTATATTCACCATAGCGGCATATGTTACCCTGGTTTAACTCTTACTGCCAGTTATCAATTATAAAAACACATAAAACAAGCTTAACGAGTTTTGAATTGTTATAAAAAAGATATTGTAGAATACTGTAAACATTTAAAAAATCAGCTTTTAGATGTAGATATTTTTTTTTATTGTACCCGTTAGTGATATGATTCCCCATGCTCTTTAATATTCATAGTAAATAGTTGTAAAACTGGTTTATTTTATGAAAAAAAAACTGCTTGCATATTTCCTTTTAAAAATTTTTTTTTTTTTTTTGCTTTCAGAAAAAAAAGTAGCCGTTTTTTCAGAACGTTGAAAGGTCCAAAATATCATGATGTCGGATTTTCAAATAACTTTTTTAGTTTCTGTCATCTAAACGGGACCGACTGACGGACGGACGGACGGACAGACCACACAAAACTAATAGGGCTTTTCCCCTTTCTGAGACTGCTAAAAAAAAAGAAAAAAAACCTCAGTAAATCGAGAACTCATTTTCGGAAAATTCAATATGTCATTGACATTATGACGTGAAAATGGTTCACTTCCTCAGGTAGGTTACGTCAAATATGTGCTATGTAGGTGGCTCTCAGACAGTTGTATAAACGCAGGCTGCAGATTGTCTAAACTGTTTCAAGGTTTGCCTACACACAGGGTAGCTGTTTATTGCCCGATTTATTTCATTGGGTTCTCACTGCATACAGTGTATCATCAGTCAATAGCAACTTTATGTCTTTCACACACCGATATGCTAGACTCACTCTACACTTTTTGCTGTCACAATCCATCATAATAGCAAAAACAAAAAAAGGAAAACTCGCAGATGGTGTTTGTGAAATTAACCTTGAGATATTTGACGTCAGGTTTCCCAATGTCTCGGTATTCTATTTGACGTGACATTAGATGACATTACATGATATAATATTTACATGACATTAAATGACATGATATTACATTATATGGCATTACTTGAGATGGCATTACATTTCATTACATTACATTACATTACATGACAAGACATGACAAGACATGACAAGACTTAGTAGAACTGTACAATATATTTCTAACTATACTCTCGGGTATTGACACTGTCAAACCACTTGGATCTAGAGTTACAATGGGACTGTGTGGTGAGTACGTCTTGGTATGGGCAGGAGTTCAATCCGATGACACACACACACAGTCCCAAGTGTGAAACTTGTTTATGTAAAGAAACAAAACAATGTCATTCTCCAACTAGAAATCACGACAAGATTAGAACACACACACGGGAAAAGGGGGGAGTGGAGAGGGGTGAAAATGTTCCATTTTTTAAATCTATCATTCACTAGTTATTAAGAGAAAAACTAATCACTCTGTAAATTGTATAAAGAAGGTATTGTCTTTAAATAAAAGTATTTCTTGAACTGTTGTTCTTGTAGGTACAGTTTTATAAATGATATTAACCTGGTGATAAATGATACATTCTTCGAAACATAGAATCGATTGATGGTCTGTGTTACGTTTAGATCTGATAAGAGAACTAGAAACTGATCTATAAATATTCAACTGATGTTTAAACCATTTGACTGTCATACAGAGATAGTTTAAGCAGGAGGCAGGGGAGAAGTGGATAATAAAATGTACCCATGGAGAAAGGAACAAAATCATCCACACAGTCGCACACACACACACACACACCACCTCCAACATACACACACGCGCATTCATACACAAGGAAAGATGCTGTAGATACATTAAGACACAGCAGGAGAGAGGGAGAGTTGAAAGTAATCGCTGAATCAACAAAGAAGGCGAGACACTGAAGGATAAATTGAGGGGAGAGAGAGAAAGAAAGAGATAGGTTGATAAAGAGATGGAGAGATCACATGCATTACAGTCTATGACACACACACACACACACACATGCTCACGCACACACCCAAATGTTTCCTAAAGTCATTTCAATGACACTCAGTCATTGGCCAATGTTTCCTAAAGTCATTTCACTGACACACAGTCATTGGCCAATGTTTCCTAAAGTCACTGACACTCAGTCATTGGCCAATGTTTCCTAAAGTCACTGACACTCAGTCATTGGCCAATGTTTCCTAAAGTCACTGACACTCAGTCATTGGCCAATGTTTCCTAAAGTCACTGACACTCAGTCATTGGCCAATGTTTCCTAAAGTCACTGACACTCAGTCATTGGCCAATGTTTCCTAAAGTCACTGACACTCAGTCATTGGCCAATGTTTCCTAAAGTCACTGACACTCAGTCATTGGCCAATGTTTCCTAAAGTCACTGACACTCAGTCATTGGCCAATGTTTCCTAAAGTCACTGACACTCAGTCATTGGCCAATGTTTCCTAAAGTCACTGACACTCAGTCATTGGCCAATGTTTCCTAAAGTCACTGACACTCAGTCATTGGCCAATGTTTCCTAAAGTCACTGACACTCAGTCATTGGCCAATGTTTCCTAAAGTCACTGACACTCAGTCATTGGCCAATGTTTCCTAAAGTCACTGACACTCAGTCATTGGCCAATGTTTCCTAAAGTCACTGACACTCAGTCATTGGCCAATGTTTCCTAAAGTCATTTCACTGACACTCAGTCATTGGCCAATGTTTCCTAAAGTCACTGACACTCAGTCATTGGCCAATGTTTCCTAAAGTCACTGACACTCAGTCATTGGCCAATGTTTCCTAAAGTCACTGACACTCAGTCATTGGCCAATGTTTCCTAAAGTCACTGACACTCAGTCATTGGCCAATGTTTCCTAAAGTCACTGACACTCAGTCATTGGCCAATGTTTCCTAAAGTCACTGACACTCAGTCATTGGCCAATGTTTCCTAAAGTCACTGACACTCAGTCATTGGCCAATGTTTCCTAAAGTCACTGACACTCAGTCATTGGCCAATGTTTCCTAAAGTCACTGACACTCAGTCATTGGCCAATGTTTCCTAAAGTCACTGACACTCAGTCATTGGCCAATGTTTCCTAAAGTCATTTCACTGACACTCAGTCATTGGCCAATGTTTCCTAAAGTCACTGACACTCAGTCATTGGCCAATGTTTCCTAAAGTCACTGACACTCAGTCATTGGCCAATGTTTCCTAAAGTCACTGACACTCAGTCATTGGCCAATGTTTCCTAAAGTCACTGACACTCAGTCATTGGCCAATGTTTCCTAAAGTCACTGACACTCAGTCATTGGCCAATGTTTCCTAAAGTCACTGACACTCAGTCATTGGCCAATGTTTCCTAAAGTCACTGACACTCAGTCATTGGCCAATGTTTCCTAAAGTCACTGACACTCAGTCATTGGCCAATGTTTCCTAAAGTCTCTGACACTCAGTCATTGGCCAATGTTTCCTAAAGTCACTGACACTCAGTCATTGGCCAATGTTTCCTAAAGTCACTGACACTCAGTCATTGGCCAATGTTTCCTAAAGTCACTGACACTCAGTCATTGGCCAATGTTTCCTAAAGTCACTGACACTCAGTCATTGGCCAATGTTTCCTAAAGTCACTGACACTCAGTCATTGGCCAATGTTTCCTAAAGTCTCTGACACTCAGTCATTGGCCAATGTTTCCTAAAGTCACTGACACTCAGTCATTGGCCAATGTTTCCTAAAGTCACTGACACTCAGTCATTGGCCAATGTTTCCTAAAGTCACTGACACTCAGTCATTGGCCAATGTTCATGTTTTTAAATTATTTTTTGTTTTCGTCCTTCAACTTCCACTCCTGCCCCCCCCCCCCCCCCCCCCCAGATTTCTTCCATGCAACTCCTAATTGAATGCTCATCGCGGGTAGGTGACAGAGTCAACAAATTATTTTAAAGCAAGTTCTTAGATATCATCGGATATAGTAGCTGAATCCGTTCCAACCAGACTATTTGACTATGTGCGTCTCACTACTATAAGAAACCCCCAAAATGAGAATTCGATTTGTGCAACCTTACACAGTCTAAAGTTTTGATGAACTCAAGGACTCAGCCTGGCCAGACAGTGACAAATTGGTCAACTTGGAGAAGCCTTAGAGTGTCTGGTTCGTTTGCTTGAGCTGTCAATCACATTAGATGAAAGTGTGAAGAAACGCCCACAAGCGAGCTGCAGACCAGCGTGAGGACGTGAACTGCTACTGACAGCAGACTTTGGGTCACGACTTGAAAACTAATACATCTAATGTAGACCTAAACAGACTTTGGGTCACGACTGGAAAACTAATACATCTAATGTAGACCTAAGAATATTTGAGAACAATATATTTTAGTGTTATGATTACAAGAGCGACTTTAGACCCGCACCAAGAGGATAGAAGAAGCAAAGTTCATTAGAGAGATTGTTTTTTCATTTCTACGAGTGTTGTAGCTGTAAGAAGAGACTCGTGCTGGCTCCGATATTACAAGAGCAACCTGAGTCTCTTGGCGCTCCCCCCCCCCCCCGCCCCTTAAAGAAAAACAAACACAAATTCATTGTTGGCAAGATGAAAACTTATTATCCTAAGAAAATATTTGTTTAACAGCAGTAAGATATCACTTTTGTTTAATTATTATATAGGAATGATTGAATGGTAATTACTTTAATTCCCAAGATTAAGGATGAGTGAAGTGTTTCTCATGGCCACGCAAATCCAGTTGCCACCTGAGTATTTTCCCACACCAGATGCAGTCAAATCCGTTGTCCGGCGGAGATCTATTAAAGTTTTTTTCTGCGTATGTCTTCTCCGAGGGCTTTTCATTGAACCACGAATGTGTGTCTCGCGGCCTTCATGACATCTAACAGTTTCTTTCTGAGGCCATCTGCTGCAACCCACTTTCCTCCATGCCAGTGACGGCAAAATGGCGCCTGTGATAATGCTTATAGCACATATGGGGGACACCTCTGTTCAGCCGTTCTCCACTGTGTGTGTGCCTCTCGAATGTTGCAATTTTGTTTTGTTTTGTTTTTGGAATAACGTAAAAGTTTATCATTGGTTGCATGGTTCAGTGGTCTAGATAGTCCTGGGTTAGAATCCTGCCAGCTTCTATCCCCGTCGTCCTGCGGGAGGGTTGGCAAGGATGGAAGTATCTTCAAATTTGAAGGAACATTTGAAATATGAAAAAAAACAACAATCATTCACATTGTTATTCTGCTCAAAGAGATTTTTTAAAATCACCATTACGATATCACTCGGAAAAGATTTAAAATTACTTATTTTCCTAATAGCATGTCATTGTACTAGCTATTCGTAGAATATAAGAATACACACACACACAATTAGATATGCCTTTGTAGGCTTCCATTTAAAAAAAATTGCATTGAAGAGCTTTTAATTTAATACTTACACTGTTGTTAGATGTCTTACAGATTTATCTAACACTTTATTTCATGTCGAACTGAGAATAAAAGTCAATACTACCATCAAGTCCGATGTAGCTGAAATTTTACAAACATAAGTGACATCTACGTGGATATGTAGTGAGTGACATGTCTGACTCTGGCCAGCCTTGCCTGGTGTATCATGTCACTGAACTCTTCAGTTTCAGCTTTCCATTTCGTTTTGTTTTGCTGACAGGCATATTTCTTTACAAGCAAGTGCAGTATAAGCATTTGTTATAAATCTGAATGACTCTCTGCAGGTAAATAATGTCTCACTAAAACGTCAGGTTCTCTGCCATATTTCGTATTTCATATTACAGTTACGTCTGTTAATAGACTGTAAGCATGAATTAAGGTTCAACAGTGACCAAAACATCATTTTGATATAATAAATAATTATAGTATAGTATAATTAAGACTGTCAGACTTCTTTTATATGTTCAGTAGCTACATTTGATATGTTTTGAAGTTGTCTGGTCTCTCGTATATGTACATTTTATATGCTTGGAAGTTGTCTAGGCTATCTGTTATTTCTTTTTTTTTTTTTGGCCTATCTATTGATGCTAGTATTCAAGACTAACCCAGAGGTCCGTCTTCCCTTGTAAGTCTTTTATACACGGTATATCCAGTCCATCCGTCTAAAAATAGCTTCTTGGTCAAAGTACATGTAGTAGCCAATACAAACACATCTCATAACTAGACCCCATGAAAAATAATAGTATTTCCAGTGTTAATAGATCTTCGAGTAGTAGGCCGTGGCAGTAGAACAGCTGATCTAAACGTTTCAAGTCCTCACTCTAAGGGGAGTCACTCCTGAATGCTAAACGAGATCTCAATGTGGCACTCATTGACCCGATCTCGAGGGTTAATCTCGGTGGATCTAGACTCGGGGGTTGCAGGGATTTATAACTGCCACAAGCCGTATGGAGAAATACATCCAACTGACATTTTCTTGCAAACGCTGCAGCCGTTAAAGAGTTATTTTTAATTATGTAAACATCGCGACGCCTAGATTTATGTCGCTACACTTTAAGTATAGCTAGGAATAGATTCCGAAACAGAGTGTAGGCTATGCCGTGACGGGGAACAGATCGGCGCAATACGAATGGTGGATGAATTTTATCTGACGGATAACTCGTATTGAGATAGAAACCTAGATGGATTTACCAAATCTCCATACCACCTTGACTGCTTTGCAGAAGGTTCAAAACTTTCTTCTACTGCTAATGGGTAAGTGTTAGCGGGCCACACAGATCTCCAGTCTAACTTCGTACCTATGTCGTAAATCATTGCCACACACACACCAGTTCTGGAGTGGCAGTAGTAGCAGTAGTAGACAGAGGAGGTAGCAACCAAGGTACTTCATCTCTTTGTAAAACACGACCTAGATATTGGATAAATCATTTCACCATGTCTCACTCAACCTCAAAGTGAACTGGTGCATGACTATAAGGAAATGTAAAGTAGATCTATCTCCTGGGAACAATGTGGGACAGTGATACATTTTCTCGGGTCTTCAGTTTGAGGTTTAAATTAACAGCTTTACCTAAATTAAATGGAGTTTATAAGAGTGTAGATTCTCTGCCACAATTTCGACTTGAGAGTGCTATTAGCATGCGTAAGCCAATTATCACTTTCAAAATAATCAGCGCAGAACAATGCTGTATTTTATTGTCAAAAGGGAACTTGAATCGCATACCAACAAACAACGTTTTTGTCTGCGTTGGTTGAGGTACAATAATTAGGTCACAGAACAACATTGCCACGTGGAATTCCGCCATCAATCTTAGAAATCGGAGACAAGCCTTATAAAACATCTTTAGATTCCATAACGGTAATTGCTGTGTCTTTATGGTAACGTTTTGTTTCGTTAGAATTTAAAAAAAGAGATTGAAAATAAAAACAAGGAATGTACCAGAAAGTTATCCTTGTAAACAAAAATTTACTTTGTATTGCACTTCTTCTCTTCTGGTTTCATCAAGAAATAATTGACCATCAAATTTGATGAAGAGGATTTAGTTTTATCTCACGCTCAAGAAGGGTTAGGGTTACTGTGGTGTATGGTGTAAAATTTCTTTCGTTTAAAAACTAATGCTATTTTAGTAAACGCTTTGCTAAATGTATAGATTGTTTATGTATAGGCCTATATATAAATGGGAGGTGGGGTTGATGGCTGAGTGGTTAAGCACTTGGCTTCCGAACCGGGGTTCGAATCTAGGGGAAGACTGGGATTTTAAAATTTGGGATTTTTAGAGCACCCCTGAGTCCACCCAACTCTAATAAGTCACTGACTTTAGTAGGGGAAAGCAAAGGCAGTTGGTCGTTGTGCTGGCCACATGACACCCTGCTCTTCAACGGTGGGCCACAAAACAGATGGCCTTAACATCATCTGCCCTATAGATCGCAAGGTCTGAAAGGTGAACTTTACTTTACTTTTTATTTAAATTTATTCATATATATATATATAATAAACACAGTTTACAATGTATAAAATAATACATACTGATTTCATGATGAAACTTATTCACTAATGCTGCACTGAATTGGTTATATCGTTGTTTTTCACAGATGTTTAATGCCCCCGCACTAGAAGTGGTAAAGTTTCCAGCAAGTGTGTTATTGCCAGTGTCTTTGCTTCCGAAGATTAATGATGAGTGTAGTGTATCACATGACTATGTTAACCCAGATGCGACCTGCATATTTTTCCAATCTAATACAGGCAAAGACGTTGACCGATGGAGGTCTTTTTGTCTGCATATTTTCCCACATCTCGTGCAAACAAATCTGTTGTCGGCCGCAGGTCTAGTCAATGTCGGCGCAGGTCTAGTTAAGTTTTCATTTCGTCTTCTATGCCTGTCTTCACTAGGGACTTACTTTGGGGTGTAATGTGTGTCCCGCTGCCTTGTGGGAGTTCTCTAAGTATCTCATTCAAAGGCCATCTGCTGCTAGCTACTTTCTCTATGCCAGAGAGGGCGAAATGGCGCCTAAGATGATCTTTATAGCGTTTACGGGAGGAACCTCTGTTACGCCGTCCTCCATGAAATTCGCCAAAGAAGATCAACCCAGATCAACCCAGTATGTGTATTATTAGTTAGTTATTAAAATGTTACCACGTGAGTCTTGAATCTATGTCCCCATTAGTAAAATTATTCCCATTAGATTTCGGTAAAAAAAAATAATAACACAACAACAACAATCCTGAGTTTCTAACCTAAATTGACAAAATTTCTGAATTCTAATCCTACAATGATTGAACTGTATTGATTGCTTGGAAATTTAAATATCCCCCTCCCATTTCTTCCTATCTCCCCCCCCCCCCCCCCAAATAAATAGCGAGGTAATCTTTGCTAATTGGCCAAAGGGTGAATTATAAGTATTTGAGCTCTTCTGTATTAAAGAAGTTTTAAAAACCTTTTTTTTATGCTCATTACAGATTAGTAGATTCAAATCTTGCTTTTTTAGATATTACCAGATATTACCCATGAAAATCAACGTCCAGAATACCAGGCTCTATTGGTAATTTGTTTTTACTGACTAGTTTGACTAATGATTTGTTTATGTTATAGCTAGGTTGGAGGAGTTTTCAAGGTTTGCAATGCTTGTTAAGTTTGACTACTTCACCTGAGAAGTTTATTGGCTGATGTAGCTCAAGTTGTGTTCTTGTTCAGACTCTTATGGCGCTGTTAATGTCCTTGACATTAATTCAAAAATTAGACTCAGGTGTTGGAGTAATAATCAACTAAAACACGGAGATGCACAGTTAATGACGCGACTATACGTGTGAAACATTCCAGGTAATGGATTGGACACTGTGCAGATGACAATTTACTTCTGTCCACTAATTAGAGTTTCAAACTTTCAAGTGAAATTCATGAAGACAGTTGACAAAAGACTCATCAACGGACAAGGTCAAGGTGACCGAAAAACTAGTTTAAACTAGAATTTATAAATAATAAATCGAAACATTTATACTAAAAACCCCATGGTACTATAAACCTTTTTGCGCATCGACTATAAATTAATATCCACTTTATGCATAATGTGTTCAATGGTACTGGTCTTGATCCTTTGCGATTTACATTTCTGTAGGTGAGAACATTGACCGAGTACACATTTCTCTTGTGTTAGGTAACACCAATATTTTACAATTTGCAGGCTTTTTAAGTGCATGTACCAAAGGTTTGAAAATCGCTCTCAAACCAACAACATGCTTCATTACATTCAAGAAGGACATTAAGACCTCTCGGTCAAAGTTTTAAAAATTTGTTTGTCGTTTTAACGCTCATGTTTATGTTTGTATCCTAGCATAGAGTTTCAAGCATACATTATGTTGTTATATAAATTAATATATTACTATTCAGTTTTAAGCATACATTATGTTGTTATATAAATTAATATATTACTATTCAGTTTTAAGCATACATTATGTTGTTATATAAATTAATATATTACTATTCAGTTTTAAGCATACATTATGTTGTTATATAAATTAATGTATTACTATTAAGTTTTAAGCATACATTATGTTGTTATATAAATTAATGTATTACTATTAAGTTTTAAGCATACATTATGTTGTTATATAAATTAATGTACTACTATTACGTTTTAAGATAAATTGTAAAAAAAAAAATTATTTGTACAAGATCCAAGGTTGGTACATGTTTTAGTGCAAGAAGAATGAAGTTATTGACTTTTAGAGGAGGCGACAAGGTGTAGAGACATTTCTTGTTGGAGTCACAGTGAAGAAACAAAACGAATTATTGTTGTGGCTGGTTCGGTTTAGATATTATGTTCGTTTTATAAATAAATATATTGTGCATTTTTTTAAAGCGATGGTAAAAAGTCAGACGAATGACGTTGCAGAATACGGGTAAATGATAAAAGAAGAATATGGCTCGGCCTTGTAGAAAGAAGATATTGAAGAGACTGCTGATTGAAACGACGAATAAATAGACTAGACGATCATCGTCATCTGTAAATAAATATCAGTTGAAGTCTTCAATAATTTTATTAAGTATATCTCAATGTTGTGTCCCTTGGATGTGTTCGGACTGGCGTTTAAAATAAGTGAAATAGTATCAAACAGACAACACACAAAATCCAAGCCAGGACGAAACATAAGAAGTGATTTAAATAATTCACACACACACACACACACACACATATATATATATATATATATATATATATATATATATATATATATATATATATATATATATATATATATATATATTAGTATAGAGATTCATATTATACTTATTACATAGTGATCCTCATTAGACAGCCTGAAGACAGCAAATGTCTTTCTTCTATTAACATGGCCATTAGCTTGATCAAATGTCAAACCTCTGGGACTCACACACAAACTTCTACGCAGAACCCTATGAACTTTACCACAGTTTAAAACGCAAAGATATCTTTATCCTCTTGAAAAGACGACCCACATAACATTAAAAGACTTATCCTGTTCGCGCTGTTATTATGGGCCAGTTGAAATGTCATCGTGACAATATCAGTAGACAGATGACGTAATAACCTTTTTTAAAGACATCCCATTTCTAAGTAGAAACATTGGTATAGTGATACCATCTTGTCGTGTACAGAGATCATTAATAACATGATCACATATATCGTTATAACATTTCCAATTGCATTATGGTTCAGTATTTATAAATAACTTCAAACATGTCAAACATTTTTTAGAAGAAAACTAGTGGAGACCAGTGCATTTGTTGATTAGAGAATCAAAAGAAAATAATTGTTCAAATATCACATTTTGACTTTTTTTAAAAGCACACAAAGAACGAGTTGAGAGAAAGAGAATAAAGAGAGAGGGGAAAAAAGAGAGTGAGAGAATGGGAGACAGAAAGAGAGAGAGAGAGAGAGAGATGGAAATAAAGACATGCTATTCTTATACGTAATGTTCGGACATGTAGGCCAATGAAGTTGATAAAAAGTTATTACTAAGAATTATAAGGTGAAATCAATAGTTTGTCGAATTGGCATTTAGCGTGATGCATTACAGCCCCGTATTGTTAGATATTCAAGACTTGAATAGATTATAAAGTGGAGGGTGATTAATATCTCTATGAATGTAATGTCCCTCACACCTCACCACTGCTGTCTCGTCTGCTCAAGGAATAAGAATTGAGAATTATCTTTCCTGCCAGGACAAATGCTACATAACCTCGCTAACAACTTTTTTATTTTCATTTCTTAGACATGATAAAGTTTCGTGTTAAAAAAATTTTTGGATCTAATCCTGGCCACACAATGGTGTTTAAAAATGGTGACCAGAAATAGAAAAGAACTTTTGTTGGAATATTTCAAAGATTTAATTCAGTTTTATGATTGTTGTAAAGACGAATAAAACAAGTTTGTAATTACCATAAGGTATATTTTGGCTAGAGATGATCTATTTTGGCTAGAGATGATCTATTTTGGCTAGAGATGATCTATTTTAGCTAGAGATGATCTATTTTGGTTAGAGATTATCTATTTTGGCTAGAGAGGATATATTTTGATTAGAGTTGATCTATTTTAGCTAGAGATGATATATTTTGGCTAGAGATAACCTATTTTGGCTAGAGTTGATCTATTTTGGTTAGAGTTTATCTATTTTGGTTAGAGTTGATCTATTTTGGCTAGAGTTTATCTATTTTGGTTAGAGTTGATCTATTTTGGCTAGAGATGATCTATTTTGGTTAGAGATTATCTATTTTGGCTAGAGATGATATATTTAGGCTAGCGATTATCTATTTTGGCTAGAGATGATCTATTTTGGTCAGAGGATCTATTTTAGCTAGAGATGATATATTTTGGCTAGAGATAACCAATTTTGGCTAAAGTTGATCTATTTTGGCTAGAGATGATCTATTTTGGTTAGAGTTGATCTATTTTGGCTAGAGTTGATCTATTTTGGTTAGAGTTGATCTATTTTAGCTAGAGATGATATATTTTGGCTAGAGATAGCCTATTTTGGCTAGAGTTGATCTATTTTGGTTAGAGTTGATCTATTTTAGCTAGAGATGATATATTTTGGCTAGAGATGATCTATTTTGGTTAGAGTTGATCTGTTTTAGCTAGAGATGATATATTTTGGATAGAGATAACCTATTTTGGCTAGAGTTGATCTATTTTGGTTAGAGTTGATCTATTTTAGCTAGAGATGATCTATTTTGGCTAGAGATGATCTATTTTGTTTAGAGTTGATCTTTTTTAGCTAGAGATGATATATTTTGGATAGAGATAACCTATTTTGGCTAGAGTTGATCTATTTTGGCTAGAGATGATCTATTTTGGTTAGAGATTATCTATTTTTGCTAGAGATGATGTATTTTGGCTAGAGATGATCTATTTTGGTCAGAGTTGATCTAGTTTAGCTAGAGAGGATTTATTTTGGCTAGAGATAACCTATTTTGGCTAGAGTTGATCTATTTTGGTTAGAGTTGATCTTTTTTAGCTAGAGATGATCTATTTTGGCTAGAAATTATCTAATTTGGCTAGAGTTGATCTATTTTAGCTAGAGATTATCTATTTCGCTGGCTTGGATGCACAAGGTTTAAAGCTTCATTAAGGCTCTCGCAAACATTTACGATTTATAAAAAAAGGTCACAAAGTAATCTCCGAAAATTAATGAAGTGTCCGAGACCCAGCATGAACCTTGAATATAATGCAGACATGCAGGGATTTACATTTTTTTTTGTCTCTATGCCTTATTTCGACGCTAGAACTTCATTGAGTCTTAGTTTTGTAAACTTTCGCCAGTTTTTTATCGGAAACTACTGCCAGATAGTCTGAGTTCTAGTAAGAATACGTTCAAGTTGTAAAAAGAAAGTATAGTTCTCCCTTCAGACCTTGTGGTCTATAAGTTCAAGCTATACTAAAATGACTTTCCTATAACGATTCAAAACAGGTATATTGTTTTGTTTTTGTTTTTTTGTTTTTACTATATTCGATAAATGTAAAGTAAGATTTACGCTTTCTGAGGCTCAATAACCCCTAACCCTTACCCCTAGTCACTATTTCACTCTTTCCCCACTTTACTCTCTTCTATCTAATTTTTCTTTTTTTTTTAAATATATAGATTATAGACATGTGAAGAAAATCGAGAGAAATGGACAAAGAAAGAGAGAGAGAAAAAAAAGGGGGAAGAGTGAGAGAGAGAAAGAGAGAGAGTGAGAGAGAGAGGCAAGAAAAGAAGTAGCTAAAGAAAACAAACTGAACGAGAAATAGTTGGGGGGGGGGGGGGGGGTAGTTCGACAGAACAAGGACGTATTTCTTAAGACGATTCTTTGAATCAATAATGCGCTCATCAGCTCCTATGAATGAAGTGATCTACTTCGGGCTGAGTGATTCAAACGTAAACCCAAATGATCAACTCGAGAGTTGTGCGATGATTCAATCGAGTAACTCGCATCACAAGAGGTGTCAGAAGTATAAGTAATCACTAGCTAAAACACGGAATACTTTTTTAGGACAGTAGATTTCATTAGACCAATCACCCCCTAATAATTTGTGCAAATATTAATTAATTTTTTAAAAATGTTAATAAAATTTATCTACAGTATAATTATTTTTTTTTAGAATAAACTTTTTGGTGTCTTTCCAATCTAAACAGAAAGGGGAACTCCCTTTGTGGTCCCGATATATATTTCCACAAGAAAATGTGACTAACTGCTTTCAAAGTTTCAATCAGAATCAAACTCTGAATTATCAATACGACAGCCTACAAGACGCTACGTTGTCCCTAACCTATTACTAAATGATTATTGGTTACTTAAGCTACCGTGGCATTGCCCGATTTTACGCTATCACGTAATCAAAGTGTCACTAAAAAAGAAGATCACTAAAGAAGAGTCTTGCTAAATAAGAGACTTAGCCTACTAATGAGAGTTTCACGGAATAAGGATTTCACTAAATAAGAGGCTCACTAGTTAAGAAGACTTCTCTAGGTAAGACTAACTCAACAGAAGCTTCGCGAAATAATTGTCTCAAATAATAAGACTATAGAAAGAAGCATATCACCAAATAAGAATTTCGCTAAAATTTTGCAAAATAAGTCTCAATAAGAAAAGTCTATATAAATGATGGTTTCACTAAATAAAAGTCTCACTAAACAGGTCTTACTAAATGAGTCTCACCAAAGAAACAGTGTCACTACATAGGAGTATCATTAAATAAGAGTCTCAGACTATACTAGTGTCACGAAATAAGAGTCTTACTAAATAAGCGTCTCCCACCTACCTCCGAGTAGAATCACACCTAGCTGTGTGATAGTAAGCAGACTTTTAATCAAAGCAGTTATATCCATGGCGTTCTAGCGTTAAATCCATGCATACACATCCCTGGAGACACAACAGTCAGATGCTAACAGAACAAATTATCCGCCGGATACACAACTATCAGTGACGAAGTAATCAATTTTATCCTCGGTCTGATGACCAGTCACATTTAGGGACTTTCAAACCCACATCAATACACATGAGAAAACGTTCCTGTTTTGGTCCCTTACTGCAAGAAACTTGCAATCATTTTACCCGTAAATATAAGCACACGTCACATGCAATTTACATAAACTAAGTTCCAAATGTAAGCAAAATATGCGATGTGTTATGTTGAGATTCTGTGGGTTTTCACACAATAATTAATCACCCTAGCGATATATTGACGAAATGCACCGCTTTGTCGACCTCTTTCTTCTTTATGAATGTATAGATTCTAACTTTAAGATTTTGTTCAAATAAGTACACAAAAGATACTGCAACAGCTTTGAAGAGTTTTTAACACTTTAGGATTTTTGAAATGGCGGCCGCATGTACAGAAAGTCAATTCAATCAAACATCCTATGAGAAGGACAGACGTTAATCCTGGCAAGGGGAAATAATTATTCGCTTTTTAATCCTCGATAGAATCGATACTTTCATTAACGCGGTGAGTAAAAGGAGAGACCGATACTACAACGTGCTTCGTTCGAGTGATTTGTAGAATGTGAAGTCAGTAACCACGTGACAGAAATGGCGGCGAAACCGTTAGTTCTCTACATGTATCCATTGTCGGTTATTTTTGTTTGAATCTGATACTCAATCAGCCAGAGAGATTACGTTAGAAGTTAGAAATACAAGTCTACTGAACTGCTTTCTTTAAAGTAAGAACCGTATCATCCATGGATTGGAATCAAGAACAAGAATTTAAAAATAATATTTCGATATTTTTGAAGTTCTATAACTCTTGCCGTCTTGTTGACCAGTTTGTAGGAAAGTAGCTAGACTAAACAATTAGTCCTTATGGAAAACACTTTTAAAGAATGTCCATATGGTGAGATTAGCGTTTAGGTCTATTTACTTTTGTTTTTATACTGCAAGCTTATATCAACACTGATGCCAGAATGTAAAGCTTATTTCTTTTAACTTTTGATTGAAATTCAAAGAGATATCTTCACTAACAGAATCTATAGCTGGCTATTTTAAGCCTGTGGTTGTTGTTTTTTTTTAATTAAACCTGCTATTTTCGAATCCAGAGTTTGTTTTATATCATATGATGACCAGCAGGAGTCACTTACTTGTTCATTGTTGACCGCGGCATCTATTGTTGCATCCGCGATCTAGAGCTTCCAGTCAACAACTTTTGCTAGTTCCTACTCCCCGCTTGTGTACTCACGCTGAGCGCAGCCAATCGACTGTGGCCGCTCACACTACGTTGTATGTAGGAGAACAGACTGAGGGCTAATACCTCACCGTGAGTTGTAGAATAAGACCAGGGAGGAGAGGAAGGGGGAGGGTTAGGTGCAGATGTGAGGTGGGGGTGACGGGGGAAGATTTATAAAATTATAAAGAGAGTGTCAGAGAGAAAGAGTGAAATAAGAGAGAGAACATGAAGATCGGGAGGTCTCAGATTGTAAAGGGTAATGAATAAAAAGAGAAAGAATAAAAAAAATGGAGACATAGAGAGAGAGATAGACAGAGAGAAAATATGTAGACATGTAGAAAGAAAGAGAAATAAAGAGAGATAGAAAGATAGACAGAAAGAGATAAAAATGTAGGCAGAGATAGGGAAATAGAGATGGACAGAGATAAAAAGAGATATAGACAGAAAGAGACAGAGAGAGAAAGATGTAGACAGAGAGAGAAAGATGTAGACAGAGAGAGAAAGATGTAGACAGAGAGAGAAAGATGTAGACAGAGAGAAAGATGTAGACAGAGAGAGAAAGATGTAGACACAGAAAGAAAGATGTAGACACAGAGAGAAAGATGTAGACACAGAGAGAAAGATGTAGACACAGAGAGAAAGATGTAGACACAGAGAGAAAGATGTAGACACAGAGAGAAAGATGTAGACACAGAGAGAAAGATGTAGACACAGAGAGAAAGATGTAGACACAGAGAGAAAGAGGTAGACACAGAGAGAAAGAGGTAGACACAGAGAGAAAGAGGTAGACACAGAGAGAACGAGGTAGACACAGAAAGAAAGATGTAGACACAGAGAGAAAGATGTAGACACAGAGAGAAAGATGTAGACACAGAGAGAAAGATGTAGACACAGAGAGAAAGATGTAGACACAGAGAGAGGGGTAGTTTGAGAAAGAAACAACAAGAGAGCAAGTGGTAAAGAGTGAACAGACATTGATGAGGGAAAAAAGAGTGAGAGATATCGTAAAAGAGAATAAGAAAAAAGAGTCAGAGGAAGAGAAAGTGAAAAGTTTTGTAAGGTAAATAATGAGAGCAAACAAAAAAGAACGTGAGAGAGAATGAGAGAAAGAGAAATAGTGAGAAAGAGAGAGACAGAAAAAAAAAGAGAGAAGAAAGACGGACAGAGAGAGAGAGAGAGAGAGAGAGAGAGAGAGATACTTGGTAAAGGGAGACAATACATGTACACGTTGATTAGAAATAAAAAGGGGAATAAGAAAGGCGTAGAAAACAAAGGGGAGATAAGAAATGTGAGATTGCGGATGTCTTGTAGATTCCCTGCCTTGTAGTGACAGTTAACCCAGAAATGTCATGACATGTCATAAAAATGTAATAGACTTTGTTGTCATTCGTCCGACGATGAAATAAATAAACTAGTCTCCCCAGTCAGTGCAATAGCTTTTATCTAGCGCCTGACTTCTCCAGGCTTAATAGAAAGAGACATCATGGCATTATCTCTGGAGACGTTTCATCATTACTAAGTAATTTAAATTGGAGGACTGACCAGGGTGTGAAAAGACTCGGCTGTGATTTGAAGGGTACTGCTGACCAGGGTGTGAATAGACTCGGCTGTGATTTGAAGGGTACTGCTGACCAGGATGTGAATAGAGTGTAATTTACACTTTCTCTTCTCTCTTTAAACTTTCCGCTTTGAGGTTTGACTTCAGACACACAGTGAAGCTGAGACTATTGGAGAGACCACCGTGACACCCAACGTTGTTTCTTTTGCTATCAGACTGTGTCGCCCCTGCTCGGTGACTGAGGGGCCATGAAAATAGATCACGATGTGTGTATGAGTGTGTATGTGCGTGCGTGTGCGTTTATGTGCTTGCATTAGCTGAGATAAACTTTAAATTTTTACTGGACAAGTTAACTTCGAGACATTTCACACGCGAAAAACATTTTTAAAAAATACATTAAAAAAAAAGACAATACGTCCATTACAAAACTTAAAATAAAATAAAATATAAAAAAAGATAATTACACAAATTTTTTTTTTGCTCGAGACGGGCATCGAACTCGAGAGGAGCACCATCAGCTGTATGCGTTGTCTGCTGGAGCCGTTGCACCAGAGCTACTCTTGTGTTAATGTATGATTATTTATTGTTACTTTCATAGAGACACCTACAACTAGATTTAGATGTGGTCTTCTGATGTAGAACTATAAAGATCTAGCTTAGATCTAGGTTATTAGAAGCAATTTATATTGGATTTCCTTAAAAATGTAAGCAACTTTAAATTTAATTAACAACTCAGTTATCGAGGCAGTACGACTGACTACGCCCTTTTTTTTTTTTTAATACTCAAATTTATACCCAAATTAAAATTTATTTCCTTTTTTTACTTTAAATATTTATAACAGTCAAAGTAGAGTTTTCCTCGTGTGGCCACCGAGCTAGTAATTCTGTACTCAGCGATATGCTTCAGCAGTTAAACTTTTAGAAAAATCGTTAGAGCCGTTTTTGAGATCCACGTCCAAGTTCCACCTACCACTCTCCAGGTTCCATAAAAGTTCTGACTTGAATAGAGGTAGAGTAAAAAAAAATAAATAATATTTTATACCTTTCTTTGTGCTTCCCGTCTCTTTTCTTTCGTTTTAAAGTATCAGAAGATCGAGAAGAACACGTGTGTGTGTGTTAGTGAAGCTTTTTTTTTGTTTTTTTGTTATTTGCGTAATGTTCTTCCCCATCATCTTAATGGATATCTTTTATCTTTTTGTTTTAATCAAATCATCTAGCTTGGCGTGTAAGTGGGTGTGAACCAGCGAGCGTGTGTGTACAAGTATCTGGGTGTGTGAATGGAAAGCGGTGTGTGTGTGTGCATGTGTAAGTGCGTTTCTGTGTTCCTAGTAAAAAGAGCAACAAGAAGCGAACATTTTTTTTTCTACATTAGAATAAAAAAAAAAAAAAGGGTTTTCTCCTGAAGTTATGGGCAAACATTTATCTATTAGGCATTATAAAAACCCAATAGACTTAATTATAGAGATGGATTCA
Organism: Biomphalaria pfeifferi; assembly: GCA_030265305.1. Lineage (NCBI taxonomy): Eukaryota > Metazoa > Mollusca > Gastropoda > Planorbidae > Biomphalaria > Biomphalaria pfeifferi. The sequence goes on from JASAOG010000055.1 coordinate 2,119,358, forward strand.
TATATCAACAAGCTTGTATGCACTCCGACACTCGGGCTAAGACCGGAAGGGGGCTGGTTATCACGAATTCTTATTAATAAATTTTACACTTGAAGGAAAAAAAAAAAGCTGCAATGAGATTCGAACCTGATCATCCTGTCTTCCGGACTATTATATTGATGACTAAATGACCAAAGAATTTCTTATGACGGAGAATATGCCCTAAGAATTGTTATTTACCGTCAGGGTAAGTGATTCAGATGTACTGATGCAATGTACCTGGTACGTACTTGATCACGTATCTACTCTTTAGAAATAATAAATTACATTTTTTTTTATCTGTCCTGCAAGTTCTACTTGAGTCGTATGTTGACTCAGCTGTGTGTAGGTCAATATCTTTAATAGTAAAGCAAAAAACATTTCTTAAATATTCTTGTCTTTCTCGTGAGCTGGCCCAGGTGTGCATGTTTTAAGCACTCACCTAGCATCAGGGGAAAGGGACTGGCCTCCAGGTAATTGAGTCGATAACAACGTCTGACACTGCCTGGGGATCGCATTCATACAGTAGCTTTATGGTGGTACTTCTGCCTTTGAATACGTGGCATGACTTCATATCTGGATGTCCAGACTTTATAATGACACTTCTGACTTCTTCACCTATCTCTTAGTCTGTTGGATCGTTGGGCTAACACATAAGATTTGTCAACCGTCGTTCTGTATTCCTCTCTGTCTTGCCTTGGATTGAACCTTTTTTAATGACAGGCCCGTCCATTCTTTTTGTGGTCTTCCCATTGCTTTCTCTGTCTGCCTCTTCTTCTTTTTCCTGGTACTGTTCCCTGAAGGAAGATCTTTGCAAGCCTCGAAGACCTTGTAATATGGCAATAGAGTTTTAGTTTCCGTTTTGTTTACACTAGTTAGCAGGTCATCGTGGGGTTCAATCGCTGTATAAACCCTGTCTCTAATCTCTTCGTTTGTGATGCGGTCTTCTGACTACCTTGAAATTAATGGGATGACTTGATGAATCTTTCTTTCTTGAAAGTGGTGGGAGAAAGTTACAATGTTTTTGTTGATATTTTCAATTAATTCATGTAGTCACTCCAAAAAAAAGAAGAAGAAATTAATATACAGGGAGACTATCTAAATATCTCTGGAATCATTCACATTCAATCAATATTTTCACCAGATTATCTATTATAGATATAAATGTAAAAAATTTGTATCAAACTTTATTAGAAAAAAAAACATATTGTTATGAAGTCTACCAATAAAACATGCATAGCCTACATATATACATACATATATACATACATATATACATACAAACTATATATTATACTCTAGGAAAACTAGACAAGAACTCCAGTAATACTTACTTCCAAATATTGATATCTGTCTTCAGATTGATCTTTCTATTTTTTTGTTATACAATCTTGGCAAAGACAGAAGACATAAGAAAAAAAGAAGATTGCTTGTCATTTTGACTTTACAAGGTTTTATAAAATAAAATCACAAGCAAAGACAGACACACAAGTCTCTAACACTCATACTAACATCGCTAACAGTCCACACATTTCTCTATTACTTATAACTTACATATCAAACACACACACACACATTTCTCTAACACTCACAATCATCTCTCAACCATTTGTTTGTCAGTTGAGGACTAGACACCCCCCCCCCCCCCCCCCCCCACGAAATGATTTCCAAATGTTCCTAGAGAAAGGAAATAGAACAATGTCCAACACTCTCATCAAGTGTGTGTACACAAGGGCTGGGCGAGTCTCGTGTGGCACTACAAACACCACTCTCACTCTATTCCTTTCAATGGTCTACTTCATTCCCACCAAGAAAGACTTCAAAAACGTTTACAACTGAAGACCCACTTTCAAATACGCGATGAACAGAAGTATCAATTTTTTTTTATGCAAAGTCTCTACTTTATAGACAAAATGTCTACACGGAAATGTTGTTACATTCTTTTGAGATTTGACAGTGTCTTTGTGCATGTATACATTATTTTCCTGAGCTACAAACCAAAACTTCTTGAAAAGAGATTGGCCTGTGATGCAAGATTTACACAATGTCATTTACAAAACTTCTTGAAAAGAGATTGGCCTGTGATGCAAGATTTACACAATGCCATTTACAAATTTCGGAGAAAGAAAGAATTGATTGACACCTATTCAAGTCAAAATAATTTGATACATACAAAGAGTGGGATGGAAATTTTCGGTCTCTTGATCTTAAGTCTTGATCTAAAGTCTTGATCTAAAGTCTTGATCTAAAGTCTGGATCTAAAGACTTGATCTAAAGACTTGATCTAAAGTCTGGATCTTAAGACTTGATTGAATGCTCACTAAAAAATTGATAAACTATTAAATTTACTGAAGGTTCAGACGTAAGATCTAGGATGTTAAATGTGCCTACTAATTCACCATTTTTTCGCACTTTGAACTATTTCTATAGACTTTAGGCGATGCTATGGAAGCTCGTTTCCGTCACGAAATGTTTGAAATGCTTATGATACAGAAGGACATGTGATACAGCAGGGATTGTGATATAACATGGCATGTGATACAGCAGGACATGTGATACAGCAGGACATGTGATACATCAGGACATATAATACAGCAGGACATGTGATACAGCAGGACATGTGATACAGCAGGACATGTGATACAACAGGACATGTAATACAGCAGGACATGTAATACAGCAGGACATGTAATACAGCAGGACACGTGATACAACAGGACATGTGATACAGCAGGACATGTAATACAGCAGGACATGTGAGAGAAAATCAGAAAAGGTGAAATAGTGCAGTACAGACGAATTCATAGCACGACAGAATGTATACAACTTAGGCAGGGCAATACATCCCAACTCATGTGTCAACCTTTCTTTAAAATCTTTTAGAAAAAAAACCAACACATTTTTCTTTATAATAATTGAAATACACTTGTCGACCCACGGCGTAGCATACAACGTTATTTTGCAGGGCCGGTCTTAGGCCGATGCGACCGCAGTGGGCCCCGCACTTTCAAAGGACCCGCGCTAATTCTAGGTGTAAATTATTAAATAAAAACATTTTATAACTTATAAAAGAATTCCCGTAGCCTCCTGATTTACCAATAATTAAAAATCTTTTGAAAACTCATACAAATCTCGTAAATTATATAGACAAATATTGTCATTTGGGGGTGTCATTCAATATGGAAAACGCCAATCCTACGCGCGATAAGTAAAAACGGCATTATGCATTCGAGACTAAAACTACGCGGGGTAGAAAAAAAAGAGTGATCTTTCCATGACTTCTTGTTTAAGTCCGGCCCTGCTATTTTGTGGCGGACAAATACTACTTGTTCCTCCCCCCTTTTTTTTCGTAGGGTAACTCTAGTCCGTCCGACTTGCAGAAATAAAAGAGTGAAGAGTGATCTTTCCTTTATGTACTGTTCAAACTCTTGAGCTGTGAAGAGAATTATATATATAGATATAGATATAGATTGTTATGAATTACAACTTACATAGGTCGTCTATATCGGTTTATTAAGAACACTATAAAGAATATACTATAAAATATATTTTAGTTCTAAATTTCTAGTTTCATAAAGATGATTAGCTCTCTATAAAAAAAACCTTATATGTTAAATGATAAGTCCTATCCATTGCGATAATAAGTCTTATAGATTCCAAATCTCCTCAAAGACTTCATCACTAATAAAATGCACAACAAAGAACCCAGATTCTGTGTCTGGCGTATGTGTCATGAGTTGGGAAAAGTGGGGGTGGGGGGCAGTGCTTCAGTCCAAACATATAAAACTACGAGACTTAGAATCTGACCTTGACCTATATATCACATCACATGTGAAAAATGAGACATTTATTAGATTCTTTCTTGAGCAAAAAAAAAAATAGTCTAATATTTTAGATTAAAAGATTTTGTTTTACAATTTAGTCTTGGCACCACACTAAGTCAAAACAAGACGGTTTTTTGAGCAGCTTATTTTAATGAACACAATTAGTCAAGCTGGTGGAATGCCTTTTTTTAAAACTCGTTCATATGTCTTTATAAATGCATTTGAAAAACGATCCTGATAATATTCATCCAGATAACTCCCTCTTTCTTCCCCCCCCCCCCTTTCCCAACTGGTCCAGACAAGTGAGTGGATCAGAGCGTAGTGAAAAAGCTAAAAGCATGAAATTGCGCTAAACAAAAACAATTGGTACAAATATTTGTAATTGCACGGATTCATTATTGTTGGTCTGGATTTATAAAACAAAATAATGACTGATCCAAACTAATGGATACAGCTACGTTCAATTTAACATTTGGGTTTTAAAAGGTATTTAAAAAAATATTTTTTTATATTTTTAAAAAAAATCTTCTTTGTCTGAAACAAATTTGGTAATTTGAGTCGCTGAACGTCAACGATTTGTGCTGGACTGCTGTAACTGTTACAAATATCAGCCACGAGCTGCCCATTAATTATTCCAGAACGTGACCTTCCCTTCCAGCAATGAGATTAGAAGCCCGTCACGAGATAATGAATGTCCGAGGGTCAAGTTAAGTATTTAGTCACTTTATCTAATCACACACCAGAAACTGAGTGAAATGTTAAGTGGACACACGATCAGGCAGAACCAGAGCCCCTAATGGCAGACTGCACTTTTAGAGTCACTCTGGTAGAGCTGTGAGCTAGCAGGTCACGTTGGTCTCACCAGATAAAATTATAAGGTCAAATTGGTCTTACTCAGTGTTTCCAAGACAGCGTTCCTTGGAACACTTCTGTTCCTTAAGACCTGAACATATTTTCAATGAACTATTTGAGTTTGTAAAGAGTAGATTACGTTGGGATTGAATCCAGAAAAGGCAGAGAATAAAAATCTATTTTATTACATCTTTTGGGTAATCGGAATAAATTCTAGAGCGTCATCACTAAACAAAAAAAAATCTATAAAGGGATCTATATTCTGAATACAGCCTTAAACAAAATCTATAAAGGGATATATATTCTGAATACATCCTGAAGCAAAATCTACAAAGGGATATATATTGAATACATCCTGAAACAAAATCTACAAAGGGATATATATTGAATACATCCTAAAACAAAATCTATAAAGGGATATATATTGAATACATCCTAGAACAAAATCTATAAAGGGATCTAACTTCTGAATACAGCCTTAAACAAAATCTACAAAGGGATATATATTCTGAATACATCCTGAAACAAAATCTATAAAGGGATCTATATTCTGAATACATCCTGAAACAAAATCTACAAAGGGATATATATTCTGAATACATCCTAAAACAAAATCTATAAAGGGATATATATTCTGAATACAGCCTTAAACAAAATCTATAAAGGGATCTATCTTCTGAATACAGCCTTAAACAAAATCTACAAAGGGATATATATTCTGAATACATCCAAAAACAAAATCTATAAAAGGATATATATTCTGAATACAGCCTTAAACAAAATCTACAAAGGGATATATATTCTGAATACATCCAAAAACAAAATCTATAAAGGGATATATATTCTGAATACATCCAAAAACAAAATCTATAAAGGGATATATATTCTGAATACAGCCTTAAACAAAATCTACAAAGGGATATATATTCTGAATACATCCAAAAACAAAATCTATAAAGGGATATATATTCTGAATACAGCCTTAAACAAAATCTATAAAGGGATATATATTCTGAATACATCCAAAAACAAAATCTATAAAGGGATATATATTCTGAATACAGCCTTAAACAAAATCTACAAAGGGATATATATTCTGAATACATCCAAAAACAAAATCTATAAAGGGATATATATTCTGAATACAGCCTTAAACAAAATCTATAAAGGGATATATATTCTGAATACATCCAAAAACAAAATCTACAAAGGGATATATATTCTGAATACAGCCTTAAACAAAATCTATAAAGGGATATATATTCTGAATACATCCAAAAACAAAATCTATAAAGGGATATATATTCTGACTACAGCCTTAAACAAAATCTATAAAGGGATATATATTCTGAATACATCCAAAAACAAAATCTATAAAGGGATATATATTCTGAATACAGCCTTAAACAAAATCTACAAAGGGATATATATTCTGAATACATCCAAAAACAAAATCTATAAAGGGATATATATTCTGAATACATCCTGAAACAAAATCTACAAAGGGATATATATTCTGAATACAGCCTTAAACAAAATCTAAAAAGAGATATATATTCTGAATACATCCTTAAACAAAAATCTCCAAAGAGATCTATATTCTGAATAAAGCCTTATAAAAAAATCAACCATTGAATATTTCTGGTCTTGTTTGTTTAAAATTGAGAGCAGTACTTGAAAACAAACTAATATATTGTCAGTTCTGTTTCATTTCTATGTTGCCAGACTGAGTAGGGAGACAGTAGTCACACAAGATAGTAGAATTCAACTGACCAATTTCCGGTTTAATATCAACAAGTTATGCTTTTTAAGGACGCAATAAATGTAAAATGTTTTACATGTTTCGGATGTTCTTTCAGAGTTGAAGATAATTACTTCCTAGTCCAAACCTCCCGCAGAACGACGGGGAATGGGAGCGGGCAGGGTTTGAACCCTGGACCATCGATAAATCTGAACGACAGTCCAGCGCGCCAACCTCACGACCAGGCAGCCATCCATGACATGAATATCCAATAACATGAAAGTTGCTAAACCTTTTTTTTCTCATGAGTCTGAATTTTATTCTTATTGTATACTTGAAAATAAATAATTATGCTAAAGTTACAAGATGGTTTAAATATTATTAGTTTTTTTTTTTGTTTTTTTAATTCCACAGAATAAAAAGCGCAGAGTGTTCCGGTAAATTTCCTTAATGCGTACAGGGTTGCATAATAGACAAAATTATTGGGGAAACAATGCTAAACCCCGTCTTAAATGTTGCCATGTTAAACTTTGTATTATTAGCCCCACCCTATCTAACCCCACACTGTTTAGCTCAAATATTACTAAAGAGATCAAAGGTCAACATCTTCTTTTGACTTATGAAGATTCAAAACTTAGACTCTGTTTTATTTTTTACCTATTTTTAATGTCTGAGCAGGTCTTGTTAGTAATGTCTGAGCAGGTCTTGCTTGTAATGTCTGACCAGGTCTTGTTTGTAATGTCTGAGCAGGTGGTCTTGTTTTCATTTAAAACTAGAATCCTATTTTTTTTAAGAAGAGTAATTTTTTTAAACAAACTAAATTCTATGACTTTTCATTTATTTGTCTATGTATCCTAAAAGTCAGTGAAACTGACCAAACATGTTTTTATTGGGTCTATAAGACAAAAAGAAAACAACAAACAAACCCCAAACCCTTTTGTATGGATCCAATGTATGAGTACTGATAACTTAGTTATACATTGGAAGTACGTTCAATTTCTTAAGTACGATGTACAACATTTGATAGCGTACTTTTACGTTTTCTATGGTACTAATTACATTAAAATGTGTTTTATTAGTTCTTCTTATACTGTTGTGGCTATTGGTTATATGTTTTTCTAAAGCATCCCCATGCCCTATAAACAAGCATAGATTGTTAATGAAATATGAAATGTTTGAAACATAAGGCCATGTACCTGATGAACAGGTAAGCACAGAGTACAGCAGAGTCACAATACTAACACTCGGCTCTATAAACTTCCAAACTTACTTTCCCTTGACTAAATACCAGTCCTCTTAACCTACTTGCACTATTGACTCAAGGAGACTATAGAAAAAGGGAGAAAAAAAATATTTATGACAATTAGGTTTAATTACGACAAGAATAGAATATTTTAGTTACCACATGGTTGTCACGTGATAAAAGTGAAAACACAAATGTGATCATTGCCGAGTTATCGTTGGCCGATATCCAGAGCTAGTCTCCTATTGGACTTGCATCTAAAACGGGAGTTCTACAGCTTTAGTTACTTCCCTTAGTCGAAGACTTCCCCTAGTTACCAGAAGGCACAACGAAGGTAATTACTGAGCTAGACCTGGCCTTGGTGATCAGTCAGCAAACTCAAAGGGAAAACTGATCGTTTGATACAGCCTATCTCTGCTATCAACTCTGCACTTCTCTGAAATCAATATGCAAAAACAAGAAAGCTAAACAAATACAGCTTGAAACCAGGATTGTGGTTCTTTGTTGGCGTCATTACAACATTGCAAACAATAATTACATTTTACTTTTTTTTTTCGTCCTTACTTCACCAAGTCAATAATTGTGAGATATTCTGTGTAGCAAGTTTGTTTGTTTTGTTTCTCTAAAATCTGACTTCTTTACTAGACATGTTAAACAATGCATTGCCATTTAAGGGATTTTTGAGAGAGATATGAATAACTTTTAAGAGTGCTTTCCAAACGAGGTTAGAGATACGTCATTAAAAGATTTCATTCCACAAGAGTACAGGTGACTTTCATGTGCACAATATGCTCGAATATAAAAGAATTAGATTTGTACTGAAATAATGGATGGCTGCGTTTTTTTGAAGAACATGATCCTCTATGGAGCAAACAAATCTTTAGACCGAGAAATATTTTAGACTCTTTTATGTAATCAAGATGTTGCATTTGTAATTACATTAATGAAACATTTCATTAGGAACTGCTGGGCGGGTGTCTAGGGGAGGCTCCAGCAATGGGAACTAGACCAGCAGCGCACTGTGGGAAGGTTTGGGAAGCAAAGACATGGATGACATACAATAATGGCAAGGGAGAAATACTTGAGTGTCTAATACACGTTACAATTCAAGATTGAAGACCTTAAAACAGGGAGGGCTTAAAAAAAAGCGGTTAAAATAAAAACTTAAACAATAAAGATATATGTGTGTGTGTGTGTGTGCGCGCGCGCGCGCTTGCGAGCCCAATAGTTTCATTAACCTAGGTTTTTCCAGTGTTCACTTTTTGCTCTTCCAGTGGTTGTTTCATCTGTCCTAAATGCTTAATGATGGTAGGGGGTTTTAAACTCAAAACCCTCTTGTAGGGATTTAAACTGAAAACTTCCTCGTAGGGGGGTTTTAAACTCAAAAACCCCTGGTAGGGGTTTTTAAACTCAAAACCCCCTGGTAGGAGGTATTAAATTCAAAACCCCCTTGGCTGTGCTGGTGCAAGTGATGGTATATTATTAAAATCTCACCTAAAATAAACAAAATAAAAGCAAAAAATCCGTCACTAAATTCCGATCCCCCCCCCCCCTTACGAAGGGTGGGGGGTTGAGCCCCAACTCCCCCGGCTACGCCTATGGTTTTATTAATTACTAATTTTACAAATTTTTGTTTACTTCTACTTTTACTAATGATAAACTGTAGTTAACATTCTCTCTTTCTCTCTCTTTCTCTCTCTCTTTCTCTCTCTTTCTCTCTCTTTCTCTTTCTCTCTCTTTCTCTCTCTTTCTCTCTCTTTCTCTCTCTTTCTCTCTCTTTCTCTCTCTTTCTCTCTTCTTCATCTTCTTCTTTCCTGCTACTCCTTTGATGGCCTAACATTAAGACAACACAAAATATTTGTATAGTATATCATTGATCTGTTCCAAGACGCTTCAAGCTGATAAAATCACCGTCTTTTCAAGCTTTTTTTTTTTGTTTTGTTTTAATATCATTAATAACACTGAACTTTAATATTTTGTTTACATGACTGTATCCTTTGTGTAGCGACACTCTCTTCTTATCATTGATTAAGTCTGCATATTAACCTATAAGATAAAGTTTAATGGGGGGTTTTTATTGTTAAAGTTTAACTAAGTGCAGCATGAAAGTTTAGCTTATAATGAAATAGCTCTAAGGTGAATGCTAATGATGTACAAATGCCCCAGGGCTTTAGTTAATGCCGGGTCTAGATGGAATAGAGACTACGTATCAAATAGATGAACTGTTGTATTATTGAGTACTGCGGGTGGATTTACTTAAGGATTTACTATTTCATCCACAATACCTTTCATTCGGGATGTTTAGGTCATTGACATTTTAGTAACATAAGTTGAGTCGACCTATTGGCTCACAATTTCATGTGTGTATATGTGTGCCCTATTGGGGAAGGGGGAATGGTTCTCATCGTCGCCTTGTCATGACCAAGATTATTTATGTTTATAACTTAACCTCCGTTTTACAAAAGTAAACAAAAAAAGTTACTGGAAAGTTTGTCAAAACAAACAGTAAGTAAATAAACAGAAGACAAACATGAAAAAAAAAACATTAAAAGAAAATAAAGATTAAAACCAAAAATTAAACAAGAAAATGCCGAGTACAAACCAAAGAAACAAATCAAACAACAACAAATACACAGTGAAGGAAAAAATAACGATAAAAGGGCGGATTAAAAACAAACAAGAAACAGAATACAAACAGAAAGCAAACAGAAACAAAGGAAAAGCAGTAAACAAATAAAACAAAGAGAAGACAAACAAACAAACAAACAAAATAGAGACAGACGAAAAAAAAACAGTAAATAGATCACTAGATCATAATATAAATAGCCTATTATTTGTAAACTTTATAACTTTTATCTACCTGTCTAAAGCCTTTTTTAGATTACTTTGTCATTTTAGCTCTCGTGTTTGTGTTTGTAATGTTATTACAGCGCCTTGAAGTTTGAGCCTACATTTTATTTGTTAACAGCGCTTTATAAATATAAATTATTATTATGTTTTTTTTTGGCATTATTGTATTAGTTTATTTTCATAATCACTCTTCATTTCCTTAAATTGGACTTTCTCAAAATGAAATTTCGCAGGGAAAAAAACAAACATTGCAGCTTACAAGTAAAAGTGGATTGATTTCATCAGAAAGTATAATAGCTGCTTAGCATAGGGGAACTGAAACCTAAAATCATGACACTTTTTCGAGTTCAGGGCGGTGTCTAAGGTGTGAAAGGAAGCTCTCTAGCAATCATCTTGGTGTCAAATGGGGACGGATAGATTCCAGAACCTTCTGCAATGTTTGTATTTGTTGTGTTGGCGTTGTTCATGTAGAGTCTATTCGCTACTACTTAGTTAATAGACACCACCTGGACAGGGGATGGAACGGGGAAGTCTTGATATCTGTAACAGACGTGCATTATGTTCTGGCAATGTCACTTTGGACTGTTCATTCTTATCTATCTATCTATCTATCTATCTATCTATCTATCTATCTATCTATCTATCTATCTATCTATCTATCTATCTATCTATCTATCTATCTATCTATCTATCTATCTATCTATCTATCTATCTATTCCTAGTTAGTACAATGAACTCAAGTTTAATGTCACAACTTCCAATCCGCGTTCTGATACGTTGAAATTTGATCCTGATAGTTTCTAATGACTCTAATGGATCCATTAACTATTCATTTGAAGACTGAGGGACACACACTAGCAAGCAATCTTTTTGTTGCCTTTAGTTCTCGTCTACTTTTCTTTTTATGACAGGGAAAAATCTCTGTCTTAAAGTTTCAACAGAACATCTATAACAATGATGTTTATCTTAGAATTTTAATAGAACATCTATGATAATATGGTTTATCCTAAGTCTTAACTGGACATCTATAACAATGATTTGTATAATATATTACAAGGAATTGTTTAATAGCAATATCATCAGTATCATGGGCGTAGCCAGGATTTTTTTTGGGCGGGGGGGGGGGGGGGAGTTGGGGGTGGTGGATTTTTTACTTAATGTGCTATTTACTGACTTAGACCCTCCCGCGCAGTTCTGCGCATTTACCTTCAAGCTGTTTCCATAAAGTTGTAGGAGCTCCCCCAGCGCGAGGCGAAGCCCAGCCGCCAAGCACTATTTCTTGTATTGAAAGCCAACAAAATGCATATTCTGAGGTACCTACACTGCATTTTCCTGCTATTAAAAAGTTTTATTTCAAAATCCTAATGTGCTTTTCTTACTGACTTAGACCCTCCCGCGCCGTTCGGAGCATTTGCCGTCAAGCTGTTTCCATAAAAATCTGTCACTGGTAATGTCTGAAGCCTCTTCCCACCTGCCATGAGGACCTCCATGAATGTGTGGCGTCATGTTGTACTAGGATATCATCGCAACTCTTCTTATGCGTAATTCTTTTTGCCGGAGAACATGTCCCGCAAACCTCATGCGACGCTCTCTCACAATCTTACTAAGGGGTTGACTCCCAGTTCGGCATAGGATTTTCTTGATTTAAACCCGATCTCTATAACTGACTCCTAAAATCTGTCTTAGCCATCTTTGTTGAGCCACATTTAGTGTTTTTCAATTTCGGCAGATGACTATTCACTGCACTTTATTAATGGAGCCCGCCACTGGTAAAAATGTGTAGTCTCTCTTGAATACGCTCTTGGAATTAAGTGACTGTAGTTTGCTTTAGATTTTATTTCGAAAAGGGAAGTTTTATCGTCAAAATCATCTGTTGGGGAATTTCCACCTCCAAATGCTCTGTATGAGGATCTTAAACTCAAAATCATCTGGAGGGTTTTAAACTTTAAAAAAAAGCCATCTGTAGGAGAGGGGTTTACAGTCAAAACCCCCTATTGGATTGGCTACGCTCAAATAATTTTAGTGTGTAATTTGCTTTTTTTTTTTATTGAAGAGGTATTTTTAGCATCAAACCCCCCTGAAGGGGGGTTTAAACTCAAAACCCTTTTTGGCAACGCTCATAGCATTTTGAGTGCGTAATTTGCTTTTTTTCTTACACCGAATATGTATTTTTTAGCTTCAAACCCCCTGGCGGGGAGTTTAAACTCAAAACCCCTTTGACTACACTCATAACATTTTGAGTTTATAATTTGCTTTGTTTTTATTATTAAAGAGGTATTTTTTTCTCTTCAAACCCCTCAAAATTGAGTCAAAACCCATTTAGCTGCGCTCATAACATTTTCAGTGTGTAATTTGTTTTTCTTTGTGCTCTTGGAATTTGGGGATTTTGGTTTGCATTTTTTGTTTTTGTTTTGTTTTATAGAAGAGGGAGATTTTACTGCAAAAACCCCAGGTAGGGGGTTTTAAACTCAAACCCCCCTGGTAGAGGTTTTAAACTTAAAACACCCTTGGTTGTGCTGGGGCAAGTGATGGTTTAGTATTAAAATCTCACCTAAAATAAACAAAATCAAAGCAAAAAATCGGTCACTAAATTCCGATTTCATTCGGGGGGGGGGGGAGTTGAACCCCATTCCCCCCCCCCCCCCCGGCTACGCCCATGATCAGTATAGATTAGATTCAGAGATTAAGGATGAGTGCAGTTGATCTTAGCAGTTCTCGGGGAAATCTCGGTATAGAGTATAGAGGCACTAAATAACATTCGACAGCTGAGTCGAAACCTATCCCGCATGGGGTATGAATGCGTGCGCCAAATGCAATGTATTTGGCGATATTAAAACAAAGATTTTGTTTAGATGTCTAGATATTGAGTGCAGGTTTCTTCTTTGTTATTCAATTTTACCTCCATTATTTGTAGTTTATCAAAGAAACTGTATCGCCCTGATGTCACGCAGATATAATCATATACATTTCCATTGTTTGTCAACAGAGAACATTATTGTCATCAACAAACAACCATTGATGTAACCTCTATTACAGTCTCAGCAGTCTATAGCAATCCAAAACATTCGTCGTTCTATTTGAACCACGATTGCAGTATATTATATTTAACAATGTACAAAGTATATTATCGCCCCATGTGTAAAACAAGAATAACAAAAAAAAAACAAAAACTTTTAAAACAAAGCTTATAATTAAGTGTCATAGTATCAATGAGTTTTCATCAGTCATGTCATTAAATTTTTAATAGATCTAGACTAACTGTAATAAATCTGTGCAAATAGAACTATTTCTATCAGTTGTTTTTGTTTAGTGCGATGTCGTACTTTAAGCTTTATAATATAATAATATAATAATAATAATTTTATTTATAAAGCGCTGTTAACAAACAAAATGTAGGCTCAAGGCGCTGTAACAACATTACAAACAAAACACGGGAGTTACAATGACAGTTAATCTAAAAAAAGTTTTAAACAAATAGGTCTTAGTGTTCTTCTTAAAAGTGGTGTAGCATGCTTTCTAAATGTGCTATGATTCAATCGCTTGTCTGGACCAGGTGGGAAAGGAAGGGTGGGAAGAAAGGAGGGGGGGGTGTCCTTTGTGTGAATGTTGCCGTGATCGCTTTATAAATGCATTTTTAAAAAGTTGTACGACTTGTTTTCGAATTCAGGGCTCAAGCCTAGTCAAGTCAATACACTGACCAAAAAGTATAAAGATGACTAATTTAACTTATCACATCTCATATGTCAAGTACAATTTCTTTCCCTCGTTAGATACCAAAACTAAATAATTAATTACCATAAGTTAATTACCAAAGTGTTTTTTTTTTAATTGATTCATGTTTTCAGGTACAAGATCCCGGTATTACAATTTGGTTTGGAAAGAAAAAACGTGTACAAACGTTTGTCAGACAGACCAGAGTTAATAGAAACTTGGTAAAAAAAAAAAGAAAAGTAAATGAACAATAAAGTTGCTGCCCTTATTTGTTTAAGACGAAAGGCGGGCATATGGATACTGTAATCAGAGTGATTCATAGCTATCTGGAAAATATCTTAACACAACTATTTGTTGTACCTAACAGTACGTGCATGAATCACAAAAATTAGCAAATTATTTAATAAATAATTGGTAATTAATTATTTTGTTTGGCTTTGAAATAGTGTATAAAACTAATAAGCGCTATTCCTGGAGAGATTTGGCTGCATTGTATTTCTCTTAGTTACGCTTTGTACACGATTGTTTCTTTCGCTTCCCATTCTCCTAATAAGTTGAAATTTAGCGCAATTATTGTTAGTTGATGACATTACCCGAAACAATTAAAAAAAAATTAGTTCATAAATTAGAAGTAATTAATTCATTTTGTTTTAGATTGTAGTAAAAAAGGAAACATTCCTGCAGAATCGAGATATATGGCAATGATTTTTGCGTTTTTGCTTTGTTTTTAAAAAATATTTTTTGGTCTAATTTTTTGCTTGTTTAAAGATGTTCAGTTCACTTGATGAAATATTCGAGCTGATGTATTTGGTCAGTTCAAACAAGAACACAAACAATGATGTGGTCAGATTTTTTTTCACTTGGCACTTTATGTTCATGTTTTTTTTTTCGTAATATAAATGACATAATGCACATTATAAGTTGAATTGCATTTGGTATAAATTACAAAAATGAAAATAGTAGCATGTCCTTCAACCCAGAAAAAATGCCAGTTATCAAGATGGATAAATATACTAATAAACTAAAAACAAATAGGAACTACTTATTGTATTCATGGTAAGGTAATTTAACAGACTAAAAACTCTAAACGTAACATCAATTAGCATATTGATGAAATTATTATTATTATTATTGTTTGTGACCAATTAACGCAAGAAAACATCAAGAAACTAGAACAAACACAGAATAGAGCCGTGAGAGATGGATAGCAAAGACATATTCCCATTGACCAGAGTAACATCATTAGTGAAAGCACTCAATTTAGAGACACTACAGGACAGAAGAATAAAAAGTAATGTAGCAAAAATACATAATACACTAAACCTTAAGTTACAAATAGAAAAATACAACCTAATAAAATACTCAGAAAGACATACAGATAGAGGCGCATTTCTTATTCCATACGCTAGAAGAAATTCGTACAAGTGCTCCTTCTTCCCTAGTGCCAATTAAGAATAGAATGTGTTGACTGAATCAGCCAGGAACACCAGCGACGTAGAGCCACTGATTAAAATGCATGATTTGATTGACACATGCAATACGCAGGACGTAATAATCTTCTCTTTTGAAGAAACGTCCGTAATCTATAAGATAGGATATTAAGACTAAGACTAAGACTAAGACAGTTTTATTGATCCTTACGGAAATTTGTTGTGATTACAAGGACTCTTTTCTCATATAAAGACAACACAACAAAAAAAAAAAAAAATACAACAGACAACATAAAGAGTTCATATTAATTAATAAATAAATAAATAGATAAAGATATATAGATATAAAGGCAGACATTTAGTAAATGATATTCACATTGCTAGACACCTATTTCCCTACACACAAAGTAAAACATTACATTTTAGCGTTTCATTATGTTCCGCAGTGCACATAGTCGGCAGTACTACAATGTTTGTTCACTTAGTGCAGAAAGTGTCTTGGTCTCTATTGTGTCTGGGTGTGTCCCGGTGTCTGTTTAGGTCTGGAAGCACATAAAGTGATTTCTGTTGATACATTCAACATTCTCTCCTAGTGTCAAGCTGATTTGGTTAACCGAGTTCACTGCAAGTATAAACGCATTTCTATTGTTTATATAAGAAGGTTTCTAAGTTCATTAGCTCTTTTAGCACTGACACTTAATTGGGTTTGTAGAAGATATATGTACCTTCACCTTATACCTTAGTCTGTTGGACCGTTGAAGCACATCACACAAAATCTGTTGATCGTCTTTCTCCAACCCTCTTTCATTTGCCTTTCGATAGGTTCTCTTTCATTGACAGGCCGTCCATTCTTATATGCTGTCTTTTCACTGCTTTCTCTGCATCTTCTTCTTTTTCCTGGTACTGTTCCCTGAAGGAGGGTTTTTGCAAGCCCTGATGACGTTGCGATATGGCATAAATTTTTAGTTTGCGTTTTTTTAAAAGTTGTTAGCAGGTCATCGTGGGGTCCAATCGCTGTACTAATCCTTTCTCTAATATCTTTGTTTGTGATGCGATATTAGTATGTAATACTTAGGATCTTTCTGTAGCATGTTAATTCCATCGCAATGATGCTCCTCCCTAGTTCTGAAGTCAGCTTCTAAGATTCGCAAGCATCTAAGAATGCGGCTATGACCAGGGAGCACATTAGTCTGATGTTAGCATTGATTCTAGTGAACTGATTCTATTACAGACATTAAAGATTTCTAAACTCCCCGTTAAAAAGAAAACTCTATTAATTCTGATAAAATATTTACATTTTTTTCCTTTTGAATAGGAATTTCCACGATCAGTTTCAATCTTACTATAGGAAAAGATCACTGTTGCTAACTAAATAACATGAAGAACATAAAAATGCTTTTTAAAGAATAAATAGAATATCTTACAACTTATGGAGCGAATGGAAAATCGTTAACTCTTTCTCTCCTAACTGACGATACCAGCGTTGATTTCACCAGAATGTGGTAGGTAATTACGGAGAGAAAGAGTTAAAGCAGTTGTTGAGACCCGTGTCAACACAGGTTCCATTTTCTATGAAGCTATGAGTTGAATAGAGGTATTGTAAAAATAAAAAAACACACAAAAAAACGACAACAAACAAATAAAAAACAATTTTCTACCATGACCTTCTTCCCCCTCTCTCCCGAGAACAAACTCTGGTTTAACGAATGTATAGATCGACATTTCATAATATTCCAATGATAGGCATTTAGATCTAGACTTAGAAGACAATACGCAAAATTTTACTGAACATTCATTTATTAAACTCTTGAATCAATAAAAGCCTTACATTCAGAAATTCACGCACGTGATAGTCCTTTCAAAACTGACGCCAGATCCAGATCTAGACCTAGTTCTCTAGTGAAATTTAAATATATTTTTTTAGTTTTCAAAATGATTACAGTCAAACTAGTTTTCCCCGTGTGGCCAACGAGCTAGTCAATTCTTTCTCAATCATACACATCAACTGTTACATTTATAGGAAAAAGCGTTAGAGACGTTTTTGAGATCAGTGTCCAGGTTTCACCCTCCGCCCACCCTTCATGATATGTGATTTGAATCGAGGTATTGTAATACAAATTAATGTGTCTTACAAGCGAAAGTTTGAGAGAGCTCAGAATTTGATTGGACAGTGTCTGAAATGTGAAAAAAAGAGGTATATTTGTCAAATTAAATAGCTAATCAACAGTTCCTTTTTTTTTATACACTGGATACATAGAATATCTAGCTATTTAGAGTTAACCGCCAAATATATAAATCTCCAATGCATTGTTCTACACTGGTCAATATTAAGTTAGGGGAGTTAACTCTTTCTTCCTGACAGTCTTAACTCATCTTATCCAAAAATGTTATTGCTATGGGAAATTAATCTAAAAGAACTAATGGAAAAAGTTCTATATATATATAGAGAGAGAGAGCGATGAGAGAGAGAGACAGAGAGACAAAGAGAGAGAGAGAGTGAGAGAAATAGTAACAATAGAGAAAAAGAGCGGACATTGAAAACTTGAGAGAAAAAAAGAGCTGATGAAAGGTGACCGCATAGATTGATAAGAAGAAAAGATTTGAGAAATAAAAACAGAGAGAGAGAGAGAGAGAGAAAGATGGTGACGAAAGTGTAAAAGAGAGGAGAGTAATGGTGGTCAGTGAGGGGAAAGAACTGTGAAAAAAAAAAGTTAGTAATGAATTGATTAATGATGTTTCTAAAATACGAAGTCAATTTTGACAAATTGTGACATTGACTAAATATTTGTATGTTGAAATATATTCATGTGCTTTTACACAGATTGAAAATCTACGCAAGAAAAATGAGTCCATAAGCAACAGTCTGTAAAGATAAAATTGAGCAAAAACTGCGTTTATATGCGATGTGTGTGTCAAGTTGGGGTAGAGATTGAAGCAGAGAATGTCCACTTAGGATGTAACGGGGTAGAGCTGACTTAATCAAGGAAATCTACTAGATTTTTTTTTTATTCAAGAAGTTATGTGCAATGATTCTTTCGTTTCTTAACTAAATAAACTACAATTTAGACATTTGAAATAGCAACGTGTAATGACAGTTGTAAGACATTAAATAGCAAAGTATAATAACAGTCGTAAGACGTTAAATAGCAAAGTGTAATGACAGTCGTAAGACGTTAAATAGCAAAGTGTAATAACAGTTGTAAGACATTAAATAGCAAAGCATAATAACAGTTGTAAGACATTAAATAGCAAAGTGTAATAACAGTTGTAAGACATTAAATAGCAAAGTGTAATGACAGTCGTAAGACGTTAAATAGCAAAGTGTAATGACAGTCGTAAGACATTAAATAACAAAGTGTAATGACAGTTGTAAGACACTGTCATTGAGATGCTCCTGGTTTCGAACCCTGCCTACGAGTGTTTGGGTTAAGATGTAAAAATCTTTAAATCTGAAGGAACATAAAATAAATATTTTTTGTGGATCTTATGAAGTCGTTGTAAAACAACAACACCAACCATCTCAACTACACAAACATTTATCCGTCAACTACACAAACATTTATCCATCAACTACACAAACATTTATCCGTCAACTACACAAACATTTATCCGTCAACTACACAAACATATATCCGTCAACTACACAAACATTTATCCGTCAACTACACAAACATTTATCCGTCAACTACACAAACATTTATCCGTCAACTACACAAAAATTTATCCGTCAACTACACAAACATATATCCGTCAACTACACAAACTTTTATCCGTCAACTACACAAACATATATCCGTCAACTACACAAACTTTTATCCGTCAACTACACAAACATATATCCGTCAACTAGACAAACATATATCCGTAAACTACACAAACATTTATCCGTCAACTACACAAACATATATCCGTCAACTACACAAACATATATCCGTCAACTACACAAACATATATCCGTAAACATAGTTAAACCAGCGTTATTTAAATCGGTACATTTTTATTAAATACTCCTCTTTCAATTTTTTAACTGTTCTTTACAGAAGCTTTAGTTGAAATGCTCTGTAAATTTACCAACGAAAATGCTGCTGCCACTGGTCCTACAAAACCAAGTATGTACAAAAACTGGAAGGATATAGACGTTGAAGAGTTTTACGTATTCATGGGACTTGTTCAGGTTCCCAGCTCTATTGGAACGGAAAGAGTTTGTTCAATGGTTTGTGGGCTAGAGCGTTCATGACTAGATTTCGTTTTCAACAAATTCTTTGCTTTTCGAAAGTAAGCAATAGAGATACTGAGGTGGCTACTAATAAACTGGCTAAGGTTAGATTTTAATTTGAATTTATTAGGAGAAAATGTATGAAATTATATCAGCCTAGTCAAAACATATCTATAGATGAAAGAATGGTTAGAAATAAGGGTAGGTATGCATTTAGACAATATATAAGGGATAAACCAACTAAATGGGGAATGAAATTGTAGGTTTTAGCCATTGGTGGATCTAGGGGGGGGGGCGGTAGGGGCGATCGCCCGCCCCCCCCCCCCCACTCGGCCGACCCCTCCCCCCCCCCGAAGAATTCACACAATTTGTATACGAATTTATTACTTATGTTAATAATATACACTAATTATTTATATTTAAACCTATTTTTAGATTATTTCGCCCCCCCCTCTAGTATGTTTGTCGATATATCGGGGTCGGAAGGGGGCGATGGCATTAATTCCGCCCCCTCCCCCAAAAAAAACAACTTTCGAGTGGGGGGGCGGTCCAATTTATATGTAGAAATCACAGCTTGCTAACAGAATCAATTGAATATCTATATGATTATAACTTGTTATTGGTATTTTAACCGATCTTTATATTATGTCGTTCTCCTGTTGGCCGATGGGGTGGGGATCGAATACCTCTACTGCCCTTCCCACCTTAAACCTTTGAGTGGGGTGGGGCGGTCCTACTTTTCTGAGAAATCATAGTTTGTTAACAAAATTAGTTGAATTGATATATAAATTTCATATTATGTCGCTCTCCTTCAGGTATTTTTGCCGATTCGGTGGGGTAGGGAGGGGCGATTGCATGTACTGCCCTCCCTACTCTAGCCCTCTGAGTGGGGGGGGGGGCGGTCCTATTTTTACGGAGAAATCATTGTATGTGAACAAAATTAGTTAAATATGTATATAATATAAACTACGTGAACCCATTGTATATTATGTCGCACCACACTCTAATCTCAAATTTTATAAATAGTACATATATATTGAAAAAGGGTTGTACCAGGTGGGAGGGGCGATACATGCCATCACCTTCCCCCCATGGGACAAACCAATACGTTTTCTTTTTGTATTATAGTGAAGAAATTACAAAATTTAAAAAATCTGTCACTAATATAATTTATACATGCTAAAAATTAAATTCTTATATCGAATCGCCCCAAACCAATTCTTTAATGCCAAATGCAATAATTAGCAGAAATTATAAAAAGGAGTGAGGATTAATCGTTTTCACTCTATCGTCCCCTACCCTTTCCAGACAGAGTTTATGTAATTTCACATGAATTTATCTTAATTATTTTAAGAAAGACTTTGCTTTGGAAAAGTTATAATTCAAACATTTTTCAGTATGAGTCACAATTGAGATGAGCTCTAAACCCAGATAATCTTTTCCTAGTCGCCTTTTTCCAACCTTTACTCAATGTGATATTTTTCTAGTTAAATAAGTTTTGGACTATAACTCACAATTTATGCTTGAATTTTATTGAATATTGTTTATCGAATAATTTTTTTTCGGCAGCGATCCCGAAAGCCTTAATCTAAAGATGTGGGGTATCTTATCTTTTCAAGGAACAAATCGGTTGTATTTGCAATGTATTAAGTGCCTAAAAATTTATATTAGAATATTTTTCAACATTATTCGAAAGGTCCTTTATAATAGGATAAAAAATGAGCTTTAGGTCAGGAGAATGCGTTTCTTTAGTGAAGAATGCAAGAAAACGCTTTTCGTGATTGGACTTCGACCCGAACCCCACTGATGAGTAATGAGCTATAAATGTCAGGAGAATGCGTTTCTGCAATGAAGAATGCAAGAAAACACTTTTTGAGTCGGGGCTTCGCCACGAACCCCACTGATAAATAATGAGCTGTAGATGTAGGGAAAATGTGTTTATGCAGTAAAGAATGCAAGAAATAGCTTTTGGCGTCGGGGCTTTGCCTTAATCCCACTGATAAGTAATGAGCTGTAGATGTCAGAAGGATGCGTTTCTGCAGTAAAAAATGCAAGAAAACGCTTTTTGCGTCGGGGCTTCGCCCAGAACCACACTGAGGAATCTTACAGCGCTCCCCCAGACCCCTAAGCTTGCAAGAGAAAGGCCTCAACATGACATTTTTATTTTTTCGCCGAAGGTTGAGAAACACTGCTCTATTTTATTATATATATATATATATTCTATACGCACGTTTAAGCATAGGGTTAGGGTTTACTCGGCGTTAGGGTTTGGAAAAAAAATCGCCCCCCAATTCAAAGTTCTGGATCCGCTAGTGGTTTTAGCAGACTCTCTTAGTAGGTACACTTATGACTTTGATGTATAGTTAGTTAGGTAAGATACAAGGGAATAGCTCTACTTTTGGATTAGCACATGATGTAGTAATGAAGTTAGTGTCCTCTCTAATAAATCAAGGCTATCGTTTATTTTTTAATAATTTTTTTTCCAGTTTTGTACTTGTTATTGATCATTTTAAAAAAGGTATTGTTGCTTGTGGAACAATCATAAGCAATAGGAAAGGGTTTCCAACAGAACTTAAGAATGTGAAGCAGTGGGAAAAGGTTAGTAAGAGGGGGGATATGAGATGGGTTAGACAAGATCAGGTTTTAGCTATGCAGTGGAGGGATAACAAAACAGTTTCATTAGTTTCAACTATGCATTCGGCCAATGAGTTTAATTATGTTAATAGGAGAACAACAAATAATGGTGTTTTTGAACAATTAAAAGTTAAACAGCCTCAACTAGTGGGGGTTTATAATTCTTTTATGGGAGGGGTGGATAAAAGTGACCAGCTACTAAATAAATAGAACATGCTGCGCAAAACTAACAAGTACTGGAAAACCTTATTTTTTCATTTTATTGATATTGCTGGAGTTAATAGTTATATTTTATTTCAAGACTGGAGAAGACAAAATCCAGATATTGAAGAATTAAATAGAAGCCCATACTATAGTCGTTAGATTTCACCATTGAACTCATTAGAGAGTTAGCAAACATTGATGATTATGACCCAGTTCCTACTGTAGAACATATGAAACTTAAACCTGCCACTCAATTTTACCTGCAATGGTTGTTTCACATAGAAAAAATTTTAAACTTTGTTATAGTCATCCTAAAATTGAAAGAAAGACTAGACCCATCTGTAGTGCTTGTGTACATTCTTGTGTTTCAGTCCAGAAAGAAATTGTCTTTTACTTTATCATAAATAACCTTTTTTTCACATTCAATGTACTTTTTTGTGTGAACTCAGACTACTTTAAAGTTCAAACTGTAATTACTTCATTTATTAGTGTTTAAATTTTTTGTAATTAATCATCTCTATGTTTGGTTTATTTGATGAGCTCTTTATCAAGAGGACTTGGTTTTTGGCGTTTTGTTGTTATTTTTATTGTTTCATAAACAGTCACCTCACTATCTCAGTATCTCAGTATCTCAGTATCCTATAGAATTGCCTAAAGTGATATATGACATGTAAAACTGTTTATTATTGATGAGACTATTTCTTTAATTCACATTGGCTTTTATACTTTTTTTTATTCATGCCTTTTGTCATAAATGTGTATTTTTTGCAAAAAAGAAAAAGAAATTGTCACAGGATATGATTTCTTGAACAAATGTTTTCACCTACCAAATTTTTTTTTATCATCTACTAGACAAAGGATGCAATTCTGAATAAAATGATAGATAACTTGCAAATATTTGTATTATTTTTATTTTAGAAAAATCATTTTTTATTAAGTACCTTAAAAAACAATAAAAAAGGGAAAAACTCAAGAATCTTTATAAGTTAATTCGTTTCAGTTTGTTTAGTTACAACATAGTCTCTCCTCCACCCCCCACCCCCCCACACACACAAGAGATCAGCTCCAGATAATTATTATATAAAGTCCTTGTCTGCAGAGAATCATCAGACAAACTCATTGTCTTCTGAGACAGAAATATATTTATTAATGCAGGAAGTTTTCAGTTTCGTTTATCTTCTCCTATACCAACACAATACTCTGTAGTGTCATTTGAGATCTTTCAGTACTTCAAAAGTTGATCTTCTCATTTTACTATAGCACCAGTATGATATGAGATAATGTTTATCTGATGTATGCGTTTCCATGTATATGTGTGTGCGTGCGTAAACGCTTAAACCACGAAGATTGTTAACCTTTGTTGTTGTTTCTTTAAGATTTTAAATGTTTGCCTTCATAGTTTGTCATTTTGAGGTTAATGTACTTGGAAAACTCATTCATAAATATTTTCTTACGGCTAACGACAGACGGTAATCAATAATAAGAATTTATTTTTAGAACTAAAGGGAGAGCATTGTGATGCATGTTGTTTTCTTGTTTGATGTCTTTGAATTGGCGAGTTCTCTGGACTGGTCGTAACACTGGTTTGTTTTGTTTTAGAAACACAATCATCTGGTAGTTTCAAGTCTTTTCTTTACACTCTTTCAATCTTGCTTTGGTTGGTGTTAACAGATACGATTATCAGTAGTTGTTAAACTTGTTACCTCTCTACGATTAAATATTCTATAAACAAAAATAATAAAAATCATACAGGTAAAATACGGGTACACAATGCACTATAGAGTGACAGAGATGGGATACGTTGTTACGAACTCTTTACCGCAACATTCAACTTAGACCAAAAGTGACTTATTTCAAAACATTGTTGTTTTTTTTTGGGGTAAGAAAAACAATGTATCAATGAAACATAATAAAGGAAAACATGGCTGTGCTAAAAAAAATGAAAACTAGAGAACTACACATAGATAACCCTGCTGAACTGCCATTAAATGTAAGCTTACGACACGAGACCCTCTTTACAAAGAAAGTAAATAAAACCATAGACAAAATGTTAGCTTATAGATCGAGTGCAATTTATCAGTTCCATGATGCTATAGACCAGTGTTTCCTTAACTTTTTCGTCTCATAGACCCCTTGCCATCTTTTCTGGTTTTTGGTAGACCCCCTGCTTTAACTTGCGAAGTTTTGCAAATTCATCAACATTTTTTTAAAACTAATTTCTAACTGTAGTGAGCTGAAAAGAGTGAAAAAGTAATTTAAAGCTACATATTACATATAAGTTTTGGCAAAGATCAATTACTCGTGTATTTCTTGATCTTTCACGTGTGGCTCAAATATTGAGTCCGCGGAGCTGTTTTCACTAACAGGAGAAGGGGCAAAGGCGAGTAATTGTTGTCTAAATCTGTAAGCTTCAAACAGGTAGGGCTCATTAGAAGGAAAACGGAATTCAAAACTCTGCTGCCTTGCAACTAAACCCAAACATGGGAAAAGTTTTGTGGGTTAACCCTGAGGAAAAATAAAAAGCCAACGACCATTAGGCAGTTTGCAGCACTCAGTGCTACACCCTGTCAGAACCTGTCAGAACCTGTCAGAACCTGTGACGCCGTTGATCCCAAACTGTAAATTTGTCGTTTGCAAAGAATTACATAAGAAGTTTTTAATTTTATAACTCATGTTCCGATGTGCTCTTGAACTGTATTGTTGCTTAAAGAATTTTTTTTTAATAATATCAGTCGTAAAACAGTTTTCAAAACAACAATGGCTGGTAAAATCATTCTTTTTATCTCTAGTGTTTTCTGTATAATATCGTCATAAAAAGGCATTTGGATAACTTCTTGTTTGATAAGGAAGGAATGAACAACTTTAACTAATCAACGCTGTAGAGTCGACAAATCTTTTTGTTCAACATTAGTGACATGTTGACAAAATTAAGCTATTTAAATAAGTATTGAAATTTAATACAAAAATTTTTCGTTTGAATAGCATGATAAATATGTAAAGGTTAACTAAGGTACAAATCATATAGTAGTGTATAAAATTATTACACTAATGGGTTGTAAAAAATTATTTTAAGCCACAACCTATTTAAATGAAATCTATTATCGTAGACCCCCGTGGACATCTCATAGACCCCCAATTTATTTTTTCACTTTCGTAGACCCCTTGGAAGTCTTCGTAGACCCCTGGGGGTCTATATAGACCACTTTGGTAATCACTGCATAGACTATCTAACCAGAAATAAGAGGACCATACTCCAGTTCACAAGCGCGGTAAAAGAAAATGGACAAAACTAATGTTAAAGAGAAGAATGAGGGGGAGAAAGTGTCAGAGTGGGCAGAGGACGGGTAAGCATTGTTCTATACTATAGACACTGTGTATTGGTCAGTAGTAGCTTTGGAATGAATACTGTCTTATGGTGTAGGATTCTTTTTTTTTTTCAGACAGTTTTTTTTTAATGATATCTTTTTAATGCAGTTTTGATACACAGTTGTTGGTGTGTTGCTATAGGCAGCTTTCTTTCATTCTGACACAGTCGTTGGGCTGTCGCTATAGGCAGCTTTCTTTCTTTCTGACACAGTCGTTGGCTGTCGCTACAGGCAGTTTTCTTTTCTTCTGACACAGTCGTTGGGCTGTCGCTACAGGCAGCTTTCTTTCATTCTGACACAGTCGTTGGGCTGTCGCTATAGGCAGCTTTCTTTCTTTCTGACACAGTCGTTGGCTGTCGCTACAGGCAGTTTTCTTTTCTTCTGACACAGTCGTTGGGCTGTCGCTACAGGCAGCTTTCTTTCTTTCTGACACAGTCGTTGGGCTGTCGCTACAGGCAGCTTTTTTTCCTTCTGACACAGTCGTTGGGCTGTCGCTACAGGCAGCTTTTTTTCCTTCTGACACAGTCGTTGGGTTGTCGCTACAGGCAGCTTTTTTTCCTTCTGACACAGTCGTTGGGCTGTCGCTACAGGCAGCTTTTTTTCCTTCTGACACAGTCGTTGGGTTGTCGCTACAGGCAGCTTTCTTTCTTTCTGACACAGTCGTTGGGCTGTCGCTACAGGCAGCTTTCTTTCTTTCTGACACAGTCGTTGGGCTGTCGCTACAGGCAGCTTTCTTTCCTTCTGACACATTCGTTGGGCTGTCGCTATAGGCAGTTTTCTTTCTTTCTGACACAGTCGTTGGGCTTTAGCTCCATACAGATTTCTCTCTGACACAGTCGTTGGGTTGCCGTTACAAACAGCTTTCTCTCTTTCTGTCTGTCCTCCTTTGGCTCCATGATCATTCATATCACATTCATATTTATCTTAAAATTATTGTTATTTAGTAAATAATGATGATGGTGATGACAAATTATTTGCGACTTATCTTGTTCACAGTTCATCATAGAAAAAGTTTTTGGGCACAGAAAAACAAAATACACTCAAAATTCAATGCTAAATTTGAGTACATAAGACATGTGTAGTGTATTATTACTAGCTGGTAATAACTGAAAAAATTCGCGGAGTTGAACATATTATTATGTGTGTTGGAGAAATAACGTGTACAAACGTTTTGCCAGACAGACAGACAGACAGATTGATCAGATATAAACTTTGTTAAAAGGCATCATTTCACAAGCGGTGGAAAATGTTTGGAAAAAAAATACATTAAAACCATGCGCTACATCGTCGTCTTTATCCAGTGAATGTCCAAAACTAAGGATGACGAGGACGTAATTATCTTCATTTCTGAAAGAAAAACAAAACAAAACATCTAGCAATGCAGCTATGCATAGAACAGATGATGAGCTAGTGTCGTATGGACCAGCTTGTGAGTCACACTCTAAACGTCGAATTGGAATAAGGAGATATAGAAGAAAAAAAAGTCTAATCAAATTTTCATGAAAAGATTTTCTAGAGTGTGGAGTATGCATTGAACAAGTTATTACAAATGGAAGAGGTACCAAGCACAACATCTTAGCCTCTTGTGCCTTGGAAATAAAGTCCTTTTTGTTATTTTAAATACAAATATAAAAAACAACAACAAAATGAACAGAAAAAAGGACAGGTGCAACACTTTACGTTGTATTAGTCTTTACCTTCGCGTACACCTGTGTGGAAAATGTCCATCATTCATTGCGAGAACATGCAGTGAAAGAATAAAAAGCAAATCTCCATTGAGCCTTAGATAAAAACAATAACAAACAGACTAAATAGTACATGCATTAAACTGGATTAACCTTTCAACTTTTGTACACATGAGATCAATGTGTTCTATGTCAGTCAATGATTACACAATAAAATGCTTGGAAAACATGATTCCTGATAATAGAGATGTTTAGAGGATTATTTTGTTTAATTTTACACAAACAAAATAATCTTCAAAAAGTCAATGTGTAGTCACCTGATGAAACTAAGCTATCTTTGAGAGATCTTTGGGTTATCTTGAAATGATCTTTCACTGATCTTTGAGTCGGATTAAAGTGCGTGTATGGAACGTGTGTTGAAGTAGATTTTCGTCCAACTCATCAAGTATAGATGTTAGTGACGATAAATGTGATGATGTATGTAATGCTTTAAGTGATGATATAAGTGATGATAAATGTGATAATGTATGTAATATTGTAAGTGATGACAGTCACATAGCAACAAAGATCTATTTGTCATAGACGATATGAACTTGCATTTCGACAGTGAAAATAAGACATACGCGGTGATGCTGAAAAACGCGCTAAAGGATCGCAACTTAAACAAATGATAAACGTTCCAACACACGTGAAAGGCCATACTCTTGACTGGATTGTTACAAACGCAAGTGAGCTTAAAGCCAAACTCTTAGACCGTGGCCTGTCTGTTCATTTTCTTGTACACTTTGAAATGCGTCTATCAAAAACAAAAAAGGCCAAGGAAAAACGTGACTTCCCGTAAACTTAAAGCCAAAGATATTGCCTCCTTCAAAATGGACGTGACCTCTTTGGTGTTGCAAAAGAGTTGCTGGATAGCCTTGCACTTCTTGTCACTCGGACAGTCTCAGTTAGGCCATCCGCACGAATAGTCCTTAGAAAAACACGACGAGATTCTGCTGCTACACTCTTTCGCAAGCTCCATTGGCTTACCGTGAAAGCGAGAATCAATTACAAGGTCGCCACACGTTGTCATCATTGTATATATAACAATGAGATGCCCTTGTACCTTAGCGAACTGATCACTCCATATGTCCCTCAGAGAGCCCTGCGCTCAATCGACTGAACGCTTCTAGTCACAAAATCTACGGTCTGAGGGCTTTTTTGGATCCCCATTGATCTCACACTGACAACATGCTACACTACTTTCAAGAAGAACATTAAGACCTCCCTGTTTAAAACTTTTTTAGCTCTCGTGTTTGTGTTTGTAATGTTTGTGTTTGTAATGTTGTTACAGCGCCTTGAGCCTACACATTGTTTGTGAACAGTGCTTTATAAATAAAATTATATATATCATTATTATTATGATGATGCAAGTAATGATGGATGTGATGATGTATGTGATGATGTAAATGATGATGTATGTGATGATGTATGCGATGATGTAAGTAATGACGTATGTGATAATGTAAGGGATGATGTTAGTGATGATGTAATTAATAAAGTAAGTGATAATGTAAGTGATGATGTATGTAATGATGTAGGTGATGATGTAAGTGATGATGTATGTAATGACTTAAATAATGATGTAAGTGATGATGTTAGTGGTAATGTAACTGATGATGTAAGTGACGATGTATGCAATGATGTAAATGATGATGAAAGTGGTGATGAAAGTGATGATGTAAGTAATGATAGAAGTAATGATGTAAGTAATGATGTATGTAATAATGTTATTGATGATGTATGTGAGTATGTTAGTGAAGATGTAAGTGATGATGTTAGTGATGATGTATGGATGATTCTGTGCATTTAAAATCTTTAGCCATTCATATTTGAGAAGCTAAATTCAGTTAGTTATATCCCTTTGTTATGTGAATAGTCTTGCACGTGTTATGAACTGAATGGTTAAGTCTTCCTTGAATGTGCGAGAAAGTGTGCTAGTCAGTGAGGTTTTGTATCCCGTTCCAGTGAAGTTGGATAGTCGCTTCCTGGACTGGTGTTTTGTATTATTTATTGAGAGTAATATAATTGTGTGCTTTATTTGATATTAAAGAGTTTTTTGGTATTCATTGACATATGGAGTTAGAGTTGAACTATATTGAGTATTAATTGGTCTTATTTGTGAGTAATTTGTAATTGAGTATCTAAGTAACCCCTACGAGCCTAAGGAGGCAAGCCAAAAGACAGAGCAAGACTAGAACCCTGACACACTCCAACCCGTAATGACCTTAACGAGCTGGACGGACGTGAAAATAAAATGCTCAACACTATCATGTATTTATTAATGCAAGTCATTGTCTTGTTGTTGTTGTCAGCGAGACTAATTTAATGTCTTTCTCTCCCTCTTTCTCTCTCTTTATATTGTTATTATTCTTACCCATGCATCCAATTAGGACTGTAGGCGAGCACCATCTGAGACACTGATTATACAAAAAGACAAGAACGCAATGGCGATGAGTTAATCTCCACTTAAGTTTGGAAGACTTACTAATGTCTACAAGTACTAGAGCTGTGTGGCTGAGACTTCTGTGTGTCTCATTGTTTAATCATTCTCATCAAAGATATCTATCTACTCTAATTACCTTTTGTTGAGCTGCTTTACCTTAGATAAACAACACATTGGTCAAGTATTACTTATTTGCATTGGTCTTTGATAGCAATCGAGCTACCTCGGGACCAATGTTTTCTAAACCCTTTTCCATTCTCTTTACTTCTACTCTGCTTCTAACGAGTTTCTGTGTTAGAAAAAAAGTAAAGTGTGTAATTTTACACAAAGGAGGATCAAGTTTATTTGCAATACATATTAAACATTTTTGATGTTCAAAACCTTTTTTCTAAATATAAAAGTAAAAACAGGAGCGAACTGATTAACGGGAAAACCCAAAGTTCTATTTAAAACGATAAGACTTAATGCCCCTGGGATGATCTGGAAACGTCATTGGCCTATCTTTCAACTTAACAGTGCTGTCATTTTACTAGCTAGTGGGTGAAGCCCTGACACGATCTAAAAAACATCTTGCTACTAAAAACTTATTCAAAGTTTAAAAAAAAACAAAAAAAAAAAACAAAAAAAAACACCAAAGTTTAGAAAGTTCAACCAAGTAAAGTTTGAATTTTCCTTTTTTTTTAAAAAAATCTGTCATTAAATGTCAACAAAAACATCCATGACATTGACTTAAGTCATAGGTCACTTCATTCCTCACCCTGACAAGGTTTGTGTTTATTTGTAGGGTTAAATAAAATCAATGTCGTTGAACTATTGACAACAAACTTTGTTACATCTGGATTGCACTGGGCCCTATTGTTGACTACCTATTGAGTCATTAACAACTCAATTCTGCTTTTCAATTCTAATAACATTGCAAATGATAAATTTGGAAGGTTTTTAAAAAAGTCTATACAAATCTTGGTACATGCATAAAATTTGTATATAGTTTTAAAACCTCAGTAAAATAGCATATTACAGACATTTTAGTTTATAAAACATCTCTAAATAAAGACAGGCCTTGTTATAGTTAAACACAACATTTAAAATGCACAGTTCTTAACTCCAGTATACAAAAAAATACAACTTAGCACTTTGATTAGTGTGTTGCAATGTTCCCCTTTCCCCAGTCTTTCAAATATGGGTTGAAATTGTAGCTGTTTTTTCCATTAGGGTTCATTTCTATTTCACACACATTGGAAGTGTACCAAGGGCCATTTAAAAGTTAATGTAGAGATATTATGTGCATTTTAAAGTCATGAAATTGTGGGATTGACACCGTTTTGTGCTTATACCTTACTTCAAATACAATTACACTAACTAAAAAAAAAATGCCAGCAGATACGGTCTACCTGTGATTGCATGCCAACTGCAGACTTCCAGGTAACTCGCAGGATTTCTACTTTTTCTAATAATTGCCTTGTACTAAAATGCCTTTAATCAGGAGGACAGGTGATTCTTTAGTTCATCTCATTGTCAGAACAGACACCTCTCAAATTTTAACAACCTCTAAGACAGAAATATAATTGTCCCCTTTACCTTTCAATTAAACTAGAGAGGATCAAGTCTGTATTTAGTATTTGTTAACTAATGATCACATTTTAAACCTATTGTAAATAGTGATGAGTCAATAATATTTGCTATGCAGGATGTAAACTATATTTACTGTAGGCATTAGGATATTTTTACAACGCTTATATTAAATAACATTTTTTTTAGGCAATCGACATTTCAACCACTTCTACTCATATAATTGTCATCAAATTTTGCATACAAGCTCATGTTCGATGACATGTTCGATGACAACACATAAATACATAAATAAATCAAACAATTAATTAATCAAGTCGTAATTAATTAATTTCTTTCTCTATGAAAGATTTACCAAACTAAGGAGATATAAGCCATGAGTAGAGAATAAGGCGATTAAAGATTTAAAGATAGCAAGAGCCAATAAAAAAATTAATTGTTAATGTAAATATCATATCAATAGGACTGTATGTATTATAATGAATTACACAGAAAAAACTTTGGTAAATAGCATTGTCTTAATTAGGCTACTATTTACAAAAATATTTTTTCTCTTAATTTAAACTTACTATCGCTAAAAAATTGAGATTTATAATTAAAAGTGTATGTAATTGAAATCCCTGTTATTTTATTGGTGAAGTAAAATAAATAATTATCAATAAGGATTAAATGTGTTGAATTTCAGCAAGCGTGGTCAAAAGCTGCATTTTGTTGAATGAAAGTGACTTAACTTCTAATTCTGAAACTTTATATAATTTGTGCACAATATCTACATACAATGATTGATTTGTATAAATCGATTTTATGATCTTAAATAATCAACATTTAATAAATTCTCAGATGTGCCAGAAAATAAAACCTCATTTAAAATTAGAATACATTTTAAGCACACCTCAAATATTTAAGAATAACTATAAAACCAGTAGCTTCATTGATTACTATTTATCCAATTATTTCTGACCTTTCACATGGATCCTTTGCTATAAAACCACATAGAGTCGCTTTCATTGGGCTAGGCTTTATTCCAAAAACGTCGGCCAGTGTCGAGGTTTTGCGAATTACTCGAGGTACATTTCTTAAATAGAGGTCAAAATTTGTGTTTTAAATAAGTTGTACATCTGGAAATAATAATTTCTTAAACTACATTCAGTATGAATATCTCGACGCGTGAATGTGACCCTCTGACTGCTTACTCACTTGTGTCCTGAAAACAGCACCAAGATGGGTGCTAAACTCCAGTATCTTTTGATCATCACAAAAATATTCATGTCAAGTTCCATCCAAATTCATCAAAATAACATGCACTGGTGGATCTAGAGCTTTGCAGTGAGCGTGGGGGCGATGTCCCGAACCATCATCCTTCCCTTCCCAAGGATCCGCCTGTGAAAACTTGACGATAGCCAGTAAGACACCTTACCATTGCCTTTACATATCATCTTGATCTATTTAAAAATGTGTCGTCTGCAGAAAAGGTAAAACTTCATTCGTAAATAAGGCAAAACTTTATTTATAGACAAACTCTTTCTCTTATTTTGTACTTTTAAGTTTAAAAAAAAAACAAAAAAAAACAAAACAAACTCAACTAAAGACTCACAAGCATGAACTATTAGAAAAATATACAAAAACAAAAAACAAGTCTCTGTCTCCACGAAATTCTACGCCAGTTTATTCCACGCCACATTTGTACTTCAATTACCAGATGAACCTGAACTGAAATGTGTGCCACGTTAATGGAGCCTACACTTCAGCAATGTTTGAATAGCACATGAACAGGTTCAGTTCTCTTTGCTTGTCCCTCAACTGGGAACTCGATAAAGTCAAACAGTAGACTTTTCACGAGATTCAACCATTTCAGCCGAAAATGAACATCTGAAATAAAACTTAGATACGTTTACACACAGATTATAAACACAGATGTATCAAAAGAGACCACTTGTTTTTAATTCAGGCATCTCTAGTCATAGACATAACATATTATCAATATCAGATATAACATGTTATCAATATAAGCCCAATTCGAAATAACGTTATCAATAGAAGCCCAATTCGAAATAACGTTATCAATAGAAGCCCTTTTCATACAAACTTCTTTTAGTTTAACACAAAATTTGTTTACTGGATTATCGTTTTTCGTTTTTCGAAACCCAACAAACTTTTCAGTCAATTTCTTTCCAATATTTGTTCTCCACTTTATTAGGACTTTGATATTTTTCTCATGATGTTTTGTTTCGTATTGTTTCAAAGCAGTGAGACGTATACAATTGACTGTCTAATAGCGATACTTATAAAGTCAAAATGTGATCATTTTACTTCAAGGACTAATAATCATACTGATACATGGAAAGTCTAATATTGATAAGTATTTATACTCCATGAGGTCTAAAATCGGCACCTAGACGCTAAGTAATACAACCTCAAATTTCAACGATACTAATTGTTATTGGCTGGTAGTTTCAAAAACATATTAAAATATCTCTAGACTTTAACACTGATAATTTTGCAGGATGCTGAACCTGTCTAAAGAGTGAAAAATACATTTAGTTCGTAAGCAAGTAGTTCAACAAGTCTCGACAGGTTCTAAGGTTTAATGACAGCCTTCTCGTCCTAATCAGTAACATTTTGACGGTGAACACTGAACGTATTTTGTTTAAGTTTCAATTTCAAAGCACATCTATTTATTTGTTCACATTTTAACTCCTGGTGTCAGCCACTTGGAACTTTCGAGAATAACTTGAACATTTCCTGTCCGTGGAATTCAACAAACTCGATCTTTAATTAATAGACTTGTCCAGGAATTTCAGTTTCTTGTTTTTTTCTCTGTTCGTGGCGTCTGTTAAAAAAGGGTATACAGTGAAAAGGTGAAAAAATGAATCGAAATCCTTCACCCACCCGTTCTTTTGTTTATTAAGAAATTCTCGATCTCTTTTAAAAGTTAAGCTCTCTCTCACTCTCTCTCTCTCTCTCTCTCTCTCTCTCTCTCTCTCTCTCTCTCTCTCTGCTAGTTGCAGATTTTAACCCTCTTCCCTCACACATGGAAATGCAGCGTACATAAAAAAAAAATTCACATTCAAGATCGGAGATCAAAATAAATTGTTATATTTAGAGGCAGCTGTCGATATTACTGAAAATTGAAACATTTTAGATATACATAAATAGGAAAGCAATGTTAAATATATACATCAAATACAAAGATATGCAAAATATATACACAACATCTTGAGTTAGTCGATATCAGTTAATAAAAAAAAAATATTTTTGTGGCACCGTGTACTAGTGAAACTGTTAATTTTTTCCTAGTGTGAACTAGATGTATAAGTAAGTGGATGTAACAGAGACCAACACATTAAACCTAGGGTCACGTGATTAGGTCCATGGTAATATAAAAACAAAACTTTGAGGACGAAAGAGTTAAAAAAAAGATTAGTTCATGATGGCAAGACTTAACCTTTGAGTATTAAAAGATATGGGTAATCCTAAGCTGATGGTGTGAGAGTTGAGTCCTAAACTGATGGTGTGAGAGTTGAGTCCTAAACTGATGGTGTGAGAGTTGAGTCCTAAGCTGATAGTGTGAGAGTTGAGTCCTAAACTGATGGTGTGAGAGTTGAGTCCTAAACTAATGGTGTGAAAGTTGAATTCTAAACTGATGGTGTGAGAGTTGAGTCCTAAACTGATGGTGTAAGATTTAAATCCTAAACTGATGGTGTGAGAGTTGAGTCCTTAACTGATGGTGTGAGAGTTGAATTCTAAACTGATGGTGTGAGAGTTGAATCCTAAACTGATGGTGTAAAGATAAAAGTATCTTTTAACTCAGCCAGTGAATCATCTCTACTGGCTTATCTGAGAGAGTAAACCAATAAATGCGAAATAAATTCAACCCTCCCCTCCCCCTGTGTTTTATTTTCAAGGTCTAATCTACGTTGGTAGGTTATGATCAGTTCTATCAGATATACAATCTTATCCTAGACCTAGGCCACATCCACTTTTAAATGTTGAATTAAACTTCTAATGGTAGCAATGAACTTATCAAATATTATGTGGAAAAAATTCCTAAGAGAACGTCCTTACTTTTGTAGATGTTACTTATAATAATTTTGTTACATAAACTGTAAAAAACAACACTACTTAACATTGCTAATATTAAAAATAATATATCTTTATGCTAAAGTGTCAAAGGATGTCATAAAATATATCAAGAAATAATTTTACTGTGGTATCCATGCATACATATCAGACGTAAAAGCCATGTATAAGCAACAGCACGAAACAAAATACTAATTGGGGAATGAAAAGTGACTGTGAGGTCCCGGCTTTTAAGGTTTAACTGGCTGTGAGGTCCCGGGTTTCAAGCTTTACTGCAGAGCAAATAAAAATGTTTCTTTGAAATTTGCCATAGCACCAAATCAAATTATTTATGTCTGAGTCATGACAGGTAATGAAAAGTGTACTTCACTTAACATGCCTACTCAATTGTATGTTTCTTTCAAGTATGTTTTAAATTAAGCAGAGCTGCTCACGTCGACAGAAATCTTGGCCAGCGATGTGCCGTGTATCGCATTGAAAACTCTTGGAATAGACGCTGAAACCAGAAGAAATCTGATCTGTAGCAGTAACAGATGATTCTTAACATCCACCAAGTTTGTGTTCTTTTATTCTCCATGAGCTCGTCTGATTTGTTAAAAAAGCTTCTATCAACTCACTCTGGCACAAATATTTTACATGTAA
Source organism: Biomphalaria pfeifferi (assembly GCA_030265305.1). Classification (NCBI taxonomy): domain Eukaryota; kingdom Metazoa; phylum Mollusca; class Gastropoda; family Planorbidae; genus Biomphalaria; species Biomphalaria pfeifferi. The sequence goes on from JASAOG010000055.1 coordinate 2,155,907, forward strand.
CTTCTCACACTTCCCATTCTCGAATCAAGTTGAAACTTTGCACAATTATTGATTGTCCCCAACAAAATTATGAATTAATCAAACAATCAACCTATGAATTAACCACAGACCTATATATATTATTTCTAGACAGGACATGAAGATCTTTTAACACTACAAAAAATTTGAAAACATTTTGAAAAGATGAAAAAAGGCGTTGTTTTGTAAAGTGGTTATAAGGAGTACAGTTGTTGTTTTTTTAACCCTAACCTATGCAACATATAATTTAATGTTTAGATCTAGATCTAGTGATTAAACATAAAAAAAAGAGCACTCTCGTCTCATAATTATTATTTTGGACATTTTAAATACAGAAAAACAAAATCAATCTATTTAAATGTATATAATATGACCAAAATCAATAGACGTGAATTATTTCGATCTAGGATTTCATAACATTATCTTCATGGAAACTAACAGGAAATGGCATTATTTCGTGAATTTGCATGAATATATTGTTCTGTGGTTAATACAGTCTATCAATATATATATATATATATATATATATATAGGTCTGTCAGTTGATCCATCGTGGATAATGTCCATAATCCGTTTTCCAATCTAGATATAATATACATAAGTCTGTGGAATTAAGTAATTAGTGGTAATTAATTAATTTTGTTTCATATTGAAAAGGGAAATAAATCCTACAATATTGAGAAATATTGCCGTTCTTTCTACAATATTACCCTTTTTTTTTTTACTATAAAGTATTTTTTTGTATTTTCTGGAATTCTCCATAATGTAGGTTACATTTGGTTCACCCTAAAACAAACAAACAAAAATTCCCAAGGTCTGACCTATATGTTTAATTAAGTAGCTCATTACCTCAGATGTTCCTCTTTCGTCCATCTTATTAAAGAACATTAACTCTCTAGTCAAGCACTTTCTCCGGAGTAAATTACCTTCTCTCCCTTGCCTAGAGCTTGCGTCTCTTCTAATACAAACTACTTTTGTATATTCTAGTAAAAGTAACTATCCTGTGAGTTATATGGTAGCTTAGATCCTAATAACAGACACAAGCCTTTGAAAGCAGACGTAGGGAGCGCGGTCTTTGAATTACTCAACGTGTATGTCATTTTAGACTCTTGGTTTCTGGTCGCAGTCGTTAAAGAAAGCAATGAAATTGATATTAATTAGTGGCCCTAAGAAATAAAACTTGAAGCTGACTTGAAGCTGAATGATAAACTTTATTGTAAAAAAACTTGTCACTTTAGTTGTATTTCTTTGTTTATTGTTTTGTTCGTTTACCTATCGTACTCTTCCCGACTAAGTTGGATCAAATCTAATAAGTGACTCTTCATCTAGAAGCAGCCGTGGTCTATCAAGCAAAATAATAATAAAAAATCCTTTTTTAAAAGAACAAAGCTTATCTAAGGGGAAGAACTCCACACATACAATAATATATAAAAATAATGTAGAAATTATTTCTTCTTATCTTATCTTATATAATACAGACGTTACTTAAAAAAAGAAGATGATTACGTCCTATGCGTCATGCATTTAGTCATGCCTAAGTTATTTCCCCTATACAATATCAAATACAATAATTAATTAGCGATGTATGGCCTTCTTCAGTCGCAAAGTGACTAAAGATCATCTCAGGAAATGAAATGAATGCCTGGCATTAGCCATGGTCGGAGCGATATCATCCACACAGCAGTTTCCCCCTCTTCATGTAGCTGATGTATCCAAAGAAACGGCATGTGTCGATATAGTTTCAACTTGATCCGAGATAGGGATGTAGGAGAAATAGCATGTACAATTAAATAAGGGCACCAAACCCTACATATTTGTAAATACTGGAGGATTAATTTCCCTTACTGGTATCAAACAAAATAAATAATTACCAGTAGTAAATGTAATAATTGTTTATTTTTTAAATTGATTCATGTCTTGTGCATGTTTAAACTTAATCTAAAGTTTCGTGTTGGAGAAAAAACGTGTTCAAACCTTTTGACCAGGCACACAGAGTGAATTAATATCAGCTTTGTAAAAAAACATAAAGATACTTAAAAGAAACAACAACACAAAAATAATGCTTATATAGGTTATATCATGTGTAATTGTATCAATTAGTTTTCATTGAAATTGTAACAGATCTAAACTAACAATATTAAATCTGCGAATTAGAAATATTTTTACCGAATGTTTTCGTTTAGCCCATTATCATGCATTTCTGTTTCTCAATGCGCTGTGACCCTATCACGTGATGTGTGGTCCAGTTGGGAAAGGGGGAGGGGAGAAGGGTGTGCGTTGGCCTCGTGTTTGCATAAAACAATAACGTGTGCACTCAGGACCTATTCAAGGGGGCTAATTCAACTTATACCACCACATCTGTCAATTATGATTTCTTTCCCTTGTTCACGATAAAAAAAATTACCAATAGTTAATTAACTAATTGTTTAATTTTTTAAAAATTGATTCTTGTTTTGTCTGGTAAAAGAAATAATTGTGCACAAGTTCAGCTTGATCAAGATTGGCTGTGGTAGAAATGACGTGTAAAAACTTCTTTGACAGACAGACAGACTGAGTGAGTTGATATAAGCTTTGTAAAAAGTATATTTTTCACGATGTTAACATATAATGTTAAAATGATTTTTCTTTTACACTTAGTTACTTTGACAAGGATTACTATCACATTTATTAAGACCTTACTGCTTCTATTTGTATTGGACGATAAAAAGAAAAGCGTTAAGTGAAAGATAGTAATGAATGCACAAACCAAATATACATCATGCTAATAAAGCACTTATGAGGGTGCAAGAGAGTAAAAAATAGTAATGCTATGCCACCCACTTTCATATCTTATTGCTTGATGGAACCACTACCCCATCACATCAACTTGTGACTCTCTTTACTGCTCAAACTTCTTGTGTGAGGTGTGACTGAGGGACAAAACACTAATTGGCTTCTTTATGGAACTGGAGTTTGAATCTCAATGTCAATTCAATATTAGGTTCACGATTTTTTTTCTTTTGTTGCTGAGCTTCTCAAGGCAGCAAGGAAACTCTCTATCCTATACTTTCTCTCTCCCATACTCTCTCCCCTATACTCTCCCTCCTATACTCTCTCCCTCCTATACTCTCTCCCTCCTATACTCTCTCCCTCCTATACTCTCTCTCCCCTATACTCTCTCTCTCCCCTATACTCTCTCTCTCCCCTATACTCTCTCCCGAATACTCTCTCCCCTATACACTCTCCCTCCTATACTTTCTCTCTCCCATACTCTCTCCTTCCTATACTCCTTCCCACCTATACTCTCTCCCTCCTATGCTCTCTCCCCTATACTCTCTCCCTATACTCTCTCCCTCATACTCTCTCCCCTATACTCTCCTTCCTATACTCTCTCCCTCCTATACTCTCTCTCCTATACTCTCTCTCCCCTATACTCTCTCCTTCCTATACCCTCTCCCCTATACTCTCTCCCCTATACTCTCTCCCCTATACTCTCTCCCAGTGGCGTCACTAGGGGGTGCGGTCCGCACCGGGTGACACCCGATAGGGTGTGACACCCGAGTGGAAAAAATGCATTTTTCAAAAAACTAAATAAATACCAACTTAAAAATGTAACAGAAACAAGATCATAAAGCAAAGGAATGTTTGAAAAACGTATTCTTAATGAGGAAAAAATCAATTGTAAGATTTTCTTGTTTGATAAATAGTGGGCTATCCACAATGAAAAAGTCGCTTGAAAGCCTGAGGAACATTTATCATGATTTCAAATTTGGAACATTTTGACAGCCGGACTTTAGCTTCAAAAGATTGACAGGAAAGTCATTGCTATGAATGACGCGTAGATGTGAAAACAGAGGAACATTTTGCACTTATAGATTGCTTGATATCGCATTGTTTCTAGCAAAGCAAAAGTTGGTATATGGTGGCGAATTAAAGAAGACTTTTCATAAATAGGGGAATATTTTTCTTGGGATTGTGGAAATGTTATCCTAATATGACCCAGTGCTGAAATAATAACTTATACGCAAGCAAGGGAGCGATGCAAAAAAAAAATTACTTTCCAAGTTTGTACGAAAACTCAGAGAGTTTATAAACCCACTTAAGGGATATACTTATCAGAGATATAAATGCTGCAAGGTACTCTGGTATCTTGTATTACAGCACACCTAATATAAATCTCTGAAGTTGTAAGATATATTAACAGTAGCAATGGTAATGTTCCAATGACTGAAATATTGTGGTATTTTCCTCTTTCAGTGGACCAAAAGCTGATGGTATCAGTTCTGATAATTTAAAATGCCTTGAAAGAGATTTATATAATGAGCTCAGGGACATGATAATGCAGCTACAATGTCAAGGATTCACGAAGGAGTGCAGGCAGTATTAATGAAGAACAGAAAAGAAACTGGAATGAATGTGTACACCATTTATTGAAGCTATTTAAACATGCTTCTAACAAACATTTTTATCGTTTTTCTAGAAAAAGTTTTTCTTTCTTTGCCGTTTTTACCAATCGATGGGATATTTAAATTAATGATAGAGTGACATAGGAACAACTCGCTGGTGTGTTCATCGTATTGCTGTTAGACCCATGAAAGTGTGACGGCGAAAATCTTTTCCGTCGCTCTGAAAATACAAACGCTAGAGGAATCTTGTATCTCAGTATTCACTAAGTAAATACAATCATCTATGTAGATTTCAATCTATATATCCCAGTCTTCATTAATAGAAAGAAATTTGAAAAAAAATATTGTTTTCCTAATTATGAGGTTAGGACTGGAGTATTTCTACAAAACCAAGCAACGTCCCACAACACTCTTGAATTCAATAAGGACTTTCTCTGTGTGTCTCATTCTCAACAATTGTGAACATTTTTGTTTTTGAGAAAGAGAGAATGTGACACACAGACACACACACGCAGAGACAAGCATCCTCAACTAAGACGTGCTGTTGTCCTGCTCAAGATATTGTCCATTCAGGATGTACCCACAAGTGATTAGTTTTAGCCAGAGGAGAGAATCAATAGGACGTCTAGAGGACACCAGAGGACTGATTAAACATTTAAAATGTAAACTAGGAAACTGTTTTTTTCTATTAATTAAACAACAACAACAACAACAGAGTCTTTAAATTGCTGCTGAGGACCATGACTGTAAGATATGTGAGAATGCAACATGAAAGTTTTGCCAGCATCAAGAAACACAAGGAAAAAAATACATTTGTAATGAACATCTAGTGTTAGTTTTAAACTAAGATCTCAAGATTATGATTTTTTAAATGAAATTGGAGCATTGTCTTGGACTTTTATGATTGAAGCAATGAGTTTGAGATTAAAACCCGTCATAGTGTTCATGATGTCCTGGTGCAGAGATTTCTTTGTGCTAATAAGTCTTTTTGTGTTGAATGTGGCGTTTGACATTATACTAGATATTACATGAGATGTTACATCGGATTTCAAATGTAATGAAGTTACACGGATTTTTGTGTGTATGTGTGCGATGTTACCGTAAAAATATCTCGTCAAATGTTACACTTCATCCTAGTGCTCCTTGTGCTAGACAGTGTCAAACCAAATTTCTGATTTTCAAGGTTTGAGTAAAGTTTGTGGTTTTAATCGTTTTAATCCTGAGTTGAAAAAAAGAATCACACATAATAATGTTAAGATCCTTATTTTTCTTTCAAATTATTCATTAAATCAATGAGCAATGGAAATGTTTTTTTAAAGAAGGGAAACAACTCAGTTTATTTAATGTCACAAAAGTTTAAAGAAATTAAGTATTATCTCCCTTAAATAAATCTAATTCATGATAGATAGTAAGAAAGAAAGATAGATAGATAGATAGATAGATAGATAGATAGATAGATAGATCCTATATGGTTGTATTACAGACAATTCTAAATCCTTTATGCACAAACATACGACTTGGGGTCCATATAAACGTTACCGTGCATCACGCTACGGCCTTTCCACGGAAATCACCATATTAAATGGAATAAAATGGTTTTAAAAAAAAAGTATTGAACTCGGCCCATAATTCGAATAATGCAAATTTATATGGATTCCATTCAGTTGCTTTTACAATACCCACCTCCCTCGCCCCCTCTCACATCACACCAACTTTTATAAGCAGCAAGATCAATCACGTGACTTGTGTGTTTATATTGATTAACATCTTTGCAATCAACGCAAGTTAAAGATAACACGAGATTAACAAGGGAGACAATTATCGCGGGACGTCAACACCAAAACAAACACTATGAATCATTAGAAACTCGTCAAACAAGAGAAATAATCCTGGAATGTCAATAGATCATAAAACATACAGAGAAAAGAGTCATAAAGCAAAGGTTGGCGGAGAAAATAAATAGATTATATCAATTTTAAACTTTTTATCAAGACTGAAAGAGAAATGCTGTAAACACGATACAAAATATGATCAACACATTAAAAAAAATATCTAGCTAATAATTTTACCAATAATTTATCCCCAATTGTGAGGTATTTCGTTAGGGATAGTCGTATCGGTACATGGAGTACATGGACTATAAAGCAGCAGACTGCGAACACTTAGGGAACTAAGCATAAGTCCCGTTCACAGAGGCATCCTTGGTTGACTTCCGGTAGATTTTTTTTACTATAAAGTCTATATAAAGAAACCATTCCCGAAGATTTTTACCGCCACTTTTACAGCAAATCATGAATGGAAACTTAATTGTCATAGAAGATGTTACAGAGTTAAATGTGCACAAACCATTTTGCGACTTAGATCTATAACTGTAAAGCTTTATAACTGATTTTCTTAGCCAATATAGACTAATTAGCCAAGCCTGTATTTCGTGTATTTTCTTGTTTACGACAATGATTGAATTTTAATGCCAGTTTGGATTATTTTCTTAATAAATCACATTTGACAATTTACACATATCTCGTACGGCGAATGAACATATGCCAAAATAAGTCTTTTTTGTGAGCTAAAAGGTGGTATTATAATTTATAATTATATAATTTATTATAATTATTATTATTATAGCTTTTGTATAGCGCTACTTTCATGCTAATAGCATGCTCAGAGCGCTTTTGGTCCAATCTCATTTGCGGACCGGGGGAAAGGGGGTATCTAGGAGTTAGTTTTCCGTGCTGCCTTTAGGCGCTCAGTAAACACAACTCTGCCCGAGTCGGGTGTCGAACCTCGAGCACCCTTCTAGGTAGCCAAGCCAAGTGCAATCACACTTAGCCTCTCGACCACGCTTCCCACGCTTTATCTAAACCCATTAGTTTTGTATTATTTATAAATGCATTGCAGACATGTATTTAACCTGAGCTATACAATCCAATCTTCGGAAATGAGATGCCCATTCATAAAATACATTTTTAAAATCAACTGTCTATGTAGGTGTATAGGGTTAATTGTTTTTCTGATTAAGATCTGTAACGTTCTAAAGCTGTTCTCCATATTGCTAATGTTGTTCTCTACAGGTTCTATACAAGGTACGCCTATGTATTTGTCTTGGTCTATTCTCCATCGTATCAAGGGTACCAATAAAAACAAGAATTTTGTAAAGCAAAAAATAAGAACTACTGTGTATGTGAACTATAAACCTGTTTCAAAAACAAAAACTTTGTTACATGCATTCACCAAGCAGATTTGTTTAGCTACATTCAAACGGAGAAAACTTCCTCTGTCTTTTTTATTTTAAACTTTACATACAATTTTGACCAGCTCAGTTCTTTGTAATGGGACCAGCTGTAGATCTGGACAGTTCTCTGAATTACTATTAGGACCTGGTGTTGTTCGCATGGATATCTGTAATGAGACATGTTATAAAATAATTATAAGATAAGATAAGATAATTTTATTCGTCGAAACAAATGGAAATTCAGTTTGACTACAATGTTCCACCTCAGCATTACATCTATAACAATAACAAAACACAGATGCAAACATAAGGAACATTAACTTTTGTAGCATACGCGCGCAACCAGGACTTAATGAGTTAGGCTTTTATATATGTCTGGATCTATTTTTGAACATATAATCTAAAACAGAAGCGCAGTGGTCACAGATAGCTGACACGCTTAAGGTCACATTAACTTCTGGTTAATACCAGTCACATAAACAATTTTCAACTAATCAACATTTATAAAGAAAGACAATCTTTTGTTTTTACTTCTGAAAGCATCACGCCAGCGTTTCTCAAACTGGTGGGCACCCAATACCACCACAGCAGCGTGTGAGGTACACTAAAGGGGGCGTATTTCATTTTACAAGAGGCAAAAAGAAAATGTTATATTTTCATTGTAACTACTTATCGTTGTTTGACTGTGAACTTAGCAATGTGACAGGATTATAAATTTTAAGCTGATTCTAATATTTGAAACAAGTTTTATCTTCTAATAAGGTTTCAGGCACTAATAAATGCTGACACAATTTTAATTGTAACAAATTTACAAAAGCGGAAATGTACGTATCATCAGGGACAGTCCCCATGGAATTCGTATTCGTAGAATTTGACTCAGCTCTGTATTTTAACCCACACATACCTTAGCTCTCCAAAGGTCTCCAAGGGTCTCCACATACAGCTGCGCATATTAGGGCTGATTCGACCATGTTTAATAAAAGTCAACAAGCAAGTAAAATATTTAAAAAATACTTTAATTTAAAAAAAGTGTCACGTATTACGAATTGAATTCTAATTTTAAATTGGCTTGCCTAGGGGAACGTGACAATAGAAAAAGCAATTGTGTCACTTATCTTAAGTCTGAATTTAATCAGAGACTTACAATGAATAACAAAAAAAAATGACACAAGAAATCGGAAGGTAAAATATCAACTTAATGTTTAATCATAATATAACTCAATACAAAATGGAAGGGTTGACCAAAACCCTTTTACAAAAATGGCATGTAAAAATATTACAATACAAGAGTTTGAAAATATAATTACAAATACAAGCAAGGCCTTGAAAAAAGAAAAATCTTAACTTACACGATCAATTGGTATACCACGCACGGGTCACGCAATGTCTCCGCTATTCTGTCTCACGGCTGTCTCCGTATGTCTGTCCGTCAACGTTACGCGAGCGGTCTTTATATAATCTACCGCGCGTCGATATCTAGTAATTTCTAGAACAGAAAGTCATCAACACCCAGATCTAGAACGCTCTTCAAAGAGACAGAAGAAAAGAAAAAAAAAAAAAACCACCCTCCTTTCAACCAGAGGTACACACATAGGTCAAGGACCGGTCACTGTCTGTGTGGCTTGACTCTTGAAGAATAAAATAAAAAAAAACTTATTACACAAAGGGGCAGACAACCTACAGGTCAAGAAAAAAAAACAATAGTATCTAGGCATTGTTACCTAGATACGTAACACCTCCCTCCTAAAAATAAAAAGTTTACATTTCCACGAAATGGAAATCTTTTTAGAATAATTACAAAATACAGAATGTATTTATCATGATATATATAAAAAATATATACATCAAAATACTTTTTACAATCTAGATAAGGCATCGGCGATAACATTTTCGCTGCCTTTTATGTGTTTAAGATCTAGGTTGTACTCTTGTAAAAATAAACTCCACCTGAGAAGTCGTTGATTCTTGCCAGACATTTTGTGGATAAATGTAAGGGATTGTGGTCAGTAAATACAACCAGTGGCCATCTGGACCCACTGATATAAAAATCAAAGTGTTGTATAGAAAGAATCAACCCAAGACATTCTTTTTCCACAGTAGAATAATTTCTTTTATGTCTATTAAATTTCTTGGAAAAGAAACAAATAGGATGTTCTACTTGGAAATTATCTTCTTGGTAAAGGACTGACCCAACACCTGTGTCAATGGCGTCAATAGCTAACCTAAAAGGTTTTCCGAAATCAGGAGCCATCAAAATGGGGGAGCTAGATAATATCTGCTTAATTTGGTTAAAGGCTTTCTGACATTCATCCGTCCAAGTAAATCGGACGTTCTTTCTCAGGAGGTTTGTTAAAGGACTGGCAATGACAGAAAAATTTTCGCAAAATTTTCTATAATATCCAGACATTCCCAAAAATCTTCCGATCAGCAGGAATAGGGAAAGCTTGGATAGCTTCTACTTTGGCCATTACAGGTTTCACCTGGCCTTGTCCTACAATATGGCCTAAATATTGGATGGAAGCCTGGCAAAAATAACTCTTACTCAGGTTTACAGTAATTTTTGCATGTAAAAGTTTAGTAAAAAGACAATGCAGTTGTTTACAATGGCTAGAAAAATCTTGGCTAAAAATTACTACATCATCTATGTATGCGTGGCAATTCTCCATGTCAGCAAGCAGGGCATTTATCATTCTCTGGAAAGTGGCAGGAGCATTCTTCATGCCAAATGGCATCACTTTGTATTGGTACAGACCATCAGGGGTGACAAAGGCGGAGATTTCCTTTGCCCTATCAGTCAGGGGAACCTGCCAATAACCTGAAAGTAGGTCTATTTTGGTGATGTACTTAGCGTCACCAATACGATCTATGAGATCGTCTATCCTAGGGATAGGAAACGAATCGGTCTTTGTTACAGCATTTACCTTACGGTAGTCTGTACAAAAACGATAAGTCTTGTCCTGTTTAGGTATCAAGACACATGGGGAGCTCCAGCTACTGGAACTTGGTTCAATGAGGTCATTTTCAAGCATATACTTGATTTCTGACCTAAGTATGGCAAGTTTTTCAGGGTTGACCCTGTAAGGATGCTGCTTGACTGGAGTAGCCTCGCCAACATCTACATCATGCATTATAACATTAGTCTGTTTTGGTACATCAGAAAAAATGTCATTAAATTCATTAATGAGTTTCATGATAACTGGCCTTTCTGTCGAAGACAGATGAGACAGTTTTACATCCAAATTCTGTAATACAAAAGAATTAGGTATTTTGTATTGTCCAAATTTCTCCTTTACAATATCATCATCAATAGGAGAAACATGGCTATTTGAACAACTTTTGACTGTATTTAAAACACAATTACTCTTCTCTGAGTGATCTGGCCGAGATACATAAGGCTTCAGCATGTTTATGTGACATAGCTGAGTCTTTTTCCTACGGTCAGGGGTTTTGATTGTGTAATTGAGGTCACTAATTTTGGTCTCAATTTCATAGGGACCAAAATATCTGGCTTGCAAGGGTTGACCCGGTATGGGCAAAAATACAAGCACCTTATCCCCGGGAGAAAATTCTCTAACACGGGCCTTTCTATCATACCAGCGTTTCATGCTGGATTGGGTGTTTTGTAAGTTATTTTTGGCCAGAACACAAGCATCATAAAGTCTAGTTTTAAACTTACTTACATAGTCTAAAAGTCCTTCAGTGGCTGTTGGTGACAACAAAGTCTCTTTTATACATTTCAAGGGACCGCGCACCGAATGGCCAAAGACTAAGTCAAAAGGGCTGAATCCCAACGATTCCTGGACGGATTCACGGGTTGCAAACAGCAGCATGTGGATTCCTTCGTCCCAGTCTTTTTCGTGCTCAAAGCAATAGGTTCGGATCATGTTCTTGAGAGTCTGATGGAATCGCTCAAGAGCGCCTTGCGACTCGGCATGATACGCACTCGACATGCAGTGTTTGATGCCCAACTGAGTCATGACTTGCTTGAAAAGATTGGCCGTGAAATTCGTTCCTTGGTCCGATTGGATGGACTTTGGTAGACCAAATAGAGTAAAGAACTTAATTAAGGCCTTTACAATGTTCGATGCTTTTATGTTCCTTAGAGGAATAGCCTCAGGAAAACGAGTTGAAGCACACATAATGGTCAACAGGTATTGGTTGCCAGCTTTTGTCCTTGGGAGAGGACCAACACAGTCAATAAGTACTCTGCTGAAAGGTTCTTCAAAGGCTGGAATCGGCTTCAGAGGAGCAACAGGAATCTTTTGATTTGGCTTGCCAACCATCTGACAGGCATGACAGGATCGGCAGTACTGGATGACATCTTTCTTCAAACGTGGCCAGAAGAAGTGTGACATAATCTTGTGGTATGTCTTGTGGATGCCGAGATGACCTGACATTGGTGTGTCATGAGCCAGATTCATGATGTACGCTCGGTATCTTTCTGGTACCACGATTTGATGGCATATTCTCCATTCTTCTTCGTTGGATGCGTCTGGAGGTTTCCATTTCCTGAAGAGCATATCATCTTGGATGTAGTAGCACGTTGATGCTAGCTCTGCCTCTTGTGATGTCATTGCGGTTTCTCGGAGTTTGGCGAGCTCTGGATCCTTCTTTTGGTCCTCAATCAACTGTTTTCGAGTTGATGCCGGCTTTTCAGAATTTGGCGTTGGTTCTTCTTCAAGAGAAGCAAAGAATGTGGTGCTCAAGTCCACATCATCGTGGTTACTGTTGGCCTTGATGACGTCCTCTTCTTGAGATGCTTTCAACCTCATTGCCCTTGTTACTGCACACGCTGGATATAACTCTAGGTCTTCCTCGGGTGTGGCAGATAAGTCGGGTTTTTGAGTGACGATGGGTTCGGCTATCACCTTTCCACCTGCTAAGTCATTGCCTAACAGCAACGAGATGCCTTCCAATGGTAATGTTGGTCGGACACCTACAACAACCGGTCCAGTAATGAGATTTGACTTTATGTCGATTAGATGTAGAGGCACATCTATACATCCAAGCTCTACGCCTCGTAACAGAATGCTCTTCCCAGTCGATGATGATTTTGACAAGGGCAAGATACCCTCTAAAAGTAGCGATTGTGAGGCACCTGTGTCTCTCAAAATGGTGATATGTCGTAGACTTGTAGAATCACCGGGTAGTGATACGAATCCTTCCGAAATGAAAGTCTTTAAATCCTCTAATAAAACATCAATTTTGGTTGATGCAGACTGGACTTGGGTCGAACTCTCGCTGGAGTCATTGACATCTCTAGGAGACGCAGTGGAGAAACTCTTTCTTGAGTCAGTAGAACATCTTTTGGATGTATTTGGAGAACTCTTGATGGAGTCATTAGAACATCGGGGTGATGTCTTATGGGAACTCTGGATAGAGTCATGGGAACATCGGGATGATGTATTATGGGAACTCTGGATAGAGTCATTGGAACATCGGTGTGATGTACTAGGTAAACTCTTGTTTGAGCCATTGGAACATCGGCTTGATGTATTTGAAAAACTCTTGTTTGAGTCATTGGAACATCGGCTTGATGTATTTGAAAAACTCTTGTTTGAGTCATTGGAACATCGGCTTGATGTATTTGAAAAACTCTTGTTTGAGTCATTGGAACATCGTGGAGACATTTTCGGAGAGTCTTGTACAGTCAATACATTTGAAACAGGTGGTGTCGAGGTATTCTTGATATGACTTGATGATGAGGGAGTAAACCTTGACGACCACTGTACTGTGCAAGCGCTGACTTTTGAAGGAGCTTTTTCGTTTCTCTTCCTCAATTTCCAGCAATCGTCAATTTTATGGCCTTCTCGTTTGCAGTAGGAACAAGTAGCTTTACTTGTAGTAGGTTTTCTGTCATTTGTACTGCTGTTCTTGATGGAGTTGCTAGCAATGGACTCAGGCTGTTTGACTTGTTTTGGCTTGACATCCGTCGTATACTTGGCAAATTGATGTGATATTATATAATCGTCTGCCAACACTGCAGCCTTGTGCACATCTTCCTCGCCACGATCAGCTATATGCGTACGGACGTCCAGCCGCACACAACTCTTGAACTCTTCCATCAGCATTAGGTTCTTGAATTTTGCAAAGTCGGTGCCGATTTCCCTGGAAGTGAGCCATTTCTTAAAGCGTCGCTCCTTTTCCCGCAGGAATTCTACATGGGTTTGGCCATCCGATTTGCGACAATCCCTGAACTGCTTTCGGTAAGCTTCCGGAACAAGTTCATATGCCTTAAGAATTAAGGCCTTAACAACATTATAATCTTTTTGTTGTTCAATGGTCAAAGAACAAAATACCTCTGCAGCTCTACCAGTCAAAACTGTTTGCAGCAAAGTGGGCCACAAAGTTTCAGGTACATTAAAATTTTTCACAGCAAGTTCAAATTGTGGAAAATAATTGTCAATTGTGGCTTCATTAAAGCGTGGAATTATTTTCAAAAATTTTGTTGCTTCAGCAGTATGACTGGCAGGGGAAGAATCTGGTCTTACATTAGCAGCTAACTCTAATTTTTTTTAACTCTATTTGTAATTTCATTTCTATTTCTTTCTGCTCTCTCTGCTCTCTAGCCGCTGCAAGCTCTAATTCTTTTTGTTTAATTTCTTTCTGCTCTCTAGCCGCTGCAAGCTCTAATTCTTTTTGTGCGGCCTGTTGTTTAATTTCCTTCTCTTTTAAAGCTAACTGGGCTTCTATTTCCATTTGTTTTAATTTTATCTGAAGTTCTAAATCTGATTTACCCTCATCGGGTCTAAGGGTCTCTAAAAGGTCTTCAGAAAACACTTCCTCGTCTACATAATGGATTACAATGTTATCTCTGATTTCTTGTTTAAGGGCATTTGATTTTATTTTTAACCCTAAATGTTTAGAAATAAGGACCAGTTCCTTCCTAGTAAAAGCATCAAGCTCTTCCACAGAGGGATTTGCAAGAAAAACCTGAATATCCATGGCTAACTAACAACTATTACAAGCAAAAAAAAAAATGTATACACTGTAAATATACAGTACAAAATCAGTACAACAAAAAAACCTTAAGAGAGTTTGGTCAATACTATTGATACTTTACTTCCGACTCTTTGACACAAAAAAAAATTTTGTTAAAGTCAACTTCGCCTTTACAAAATTACTCAAGTAAGACGAAAATAGGTTCAGAAAAATATCCGGGACGAAAGCCCTCAAACTTCTTTTGTCACGTATTACGAATTGAATTCTAATTTTAAATTGGCTTGCCTAGGGGAACGTGACAATAGAAAAAGCAATTGTGTCACTTATCTTAAGTCTGAATTTAATCAGAGACTTACAATGAATAACAAAAAAAAATGACACAAGAAATCGGAAGGTAAAATATCAACTTAATGTTTAATCATAATATAACTCAATACAAAATGGAAGGGTTGACCAAAACCCTTTTACAAAAATGGCATGTAAAAATATTACAATACAAGAGTTTGAAAATATAATTACAAATACAAGCAAGGCCTTGAAAAAAGAAAAATCTTAACTTACACGATCAATTGGTATACCACGCACGGGTCACGCAATGTCTCCGCTATTCTGTCTCACGGCTGTCTCCGTATGTCTGTCCGTCAACGTTACGCGAGCGGTCTTTATATAATCTACCGCGCGTCGATATCTAGTAATTTCTAGAACAGAAAGTCATCAACACCCAGATCTAGAACGCTCTTCAAAGAGACAGAAGAAAAGAAAAAAAAAAAAACCACCCTCCTTTCAACCAGAGGTACACACATAGGTCAAGGACCGGTCACTGTCTGTGTGGCTTGACTCTTGAAGAATAAAATAAAAAAAAACTTATTACACAAAGGGGCAGACAACCTACAGGTCAAGAAAAAAAAACAATAGTATCTAGGCATTGTTACCTAGATACGTAACAAAAGCTTATCTTATGTGAAGAACTCCGCACTCAAATATGTATATAAATATTTATATCAATAATATAGAAGTTATTTCCTTATTAGATATCAAACAAAATAATTAATTACCAATAATTAATTGACTAATTGGTTAGTTGTTTTTTCTTAATTGATTAAATTGTATTTGGTACAATAATTAATTGTTTAAAGTTTCAATTTGAACCGAGAATGGGTGTTGGAGAAATAATGTGCACAATTATATACCTGGATTAAATCCTACATATTTAGCCAAATCTGTGAATACTGGAGGTTTACTTTCCCTTGTTTGTGTCAAACAAAACAACTAATTAACAGTAATTAATGACGGGCGTGCCATTGAAAAAGTTTTTATCAAATGCAAAAGACAGAGAGGAACGGAGAAAGACAAAAGGTGATGAAGGAATTAATTGACTAATTGGTTTTATTTTTTAAGTGGATTATTGCATTGTCTTTGGCCTAATTGTGCAAAAATTAAACTTGATCCGAGAATGGGTGTGGGAGATATAAAATCTACAAACTTTTTACCAGACGGACAGACAGAATATTAAAATCCTTTATTTAAAAAAACTAAGCTTATCTAAGGGAAACAAATAGGTCCTTACAACTATATCTATCAATAATGTAGAAGTTATTTCCCTTATTCGTTATGAAACAAAAAAATTATTACCGATAATTTTGTTGACTTATTGGTTAATTGATTTAATTTTGTATTGATTCATATTTTGTTAAATACAATAAATAAATGTTTTAATTATCATTTTTCTGGGAGAATGCGTGAGGGTGAAATAGCGTTAAAAATATTTAAGGGAACTAAACTCTACAAATTTAGCGACAACTGTGACTACTGAAAGATTTCCAGAAAGCCATGCTCACTATCGAATCAACGTTTCTAGTTGTGTTATGTTTTCCTCTCCCCACAAAAATTGTGTGTGTTTGTGCGGGCTTTTTCAAACAATGGACCAAAGGTTTGGAACTCTCTCCCCATGGAGCTCAGACAAACAATATTCTCCACTACATTCAAGAGAAACATTAAGACCTACTCTGTGGAAAACTTTTTTTTAGATGAGATTGTCAATTTAACGCTCGTGTTGGTGTTTGTAATGTTCTTTAAGCACTTTGAAACAGTATTAATAAATATCAATATGTTTTTCTAAAAATGTTCTTCTAAATCTTTTCTATACCAAACTATGTCTCGCTAATGTCTCAGTTTTCCTGTCTGTCTCTGTGTCTGTCACAATTTTTGTATGTCTGCATTTTGGGAATTTTTTCCCCCTTGAAATTGTGATATTCATTTAAATAGATAGAGATCTATTTTCAAAGAAATACATTTTTAAATATTTAATTTGTAAAATACTTTTTAAAAATGTTTCCTTTATACAAAATTTGAAAGAAATACTCCATACAAGCAAACAAAATATTTTTTCAAGCATCTAAGATTTCATTGTCTATTAATAATAATATAATAGACCAGACCTCCTATTCAACCACTAACGCACACAAGCACAGAGAAACAGGCGACTCCAGAAACTTCCTACGTAATTAACACACACACACAAAAAACAAGACACAAAGAAAAAAAAAAAGAGAGAAAAAGAAAGGGCCCAATATGAAGATAGATAGCTTTTGGGATGCTCTAATTTCCTAAAGGCGTGAATGACCCCCGGGATGATGTATGGGTGTGTACTCCGCCTCTGGCACAGTGATGAATTGCATCATTGTCTTTAAGTGTTCAACAAACTCACGCGGGGTAAAAAAAAAAAGACAATAAGGTACAAGGATGTTTCACACGTAGAGAGTGTGGACATTAAAGATGAACATAAAACTCGAAAATTAACTGCAGAGCATAGATTCCTACTCTAATTGACGTGTACTATTCGGGAGAAAATTTCTAGTAGCGGTAGGGCGTAGTTAAGCTTGGATAGGACATTCAATAGCGACAGCAATCAGTGCGAGACATCGGTGAGGCTACGTCATCCATCACGTGATTGCCATTGTTTCGGCCAGGTCACGTGACGTCAGTTTCTGTGTTGGGTCTGTGATCACATGTTTGAAGTAATTACCACGTTGGGTAACAAACACGAGAGAATGGGTGTTTTCTTGTGCGTGCGTGAGTACAGGACATTTCCATTTCGGGATGTCACTTGATAGGTCAGAGTGTTGTGGTCTTTTAACTGTCATTAATTTCTAGAAGTAAACTAATCTTCAGCTAGCACAGTGCGCAAAAGGATCAATAAATCTGTCTCATTTTAGGATGGCCTAATATCAAAGTTCAACCTATTAGACTTCTTCAGAAATAGATATTCTTACTTATTTCAAGTGTTGATAATGGATGAAACAGACTGTCAAAATAAGAAAAACATTTTTTTAAAAATACTTTTAAAAAAACATATGAAGTACAATTGTATCAATTAGTTTGGATCAATGTAATTAAATTTGTAATAAATCCATACCAACAACAATAAATCTGTGAGGTTAGAAATATTTTTATCAATTATTTTTGTTAAGCGCTATTTCATTATTTTAGCTTTCTCACTACGCTAGGCTCGTATCACTTTCTCACTACGCTATGATCCTATCACTTTCTCACTACGCTATGATCCTATCACTTTCTCACTACGCTAGGCTCCTATCACTTTCTCAATACACTATGCTCCTATCACTTTCTCACTACGCTATGATCCTATCACTTTTTCAATACGCTATGATCCTATCACTTTCTCACTACGCTGTGATCCTATCACTTTCTCACTACTTTCATTTCTCTCATTTGACCATTACATGTGAAGTTTATATCAGTCTCACTTGACCATTACATGTGAAGTTTATACCAGTCTCACTTGACCATTACATGTGAAGTTTATACCAGTCTCACTTGACCATTACATGTGAAGTTTATACCATTCTCACTTGACCATTACATGTGAAGTTTATACCATTCTCACTTGACCATTACATGTAAAGTTTATACCAGTCTCACTTGACCATTACATGTGAAGTTTATACCATTCTCACTTGACCATTACATGTGAAGTTTATACCAGTCTCACTTGACCATTACATGTGAAGTTTATACCATTCTCACTTGACCATTACATGTGAAGTTTATACCATTCTCACTTGACCATTACATGTGAAGTTTATACCATTCTCACTTGACCATTACATGTGAAGTTTATACCATTCTCACTTGACCATTACATGTGAAGTTTATACCATTCTCACTTGACCATTACATGTGAAGTTTATACCATTCTCACTTGACCATTACATGTGAAGTTTATACCATTCTCACTTGACCATTACATGTGAAGTTTATACCATTCTCACTTGACCATTACATGTGAAGTTTATACCATTCTCACTTGACCATTACATGTGAAGTTTATACCATTCTCACTTGACCATTACATGTGAAGTTTATACCATTCTCACTTGACCATTACATGTGAAGTTTATACCAGTCTTAGTTCACCTTTACATGTCAAATTCATACCATCAAGTTGGCTACAGAGGAAACGGAAAGGTTGAGACTCACATCCTTGAAAAAGATCAGAAGATCGTCTCTTATTATCCAGGAGGACTGAAAGCCAAAAGTTGATACGAAGTGTAAATGTATCAATTAGTTTGAATCAGTAAATGTCATTCAATTTGAAATAAATTTAGACTATCAACAATAAATATGTGCGGTTATAAATATTTTTATCCATTGTTTTGTTTAGCACTATTTCATGGTTTTAGCTTTAATAATACGCTATGATCCTAGCACTTATCTGGACCAGTATAGTTCTGTTGATTTTTAAGGTCTGTTTGAGCCCAGTCTCAAATATTTTGAAGCGAACTGTTGAATAGTATAAATAAATTGAAAACTGAAATTGGCACACGAATTTAAATAATTTAAGAATCACTGTTGAAAGAAGAGGATCTCTTATGAATTCCTCCAAACCTAAAATACTGAGAGAAGCAATTTAGAATGGTTTGTTGTTTTCATTCAGTAAGCTACACTTCAGCTGCTCTCGCTGTATAACCACACATCTTATGAATTATTCATGAACATTTTTATGTTTATTTGTTCCATTAAAAACATTTAGTCACTTAATTTTTTTTTATATAACGTTTTAATAAATCATAAATAAGGCTGTACTAATAAGGATTACTGTGCAGTATTTCATACCCATACTTCCAGTGTTGTCAGTTGAACTAATTTGAAAAACGCAAATAATTAGGTCACTAGCTCTCTACAGATAAAGGCACATAAATATAAGCTAACCACTAATCTCGTTCTAATAAAATGGCAAAACAAGGGACATAACTTTGGATCTTTATGTGAATAGATGAAAAATTGATGATGTTGAGGTCGACTTTTGTAAAGTAGCAGAGACCACTCAGTGGCCACTGCTGTCCATAGACACTGTCATGTATGTCAAATATAAAATTAGTGGCAAACTCCAATTAACTGATCATTGTCTCTGTAATTAATGGTGTCCTGTGTATCATGGTACATCTAATAAACTATCAGTGTAACAGATTTGTTTTTCTAGTTTAATGTAAAATTATAAAATGGAGAAATAATAAGGACATTAGAAATAATAATAAAAATACAGCCTCCCCCCCCCCCCCTTCCTTTATGAATTGATGACGGTGATTATCTCGAGGCGAGGATTTCACGAGATGTTTTGGAACAAGACGAGATTGCAAAGCTTATCTCCCCTGGACAGTTCTGATTTTGACATTACGGGGCGTAAGACAGTTTTATTATGTGCCCTAACTAAAAATCATTTTCCTGATTATAAGATTATATAACATTCCAACAGAAGATGTGAATTGTGCAAACTTAGGAATGTAAAACAGAATGTAGATGTGAAGGTCATGTGATACATAACAGAAAGCGATAAATAAATATTAATATAGATTTTTAGAGCAGAAGTTATAAAGTTATGGACTGTCCTTGCCCTTGTATAAAATCAGCCATTTCATGGAATCATGTATCAAATACAAATGTTCATACATTACACGGGACGATAAATTTGGCGGGAAGTGAGATGTGGTATTGACACAGGAAGTTGTTAGTCTGTCTCGCGGGACTCAACGAGAACATAAAGCAGAAGTGAGAGAGTTCTCTTTTGTCTGGTTTATGGCCTAGGGAAATTAATTATTCCTTTTCCATAGAGGACTTAGTGTATTGAAAACAGAAAGCTACTCAAAAGATATAGAAGAGAACATTGTCGTGGTCCTTATCAAAGCGAACGTAGAAACAAACAAACAAATCAACGCCATCTCTCTGTACACTTCAAATAATCTTGAAGTCTTCGGATAGTATAGAAACCAAAATGACTTAACCATGCCTACTTTTATAACGAGATCGTAATATTTTAATTTGAAACAAAAATTCAGTACTTTTGCTTTCTAAGCTTCCAACAAAGTCACTGCACTTCATAACACAAATATTTAGAACCCATCGAGATGCAAGAAGTAGGTCAGGCCATAAGATGAAGGTTTTTCTTTCATTGACAGATGAGCTTTCTAATTATTATTATTTTTTTTACAAATCATTTGTTTACTATTTACAAATGCAATACCGTGTTATGCATGAGTGTGAATGACCCTGTTTGGGTTGGACACGAAGTCCCTTAGCATTCAGGACATTCTAAAACAGCAGACGACGGTCCATGTGTCAGCCATTAAGCTTATTAAATATTTCATTGCAACCTGAAATAATCTACTTTGATTTTAGAGGACATTATCCTAGTGGAATTCTAAGCTATGGCTAATGGATGGAGTGTATCTTGTGTGCAGGATGTCATTGCCAGAAGTATAGTCTAGTTATCTATTGTTTATTTCAAAATTACTTTCAAGACATTGAAATTGTTGATCTAACAAAAAGCTTTCAAGTATTGCATTACGAAGTTTACTGGTTATGCCTAATTCCTATTTATAAATATTAATAAACAGATCACCTTTTTCTCACTATTGTTCTATATTAAACTATCTCGCTAATGTCTGTATCTGTCTCTTTGTTAGTGTCTGCCTCATTGTGCAATTATATATATATATATATATATATATATAGAGAGAGAGAGAGAGAGAGACACACACACAAACTAAGTGTACTTAACATGACTACATCAAACTGGACACTAATCGAAACAAAAAGTTGTTTCACAGTTTCACACGATCTCGATTTGATTGCCTGCTTTGATTGATGGGATATTAACTGTCTTTATAGTGGTGGCAGTCAATTTATTTCTTAGAGATTGGGGCTGATCTAAAGACTACTTGTTTAGAGTAGAGTGCTGATGTTAGAGTTATCGCTGTATCTCTTTCTTTCTCTCTCTCTTCTCTTCTAATCTGTCTTTGAATACGTATTTAATCTCTCTCTCTCTCTCACACACACACACACACACAGAAAGAGAGAGAGAGTCATTGTCTGTCCCCCAACATCCCTACCTCGAAACTTGACTAACTCTTATTTTTGAACTTGATAAATGAATAAAGCGAAGAAACGGCTAGTTGTTATCAGATAAGAATAGCTTCACACATTTTCACAGAATTACATGAAATAAAATACAAACTAGCAGGCGAGAAGGTAATACTACTCTCAGATTTTATTCATGCTGCGACATTATTAGCTGCCACATTTTTATTTAGATAATATAGGAGAATTTCTGATATATAGGAAAAACTATAAATAGGTAGCTGTTTGGTGGATCCGGTTTACAAAGTAAAAGAAGTGTAGATTAACTTTAGTTTTTCAAAAAAAATTATTGATAATTTGAATGCGCTTTTTGTATATACTCTATGTCTACTTGATGCTACGTGGAGATTTTGTTGATCACAAAATGCGTTTCTGATGTTCAATTTAGTATAGTTCACTCATTTTGAACAATTACTGAACACCCAAACAATATTGTGATACCGGAGAAACAAATGTAAAGTATAAATCCAAAAGATCCTGTCATGGAATCCCCATATTGATGAAACTATCAAAAAATCAAACAAAGCATTAGGATTTATTAAATGAAATGTCTATAAACCAAATAAGAACATAAAACTAAAATGTTATTTAACCTTGGTTAGGCCAATAATAGAATATGCATTCTCTGTTTGGACCCCCTCAACTCAAGAAAACATTAAGAAACTAAAACAGACACAAAATAGAGCAGTGAGATTCATAACAAATGAATATTCACATTTGACTAGAGTAACACATAATACATAAAACTTTGAACATAATCTTCAAATATACAAAAACAAAATCTAATAAAACGCACAGAAAGACACTGAGATAAAGAAACATTTTCGTTCCATATGCTAGGACAAATTTGTACAAATGCTCCTTCTTCTATTAGAGCATGGAATGGGTTGATTGAGCTAGCCATGAAAACAAGTGACTTAGCAGAATTGAAGTCATTGGTTAATATGCATGACTAAATGTATGACGCATTGGACGTAATCATCTTAATTTTTTGAAGTGACGTCTGTATTATATAAGATAAGAGAATAAGTACAAAACTTATTTCTGGAACTAGGAATCACTTGAATAATATACACACTCCATAAATGTACAAAACAATTCCATTGAAACACATTACCATTGTTTCAGTCCACCAAACTACATAAGTGTCCCTTTAAATAGCCTTTCGTCTTCTCACTATTTCGAGACCATCCAATCTTCTTTCACGAGCGTGGAATTTCCAAAAAAAGTCATTCTATGTTATCCTTAAAGCTGACGGGAATCCCGCCAATAACATGCCGCAAAGACTTTGCGATGCAAATATTCAACCAATGAAAGAATTAATCATTTGTTATTCAAAATGGTCTTGCACGCTTCCACTCTGTGACAGTTACTTAATACGCCATCGAAAAAACACTGACAATAACTTCTAGCTTTACTATAAAATCAATATCTTTTTGTACCTTCTTTCTATCTTCTCGTTTTATTTTCTTTTATATCTCTTTCAATTTGTCTCCTTCCTCTGTTTCTGAATCCCTCACTGCATCCATCTCGCTCTCTCTTTGTTTCTATCACTTTTTCGCGTTCTCTACCTTTCTTTCTCTCTACACTGACTCCCTCCTCTCTATCTCTGTTCCCCCCCCCCCCCCGTCCATACATGTTCTTCTAAGTCTCCTTCAATGTATTTCTCCCCTCCCCTTCTCTCTCCCCATTCTTCCCTATATCTTTTTCCTCTCTTTATTTGTTCACCCTCTCCTTCTTTCTTTCTCTCTCTCTTTCTGTCTACGTCCCTCCCCCTCTCTATAACTTTATCGCTTCTGTTTCTTCAACTACATGTCAACTTCATTCCTTTAAGAAGTAGAGAGTACATTTGTTTTAGAGCTTTCAATATCTCGATCAAACTAAAGAGTATGTTTGTTTTAGAGCTTTCAATATCTCGATCAAACAAAAGAGTACATTTGTTTTAGAGCTTTCAATATCTCGATCAAACAAAAGAGCTCATTTGTTTTAGAGAGTTCAATATCTCGATCAAACTAAAGAGTACATTTGTTTTAGAGAGTTCAATATCTCGATCAAACTAAAGAGTACATTTGTTTTAGAGAGTTCAATATCTCGATCAAACTAAAGAGTACATTTGTTTTAGAGAGTTCAATATCTCGATCAAACTAAAGAGTACATTTGTTTTAGAGAGTTCAATATCTCGATCAAACTAAAGAGTACATTTGTTTTAGAGAGTTCAATATCTCGATCAAACTCCCTCCACATTTCATTCCCATCTTCTTAGCTCCTTGATAGCCCCCCGCAGGCCCTGTATGTGGAATTACTTTCACCCGGACGACTGTCAGTCAAAGTTAACCAGCAGAGACGTGTTATGCCGGAAAACAAATATGACCCTTGCCTAGATGTAGGAAGGAAATTGTCCAGCCCGACGTCCTTTTAAAGTGGACTTTGTCCAGAGGATGAAGTCAAAGCTAATCTCACTAGGCGTACATTTACAAGACTTGTGATTTAGGCCCAGTGGCTAAAGAGAAGGGGCTAGTGATGATACTGTTGGAGACCTAATTCCACACATGGAGAGAGAGAGAGAGAGGGAGAGAGAGAAAGAGAGAGAGAGAGAGATTATAACTATAACAGGAGATGAAATTAATTTTCAGGACATTTTCTGTTGTTTGCTTTTAAATCAAAATATAAAACCTAAGTCAATACTATACAAACATTCAGTTACTGTTACTGTTCAGTTGCTGTGAATCAATATATCCTATTCTATAAATATACATTAACTGACATATAAATATATAACTGTGTACCTCTGACATATAAATATAGAACTGATCATCACTGACATATAAACAGGTTCATACATCTAAAAGTTTATTGTATAAAAAGCTTTTCTTCTAAAAACTTGGATTGGAAATGCATTTATGGTAAACACCTTGTACACGTTATTTCTTCCTATTCCCATTCTAAGGTGAAACTTTACACAATTGTTCATAATTCGTAATTAATTAATTGTTTTATATGACAAATATACTTAACCGGCGACAGTCACTCCCCGACAAACAAGCTACTTCTTATAATTACTTTACAAAACACAATATTGTTTCAGCTTTTTTTGAAGTTTTTCACGACATATTTTGTGTAGTGCTAGAGATCTCCATGACCAGTCTAGATAAAAAATCTCTCTCTCTCTCTCTCTCTCTCTCTAAATATATATACAGTGCTTTTTTTGTAAAAAAAACAAAAACAAAATTGGTGCCGGAACTTCTCTTGGTTTGTTGGGTTTTTTTTGGTTTTACATGTTGCGGATGTTCCTTCAGAGTTGAAGATTTTACTTCCTAGTCCAAACGACGGGATATGAGAGCAGGCAGGGTTTGAACCCTGGACCATCGATAAATCTGAACGACAGTCCAACGCGCAAACCGCACGACCAGGCAGCCAGTACTCAGTAGTGGATTGCCTAACTTTTAACTACTAAAAATTAATAATATACGTTAAAATACAAGAAAAGTAATATTTTTTTCAAAAAGGTCCCGGTACGACGCACCAGTGCGTACCGTCACAAAAAAAAGCCCTGTATATACATATACATATATATATACATAGTGAGAGAGAGCTACAGAGGAGGATCCTAGCAATGTAATTGAGATGCTACAGAAGGATCCTAGGCATCACATTCAAAGACCACATCACAAACCAAGAAATCAGAGACAGTGTTACTGCAGCGATCGGAGCCCATGTCGACCTGCTAACTTTTGTAAAAAGAAGAAAGCTTAAAACCTATGGCCACATTACAAGATCTACGGGGCTCCAAAGACCTTCCTTCAGGGAACCGTGCCAGGAAAAGAAGAAGAGGCAGACAGAAAAAGCTATGGGAGGACAACATTAAAAAATGGACGGGCCTGCCATTAAGAGAGAGGTTCTAAACAAGGCAAAAAAAAAGGGGAGGAATGGAGAAAGACGGTCGACAAATCTTGCCTGGTGACAACAGACTAAGGGATAGGTAAAGGTAAAGGTAAAAGGAGCAGGAGCTAGGCTATGCAAGAATAACTTGTTTTCTTTTAGTACAAGCAGGGAGGCGGTTTTGCTGAGTGGTAAAGCGCTTGGCTTCCGACACGAAGGTTCCCTGGGTCGAATCTCGGTGAAGACATGGATTTTGAATTTCAGGATTTTTTGGACGTCCCTGAGTCCACCTACCTCTAATGGGTATCTGACATTAGTTAGGGAAAGTAAAGGCGGCTGGTCTTTGTACTGGCCACATGGTGCCCTCGTTAAACGTCGGCCAAAGGAAATTTGACCTTTACATCATTCATCCTATAGATCGCAAGGTCTGAAAAAAAAGTTTTTTTATCATGCTGGCAAAACTAAAGCATAGCACTCCCGAGTGAATGCAGACAATACTTCTATATAAACCTGCTTTTTTTCTCCATCAAATAGTAACAGTTTAGGCTACGATCAACGATCATTGGTGTTTTATATGACTCGATGTTTCTCTTACAATACAGCAAAAGCAGTGAGGCCGTGCAAAGAGACATTTTCTTTATATTTTCTTATCTAACTATTGAGCGTTCCTTGTATTAGCAAAACAAATTCTTAGAACACAATACTACCTTCTAATCCAAACCCACCGAGACGACCTTTGTATAAATTAATTTATAATACTGAAATTTAAGACAGGGCATGCTCCCTCGTTATTTTGTGTTCTGGTCTAGAGTTGCGTCCGATATGATAGGAAAAAGGGAGAGGAGGTGGAAAACAACACGACAAAAAAACAAAAAAAATCGCCAACCTGGCAGACACGTATCATATTCTAATCTAGTCAGCTCCGGAATCCCTCTAAGCCCAGCACCTCCCTCGTAAAGCTAATAACTGTCGTGTGCATCCTAGTAGATGGATGCTATGTCTCCACGCTAACCAGGAGGCATCGGTTAGCTGGACACACGATTGTTGGGCCAGGCTTGGAACCTGGCCGAGTTACGGACAGAGTAAACAGACTTTATGAGTATGATCTCAAGGTAGAACAATATCCAGTTCCAAAACATATTCGTTTTAATTAATTAAGATGTATGGAAGCTAAAGCTTGATCGTAGAGAATATATAATTAGGGGCGAGTCCTTATGAAAATAGAATGATGATATAATATGATATAATAATATAATGTGGTATAATATGATATAATATGATATTATATGATATAAAATGACATGGTATGACAATATAATGGTATGGTTCTTTTATGTTCGTAATTTTGGAAAAAACAAACTTTATATCTTTTACTTTTATTCGTGGCCGCCAAAATTTAAAACTATTAATTTTGTTTGATCTGTCCGCCCATCGCGTTCGGATCTGAAAATCTAGAAAAGCGATGTACAATCGAAATTCAATAATATGTTAATTGAAAAATAAAAATTTAAAAATAGTTTTTATACTTCACTCTCATATCTTTCTGTCTTGTCCAAAAGTTTTTAGTATACTAACATTGGAGAGCTCTGTTAGTTGCAAGATACAAACATTGGAGAGCTCTGTTAGTTGCAAGATACAAACATTGGAGAGCTCTGTTAGTTGCAAGATACAAACATTGAAGAGCTCTGTTAGTTGCAAGATACAAACATTGAAGAGCTCTGTTAGTTGCAAGATACAAACAAGAAAAACATGAAAAATATATTCTTTTTATATAAGAGAGATTTTGTCGCTGTCGATAACTAATGAATGTTAGATTTTTATAAAAAATGGAACATATTTTACCCCGTCCAATCCCCCCCCCCCTTTAAAAAGTCCTGGTTAAGCGAATGTATAAATCTACTAGACTTTATAATATTCTAATGATAGGCCTTTACATATAGACCTATCAGAAGATGCGCAAAATGTTCCTGAACATTAATTTATTTAACTCTTGACTAATACAACACACACATGCAGAGTACCCGAAGACGTAGAGTATGTTTAAGATAGATTGTTCTCTAGCCAAATTGAAATTAATTTGTTTTTATACTTGGAAAAATTATAACTCTAAAACTAGATTTTTTATCCAGTGTGGCCAACAAACGTTTTCCTTTTACCAACGATATACAGCAGCTAATTTCTAGGAAAATTGTCAGAGCCGTTTTTGTCTAGGTTCCACCCACTCACCTAAAGGTTTCCATTAAGTTACGAGGTACTGTAATAAGGAAATTTTATTTAGAAAAAACAAAAGTACGCTTTAACTCAATTTCTCTTCCAGCTTTGTATCTCGTTGTTTTCAGTATTGAATTTTGAACACACATAAAAAACATAACATCGTTTGTTCTATTTACGACAATGTCTTGAATGTTTAAGTGAATTCTTTTATCTTATAATTACAATCTAACTGAAATATTTAGTTTCTGTTACGTTATTGTATTTATTGTTTAATGGAAACCACTTACATACCGGAAAATAATGAATTCTAATACAGAAACAACTTCAATGCTCATATTCAAATCTTTTTCTCAATTAGTGCGAAGTCACTTTTGTTATGTGCGAAACTAATGCCCTCTAGCGGATGTCGTCTTTTAAATTAGGATTGACGGTTCTTCCTTAGGATGAAAGGGGGGAGGGATTACTTTCCAAGTCTTAGAATCTGCGGTAGAGGTTATCATCCTCTTGCGATGCCCTGGTCAGACAGCCAGTTGTAAACAGAGACCTCGGTTCGCTTCTAGTGCATCTAGGAGACAGAGATCAGTGCTGTTGACAACAGATGGTGGCATATGGAAAAACTGGTCAATGTGTACTCCTGTTGAGGAAATAAGTTTAGTTTATGCCACATCAAAGATGTGAACAACTTAAAGAGACTGTTTGCTGCGTCGTCAGAGCTCTTTAATGGAGTACTTTCTACGTTTGTTGGCAATTAATGATGTTAGATATTAAATTACTTTTACAAAGCTTATATCAAACTGCCTTTCTGTCTGTCTGTCAAGTAAAAACTCTGTACACATAGTACTTCAATGAAGTGGTAGTATAAGCTAAATTAGTCCCCTTTATAGGTTGTAACTTTGAAGTAAGTTTAAAACAAACAATACACACAGGCATAGATGAGATGAGATGGTGACCATTAGACAGTTTGTAGCACACAGCGCTACACCTTGTCGGACCAAACTGTATTTATGTCTTTTGCAATGATTTACATAAGAAGCTTTTAATTGTATAGATCATGCCACCATGTTTTAATAATAACAGATGTAGGTTTATGTAAAACGGCTGGTAAAATCAATGTTGGACCTTTGCTGTTTTCCGTATTTTGCTTTAAGTAATGAAATCTTGTAAGACTCTCACAAACCATCATCTTCTCTACATGATGTCGAACAGAGATTTCGTGGGTCTATTTTGAACTTTAAGTGTTCAAAAGTTTTTCAAATCTTCATTTTGTCAGGGTGGCATTGTCTCAAACGATCCTCCAGCGTAACTGGTTCATATCGTCATAAAAAAGTGACTTAGGCAGCTGCTTGTTTGACAAGGAAGGAAGGAATACGAATTTTAAATAATTAATGCTGTACTGTCCACATTTCTTTTCTTTTTTTCTAAATACTAGTTACTTGTAGACAAAATTAAGCTATTTAAATAAGTATTGAAATTGATTACAACAATTTTTCATTTGAATAGCAGGATAAATGTTTAATGGATTAACGAAGGTACACATCATATATTAGTGTATGAAATAATTACATTAAGGAATGTGAAAATTAAGTAACTCGACCTGCTTAAATGAAATCTATTATTGTAGACCCCCGTGGACATCTCATAGACCCCCAATTTATTTTTTTACTTTCGTAGACCCCATGGAGGTCTTCGTAGACCTCTTGGGGTCTATATAGACTACTTTGGGAATTACTGGTCTAGATCTATTACAAATTTAATAACATGACTGATCAGAACTAATTTAAAGATTAATTTGGTATAGTCTAAGCTTTGTTGTTGTTGTTTTTTAAGTATTTTTTTTCTTGTTTGTATTATCTAGTAAATGGCTGAAATACATTGATATGTTGAAACTATTGCATTTATTATTTTCCACCTGGTTCCTCCCGTACATTGGGGTCCCGTAATGTGAGTTCTTGTGTTGACGTAAGGATATTGATTTTGTGGGCTGATACGCACTGCGATGTCGGTCTGTTTGCAATTGTTTTTATTTTACGTTTGAATGAAAGTTGCCAGATTGGAGAATCCATGACTATCAATTATGTTTAGTTCACAAAGAAGTAATTTGAAAAATTGAAATTTGTAATCACAAAAAAAAATATATATATAAATAAACTGGACATGGGTCGTCAGTAGAACAATTACAAATCTGATTTGTGTCAGACCTTTTTTTTTAACCATAGATCGACAGTCTTAAAATAATACAATTTGAAAGTATGAGGCCAGGGCTTGTCAGACGACTCACAGTAGTTCAAGTTTAGGGCGGTTGGCAAAGTACTAACACAGGACATGAAACACTGTGGAATGGATTTCTAAAAACTTCAAAACTCCTGATTGAGAGGGTTATTTACTTCTGTTAGCTCTGATCTGTATTGCTGTTCTTCATACACACGTAATGTTTAATTATTATTAAATGTCTTTGGCTACCCCAATGCAAAGCTTACGTGCTACCGCAAGAGATGTCTACTTCCTATTGTGTCTAGAGATAAGCCAGTTGTACTAGTCACGTGTTATTTACATTTTAGTTCAGTCTTTTTTGTTTAAAAAGTAAAAAAAAAAGTTTTTTTTAAAATCAACTCCTTCCTTATGATGTTTGTGAAATTCTGTAAGGGCGATTACTTCACTCAATGAATGATAGAACAAAAAAGGATTTTTTTCTCTTTTATTCTGCCCCATTTCTACCCTCCATAAAGAGGGGAAAAAAATCCTGGTTATGCCCATGTATAAATCTATTAGAGTATAGAATGGTCTAGTTTGGTGATATACAACCAGACAAAGTCGAGACTAGAATACTTAGAGTCAGAGATATAGATCTAGTATTGAATTTGTGTATTGATAAATTATAGAAACTTTATGTTCATAGAGGTATATTGTCATTAATAAATTCTAACAGTCCCGCTAAAGATTTCTACCTAAGACAGTGTGCAAAATGTTTATGTGCGTCTATGTTATTATTTAACTCTTTACTAAATACAAGGCGACTGAGTGCGGGGTTACACTGATAGCGTGTTCTAAATAAATTAAATAGGAAGGAAATCATATTTTGACAACTTGTTACGGTATAACCAGAGTTTTCACTGTTTGACCAATGGCTAGTATTTTTTCCCTAAATATTCACAAACCGCCTAGGAAAATCGTAAGAGCTGTTTTCGAGGCCTGTGTTTGCCGCTCCCCAAGCCACGGCCCTAAGACCCATTAAAAGTGTTTAGAGGAGAACGTGTGGACTATTTCGAGTTTGAATGGAAATGTTGTGATATACTCGAGGTAGAGGTCTGCATGAGGAGGGGGTGTGTGGCTGTCCAGCGCTCTCTTCACTCTATCACATCTCCCTTTCTCTATCCGTCTCTTAGTTACTCTCTTTCTCTGCCTATTTCTCTCTCTTTTTTTCTTTCTCTCTTTTCTATAATAATCCTCCAGAAAAAGATCATATTTCAACAAGGCTAGATAATAACATTGCGTGGTCCCTCATCTTAAATCATTCATTTAACTTGAAGAGAAATAGAAAAAAAATAATTAAAGATTCAATATTGGGTTTCCCTAAGCACACTGTTTAACTAGCTATGTCAACTTTCAATCTAGTCTATCTATAAATCTTTGTTTACACTATTGTATCTAAACTTAACAATGGTACAGTGTGCAGCTATCGGATGGCAAACTGCTCTGCACGGACGTTCGCTTGGTTTAATTGTACAAAAAATAAAACTTTTTTTTTTTACAAAGCTTATAGCAACTCACTCTGTCTGTCACTCTGTCTGTCACTCTGTCTGTCACTCTGTCTGTCAGTCTGTCTGTCAGTCTGTCTGTCACTCTGTCTGTCACTCTGTCTGTCACTCTGTCTGTCAGTCTGTCTGTCAGTGTAATAAAAGGTTTGAACACATTTTTTTTGGTCCCGTTTCCCAAACTTTGTGCCTCATTCGACCTTGAACCTGCCTAGACATGAATCAATAAAAAAAAGAATTAAAGAATTAGTTAATTAAGTATTGGTGATTAATTATTTTGTTTGATTTCGAAAAAAATGTAATGAATGCTACTTAATGAGAAATAGGAATGTATATATGAATTTTGTCCCCTTATTACGTTTTGACACGTTTCTCCCCCACTTCCCACTTCCATTTCTTAGATCAAGTTAAAATTAGGTATGATTATTCATAGTCGATGACAATACACGTATCTATCCAAAAATTAACCATTTAGTTAATCATTTAGTACTAACTAATACGTTTTATTTTATACATCAGAAAGTTAGCTAAGCCCTGTCAATTAACAAATAGTCCTAAATACACTATCTGACTTTTCATTTCTGTTTTCGAAATATTTGATAGGTTCTAGGATATTTTAGACCTGGACTCTTTTCGCAACCAGCAAATCGCTATTTTAGACCTGGACTCTTTTCGCAACCAGCAAATCGCTATTTTAGACCTGGACTCTTTTCGCAACCAGCAAATCGCGATGCTTAGATAATACTTTGGTCTCCCCCCCCCCCCCCCCCTAAGTTTTAATACACTTTTAATACAGCTGCCCACAATTCATCAATTCCTTTTCGGCCAGTATCTAATCAGAACGGCTCACTTTAAAACGCCCACCCCCCGCCCAACTCATTTCTGACATGTCAATTGGATATCTCTTCCTAAACAGATACTAATCAACATGTATCTGATTTATTGTAAAAAAAAATAATTAAACATCAAAACGAGGCTCGGTATTAAAGTAAGAATAAGTGGTCTGGGAACGGCTGTTCTTAAAAGCGCTCTGCATCTTTAGCATTTCAGACATTATTTTTGGTAGCCTTCTGATTGGAAATGTTGACATGTCCTTAATGACAAGCACATTATTCAATTCTTTTTCTCTTTTGTTGTGAAGTGAAAAACAAATGAAATGAAAATTTTGTTTTCTTTTTCCTACTTCTAAACTCTCAATACTTTTAGATATAGCTTCTATCAACGGACTCTGTCTGTCTTGTAAAAAGTGTGTACACGTCGTTTCTCCCACACCCATTCTCGGACCAAGCTGAAACTTTGCACAATTATTCATTGATATAGGCAAGACATGAATTAATAAATAAAAAGTAACCAATTAGACAATTAATTACTGGTAATTCATTATTTTGTTTAATAGCAACAAGGAAAACTAATACTTCAGTATTCACAGATAGGTGTAAATTTTTACGCTTAGCCCAGGTTTCAAAATCGTCCCAGACATTTCTATACAATACGACCCATTTTTGTATGCCCTTTGATGGGCTCCCATCATATCTGTCCTCCAAAGTATTACGTACAGTTTATAACGTATCGAAAGTAGTTTGCTATTTAAAAAATTTATTAGATGATTTTATTAGATGATTTTGAAACTATCGGATAAGCACTATTACTAAATACATAAAGTATAAATTTTGGAATAGTGATTTCTTATTACGAAACAATTTCTGCTAACATATACATTTAAATATACATGTACTTGACATTCCAATTCAAGGCATTCAAAGCTGGTTCTGTTATATTGTTTAACACGACTCGGTGTCTAAATAATCTATATAAAAGTACAAAGTAATACAATTACAAAGTAAAGCAAGATGATCGACATCAAACACTATAAACTAAATCCTTTGCCTTGATTTCTGCTAAGGATAGCTTCTAATTGGCAAGAGTAAAGAAATTTTGTTACGCCAACAAGGCGGCTAGCCTTTAAGGGACAGATGATGATAAAAATAGTAAAAAAAAGAAAAAAAAAAGATAGAATAGGTCACCACAATCTATTGCAATTTTTAGTTATCTTTTAATTTTTAAAAAGTATTTAAAAACTTTATGTAAGATGAAACTCCCATCAGAGAATCGAACTCTGTACCTTTGATATGAAAAGCCAATGTTCTACGCAACTGCCACACGACAATCAAGGGCAAATAAACTCGAGGTTATTGATACGTACTTTGAATTAAATCTCTTTCTGAAAGACAACTCTACAATTTTTAGCGGCCCCCGAAAGGGGAAAAGACGCTATTAGTTTTGTGCGAAATGTCTGTCCGTCCGTCCCGTTTAGATCTCGTAAACTACAAAAGATATTGAAAATCCGACATCACAATATTTTAGACCATTCAAAAGTTCTGATGCAACGGCTACTTTTTTTTTCTGAAAGCGAAAAATCTAATTTTTAAAATCAGTTATGCAAGCAGTTTTCTAAAGAGAAAAAGCTAATTAGTAAGCATTATAAGTTAGGCTTAATTTTAAACTCCGCGCTATCGGGCTGTGGTCTGCCACAGGGAGATCCGAATAAGAGATTGAGCCTTTTTAAAACAATTAGATCAAGTATAAGACATCAGTTAGGCCATGGGAGGCGCGGTAAAGTGCTTGGCTTCCGAACCGGGGGTCCCGGGTTCGAATCCTGGTGAAGACTGGGATTTTCAGCTTTGGAATCTTTGGGCGCTTTTGAGTCCACTCAGCTCTAATGGGTACCTGACATATGTTGGGGAAAAGTAAAGGCGGTTGGTCGTTGTGCTGACTACATGACACCCTCGTTAACCGTAAAACAGATGAACTTTACATCATCTGCTCTATAGACCAAGGTCTGAAAGGGTAACTAGTTAGGCCAGGTTCACATCTAACTTAACATTCACTTTCACCTATCCTTTCATCTGCGGGATCGTTGGGGCACTACACAAGATCTGTTAACCTTCATTCTCCATTCTTATGTCTAATTTTCTTTGATATAACTTCATTCGGATGTTCTTTCTGAAAATATTAAAGCCTGCCTGGGTGAACCACTTCGGGGGCCGATTTTGAGTTTGTGTGTCCACACAAACTGTCTTTTGCAACCTTGTTAATTCAGTTTTTAGTAAATATTGCTTTAAAAAGTTGAGCTTTATCTGAATTAAAACATTTAATAAGTTTTAAAATATTATTATTTTTTATTAAAAAGAAAGAGTAAGTTTAATGTGCCATCACTATATTTGACCTTGAAAATTCAAAATTTATTAATACTTTTTACAAATTAAAAATAGATCACATTCTTTCTAACAGTTATCTACAGTTACGTAACATCGAAGGCATGACCTCTCGATTTTTTACTTTTGTAGTACAATGATATAGAGAACTCTATTGGTGTTTTAATAAGAACATTTTGCATTTTATTTAATAATAAATCTTTTTTTACAGTGAATAGTTCAAATGGCATAATATTATTGAAATGTTTTTTAAATCAATCATTACAAATTTTTTTAAATAATAATTTTTGTGTTTACTGCAATAAAATTTAGATTTCAGAAAGTACTACATTTCTATTGTAAATCAATACTACTTTTAATAATTTATTTATATAAATTGAACATATGAAGAAATGTTCCACATCCAGGTATAATGAACATATTTCACCTCTTTTGAAACGTATTTAAAGCTCATAAAGCAACAGACGCACACCTTATTGAAACAACCTCCTCGGTACAATGATCTTAATTGTTCTGTAACTTACTATATTCAGGATCAATAGACAAAAACCTAACCGATAAATAATTAATGTTATTCTCCCTTTAAATGTAGTGGAGGGAAACCCAGTTGTAATTTACTTGAAATAACATCAAAGATTAACATTTTTAATACGCTACGGATGTTTATGCATAAATGAAGATTATTACGTCCTATCCCAAACTTCCTGCAGGAGATTCCAGTGGTAAAGGCTCGACCATGGGACCATCATGGTGACAGTCTGCATGCAGTCATCTGGTATCAAATGTTTAGAAGATTCAGGTTTTAGTTTTTTTGTATGTTTATAATGAAGTCATCATCGTCTTTCCCTAGCGTTCCTCGTGGTAGACTCTCAGTAAATACACGCAATTCTCCACGGTCTCTTGTTGGTCCCTTAATGGCTTTCCAGCTCCTTCCAGACCTCCCAGCCTCATCCAGTACACTGCGTCTTCACGTTATTTTTTGGTCTTCCTCTACGTCTTGTGCCCTCTGGGCTCCACTCTATCTCTGTTGTTGGTATCTTTTCTAAGGGTGTGACCAATCCATCTCCACTTTCTCTCTAAGATCTGCACCTCTATTGTTCTCTGTCCACCCATCTCCCACAGTCTGGTGCTTTCTATTTTGTTGTACAATGTATTTTCAAGATATTTCTCAGACATCTGTTGATGAAGTGTTGTTGTTTTTTGTTGCTTCAGTTGTTCTCTTTGTTGAGAATATCAGAGTTAGTGTGTTATGTTTATATTAAAGTGTTGCTTTAAAACTAGTTGAGTTATTAGTAAATACATTTGGTTCAGTAAGCAAAGCGCGTATCAAGATATGCAGACAGGGCCAAAATGGCAGACCTATTAGCCTCAATGTTAGAAGCTCACGACTTTTATTTATACAAGGACACGTATGTAAGTCTTTTTTTTTCACTGAGTAAGCTACAAACTAGGGAACTGAAGTGATGTGTTCATCTCGGGGGTTTAAAAATAATGAGAAAGACAGGCTGGTTGACATGAGTCCAAATTAGACAGTCTGATTGACAAGAGTCCAAGTAGAGACAGACTTCCTAGTTTTAATGGCGGTTGGAGAAGATTCTTTCATTTCTTTCAGCAGGATATCAAGGTCAAGGTCATGAGCTATCAGGATCCTTGTATGTTGACTCGGACACCACAAGTGGTGAAGCGAGTAGCGAAAACTAGATTAGAACATGTGATTGGACATACAGTAGGTGACATGATCTGGTGCTGACCTTATCCTGGCCACTGTTTTACAATGTTTAGAAGTTTACACTAAACAAATGTAGTTCTAATACAATTATGTACATTCAATATTACGTTGAACATTTAGCTTGATAGAGTGGAACTTCGATGATAATGATAAGTAGATTTAAACACTAATAGTAGTACTAATAGTAAAAAGTAGAAAATAAGCACTAATAATAAGGCTTGTCTTCGAGTCGAAGATTAGTGAGGAATGCAGTATTTCCCGTAGGTGCGCAGCCCCAGCTGTTACCTACATACAGAGCAAGTATAACCATTGTCCGCAGGTGGTCGATTTGGATTTTCCTTTCGCCGTCTGCGTTTGTCCTCAGCAGCGGATTTTTTTTGGTCTCAAATGTGTATCCCGGGCCTTCGTGAGTGACCTCCAGCTGTCTTGTTCTGAGGCCGCATGCAACCAGGTGCTCTCATCTATGTCAGCAAAGGAAAGTTGACGCCTAAGCTGGTCTTTGAAGCGTTTCCGGTGGACACCTCTGTTACGTCAACCACCTTTAAGCTCACCAAAAAAAGACTGCCTTTGGCATACGTTCGTCTCCCATTTGGGAAACGTGCCCTGCCTAGCGTCACTGGTAGCACAGAACACGAAACTAATATAGGAATAAATATTTCGACAGCTTTCATTTACAAATCCAATAAGAATAACGTCATTAATGCAAACTCCAATATAGAATCACAAGATTATTTGTTCTTCCTTTTAGGTAACAAAATCTAGAACCAACTTTATTGAAGATCTTCAAGGGCTGCAAAATAGCGGCGTTTGCTACGCCGCCGGTCAACCTGTCTCATGCTAGCCATAACCATGATGAACGCGTAAGCGAATAGTAGAAATAAAAAAAATTGTAATGAAATAGGTTTTTAAATCTTGAATATACATTTAGATATGCAGGTCTCTGCGTTTATCTCTCTGTCGTTTGAATCGTTTATTTATCAGTATGATTTAGTACAGTGGCGTACTAAGTTATCACTGGCCCGGGTTCAAGAATATCTTGGTGGGCTCCCTCCCCCAAATAAGACGAATGAATAATGTGACAGAACAATTTAGTAATCTGAATGTATAGGAATCTTAACCAAAAGACATTCCAATACTTTCTGTTTTATGTAGATCTTGCTCCTCATTTTTCAACATTTGAACGCAACGCTGACTGCGATTACAATTTAGTACTCGACAATAAACAATTCTTATTTCCCTCTAAGTGCTGCAGCTACCAAGCGTTCTTTTTCCTTTGAGAAACACATAGTAATTTGTGTTAACAGCTTCAGTACATCAAAATATCTGAATCATTTGTTGATGACCACCTTGTGGGCAAAAGTATGCTCTTCCTATTGGGTTCAAGACGCGCCTATCTTAAGTGGTATGAGCAAATAAACACATACCAAGTCATCAGGGGCGGACTGGGTATCAAAATCGGCCTTGGCATTACCATATAATCCGGTCCACAAAAAGCATGTCATATCTGTAAGCCTAATTCTCATCAAAATTTAATGCGTTTATCGAGTCATGCTTGCTGATCAGTGACTTAAACTCTGCTAAGTCGTTGGCTTTTCTAGCTGACTCAAGCAACCAATTCCATTTAAAGGTTAGAGAAAGCAGAACGGTTAAAGAGACTCAATGTGAAAACCTTTTTGCTTCGTCCTAGTACATTCACACAAAAAAAACGCAAATTTTATATGAATATACCATGTCCCGTTATTTACAGGGCCGGATATGGAGGCCCCGGGGGCAGGGTTTTTGTGGATTATGTTATGAATCGAAAATACTTATATCTAAAGACATGTTAAATTTAATTTCACCATCCATTTAAAAAAAAATTAATATGCATATTTTAGTTTTAAAATTAAGTAATTTTGAGTTTGTGGAGGGTGAGGCCCTTTGAAGACTCACAGAGGTAATCCATAAGTTACATTCATATATTATGAGCATGCCACAAGCGGACACGTCTTTATTACAACAGAGTTGCCAGCGGACGTATGATTTAAAGTGTGAGCGGTAAAAATGGGGAAAAAATTACTTTAAAGTTTTTGACACGTCGAAATTCCCCTTTCTTGTAGAGTCCCCGGGCCACGCCTGCACTCCCTTAAATTCGACCCTGATTATTTAAAATATAAATATAAATCTCAATAACTATCGGATGTGACAGCGCTATATAAATAATAAAAACAGATGATTATTATAAGAATTTCCGTTATTAATGACTTCATTCTTACTATGCATAAGTTTGACATTAATTCAAATAGGAAAACCACACAAAAAAAATTCCGATTTAGATCTAGATTTGTTTTTCTTTTTTTTAATTCCTCCTCTCCCAACTGCAGACATTAACATTGATTTGACCCCATAAAATTAAATTAATTTTTGGTTTTACAAACTTTTATTTTTGTTAGAGCATGCATTCTCCTATAATTCTATACCTAATATAACATTTCCATTTAATCATAACAAGGTTGTGAAACATTAATGAGCAATAATCAATGTTATTAATAAATAAGCAAAAATAAAGCTTACTTTCCTTTACAAAACGCAGAAAGAATAGCTCTATACCCATGCTGAGCTTATACTAAGTTGAATGATTTACAATTTCGCTGCTGTGTGTTTAAGTTAATTTCTGTTGAGTATTGTTAAAGAGCTAATTGTCACCCCTATTTTTCTGCTGCGTTATATCAATGTTTTATAACTTAACCTCTCCCTTCCTTCTTTTTCCCTAATACTATCAATGGAACCATTAAAAGACGGTGGGAGGAAAGGAGAGAAAAACAAATGGGAGTGCCTTCAAACGTTCATGACGAACAGCAAAATAATTATGTCAAACACAAACTTGAAGATATCAAAGCAGTGTTGAAGTCTATGCCGCTCAAAAATAACAAAAAGTGCGGTCTAACGTTTTGCAAATGATAATAGGTACAGTTTGTATAGTGTAAAGATTTTGATGTTCTTGTTGAATTTCAAACAAAATTAATTTTTCAAAAGAAAAAACTGAAACCGTGTTCGGGCATGTCTAGTTGCTGTCACTTTTTTAAAGTCTGCATTGAACATTTTTTGTCTTTGATCGAGACCAGATCGGCCCATTTTGTGCCAGCCCACCGAGCATTTGCCCGTTTTCGCATATAACCTGCAAGTCATAGAAATCTGCAACATCGTGAACACAGATGACGGAATCATTTAAGACCAATTTTAAGTCATGGTTGGCACAGTGAACATAATGCGCAAGCGACTTCTTTTGGTGTAGCAATACTCAAAGATCATTGTGGCCCTTCTATCCTTTTTATTGGAGGTACCATCATAGCTTTAGCCTCGCAGTATATTTACGGATAAATGGGATTATTCATTACTTGTTCAGCCAATTCTGCAGACTGTCTGATTCTCACAAAAACAAAAACCTAGAAATGATTCTCTAATTGCTATTTTTTGGGGGTATTGATCATCGAGCTCGCAAAACAGCTGTTTTTTTTTTTTAAATATGCAAATTTGATCAACTTTTAAAATGTCTTGAGAGCTCACAGAAAAATTGTGCTGATTGGACCTCGGTAAATTTACCAGCACAGCATTGCCCAACAGGTCTGTTATCTCGTTTTGAATCTGCGAGGCTTTGTTTTCCTGTCAAAGCTCAATACTCATAACAATTTGAAATAAAACTAAGTTCGAGAAATAATGGTGATAACTGTCTTTAAGAACTATGAACCAAATACTAAGCATTGGTCAGAGTTCCCTATACATAGATGTATAAATCAATAAATAAATCGGGAGGCTTGGTGGCTGAGCGGTAAAGCGCTTGGGAGTCCCGGGTTCGAATCCTGTTGAAGGACTTGGACTTTAAACTTCGGGATCTTTGGGCGCCTCTCAGTCAATCCATCTCTAATGGGTACATGACATTAGTTGGGGAAAAGTAAAGGCGGTTGGTCGTTTTGCTGGCCACATGACACACTCGTTAACCGTAGGCCGCAGAAACAGGTGATCTTTACATCATCTGGCCTATAGATCGCAAGGTTTTAAAGGGGAACTTTACTTTACTACTTTAATGGATAGAACTGCTGAGTGGGCGACATCATTCCGAATTTTTATAATTCATAGGCATTCATCTTCGAAAGACACTACCATGATCATGTTCTTGTAAAAAATATAATGATGTTAACTTCCTTTAAGAACTATAAACCAAATTCTAAGTATTTGTCAGAGAAAGACAATTTTCCACGATTAATTTTGACATCTTACTATCTTCCACATCTTTGATATAAGCCTGCTCCCCAATTTGATTTCGCCATTCATTGTAACAGAACAAACATTTCAACTTTAATGGTATATATGTAACTTATTCTTGCGTTTAGTTTCCTTGCTAAATCTTTAATGTTATTTTTTAATATATTTTTTGTTTAGGTTCATCTTCTTTTTTTTAATTCTGTTGTAATGATTACATTTATTAATTATTTTTTTTACACAATACAAAGACAACAAAACAATGTGATGAAGACTTTCGAGGACGCTGTCGTCCTAAAGAAGTATCTACGTCATTGGCGCGTATACAACAGTTTTTATAATTCAATTACCATACTTTAAGAGCAACAGATAATTTACATTTCACATTTTTTATAAAAAAAAAAAATTAGGCTTTGAGAAAATTGAATAATTACCAACTATGTCGAAATTTTAATTCGTGAACATCAGGACTTTAGTGTCATCCGTAAGTTCTCACGTGGGCCCCAACTAGTCATGAGTCATGGGCCTAAGTGCAATAAACCCCTTTGCGTCATTGCTCCTACTCCTTATGCTGTGGGCCCCTAATTGTTGTGGGCCCGGGTTCATTGAACCCCTTCGCGCCATGGATGCTACGCCACTGATTTAGTAACGTCTGTAACAAGCAATGCTATGTTAAGTGTAATACGTAATAAACTGAATGTGATTATACGAATACAATTTAATAACCAATTCTTGTTCAATGAAACTGAGATTGTATTGTACATTTAGCAAATACTTTACGGCACTCTACCCTATATATCAATGTAATAGCACATTTAGACCATGACAATGCCCTTAGCAAATATTTCAATCTATGTCGATTGCTCTATTGCCCTAACTGACCCAGACAGACTTTTTTGTTGTCTACGCGGATATCTGGACTTGGTCGAACTGATCACTTACTACCATCATACAAAAACAAATTCGTCTCAATTATACTGTCACAGTGGCGCTAGAGGCAATATCGGGCAGAGGAACAAAAGAAATTCACTGGATCTAATTTAATTTGATTGTTCTCAGTCCAATGTCATATGTTAATTAGGAGCTCGCCATGTACGTAGCCAGTAGTTCCAAGTAATCTAGTATAACTACAAGTCTAGGAACTCACCATGTACATAACCAGTAGTT
Organism: Biomphalaria pfeifferi; assembly: GCA_030265305.1. NCBI lineage: Eukaryota > Metazoa > Mollusca > Gastropoda > Planorbidae > Biomphalaria > Biomphalaria pfeifferi. The sequence goes on from JASAOG010000055.1 coordinate 2,198,116, forward strand.
CCAAGTAATCTAGTATTAACTTCAAATCTAGGAACCCGCCATGTACATAGCCAGTAGTTCCAAGTAATCTAGTTGAACTACAAATGGTTAAATACTTTGGGAATGAAGGAGATGGTCTTCTTTCGAGCTACATCATCGACAGCTTCAAGGTGCACTTTTTACTATTCGGTTAACTATCATGCAGTGATATTTGGCCGGAGCCGAAAATGGCCGAATAGTGACAAAAAGGCCGAATATTCGGCCAAAGCCGGAGCTACTTTCTGGTGAACCCCATGTGAGCAGGTCAGGGTGGCACTACTGAGTGAGGCCTTTTTGTTATCTGCTGCTCAACATTTATTCATTTATAACAGTAGGCAGGTGGTAGCTCTACTGGGTGGGCCCAATCTGTGTACCTCGGTCTGCGACCAAGGGGCTAGAGTCGTCTAAGCAACCAGACAGCACAATCAAACTAAACTAAAGTAAAAGGAAACAAACTAAAAATAAAACAACCAACTAGATTTATAAAATAACTTATATATACTTTATTTACATGAAACCAAAAACAACAGTAATAAAACTAAATATACATACAACGATTGATCCACCCTACTTAACTGAACCTAACAAATAAAGCAGCTATTTGGCAAAACTACAACAGTAAGCTACTTGCAGCAGCAATAATTACTACAACAGCTATAGGGCAACAGTAATAACTGTGGCATAAAATGATAAAAAATGATAATGATAAAATGATACAATATTTACAAATAGACAAACAATAGAAAAACAATAAGGGGATCATTAAGGATGGCTAAAAGGGGGTGACGCTACTCAAGTCTACGGAACTTCCGGTTCCATCAGAGGTAATCATGGCTAAGGGTTAGGGGTTAATTAACTAGCCAGTGATGCCACTGCACTAATCAGTCTACATCTAGACTATAGCAATAGATGTAGGAACAATTAATATAAATTTAACTAAAAAAAAGTAAAAATAAAAACATTTTCCAACTTACAGGCGGTCCCAGCTGAAATTATACAAGAAAATAACTATACAGGCACCACTGACCACTGGTCAAGACAAAAGAGAGCTTAACGTGGTTCCGGAGCTAGCTATAACTGGTCAGCGCGAACATATCGGAGAGCATGACGTCACGCTAATTTTTTAAAACTAAACTGGACTACCTATTTCCCCTAACTTGTACCTAGCTGTACACAACAATAAAATCTAGCAAATTACTAAAGACACGGACTACAAAACATTATATACCAAATTAAACAGCATTAAAAAGAGAATCTTAAAATTTAAATCCTACAAAAATACAAAAAGGAAGATAAAAAGTTATTTCTATTCTAAACTCATATGGGGGCTCTATACCGTTTACAGACCTGCACATAAACTGATATAAAAAAATAACAACCAATCCAACGCTAATGCCAAAGACAAAAATAAGCAGAACTAACCAGGGACAAAAAATAGGAAATAACATCCACAGCTCTAAGGCTGGTTAACTATTTTAAAAACTACTTTTCCTCTACGAGTAAAACACAAATAACAGAAAAAGACTAAAACTAGCAGAAAGTTATAAATAGCAGAAACTACAAAATACTCAGCACTGAACTATAAAAATTAATAAGGACACTAAATTACAAGCATCATAGCCCTGGCCTATATAAATAATATAAATTAGATAAAATTAGGTCAAAAATTAGATCTAGGAGCGCCAGCTCACACCCAAATTAAACGTGATTTTAGAGATAGGAACAGATAGAGTTGAGAAGGAGCACAAAAGAATATTACTACTTTTGTTTATGATTCTGTTTGTTGCCAAACAGTTTATCTCTGAGAGAATGTGGAAACTATTTTCTGGTATTGTTTTTTAAAGGTGCATTCTTCGTGCAATGGCGTGCTCAGCGTGCTATGGTCCAATCTCTTGTGTACATTTAGGAAAAGTGGGCAATCTGGGAGATTTCTGTGCTGCCTTTAGGTGCTCAGCAACACGACTCGATCCGGGACTTGAACTCGAGCTCCCTTGATAGATGCCCAAGTGGTTTAGGCCACTCTCAAAACTATTAACTGTGTTCTTTATGTTTAGCTAGTATGGAACCCTTGCTCTAGAATTCAAAACTAGAGCGTTATTCTCTGACCATTTGTTTTTTGACATGCTTTGCTTGTAACGCCTCGGGCTTTCAGTGCAAAACCAAAAGCGTTAGTACCAAAAGTCATCTAGTAAGTAATGAGCCGAAACAACAAAGTGTTAATGAAAACTAATTGGTACATTAAGCCTCGGCTTCCCCGCGAGTTTGCGGTACAGTGAATTAAATCAATCAGCTTGCGGCCACTCTAATCTCAATCCTACAGGCTGTGAATGACAAGGGGGGGGGGGGAACATTTACGGGAAGCTGTCTCCTGGTCTGCTCCCCACTTCAATGAATTTGAAAACAGATTTTAGCCCCGCGCCCTCTAGAATTATGAGGATTGAAAATGTCTCTCTCTCTCTCTGGATATTATTTCAAACGTGAAAATATCTTTTTAAAAACAATTTTAAACCGAGTCAGAAGAGAAATATCAACTGCACTTTAAACATCACTCTTAAACAACAAAGAAAATTAAATTGTTGAAACATTTCTTAATCCAATATGTTGTGTACTTTAAAACTTTCTAATGAATTTTCCTACAAAGCATATTTTTTTAAAATATGTTTATCTCACTGTGAAATTAGCTTCTTGAAAAAATATCATCAAGAAGCGACAACTCACGAAAGAAAAACTCATATATCAATGTCAAGAAGTGTGTTTGTTAGAAAACATTTTTTGAAAACTCATCTATAGAACACTAATATGCTTGAGTCTTGGACGCTGACTGCAGAGCTAGAGAGGAGGATCCTAACAATGGAAGTGAGATACTACAAAAGGATCCCAGGAATCAAATTCAAAGACCGCATCACAATCCAAGAAATTAGATATAGAAGTACTGCAGCGATTGGACCACATGATGACCTACCGGCAATTGTAAAAAAACGCAAGCTAAAAATCTATGGCCATATTACAAGATTTCGGTGCTCGCAAAGACCTTCCTTTAGGGAACAGTACCAGGAAAAAGAAGAAGAGGCAGACAGAAGAAACGATGGGAGGACAACATAAAAGAATAGACGGGCCTGCCATCGGAACAGGTTCTAAGGCAAAAGATAGAGAGGAATTGAGAAAGACGGTCGACGAATGTCGCATGGTGTCCCAACGGTTCAACAGACTATAGGATAGGTAAAGGTATAAAATAACACTACTGTATGTGTTTGTACATCTATTAGTTTCTCTAAGACGTTACTCTGCGAAAGCGGAAACGGTTTCTTCTCTGGCTGTTACCAGACTTCACTTACCGTGGGATCACAATTAAATAGAATCCATCAATGAATGAGTGATGAAGCTAGCGCTTATCACGTACCACTGTGACTCAATGTTCAAGACTCATTTGGTTTGCTCAACAATCAGATGGAAACACATCTATTCAAAGACTCATTTAGTTTGCTTAACAATCAGATGGAAAAATACATCTATTCAAAGACTCATTTAGTTTGCTCAACAATCAGATGGAAACATACATCTATTTAAAGACTCAATTAGTTTGCTCAACAATCAGATGGAAACACATCTATTCAAAGACTCAATTAGTTTGCTCAACAATCAGATGGAGACATACATCTATTTAAAGACTCATTTAGTTTGCTCAACAATCAGATGGAGACATACATCTATTTAAAGACTCATTTAGTTGGCTCAACAATCAGATGGAAACATACATCTATTCAAAGAGATAACGTGTACGATTGTGTATCACTTCTACTTATTATATAGTATACACCCCTCGAGCAAACCGCAACACCACTTCTGCTACTAGATATAATTTAAATGTTTAGGATTTGATCATGTCTTGATTCTCTTGGGAAGGTGAACCTTTAAACTAAATTGCAGCCTCTATGAAAATGAGGAAAGAACTACTACACTGCAAGAAGAAAATATTTTTTTAAATTTAACTTTATTGTTTCTAAATGTGATATTCTAAATAAGCTAATGTATAAATATAACTGTCATTCGATATCATACTATAGTATAACATTTTCTTGTTAACCTCTGCGTCTTTTCAAAGGCAGTGTCATTAGCTATTCAATGGAAGTGAATAAGTGACTCAGTTTTATGAATTCAAAAAATGTCGACAAATAACGAACAATGGCGTCAAGAACATCAGTATTTAGTTGCCATGTCACTTGGGCAATGTTTCAAAAATTGACCAAAAAAACTCAAAGGTTTTAAATTCAGCCTCCACGTTGACACGTAATTATTTGAATTGTGAGCTTTCAGCAAAGTGTGCACAAGCATTGTCGTGTTGTTTCTCTTGGTCCCAGGCTTGTAGAGATTCTAGCGTGACACTGTGTAGAGGGGCACTGACAAAGTAAAAAAAGGGAGATAATTAGTGATTGCGATGTTGAAAAAAATGTTTTAAAAATCATTAGAATCTAATTAGATCCATTTACTTCAGGGCATGATGGCGGAAGATGTTTTTATTTAACCTTCGTTTTCTAGAAACCTGGTGATTTCTGGGATTGAAAATATATTTTTTAAAATGTTTCGTTTTTGTTTTCAAAAAGATATTTTATTTAATTGGCATTTACTTTAAAACATGCAAGCACTTATACAAATAGAAGATGAATGAGCTCTGCGAACTTGTCTAATGAAGTATTATACAATATAGTATCTATAGTAAATAACTAAGTTAATAATACTTATACCGAGATGAATTGTTATAAAACACATCAACACTGACCTGCAGCGTCACAACCCGTGGGCAGTGACCAATAGCTTGTCACAGGTGTGTACGACGTGGCAACAAGCAATTGGTCTACCTTCCCACAGGCCTTAGCCGTCGAGTTGAAATTCCCGTCGCTCCCTTGTCTTGATATAAATACATTTAAAAAGTGATCACCTCCTTCTTTCTCTACCCCCCCCCCCAATCTCTTTCCAACTGGGTCCAGACACGTGATAGGATCATCAGGGTATTGAGAATGCTAAAAGCATGCAATTGCGCTAAACAAAAACAATTGGTAAAAATATTTCTAATCTCACAGATTTATTATCGTAAGTCTAGAATAGATCTATTACACATTTAATTACATGACTGATCCAAACTACTTAATACAACTACACTTTATATAAGCTTAATTTTTTTTTTTTTTTTTCTGGTTGTCTAATTGTTCCATGTTTTTTCTTTCTACTAAGCCAGATGCTAATGTAATTTATTGCTCAATGAGTTTCTACCTTAAAGCTGCTTCGTCTACAGAACGTCTTATCTCTTAACTACGTTACTGTAACAAAAACACTGTAACAAAATGTTGATAGAATTTAAAACATAACTCACACATTTGAAAAAAGTTAGTTTTTAAAAACCCTTTCTGACAGCAAGAAAAAAAACAACCTATAATGGAGAAATACCCCGAAGGAATTATAGCTCTTGATAATATCTAACTTACGTTTAGTCTAGTGTAGGTCTATAGAGCAAGTTTGTAGAAACTACATGGAATGTGGAAACAAAGAACGGGATAATTATCTAGTCATTATTTCTATAGCCTGCTGTAAAGACTTACTGATTCAAATATTATTTAGTTGACATGCAAAGTTTAGGTGAAAATCTATAAAAGATGTGGTCCACTTGGGAAATAACCAGAAGTGCTGTTCTAGTTTAGTGTAAACAAATCTGGTTTTGAGGTCAATATTTTGTATACTATTGTAAAGAAATATTTGAAAGGATAAACTGCTAGTGCTAAAATATTATTGCTGTTAATGAAAATATCTAGCGCTTATTTAGTAGTGTCAAGTAGGGTTCACCTTTTTTGCTTCATCATGTGGTGATTACTGTGTCCATTATATACCAACAATACACAACAGTATCTCACATTATATACCAACAATACACAACAGTATCTCACATTATATACCAACAATACACAACAGTATCTCACATTATATACCAACAATACACAACAATATCTCACATTATATACCAGCAATACACAACAGTATCTCACATTATATACCAACAATACACAACAGTATCTCACATTATATAATACCAACAATACACAACAGTATCTCACATTTTATACCAACAATACACAACAGTATCTCACATTATATACCAACAATACACAACAGTATCTCACATTATATACCAACAATACACAACAGTATCTCACATTATATACCAACAATACACAACAGTATCTCACATTATATACCAACAATACACAACAGTATCTCACATTATATACCAACAATACACAACAGTATCTCACATTATATACCAACAATACACAACAGTATCTCACATTATATACCAACAATACACAACAGTATCTCACATTATATACCAACAATACACAACAGTATCTCACATTATATACCAACAATACACAACAGTATCTCACATTATATACCAACAATACACAACAGTATCTCACATTATATACCAACAATACACAACAGTATCTCACATTATATACCAACAATACACAACAGTATCTCACATTATATACCAACAATACACAACAGTATCTCACATTATATACCAACAATACACAACAGTATCTCACATTATATACCAACAATACACAACAGTATCTCACATTATATACCAACAATACACAACAGTATCTCACATTATATACCAACAATACACAACAGTATCTCACATTATATACCAACAATACACAACAGTATCTCACATTATATACCAACAATACACAACAGTATCTCACATTATATACCAACAATACACAACAGTATCTCACATTATATAATACCAACAATACACAACAGTATCTCACATTATATACCAACAATACACAACAGTATCTCACATTATATACCAACAATGCACAACAGTATTTCACATTATATACCAACAATACACAACAATATCTCACATTATATACCAACAATACACAACAGTATCTCACATTATATACCAACAATACACAACAGTATCTCACATTATATACCAACAATACACAACAGTATCTCACATTATATACCAACAATACACAACAACATCTCACATTATATACCAGCAATACACAACAGTATTTCACATTATATACCAACAATACACAACAGTATCTCACATTATATAATACCAACAATACACAACAGTATCTCACATTATATATCAACAATACACAACAGTATCTCACATTATATACCAACAATACACAACAGTATCTCACATTATATACCAACAATACACAACAGTATAATCTCACATTATATACCAACAATACACAATAGTATCTCACATTATATACCAACAATACACAACAGTATCTCACATTATCCTACACATACTTTTCAAACGTCTCAGATGTTGTAAGTTTTGTCCAGGGCTTTTGGAAGAAAATTTTGAGTTTCTTAAGACTTCCCCCACATCTTGTCTTATGATGAGGCTAAACAACACAGAAATGCTACAATATGAACCACTCAAATAAAGTGTTCACAGTAGAATTAAATAACATGCTTCCACACGAGAACTTGTTTGGCTATCAAAATGTGAAAAACCGTAATCCATATGATTGAAGTGTTTAAAAGAATCAATCCAGCTCAATGTTCTTATTTGATTGAAAATATTTTAAATCATATATAATGATTAACTCATATGTTGTATATAATACATTAATTAATTAATTTTTATTGCGGGGGGGGGGGGGTTAAAGTTTCACCATTCCTAGCGATTTTGGAGACACTATGTTATAAGAGTTCTCTGTCTTTGCAGTGCGTAACTCTAGACTTGGAAAAACACAGAGGGCGTCCTTCTAATTCAGTGGTTCCCAAGCTTTGTTTCTCGTAGACACCATTGGAAGTCGTTGTAGAACCATGGAGGTCTATATTGACCACTCTGGGAATCACTAGTCTAATTCAATGGAATTTCCTCAAAGTTTAACTTGTAGCAGTGATGAGTCGCACAAACACAGGGCCACACAAACACTAACCACACACACATACATTGGTTAGTCTCTTGAATGTGTATAGAGTTAGTACAATGCAATTATCTGTCTGTAGAGTCGTATCAAGAGACACAAAGTGTTGGCTGGTCTCAGAGTCAACTCTGAATAATTACATTGATCCAACTGTGCCTTTGAGTCTTAACTTATTTAGACTTTAAGATTTCATGTCGCTTGAGCCTTGTGTGCGTTGAGCTCTTAGCTTGAAATAGTATTATGTTCTGTTTATAAATCCTGCTTTTGTAGATCACTTTGCCTATTTTAAACATTTCAGTCAAAACATCGTGTCATTGCGCATGCAAAAGCTTCAAGTCTTGATTCTATTAAGCATTTTACTTTGATGCAATACAAACATAACAAGACTTGATGTAGGAGACATTTAGATCTATAGACAAACAGCAGCTTGTATGTTGTCGACTTACTGATACTGTGAGAAATACTTGTGAAATAGCTTTAAAGACAACGCTCCTAATGTCTCTTTTTATTTATCTCTATCTCTATATCTATATCTTTATATCTATTTCTTTCTGTGTCTTAATAGTTACAATGCCTATATCTTTATCTATCCATAGATAGATAGATAGATAGATAGATAGATAGATAGATAGATAGATAGATAGATAGATAGATAGATAGATAGATAGATAGATAGACAGATAGATAGATAGATAGACAGATAGATAGATAGATAGATAGAGAGAGAGATAGATAGATAGATAGATAGATAGATAGATAGATAGATAGATAGATAGATAGATAGATAGAGATAAATAGATAAAAAATCATATTTATTAATATTCATCCCACTATAAGCACCTCGTAACGTAACTTTCAGGCATAAATCCAGTTCACACCTCCCTAATACACCCGCGGGAGTCGAGCTAAGCTGCGGGAGAATACAGCAGGGGAAAAAAAACAGTGGCTGAAAAAAAGACCGTGGACATGAGACTGACCGCAGTCTCGTGTCCTGGTTATAAGATTACCAAGCTGAAATGATAACCGTCGCCTCCGGTCAGAGAGTATTTCTCAAAGCTGGTACGATTTGACTAACTTAGTAGCGTCAACCGTTTTCTGTCCCCACTGCAAGGCAGTCTACGTTACTCCAGGGACATGGGAAACTGACCAGCAGCAATAATACTGTAAACTACTATCTGATTGTAAGTAGACTTTACCATTCAAGGAAGATACGATCATGGTCAAGCTCCTGTTTTAATGTTGCTAACAATGGTCACTTTTTTTTTGGTTAGATTTATATACGCCTACAGGGTGCACAAGAAAGTAAGGGACATTTAATAAAATATTTAGAAAAAATCCCACAAATATTTGGTTGATATCTACATAGATTTCTAGACAACAGGTCGAGGTATTTGATAAAAATGAGATTAAACTTAATGTACAATTGATATACATCATCTAAAACATCATTTTAAAATTACATATAAAAGTTTATCTCATTAAAAAAATAACATAACATGCTCACGTTTTATTCCTATATATGTTTCAAATAATTCACCGTTATTACCGAGCCAGAAACTATTACTCTATTAGGTGTCCTGATGATGTCTATAAAGAGATGTACTGATGATATGACTATTAGGACATGTACTGATGATATGACTATTAAAAAAGTGTTGTTGTTTTTTAGTACACATAGGCATTTTGGCTTTTTTTTTGTTGTTTATTCAGAAAGATCATAATAAATGGCTCATATAATTTTAAAAAAAAACATAACACATAACTATACCTTTTTCAATTGTCATCTTATGTTGAGTAAAGACTTGATAAAGATTATTTTTTAATTTGTATATATTTGTCCATTCAGAATTCGCTAGTACGTCTAGCTGTGACCTGTGCAAGAATTCAATGCATTCCTAGCAGGGAATCAATACAAAATCAGCTGGTAGGTTAACATTCAAACGTGACACATTTCTCTCTCGTCCAGATTAGTCCCGCCCATCTATTCCCTACTCACTCGTAATTCACTGGACATGCAATCAGGCTCGTCCAGTCCTGCAGAGTGCTCCACGGGGATACTTGACCCACACTTGACTTTATTGCACGTACACAATGTGCAAGGCTAGGGAGATAAGTGTACCATTTTATTGGTCGTACACAATGTACAAGGATAAGGAGATAAGTGTACCATTTTATTGATCGTACACAATGTACAAGGATAGGTATGTAAGTGTACCATTGTATTGGTCGTAGAATAACAGGAGAACACTTCTAACTTGTACACGTTTCGATTCATACTTTATGAAGCTCATGCTGCTCGACAATTTCTCATTCTTGTTATTTCTTGTAATGCTTTAAAATTACAAACAGTTTTTCACGTGAGCGCATTGAAGTTGTTTCATTAACACTCCAGCTCATGATCTCTACATACGAAGTTACTCACACTGTTGAAGTAAAGTAAAGTTGGCTTTTCAGACCTTGTGGTAAATGTGGCCTATAGGTCAGATGATGTGAATGTCATCTGTTTCTTTGGCCTACGGTTAACTAGGTTGTCATGTAGCCAGCACAACGGCCAACCGCCTTTACTTTTCCCCAACAAATGTCAGGTACCCAATTAAACCTGGGTGGACTCAGAGGCGCCCGAAGATCCCGAAATTAAAAATTCCAGTCTTCAGGATTCGAACTCGGACACCAGGTTCCGAAGGAAAGCGCTTTACCGCTCAGCCTCTGCGCCTCCAAAATGTTCAAGTACGTCCATTTATTGAATGCCTTCTTTACTGGATATATAATCTATAAAGCCGTTTTAGTGACAGCCTTCCAGTGTTCACCAACGAAGTTTTTTGCAAGCAAGTTCAAGGAATTTTAAGAATAGAACTATTTGATTGCGAAGATAGACTAACGAATGTGGATCATATTATCTAAACGTTGCCGACTTAAATTCCACCATAATTTAAGTCTAAATTCTAGGTCCGGAAGATCTGACTCTTTTATCTCTACCTCTTCTCCCCCGCCCTAGAGATGATAGCTGCCTGACGATTTTATCCTCATGGGTATCTACTTAAAAGTACTACATATCAATTCCGAGTGTCGAGCAAACCATTAAAAGTCCATTAGCTCGTATATCTATTCAATGATCAGTTGTTTCAATCAAGAAGGTTTTTTAATGCAGAGAACGCCGTTAAGTTCTCCTAGTCAGGACAATGTAATGTACACATTATTTGGTTGTCAAAGAGATGAACACCATAGATGTCAAACACTTTCTACATCCAGGGCAATCATCTACTCATAGAGAACTCTGGGGGGGGGGGGGGTTGTTGCTGTAGTTTTTTTTTTTTTGTTTGTTTCCAGCCGGTTCATTTCATTCAATAGAGACGATGTCCACTTGTTGGTACAATTGTCTGTCTTTAGCCTTCATGCGATGAAAGTAAAGATAAAAGTAAGTCTGTCTGTAGCCTTCATGCGATGAAAGTAAAGATAAAAGTAAGTCTGTCTGTAGCCTTCATGCGATGAAAGTAAAGATAAAAGTAAGTCTGTCTGTAGCCTTCATGCGATGAAAGTAAAGATAAAAGTAAGTCTGTCTGTAGCCTTCATGCGATGAAAGTAAAGATAAAAGTAAGTCTGTCTGTAGCCTTCATGCGATGAAAGTAAAGATAAAAGTAACAAAGTAGAAAGAAAAACTTAAAAAAAAAAAAAAATTATTTATGAAGAGGAATCGCAAAATTACTGATATGTAGCTCAAATTCATGGGCGTAGCCAGGTTTGGGGGGGGGGGACTTTTTTATCCCCCCGGTCCTCCCCCCCCCCCAAAAATATATATATATATATGTTTGTATGGATGGATGTGTGTGCGTGTGTACATAATTAATCTCTATTACATTCTGACCCTTCATTCTTCTTTCGGAAGACTTATTGTGTCTCAGAATAGGTTCTTCCTGGAGTTAGTGAAAAAATTGTAGACTCCTCGCCCTTGCCAGCAAGGGGTCTGGGGAAGCGCTTCAAGCGCTGAAAGTTCCCCCCCCCCCCCCCGCCAACATTATTTCTGGTATTGAAAGCCAACTAAATGCATATTCTGAGGTACCTACAGTGCATTATTTTGCTATCAAAAAGTTTAATTTCAAAAACCTAATGTGCTATTCTTACTGACTTAGACCCTCCAGCGCCGTTCGGAGCATTTGCTGGCAAGCTGTTTCCACAAAAATCTGTCATTGGCAATGTCCGAAACCTCTCCCCTGTTGAAGGACCTCCATGAAAGTGTGGCGCCAAGTTGTACTAGGATGTCATCGCAACTCTTATTATGCGAAATATTAATGGAGCCCAGCCACTGGTAGACATGTGTAATTTCTCTTGACTACGATCTTGGAATTAGGTGACTATTTTGCTTTAGATGTTATATCGAAAAGGGAAGTTTTATTGTCAAAATCATCTGTTGGGGGGTTTTAAACTAAAATATATCTGGAGTTATTTTTTTTTAAATTCAAAACCACATTTAGCTACGGTCATAGAATTTGGTGACTGTAGTTTGATTTAGAAATAACATTGAAGAGAGAGGCTTTCAACCTTAAAACGCTCTGTAGGGGGATTTTAAACTCAAAATATCTTGAGGTGTTTTAAACTTGTAAAAAAGCCATCTAGAGGAGAGGGGTTGAAACTCAACTCCCCCCCCCCATTGGCTTGGCTACGCTCAAAGAATTTTAAAGTGTATTTTGCTTTTTTTTTTTTTTTTTTTCTATTGAAGAGGTATTTTTTATCATCAAACCCCTCTGAAGGGAAATTTAAACTCAAAACACCCAATAGACTTGGCTACGCTCAAAGCATTTTGATTGCGAAATTTGTTGTTTTTTTATTTTGATGATTTATTTTTTAGCTTCAAACCATGATGGCGGGGGGTTTAAACTAAAAAAACCTATGGATATGCTCGTAGCATTTTGAGTGCGTAATTTGCTTTTTTTTTATATTGAAGAGGTATTTTTAGCTTCAACCCCAGCTGAAGAGGGGTTTGAACTTAAAACCCCTTTGGCTATGCTCATAGCATTTTGAGTGTGTCATTTGCTTTCTTATATTGAAGAGGAGTTTATCGTAAATTTTGGAGAGGGGTTTAAAATCAAAATCTTCCTTAGATGTACTCTTGGAATTTGGGGATTGTCGTTTGCATTTTTTTTTTGTTTTATAGAAGAGGGGGATTTAAATGCAAATCCCCTGGTAGGGGGTTTTAAACTCAAAAGCCCTTGGTAGTGGGTTTTAAACTCAAAACCCCCCTGGTAGGGGTTTTCAAACTCAAAACCCCCTGGTAGGGGGTTTTAAACTCAAAACACCCTGGTATGGGGTTTCAGAATCAAAACTCCTGTGTAGGGGATTTCAAACTCAAAACTCCCCAAAACCTCGTAGTAGGGGGTTTCCAACTCAAAATCCCGTGGAATGGAGTTTTAAACTCAAAACCCCTTGGCTGTGCTAGGGCAAGTGATGGTTTAGTATTAAAATTTCACCTAAAATAAACATAATTAAAGCAAAAGATCAGTCACTAAACTCCTACACCCCCCCCCCTGCTGGAGGGATTTCACGGAGTGAGTTAATATAAGCTTTGTAAACAGTTTGTTCATTTGTTTTATTGGGTACCACACCCATTACACCTCTGTGAAATCTCATAAAATACAGAGGCTTCTGTCATTATAAGGCCTCTTTATTTCTCTGGCATAGGGCCTACACATTTAACTAAAGATGTTTTAAATCAAGCTGTATTTTGTTTTTCTATCTTTTTTTTAAAGATTTATTTCACTTTTTATGACGTTTTTGTGTGTGTGTGTGTGTGTGTGTGTGTCCAATCAAATAGCCGAGATTGTAATTCGTTTTCTAATTGAGTGCACGCATATTGTTGATTTAACAATTCTTGTATCTCGATATTGCTAGAATCTTTATAAATGTCCTCTTAACAGATAAAGGCTCCAAACCACTCCAGGCCTGCTTCACCCATCTGCTGTTGCAGATTTCAAAAGTAACTCATCACAATTACATTATCTCTGAGTTTCATTTTTTCTGTGAAATTGTGTGAATTGACATGGAGTGGTCTCCCTGCACAATGGCTGTCGTCCTTCTCATAGCGATAGACGAATGAAATGATTTGTAATTCTAGAAATCAAAGATAGCATGTAGCAGAATTTCCGGAGTTTTCCCTGGCCCCATCTGGCCATCCTGGAGATCTGACTGCCAGTCCCTTTGATCTAAACTGGAACCGGAAGTCAAATCGGAGGCCAAACTAATGTTTATTTAGATGCAGACGATATTTGAGTGAACGCGATAGTTGTAATCTAGAAAGTGTCAGGAAAGAGTTTATTATTAAGGCATTGTCTCGAAGATAAACGATGAGTGCAGTATATCACGTGACTACGCAGACCTAATTGCAACCTGCATAATTTATCACGACTGATGCAGACAAAGCCGTTGTCTACCGCGGTTTATTTAAGTTAATATTTAGTCAACTGCGCCTGTCTTCGGCAAGGGCTTTTCTATAGGTGTTAAATTAGTACTAATACCTTGGTTTTATAATTATATGTTATATCTCTGTGTGTATGTATAAGTGTATTTGATTTTATGAACCTTAATATGGCTTTCAATTAGTGAAGTGGAAAAAAGGGCAGAGTGTATTATAGAAAATAAATCTTTCTAGCGAAAGGGGGGAGAATTATTTAAATTGCTATTATAGCCATACTCGCTATTGATCTGCTACGATTCAAAATTAAAACCCGCGTCCTAGTTAATGTGCAGTGTAATTGTATGAATTGTTTTTCACGCAAATTAAAAAAAAAGAAACTTATGTATGGAGTGACTGGCTGCTTCGAACTTGTTTTACAAATGTAACATCAACTCAATCTGTCTTTCTGTCTGACTGCTTCGAACTTATTCTACAAATGTAACATCAACTCAATCTGTCTTTCTGTCTGACTGCTTCGAACTTATTCTACAAATGTAACATCAACTCAATCTGTCTTTCTGTCTGACGGATTCGAACTTGTTTTACAAATGTAACATCAACTCAATCTGTCTTTCTGTCTGACGGATTCGAACTTATTCTACAAATGTAACATCAACTCAATCTGTCTTTCTGTCTGACGGATTCGAACTTGTTTTACAAATGTAACATCAACTCAATCTGTCTTTCTGTCTGACTGCTTCGAACTTATTCTACAAATGTAACATCAACTCAATCTGTCTTTCTGTCTGACGGATTCGAACTTGTTTTACAAATGTAACATCAACTCAATCTGTCTTTCTGTCTGACGGATTCGAACTTGTTTTACAAATGTAACATCAACTCAATCTGTCTTTCTGTCTGGCTGCTTCAGAGTTTGTGAATGTTAAGCAACCAATTTCGGATGAAAGTTGAGATTTTGAACCATAATTTCTTTTTTCCTGATAAACCATGAGTGAATACAGTAAATTAACTATTAGTTAATTAACTATAGGTAATGAATTATTTTGTTTGGTGTATCAAACAAGGGAAAGAAATCAGAAATTGTACTTGATAGATCTGGTGGCATAAGTTGAATTATTTCCCTTTACATTTTATTTAGAAATTTAGGCCGTCGCTTCTAGTTTGATACTAACAATAGATATCTAAACAAAAAAACATCTATTTTCATAGCTACTACGCCGGCTTGAGGAGACTTCAATAGGTTTTAGTCCTCTAGTTCGAATTCAGGTCGCTCCAACTTTTTAAATAAATGCATTTGAATAGCGATCAATGTAGCGATCTCAGACAGACAGACAGACAGATCACTATATTCTTTGTAAAAAAAACAAAAAACTTTAGGAGATTTTTTTTTTCATAACGTGCACAAATTGTAAGACAAATGTCATACGGACAATAAAGATTATTATTATTATTACTATTATTATTTTGTTTAAAACGAAATTACTATTAAAATTAAAATCCTGTGTAAATTTCGGTCATGTCAAGACTATATAGAGTAAAATTGTGATCTGTAATATACTAAATCAATTCCTAACCTTAGAAACAAGGCTTTATTTTAATAAGACACGACTGATACACACAATAACACAGTACAGACTGGTCACGATTCACAGACTACGATAATGCGAACACGATTACAAATACTAGCACATTACAAATACTAGCACGATTACAAGCACGGGTTACACACAAGTTCATTTAACGATCACTCCATTCACCCCGCCTTTATTTCTTTCTGGGTCTTTGGTTATAACCATGCGTATGAAGGGAAGGATTTGGAGGTATCTCTGGCGTAGACTTTTCTCCTTGCAAGTCGTAACTGTCCTGTACGGGACTCGAGTCAATATTGGCCTCTGGCATTGGGTGGCTCCCCTGTGAGTCACTGATGACTTCTGGCTGGTTGTACATCATTGGGGTGGGACTCTGTGAATTACTGATAGTTTCAGGCACGTAGCGACTCCCTGGTGAGAGATCCAAAGAGTCACCGACCTCTTGAGGCAGAATACTGTTCTCTGGTTCGAAATAGTCGTTCGTGGAACTTTCCTTCGGCGCCAGGTGCCTAAGCGACACTGTCTCTTCCCGGCCGTTTGGAAATCGTATATGGGCGTACTGTGGGTTGCAGCTAATAAGTTCAACCTCTTGTACCAATGGGTCAAATTTTGAAGATCTTACAGGTGATTTTAGTAATAATTTCCCTGGGTTCTGTAGCCAAGTAGGCAAGGATGTTCCCGTTGGCGATCTTCTGTTGAATTTGAAGATCCGTTCGTGTGGAGTTTCATTAGTAGAAGTACACAGTAATGATCGAATTGAATGAAGTGCCTGAGGCAACACAGATTCCCACTGTAATAGTTCCAACTTCCCTGAGTCCAATGCTAATAAAATAGCCTGCTACAATGTTTTATTCAGCTTTTTTATTTGCCCATTTCCTTTTGCATTGTAGGGCGTTGTCCTGCTAGTGGCTATGCCCTTAGAATGTAGATATTCTGTAGTTTCTATGGACATAAATGATGTGCCACGATCAGAGTGGATGTAACTGGGTGTTCCAAAGAGGAAAAATAACTGGTCGAAGCACTTTATCACTGTCTTAGATGTCATATCAGGACAGTGAAAAGCGAATGGAAACCGCGAATATTCGTCAATCATTGTTAATAAATACTTGTTCCGAGTAGCTGATGGCAAAGGAACTTTAAAGTCAACACTAATTCTTTCAAGCGGCTGTGTGGTCTTTATGAGCGTACTTGCAAATTCCTTATAGAATTGCGGTTTAATTCTATTGCAGGTTCTGCATTGTTGAATGACCTCTTCAACCGAGAAGGGTGAGTTCTTTGACCATCTGCTGTGTTGGCGTTCCCAGGTCTATACTGTATATCAAACTTGAAGCCTGCCAGTTCCAATTTCCACCTTTGTATCTCATCGTTTTTAATTTTCTTGTCAAGAATGACTTTAAATATGTATGAAATAGACCGGTGGTCCGTAATAAGGGTAAAATGATTACCACACAAATAATGCTTCCATTTGCGTATAGCTTCAATTATTGCATTTGCTTCTTTCTCTATGGCAGATTGATGCCTTTCACTAGGTGAAAGAGTTCTAGAGAAGGTCTTCCATCCTGATTTAAAGTGGCTGCTACTGCGATGTCAGAAGCGTCAGTTTCCACAATTAGAGGATAGTCATACTTTATGGTGAAAATTGCTGCTTTCTGCAATTCTTCTTTCAAGTCTTTCAACGCTGTTTTTACTTCTGTAGGTACAGGAAAAATTTGATTTTTCATTATAGGATACATTTTGTCGGAGAAATTGGGTATCCAGTGAGGATAATATGCCAAAAGTCATACAATCCATTTCTGAGACTTCAGATCTTTTGGAGGTGGCAAATCTCGCAGAGCTTGAAATCTATCAGGGTCCGGCTTCAAATGTCCTTTGGATATTTCATATCCAAGCAGCTTTACCTTCTTAGTAGCAAATACACTTTTACTTTCGTTGAAAATTATTCCGTATTCCATAGCTACATTCTGAAAATGCAACAGATTTTTGTTATGAGAGAGTACATCTGTACCACATATTGTTACATTGTCGACATAGGCAAACGTGTCGACAACTTTTCTTTTTCTATAATAGTGTCTATGGTTTTCTGGAAACAAGCTACACTGTTAGTGACCCCAAAGGGTATTCTGCAAAACTGGTAGAGTTTACCGCAAGCTTCGAAAGCTGTGTATTTCTTTTCGCTCTGTTGGATAGGTATTTGGTGATAAGCACTCTCCAGATCCACCATTTCATCCACTCTTGGCATGGGGTAAGCGTCCAGGTAAGTAAATCTATTTATAGTTTGGCTATAATCAACGACCATTGGCTTTTTGTGCCGCTCATTGGTCGTGACAAGGACTTGAGCTCTCCAAGGTGATTTGGAAGGTTCAATGATACCGTTTCGTATCAATTTCTCAACTTCAACATTAATAAATTGTGTGTCTTAGAAAGAGTAACGACGATATTTAGTAGCAATAGGTCTGCAATCAGGGGATAAATTTGCAAACAATTGTGGTGCCTCTACCTTAACAGCATTGAGCGAGCAAACATGAAATGCAGGTCGACCACAGTTGAATGGAATTTCTTCAGTTCTTTGTGTAATGCGAGGAAATCTAACCAAGCACTACATCAGTGCAAAGTTCATCTAGTAACGAAAGTTCGAATTGATTGTAAACTTCCCCTTTGTATTTTAGTGATGCAAACATGTGGCCTCTAGTGACGCTTGACAGTTGAGATCACGCCATAGAAATTTTGTGCTTTGAACGTGTCACTGACCAATCGTACTCTCTTGGTATGTTTGAAGAAATGTAGCTTTCCCCGCTACCTGTATCAATTAGGGCTTTTAGGTTCACGCCATATACAGAGATGTGTACTGTTGATTTAGTAAACCAGGTACAGACGAAGTAGCAATTAGTGATGTTAGATGTGTAGAGTCCTTAATGCAGCTACAATCTTTACAAGATTGTCTTTTAATCTCGTAGCTAGGAGATGTTTTGACTTTTGTTTTGGTTATAGGTGTGTTGCGAGACCGGCAAACCTTTGAAAAATGTCCATTTTTCCCGCAAAAATGACACATGCAGTCTTTGGCAGGGCATTTCGCTCTGAGATGCCGACTACCTCCGCAAAAGAAACATTTAGTATTCACTGTTGCGATTGTTTCTGAGTCCACCATTTCTTCGGTTGAGATTGCCGATGACGAAAGAGATGACTCTACCAATTGAGAAGGAGTACTAAACGAACTGGATTCTTTTTTGGGCCATGTCGAGTGTCTTGGCAATATCTAAAGCCATTTTCAAGTCAAGAGATCTTTTCTCAAGTAGCCTCTGTCTAATTACACTCGAACGCATGCCGCTAACAAAGGCATCGCGAATGGCGTCCTCTTCATTTTTGTCAGCACTAGCAGCTCGGAACTGACAATCTCTGGCCATCACTCTCAGCTTGTGTACAAATTGATCAAGACTTTGATCGACTTCTTGTTTGCAAGTTGCAAGCAAATGTCTGGGCCAATGTTTCATTAGGGACCTTCACAAATAAATTCTCAAGAATAGATTTTGCTTCTGAGTATTTAGAACAGGTAGAAATATACTGATATAAGGATGGAGACACAAAGTTGCATAGCAGGTCAAACTGTTCGCTTTCACTAGCTCCTACCTTCGTTGCGAATCTGTCAAAACAAGAAATCCAATGTTTCCATGTAACTGAAGCATTAGTTGAACTAGGATCAGTATCCAGTCTATTGGGACGCAAAAACTTGTCCATTTAAGAGTGGTTTTATTGAAATAAATTGTAATATACTAAATCAATTCCTAACCTTAGAAACAAGGCTTTATTTCAATAAGACACGACTGATACACACAATAACACAGTACAGACTGGTCACGATTCACATACTACAATAATGCGAACACGATTACAAATACTAGCACGATTACATGCACGGGTAACACACAAGTTCATTAACGATCACTCCAGTATCTCTAATGAACAAATGCCCTCATGAACTGATTACATTCCTTAAAAAACTACGCTCTCAGTTCTCATCTCTTCTCGCCGTGTTTAACTTTTCTTTCCAAACTCATGACTTCTCACATCTATCTCCTACCACTCAAAATCAAACAGTGCTCATTGACTTCTCACACCTATCTCCTTCCACTCGTCAAACAGTGCTCATGACTTCTCACAACTATCTCCTTCCACTCGTCAAACAGTGCTCATGACTTCTCACAACTATCTCCTTCCACTCGTCAAACAGTGCTCATGACTTCTCACACCTATCTCCTTCCACTCGTCAAACAGTGCTCATGACTTCTCACAACTATCTCCTTCCACTCGTCAAACAGTGCTCATTGACTTCTCACACCTATCTCCTTCCACTCGTCAAACAGTGCTCATGACTTCTCACAACTATCTCCTTCCACTCGTCAAACAGTGCTCATTGACTTCTCACAACTATCTCCTTCCACTCGTCAAACAGTGCTCATGACTTCTCACAACTATCTCCTTCCACTCGTCAAACAGTGTTCACCCAACCTTCACTCCACATCCTACCCTCTTGATTCATGCCACATGTCCATCAAAAATTCCATTCCCTGTCTGGCTCAGAATGGGAGGGAGAGGGTAGTCAGAAACTGACGAAAATGTCAGACTTAACAACTTTCTGTCTGGAGAGGGCCAAGTGCTTCCTTGATTCCAGGCGAGGATTCTGTTTCTAACTACAGGTTAATATGTCCATTTAGGTGAAGTATTGGACTCAACTTTAGTTGTCTAATTGTGAACAGTTGAGCCTGTTGAGGTCTGTATAGTAAGGGGGACACTAGGTGAATTATGGGACACATACATTAGATAGCATGTAAGCCACACTCCCACGAGCTAGATGTATTTGAATAGTTTACTTTACTTTTACTTCTGTGAACTATTTTTAGGGGTTATTCTTTGTCTCAGTTTTCATTCATTACTGAAGTTCTCTCTAAGTACAGACTAGGGTCAAGATTAGAGTTAAGTGTAGGGTTTAGAGTAGAGTTTAATGTAGGGTCAAGATAAGAGTTTAGTATATTATCTAATAGCTGTTGTTTTTTATTTTTACTTTTAATGTAAAATATTTAAAGTCTAAAATAATTTTTTATTAACTCCATCCTGCATGTTAAAAGGAAAACTAAAAATATGTGTTCCTTTTTCCATTGTCTAAGTGTAACATTTCTGTCTATTTCATGACGTCAGTCCTCCAAAGGACTATTGACTTGACTTCAGCTGCTCTGGACGTCAGACTTAATAGATACGAAGTTAACAATGAAAAGAATAAATGGGCTAAAAAACTGAATGTAGGTTACATCAAGATCGCATTGACCTTTAAATAAAGAAATGAGAATTAGGGGAATGAAGCTGGACAAGAGCAGAGAGTGAGTGTGCGTGTGTTGTGTGTGTATGTAAGAGCGAGGGAGAGAGAGAGAGAGAGGTGCAAAGAATGTAAAAGAGAGTGGTTAATATTAAATGTTAGGACATGCTGTGAAAATGAAAAGATCAACTCGGGTTCTTCCTTTCTTTTTTGTTTTACACTTTTTTTTTAATAGGGGTGGATTTCCTTTTTTTTAAATCTATCTATCTATCTATCTATCTATCTCTCTATATATATATATAGAGAGAGAGAGATAATTAGATAGATAGATAGATAAATAGATAGATAGATAGATAAGATCCACATGGAGAGAGAGCATAAAGAAAGGGTCACGGATTGCAGATGTCATACACAACAGAAGCAGAAAGTAGGGTGAAAATGCAACGGCGCCTGCGATCGCAGCTGTGTATCAATGTATCAATGATTGGCCTCTTTAGTCACTCAAGAAGTTGCAAAGGGAAAAGATCGTCTCTCGAGACGTCAATGCAACAGATATATATATATATAATTTAAAATTACATTTAATTAGCGGTATGTGCTTCAGTATATATTACTTCCATTCCCTATCGGAAGATCGAAATACCAGCAACAAAACACCAATTGACGTTTAACAGAATTTAAAAAGTTTCTTTCTTGAGGCAGGGCCTGTCTTAGATAATTGGAGGCCCTAGTCGAAGTGAATCTAGTGGCCCTAAATGAAATAGAAAAATAATTTTAAAAAATAAGCATGGACAAATAAAAGTACGCAATGTATTTAACTCCCAGTGTACCCCAACATAACATTGGGCACAATGTTCACTATTTCTTCTCTAAAATAATTATTTTGAGTCCTTTGCCGGGCTCCTACCCATCGGAGGCCGGCTGCTACTTGAGACCTTGAATGTGAGATTGGCCCTTTACAAAACCATCAATTGGATAATCATTCAACAACATTAGTAAGCCAGGCTCACATTGAACTTTATCATTATGATGATCAGTTCATTGAATAATTATGAATATTAACAATGCAATGATAATAGTATTAATAAATCTCCGTATCCAGTGATATCATGTCGTCAGTTGGCCTAACAATACGATAATATCGGCAACATGGTTAAGCGTACACTTATCTTTTTTTTTATTGGCGGAGAAAGGGTTGTAGTTGTTGATAGTTTTTAGTTAACAGTTTCTGATATTAATAATGAAATATCAAAACCTGTACTTTTACTTGCCTGAGTGGACCACTTTGTGGTCCGATTCTGAGTTTGTGTTTTCACAGAAACTATCTTTGTAACCTTGTTATTCCTTACAATTGTGGTCCAGACAAAAAGTTATTTCTTTATCAATATTGTAAGAGTTGAATAAAGTGTTATTTCCTAGTGAAGTATTTATGGCTAAGAATCACTAGTAATTCTTCTAATGGTATATCTATATAATTCAAAACTGATATTTCTGTTAAAGTGATGCATTATAACTCATTTCAAGAAGCATGTCTTATGAGGCTGTAAGCCAGGAGAGGCAGTATCACATACATATTTAAATGTGAAACTATGGCCAGATTGTGCATTGGAGGAGACATTTTTTTTTATTTGGCTTTTTTATTTTTTTCAGGTCTGAGATCAATTCTATTTCAGTGTCCATTGCTTGTCTTACCACTTCTCCCCCACTTGGTCTAGATCTGTCTTCCAGAGTATTTACATTTATATCCAAAAGATCTCTTCTGATTACGCAGAGCAGAGATAAAGGCGTACAGTTTTCTTTGTGTCTGTCGCTAGTAGTCAGTGTTTCAAATGATATTTACATCATGGTCTGTACGATTAAACCCTACATTATAAAACGGTAAAAATCTTTAATTAAACATAGTTAAATATTATAATATTCTAAAATTAAGATTTCATTACACTCGGCTACAAATCGAAAAATATATTTTTTTTATTGAAGTCTCTTGGAACGTCTCTATATTATTCATTCTGCCTTTTGAGTTGTGTACAACATTTGGACGGCTGTACACAAAGTCTAGTTGAGAACTTGGTTTTAATAACTATATTTTCAAAGCACTGTGCAGAATGAGTTTGATTCCTTGAGGAGGAAAGAACTGGAGAGTTTGGCTGTAAACAAATGAGTTTGTCCAACTATAATAGATATCTCGTTGAAAGTAGCGGTTGGGCTATGTGCTGGTCCGTCTGCACCCTAGTTCTAGTTTATTAAAGGGAAGTCCAAATCTTTAATAGAGCGATGTTTATTTGTTTACTTAGCCCTAGAAACACTTTAAAACAGGGGCTGAGTAGACATTGTTTGTTGTTTCCAAAGATGTATTTGTCTCTCTAAGAAGTTTAATTCTGTGTCAAAGTTAAAACACAGCTGGACTTTATTCAAAGTAACTAGGAAGTCAACAAGCGACCAAAGCCTAATAAATGTTATAGTCTGACCAATGTCACAACCTGAACATTGTTACAGTCTGACCAATGTCACAAACTGACCAATGTCACAGTCTGAAAGTATTGAAAACTAAATTCATCATTATGAGCTAAGTTAATAATAGCGTTACTCAATGTACTTGGGAAATCTTGTTATAAAAATATAAACAGTTGAAAACGTCAATCAGACCAAAAGGGAACTCTAACTCAATATATCAACGTGGGAGACTCTTTTTTATGCGACAATCCAGTATGCGTTATACTATTAAGGAGGTCAACTGGTCAGAAATAATAATTTTCATCAAAAAAATCGATTTTTCAAAAGTTGCGTATTATGTTATAAGAATATCTTATAAATGATATGCTCAAGCTAAAATCTTCAAAATATTCTATTTCGATGTAAAAAAAAAATGAGTTTGAAAGGGAAAGGGTCTACGCCTTTTTGTTCAAAATGTTGAAAAAAATCGTCATTTTATGATGCCGATTACCACGTTGCCCGCCATGACAGTGTATCGTTGTAAAGTTTACGACCTCGTCTATACTGTCCTACCAATGACCCTTATGTGTAAAAATAGCCATAGCCTTGATACCGGTTTAAACAGCCTTAGTTCACATGTTTCTATTCAAATCCGATTGGACGCCGTATGTTTATATACAAAACAAACGATTTTGATTGGTTGTTGTCGGTCATGATGCTTGAATGTCAAGGATAACAATGATAGCCTCTTAGTATCGATAGAAGACCTTGTGCTGTCCACATCAAAGAATTGGCATTATAGGAACCAATAGGCTTGTCTTCATCTTTATTTTCTTACGGTAAGAACAAGCTTTCTTAAATTTGTTTAGATCTACATTGAATACAAACGTTTCTTCGTAGATACAATAGACTAGATCTAACTACTACTAGAAATAGAGCAGTGAGATTCATAACAAACGAATATTCACATTTGACTAGAGCAGGGGTTTTCAACCTGTGGGTCGCGACCCCTTGGAGTCGATTGACGATTTGCCAGGGGTCACCAAAGACCATCGAAAAAGTCTATTCTTCTATTGCTGTGTGTGTGAGTGGGGGATTGTAAAAAGGGGTCGCCGAGCTTAAAAGGTTGAGAACCGCTGGACTAGAGTAACACCTTTAGTAAAATCACTAAATTTAGAAAGCCATCAGGACAGAACAGAATACTCAAAAGTAAAGTAGCAATTATACATAAAACACTGAACCATAATCTTTAAATACAAAAAACAAAATTTAATAAAAAAAAGACACAAAGATAAAGGCACATTCCTTGTCTCATATGCTAGGACAAATTTGTACAAATACTCCTTCTTCCCTTTTGCTATTAGAGCATGGAATGGGTTGCCTGAGCTAGCTTGGAAAACCAGTGACTTGGCAGAATTTAAGTCATTGGTTAATATGCATGACGCGTAGGAAGTAACGTTTGAAGTAACGTCTGTTCTGTATTAAGATAAGACTAGATCTATTACTACTATTAGCTCTAGTAAAGAGTTGTTTTGAGTTTAGACCTAGACCAGCGTGTTGTTAGCATATTTATTATATTACTGACAAACTGTTTAGTTCTTCTATCAGTAACTATCTATTCCTAGAATCTAGTCTATTGTCTAAATTTAGATTCTATTCTACATCATAGCATATAATATCTAGATCTACTTATCATTTATATATCTCGATCATCTAGACTCTTAGACTAGTCTTCATCTATACTTAGAACTAATCATCATCTAATCAAACTAGATATAGACTAGTTTGGATCTGGATCTAGATCTTCTAATCAGCTAGACTCTACTTATCTAGACTAGTCTGGATCTAGATCTAATCATCTACTAAAAGTTTAGATCTAGACTAGTCTTGATCAAGATCTAATCTTAAGTCTTGATACAGATACAGTCAAGAGTCAAATTTTGATCTATGTTGTGATAACAGATCTAGATTTAGTCATCTAGAATAATCCAGTTTCCAGATCTTTCTAGTTAAAAAAAATCGTATTCTCTAGATCTAGAAAAAGGGTTACATGATTGACAAAAATACAGCTCTAGATCTATGTATATATCTAGATCTACACTTTACATCTTTCGGTTAGGTTATAATGCTTAGATTTAGATCAATATTTCATCTATCAAAACTTATTATAACTAGATCTGCTTATTTTGCAGATAAAGAATCCAGCCCCAAAGAATCTGCTTGACCCACAACTTATGTCTTCTTAGAAACACTGCAGATCTTATTTGACGGCCTTCGATGTGGAAAATGTGATACACAGTGTCTACAGCTGAACCACGATGCAAAAAACAAATCAGGGTTTGTAGTGCTTCTTCAGGTGTTTTGTGTCACATGTTCCCAAGTTAATATCACAAACTTAAACCTCGCCTAAAGTCGACAAAATATTTTCCATCAATAGGCAAGTGGTAGATGCATCGCTTGCAACTGGTATGGATTATGATGGACTTTCCAAATTTTCTGAATGGATAAACATGCCGGTGATGCACAGCAAGTCTTATGCTCATCATACTACGGAGATCCACAAAGCTTCGACACTATACACCAAGAAAATCCTTGCTGAAACAGCACACATTGTCAGTGTTTTAGTCATCGACATTTCTTACGATGGCACATGGCAGACCAGAGGACACAAGTCTAATTGTGGTGTAGGTTGTGTCATTGACAATCGAACAGGTCTTATAGACTTCCAAGTGATATCAAAATACTGCCATGCTTGCAGCAAGAAAAAGGACCCAACTGGACAAAAAAGTCATTTCCAATGAACAATTTGTGGCTTGGCTAAAGCTTCACAAGCCATTATGCAACATTAACCACACCGGATCTAGCGGATGTATGGAGCAGCAGGCAGCTCTTAACATGTTTTCCCGATCTGTTGAGACATTCGGGCTGCGCTACAGAACTTCTGTGTCCGATGGTGATAGCAATACCATCAAAGCAATCCATCACAAGTCCAATCCATATGTGGGTCAAAATGTGGAAAAGCGTGAATGCATCAACCACGTTGGCAAGCGTTTGGGTACAGCTCTACGAAATGTGGTGGACACTGCAAAAAAGTAACTCTTGGAGGCAATGGCAGAGGCAAGCTTACCCAAACTAAAATTGCAGTCCTCCAAAATACTTCACCAAGGCTCTGCGCTCATTCACTACGGTTCCTGAAATGCGCAAGGCAGTTTGGGCTACATTTTACCTTTGCACCTCCTCAGACGAGTCTTGGAACCAAAGCTGGTGCCCTGAAGTATTCATGTCGAGTTGTTTTATCAGACGAGCTGAAGCACTGGGTGTTCCAGCTACTTCCCATCAAGAAATGATTTCCAAATATCTCTCCGTTAGTAGCTGAACACATAAAGCCAGTTTGTGAGAGACTAATTGAGGATGAACTGCTTAGAAGGTGCACCGAAGGGCTAACTCAAAATGCCAATTAGTCTGCGCATGCTCTTATTTGGAGTCGTTGCCCAAAACACATTTTTATTGGTAAACAACGTGTTGAGGTGTCTGTTTCTGTTGGGATTGAGGAGTTCAACATGGAGACATTGGCGTCTAAATATTTTTTTTTATTTAAAAAAAATTGGATGTAGGTCTTCAGACTGAAAAATTGGGATCAAAGAGGGAAACAATACGAATATCTAAGGCACAGCGAGCGTTAGATAACAATGAGAATCTTCGTAGACAGCTGAGGAAGAATGCGATGGAGAAGGAAAGAAGGATTAAGTTTGTTGAAGGAGGTGCGCAGTATTTATACCTGGTGGTGGTGCTGATTTGTAGTTTTAGAATTTGTCATTTTTAATAATTTTTGTCACATTTCTGTCTGCAGTTGCATTTATCTGTATTTGCCTGAATCACATTTGTATATATATATGTGGTCTGTGTCATTTTACGTCTCGAGAGACGATCTTTTCCCTTTGCAACTTCTTGATACACAGCTGCGATCGCAATGAGTGTACATATTCATTTATGTATATGTTTGTATTTATATATTATATCTTATTTATGATTGATAAGGATTTTTCTTTTGGAAAGTTATTTATGTATTTGCTGAACCATATTTGTGTATGTATATATTTGTAAGTATCTTTTTCTATTATTAATAATGATTTTTCTGAAGAAAAATGTAAAAAAAAATAATTTTTTTGGATAAAGTTATTTTTATTTCATTCTTAATATAATTTATTAATTGTTTTGCATATATTGACTAATTAGCTTTCTTTTCTTTTTTTTTATGTTGTCTAAAGTAATGGCGTGTAAATTAATATTATTCTAATGTTTCAAAGTGTAATTAAAAAATTTTTCAAGAAAAGCGGGGTAGGTGGGGGGGGGGCATCTTATAAAATAACTAAAGACTAAGTTGATGCTTGTGCATTTTCTTTTTTTAAATATCATATCTGCTAACTAAAAGAGTATTTTAGCCTTAAATGTACAAATCTTGTTGTTTTCTCTCTTTGAAACTTTATTTTTCGTTTTTCTCAAAATGTCAATTTTCCAGGGGTACATGTTTTTAAGAATCACTTTTCTCAAAAACTATCTTACAATTATCATAATATTTGGTATGGATGTTTAAAGCAAAGGATGACAGAAGCAAATGTCATAAAATGTTAACAGGAAATGAGTAACAGTCATTATAATTGGTTACAATGAACGCTGTCCGCGGAAGAGGTGACAATGTAAAAATGAATGAAAATAAAAAATTATATTTATTTTTCAAATGTCTTTTTGTCATCCTGGAAGGCGATTGGGTGCCTATCAACATACCAAAATTTCAGACCTGTAGCTGTAGAAGTTATTTCAGAAACGCATTCCTAAAAATGAAGTGATTTGACCCCTCGACTCCCTATTTTGATGAAAAAAAGTTGAATTTCATTTAAAATTAATATTTTTGAATCTTTTTATGTGTTTTTATGATCCAATACATTATTTGAATACATCAGATCTATAGCATACAATGTGGAAAACTAAATAAAAAAAAGGTTTCAAGGTAGAAATAGTTAAGATTCCAATATTTCTAAAGGACAATTCTCAAGAATTGTCTGCAAATGCAACCACACCAGATAGCTGATCCCACCAAACAATATAGCTAATCCAACCGCAGCAGATAGCTAATCCAAAAAATGTATTGAGTTGGCATACACATTGAAATGAAACATTAAAATCCTCTGGATGATTAAATTAACGTAGTTTTTATGTACACATTTAGTAGGCTATTGTATTCTCTTTCAATGACAGCCCAACTTGAACTGAGGATTTTTACTGATCAACTGAATTGATCTCTGATTAAGAACTCTGTTGACAACTAAAATACATAAAATGAGCCATTAAAAGAACTCTACTAGTTTAATTCTGCATTGCTAATAAGAACACACACACACATAATTATTGTTTTAAAAAACATTCCATTAATCCTGTTAATTATAATTTTTCCGACATAGATTAAAAAAAACTTTTTTTAAACGGACATGAATGAAGAAGTATATTAGACTATAGAAACACACACAAACTCCGTAACACTTCGTATAGGCTGTGAACAGTGTTTTTTTGTTGCATTTTACGTCTCGAGAGACGATCTTTTCCCTTTGCAACTTCTTGTGTGACTAAAGAGGCCAATCCTTGATACACAGCTGCGATAACAGTTTTGGGCATATACAATCGCCAGGCGCCTTTGCATTTTCACCCTTCTTTCTACTTCTGTTGTGTATGACATCTGCAATCTGTGACCCTTCCTTTATGCTCTCTCTCCATGTGGATCTGTCCAGTGCCACCTCTTCCCAGTTGCCAGTGTCGATTTTGAAGAGCTTCATGTCTCGTTTGCATACATCTGTATAACGTAAAAGTGGGCGAACAGCGGCTCTCCTGCCTTCTATTAATTAGATCGCCATACAGGATGTCCTGTGAAAGTCGACCTACTGGCATTCTACGAACGTGGCCAAGCCAGCCAAGGCGTCTGCTGCTGATAACAGAGCGGATGTCCTGGCACCCTGCTCTTTGTAGCAGGTTACCTTATCTTGCCACCTTATTTTAAAGATCCGCCTTAGGCATCGGAGGTGGAAGACATTCAGCTTTTTTTTCCTGCTATGAGTAGGTACAGCAAGGTGCTCAACACACAGGTCCGGTAGACTAGGGCTTTATTACTGCTAGTCAGCAATATGTCGTCCCAGACTCTTTTCTGCAACCGTGACATGGTGGCCATTGCCTTGGCTATCCTGTTGTTTATGTCTTTATCCAGTAGAGTGTTGTTGGATATGATGGAGCCAAGGTAACAAAAGTGATCAACGATTTCTAGTGGTTGGCCATTAATGCTTAATTGAGGTGCAGTGTTTGCGTTTTGGACAAGTATCTTAGTCTTGCTTTGACTGATGTTTAAGCCGAACTTCTGGCAAGCAGCAGATAGTTTGTCAACCAGGGACTGTAGCTGAATATCAGAATCAGCCACAATAGCTGCATCCTCAGCATACAGGAGTTCCCTGACGAGTAGCCCGCAGCCTTGATACATTAAATAGTTTTCCAGAGGATCTTGTATGGAGAAACACACCTTCGTTTATGTCGTTGTACGCATAATGCAGTAGACAGGAGAAGAATATGCCAAACAGAGTAGATGCGAGCACATATCCCTGCTTGACATCACTGCAAACCTCTAAAGGTGCTGTCCAATGCTGTGAACAGTGTACGATTAACATTTTCATTTTATTATATTCTTTAACTACCGTCGGACAACGCTTATGTCTGCGCTGGATGTAGCAAAATATGTAGGTCGTAAATGGGGCTGCAAAGTCACGCGAAATAGTGCACTCTTCATTGCTCTACTTCTTCTTTTATAATTATTATCTACTCTACGTTTTTCTTTTACTTTGAACATTCACGATTACTTAGAGACATCATTTGTCTACTCACAGAACAATGAGAACATCGTTTATTTTATCTACTCTACACCAATTACCAATTTGCTTCGGAGCGTGGCTTTGGGTAATGCAGTTTGTGTGCACACAAAGAAAACAAATTATTGCTTGAAAAAAGATTTTCTTTTTAGAAATTCAAATCGATGACCTTGACAGGAAATGACGTGTGAAAGAATTAAGAAACTTTTTTTTTCTTTATCTTTCAGTT
Source organism: Biomphalaria pfeifferi (assembly GCA_030265305.1). NCBI lineage: Eukaryota > Metazoa > Mollusca > Gastropoda > Planorbidae > Biomphalaria > Biomphalaria pfeifferi. The sequence goes on from JASAOG010000055.1 coordinate 2,228,977, forward strand.
AAGGGAAAATGTGAAGGTAAATGAGTCTCCTGGGATATTTATTAATACTTAGCGTTGAGCAAACAAATTAGTCCGGGAAAGCTACGCAGACAGTTTGTTTACCCGGATATGTATATTTTATATGTATGTTTGTTTAAATCTATATATGTATGTTATTTTAATCTATAAATGTATGTTTTATATGTCTGCTTGTTTAAATCTATATATGTATATTTTATATGTATCTTTACACATGTGTATGCATAGCCGACTGGTAAAGCGCTCCGATGAAGACTTGAACCTCGATCTTTCGGCCCCATCACCTCGCGTCGAGACCAATCTTCAAAGTAGACCTGAACACTGACCTGCCCCATCACCTCGCGTCGAGACCAATCTTCATAGTACACCTCAACACTGACCTGCCCCATCACCTCGCGTCGAGACCAATCTTCATAGTAGACCTGAAACCGACCTGCAACGTCGCAACCTCTGATCAGTTTAGATCAGGTCTGTACCACTTAACAACGAGCTATTGGTCTCCACTTCCCACAGTTGCGACTTTGCTAGTCAGTGTTGAGGCCTTCTATAGCGAATGGACTCTCTAGCCTTTCAAGTCAGTATTGTTATCTGGCATCTCTCCCCAGATCACGTGTCTCAGCTGTTTGCTGAATGTAATGAATATATATTCTAATGGTACACCAGCAGTGCGATAGTACTGCATAAAGGTAGTGGTAATAATAATGAAAGTAACAAATCTCAACATCTTATTTGTATATTGTTCTCTACTAGGTGATAGGATAGTCAAGTACTATAAGATGTGTGGTTATTAAAATAGAGGACAGCTCAAGGATGGACCTACAGATAAATGACAACTTCGTTGAAAGTCAATCGGTGCGTTCCATGACATATGTATATCATAATCTTTAGTGGGCTTCTTTAGACATCTGTAGATAACCTTACACTTTAGACATCTGTAGATAACCTACACTTTAGATATCTGAAGATAACCTTACACTTTAGACATCTGTAGATAACCTACACTTTAGACATCTGTAGATAACCTTATACTTTAGACATCTTTAGATAACCTTACACTTTAGACATCTTTAGATAACCTTACACTTTAGACATCTTTAGATAACCTACATTTAGACATCTTTAGATAACCTTACACTTTAGACATCTTTAGATAACCTTACACTTTAGACATCTTTAGATAACCTACACTTTAGACATCTGTAGATAACCTTACACTTTAGACATCTTTAGATAACCTTACACTTTAGACATCAGTAGATAACCTACACTTTAGACATCTGTAGATAACCTTACACTTTAGACATCTTTAGACAACCTTATACTTTAGACATCTTTAGATAACCTACACTTTAGACATCTGTAGATAACCTACACTTTAGACATCTTTAGATAACCTTACACTTTAGACATCTTTAGATAACCTTATACTTTAGACATCTTTAGATAACCTTATACTTTAGACATCTTTAGATAACCTTATACTTTAGACATCTGTAGATAACCTACACTTGAGACATCTGTAGATAACCTACACTTTAGACATCTGTAGATAACCTACACTTTAGACATCTTTAGATAACCTTACACTCTAGACATCTTTAGAAAACCTTATACTTTAGACATCTTTAGATAACCTTATACTTTAGACATCTGTAGATAACCTTATACTTTAGACATCTTTAGATAACCTTACACTTTAGACATCTTTAGATAACCTACACTTTAGACATCTGTAGATAACCTTACACTTTAGACATCTGTAGATAACCTTATACTTTAGACATCTGTAGATAACCTACACTTTAGACATCTGTAGATAACCCTATACTTTAGACATCTTTAGATAACCTACACTTTAGACATCTGTAGATAACCTTATACTTTAGACATCTGTAGATAACCTTATACTTTAGACATCTTTAGATAACCTTACACTTTAGACATCTTTAGATAACCTTACACTTTAGACATCTTTAGATAACCTTACACTTTAGACATCTGTAGATAACCTACACTTTAGACATCTGTAGATAACCTTATACTTTAGACATCTTTTGATAACCTTACAAATTAGAAATCTTTAGATAACCTTACACTTTAGACATCTGTAGATAACCTACACTTTAGACATCTGTAGATAACCCTATACTTTAGACATCTTTAGATAACCTACACTTTAGACATCTGTAGATAACCTTATACTTTAGACATCTTTAGATAACCTTACACTTTAGACATCTTTAGATAACCTTACACTTTAGACATCTGTAGATAACCTACACTTTAGACATCTGTAGATAACCTTATACTTTAGACATCTTTTGATAACCTTACAAATTAGACATCTTTAGATAACCTTACACTTTAGACATCTTTAGATAACCTTACACTTTAGACATCTTTAGATAACCTTACACTTTAGACATCTTTAGATAACCTTACGCTTTAGACATCTGTAGATAACCTACACTTTAGACATCTGTAGATAACCTTATACTTTAGACATCTGTAGATAACCTTACACTTTAGACATCTTTAGATAACCTTACACTTTAGACATCTTTAGATAACCTTACATACACTTTAGACATCTGTAGATAACCTACACTTTAGACATCTGTAGATAACCTTATACTTTAGACATCTTTAGATAACCTTACACTTTAGACATCTGTAGATAACCTACACTTTAGACATCTGTAGATAACCTTATACTTTAGACATCTTTAGATAACCTTACACTTTAGACATCTTTAGATAACCTTACTCTTTAGACATCTTTAGATAACCTTACACTTTAGACATCTTTAGATAACCTTATACTTTAGACATCTGTAGATAACCTTATACTTTAGACATCTTTAGATAACCTTACACTTTAGACATCTTTAGATAACCTTACACTTTAGACATCTTTAGATAACCTTACACTTTAGACATCTGTAGATAACCTACACTTTAGACATCTGTAGATAACCTTATACTTTAGACATCTTTTGATAACCTTACAAATTAGACATCTTTAGATAACCTTACACTTTAGACATCTTTAGATAACCTTACACTTTAGACATCTTTAGATAACCTTACACTTTAGACATCTTTAGATAACCTTACACTTTAGACATCTTTAGATAACCTTACGCTTTAGACATCTGTAGATAACCTACACTTTAGACATCTGTAGATAACCTTATACTTTAGACATCTTTAGATAACCTTACACTTTAGACATCTTTAGATAACCTTACACTTTAGACATCTGTAGATAACCTTACACTTTAGACATCTTTAGATAACTTTACACTTTAGACATCTTTAGATAACCTTACACTTTAGACATCTTTAGATAACCTTACATACACTTTAGACATCTGTAGATAACCTACACTTTAGACATCTGTAGATAACCTTATACTTTAGACATCTTTAGATAACATTACACTTTAGACATCTTTAGATAACCTTACACTTTAGACATCTTTAGATAACCTACACTTTAGACATCTTTAGATAACCTTACAATTTAGACATCTTTAGATAACCTTATACTTTAGACATCTGTAGATAACCTTATACTTTAGACATCTTTAGATAACCTTACACTTTAGACATCTTTAGATAACCTACACTTTAGACATCTGTAGATAACCTTACACTTTAGACATCTGTAGATAACCTTATACTTTAGACATCTGTAGATAACCTACACTTTAGACATCTGTAGATAACCCTATACTTTAGACATCTTTAGATAACCTACACTTTAGACATCTGTAGATAACCTTATACTTTAGACATCTGTAGATAACCTTATACTTTAGACATCTTTAGATAACCTTACACTTTAGACATCTTTAGATAACCTTACACTTTAGACATCTTTAGATAACCTTACACTTTAGACATCTGTAGATAACCTACACTTTAGACATCTGTAGATAACCTTATACTTTAGACATCTTTTGATAACCTTACAAATTAGACATCTTTAGATAACCTTACACTTTAGACATCTTTAGATAACCTTACACTTTAGACATCTTTAGATAACCTTACACTTTAGACATCTTTAGATAACCTTACGCTTTAGACATCTGTAGATAACCTACACTTTAGACATCTGTAGATAACCTTATACTTTAGACATCTTTAGATAACCTTACACTTTAGACATCTTTAGATAACCTTACACTTTAGACATCTGTAGATAACCTTACACTTTAGACATCTTTAGATAACCTTACACTTTAGACATCTTTAGATAACCTTACACTTTAGACATCTTTAGATAACCTTACACTTTAGACATCTTTAGATAACCTTACATACACTTTAGACATCTGTAGATAACCTACACTTTAGACATCTGTAGATAACCTTATACTTTAGACATCTTTAGATAACCTTACACTTTAGACATCTTTAGATAACCTTACACTTTAGACATCTTTAGATAACCTACACTTTAGACATCTTTAGATAACCTTACACTTTAGACATCTTTAGATAACCTTACACTTTAGACATCTTTAGATAACCTTACACTTTAGACATCTGTAGATAACCTACACTTTAGACATCTGTAGATAACCTTATACTTTAGACATCTTTAGATAACCTTACACTTTAGACATCTTTAGATAACCTTACTCTTTAGACATCTTTAGATAACCTTATACTTTAGACATCTTTAGATAACCTTACACTTTAGACATCTTTAGATAACCTTACACTTTAGACATTTTTAGATAACCTTACACTTTAGACATCTGTAGATAACCTACACTTTAGACATCTTTAGATAACCTTACACTTTAGACATCTTTAGATAACCTTACACTTTAGACATCTTTAGATAACCTTACACTTTAGACATCTTTAGATAACCTACACTTTAGACATCTTTAGATAACCTTACACTTTAGACATCTTTAGATAACCTACACTTTAGACATCTTTAGATAACCTTACACTTTAGACATCTGTAGATAACCTACACTTTAGACATCTTTAGATAACCTTACACTTTAGACATCTTTAGATAACCTTACAATTTAGACATCTTTAGATAACCTTACACTTTAGACATCTTTAGATAACCTACACTTTAGACATCTTTAGATAACCTTACACTTTAGACATCTGTAGATAACCTTACACTTTTTATAAATCCCTTTGACATCGTATTTCGCATTGTTTTATTTTGATAAACTGATTTTGAAATTCAAGTCGATTTGATCTATTTTACGTCTATAACTGAAGGTTAAAACATTTTGATAGTGAACTTTATGCAATCCTAGAACACTTGATGATTTACTAAAACATTTTAGACAATAGTTGCTTGAAGGAAGGTTCGATGTAAATGTAGCTACACATGCATGAAACTTACACTATGGGTCAGCAAAGAGAACTTGATTCATTAGATTTCTTTTCTGAGTTAGCTTGACTAACTAGAATGTCAGTCATAACTGACAGAAGATCAAATGTAAACATTGAAGCGTTGAAGCCGAGACGTATTTTGTCATACCTTAAACAAAGATTGTGTCTGCTTGAGACCTAGTCATATTAGAAGAAAATTGTCAGCAAATCTATATAATACAAAAATAATAATCGAACGAAAGGGTCAATAATACGTGTTACCCAAACGTCCGACAAAAGGAGGATATGTCCTCTTTTTTTTAGGTTGAGTCCTCCGTCTACCAGGAATTGGTTGAACGTATATAAAATGTCCGGCTCTGGCATATTTTCCAAAAATAGGATTCAATCCATTATATCGATATCTTTTGATTTTAACACACAAATTCATATTCGATAAATTGTTATGCAGTCAACATCCAAAAGAATATCATCAGAGAATTTTATCTATAGAAAATGGAGGTCAACGTATTTGATAAGATAGTTGTTGTATTAGTTTTACAGCCTTTGAGTTAGATTTAAAAAAAATGAAGCAATTCAATTGTAAGCCTAAAGGTTGAGTTGTTGTCTTCCTATTCTTTGTCCTTCCTCGAGCATGCATGTGTGTGTCTTGTGACACGGACAGAAGTAATAGGATTAGAGTTCACAAATATAGATAATACAAAAGTAATGAATACAAGGTACACTATTAGAATGTAAATAGTCAACGAGTTAAGATTAGGCAATAAAAACAAAATATTGAATGCTACGACGTTGATGGTCAATACTGTAACATTTATAGTCTCCCAACTTGCCAAACGTGCTTGTCGGAGTCTTCAGTTGAATGTCTTCTAGAAGATAGGAAGAGGACAGTGTTGCTATTATCTTACTTTCATTGAAATCTGTTTTCAATAATCTCATTTACAATAATTCATGGCAATCACATTGACATAGTTGTTTGTTTTAAGTAGTCTGTAGAAATAATGAGACGACATTATTTAGTGACAACCAAAAGAAGATCTGATCTCACCAGCATTTATATTGTCTACAAGGAACATGTGCTCAGTTTAGACTTTTCAAACTTGTTCTTTCTATTATTCGGTAGACAATGTTCAATTCTACAATACCCCCCCCCCCCAACCCTGGCTCGTATTGTGAGCTAGTAAAGGTTTAAAAAATCTTGTCATTGGTTCAAAATATTTTCAAACGTTGAAGCTATAGCGTGATTCCTTCCGTGCATTTTTTAAAGTTTTATTCACAAATGAGCTGCCACCAGGGGAAGTAATCCACTTTCTTAACATGTCAGCAGTTCAAAGATCCATGTTAATGAAATAAAGGGAAAAAAATTGTTTAGTTCTTGTAGAAAACAACGGTAAAAAACTTATGAGAGAAGCCTTTAAGATGTTATGTCTCTAGCTATGTTTTGATGTTAGCTATGTTTTGATGTCTCTAGTTATGTTTTGATGTCTCTAGTTATGTTTTGATGTCTCTAGCTAAGTTTTGATGTCTCTACTATGTTTTGATGTTTCGTATACTACGATGCCTCTAGTTATGTTTTGAGGTCTCTAGTTATGTTTTGATGTCTCTAGTCATGTTTTGATGTCTCTAGCTATGTTTTAATGTTTTCTATACTACGATGCCTCTAGCTATGTTTTCATGTCTCTAGTTATGTTTTCATGTCTCTAGCTATGTTTTGATGTTTTCTATACTACGATGTCTCTAGCTATGTTTTGATGTCTCTACTATGTTTTGATGCCTCTAGCTATATTTTGATGTTTTCTATACAACGATGCCTCTAGTTATGTTTTGATGGCTCTAGTTATGTTTTCATGTTTTATATAATACGATGTCTCTATCAATGTTTTGATGTCTCTAGCTATGTTTTGATGTCTCTATCTATGTTTTGATGTTTTCTATACTACGATGCTTCTAGCTATGTTTTGATGTCTGTAGCTATGTTTTTATGTCTCTAGCTATGTTTTCATGTCTCTATCTTTGTTTTCATGTCTATATCTATGTTTTGATGTTTTCTATACTACGATGCTTCTAGCTATGTTTTGATGTCTCTAGCTTTGTTTTGATGTTTTCTATACTACGATGCCTCTAGCTATGTTTTGATGTCTCTATGTTTTGATGTCTCTATCTATGTTTTGATTTCTGTATCTATGTTTTGATGTCTCTAGCTATGTTTTGATGTCTGTATCTATGTTTTGATGTCTCTATCTATGTTTTGATGTCTCTAGCTATGTTTTGATGTCTTTATCTATGTTTTCATGTCTCTATCTATGTTTTGATGTTTTCTATATTACGATGCCTCTAGCTATGTTTTGATGTCTCTAGTTTTGTTTTGATGTTTTCTATACTACGATGCCTCTAGTCATGTTTTAATGTCTCTAGCTATGTTTTGATGCCTCGAGCTATGTTTTGATGTCTCTAGCTTTGTTTTGATGTTTTCTATACTACGATGCCATTAGTTATGTTTTCATGCCTGTAGCTATGTTTTGATGTCTCTAGCTATGTTTTCATGTCTCTAGCTATGTTTTGATGTCTCTAGTTATGTTTTCATGTTTTATATAATACGATGTCTCTATCAATGTTTTGATGTCTCTATCTATGTTTTGATGTCTCTATGTTTTGATGTCTCTATCTATGTTTTGATGTTTTCTATACTACGATGCCTCTAGCTATGTTTTGATGTCTCTAGCTATGTTTTGATATCTCTAGCTATGTTATCATTTCTCTATCTATGTTTTGATGTTTTCAATACAACGATGCTTCTAGCTATGTTTTGATGTCTCTAGCTTTGTTTTAATGTTTTCTATACTACGATGCCTCTAGCTATGTTTTGATGTCTCTTTGTTTTGATGTCTCTATCTATGTTTTCATGTCTCTATCTATGTTTTCATGTCTCTATCTATGTTTTCATGTCTCTATCTATGTTTTGATGTTTTCTATACTACGATGCCTCTAGCTATGTTTTGATGTCTCTAGCTTTGTTTTGATGTTTTCTATACTACGATGCCTCTAGTTATGTTTTCATGCCTCTAGCTATGTTTTGATGTCTCTAGCTATGTTTTGATATCTCTAGTTATATTTTCATGTTTTCTATACTACGATGCCTATAGCTATGTTTTGATGTCTCTAGCTTTGTTTTCATGTTTTCTATACTACAATGTCTCTAGCTATGTTTGGATGTCTCTAGTTATGTTTTGATGTCTCTAGCTACGTTTTCATGTCTCTAGCTATGTTTTCATGTCTCTAGTTATGTTTTCATGTTTCTAGTTATGTTTCCATGTCTCTAGCTATGTTTTCACGTCTCTAGCTATGTTTTCATGTATCTAGTTATGTTTTGATGTCTCTAGCTATGTTTTCATGTTTTCTATACTACAATGCCTCTATCTATGTTTCTGTAATGGGTACCTGACTTTAGTTTGGGTAAGTAAATTCGGTTGCTCGTTGTGCTGGTCCCATGACACCCTGCTCGTTAACCGTTGGCCATAGAAACAGATGACCTTAACATCATCTGCCCCATAGATCGCAAGGTTTGAACGGGAAACTTTACTCTTCTTTTTTTCTATTTCTTTGATGAATTTGATTAGACCTTACTGTGCAGTGAACTCATCCAAAAATACAATTCTTGCTACAGTGAAGCAGGTTCGAAACATTTCGAGTCAAAGCTTATAGTAGACCCTGCGTCCTGCCCAGTTAAAAGCTATTTCTGCACTTTGTATTCTGCAACGTGTCGTGTCTTCTCCTTTGTCAGAGATGAATGTCGGTGTGTGTGTGTGTGTGTAGTATCTATTTTTACAGATATATGTCAGTTGGAACGTATGCGTGAATGACCGGAAGTTTGTTAGTTTTCTGACAAGAGGAGATCAGCGTGTGATATGTGCCATGAAGTATAATAAAGTTTCTGTGTTTTGATCAAGCTGTTAAGTGTTAGATGTAATTAAAGCTGAACCCAGGGACTTGGGGAGAAACCAATATAGTTTCTAGAGAGCTAGTGAAATAGATATATAATAGAAAAGCTGTAACATCCTGCTTTGAGATCCAAGTTTGAAACCAGCGTGTAAGCTTGTCAACTATCAAAACGTGTTCAATACTTCTAAAAGATGGCGAACGAAATGTATTGAAACAAATGTCGTAATTTAAGCCAATGATTTTGCGGTTTCTATGAATGTCCAAACAGGTTGACCCAATGTTTGACCTGCTCATAGCAATGAGGATAAGATAATCATTGGGTGAGTTGATGCGTGGTCCCAAAACATCTGAGATCTAATGACGATGTGAAGAAATTATTTGTTTGACAGAACGCCACTGGTTGGTATGATGCCAAGTAAACATCAACATAGTGGCCAGATTTTCACGACATATTCAACAATGTCAAGGACACTAAATGAAACTTCGGTGCTGCCAACTAAAAACAGACTTGAGCTGTAATTTTAGCAATATTGCAAAACAAAGATGTTATTCTTCATATGAAAATGTTTTTTATTACTGCTAATTAGTTGTCCATAAAAAAAAAAGATTCAAGTTATTGAGTGAATATCCCATAATTCCTGTAGACTGAGCGCACACAAATTATTGAATACGTTTTTAAACATGTATGTTTAGCAACACTTCCTTTCTTCTTTTTTGTACACCGGATACACCAAAAATGCTAGCAAATTAAAGTTTTCCGCCATTACTGAATATCTCCAAAGATGCTGTATTTCAACGTTGTTATATGTAATAGTGTAAACATGTTAAATATCTTGAGTCATTAGATGTGTCCTGTCTGATCTCTTGCACCTCCATTACATAAGATGGGCATACGACGTGGCAGATCTCAGTTTCCTAGTGCACATGTCAAGATGAGGTTATCAAACAATGAACACTTGTGGGTCAAACATACTCACACTTGACGTAACGAAAAGTATTTAAAAGCATAGGTAAATGTGGCCACGGATAAACAACACATTTGCATCATCCATGGCTACCTTTTTTTATTTTTTTTGATATTCCTTTAAAGTTCCTAATGATTAGGATTCATACTGCTACTAGATAAGACGAATTGCATTCTTAATCATGTTCCATCTCCTGAAGATCTGAGCTATTACGTAATGATCTTTTTTCTGAATGAACCTCTGAAACTTAGGAAAAAAAAAGAAGTTTAAAAATTCAGATTAAACAAACCCATTTGAAAAGAGATCCTGAGTAAAATAGATTATTCGAAAGATTTTTTTTTCATGTTACATCACAAGAGCATAATTATACTCCTAGCACGGTCTAGAAAGCTGGGCATAGTACCTCAACATTATTGTAAGCGAATGTTTTTGCATGTGTGCATTTCATTTGACATTTTCATTATTTGGTTAGCATTAAATTCCAATTAGAACCACTTTTTGGTTTTTATATTTAGAATTCATCATAATCCAACTTGAAAAAAAGGTCGATAAATAATTGAAGAGGTAGATTGAGCATTTTCTTTGTTTGTCAAACAAGAACACAACATCTATTACTGGACTTGAAACCGAGCATACATCTCTTCACTGGATAAGACAAACAGAACTCAACAAAAGCTTACAGTAAAGATCAAGGAAGAGAAAGGTTAAAAAAAAAACTAAACTTTGTTCTTGTTTCTCTCAAGACCATATTGTAACATTTACTATTGTCCTCCCATCCAGAAACAGATGTCTCAGGAGACATGGCTTCAATGGATATGATCTGAAGATAGCAGAGGGCAGAAGTGGTTTCAGTTCCGGAGTTGGGGTCTGAAACGAAATGTCGTTTAGAAATATCAAATGTCACAATGTGCTCATAAAGGATATTTATGTACTCTAGTTAATTTTAACCAAACACATGATTTAACACAAGATTATAAACAAAGTGATTTGTCATATTTCAAAATTTGATATCTAAACAAATATCATTTTCTTAATTATTTCGTAATAGTTGTGTGTTTTGAAATATCTGTATTTCTTTGCAGTTATTTGTTCTTAATGATTCTTAATTTATGCATGTCATTTTCAAGATTTTTATTTCAACATATTTTTTATGATTAATTCTTCCACTACTTGTTGATCCAGGGCTCTTTATTGTCTAGATCAATGTTAGCAGCACTTGGTTTTAACAAGACTTGGGGCGTTTGTTTGGAGTAGGGGCGGCGGAGGATTTCAGCTCCCGTCGCCTCAACGTGGCGCCTCCGTGGAAAAGTCTGCTCGGGGAAGCGGCGATGGTTCCTCCACGGAACGCTACTGTATAGTAATATGAAGTTTGTCCCCACATGGGCTCGGCCTCCGGCTTCGCATGGGATGAGGGAACCCAATGCATTGGCAAAAGGGACTATGACCCATGAATAAACGAATGTGATTTAATGATCTAGTTTATGGGTACCTTAAGATAAAGATCGCTGAAGAGACAATCCTTATTTAATTAAGGCCACTGGATAAAAGCCTTTCCCGGGTCAAAGGTTCATAAATGGGATTTATCTCAAATATTTTTGGACACTTCGACCTGGAGAAGGGGCGGCAACCTATGAAAACGTACAAATAAAAAAAATGGCTTGCGAACTCAAAGTTACTCAGGAATCGATCAAAAGGCACTTGATTTTAACCGACAAGTAGAGCTAAGATTGTCCTAAGTAGAGCTAACATGGGCGTAAGAAGAGCTAAGATTGTCCTAAGAAGAGCTAACATGGGCGTAAGTAGAGCTAAGATTGTCCTAAGTAGAGCTAACATGGGCGTAAGTAGAGCTAAGATTGTCCTAAGTAGAGCTAACATTGGCGTAAGTAGAGCTAAGATTGCCATTAGTGAAGTTAGTGAAACACAATATAAAACTAGAACTCACCTAGAAATTGGCGATCGGTATTCACACTGTATGCGCACATGGAAGTCCAAATGTTTATGATCACATTTGCACCACAAGTTGATTTTTACTTGCTCATTGTATTCAAGTGAAGAACTTGTAACAGCTAACCCAGAACCTTACTACAAGCTTCAATATGCATATGTCCAGGAAGTGAAACATGGAACCCAAGTACCTAACCACGTTGTATCTGTAGACTCGTTTTCCGACAGTTCATCTAAATTAAGCCCTTGTCATCTCTGGACCAAAACTTCATTGATGACGTTCATCTTCCAAAATAGCTTGCCTCCCTTGAGATTGGAGTGTTATGTTGGTCTTCACACGTAATTTGCTGGTCACGATCTGATCTAAGGTCCAAGTTTCTGGACATTTTTTTGGCTTTAGTTTAGGAAGGGATGTCTGGCCATCTAGTGCCTGAGTTCTAACGTATGCAACTGAGACATAGGGTTGGTCGTATTAGATTCTGTACATTTTAAAGTCTCAAGACTATATCGAACAAAGTGTTGAAATGAAATGATAATTAAAAGAAAGAAAATGGGGAAAAAAAGAGAAAAAAAAATTACTAAGAAAGAACAAAGGAAAAAAAGAGAAATTAAGAAATAAAACAAGGTTACAAAGACAGTTTGTGTGGAAACACAAACTAAAAATCGGCCCCCGAAGTGGTCCACCCAGGCAGGTAAAAAGGCAGGTATCAATATTTTCAGAAATAACATAAGAATTAAATTCGATAAAAGACAAATGACAGAGTAGAATGGAGAAAGAAGGTTGACAGATCTTGTGTGGTGCCCCAGCGGTCCGGCAAACCAAAGGATAGGTGAAAGTGAGTGTGAATTTAAAATGAACCTGGCCTAACTGATGTCTTATAATAAATCTGTAATTGATCTAATTGCTTTGTTCAATCTCTAATTCCTTAAAAACAAAAAATTCCTAAAAAAAAAGAAAAAAAAAATTAACATGTTCCTTTAGATAAGTGTTCTATACATTGTTATCAAATTAGAGTTCGAGAGATAATATGAAAAATTACTTATTTATTGTTATTTTATGTCCAACTTATATGCATCAGAACTTTGAATGGACTAAAATGTTATGATGTCGGATTTTCACTATCTTTTCTAGTTTTCGAGATCTAAACGGGACAGACGGACGGACAGACCGACAGACATTTCACATAAAACTAATAGCGTCTTTTCCTCTTTCGGAGGCCGCTAAAAAGAGCTCTAAAGATTTAGAAGTGTGGTTTTATTCATAATTCATAATAATTCTTAAGTTCTGTCATCGGATTATAGTTATATGAATTCTAGCTGTAAATCTGTCACTGAATCATAGGTCTAGTGATAGATCTAAATGTCCATGTCCATATAGTGAACATACAAATAAATAATCGCACAACCACAGACCTATTGGTCTCCACTGCCAGTAGGTTGAAACCTTTCATGTCACTCTTGAATCGTTCTATGATGATTGGTCTCGCCGGCAACGCAATTGAAAATAAGACAAATCCGAAACATTTTGGCAACGGATCTCTAAAAACTTTGACAGTGAGGACAAACAACAAAACAAAAGTCGAGACGAGGAGAAAACACTAAACCCAAACCTCGAAGACGTCATCAAAGCAGTGTGTTCAGATCTATGCCGCTTGGCCTATACGTAGATGGAAGAAGGGTTGAACTCAGATTAAGTAGAAGTTCTTTTTCTCATATGTCCTCAATGAATGCTACTGAGTGTAATCCATTCGTCCAGGCGTTACATTTATATAAAATGTTATTAAATTTAATAATAATATTAAGACTTCAGCAATAGTTACTGTTAGGATTTGTAGTGATCATGAAATTTGTCAGGAGTGGAAATTTACTATGTAGAGGTCTGGAGAGAAATCTAATCACTTCCGTTAGTTGTTGTTTTTTTGTTATTGTTTTTTCTATGTAGTTGGCAACAATGAAATCCTTGACCTTGTTTATCTTGAAAAACCTTTATAGTGACAAATAATCATTTGAGTCCTTTCAACACTGATACTGTTCTTGGACGCAGTCCATTCTTCAACGGTTAAAAACGCAATGGTCAGCTGGTTACATCACATGACGGATATATACCGGACACCGGGCAGCTAATGAGTCATTGGTTTTACGTTCCTGACATTGTTAACAGTAATACAATTGTCTATGGGCTGAGACTACAGCGTTTTGTTTGTTGTTTGTTTCTGTTGTTCTAAGACAGATCTGCTACTGTACAGGTGATTGAGTTTCAATAGAGTTGGTCTATCTAACTGACAAATGTAGAAGAAGAAAGTACTTTAAGCTGTAAAGTAGCCATAGATCAAAACCAAAATAAGTCAGAATTATTTTATTTCTAGAACCCATTATAACATCATATTTTCTTCTAATGCAAATTAAACCAACCAATGTTTCACAGGATAGTGCAATAACGCAAAAATCGAGATTTTCGCTACATAGGATGAAAAAAAAAAGAAAAAAGTTGAACAAGTGTGATAAGCCTTCTGTCTTGTTGTTATTGATGCCTGTTTGACTTCGACAGATTACAATGGAGTTTCTTGTTGGGCGTTTTCAATGCGACTAACAAGAACATAGACTTACACAAAGTAACAAGTGAAGAAGTTAAGTCCAGACCGCTCAGATGATGGTTTAATACTCAAAATACTAAATACGTGTTATCCCTAAGGAATCCCATCACCAACTGATCTAATGTCTCTAGATAGTCTCTAAAGCAACTAAATCATAACGTCACTAGTCGCGTTCAAAGTTCGTCAATTATAATGCGTCTCTGAACAAACTAATAATACTACTACCTAAGTGTCTTACACAAGAAACTTTAGTCTTGACCAGGCATTTCTACTTGATATCCATCGTCTGCTACATTTCCGCGACACCTGCCCGTTAGAAGAAATCGGATGATGTAAAGAAAAGTACAAGGCAGAGTCGTCGCGACGGCTGTTAAACAAAGACGTGGTTATGAAACTAACTTTGGACGTGGCATCGTTACGCTTGTCTAACGCTTCACTTGGCTTTAAATACAAACATTCTGGGTTGAGAAAGATCTATCTCAAAAGTACCCGTTATTGACAAAGCAAAACATGTCACGTGACTAGCATAACAGCAACCATTCTAGTTTCTCGATTGAGACAATTGTACGGGAGCGTTTAAAGACATAATTTTTTGTAATTACACAATTTTAGCCTTAGAGATGAACATGACCCAGTGATGTCTGAAACTTATCCGAATTCACGTTCGCATGTGATGCAGGTTTTATGTCCATTTTACCACCGAGAATGCTTCAATGCTATATAAACGACTTATGAGCTTTTTGTTTCCTTTTAGCTGCTAGACATCATGAATAAAAAGAACGAACAGTTTGAATTCTATTGAAGAGAGATTTCGTAGCACAAAAGAGGATGTACGGATTGTCTCAATTTAACACACCAGTTATAAAGAACGTAGTTCTGGGGTGGTTTAGATACGAGACTTGATGGAAGTTTGGGGAAAACTAAAACAAACATTGGGGGCGCTTGTGCTAATTCTATCACACTCATGTTTACAATAATTCTGTAAGTGCCCCAAGAGGGCAGTGTTCTTGGCGCCTGGTGGCCAGGCAGAGTTAGATATAAGAAAAGACATGAGATGAATGTAATTTACTCATATTTTGGAGGGGGAGGGGGGTAAATAAAATAAAACTAAGAGAAGTGACTCTAGAAGAAACATTTCTGAGTAACTTCTCTTACATTTAACTCTATCTCTCCGTAATTATTTTCCATTTTCAAAAGGAACTATTAATTTTTCCCATTTGTATTTCACTAGCGTTTTAGTGTTAAACTTCAATAACATTTTTCTTTTAATCAGAAAATGTTATAATTGGTGTAGATAAATGTATGCTCTTTTTGTATAACACAAATAAAGAATTACTAACCCAAAAATAAAGTTAATTTAATGGGGTCAAATCAACGATGTTATCGTCAATCAGTAGAGAAAGAGTTAGTTTTATAGTGTTCACAATTTTGACTTAATAAATAAAAACTACTTCTAAACTTCGAGAATCCTACATAAACATAACACTCGTATTTTTTTAAATGTCATAATTGTCGGCAGCTTCTATATTGTAATTAAAAACCTAATGATACATGATCTGAACCTCTCCTTATTTGTGATATTGTCATAAAGATTTTGTTGAGCTTTCTTGGCACCACGCGATTTGATTCAAGCTGACTCTAACGCTTGTAATTAACACATGACTGTGAATAGAACGCTGACGTATGTAATACATGGTCAATAATTGTATATCGTTAGAGTCTCGCCTACCGCTAACTCATTCACTTCACTGACCCTCCTGGCTGCCTCATTGGCTCAACCTTTGAGGCTTGACTCGTACCTAGACAACCTGTGACAGGGCTACACACTTGACATTTACCCACCACATAGTCTGTCATAGTGAGACAATGGCTGCCTCCAGCAATGTTTAGTTAGGACTATTCAAAGATGGACAGGACTACTTATCTATTTATTTATTTGTGTGAAAACTTGAAACATATTCACACTTTGAGTGTCCTTGGGCTATCTACTACTCTCACATATGAAGTAGTTGTGTAATGTGATAGTAATATATTTTGGCTTCCTTTATGAAAGCTAAGTTAGTTCATAGGTAGGTAAATGTATTAGAACGTATAAGTTTCTTGGTAGATAGGTTTATAGTATAGAAAAAAAACCTACTTTTTTTAGACAAGTTGAACAGTTACATTAGATTTAATTCGATTAGGTTACATTAGATTAGAGAGAGATACATACATGCATACATACATAAATACATACATACATACACATTTACACACACATGCATACATACAAACATACATGCATACATAGAAAGATACATACATATATACATACATACTTACACACATTTATACATACATACATAAATACATACATACATACATACATGCATACATACTTACATACATATACATGCATACAAGCATACATACCGTATTGTTATCTGCGCCACACTTTGTCGTGGACCCCTCCCCCCCCCCCACTCCCCGCCTGTTCATGTCACTAGCCACCATCACACCGCCCATCGCGAGCGCCCCACGTGAAATATCAGCAGGAGAAGAATGAGATCCTTCCAGTATGACAGACACTAGAGTCTTACAGGGAGCACTGTGATGAAACGTTAGGGCATCACATAGTAAACTTTCACACAACCTCACTCCCCCCACACACACAAACATAAAGAGAAGAAAAAAAGATGAGAGTAAAGAAAGACAAGAATGTGATGATACCACGAAACGTGTCGGCGACTCATGCGGGCAACACTTGGGGTCACAATGTTGCGAGGTGATTTCTGATCTCCACGGAGACATGTGTTTTGTGGAGTAACGTTCTTACAGCCTGGATTCAGTAACTTTTTGTTCTTCGGCCGATAAACAGAAAACCTTTTGGTAAGAAAAATATTTTTTCCCATTTTTATGTTTCTAGAAGTTCGTCTTAGCGAAAAATAGTTTTTTTTAATGGAAAACTATAAAGTTCATAAGTACTTTAAATTTCTGATAGATGACCTTAAGGACTCAGAACGACACAAAGAAAAAGTGGAATGTCTTATTTCATATGCAAGGACAAATTCGTACAAGTGCTCCTTCTTCCTAATGCCATTAAAGATCTAAATGAGTTACCCGAATCAGCCAAACAATGACTTTGCAGAATTTAATTAACATACTTAACTAGATTAACACAAGGAACGTCTTTAATTTAAAAGATAAGATAAGATAATGTGATAAGATACTAATCCTGCCGGATTTTAAACATGAAAACCTTGTTTCTTTTAAAAGATTGTTTTTCAGTTGTTTTTTTAAAATATAATTATTAATATAATATAATATAATATAATATAATTTAATTTAATTTAAGGACATTAGAAAATGTTATTCGATTCGAACCTAAACCTAACAGTAAAAGGAATCTCATGTACTCGCTACCTCCACTATAACACTCTACTTGAGTCTTGCAATTAACATTCTGACTCTCCTAGCTACATATATTTTAACACTGTGGCGCTACATCTAACATTTCGGCTCTCCTCGCTACATCTAACATTTCAGCTCTCCTCGCTACATCTAGCATTTCGGCTCTCCTCGCTACATCTAACATTTCAGCTCTCCTCGCTACATCTAACATTTCGGCTCTCCTCGCTACATCTAACATTTACGCCCTCCTCGCTACATCTAACATTTCGGCTCTCCTCGCTACATCTAACATTTTGGCTCTCCTCACTACATCTAACATTTCAGCTCTCTTCATTACACCTAACATTTCGGTTCTCCTCGCTACATTAACATTTCGTCTCTCTTCACGACATCTAACATTTCAGCTCTCCTCGCTACATCTAACATTTCGGCTCTCCTCGCTACATCTAACATTTCGGTTCTCCTCGCTACATCTTACATTTCGGCTCTCTTCGCTACATCCAACATTTCGGCTCTCTTCACTACATCTAACATTTCGGCTCTCCATGCTACATCTAACATTTCTGTTCTCCTCGCTATATCTAACATTTCGGTTCCCCTCACTACATCTAAGATTTCGGCTCTCCATGCTACATCTAACATTTCGGTTCTCCTCACTACATCTAAAATTTCAGCTCTCTTCACTACATCTAACATTTCAGCTCTCTTCACTACATCTAACATTTCTGTTCTCCTCACTACATCTACCACTTGATGTCTTCGCGTGCTTCAAAATTAAAGTTTTTTTTTTTTTTTAATTTTCCGAAATGTCTCTCGATCATCCAGACAGTTATTGTGAGTGCTTGTATAAGCCAAAACTCTGAGGGTTAAATGACACAAAGAACCCATCCTTTCAATATAGTACTTACTTCCAACAACTGACATTTGATCATTAGATTAATAAACTTTCTCATGGTACACAAAGTTTGTAGAATAAATCTATTTAAAAAAAACGTGTATTTGGGAATTTGGGCAAGTGTCAATAACGATGTGATCTTTCTGGAATTGGAATCAAATGTTTAAAATTATAAATCATCCTTAGCTATGCTCTTAGAATTCGGGGATCATTGTTTGGATTTTGTTTTGTTTTGTTTTATACTAGAGGGGGATGTGACTGCAAACCCCTGGTAGGGGGGTTTTAACTCTAAATATATATATATATATATATATATCATGGGCATAGCCGGGGGGGGGGGTTCACCCCCGCCCCCGAAATGAAATTCCCCAGCGCAACCAAGGGGGTTTAGAGTTTAAACCCTCCTACCAGGGGTTTTTCAGTCACACCCCCTCTAGTATAAAACAAAACAAAACAAAATCCAAACAATGATCCCCGAATTCTAAGAGCATAGCTAAGGATGATTTTGATTTTAAGACCCTCTCCGAAATTTACAAAAAAAAAACTCTTCAATATAAGACTATCCACATATTAGTTACCAGATTCTATGAGCGTAGCCAAGAGGGGTTTTACTTTTAACCCCCCCCCCCTCCACGTGGTTAGAGCTAAAAATTACCTATTCAATAGAAAAATGCAAATTACACACTCAAATTTCTATGAGCGTAGCCAAAGGGTTTTTGAGATTAAACCCCCCTTAAGCACAGTTTGAAGCTAAAAAAAAACTCTTTAATATAAAAATAAAGCAACTTACACACTCAAAAATCTATGAGCGTAGCCTAGGGGATTTGAGTTTAAACCCCATTTCAGTGGAGTTTAAAGCTAAAAAATACCTCTTAAATATAAAAAAAGCAAATTACACACTCAAATGCTATTATTGTAGCCATAGGAGGTTTTGAGTTTAAACGCCCCTCTAGCGAGGTTTGAAGCTAAAAAAATACCTCTTCAATATGGACAATAGCAAACTACACACTCAAAAATCTATGAGCGTAGCCTAAGGGGTTTTGAGTTTAAAACCCCTTTCAGCGGGTTTTTTTTAAGCTAAAAAAATACCTCTTCAATATAAAAAAAGCATATTGCACACTCAAAATTATATGAGAGTAGCCAAGCAAGGAGTGTTTTGAGTTTAAACCCCCTTCTCCAGAGGGCTTTATTTTGAAAGTTTAAAACCCCTCTTGATAGTTTTGAGTTTAAATACCCCCATACAGAGAGTTATGATTTAAGGTTGAAAACCCCTCTCTTCAATTTTATTCTAAAGCAAACTATAGTCACCCGACTCCTGGTGGGTGCCTGTTGTCCTCTCGGCCCATGAAACCCTTGAAGGCTTGCTTTTATTACACTCGACACTTTTGATTTTCTCACGTGACCCGTGTCAAGAGTTTCAGAAATGTGGACATCCCCCAGGCGATAAAAAAAAAACATTGGGCGCCACTGATTTTTTTGTTTTAATTAGCATAAATTATTGACCATGTGATAGTTTCACGCATCTGTTTTCTGTTCATTTTACGATTTTCTTTTCTTAAAACGATAAAAAAAAAGTTCATTTCATATGTTTTACTCAGAGGGAACGATCTGAATTAAAAACCACAACATGAGCGTCAATAGTTTCTTTATTCTTTTATTCTAAACTAGTCTTAGCAAGTAATCTGTTTTATTCTATTTCCGAGTTTTTATTTAATCAGAGAAAATTGCGAGATAATTATTTTCTGATCTAAATAAATGTGTTTAAACTATTCGAATGAAAGAGGCATGTTATTGGTGAACCGAGTCACCCCACTTAACTAAGCCGCTAGACGTTGCTTGATTGTAAGATGCAGGGTTAGAGCGTCACGGCTAAAGAAGAGTGATATACATAAAGTGACAGACATAATAGGATGTTGTTGTTTTTATAATAGCTGTCGCAATGATGACCCTTCACGTTTCAACGACCCATTCAAACTTAAATTTCTTTGACAGGTCAAGCAGACATCATCACCATTACTCTTTGATCTTCCATTTTTCGCCCTCCTTTTCCCAAAATTTTTTCGATGTCTTCCAATTGCCGTGTTCATAAATGACTTGGCCCGTGATTTCTCCCTCCACCTGATTGAGTTATAAGAGTGGTTGTTGGTTTCTGGACGATCTTATTTGATTCGGTAGAAAGAACTGTCAAGGCCGATAGCAATTTGTAGGTTGCTGATGAGGAACACAACATCATAGTTTATAAACTGGCATAGACAAGAATTGACAGGACAACTGAATTGTTGCGGAAAATCTTTTTGACGAAGGACCGTGATGGTGAGTGCTTAGAAAAAGTGAGATACTAGAAAGGTTAATGCTGGAAATAGTCTAACACAGTGGTGGCCAACTTATTTTGAGATGGGTTCATATGCATTTCTGTAACGCGTGTGATGGGCCGCAGCAACGCCATAAATAAATGAATACAAAAATAGATCAGTTCAAAGGGACCGATCCTCCATGGCTTCATTACGCACCAATAGCAGAAGTCTGGAATGGCCAGCTAGCACTACGTCAAGTACCCAATACAAATATATTAATATATGAATATTAAAGCTGTTAATTGTCAAAACTAAGACTAAGACTGTTTTATTGATCCTTATGGAAATTAGTTGTGATTACAAGGACTCTTTTCTCATATACAGACAACACAACAGAAAGATACACATAAATAGAACGGACACAACATAAAGAGTTCATTCAGCGACTACACACAAACATCTTGGTTCTTTTCATGTTTCCTGATCAAAGCGTGGCGTTGATAGAGTCTGACCGAGTAAGGTACAAACCAGTTTTAGTTTTAATTTTAAATTAGGAAGTAAATATTAGAAATAATGCATTTTGTTATTTGGAAATATTTGTTTTTGGAAGCGCAGAAATGCCTCTAAAACGCTTTATAGGCATTTTTTTTTTACAAAGCTGATTATAACATTCTCGGTGACAACATATCAATCAATCAACAAACTTACCAATTATTAAATTAATGAGTGGTCATTAATTAATTTGGTTTGATATAGAAGAAGAGAAATGGATCTAGCAATATTAAGAGATATGGCAGTAAATGAGAGGCTTTTCCCCTTTATACTGTCTTTGTTTTTCAAAACGTATTTTTTGTATTTGTGCTCGTTTACGCATGAGACCATAAAAATTGTGCATAACTTCAACTTGATCCGAGAATGGAACGTGGCGAACGAGTAAAGGATCCCTGTCAAACAGACAGACAGACTGAGTTAATATCAGCTTTCTAAAACAAAAAATCAGATTTGTCTTTATGGTTAAGACAGTGGGACGCACGCTATGCTAAGCGAGTCAATAGCACAGGTAACAAAGCCCGCTGTGGTGCGTCTCAATAAAATTTAGGGGGAAAATTTTGTTCCCAATATGGATCCATGAAGCAACGTCACGTGGTATTGATTGATTTATTCTGGCTAGTCTCATGGAGTACTTCTCGGACCTCAGGTCATCACTGATAATAGTCTTAATAGCAATTTGAGAAGATCACATCTCTCATACATGTCCTGTTTGGCTGGAGTGGCTTCCCTTAGTTAGGAATGAGTGTCCGAGTTTTCATAACAACTTGTTCAGGATGTCTGGCTGTATTACGAACATCTTTATACATCTTCTGACATATGTGTATTTATGTATATTATTATATATCATCGCCTATATGAGATTATCTATTGAGATTATCTGTTGATATTATATAATGAGATTATCTGTTGAGATAGTCTCAAGAGAAAATGAGAATATCTGGCGATATTGTCTCATGAGATTATCTGGTAATATTATCTCTTGAAATGTAGTTGGGTGATTATTCAACTATTTAGTTTATTTGTTAAGATATAATGGAATGTATTTACTTTTTGTTGGTCTTAGTGTGGGTGTTTCCCAGTTCTCAATTACTTGTTTCTAATTTACTTCTAGTGGATGTCACAGGCATACACACATGCACATTCAAACAACATTTTGTATTGAAACATTTCCACTTTCTGGTGAGTCATTGTCTGCTCTCGTAGTGTTTTTTGTTGTTGTTGAGTTCTAGGGTTGTGTCCCTTGGAACTTTAAGACAAAGTCGTCATTTCGGTACAGACGTTTTATCCTGGATACTTTGATATAAATATGAATAGTAAAAAAAAAATCTTAAATTGAAATTTAAGTTATGCACATTTCGTAGAGGTTATGACAGCATCTATGGAACTTCAAAAGTTGAATACACATATGAAATTATACTAGCACAAAAGTAATACAGATGTCAGCAAGATTTCAATGACTTCAGTTGACTTGACCATTCTGTATGCAAGGGACGACACTTGCCAATAAAAAAGCTCACTCCATATTGACGGACTTAATTGACTCCATTTTGACGGATCCTTTATTACTGGCGGACTTCTTGTTGACTTCTTACTGACTAGTTCTAGACTTTTTGACTGACTTCAAATTGACTTATTATAGATGACTTATTGACAGTTTATTCACAAGTTTCACTTGCGCTAATATGAGCTGTTAGATCAATCTTGAGATATATTAGTATTAAGAGCTTTAAAAAGTTTCAACCTATAAAACACACACAAAGACACCTAGAAACTCAAGTGTGGGCGATATTGTCTACCAATGCTTCATTAAGAATATCAAAAATTCCTCAAGCGTGAGCTCAGATAGATAAGTGATCATGAAAAAATAAATAAACCAGATTCGTAATGGGAAAAAAAAGCTTGGTTTAAGAGTTCTGACAGGACCATAAGAAACTGTTCCAACAGAAAAAAAAACTTTCTCTCGAAAGATCTGAAGCGGAATGAGTTGGATGAAATTGAACGTGACGCTAATAATGATAGGATTAAATTCTAGTCAAGCGCTTTCGCTCTGAAAGTACTGCCATTTATCTGATTATTGTTTAGGTCGATATAGAATGGGCAATCTCGAAAGTTGGCCCATTGGGCCATCTCAGATGTTGGCCCATTGGGCCAAGAAAAAAAGATAAATGGCAATAGTTTGACTAAGCTGAATAACTTCAGGCAGAGAGATTTCAAGGCATCGTTATAAATATTGGTCAGAGTGAGTCAGGCGGTGTAGAGAAATCGAAAAAGAAAAATCTGGGGTGGGGGGAATGTTGGGCGAAACAATACAATGTAAGGGAGGCGCGGTGGGTGAGTGGTAAAGCGCTTGACTTCCAAACCGGGGACCGGGGTTCAAATCCTGGTGAAGACTGGAATTTTTAATTCTAATGGGTACCTGACATTAGTTAGGGAAAAGTAATGGCGGTTGGTCGTTGTGCTGGCCACATGACACCCTTGTAGGCCACAGAAACAGATGACCTTTACATCATCTGCCCTATAGACCACAATGTCTGAAAAGGGAACTTTACTTGTTTATACAATGTAAATAGTTATATTTGGACAAATCTGGTATAACACATTGCAAAAGTTATATTGTAAAATAAGTAAACTATCCACAAAGATGTAAATAATTTAATTATATAAAAATTTGAGAATCCTTTTTATTTTATTAAGACTAAGTCTAAGACTAAGACTGCTTTATTGATCCTTACGGAAATTTGTTGTGATTACAAGGACTCTTTTCTCATATAAAGACAACACAACAGAAAAGTACACATAAACACAACAGACACAACATAAAGAGTTCATTCACACAGTCATCTTGGTGCTTTTCATGTTCCCTAATCAACGAGTGGCGGTGATAGAGTCTGACCGAGTGAGGCACGAACGCGTTTCTGTATCGCTCTGTTCTTGCTTTGATTGACAGCAGTCGCCCACTTTGCGACGACCTGACGTAGTTCTGATGGAGCGGGTGGCCGTTGTCTTCCAAGATTTTTTCGATTTTCCTTAGATACTTTTGTTCAACAAGTTCCTTTAAATATGGTAATGTTGTGAGTGTAATTTTTCATGCCCTTTTTATGATGTTTTCTAGACGTCGCAACAGTTTAGATGAAGCTTTGCCTTGCCAACATGTTATTCCGTATGTTAGCAGATTTTGTATAAACAAAATTAAGGAAAAAATATTCAGTTAAAATTCTTTAACAATTTAGTGTTTTTATCTATATAATTTTGAAACATATATTTTTTTATGAAATAACTGAATAACAAAAATGTTGCGATTCTATTCCTACACGCATAAAAAAAAAACATACAACAACATAATAGCTGTGACATTGTGACTGTGACATTGTGACTGTGACATTGTGACTGTGACATTGTGACTGTGACATTGTGACTGTGACATTGTGACTGTGACATTGTGACTGTGACATTGTGACTGTGACATTGTGACTGTGACATTGTGACTGTGACATTGTGACTGTGACATTGTGACTGTGACATTGTGACTGTGACATTGTGACTGTGACATTGTGACTGTGACATTGTGACTGTGACATTGTGACTGTGACATTGTGACATTGTGACTGTGACATTGTGACTGTGACATTGTGACTGTGACATTGTGACTGTGACATTGTGACTGTGACATTGTGACTGTGACATTGTGACTGTGACATTGTGACTGTGACATTGTGACTGTGACATTGTGACTGTGACATTGTGACTGTGACATTGTGACTGTGACATTGTGACTGTGACATTGTGACTGTGACATTGTGACTGTGACATTGTGACTGTGACATTGTGACTGTGACATTGTGACTGTGACATTGTGACTGTGACATTGTGACTGTGACATTGTGACTGTGACATTGTGACTGTGACTGTGACATGGTGACTGTGACATGGTGACTGTGACCTGGTGACTGTGACATTGTGACTGTGGCAGAGTGACTGGCAGGGTGACTGTCGAAAGGTGACTGTGACGTGGTGACTGTGACTTGGTGATTGTGACATGGTGACTGTGACATGGTGACTGTAACATGGTGACTGTGACATGGTGACTGTGGCATGGTGACTGTGGCAGGGTGACTGTAACGTGGTGACTGTCACGTGGTGACTGTCAATGGTGACTGTCACATGGTGGAAAAGTTAAAGGCTGTTAAGTTCTGAAAATAGAGAGACGTATTAAACAGACCATTCCATTGTAACAAAACAGCCTTTCATTTATCTTTCCCGGTTCAACCTTGGAACTCTTACTTTAGATAGACTCTCTAGTTCACGCTTATTCCCTCTGTGACTCTTGACTATCTAGTCTACACTCATTCTCCATCGTCCTTCACGCACACATCTCTCTCTCTCTCTCTCTCTCGCCACCATTTCCCTTCTGTACTCAAAACACTTAAGAAACAACATTTTGAGTCTAACAAAACAATGACAAGAAATGCAAACTCGGTGGAACACGTTCAACGCTTGGGTATTGATCCGGATAGAAAAGAACTTCTGACCTGCCCGGTTTATCACGTACTGTGGACTATCCGAACTAGAAGACGACCAATGCCGGACTATGTGATCCGGTTTTTCAATTAGTTTTGACGTTCCAATGTTATATTAACTACAATGTTGTTTGAATTAATAATCTTGTATCTCAAAGGAAGAAATAAGAATATTAAAATAGAATACTTTTTAAAAAACAAAGCTTAGATTAAGCATACTTGTATCAATTAGTTTGGATCAGTCATGGAAAATCAATTTAAAATAGATCTAGAGTCCAAGCCTAACAAAAAAAAAAGCATTAATAAAAATATAAAAAAAGGGGGGGGACAGATCTGAATTCATACTCATGGCTCAATCCTTGTCAAGCCAACACGGTAATCACTCTGCTAGTGTAGAGCTTACGAACATGGAAGATTGTATAGTTATCTATTTTTTCTATAGTGTAGACCTATTTTTCAGGTTTGAATTAACTAAGACTCAGACGACGACTTATAAAGGGGACTAATTAAGCTTTTAGCACCACTTCAGTCTATTACAATTATTTCCCTTGTTTGAGATACAAAAAAAAATCTATATCAATAGTTAATTAACTAATTGGATGTATTTTATTAATATTGATTCTTGTGTTGTGAGGTAAAAGAAATAATTATTCAAAATTTCAGCTTGATCCGAGATTATATGTGGGAGAAATCGCGTCTAAATATTATTTCAAGATTGACAGTGTGAGTTGTTAAAAGCTTTATAAAAATAATCAACTTTAAGAAATCATCATACAAGAAGTAAAAAACATCCACCTCCATTTTCCAAAACAACAGCTGTATACTATTTTACTTTCACTGTGTAGTGCCAGGAAGGAGTAATGGTTTCCGAAACTAGGGGGATTTGGGTTCGAATCCCAGTAAAGACTGGGACTCGGTGGGAAAGTTTAAGGCTGTCTATCCATCTGCTGGCCACATGACATTCTAGGTAACCGAAGGCTATAGAAACAGAGAACCTTTACATCGTCTGCCCCATGGATTACAAAGTATGAAAAAAGTAATGGTGACCATACTCCAATTTAAAATAACCTTTGTCAGCACGTGAACTGGCAGCTTGACAACCGAAGCTGGCTAATATCCCTACACCTTTTTTTCTTTCTCGAATATACTTTTGTCTTTTCTAATTTACGAAAACAATTATAGAGTCATTGAAGAGTTTAGTATAACTAGATGTTCTAAAACGTCTGGATTTCATTTCATGAATAAAAAAAATAAAAAAAAAACAAGTACATTAGCTAAAAGGTTGATTTTAAACAAATGCCTTTGAGCTTGATGTAAAATGAAAAAGGAAAGAAAACAAAACATTGATAAAGGTTAAAAATGTAATTGTCTCTTGCCCCCGAGGCGAAACTTTTTAATAACATTATTAATTTGTGATCAGAAACTTTTTTTTTGATTTCTTTGTGATTTAACATTCCTTTTTTATATAGTTTGATTCGTTAATAGGGAATTTCCATTCTTGTTTTTAAGAAGAAAACAAAATAGATTACAATAAAATTATTTAAAAGGATAGAAAGCTCACAGGATGTATACATATCCGGTTAAATAATTAGCCAATTTACATACATAACTGGTTTAAATTATGACCGGTTAAAACATATAGCCGATTTTAATATATAGGCTAATTAGTTTCAAACCGGTTTACAGGCTAAGCGCTTGCCTAGTTTTGTGGCCTTTGACCAGTACAAAAGTATAAGGTGATTTTTCTTCAAACCAGTAACAAGGTTTCGACTTGTACGAAAAACGCGAAGAGAAAAATATCAGCCATTTACAGTCATACACAGCCAACGACAGCCATGAACAGTCATACATATACACAGGCATACAAACATGACACTACAAACAGTACTTTACAAACACTATGTTAGAAACAGTAAAGTGTTAGCAGAATTAGAAAGATAGAAAGAAAAACATTTGAAAAGTTTTTTTAAAAAAGGAAACAGGTGAACACTTTAATACTAATAAAAAGTTATTTGATAAAAAGGGTTTGAACTCGTGCAGCTGTAACACCACAGTGAAGCGTTATATCCTTATAAAATGGGATCATAGAGGGCATAGATAGTTCTTCTAGAATTAAATTAACAAATAAATTTATTTTTTATATTGGTTAGTGTTTATGACTTGTTTAAACTTTTTAAAATTAAAACTTAGTAAAATGATCTGGTAATAATAGACGATTTAATTTTCAAAAAATACGAGGCACCTTTCTGAGTTTCTCAAACGCGAAAATTACTGATTTTTTTTGTAAAAAGAACATACATGATACAGATATTCTATTTTCACACAATCTAATCTCGTGCACCTGTAACACCCCACAGTGAAGCGTTATATCCGTATAGAACGGGATCACAGAGGGCATAGTTCTTCTAGAAATAAATTAACAAATAAGTTTATTTTTTTATATTGGTCAGTGTTATTGACTTGTTTTAAACTTTTTTTTAAAAATATTAAAGCTAAAAAAAATGATCTGGTAACAATACACGATTTAATTTAATTTAATATTATACGAGGCACCTTTCTGATTGTTTTAAACGCGAAAATTACTTTAAAAAAAAAAAAAAAAGATACATACATGATGCAGATATTCTATTTTCACACAATTAAATCAAACTACTAGTGACTAGATTGGCTATCTAAGTTACTTAGATATTCTAAGCACGTAAAGTAGATTCTGTTATGTAAAAGAGTATAAATCATCTTCAGTATTTAAACTTTGGATACCAAGCGTGACGAAGACCAAATTGTTATCCAGTTGTTTTTTTTTAACTATGTGTACTTTGGCCGATGTAATTTAGTCTTGTCGAGACACAATTTTCTACCCAATAACCTAGTTCCTCCCCCCCTCTGCATCCGATTTCTAAGTCGGTTTTAAACTATCTCTCGTCATCTCTCTATTTTTCGCTTTCTCTCTCTCTCTCTCTCACTATCTCTCTCTTTCTTTCTCTCTCTCTCACACACACACACATTTTTCCTTTTCCTTTTTCTTTCACTCTTTCTCCCTTCCCTCGCTCTCTCTTTCTTCTGGACCTCAAGGTCAAGGTTTTATTGTATGCTTGGTTTTAGTCAAAGAAAAGATCGAACTTCTCTGATTGCCACAAAATGCCAAAGGGCTTTAACAGAAGAGGAAAAACAAAATTAGCTGCGCGCTAAGCGAACGATCTGCAACCCCTTCACCCTCCCTCCAAAAAAAATGAAACACTTTGAGGACTTTCTACAAAAAAAAAAGAAGACATGAAAGTTTGAGTTTTGAGTTCTGAATAACAAAAATTGTCCCAGAATGTACAAAATCTTCCCAAGTAGCAGTCATCGCCCCCTCCCCCTCCCTGCTAATTAGTTCAAGGTTAAACTAAGTTAAATAAAAATAAAATTTTCTTGACCTTACATCATTTTTTTCAAAGCTTATATTAAATCTCAATCTGTCTGTCTATTTGTCTGTCTGTCTCTCATCTTAAACATGTCGTTTGCTAAAAGTTTCAAACTAACAATAGATTAAAAAAAAAAAACACTTCTTTTTTGTAAGTACTTAAATGGGTCAGTGGCAAGCCCGTCGATCGTCCATCATAGAGGTTCGAGTCTGAATTCAGCCTCGAGCAACTTTTTAAATTATATTTTACTTGTGAGCATAGCAGAATGCTTTAATATAAAGCGTCTCTTTCCATCTCGTTTATATCATTATGGGCAAGGAGAACTGTCAATTTATGACAAGAAAGATGTGTTTAATGATTCTTCTAGAAGAAATTTCGCTTCACCTTCTGTGAGTTTTATTCCAACTCCTGTAACAATGACCTAAAGTTATTGTATTTAAAAACAAACAAGAAAGTCAATTCTAAACACATGGTGAGAGAAACCAAAAGCTTGGAAAAACAAGCAAATGAATAATAAAACTGATATCCCTCCCTACATTTTCTAAAGAGAAGAATATCACATTTACATCCACATATCTCAATACGGTAAGATTTATTTCCCTTTTCCTTGTAAAACAAACTTAATTGATTGCCACTATTTAATTGACAAACTGGATAATTTTTTTTTTATTGATTCATATTTTTGTTATGAACAATTGATTATTGTGCTTGATCCAAGAATGGAAAGTGAGAGAACTAACGAGTTCAGAATTTTTACCAGACAGATAAACATACAGACAGAGTGAGTTGATATACCAGACAGACAGAGTGAGTTGATATACCAGACAGACGGAGTGAGTTGATATACCAGACAGACAGAGTGAGTTGATATACCAGACAGACAGAGTGAGTTGATATACCAGACAGACAGAGTGAGTTGATATACCAGACAGACAGAGTGAGTTGATATACCAGACAGACAGAGTGAGTTGATATACCAGACAGACAGAGTGAGTTGATATACCAGACAGACGGAGTAGGTTGATATACCAGACAGACAGAGTGAGTTAATATACGAGAAAAACAGAGTGAGTTGATATACCAGACAGACGGAGTGAGTTGATTTAACAGACAGACAGAGTGAGTTGATATACCAGACAGACAGAGTTGATATACCAGACAGACAGAGTGAGCTGATATATCAGACAGACAGAGTGAGTTGATATACCAGACAGACAGAGTGAGTTGATATAAGCTATGAAATAAAACAATATCCTTTTGAAACCCACAAACGTTGCTACCATGGGACGACTCTATTACGTCTCTGACCTCTCTGGCAGTGCCCCACGTATCACACAAAACACTTAGTCTGGGGGGGGGGGGGGGGACAGTGTGTTTCCGTTTACCTTTGTCTTACCTCAACGTGGCGCAGCAACAATGAGTCACTTGTAACAGTCACACTTCAGGCTGGACATGCGTTCAACGGAACAGAGGGAGATCGAGACAGTTTTAAGGAGTAGAGCTCATTGAAAGGGTCGAAGATTTTGTTGATATATTTTTTATGTTCCAAAAGAAAAGAAAACAAAAAGCCTCAAATGGGAAAAGAAAAAAAAAGTTGAGCCTTTTCATAATGGAGACTTCCAATAAGTAAAATTACATCTAAATCTTATGATATTTGTATTATTGCTAACACCTACATTTCCATTTCTGCCTCTACTTATTTGAAAGTTTTTTAACTGGACTCGTGGTAGAAGGCTTAGGGGCAAACACATTTGTTTTGGGCAGCCCGGATTTGGATTTTTGTTTATATAAAACATCTATATTGATTTTTTTTATTTATTTATTTATTTATGGAATGTGTGTGTGTTGGTTTGTGTGTTTCTATGGTGATGGTGGGAAGAGCAACATAGGTGGACTTGTGGTCGTTTGGTCCTAGGACAGACGACTCCAGAACAAGATTGTAGTGAGTTAGAATTTGTCAACAAAATATTATTACTAATGTCTTATACTTTATTTCATTTTATCACAAGTTGATTTGTGTCTGTAGTATAAAGAAAGTTTTATTTAGTATTATTCACAAGGAAGTTATTCTAGTTTTTTGAAGTTTTATTAGTTAAGATATATTATGCCTACAACTGTTTAGTTGTCTACCAGTAGTTTGGTGTTACAAGACAACGACCGGTAACTACATATATGCGTATATATTATGAGATCAATACCGGTACATTGAAAGATCGATGAAATGATCAATACATCAATTGAGACCTGACTGCCTGGTCACTGCCTATGTCTCTTTCTCTTCCATCAAACATTTCAACATTTTCTTTTAGACTTTTGAAACTGACGAACAAAATGACCATAAAATGTATTGTAAGGTTTTGAAATATTTTATTTTCATTCGTGACTTTTCATTAAGCTTATATCAACTTTTATGCATTTAAAAAAAAGGGATCACGTAAACATTCACCAAGATACACCATTCTAACCTCCCCCTGCAAACTTCTAGAGCAGACTTACAGAAAATAAATCTTGTCACCTCGAGTTTCGTCTAAAGAGGTATACCGCTCTGACCATGAGATAGATGCTCCTCAAGGCAAAGTCTGCAACATTTCAGACCTATGTCATTATTCAATATGCCATTAGTCTTAAAAAAAACGCTTATATGTTTTTATAGCAGACACTGACAGGAATGGTTGTATCGCCCACACACACACACATAAACACACACATACATGTATCAGCTATTCCATGTTGACGTATCTAACATTATTTACAATTGTCATAAAAAAAAATGTAAATCTACGTCTTGTTATGTATTCAGTGTTTATTGTTGTTGTTGTTGTTAATATTGACAGTTATAAACAAACATGTCTCATAAACTTTTTGAGAAAATATGATTTATCAATGGAGATCCTTAAACAAGCTAAATATTTTTTAAAAAGCCTTTATTTTTTTTTAAAAAAAAAAAAGCTTATGTAAAGGAGAAGAACTCCGCCATTAAAACTATATCTAGCAATAATGTACAAGTTATTTCCCTTATTCGATATCAAACAAAGTAATTAATTGCTAATAATTAATTGACTAATGGAGTATTTTTGTTTATTGATTCGTGTAATAGATAATTGTTTAAAGAATCCACTTGATCGGAGAATGTGTGAGGGTGAAATAGTTTTAACAATTATTCAAAAAACAATTTAGCCATATCTGTGCAAACTGAATTATTAGTTTAATGAAAGTAACTGGTTTTTTTTTTATTGATTCATTTCTTGTCTATGCCAATGAATAATTGTGCGAGGTTTCAACTTGATCCGAAAATGGGTGTGGGAGAAATAACGTGTACACACTTTTTACCTGACAGACAGATCAAAAGACAGATAGACAGACAAAGTGAGTTAATATAAGTTTTGTATAAAGGGAATATATATGCGCTAAAAAAATGGCCAATTTAATACAGAACAAGAGCCTTAATCACACAAGCTCTCCCAGCGCGTGACAGAGAGCCTTAGAGAGGTGAGCACTAAAGTAAAAACTAAGTGTGTGTACTCATTTAGCATATCGCGAGCAAGCAGGACAAACAGTTCCCTTGACCACCATTGTGTCCAGATTTTTTAATTTTGAAAGTGTGGTTTCCATTTGTGTATGTTTACGATTGTTTCCACTTTAGCGACATGTTCTTGTTTGTATTGGTTAAACAAGTTTTTGAAGCATTCACCTGGATAAGTACAAAATGGTATTCATAAACTCGTGTCAAGGGAGACTTTGGTGAAGATCACTACTTCTGAGGTGACCTTGGGAAATAAGAGTTTATTTTGTATTCAATCAAACGAAAGTAATAAACATTGTGAGCCGATAAAATGCATTTATTTTAAACAGTTGAATGACATAATGCTCTGATAATGAAATACTTAAAAATAAAATATGGAGCATAATTTTACTCAATTGTTAGAATCTTATCTTATAAATTACAGACATTCCTTTAAAAAAGAAGATGACCACGTCATACTGGTATCCTTGTGTCAATCTAGTCTGCATGTTAATTAGAGGCTATTCCTAGTCGTTGGTTTTCCTTGATGATTCGGGGAACTCGCTCCGTGCTCGATACAAATAAGAAGGTGAGCTTGTGTGTGACATTTCCCTACTATATAAGAGGGAAAATGTATCTTTATCTTTCTGTCTTTTTTTAATGACTAAGACATGTGTTTGTATTTGTAAGTCAACGTATAAGAAAAAAGTAAAGTTCCCCTTTCAGATCATAGAGCAAATGAGGTTAAGGTCACCTGTCTTTACTTTCCCCGACTTAAGTCAGGCGCCCACCCATTAGTGTTGGATGGACTCAGGGGCGCCCTAAAAATTACGAAATTTAAAATCCTAGTCTTCATCAGGACCTCAGGTTTATAAGTTCAACACTCAGCCATAGCGCCCCTATATTGTATAAGTAGGTTATGGAATAACTAGGTTAAAGTAAAAAATGTAACTATTAAGAGAGATATTGCCTTTTATAAATGAGATTGACTGAAATACTAAAGCTTCCTTTGGTAATACTGTCCTAGAGCTGTGTTTTCTTATTTAAAAAAAAAAAAGATATCTGTCAGCCATCTCTTTCAGCCCCTGTAATTAAGTTGACTTAAGGAGAGAAAAGGGCTCATCACTCTGCCCCATCGACTTACTCAGAGAGTTACTTCCCGTTGAATAACCTTACTTTAGTGGTGAGAAGTTTTTAAATCTATTTTATTGAACTCTTCACTTATGGTTACACTTTTCATTGCTAGCTCTTCCATTGGTTTAGTCAGCTCCCGGGTCATGTGCTTTTGTTTTATACAAGTCTTAGGTTGTACTCAAAGTCATCAACTGTTTGAGTAGAGTTCGAGGTCCAATAAAATCTATAACTTTTGGTGGCGGGAGTTTAAAAAAAATGTTAACACTAATCCACTAATCCCTAGAAGGTTTGATAAATATAGACGCACAAACATACACAACTCTCACATAAGGGTTCTGAGAAGTTTCCGCTTTAACTCATATGATTTGATTTTTTCATTAAATGTATTTTTTCTTAACATAATCTCACACATTAACTTAATCTAGGCCAGAAGCTTGTTGTATCACGTTCTTCCATATAAGCAATTCTTCTCGGCATAGTAAGTGCCAGATTCTGTTCAGTGTTTACAAATCAAGATTTTTTTCAATGTATGTGAGCTTTCATTTCTCCATTGTCATTTAAGATAAAAATCTTTTTTTCTTCCTCTTTGTAATATTTCTTTCAAATGTGTTCATCCTTTATCTCGTTCATACAGCGAGTGCTCTAGAAAATTCTTCTATTTATATGAGCATGATTTTTTTTTTCTTCTGTTCTGCTTTATGTCAACAAAGACAGCAGACACTCACACGTGTAACAGGATGAGACCCAGGGAGGAAAGGGTCAAAGGTCACATGACTGAATGAACTTAATCACATTTCTGACATCAATTGTGTAATCCTAAATATCTAGGTTTTTTGGTGTATTTTTTTTTTTTGGGGGGGGGAGGAGGGAGGTAGGTGGCTGTAGAGGGGAATAGGGAGTGGAAGAAATTCTCCTGGAGCTATGTGTAAAGTACTTCCAACATTTCTTTTCCTCTTTTTTTTCCCCCTCCTTCTTATATCCATGACATTAATTATAACCTTGGGAATTCGCGTGTGTGTGTGTGTTTGTGTGTATGTAGCTAAGTGCATGGTTGATGCTTAATTTTAACCCAAGTCCTGTACACGATCATTTGTAAAGAAACCGGAAATGAAAGAAAGTGTTACATCGTTCATGACGGGGAGAGGAGGGTGGTGGGTACACCACCGTACATAGATTAAACCACAAACACTATGCTAGTTCTGTTCCACATATTTTGATGCATGCCTAGACGAATTATTTTAACAACCATTATGTATTATTGACACTGCTGATTTTATTGTATTTATAATGCTTCGTTTTTTTTTAAAAGGATTACAAGTGGATAGCAAACAGAATGTGTCTAGACGTTAGTCCATACCTACATTTTGAAACTTAAGTTATCTTCTTTTAGCTATGATTCAAAGATACTTTGTAATCTTATCCCATTGGCATGACTGTACCTTGATTGGATTTGAAGGAGATTTCCTTGCACACATAGCGGATATTAATATGTCTTTGACCACTCTGAGACGTATATTGTTGATCCATTGGCCGGACTGTAATGGTAAAGATACTTCCCCTTTTTCCTGAGCTAGACACTTGATGACATGAACCAATTCGTAGTAGATAATATAGAGACACATTGAAAAAGAATCGGGGCTGATGGCGTGTTGATGTATAGAAAGAAATAGATTTATTGAGTGCTGTTTGCTGTTAACTGGACCAACAGTAACGATTAGACGCCAGTTACTTGCATAAAAATTGTTATACAGAACAAATACATTTAACAACGACACAAAGATTTTTCCTTCACTGAAGTAAGTAGATGTGTGTGTATGACCTGAAGAGTGTTTACAGTCCTGAGGCCCTGGATTGCAGAAGACAGAAGGGGATTATACCATATGAGAGCAGAAAAGCTTTTCTGGTTTTCACTGCCTCCATTGTCAGCGCACCTCTGCCTTCTAGGGGATGTTTCTTTAGGCTCTGTAGAGGGAAAGCATCTTTGCAATAGGCGGAAGATAAATAGACAGATAAACTGACAGATAAACAGACATATATACAGTCAGATAAAGGAGGAGGTGGAATCTTACCGGACGTCTACATCGACTCTTTAAAGACTGTCATTAATAAACATGGAATCATTTGTTTTTGTTGTTTTATTTGGCTTCAGTTTTCAGCTCGGGCCCTGTCGTCAGCTCGGGCCCTGTCATCAGCTCGGGCCCTGTCATCAGCTCGGACCCTGTCATCAGCTCGGACCCTGTCATCAGCTTTGATTTTCTCTAATGGAAATCTGAAAATGATTGATTTGATTGCAATATAGCCAGACATCAAGTGTGTGTGTGTGTGTGACACAGTGTGTGATGTGTGTCTGACAGAGTGTGTGTGTTTGTGTGCATGTTTAAAAGCTCAGCATTTGGTTCATGTTACGGCCACGACATTGCCAGACTTGTGAAATAAACATGTGTTTTACATTGCATTAACTATTGAGCATTTTTATAAAGACATCGAACACTAATCGAGGAAAAAAAACTGAATAGATGTTCAATGGACAATAATTTTAAAGTGTATATAATAAATACAGATGTCTTCACGGGACAAAGTAAATAATTGCTGACTTAGATCTAACTGGTGATAACAGAAGTATACAATCAATAGTTACGGTGTGCTATTATTTTCAAGACAGTGTTTTGGTATGTTTTCTTATACAGCACTATGCAGTACAATACTAGAAAAACATTAAGCTTGATTCTGAAGAAGATAAGAATCAGGTCAAATGTTTAATGATAATGTTATATACCTGTCTTCAACTCACTCGTTCTAATGGTAGTTTCAATAGATATAAACCTAATGGTTTTAGTAAACTTTAAGAAACAAATATCCCACTTTTTAGTTCTATTTTTTTTCCTACTCTTTTCACTTCAAGTCAAGTCGCTAGTATCACGACCGATGGGGGTGTGGCACATATCGTTATGCAGCACAGAGCTTTGAGTGATTATAAATGATTTCTTAAATGTTTAAATGTACAAAATCATGGAGGATGATTATAATGTAGATATCATTATTCTTTTTTTTTTATTATTTATTATTGCTTATTGTTACAAACTCACTCTGCCTGTCTGGTACAAAGTTTGTACACGTTATTTCTCCAACACCCAATCTCGGATCAAGCTGAAACTTTGGCACAATGTCTTTCTCTTTCCTGACTACACAAGAATCAATAAAAAGAAAAATTGTGTTTGGTATCGAACCTCTCCATTTTCTGCTGAAATCAAAACTTTTCAAAAATGAGAGTCAAATAGTGCAATAGCTATATGTACGTAGATGAGATAAAAATTTTATTCTCTGGAATGACTTTGTGGGAAATTTTTTGTATACGAAACTTTTAATTAGAAGTGGCACAGACGAGACGAGTTGTGAAGTTTTGAACCCAAACACGTTTTCTAGTTGCCGTTTCCAACTTTTCTCAATCTCAGATTTTTCAGTTGTATAAATAGCTTTGAGACGAAGACCTCACATGAAATTTCTGCTTCAAATACAATAAAATCAAAAGTAATAAGCCTATTGTATTTTCCTTCAATTTTTTTAATTTCCCCCCAGAACTGTTGCTCGACTAGTTATTGTTCTCTAACGACACGATAATTCATAAGGTGTATTGAACACAATTAACTACATCCATTGGAACGTCTTATTTAAATATTATTTATTGACGACACTTCACATTTTATATGTAGCTAACCATAAGATCTAAACCAGCCTTTGAAGCACACGAGACGTCAGGAGAATGTCTGTGTGTGAATCTACAAATGGAAGAAACCAAACTCTGCTGAAATAGATGACATCGTTGACAAACACTACTCTAAGTTTTATAGAGACGTTACTATCTATCTATCTATCTATCTCTATATATATCTATATTGACGTAGATATGGATAGATATATATGTGTGTGTCTGTGTAATACTTAGTGGTCAGGGTTTGAAAAAAATAGCTCCCCCATCATTCCTCAAAAGTTCCGGATCCGCTAGTGGATAAACTGTTATCATTCCTGTTCAATGAAATATAAGATCGCTGGTTTCAGATATCAGTTGTTGTTCTTTTTTTTGTGTTTTAGGCGAATCTTTCATAGAGATGGGAAAAAGATCAAAGTTTTTAGAAAGCTTATTTTAACTTACTTCGTCTGTCTGTCTGTCTGGGTAGATTCTTTTACACTTCTCTTTCACTTTCTTTTGTGATCACGTTGAAATAGTCGACAATTATTCATGGTTGCTGTTAACACATGAATAAAAAAAAAAAAAACTATTAATTAAGCTAGTAGTGGTCATTAATTTGTTTAACATACAAAAGGGAGACAATTTTGCAATATTGAATTATATGGCAGTAATTGAACGGTATTTTTTTTTGCAACAAATAAGAGCTTTGTTTTTGAAAAAGTACGTTCTGGTGGTGTTTACGTCAGTGTATGTGTCTCTGCACCGTGTCTCGGCACGTGATATATGTGTCTCAGCACTTGATGTACGTGTCTCGACATGTGATGTATGTGTCTCGGCAATAATTTTTGTCCTCTTGAGACAAGACCGAAACAAACACAAGCTTTTAATAGACTTTTTTTAAAGCAAGAGTCTAACTACATTTTAAAAAAATTCATTCAGTTTTCTGTGCTTTCTAATTGAAGCCGACAGACAGACGCACACGAGAGTGAAAATATGAACGTGAAATATTTTAGAAAAACTGAGGTAGTGTGTGTGTGTGCGTGCATCTGCTTGTGTGTGGAGGGAAGTGAGGGAAAGGATTAGAACGGGAAGACACGAGAGTGAAAGAGTGAGTACACTAGACAAGGTCAGTCTTAACAGAAAATAGGTCAAGGAAAAAGATAAATTTATGCAAATGCCCTTATTTTTATCCACTTGAAAAAAAAATTATCTTAGGAAATGATAAAGTGATTAAATAGAGGTCTCCGTGCTCTAGTGTAACACGAAATATCATTGGTAGTTTATAGTCGTGACTAGTCCGATGCCATCTTTTAGAATGCAAACAGTACACTAGACAAAGAAAGACATTTAGCTTGGGAACAGAAATATGAAGAGGCCATTCGATAGTTCTTCCCATGACGCAACGCCATGACGTCAGTATTTACTGGAGATCTCAGATTATCAAGAAGAGAAATTGATTTGCGCTAAAAACGTAATTGGTTTCGTTAAGCTGGAGGTCGAGTGGTTAGTGTTCTTTTCTTGTAGTATAGCGTATTAACATCTTCTTGTTAACATCTACGTGTTATTGGAACAGAAGGGGGAGGGGAAAATTAATGTGAAGATCTTCATTACATGTACTATCAAATTTCAGAGATAACTAGTAGAGATTTTCCATGGGATATTCACACTCAAAGTTAATCAAAGTAATCTGCTCTTTTGTTTGAAGTTCGATTTTTAGTAAGTTCGCGTTTACGCTGTTAAAGTTAAAGTAAAAGTCAACCAGAAACAAACAAGAAAAACATTTAAAATACGTTTTTTAAAAGAACAATTTCTCCTTCCTGCAGCTTATTGAAACCAATTGTTTGTCTCTTCAAAAATTAATGTTTGATTTAAAAAACATTTTCTTTTACCCCGCCCTCTTCTCCGCGAGAAAAAAAAATCCTTGTTAAGCGAATGTCTAGATATATTACAGCTTTTAGTAGTCATATGATAAGCATTTAGATCTAGATCTAGAAGACAATGAAGAAAAGCGTACGGAATTGAAAAGAGGAAAATTTGGAAAGACTTCCAAAGACATGGACAAATGAGATTATGTTATAAAAGACATATTGTCCACTAATGAGCATAACTCTGTGCTGTAACGCGAAAGTGCCGAGCCATTTGATTCGGACGTACAAGGTTATAGGTTTCATTAAAGCTACAACACCGGATACAGCTAAAAGTTGGCTATTAATAGATTTGGTCTCCCCGTATAAGAATCTCCCCTAGAGTTGGTTATTTTAGTTGTTACTATTTAATATATGTGTAACTTATTATTAAATAAAAGTTTGTTTAAAAAAACAATATAGGAGTAGTGCGAAAACATTGTTAATTTGAACAATAGCTCGAGAGTGATGGTTGATATCAGGTTTTTCAAGTATGATTGACCGATAAACTTTTTTCATTGTCTAGACCTGACCTCTCTTGTCATTTAGTTGTGCTGTCTTCAATCTGACCTTGATTATTTTTTTATAACTGAGACATAATAAAGAAATAAATGTATTCAGCCTTACAGACATTTTGTTTTTCTTGTATTGAAGTAAGTAGAAAACAAACTATCGAGCGTACTCGGTGTCAGAGGGACATAATAAAGCCTTGACTTCAAAGAATTCCCTCCCTTTGTAACATCTCGCCTCTCTTTGTGTATACTAGTGGGTGTGGCAACAAGTGGAGGTAATAGTTAAGACAGGAAACGCACACTGGAGCTCGCGTTGAATGCTGGGAGAAAGTAATAACACTGGGTAAAAAGAGGAAAGGTCAATTGGAGCGCGATGACACCGAGGCAACAAGGTTAACCCAGACACCAGGGACCCAATTGTAGAGAGTGTAGACTTATAGTAAGAGTATGTAGGTCCATGTACGCGCCTTCTAGACAAAGTTCTGTTGAACACCTCAAAATTAAGTAATAGCAAAGGCTAGTGATCAAAATTGTCACTAGCGTCTTGAGTTTGAATCCCAATGAAAGCTAGGATATTTATTAGGAAGCATTCTCAGTCCACTCAGTTCTGAAGGGCAACTTGACATTTATAAGTGACATTAAAGACACCAGGTCAATGTGCAGGACAGATGACACCCTGTTTGAAACAAAAGTAGGTGAACTTTAAATTCTGGTGGGTTGCCAACTACAATGTAGTGTTTACTTGACCTCCCCCCTTTACTTGAAAGAGATAAATAAAACAAATATGCTAATTATTACTCTATATGAGTCTATCCTGAGCTACAATATTGTATCATGCTATGGTAAGATATTCTGTGATAAAGCTTTTACCTATGCATTAGTTCGACAGGTGAATTGACAGGTAAATTGTGTTCCTTTTCTTTACACCATTCAGTGCAACAAGCTGGTCATGTCCATTCATTTTCATGCATAAAGTGGCTTTGATGAACATAGTCCCAACCTGTACTTTGGACATAAACCACATGTACATTTTTTTTCAATTGGACTATGTACACAATTCTACACTTGGACGTATGGAAAGTCTTGTCACAAGGTGAGTAGATCATCCTGGTGACTAAATTTGCAATTCTTGCAATAGTGCTTCCAATTGAACCATCTGACGAACGGACCGCTTTTTTCAAATGTTATTATTATTGCGATGATATGATTAATTGAGACTATTTAAGAGTTATGTAATTTTGAAGTCTGAAACTGTAGTGAAAAATGTATTCTTGAAGGAAGTTGTATTGAAAATTTGGAAATTAATTTAGAAATTAAACTATCAACAAAATTATGAGGATGAAAAAGAACTTTTTTTTTTAATGTAACAACATTTTTTTAAAAGTCACCATTAAAGCCAATGTTGAATATCTACAAATCATGAGCAGCGTCTAAAAAAGAATTAACACTGTTAAGTCATGTAATATATGTTAAACTAAAATACTTCATATTTTTTAAAATTAAAAAACACCAAATCAAGATTAATCTTAACATATTTGAAATATTTGTATTTCTCAGTTATACAGTTAGAATGAATGCTACGTGTGATGTGTTTTTCTCTACAACCTTGTAAATCAAGTATTTTTGTATAAGGCTGTCCACTGGTTTCACTGATGTATCTAGATCTTTGATTTGTTTCTTCAATATGAAGGCTTAGTAAAATGTTAATGGAATTTTGATCTCAATTGCTTCATTGCCTGGCCGATATTCGGGATTTTCTGATGGTGTTTATACAGGCACACAGTGGGCTATGTAGGTTTGAATGGACAACTCACTTGGGGAGGGATACTTTAAGTAGTGACTATAAAAGTGTTGATGGACTGTTTTAAGCATTTGTATGGAGAACACGAGAAGAAGCTAGAGCTGGTAAACTTGTGACAAGTAGATTGTCCTGTCAACCTTGGAAAGTGAAGTAAAAATATGTCTTTTGTATTTGTGCATTTTATTTTTATTTTATTGTTAACTTGACGCCCACTCTAACTGTATGACTGCTGCGCTCCTCCAAGTGTATGACTGCTGCACTCCTCCAATTGTATGACTGCTACTCTCCTCCAAGTGTATGACTGCTGCGCTCCTCCAAGTGTATAACTTCTGCGCTCCTCCAACTGTATGGCTGCTGCGCTCCTCAAGGTGTATGACTGCTGCGCTCCTCCAAATGTATGACTGCTGCCCTCCAGGGGTTGGACCATCCAATTCTGAAAGACGACACTGACCCTAGTGATGGTTTGTTTACTAAGTTAAAAGCAAGATTTCCTCGTTAGGAGTTTTTTTTTCCCTTCATTTCCTTGGACAAACTTGATGGATGAGGTACAAAATCTCTTTTAAAATGTACTTTAAGTTCAGAGACAAAATAAATAATGAAAAGATAAAAATCAATAAGCTTCAATTGTTTCACCCTTTTTTTTGTTTTTTTTAACTTTTTCTTCTTTTTCTCTATCTTCCTCTTGTTATTTCTCTGTCTCCGTCTTTCTCTCTCTCTCTCTCTCTCTCTCTCTCAATTAGCCTCATTCTTTGTCCATCGTGTTTTGGTCG
This sequence comes from Biomphalaria pfeifferi, assembly GCA_030265305.1. Classification (NCBI taxonomy): domain Eukaryota; kingdom Metazoa; phylum Mollusca; class Gastropoda; family Planorbidae; genus Biomphalaria; species Biomphalaria pfeifferi. The sequence continues at coordinate 2,272,179 of JASAOG010000055.1, forward strand.
CTATAATTATCTCTTTATTTGAATCATTTGAAACTTAGTGAGTTTACATAAACTCAAGCTTTAATTTTCAAAATGGAGTATTCCGGTGGTTAGGGCACTAGATAGTTAGGTATATGGGGCTGGAATAATCCAGTCTCAAGCAATAAAACCAAGGAGGACAATCTAAGATGATATATGATACAAGTTAAATTGATCATTTGAAAAGATAAGAGCTACACCTCATTGGGGGAAGACGCTGTAAAGCTCATCTGTTTCTTTGAAGTAGGCTATCATGATTTGCAAACCTAACGACCAACCGCCTTTATTTCCTCAAAATAGATCAGGATCCCTTTGAGTTGGGAGGACTCCGGGTATCCTAAAAAAAAAAAAAGAATCCCAAAGCTCAAAATCAATTTTTGTTTTACCAGGATTCAAACTCGAGCCCCTCGGTTTGAAAACCAAGCGCTTTACCACTCGGCCACCACATCCTCCAAGCTTTATAAACTCCTAGGCCTCAGTATCTATTATTTTCGTTAGTGTTATTCGTGAGTCAGTGAACTTCCAAAGTTCATGACATGATCAAATCATTCGACATTGAATTTCCTATTTTCTTGATTCTAATCTGACATTTGTTCATAGCAGACAAAAGGAGTGCCAGACAATAAGAAGAAATAAGATATAAGGTGACCTTGCTGTTCCTCCTCCACAGTATATAAGGTGACCTTGCTGTTCCTCCTCCTCCACAGTATATAAGGTGACCTTGCTATTCCTCCTCCTCCACAGTATATAAGATAACCTTGCTGTTCCTCCTCCTCCACAGTATATAAGGTGACCTTGCTATTCCTCCTCCTCCACAGTATATAAGATAACCTTGCTGTTCCTCCTCCTCCACAGTATATAAGGTGACCTTGCTATTCCTCCTCCTCCACAGTATATAAGATGACCTTGCTGTTCCTCCTCCACAGTATATAAGGTGACCTTGCTGTTCCTCCTCCTCCACAGTATATAAGGTGACCTTGCTATTCCTCCTCCTCCACAGTATATAAGATGACCTTGCTATTCCTCCTCCTCCTCAGTATATAAGATAACCTTGCTGTTCCTCCTCCTCCACAGTATATAAGGTGACCTTGCTATTCCTCCTCCTCCACAGTATATAAGATGACCTTGCTGTTCCTCCTCCACAGTATATAAGGTGACCTTGCTGTTCCTCCTTCACAGTATATAAGGTGACCTTGCTGTTCCTCCTCCACAGTATATAAGGTGACCTTGCTGTTCCTCCTCCACAGTATATAAGATGACCTTGCTGTTCCTCCTCCTTCACAGTATATAAGATGACCTTGCTGTTCCTCCTCCTCCACAGTATATAAGATGACCTTGCTATTGCTCCTCCACAGTATATAAGATAACCTTGCTGTTCCTCCTCCTCCACATTATATAAGATGACCTTGCTGTTCCTCCTCCTTCACAGTATATAAGGTGACCTTGCTGTTCCTCCTCCTCCACAGTATATAAGGTGACCTTGCTGTTCCTCCTCCTCCTCAGTATATAAGATGACCTTGCTGTTCCTCCTCCTCCACAGTATATAAGATGACCTTGCTGTTCCTCCCCCTCCACAGTATATAAGGTGACCTTGCTGTTCCTCCTCCTCCACAGTATATAAGATGACCTTGCTGTTCCTCCTCCTCCACAGTATATAAGGTGACCTTGCTGTTCCTCCTCCTCCACAGTATATAAGATGACCTTGCTGTTCCTCCTCCACAGTATGTAAGATGACCTTGCTGTTCCTCCTCCTCCACAGTATATAAGATGACCTTGCTGTTCCTTCTCCTCCACAGTATATAAGATGAACTTGCTGTTTCTCCTCCTCCACAGTATATAAGACGACCTTGCTATTCCTCTTCCTCCACAGTATATAAGATGAACTTGCTGTTCCTCCTCCTCCACAGTATATAAGATGACCTTGCTATTCCTACTCCTCCACAGTATTAAAGTAAGATCAGCGAGCTAGTGTGAGCAGTTTAGAGAGGGAGATGATCTGGTTAGAAGCCTCAATAAAATAGCTCTAGTGTGGTATCACGTCTAGGACACTCACATCAGCGCTCTAGGTAATCACATTAATTCAATGTCTACTGACTCGACGTTTTCAAATTAAAGATAGATAGATAGATAGATAGATTGATTGATTGATTGATTGATTGATTGATTGATAAAATAGATGGATAGATAGATAAATAGATAGATTTGAGAGAGAGAGAGAGAGAGAGAGAGATAGAAACAGAGAGAGAAAGAGATAAATAGAAAGAGAGGGAGATAAAGAGAGAGATAGGTAAAATGCGTGGTAACTAGGTAGGTAAAGAGATCATTAATAGTGTATACAGTCCTGTCCATTCCAAGTTGCTTGTTCCTACCCTCGTCTCACCAGAACAATGGACAACACTGGACTTCCATCAAGACCAAGACGAAGCTATCAGCACGCAGACAGCACGTACTCTTTCAGTCGTAGGGAGAGGTCAATACCTTTGTCTTGATGCTTAAAGCTAACACGGCCAATATTCTGTCTCGATAACCACTTAGCCGGGCTATTCTATACATGATGCCATGACCTTTAACCCCCCATGTTCCTAGAAGCTTTGTTAGACATTCCCAGAGGCCGCCCTGTTTCTACCGCTGCTGTTTCTTTATTTTTTATTTTTCTATTCTTAGAAATAAGTTTTTATTTAAAGGGGGGGGGGGGGGAACTTAAGAGATAAATGAAACAACCCATTGAATGCCTGCAGTACTGAAAGAGTTGCAGATGAACGTTTAAGACACATACAGAGAGGGTTGAGATGTACTTATGGGAGGAGAGGAGGAGAGCCAAGAACAAGAGAGGTAACTCCATGCAGGAGCACACACAAATAATTCTTTCAGCCAACTCGTTTCTCTTGGAATCCCTGGGTTGCCAATTGTATCGATTCTAATAGCCCGTCTCAGATGATTGGAGTGCTGAAATATCAGCGTGTTGATTTAGAACAGAAAATAAACAGATACAATTTTTATATACATCTATTGTTTTTTTTATTGGGAGGGGTGTAGGGGACAAAACAATGAATTTTACAGAAGGATAGAGTCAGTAAAGAAAAAAATGTTTGCTTTAACCTGGAGGATTTTCTTTTTTTTTAAAGGGGGCTGGGGGTTTCGGATAATGTTGTTTATTATTTCAATTGTAAATTATTATTTATTTTTTTTTGGAGTCAGTTTAGCTTTGCCTATTTTTTTTTTAGATCAAATTGTAAGAAAAGCGTAGATTGGTCTCGACTTGCCTAAATTTGTACTGAACACTGGCCTTTGTTTGAACTGACATAATTACATTTCTATAGAAATTGGAGAGTTTCTAGCGATAATGATTGGAATTGGCATTTATAAATTAATGTGCTTATTATGAAATAATTTCTTATAGAATGTTGGTTAGAGTAACTATGGAACAGTACATTTACAGATGTATTACAAGGAAACAACTACTACAATTAAATGGTAGTTCCACGCAAAACACTGAGAAATATATGCTCTCTCTCTCGAGCGCGTGCTTTCACGTCTGATGTTGTCGTATTCTCATTCATGACTCAGTCGACATCAAAAGATCATTTTAATCTTGTTTTATGATCAATCAATTTTCTGGCGGCTCCCTGGAATTAAACTTTTGGTTATTTTTTGTCTGGCGTTATCTTCCCCTGTATTTTCCCTCCGATTAGTGGAGGAAATTAGTTGCTTTTTATATTTCTGTTTAGACAACGATAAACAAACAGCAGTGTTACAGCAGACAAACTTGGTCACAGTGAAACGTCAGGAATTAAATCTAAACTGAGAGAAAAAACTAATTGGCAAAAAATTGTGCTTAATATCTTTCTAATTCTTAAATTTAATTGATGAAATGGGTTGCTTGAATCAGCCAGGAAAATCAACGACTAAGCAGAGTTCAAGTCATAGATTAACATGCATGAATTGATTAACACTTGAATTGCGTAGGACGTAATAATCTCTTTTGAAGTAACGTCTGTAATTTATAAGATAAGATGGGATAAATCTTTGTTGAAACATAGATCCAGCTACATTGGTTTAGTCGCAGAGAATGCTGGGAAATGTAAAAGAAAAAAATAACTCCAAACGGTTCTTAGACTTGACTTTTTTACCGTCATAAATTAAAACGTTTGATGATGCACAAAGGTAAAGGTGAAGGACACTTGGTGACGACAATTTCTAGAAATTCACGAGGCTATAAAATTAAAATCAATTTCCAATCCGGATCTTGCGGATAGCAGTCTCTGTTACATTTAGAGCATGGCGCCGTCACTTTGTAACAATCTCTAGAGATGTGTTGTGGGACATATGTCATTGAGGAAAATATTACTTCACAACTTGTAATAAGTTTAAATTTGATTTGATTATAACTACATGGCCCTAAATGTAAATAAAGATATAAGTATTGGACAATCGAAAGCATATAAATATTTCATATGTACAGAGTGTAAGAGTCCTGTTTTTTTTTAAAAAAAAAGCTCAACTAATTAATTATAAACTTTAATTGCAAGACGAATACATTATATGCGAGTCCAAGAACTTTTTTTTCAATGGCGAAATTGGTTTCAATTTCAGGCAAAAATGCATTGCACTGAAGCTTTGTTGAAAATAGAAAAGAAACAGTTTGAATTTTTCACTATCATCACAACAAAACGTGTACTCAGCTTTGAAATTAATATCTAGTCAAGTGGTTCCTTCTAAGTATGCATGACGCGTAGGACGTAATCATCTTTTTTTTTTTTGAAGTAACGTCTGTATTATATAAGATAAGATAAGATAGAAGTCGTATTTGCCTTGATTACACAATAGACCTATTTTCTTTCGAATGTCATAGAACACAATATAAACCATCTTTTGTATAAACTTTTTACTTAGTACAATAAAGTTCTAAAAAGCATGCCCACTTCGACAATCGTAATTCAACTCCACACTTTAAAAAGAACAAGAATAAAAAATAAACTAACATTATAATTGAAATAATTCAAATCATTTAACACTTGGTCTGAAGCAGTTCAAGTTATTCTATGGAAGGCCTAGACATTCTATTGCTAGGCAAAATAGGAAATGGAGAAATTATTTCTCACTTTGCCTAGTTCTAAAGAATGCCGAATTTCGCTCTTTGGTGGTAACCTATATAATAGTAACTAAACTGGCTGGCCGTAGCCTATATAATAGTTACTAAACTAGCTTGGCGGTAACCTACATAACAGTGACTAAACTGACTGGCGGTAACCTATATAATATTGACTAAACTGATTGGCGGTAACCTATATAATAGTGACTAAACTAGCTGGCGGTAACCTATATAATAATGACTAAACTAACTGGCGGTAACCTATATAATAGTGACTAAACTGACTGGCGGTAACCTATATAATAGTGACTAAACTAGCTTGCGGTAACCTATATAATAGTGACTAAACTAACTGGCGGTAACCTATATAATAATGACTAAACTGACTGGCGGTAACCTATATAATAGTGACTAAACTAACGGTCATTAACCTATATAATAGTGACTAAACTGACTGGCGGTAACGTATATAATAGTGACTAAACTAGCTGACGGTAACCTATATAATAGTGACTAAACTGACTGGCGGTAACCTATATAATAGTGACTAAACTAGCTAGCGGTAACCTATATAATAGTGACTAAACTGACTGGCGGTAACCTTAATAATAGTGACTAAACTAACTGGCGGTAACCTATATAATAGTGACTAAACTGACTGGCGGTAACCTATATAATAGTGACTAAATTAGCTGGCGGTAACCTATAAAATAGTGATTAAACTGACTGGCGGTAACCTATATAATAGTGTTTAAACTAACTGGCGGTAGCCTATATAATAGTGACTAAACTGACTGGCGGTAACCTATATAATAGTGACTAAACTAACTGGCGGTAACCTATATAATAGTGACTAAACTGACTGGCGGTAACCTATATAATAGTGACTAAACTAACTGGCGGTAACCTATATAATAGTGACTAAACTAGCTAGCGGTAACCTATATAATAGTGACTAAACTGACTGGCGGTAACCTTAATAATAGTGACTAAACTAACTGGCGGTAACCTATATAATAGTGACTAAACTGACTGGCGGTAACCTATATAATAGTGACTAAATTAGCTGGCGGTAACCTATAAAATAGTGATTAAACTGACTGGCGGTAACCTATATAATAGTGTTTAAACTAACTGGCGGTAGCCTATATAATAGTGACTAAACTGACTGGCGGTAACCTATATAATAGTGACTAAACTAACTGGCGGTAACCTATATAATAGTGACTAAACTGACTGGCGGTAACCTATATAATAGTGACTAAACTGACTGGCGGTAACCTATATAATAGTGACTAAACTAACTGGCGGTAACCTATATAATAGTGACTAAACTGACTGGCGGTAACCTATATAATAGTGACTAAACTAGCTAGCGGTAACCTATATAATAGTGACTAAACTGACTGGCGGTAACCTATATAATAGTGACTAAACTGACTGGCGGTAACCTATATAATAGTGACTAAACTGACTGGCGGTAACCTATATAATAGTGACTAAACTAACTGGCGGTAACCTATATAATAGTGACTAAACTGACTGGCGGTAACCTATATAATAGTGACTAAACTGGCTGATTGCAATTTTTATTTATAACCATTACATTTCTAGTATACGTGGATTAACGTCCCAGTTTGAACATGCCATAGAAGGAAGAGAGGTTTAAGCAAATAAAAAGTGGACATGATGGAAGAAGATTCTACAATCTCCCCCCCCCCCCCCTTTTTTTCCATCTTCTCCCAAGCATTTCATGTGAATGACGGCGCCCAGTTTCGTATTCAATAAAATATAATCCGATTTTCTTTCTTTTTTCCCTCAATCTCCTTTTCTAAAGATGATGCTATAACAGGAACTACTTGATACATTTAGCAGCTTATATTATTGAGCTCAAGGCGTTATAACAGGAATACAAGGAGCACATAACTCTGTAAGCTTTGCATTTCCAGGGGAGATAACTGCAAAGCACAAAGTGAAAAGCGCGACGTGGATGATAACTTTGAATTGGGCGAGCGATACAAATAGAAATCTAATGGAAACATGTTGATTGATTTCTTTAGAATAAAAAGTGTAAAATCTAAAACAAACAGTTGAAACATCCCCAATAACAGACACATCTCTGAAGAGAACTAAAACATTCTGAATATTTGGTATTTCATGATTATAATTAAATCCGTAGCATCTTCACTTGTACTCATTGATTCTATATAAGGATTTTTGCTTTTATTGTATAAAGAATAATATTAACTGTCAAAAATTGTGTATAACCCTATTAAAATCCATAAGACCTATAAATCTATGTTCTCGAGTAGATTCCTCGACCAGGTGTGCAATGGCAACGATCCTGTATAAAAGTGTCTTGAATGTTTCGGACGCTCGTCTCTCAGATTATTGCTAGCCAAAGCATCCTGCAGGACACTTGGGGATTGCAGCGTGTAGGATTTAATCTGGTACCATTAAGACAACGATACGGAACACATTATCACACGACCAGGCCATCGTTTAGTTTGACAAGCGCTTTTGACTTTCAGTCAATTATTTTAATATTTTAATGAAACATTTGACTTGTGCAAATAAACTCGTTTCAGTTTTCTCTTGGTTTTGTGTTTTCTTTCAGTTCGTTCAAACTGTCAATCACAAAGGAAAAGCTCTAGTTGTTAAGCTTCACACATTTCGAAGACCTAGATGTATGCGGTGGTGTTTAACAACGAG